>JALGQZ010000005.1:11420000-13820000 GCA_023105745.1 Austropuccinia psidii
ATCCTTGAAATCCTTTAACTAATGAGGTGTGTGTGGGATTTGTGAAATTCACAAAACAAAAAGAAGTAGGATTTCTGTCACAAAAACACTTAAAGCTTTGTAATGTGGGATGTGGTAGGTTTGAGGCACCTTGATGCCCATGAGTATTAAAACTCTCTTTGATGATTTCCTTATATTTAAAGGATTAGTTTGGAATACTGTGCAAGTGATAAGAAGTTGCACCTAGAGTAAGTGAATGCAAGGGTCAGTGGGGCTAAGGATTGATAATTACCACAACTTTGTGTCTTTTTGTTTCAAGTTGATGTAATCTTTGCTCAACATTGTAATGGCATTCAAAGAAAAGTTCTTGAATTACTTAGCAGCTGGATTTTTCTTGCACAGAATGAGGCCTTTATACAAGTGATGAAGGCAAAGATCAGTTGAGCAGGTTGTGCTTTCCATTTAATCATTTCCAATAAGTATGCACTTTTCAGGTGTTCTCATGCCTCGATCAAAGGTCATAAACTCTTCACCAATGTAAAGCCTCCAACAAGCCAATTGTAAGCCACCCTCCAATGTTTCCCGATAATTTTTGCTCTTTACTGTGAACAAGGCTGTAACCAGAGATGCTTTTGCAACAAAAAAGGTAAATGTTCATCTCAAAAGGGAAGCCATGTGAAAAAAATTTGCTTATTAGCCGCTATTTTTTTGTTTTGCTCATTTTCTATCTAGACCTTTGATGTAGATCAGTTTCACTGACGTACTTTCTGGAGTAAGTTTCACCTAATTGATTATAAACAATGCGATGCAAGCTCAACATGGTTTCCATAATCATCCATTACAGGACTTATCATGGGGATTTTCTACGACTGAGAAAAGTAAATGAAGGAATTCTATTGACATTGACACTGATGCAATACCAAGAAAGTGCACAATAAGGGGAGAGAACAAGCGAAATTGGAATAGGTAAGCGAAGCATTGATCTCTAGAAATTTTTGAATTTAGGGCATTCATCCACTTCAACCCCAGAATCGCTGACACTGCTTTCCCCACTCTTGGATACCACCCGCCTAGCAGCTTGCCCCTTAGCATCCTTGTAAAATACAACATCGCCTTCGTCCTCTACAAACTAAAGCAACGGATCATTGATAAGGAAAAAAAAGATATTGCTCAATTAACCACTAGCTAAAAACCAACTTACTCGACATTTGCGAAAATTGTTCCAAAGACTTTTCCAATAATTTTCGTCAGTAGATGAATAGTGATGGCCCAGCTTAGCCTTCAATGCTTCAGTGGCCTCCCAAGCATGATAGTGCGGTATTTTTGAGCACAAATGGTGAGCTACATGTGTCTCGGCTAAGCCGTGGGTAAAGAACCCGTGAATTTGACTATAAAAAAGGAAAATGATAACGGTGCAGAAGAGCTCAGAAAACAGTTAAGCTTTAGAGAATAAAGTTTTTTTTTACAAACCGATCCATTGTGGACAAAGCACCCCGTTGAAAGTTAAAGGCACCTTCTCGATAATGAGGTAGGAGAGGGTCAGTGTGTTGAAGGAAGGTGATCAAGACGATCCAATGCTAATTTCCAATCCACACCAACTATGAGTAAGTTTTGACTTTGGATTAATAAATGAGATGAACCAAAAGAATTTTAAAACTAACATGAACGACCAAGTATGGAACAATGTAATACTTGAAAACAGTTAAAAAACTAGTACGAGATCCTAACCAGGTCAAACAACCCAAGGTGATAGCGATTCCCAAATCAGACCAAAATACTTGAGCTCTGTGACGTTCATCAAACATGACGGCGTATGGGTTGAGGTCTTGAATGAAAAATCAAGTCATAAATTAGGACAAGACGGTGAGAGTTAATGAAGAGAGCTAAAAAGTATCAAAGCGCACGATTAGTCCACCAGCGAGGGTAATGTTTTTGACCGGATGCATTGAGCAATAGGTAAGAAGCAAAGCCAACGGATTGATGAACAAACAATTTCCATAGTGCCCATAAAGGGGCATCTTCCAGCAAGTCGTCCATCTTTTCATAACTGAAAGTTGTAAATGAGGCGAGAGATGAGAACGAGTTACAAACAGATAAGATTGTGATAGAAAGCTTTCCATCAAACTTACAAGCTTGGAGGAAGAGAGCCCTCTAACTGTTGTTTGCGGCTAGCACCATTAGGAGGGCTGATGTTTAATTGAGAACGAGTGTAAGGTACAAATGCTTGATCACGATTCATGTGGCAAGTGGCAGCATGGTGTTGAGCATGAGTGATTCTCCAAGAATGGAAGGGTACCAACAAGGCGGAATGGAGTACCCAACCAACGGCATTATTAATTGATTTCGAAGGTGAAAATGATTGATGGCCACACTCGTGAGCCAGAACCCAAATTCCTGTTTGCAATTAGATTATAAAAATAGATTTCAAGGCAAATCAACCCATGAGATTGATATTGCAAAGAGAGCAAAAGCCATAAGTGCTTGAATGACTGTAGGGGACCAAATTACTTTTACAATGTGGTAGTAAACCAGCCAAAAAGGTTGTATTGAGAAGGATAGTAACTAAACTAACGAACCTGTCCAAACCAAACCCATCCAATATCCATAAAATCCCCAAGCTAAGAAATTGAATAAAGCACCGGTATAGCCACTGGCCAATTTTCCACCATTGCTTGCAAAATTGTAATCAATTTGACGACCCAAACCAATGAGAGCCAAAGTAAAAATGAAATCTCTAACAACATATGACGAAGACCTGAGTAATGAGCGATTAAAGCAATGAGGGGGAATGCAACCGAGTAATTCCTTAATAGTAAATTTAGGCAGCTCAAATGTGGGCAATGAGGAGCAGGTCGAGTCAGGCGAAGTGGATCGAGAGGTTGAAGAAATGGATGAAGAAGACGAAGAAGAGGTCAGATGAATGATCTTTCCGGTTGATCGATGGGCCAAACCAGCTTGATCCAGATCAGAGGGAATGGCGGATGAAGTGGCCATATTGAAGAGTGAAGGATAGAAGAAAGATTGCAAGGATGGTCTATGTACTTGATTCTATGAGTCTAGTGTATATCTAAAGATTATTATGGCCAATGAAGAAATCTGAGCCGGTTGGAAGATTAAGGTCTAGACTTGGGCGTATTATTCCAAGACGACAAAGAAGGTTAAGGACTCTTGAGATTGTCAATGACTCCTAAGCTGCTAATCCAAACCAAGAAGGTCAGAATTCAGATCAAGTGAGTGAGTAGTAAATACTAAGTAGGCCGTGAGGACGAGCGACTAAAGCCGTGCCGATACTAACGGGACCCAAAAAAGAATGATCCAAGGAAGATAGGTTTTGGATGCAGCCAAGGCGGCCGAGCCATGACCACTGACACTGACCGCTGACCCTTGACCAGTGAGAAAAGGCGATTTATTAAGTCTCTTTCTACTGGTGTATTGTTGCACCGTGTGTATAGCACCGTGTGTGCGATGTCTACTGCTGTATAAACAGTACACCTGTCAGTACAGTACAGTACTGTACATGTACAGTGCAGTATACTGAGCAGTCATACTGTGTATAATACCACAGTTGCGATGTAGTTGTACAGACAGAGACAATACTGTATCGATTTGGTAAATACTCACAGTGCTCTGAGCTCTGAGCTTTGAGTCTAATGACTAATGAATGCATGGACTAAATAAATACTTGAGAATTTGTGAGGGTGGTCATCGATAGCGTGGTTCAAATCTAGAGGGTATGACTGATTTGAAGTTTGACTGATGATGAAACCAAGATTGATGATGATTATTTTTAATTTGAGAAAAATCGATCATCAAATTTAAATGAAAATTAATTTTGAGATCTATAGCTTGAGCCTTGAATCCACCTATTGGATAGATTTGAGAATTCTGTCATTAACGATTTAAGATATCATGAAATGGAATGAAATCAAATGATGAAGATGATGATCCGTAATGCGTAATGCGCATAAGTGGTTTGAGAATAAGAGTTGCCAAGAGCTCAACGCGACGCGATTTATGATGATCACATCGATCGAGGTTAAATTCATCATTACCGTTGTACGAGCCTCAGATGCAGTGATCGGTAATCAGTGATGAGGATTCAGTAATCAATGACCAGTGAGTGATCAGTCACTCAGCTTGTCAAGGCAAACCGAGGGTGATCAAATCATTCCAAGCTAAGATTTTGAATTTTGAATCAAAGGCCCTTTCCTTGATTGAATGTACTGTACTGTACTGTACTGTAATCAATTTGATCTAGCACCCTAGCTGTCTGCCTCATAAGCTGAGACTCTGACTCTGGACTCTGGACACCCCTCACCCCCCAGACCCAGAAGCTAATCTGATTCTGATTCATCTCCTTCTGGGCACAGACTTGTTCAAGTTTAAGACTAAAATTTAAATAAAATAAATCACGTTATGCCTAGTGTGGCCTAGCTCATTAATATATACTGACTACAGTGCTTCGCTTCCTGAGAGTTCTGTCTCCAACTAGACAGCTCAGCCCGAATCTTCTTTCGGTTACTACAGTATACTATCGCAAAGGCGCGGAAAGCGTTAGAAAATCTCAAAGTTTCCAGTGACAGTGGAAAGTGCATAACTTTCCATCTAGGAAGGTTTTAATAGAACCACGGCATGCTCATTGCTCTCGGCTTTCATAAAGATGAATAGTATTCAAGACTGACAGTCATAAATCTAATAGGGGGACTCAATCTTTGCCGCAAATTCAAAATGAGAGATGTCTCATATGTCACACAAAGAGCGTGTGTGAAAGTTCCATATGAGATGCCCCACCAGCTTTCCAGAACCCCCCCCCCCCGAATGTTGCCTTCTTGAGCAGATCCGGGGGGCAAGGTTGTTTTTTGTCACTTCATCCAACCCCAAGCATCTTTTCTTCAAAAAACCAAAATTTCCTACTCACCTTAACCAATCATTCATTTTTTCAAAAAACAAAAATTTCCAGCTCTACTTAACTGCAATTTCCTTAATAGACACTACTCCACCACAAGTATCATTAATGGACTTTGCAAGGTTGCCCACTGGTGAGCTTGCTAGCTGAACTTTTGTTCTTCATGTTCTCCTGATTCAGTTACTGAGTTCAATGATTCATATTTTAGTTATACATCAACCCAATTAATTCCCATATATCTTCTTGCATGCTCATGTATAACAGTAATAGCCAGCATAATTCACCTTCTTTCAACCCCTCACAGCCAGAAGTCAACCATCAGCTGTTGCAAGGTTTTGTCCAAGGCCAATTGAATGTTGAATGTGGTCTGAATGACACATTTTTGGGTGAAGAAGCAATCCACCATCTCCATCATACCAATCATCAATATACAAGACAAGACCTAACATCTCTGCCAAATTCTGAACCTCAATATCCAATCATAGATGCTGGGGTACAGCTGGCACATCTAAATACCCATCTTTCAGCAGGTCACATCATGAATTGGTGTGGACAATCACAAATTGTTTCCAGCCACCACACCAAACTTCCTGAAAATTGGAGTCCTGCATCAATCAGTGCAATGTCACAAGGACTCAACAATTATCATTGCAGGAGGGGTGGTGGTCAAGCAATGGGCCTCACTCAGTCAGTCAAACATCTACACTTGACTCCTTCAAGGCCTGCTAGTAGCATAAGCTGGGAAACTACTGAGGGAAGTGGGGTTATATCCCAATTGGAATCACCAGTTCAGAGTGTGTCTAATAGCAATAAGCAACACAAGAAATCCTTGGTACCAAAAAAAAAGAGATAGCAACCCAAACTTCAAAATCAAGGATTACAAGAATGTATGTGATTACTTAGAGAATGAGGACAACTACAACCATTTATTTGGCAAAATGGAAGGTTTGACTATGAAACAATAAGTAAAAATTACTAATATTTTACTTATTGTACTATGAATGTCCTTATAAGTAAAAAAATAAGATAAGAAATAATTATAATAATAAAGAATTATCATAATTATGGCTTGAAAGAAAATTATATTATTAAATAAATATAATAATATTATAAATAAATATATTAATATATGATAATTAATATATTTAAAAGCTCTTTATTGTTGTTACAAACAAATAATAAAGGCATAAAAAATAGTTTTTTATTATTAAAAAACAATTGATAATAATAATATTACTAATATTAAAGTTATATATTAATATAAATACTATTTATATTAATTAAAGAATTATTGATAGTAATAATAAAAAGAAAATAACCTACTTTTGAAGCTTAATATAATAATTTTGAATGAATTTACATCAAATAATGTAAATACAACTTATTCAAATTGTATTTACAAATAAAAGTAAAACAAATTACAATTTTTCTTAATTTTACATGGAAATGAGAGAGAACAATTGGAGTAATCACATCAAAGATGATGATTATTATAAAGATATATTTTGGTTATTGATAATAGAAAAGATTTATATATAAAGAATAAAAGTTTTACCTTTGGATTTAATTGTTTTATTTGTTTTGATGTGTCTGAGGGGAAAATAGAGTAAAAAGAGCTCTATTTATAGTAAATACCTCCCTTCTATAGTCAAGTAGGCTTCTAGTAGACATTTACTGATGCTATCCACTGGAAATGATCAGTATTTCAAGGTTTAGTGATTATTATGTCATGGTCAAACCTTCTTGTCTCATTATTATGCCATTATTTAGAGTTATCATTATAGCTCTAAGTTTGATGACATCATAGGCTTGAAAGAAATCTAAACTTTGTGGATTTTATTAGTATTAATAATAATTTAATAGTATTCATCAGTTTTATCACTTATATAACTGTTAAGCTCAAAATAAGATTACAGTGAGTGATCATAAATGATCAATTTTAAGCTTAAACTTTGATCATTAATGTCTTTTGAGCTATACACGCTACAGCTATTCTGGGAGTGATTTCAGATAGCTTGGCATATCCTCATTTAACTCCCAAGAGAATTTCATTACATCATTAAAACTCTATTTTTGATGTTTTTCTTTGTAACTCATCCTTTCTATCAAAATTCAATATTTTAGACTTCAAACCTTGATTTCAATAGGTTATACCTTGAATATTATAATAAAAATTAAATCATTATTCACGTATGAGCTAGTAGAATCTGACTGTCTACTTTTTTTTTAAGTTTGGACCACTTTCACAACAAAGTGGTCAACAGCTCCAGTGATTTTGTTCAATAAACCATTACAAGTTTTAACCTTGTTTATAACTTGTAAAATAAAGTTTATATATGTGTTCTTACAGAAATTATGTGGTGTTTTTTTGTATATTTAAATAGTCATTAAAAACCATGAATATATGCATTGACCAAAAAAGTGCATATATTCAACTTAATTCCTTAAGTATTGACTTTAGAGAATAGACATATAATTGTTTTATGTGTGGTATTTTATGGAGAATCCAATGGTACAATTTATTTTACATGTTTTTTCACTGGATTCTGAGTTAAATAAGTTTCTGTATCTTTTTTAGGGTATTATTACTTATTCTTCAGTAATTATTGACTTTTCAGATATGCCATAAAAATCACATATGTGTATTTTACCATGAGGAATCTAATGGTGTAACTCATTTCACATGTTTATTCATTATATTCTGAGTTAATTCAGATTTTGTACTTAGATATGGTCTTTTTACTAGTCCTTGAGATAATTATTATAAGTATAATTATTACAAAAATTTTGTTGTGACCTTTTTGGATATGTGGTCATATCTCAAAGGGTCACATTCCCTACCACCAAAAAAGATTGTACCAAAATCTGATATAGTTAATTTGGGTATCATCCACTGTGTTACCTCTTCAATAGACTTTGTTAGTCTTGAAGCTCAATAATGCTTGATTTTTCTACTCTTTAGGCTTTCTTTCATTTCTGAACCCTCTTAATATATTATCAGCATTTTTTATATCCTTCTTAAGTATCCATTCATCTTCTTGAGTTGGATTTCTATACCTTACAAGGTATTCTCTTTCTTTCTTGTTTTTTGTCCTTCTTTCTTTAAGGAATTTCACAATTTTCTTTTCTTCTCCTTCTTCCAAAGGGGGTATTTCAATTGGGGGTTTATTTCTTAGTGGAATTGATTTTTTGTCACTTGAGTTGTAAGGTTTTATCAGACTTACAGGGAAAGTTGGGTGTTTGTTCATTAATTAACCTGTGAGCTCTAGTTGCACAACATTAGGTCCATGTAGTGCTTTTATCATAAATGGTCCTGAAAAGGAATATTTCAATTTCTTTGGGACTTTTATATTATTGACATTTAGAGTTTACACTAGGACCAAGTCTCCTATTTTGAAGTCAGGGGGTTTATGACTTTTATCCCATCTTTATTTTGAATACTTGAAAGAATCTTGCATACATCTGTTTTCATGGCGTCTTGCTTTGTAAAGCATTAACTTGAAGCTATTTGCTGTTGGGTGTATATCCTTTAAGTCCTTTTTGAGGGTATCATATGGAAGTCTTGGATTACAGCCTTTTTCTAGCATTGCTGGTGTCTTTCCAGTTGAAGAATGGATTGATGTTTTATATGCCATTTCAAGAGCTGGTATTAATGTACACCAATCATGGGTAAAACCAACAGAATATTTGAATTCTAGGCCATAAGCACAGAATCTCCTGATCATGTCTTCTAATGTCTGTATCATTCTTTCTGCTAGACCATCAGTTTGGGGGTGATAAGCTGTTGAGAATGATAATTTTGTTCCAAACAGTTTATGGAGGTTTTTCCATAATTCTGAAGTGAATTTTGGGTCTCTATCACTTATGATATTTTGAAATAAGCCTGTGTGGCTAATAAATTTATTCCATATCATTATGGCTGTATCCATAGCTGTGTCATACTTATGAAATGGTAGGAACATTGGAGTTTTTCTGTATCTGTCAACTAATACTAGGCATGCATTGTAACTTCTGTCTCCCCCTGGAGGTAAGTCTGTTACCCAATCCATGTAAACCATTTCCCAAGGGGATTTTGGTTCCTGGATTTGGATCATCATTCTAAATTTATTTCCTGTGACTCTGTTTGCTTTCTGGCATCTGTCACAGGTTTGGCAGTATTCTGCAACATCTTTCTTCCAATTTGGCCACCAAGAGCAGGTTTTCACCCTCTCTAGTGTCCTATCTTCTGAGAGATGTCCAGATGCAACACTATCATGACACTCATGTAAAATAGTGTTTATTAGTGTTCTGTCTGTTAAGGCCATAACACATGTGTGTTTTTTTCTATGGTAAAGGATTCCATCAAGGAGGTGAAATCTTCCTTCATCATATGCCTTTTTCCATATTTCATCTAGTTTTGATGAAAGTGATGGATCTTTGCAGTCTTTCATTAGAAGTTGGCTTAAGATATGGCAATTTTTGTCTGTCTTATAGCTTTCTTTAGCTTGGTTAAAGAATTCTGTACCAATGTCTGTAACACATATTCCTTCTATATGGTGTTCTTCTTGTGGTACCCATGCTGGATTGTCAGGGGTATTTGCTAGAGCCCATCTGCTAAGACCATCTGCATTTTTATGAATATTTCCAGATTTATGAACAATAGTCATATTTCCTCTATATTCTTGGATAGAAATTTGCCATCTCAGCATATGTCTATTTGGAGTCTTCATATTTAATAGTGATTTCACAGCATTACAGTCTGTGATTACATCAAATACTGTGCCATCCAAATAATAATGCAGTTTTTCTAAAGCCCACACTAGGCATAAGCATTCCATTTGGCTTGTTCCATACCTTGCTTCTGTTGGCTTTATCTGCCTTGAAATGAAACAAATTGGTCCTTCAACAGGCTTGTCATTGATGATTTGTGTCTGGTGTAGTGCAGCACCTAGTCCTTCTCCACAAGCATCAATGTATAATTTGAAGGGTAGCTTCCAATCTGGCATCAGAAGAAATGGGGCATTTGTTAAGGAATTTTTCAATTATTCATATGCCTTGACTCTTTCTTCAGTCATTTCATAGACTGTTTGTTGGTCACATAGCTTATATAAGGACTTAGCAATTCTTGCAAAATCTTTTATATTTTGTCTGTAATAATCAGAAAATCCTAGAAATGATTGCATTTCTTTTTTGGTTTGGGGCATTTGCTTCAATAGTCCTGCTGCTACTTTGTTTTTATCTATTCCCAAACTTAGTCCAGATACAACATGTCCTAGTGCTTTCAGTTCACTGTATGCAAAATGGCACTTTTTAAAGGAAATTTTTATGTTTACTTTTAATATCTTTTGCAAGACTCTTTCTAGTCTTGTTAGGTGACTATCCCAAGTTCCTGAGCAAACTATAATATCATCAATATAGATGATTAATCATCCTTCTGACAATTCTTCAGGAAATATGGTATTCATCATTCTTTGATAATGGGAAGGTGCATTTTTTATACCAAATGGCATTCTTAGATATTCAAAAATTCCACAGTGGACTATTATCCTCATTAGTCTTTTGGCATTGCCTATTAAGACATTTTGATGAAAACCCTTTAGAGCATCCATGTCTGTGATTAACTTAGCCTGAGATAATTGTGTTAATGTCTCATGGATTCTGGGTATTGGATATCTGTCAGGGATAGTATAGGTTTTTAGAGCTCTAAAGTCCCCTACCATCCTTGATTTTCCATTATGCCAGGTTATAATGACAGGTTTAGTTACCTCTACCTGTTCATTATGTCCTACTTTCCTGAATACTCCAAGGTCCATTAATTATTTAATGTGTACCTCTAAAGCTTCTCTAGCTCTTGGGATGGCTGGATAAGCTGGTCTTCTTAATAGAGGTGGATAAAGTTTCTATACATTAAGGATTATGTCTACCTCATGTGCAACTATGGCACCTAGTGGCTCCTTGTCAGTTTCAAAGGAATTTTTATATTTAAATAAGAAGTCAATCAATTTTTCTTTCATTTTTTCTATTAATTCATGATTGAATTCTGCCTCTTTTAGTTGTTCAGTTACAAAAAATTATTTTTCTGGGCTTTTTTCTTCATTATTAATAACTGCAATTTGTCTTCTGTTATTGAAGAAGCCAAATGTTTGTCTTTTATTGTCACCTATGGTGTGCAATATATATCTTTTTGGTTAGAGATATCTATGCAATAAATTGAAAAGTAGTCATTTCCAAGTATAAAATGGTTACTAGTGCAGTTGTCCATTACTACAAACTCCATTTTCAATCTGATACATTGCTAAGGATGAGGGAAAATTATTGTTAAGTCAATTATTCCAAGGTGCTTTATGCTTTCACTTGCACTACTAAATTTTACTCCTTGTATTGGTATAAGTTTTTCTTCCCAATATTATACAATTGTTTTCAAATAACTCTTACCAACACAGGTACAATATGCTCCTGTATCTAAGTTTACTTTTCCCTCTTTGTTTTCCACCATGACAATACTTATACTTGATTTTCCAGCTGTATATCCCATTCTCTTTGCTGGTTTGGTTCTATACAATTCGGCATCTTGTATCTTTTTCAGGCTTATTTCAGATGTTCCAACTTATGGTAAGTTGCAATTGACATCTAGTACTTCATACATTGAATCAGTATTATTAATTTGTGCATTAATTATATCAATTTCATCACTTTCAGAAGTTCCTGATTCTTCAGTGTCCTTTTCAGAATCAAATTCTTCTTCTTTATCATTGTGGTCTTCTATTTCCACAATTTCATTGATTTTTTGCTTTTTTAAGGCAATTATTGGCTAGGTGTCCAATACCTCCACATTTGTGGCACTTTCTTTGCTCATTACTGTTAGATGTATTGGGTTTAAAAGTTTCTCTTGCCTTATCTTTTTTTGATAAATGGTTTATTTGGACTTTTAGTGTCCAATTTCTCCCAAGTTCTAACAATTTTTGTTCTTGTCACTATGTCCTCTAGTGCATTAATATACTCTTCTGTGGATCATGGCTCTATACACCTGCTTCTCAGGGACTGTTCCAATTCTCCTCCACATTTCTTAAGTATTTTCATGTGTACCATTTTCTGTGACATTTCTGGGTACAATGCATTTAATCTTTCAGGTTGTTTTAAGAACCAAGTCAAAGGTTTATTCTTTTCTGGGTCAAAGAAGGGATTTTAAAATTCATTTTCTATTTTGTACCTCCAGGCATCATTAGCCCACTTGGTGATTATTTCTGTTTTCCACCAAGAACAGGTATTTTTGACATTTGTTTGCCTTATGCCATAATACCATCATTTTGAAGATTTCTCAAACAGTGAGTGTAATCTGGCAGTGATCAATTCATCTGGTATGGCATAATCTTCTTGTAACATGTCAATAGCTTTATTAAATGACATATGGTCATATTAACCTTCTCCTGTGAATGTTGGCCATTCCTTTAATTGAGGTGCTTCTTTCATTAAGACTTGGTTATTATCTTGATTACTCAAGTCTGTTATTAATGGATTTGTTATTTCCTATTTTGGTTTAAGAGAGCTATTTGAAAAAATGGGGTTAAGAACTTTGGCATATTTAGGTTAGTCTCATTAATTTTATCCCTTTTTTTCAGTAATAAGCCTTATTTCACTTTTAATAGCATCTTTTAGATTTATTCTTGCTTCATCACTTTTTTCCACATGGTCCAGAAGTAATTTTTGGTGTGATGAAGTTTTCATTCAAATTTTTCTACAGAAATACTTAGTTTGTTTAATTTTTCTGTAAGATTACTAATACTCATGTCATAATTGATTTTAAAAGTTTCATCTTTGATATCTTTTATATATTTGTATAATTCCTGCTGTACTTGTATTAATTTTTGAGTATTTTCAATTGAAACTTTTGGTTTATTATTTTCAACAATAAATTTAATGTTGTCAATTTCTTTTTTATTTTGTACAAAAACTTTTGTTGAAGAAGATTATTATCCTTTATTTATTGTAAGGATAATTAACTCTTTTCAATTTCTTTTATGGTTAAAATACTATTTTTAATTTATTTTGAAGTATTTAAATCATCTGGGGACAAGGTTATTTCTTTGGGAAATGTGGTTGTCTCATTATTTGCTCCTCCTTGTCCTTGAATTCCATAAAGGTTCTGGCCATGTTGAAGACATTGTCCATGGCATCTTTTTGGATTTTTGGAATCCTGTAACTTGGGGAATATGGTTTTCTCCAGTTCTTTTTCTTGTTCTTCTTCCCTTCTTGGGGAATTGGGTTGACTTGGGGCTTGCTGGTAGAAGCTACTGGGGCTTCTTCCTTGGTTTCCCCCTTCGTTTTGGCATGGTACTCCTTGATATTTTTGATTTGAGGCTTGGATGATAGTGGATTCCATCCATTGGAGTATCTCACTATTTCCTCCTCTTTGAGAAACTTTTTCAGAATATGCCAGGAGTTCATCACTCCTTGGTGTATTTGGGGCAACATTTCCCAGTACTTGTCCTTGTAGACTGTGTAGTACTGTTTGTACAGGCTCATGTAAATGTCTATCTGAGCCTTCTGAATGTGATTTGTACCTAATTGAGCTACTCATACTTAGCGCTAACTCTGGTTCTGATATAATGGGCAGTTCTGGGACTTGCCTTTGGGATAAGGCACTTCCTTGTGTGGATTCTGTTCCACTGGGGATTTTGCCCTTTATTTTCCCTTTTGAGGGATCAATTCTACCTCTGAGTCCAGCTCCATTTGTATGGACGGAGTATTGGGAGCCTCTTCTGGTAGTCACAATTTAAGAAATAAGAAATAAAAATATTTCAGGACAGGAATATCTTTTTATGGCAGTTTATAAAGGAGGTACTCACCTTCAGAGTCCTGAATAGTGGGTCCTGGAAAGTCTAATTTCTTAGATTTATTTTTCTTAATGACAGTTGGTGTTGGAGAACTTGGAAAAATTCCTGCCACCAATTTTTAAACTGTAGTTTGATTGTCCTCTGTTGGATTGTCTTCAAAAACTAAAAAAGACAATTAAATATAAGTTCTTTGTAAAGAGTGTTATTTTTTTGGTAAGATATGGCAATTTTCCACATAAAATTGCTTTTATATTATAGAATAAGTGAAATGAATAATGAAATGAATGAAAATTGAATAAAAATGACTTTTTTATTTGGTTCTTATATTTTTATTTTGAAGAATAAAATAAAAATGAAGATAATTCTTTTATGAAATTATTTTTTATTTACAAAATATCTCTTTTAATCACTAGAGTAACTCAAAGAAAGTTCTTGCAAGTCTAAGGATGTGAAAAACCATGTTTATGACAGTACAACTGCTTTCCAAATGCCTCAATAGCTTTAAAAAAAATAAATATAAATTTATATTATAATTTTATGGTTATAACTATAATTCATTATTCGATAAACCCAATTAGAATCTTTTTAAAGATCTTTTAAGTAAATATCATGGCCAGGCCCCCAAATATAAGGTTTGACTACATGTCACAGGGGCTCTTGGACAGAAATACAAGAGTGGCCTGGCACTCAGAAATCAGGGAACTCACTTGGAAGACTCCAAAAGAATAAAGAAATAACAATAAAAGAATAAATTCCTCTAAGAAATATTCAGGTACAATGATGAGATGCAATAAGAGGAAAGGGAAGCCAAATGGCCAAAGAGCCAACCAAGTAAGCTCTTAATCACTGTTTCAACCTGCCAAAATGAACAATGGAATTAGTAAGGATATGATCACCAAATATCCATTGACAGGAGAAGAAAGAAAAGAGAGAAGGTGCTAAATGACTGACTTGATAATATCAGTATTCACTTAAAAAAAATGAGAAGATAAATAAAGATGAAAGAAAATCAAAATATATTAATTAACTGGGGGAAAAACCCCCCAGGGTCAAAGGGTAGCCAGTATATGTGAAAAGTTGGGAGCTTGAGTTCTTCAGGCTGAAAACTGATCTGTATTGATCCTTGAGGCTGTATTGATTGTTTTGGGAATTGATACAGCTGGCTAATATTGAAATTGAAATGGGTTGAATTAATTTCCCATACTTGAAAATGAAATACAGTTCTTGATGGATCCATACTGTATTGAGATGAAGGTGGTTTCCAAGATGGAATGAGTGGAGCTTTGACACTTGAAAATTGAATGAATTAATGAACTGCCTCTTGAATCCCTTGAGAATGGTTGCACAGTATTGCCTTGGAGGAATACTCTGAATGAAATTATCCAATGACGTCTTGATGGCGTGATTGGTCTTTGACGCTGAAACACTTGCTCTTGAGCCTTGATGAGTTCTCTGAATGATTGGGTGCCTTGATGACGTGATGATATGTTGGAATATTGAAAGGACCATTTGATATTGCCACCATTGAATTGCTGTTGAAAAATGATTCATAATGATATATAACATCATTCATGGCATATTGGTTCATTGGAAAGAAGATTACGTCCAAAGGTCTTGAGATGGAAAGACAGAGGGAAAAGATGGATGTGATGGCTTCAGAGCTTGGAAAGGTGTTTCTGGGTTCTTTGGGGTTTTGGCCACTTTTGGGTTCTGAGCCAAAAACTGGCCCAAAGGGCGGGAAAGTGTCTTTTGGACACTTTGCGTCAAAGTGCGCAAATGGCCAAAACAGCCATTTGGGCCATTTCCGCTGGTTTTGAGGGAAATGACCAGAAATACCCCATTGGGAATAAATTGCCGCCATGGCTTCTGGATTGAGGTGAAAGGCCATGAAGGCCCCAAAAGAAAAATGGCCATTAATGGTCCATAGGATGGTGAAGTGGCCATATTGGCCACTGGTGATGGATATGGCCAATTGGCCATAAAAGGACTGTGGCTTGATATGCCATATGGAGATCCAAGGAGGTGAATTTCCATAGTTGTGACACTATGAAACAATAAGTAAAAACTACTAATATTTTACTAATGGTACTATGAATGTCCTTCTAAGTAAAAGAAATAAGATAAGATATAATTATATTAATAAAGAACTATTATAATTATGGTGTAAAAAACAATTATATTATTAAATAAATATAATAATGTAATTTACATTATGCAAGAATAATATAATAAATAGATATATTGATATATTTAAAAGATCTTTATTATTGTTACCAACAAATAATAACAGCATAAAAAGTTTTTCTTTATTAATAAAAACCAATTTATAAAAATAATATTCCTAAGGTTAAAGTTATATATTAATATAGATACTATTTATATTAATTAAAGAATTATTGATAGTAATAATAAAGAAAAATTATTATAATAAGAGAAAATAACCTACTTTTGATGCTCAATATAATAATTTTGAATGAATTTATTTCCAATAATGTAACTACAGCTTATTCAGATTGTATTTAAAAATAAAAGTAAGAGAAATTATAATTTTTCTTAATTTTACATGCAAATGAGATTATTAAGAGAATTATAACAAAAAAAGAGAACAATTGGAGTAATCACCTCAAAGATGATGATTATAATAAAGATAACTTTTGGTCTTTAATAATATAAGAGATTTATATATAAAGAATGAAATTTTTACCTTTGGATTTAATTGTTTTAATTGTTTTGATGTGTCTGAGGGGAAAATAGAGTAAAAAGAGCTCTATTTATAGTAAATACCTCCCTTCTAGAGTCCAGTAGGCTTCTAGTAGACACTTAATGATGCTATCCACTGGAAATGATCAGTATTTCAAGGTTTAGTGATTATTATGTCATGATCAAACTTTCTTATCTCATTATTACACCATTATTTAGAGTTATCACTATAGCTCTAAGTTTGATGATATCTGTCACAACCACGAGTTTGACCCTCCTCCTTGATGGTTGCGGCAATCCAGCCTGGAGCCAAGTTGGGGCCAATTGGTCATGTCATATCATTTATTGCCAATTGGCCCCCTTGGGTGTTCTATGGCATCCACGCCATAACACCTTCCCATGGCCATATCCTGCCGTCATTGGCCTTTTTGGACAATTCCCACTTCACCAACCCCCAGGCCTTCATCTTTGATTTTGGGCCTGGGGGGTCATTTTGTCTTCTAGGGACCTCCAGGCCCCCTAGCCATCATCCTTGGATTCAGGGCCACCCCTTTCATTATTGGGGTTTTGGGCCATTTAGGCCCCCTACGGCTCCTACGGCCTGTGGGCCGTGGGGCGCAGTCCGTAGGCCATTTAGGCCCCTTTTGGCCTAATCCAATGAGGCCAAAAGGGGCCAGCCACCTAGGTCCCAAACCACAATTGGGCCCACCTGAGCCATTTTTGGCCACCATTTCCTTGGACCCAAAAGTGACCAAAAACCTCATGGACACCATTTTGGCCATAAATCCCGTAGGACCCAATTTTGGCCATGGACCACCGTGGACCAATAGTTCAGCCATGGCCTCTGGAAGCCACCAGAGGCCACCAGATCAGCTCAGTGTGCCTTTCCCCTCAACTCCAGGGGATTTCTTCCTTTCCTTCATACCATCCATACTCAAGGTTGCAGGCATGGTGCATATATGGTATTATATACCATTATGCACCATTTTTGCTCAGCAATCCAATGATGACTTCTTAAGGATCCAATTCCACCTTCCCAACTCAAGGTCTCAAATCCCAATGCCAATTTTGAAGGAGGATTAATCAGCTCATCAGTCTGACAAGTTATGGCGGCAATCAGAAGACTCTTCAAGGATCCCAACCACCTGTATCTGCAGGAGTTGGGTTGGCACAATTCATTCAGGATTACTCAAGGGCAATTCTCAAGAGGTATTACATCATTTAAATCAGTTGTCAAGGCATCAAGTATTCAATACTCCTTTGGACAACTCAATTCATCCGTACAGGCCTCATTCAATCAACCTGTATGGTCTTGGCCCAATTGGGTCATTTCATATTCCACTGTGGGAATTCCATCACACAGTTCAAATTTCAAGATGGACAGAACTGTATTCCCCGATCCGGACAATACAGCCATTGATCCACCTTCCAGGATCAATATTTCAGTTTTCACATATACCGGCTACCTTTCATCACCTGAGGACTTTTTCCCCAGTTAATTAATATATTGGATTTATTTTTATCCTTATTTTCTTTACATTATTGAAGTTAATACTGATAATCTTAAGTCAGTCATTAGCACCTTTTTTCTCTTTTCTTTCTTCACCTGTCAGTGGATATTGGTGGTCATATCCTTTACTAATTCCATTGTTCTTTCTGGCAGGTTGAAACAGTGAATTGAGGATTCACTTGGTTGGCTTCTTGGCTTTTGGCTTTCTTTTATCTTTGGCCTCTGGCTTCATTCTGATTATTCTTTGTTATCTTTGGCATATTTGTCCTTTCTCTTATTCCTGCTTAAGAAATATATTCCGTAGTATTCCTTATCATCTTTTGGAGCCCTCCAAGTGAGTTCTTGATTCCTGAGTGCCAGGCCCTCTTGCTTCCATAAGAGTCCCTGTGACATTATATTAATTAACTCATAATTTATTTTTCATTCTATTAATTCATTCTTCATCATTTTATTCATTAATTATTTATCATTTTCATTCATTCATTCATCAAAATTATGACTCTTTAACGCTTATGAATTTAATGATTCTTTGTCACCTCTCAATTTTCTCTCATTCATTCTTCAGTCTGAAAATTGAAAGCTGACCCAAATTTTATTTTCTGTTTATCCTTTTCATCTCAATCTTAATTGTCAATCTCATTTTTTCCTTCATTCAGGTGTCTTATCATTCTAATTTTTCAGATTATTCATCAAATTATTCAGACACGTTCTTGATATCAGGATTCAATTTGATTTTCTCTTCAAGAATGTTGATAATTGATTTGATTGACTGATTTGAAATAATTGATATTAACTTAAAGATAATTGATTGACCTGAAGAAGTCTCATTGATTTTGCTGAATTTCACATCAAGACTTTGACATAAATTGTTTTTGACTCAAGATTTCTTTTGACTGATTGATTTTCACTGCAAGATTTGATTTAATTGATTTTATTTACTTCAAGATTTTTCATTGATATTGAAATTGACTTCAAGACTCATTTGATTTGATTGATTGATGTACTTGAAGATTTTCATTGGTTCATTGATTTTTCCCTCAAGATTTGATTTGATATGATCCCCAAGACTATTTTGGTTTTGCCTCAAGTCTTATTCAAGTTTTGATTCATTTTATTTAAATTTTATTCTTATTCAATAATGCCACTCCAACACTCACCTCCTGCAAGACAGACTATATCCCAAGATCGAACTCAAGCTGTTCTTACTCCTACTCCAAGAGTTCCTCTTGATGGCACCCCAGCAGTTCCTCAACTGAGGGCCCAATTAGATAGAGGACCCCGCATGGAAGGAAGGAAGAGTGCCAAGAAGATCAAATCCTTTTTCAGGAGTAGTTGGCGGTTTTCCAGGAATGTCAAGGACAAGTTTCAAAGGTCCGGGTGAAGAGGGTGAAGAGGAGGAGGAGAATTCTGTGGAAGAGAAAGAGTCTGAAGGTACTGAAGGTGTTCCTGCTCCGGTGGAGGCATCCCAAGGTACTGGAAGACCAACTCTAGCCCAGTCTGATCAGCCTGTCTCTCACCAATATGAACCATCTTTATTGGCAATTATGCAGCAAATGACTCAGATTATGGCCAATCTTCAAGCAGCTTCTTCTTCTGATTCATCAAGACCACCAGCCTTCAAGACTCCATCTATGAAGGAACCAGAATGCTTTGATGGGACTCAGCCCTTCAAAGTCAGAAGCTTTATTCAGTCATGCCAGCTTATCTTTCATAATGATCTGGCAAACTTCTCTCAAGACAGGAAGAAGGTTCTTTATGCCACTTCATTTCTTATTGGCAGGGCTGCAAAATGGATTGAGCCTTATCTTTCTAATCTCACCAATCAAGACTCAAGTTATCTTCTCAATTTTTGGCCGTTGTTTGAATCCCAACTCTTCACTTTATTTGGGGACCCAAATGAAGTTAGAAAAGCTGAAGCAGAGTTGGATGGCCTTAGAATGAAAGAAGGTGGCCATGTTTCACTATACATAGTGTCACAGCCAAGGAGGCAGGGGCATTACCAATCATCTTCAACAATAATTACTTCATTGATACCCTTCAAAACCCAATCAGCAACAATCATTATTTCATTGATACCCTTCAAAACCCAATCAGCAAGGGGGTTTCATTCTACAGTCTCCAAATACAGTTTTCAGACCTCAATACAGTTTCATACAGGCAAGACCCAAATAAAGGATTCACCAAATACAGGCCTGTAATCAATACAGGCGCAAATACCTGTATTGACTGTATAGCCTGTATTGGATTCACCAATACAGGATTCAATCACACATCCAACTTCTTCCATCATACAGACAAGTATCTCAACACTCAAACTCCAAGGCTGGTATTTCTCACATATACCAGCCCCTCTTCATCCACCTGGGGGTTTTTCCCCCAGTTAATTAGAATATTGGATTTATTATTTAATATTATTTTATTTCTCATTTAAAAAATATTATTTTGTTATTTATTAAGTTAGTCTTTGCCTTCCCTCACCTGTTCAGTAGAGTCCTGGTGGCCATATCCTTTATTAATCCTTTTCTCTTTTCTGAACAGGTTGAAACAGTGGTACAGGATTATTTGTGGTTGGCTCTTTATTATTGCTTTTTTTCCTCTCATATCTTTTAATTCTTATTATTTTATGACTAGGAAATTATTATCTTTTTCCATTACTCTCATCATTTGAGTATTCCTTCTGAGCCCTCCATAAGTAAGTCTGTTCACTGAGTGCCAGGCCCTCTTCATTTTAGAAGAGCCCCTGTGACATTATTTTAATTAACTCATAATTGCTTCTTTTTCTTTCATTCATTTTATTCATTCATCTCATTCTTCAATTATGATCTTCTCATGATTTCATGATTTTTATGATTTTTATGATTTTTTCTCTCTCATCAATTTTCATCTCATTCATTTCATTAAAATGAAAATTGATTCTCTTTCTCATTTCAAAAATTCTGCTGACCATTTCACTTTATTCTCTATCATTCTCATTTCTCTTTTTTCTGAATCAGGTTTTTATCAGGTTATTTGAGTGGAATTATTTGGGTTAATTGATTCATCATTCAGGGATTTTTATTGATTTGGGGTATTCAGTGATTTTGGTTTTCAAATTTCTCAAATTTATTGATTGATTCCTCAAGACATTGATTTTACCTCAAGACTTTGATTTGACTTTGATTGATTTGATTGATTGACTTGATTTGATTCCTCAAGATATCTGATTTATCCTCAAGATTTGATTTGATTTATTGATTTGAATTTGATTCCTCAAGAAAATTGAATTGATTTTGAAGATATTGATTGAATTCCTCAAGACTTAATTGATTTGATTTTGATTTACTTGATTTGACTTATTGATTGAAATTGATTATTCATAAGAATTTGACTTTGTCATCTTCACTCTTCAAGATTTATTCATATTGATTCACTTCAAGACTATTGATTGATCTCTCAAGTTCATCAAGGTTCTCATTTGATTGTTTTAGTCAAGCCTTATTTTATTCAAAGTATAATCAAGTTTTTATTCATTCTTCTTTCAAGATGCCAGTTCAGCATAGCCCACCAGCCAAGAATACAAGATCCCAGAGACATCAAGCTGTTCTCACTCCTACACCAAGGGCTCCTCTTGACCGCACACCATCAGTTCATCAACTGAGTGCAAATTTGGACAGAGGACCACCAATGGAAGGAGCAGCACCCTCCAGAAGAGAAGGTGTGAAGTCTAGAAGATCAAGATCATTCTCTGGACTATTGGGTGGTTATCCTGGTGTTTCTCAACGGCCTAGAAGTAGATTGGGGGAAGCTGAAGATGAGGAGGGGGAGGAGTCTGTGGAAGAGGAAGAATCTGAGGGTACTGAGGTGGCAGCTGCCTTGGCAGGTGCTCCTGAAGCTCCTGAGGCTCGAAATCTAGCCCTTTCTAATCAGCCTTCTGTCTCTCAAGCTGAACCAAATTTCCTCAAGATGATGGAGCAAATGACTCAGTTTATGGGACAGCTCACTCAAGCAGTTTCCCCAAGGGACACTTCAAAAGTCCCTGCATTCAAGACTCCATCAATGAAGGCACCTGATTCTTTTGATGGTACTAAAGCCCATAAATTGAGAGGATTCATTCAATCCTGTCAATTAATCTTTCATAATGAACCAGCAAACTTCTTCTCTGACAGGAAGAAGGTGCTTTACTCAACTTCTTTTCTTACTGGTAGAGCTGGCAAATGGATTGAACCTTACCTCTCAAATATCTCCAATGAAGACCCTTCTTATCTCCTCAATAACTGGCAGTTATTTGAAACCCAGTTATTCACTCTGTTTGGTGATCCCAATGAAGTCAGAAAAGCTGAACAAGAGTTGGACAATTTGAGGATGAGGGAAAGTGGCCAAGTTTCCTTGTACATAGCTGATTTCAGAAGTTTAATGTCAAGAATTGGAGACTGGGGGGAAAGGGCCCATATTCATGTGTATAGAAGAGGCTTGGCATCAAGATTGTTGGACAAATTGGCTTCTCACCCTGGAACCTTTGATAGTCTTCAAGAACTCATGGATATCACCTTGGGATTAGATACCAGGTACCATGAGAGGCAGAAGGAAAAGGGCAGTCATCAAGAGAAGAAGCCTCCAATCAGTGGATCCAACTCCTCCAAGCCTCCTCAAAGTTCATCATCAAAGAAGCCTTATCACAAGAAGAGTAAGAAGGGGAAGAATTTTCAAGTGTCCAAAGACAAGCCTCATGCTGCTCTCCTCAATAAGGACAACAAATTAATTAGTTCTGAAAAGGAGAGGATGATTAAAGAAGGCTTGTGCAGTTATTGTGGTGGTAAACACCCATTTGAAAAATGCTTCAAGAGGCCTGAAAATAGGCAAGGGTCATCAAAAGGCTTCCCTAGCAAGCAGGGAAAAGCCTGAGTGGGAATCATGATGTGTTCAATGGTTCTCACTTATTTCCTTCAAGAGAACAATTGTGAACTCTGAATACTAGTTTCAAGAAATCTTTAAAATTTCTTATTTTTTCTTCAATCTCTGATATTTTTTATAGTATTCTCATTGATTCTGGTGCTACAAACTCCTTTTTTGCAAAGAATTTTGTTCTCAAGTACTCATTGACCATGTCAGAGCTCCCCTAAAAGATTCCTCTTTTCATTCTGGATTCTAATGAATCCACTTCCCTGTTCATCACCCATTATACCAAGTGGGTTGTTGATTTACCTTCCTTCACAAGCTTTGAATGGGATTTCTTTATCATAGATTCACCCAAGGGAGAAGACCTAATATTGGGCTATGATTTTCTTTACCATTTAAATCCCATTATTGATTGGAAAAATGGATTGATCCCCTATGATTTTAGTGGTATTATTTCTTCTACTAGTAATGACTTTTCCACTGCTGTCAACAGTGTTGCTCTGGTTGGTGAACTTAAGACACCTTCCCTTCCTCCTTCTGTCCATAACCCCTCCATTTTTCCCTCTCAGTCATTACTTCCATTAAGAGATGAAGTCTTCAAAGAGATAAAGGATGTTGGAGAAGATGTTGCTATATCTTCACTTCATCTCTTTCAAGGGGATATGGACCTTCCTCCTTTATCTTTTCATGCCTCCCTGGAGGAGCAGTGGGATGAGGAGGAAGAGCCAGAAGAGATTGAAACTGTGCTGAAGGTAGTCCCTCCTGTTTACCACAAATATTTGGATGTATTCTCCAAAGTGAAAGCAGAGAAACTTCCTCCACACCATGCCTGTGATCATCATATTGAACTGGAGGGTCTTCTACCTCCAGTTGGTGTTATCTACTCTTTATCAAAGAATGAGTCAGAAACACTACGGGCCTACATTTCAGAGAATGTAGAGAAAGGTTTCATCAGACCAAGCTCCTCCTCAACAGCAGCACCTGTCCTTTTTGTTAAGAAAAAGGATGGTGGTCTTCGTTTGTGTGTTGACTACCGCAAACTTAATGCTGTCAGTAGGAAGAACAGGTATCCTGTTCCTCCAATGAATCAGCTTCTTACCGTCTTTAACGGTGCTACTATCTTCTCCAAGATAGATCTGCGTGGTGCTTATAATCTCCTGATAATTAAAGAGGGGGATGAGAATTTAACTGCCTTTAGAACCAAATATGGCAGTTATGAGTATTTGGTTATTCCATTTGGCTTAACCAATGCTCCAGCTTCATTCCAAAATCTTGTAAATGATATCTTTGCAGATTATTTGGATATTTTTGCTGTAGTGTACTTAGATGATATTATGGTCTTCTCCAGCTCTTTGGATGAACATGTTAAACATGTGGCCTCTGTTCTCCAAAGGCTGAGAGACAATAATTTGTTTGCTAAAGCCTCCAAGTGTGGAATACTTGGGCTATGTTGTTTCAAGTGATGGCCTCAAGATGGATTCTTCAAAGGTTCAACAAATCCTCAATTGGCCTCAGCCCAAGAACATCAAGGCCCTCCAATCTTTTCTTGGCTTCCCCAACTTTTATCATCGTTTCATTAAAAATTATTCCAAAAAAATCTCTGCTCTCACTTCCCTCCTTAAAAAAGATTCTCCCTTTATCTTCAATGAGGGAGCTCTTAGTCAGTTTCAAATACTCAAATAAGCTTTCACCACTGCTCCTATTCTCTCTCATTTTAATCCTTCTCTACCAACTATTGTAGAGACTGATGCTTCTGATTATGCCTTGGGTGCTGTACTGAGTCAGGTGAATGACTCAGGAAAGCATCCAATTGCATTTGATAGTCGCAAGCTCTTACAAGCTGAACTCAACTATGAAATTCATGACAAGGAACTCTTTGGCATAGTTTGGGCTCTCAAGCGCTGGAGAGCTTTTCTCCTTTCTCTTTCTGATTCCTTTGAAGTCTTGACAGACCATTTTTCCCTTCAGTATTTTATGTCCTCTAAAGTCCTTACTCTTTGTCAAGCCCGTTGGGCAGAATTTCTATCTGAATTCCACTTCATCATCACTTACCGCCCAGGCAGGCTGGCCACTTTACCAGATGCCTTGTCATGTCGGGACAACGTGTACCCAGAGAGGGGGGTGGATTTCATCAGCAAGAATCCTCAAAATTTTCATCAAGTTCTCAAGCAAAATGAAATTCAAGAGTCAAGATTCTTTTCAATTAAAGTTGATGTTTTTTCAGATGTAGTTGATCAAATTCAAAGACAAGTATGGCAAGACAAAGATTATAAGGAAATCCTCAAGAAATTAGCAAGAAGAGAATCAGTCCCAGACTATTCTCTTGAACCTCAATCAAAATTATTATTGTTCAAAGATAGAGTAGTCATTCCAAGCAATCATGAAATTCAATTGGACATTCTTCAAAAGCGTCATGACTCACTGTTGGCTGGCCATCCTGGCCAGGAGAAGACCCTCAAGCTCATCAAGAGGGATTTTTATTGGGCTGGCATGAATCAAATCATCAAGGACTATGTGTCCTCCTTTCAGCAATGTTCAAGAAACAAGAAAATCCACCATAAGAAGTTTGGATTACTCAAGCCTCTTCAAATTCCATCTGGTCCTTGGAATTATTTATCAATGGACTTTATCACTCAATTGCCCTTGTCAAGAAACTTTGATTCAATTTTAGTAGTTGTAGACAGATTTACAAAAATGGAAATATTTATTCCAACTTATTCAACAATCACTGCTTTGGACTTAGCTCAAATATTCATTAATCATGTCTTTTCCAAACATGGTCTTCCAATCAGTATCATTAGTGATAGAGGTTCATTATTTGTTTCATCATTTTGGACTCAATTGTGTCAGCAGCTCAAGATATCAAGAGATCTTTCAACTGCCTTTCACACTGAAACAGATGGACAGACAGAGAGGGTAAATCAGATTCTAGAACAGTATATTCGGATGTATGTCAGTTACCATCAAGATGACTGGCACACCTGGCTCCCTCTGGCTGAATTTGCCTATAATAATGCAGAACATTCATCAACAAAACAGTCTCCATTTTTCACTATTTATGGAAGAAATCCCAGCTTTGATGCAATTCACATTTCTCAAGATACACCTGCTGGAAAGTTATCATCAAAACTCCAATCAGTACAGCAAGTTGTCAAAGAAGAATTAGGGTCAGCAATAAAGCGTTTTAAGAAGTATGCAGATAAAAATAGAGCAATTCCACCTGATTTCCAACCTGGGGACAAAGTATGGCTAGCTTCCAAGAACATCAAGACAACAAGACCCACCAAAAAGCTTTCAGAAAGATGGTTGGGACCCTTTGAAGTTCTCAAGAAGATTGGCAGCCATGCATATCACATCAAGTTGCCTCAACAATGGAAGTAAGTTCACCCTGTTTTCCATGTGTCCTTGTTAGAACCAGTGAAGCAATCAACTATCCCAAATCGAAACCAATTGCCACCACCTCCAGTAATAGTGGAAGAGCAAGAAGAATGGGAAGTGGCTCAGGTTCTGGACTCAAAACTCAAGAGAGGTTCATTATGGTACTTAGTGGAGTGGAAAGGATTCAATGAAGACCCAGAAAGAACAACTTGGGAACCAGCTTCCAGCCTTACCAGCTCCCCAGACCTTGTCAAGGATTTTCACACTTTGTATCCAGACAAGCCTGGCCCAAATGCCTCAAGAGTTTGATTTATGGTGCTTGGCGGGGATTGGAGTTTATGAAAGTAAGTTCCTCTCCTGGCATGCACCTTTAAGGGGGTATTCTACCCAAATTTGTTGTAAGCATCACCTTGGCCACTTTGTGAGCACTTGTCAATTCTTTGGACAGGTTCAGAAGGCCTTGCAACATCATACCCTCAAGATTTGGACCTTTCATCAAGATATGGCCCAATCTTTCCCTTATTTTCTTTTCTTTCTTTAATCATGCCATAAATTATCTTTCAAGACATTCATTACCACAATTCATGTTATGGCATAATTTCTTTTTCATTTATGGTGCTTGGTGGGGAGTGGAAGTTATGAGAGTAAGTTCCATCTCCTGGTATGCATCCCTGAGGGGTTTACTTCTTGTAAAACATTACCTTGGCCACGCTGTGAGCATCAAATGCTTGATTTTATCTTTCAGAACCTTTTGGCCAAAATCAAGCAACTCACCACAAGAAGGACAACCCTCAGGCATTTCTTATTTCTTTCTTTACTCTCTTTTTCTCTCAATTCTTTTTCAATTTTTATTTTCATTTCTTTTACTTGTATCTTTTATTTTTATTTTTATTTTTATTTTTGTCTTTATTTCTTATTTCAAAAAGCAGTAGTCATCACTCCCATATCACATTTGGGGAGTCAATTCATTCAATAATCAAAGAGCAAAACACTAGTAATGGTAAAGACCACCTACAGATAACCCTCATCAAAACTCCTTCAAGTCAGCCTTAAACTCGTTCCTTAAGATCAAAATTGAAAGCCAAAACCCAATCAGTAAGGCATTTATGGCAATTGACCAGTCAAGGAGGAGATAAGAAGAAAGACATTCAGGAAGAAATCAAGATCAAAAAGAAAAACCCTGCTTCAAATGGCCCAATTGGCCAATTTCATGAATTTATGCACTTTGGCACAAATGGCCATATCAAACCTCAAAACTTCAAAATAGCTCAGCTCTATCATTTTTCATCAAAATATGCTTAATTAGGCATATTGGCAAATTTGCGCATTTTGCACATTTTTGCGCAAAAGGCTTCAAAAGGCCTTTTTGGCCAATTTCATCATAATTGCGCATTTGCGCACTTTGCGCAAAAATGCGCAAAATGGCCAGAACACCTTATAGGCCATTTTTCCATCATTTACTAACTTTTTCATTTTTTTCACCAATATATATGCCATTATGGCATATATGCATATTTTGCGCAAAAATGCGCAAAATGGCCAGAACACCCTATAAGGCCATTTTTCATCATGAATCAAGTTTTTTTAAATTTTTTCACCATTATATGCCATTATGGCATATATGCAGATTTGCGCATTTCTGCGCAAATTGGCCAAAATCCCCTTTAATCACAAAATCAAGGATTTTGGCCAGGACTTCTGAAATGGTCCAAAACCTCAAGTATTGGCCACTTTATGCCAACACTCTCAAGATCAAAATTATGATGAAATCAGGTGTTCTTGGGACATAAACCCAGTTCACCCCCTTTTTCAAAAGCCATGAGGACTCAAGAAAAGTTTAGTGAAGACACTCAAGACAAGAATGAACATTATTTTAGAAAAAATGAAGACATTTTGAAGGAAATGAGGGAATTCACAATCAAGATCAAGGGGAAGATACCTACAAGTGATTAAATGATGATTTTTTTTGTTTGAGTATTGATTGAAGAAGAAAATTTAATGGGATATATTTAAGGAATTGGGGGAAGAACTGTATGGATTGATTGAAAGATCATCAAGACTCACTATACTTATGGTGCTCAGAGCTCACCACTTTCAAGAGGGGGATAATGTCACAGCCAAGGAGGCAGGGGCATTACCAATCATCTTCAACAATCATTACTTCATTGATACCCTTCAAAACCCAATCAGCAACAATCATTATTTCATTGATACCCTTCAAAACCCAATCAGCAAGGGGGTTTCATTCTACAGTCTCCAAATACAGTTTTCAGACCTCAATACAGTTTCATACAGGCAAGACCCAAATACAGGATTCACCAAATACAGGCCTGTAATGAATACAGGCGCAAATACCTGTATTGACTGTATAACCTGTATTGGATTCACCAATACAGGATTCAATCCCACATCCAACTTCTTCCAGCATACAGACAAGTATCTCAACACTCAAACTCCAAGGCTGGTATTTTTCACATATACCAGCCCCTCTTCATCCACCTGGGGGTTTTTCCCCCAGTTAATTAAAATATTGGATTTATTATTTAATATTATTTTATTTCTCATTTAAGAAATATTATTTGATTATTTTCTAAGTTAGTCTTTGCCTTCCCTCACCTGTTCAGTAGAGTCCTGGTGGCCATATCCTTTATTAATCCTTTCTCTTTTCTGAACAGGTTGAAACAGTGGTACAGGATTATTTGTGGTTGGCTCTTTATTATTGCTTTTGTTTTCCTCTCATATCTTTTAATTCTTATTATTTTATGAATAGGAAATTATTATCTTTTTCCATTACTCTCATCATTTGAGTATTCCTTCTGAGCCCTCCATAAGTAAGTCTGTTCACTGAGTGCCAGGCCCTCTTCATTTTAGAAGAGCCCCTGTGACACATAGCCAATTTCAGGAGTTTTGTTTCAAGAATTGGGGATTGGGGAGAAAGAGCTATCATCCATCATTTCAGGAAGGGATCGCCATCCAGGATTCTGGATCAATTGGCCTCCCATCCTTCAAATATTGATTCTCTTCAAGACTTAATGGACATTACCCTGGAACTTGATACCAGGTACCATGAAAGGCAAAAGGAGAAGAGTCACTATCAAGAGAAGAAACTTGAAGCCCCAAGATCAAGTACTTCTCATCCTCAAAATTCTTCAAGTTCAAGTCACAAGAAGAAGAAGAATTTTCAGAAGAGGGACAAGCCCCATTCTTCGCTATTGAATAAATATTTCAAGCTCATGAACTCTGAAAAAGAAAGAAGAATCAAAGAGGGTCATTGTACCTATTGTGGTGGGAAGCATACACTTGAGTCCTGTTTCAAAAGGCCTCAAAACAAGCTTATCCAACCATCAGGAAAATCCTGAGTGGAGACCATGTTGTGTTCAATGGTCTTCACAGTTTTCCTTCCAGAGCACAATTGTGCATTCTGAATACTGGTGTCAAAAATTCTCTTAAATTTTTTGTTTTTTCTTCTCTTTCTGATGTTTTTTACAGTATTCTCATTGATTCTGGTGCTACACACTCATTTATTGCAAAGCAGTTTTTTCACAAGTACTCATTGACTACGTCAGAACTTCCAGAGAAGATTCCCCTTATCATTCTTGACTCCTCTGAGTCTCCTTCGTTATTTGTGACTCACCATACTAAATATATGGTTGAGCTCCCTTCTTTCCCATAATTTGAATGGGACTTTTTAGTCATCAATACTCCCAAGGGAGAAGACCTCATATTGGGCTTTGACTTTCTCAATGATTATAATCCTTCTATTGATTAGAGGCAAGGGCTGATCACCTTTAATCCTGATAATTTGGACTATTCTGATCCTTCTAATTCTTTCTGTAATGACTTTTCCTCTGCCAAATCATGTGCAGCTCTGGTTGGTGATTCTAGAACACCATCATTTCCGTCTTCTGTCCATATTCCTTCCCTTAATTCCCCACAGTCATTAATATCTCCTAGAGCTGAAGTCTTCAAAGATATTCAAGATGTTGGAGAAGATAATTCTGTATCTTCACTTCACCTCTTATTTGGGAATATGGACCTTCCTCCTTCATCTTATCATGACTCCCTGGAGGAGTTGTGGGATGAAGAGGAAGAGCCAGAAGAAGTAGAAACCCTGATGAAGGTTGTTCCTTCTGTCTATCACCAATACTTGGATGCATTCTCCAAGGTGAAAGCAGAAAAACTTCCTCCTCACCGTGCCTGTGATCATCATATTGAACTGGAGGGGTCTCTACCTCCAGTTGGGGTGATCTACTCTTTATCAAAGGAAGAGTCAGATACACTCAGGGCCTACATTTCAGAGAATGTAGAGAAAGGTTTCATCTGGCCAAGCTCCTCTTCAACAGGAGCACCTGTCCTCTTTGTAAAAAAGAAAGATGGTGGCCTCTGTTTGTGTGTTGATTACTGCAAACTCAATGCTGTTACTAGGAAGAACAAGTATCCTGTTCCTCCTACGAATCAGATTCTTCTATCTTCTCCAAGATTGATTTGCATGGTGCATATAAACTGCTCAGAATCAAGGAGGGTGATGAACATTTGACTTGTTTTAGAGCTAAATATGGCAGTTATGAATACTTGGTTATGCCATTTGGGCTCACCAATGCTCCTGATTCTTATCAAAATCTTGTCAATGATATCTTTCAATATCTTCTTGATGTTTATGTTGTGGTTTATTTGGATGACATTATGGTCTTTTCCAAATCTGAGGAAGAACATGTCACTCATGTGTCCACTGTTCTTTCCAGACTCAGCGCCAATAACCTTTTTGCTAAGGCGTCCAAATGCCTGTTTCATGTTTCAAGTGTGGAATATCTTGGTTATGTAGTTTCTTCTGAAGGCCTCAAGATGGACCAAGAAAAAGTCCAGCAGATTCTAAATTGGCCCCCTCCAAGAAACCTCAAGGCTCTTCAATCCTTCCTAGGCTTTGCCAACTTCTACTGCCTTTTCATCAAGAATTATTCAAAGAAGATCAGTTCACTCACCAGTTTCCTCATGAAAGATTCCTGTTTTCCCCTCAATGAGGAAGCTCTTAGTCAGTTTAACCACCGCTCCAATCCTTCTCTACCCACCATTGTAGAGACCAATGCATCCAATTATGCTTTGGGTGCTGTACTGAGTCAGGTCTCTTATTCAGGACAACATCCCATTGTGTTTGACAGCCGCAAGCTTATCCCAGCAGAGCTCAATTACCAAATTCATGACAAGGAACTGCTTGGTATCGTCTGGGCTCTCAAGCGCTGGAGGGCTTTTCTTCTTTTGCTGTCTTCCCCTTTTGAAGTTCTCACCGATCACTCTTCCCTTCAATACTTCATGTCTTCAAAAGTACTCACTCGCTGTCAAGCCCGTTGGGCTGAATTCCTTTCCGAATTCCATTTTTCAATCACTTACCGCCCTGGCCGCCTAGCTACTCTTCCGGATGCATTATCACGTCGGGACGACGTTTATCCGGAGAGGGAGGAGGATTTCATCAGCAAGAATTCAATGAATCTTCAGCAAATCATTAAGCAAGATGAAGTTTAACCCTCAAAGCTTTTTGCAGTCAAGGTGGAATCTTTTTCAAATTTGATTGATTCAATCCAGAAGAAATTATGGCAAGATCCCCAGTACAGATATATCCTTGAAGATTTGGGTAAAGGTAAATCTGTCCAAGATTATTCTCTTGATTCCTCTTCCCAACTTCTTCTCTTCAAAGATTGGGTGGTAGTCCCAAATGACTCCACAATTCAACTCAGTATTCTTTAAAACCGTCACGATTCTCCTCTAGCTGGCCACCCCGGCCAAGAGAAGACTCTCAAACTTGTCAAGCGGGATTTCCACTGGTCCAGCATGACTCAATTTATCAAGGATTATGTTTCATCCTGTCAACAGTGCTGAAGAAACAAGAATATTCACCATAAGAAGTTTGGATTACTCAAACCTCTTCCAATTCCAAATGGTCCTTTGATTTGTCTTTCAATGGATTTCATCACTCAACTGCTGTTGTCCAATTCCTTTGATTCAATCCTGGTCATAGTGGACAGATTCTCAAAAATGGAAGTTTTTATTCCAACAATGTCTTCAATCCCTTCACTGGATTTGGCCCATTTATTCATCAAGAATATCTTTTCAAAACATGGCCTCCCGTTAAGAATTGTCAGTGATAGAGGTTCACTCTTTGTTTCTTCCTTTTGGACCAATCTTTGTCAGCAGCTCAAGACTTCAAGAGACTTGTCAACCGCTTACCATCCAGAAACTGATGGACAGACAGAGAGGGTAAATCAGATACTAGAGCAGTATCTTTGGATGTATGTCAGTTATCATCAAGATGATTGGAACACCTGGCTCCCTCTGGCTGAATTTGCCTACATTAATTCTGATCACTCTTCAACCAAGCAATCCCCGTTTTTCACTGTTTATGGAAGAGATCCACAATTTGATTCAGTTCACATCAATCAAGATACTCCTTCTGGAAAGCTATCAACAAAAATACAATCAGTAAAGCAAGATGTCAAGAGAGAACTTGAAGCTTCCATAAACCTGTTTAAGAGGTATGCAGATAAAGGTAGAGCAAGTCCACCTGTTTTCAATCCCGGTGACATGGTATGGCTTTCTTCCAAGAATATCAAATCAACCAGACCCACCAAAAAACTATTTGAAAGATGGTTGGGTCCCTTTTCAATCTTGAAGAAAGTCAGTTCTCATGCTTACCACCTCAAGCTTCCATCTCAATGGAAATCCATCCACCCAGTCTTCCATATCTCCCTTCTGGAACCAGTCAAGACATCAACAATCATAATCCTTCTTTGATTGGAGGAAAGGGCTGATCACCTTTGATCCTGATCATTTGGACTATTCTGATCCTTCTAATTCTTTCCGTAATGACTTTTCCTCTGCCAAATCATGTGCAGCTCTGGTTGGTGATTCTAGAACACCATCATTTCCATCTTCTGTCCATATTCCTTCCCTTAATTCCCCACAGTCATTACTATCTCCTAGAGCTGAAGTCTTCAAAGATATTCAAGATGTTGGAGAAGATAATTCTGTATCTTCACTTCACCTCTTATTTGGGAATATGGGCCTTCCTCCTTCATCTTATCATGACTCCCTGGAGGAGTTGTGGGATGAAGAGGAAGAGCCAGAAGAAGTAGAAACCGTGATGAAGGTTGTTCCTTCTGTCTATCACCAATACTTGAATGTATTATCCAAGGTGAAAGCAGAAAAACTTCCTCCTCACTGTGCCTGTGATCATCATATTGAGCTGGAGGGGTCTCTACCTCCACTTGGGGTGATCTACTCTTTATCTAAACAAGAGTCAGATACACTCAGGGCCTACATTTCAGAGAATGTAGAGAAAGGTTTCATCCGGCCAAGCTCCTCTTCAACAGGAGCACCTGTTCTTTTTGTGAAAAAGAAACATGGTGGCCTCCATTTGTGTGTTGATTACCGCAAACTTAATGCTGTTACTAGGAAGAACAAGTATCCTGTTCCCCCTATGAATCAACTTCTCAATGTCTTTAATGGTTCTTCTATCTTCTCCAAGATTGATTTGTGTGGTGCATATAACCTTCTCAGAATCAAGGAGGGTGATGAACATTTGACTTGCTTTAGAACTAAATATGGAAGTTATGAGTACTTTGTTATGCCATTTGGGCTCACCAATGCTCCTGCTTCCTTTCAAATCTTGTCAATAATATCTTTCAAGATCTTCTCAATGTTTATGTTGTGGTTTATTTGGATGACATTATGGTCTTTTCCAAATCTGAGGAAGAACATGTCACTCATGTGTCCACTGTTCTTTCCAGACTCAGAGCCAATAACCTTTTTGCTAAGGCGTCCAAATGCCTGTTTCATGTTTCAAGTGTGGAATATCTTGGTTATGTAGTTTCTTCTGAAGGCCTCAAGATGGACCAAGCAAAAGTCCAGCAGACTTTAAATTGGCTGCCTCCAAGAAACCTCAAGGCTCTTCAATCCTTCCTTGGCTTTGCCAACTTCTACCGCCGTTTCATCAAGAATTATTCAAAGAAGATCAGTTCACTCACCAGTTTCCTGTTTTCTTCAGGCTGAAAGCTGATCTGTATTGATTGTCAAGGCTGTATTGATTGTTTTGGGAATTGATACAGCTGGCTAATATTGAAATTGAATTGGGTTGAATTAATTTCCCATGCTTGAAAGTGAAATACAGTTCTTGATGGATCCAGACTGTATTGCAATGAAGGTGGTTGCCAAGATTGATTGAGTGGAGCTTTGACATTTGACAATTGAATGAACTGCCTCTTGAATCCCTTGAGAATGGTTGAACATTATTGCCTTGGAGGAATACTGTGAATGAAATTATCCAATGACGTCTTGATGGCATGATTGGTCTTTGATGCTGAAACACTTGCTCTTGAGCCTTGATGAGTCCTCTGAATGATTGGGTGCCTTGATGACGTGATGATATGTTGGAATATTGAAATGACCATTTGATATTGCCACCATTGAATTGCTGTTGAAAAATGATGCATAATGATATATAACATCATGTATGGCATATTGGTTCATTGGAAAGAAGATTACGTCCAAAGGTCTTGAGATGGAAAGACAGAGGGGAAAAGATGGATGTGATGGCTTCAGAGCTTGGAAAGGTGTTTCTGGGTTCTTTGAGGTTTTTGGCCACTTTTGGGTTCTGAGCCAAAAACTGGCCCAAAGGGCGGGAAAGTGTCTTTTGGACACTTTGCGTCAAAGTGCGCAAATGCGCATTATGAGCTCAAATGGCCAAAACAGCCATTTGGGCCATTTCCGCTGGTTTTGAGGGAAATGACCAGAAATACCCAATTGGGAATAAATTGCCGCTATGGCTTCTGGATTGAGGTGAAGGGCCATGAAGGCCCCAAAAGACAAATGGCCATAAATGGTACATAGGATGGTGAAGTGGCCATATTGGCCACTGGTTATGGATATGGCCAATTGGCCATAAAAGGACTGTGGCTTGATATGCCATATGGAGATCCAAGGAGGTGAATTTCCATAGTTGTGACACTATGAAACAATAAGTAAAAACTACTAATATTTTACTAATGGTACTATGAATGTCCTTCTAAGTAAAATAAATAAGATAAGATATAATTATATTAATAAAGAGTTATTATAATTATGGTGTAAAAAACAATTATATTATTAAATAAATATAATAATGTAATTTACATTATGCAAGAATAATATAATAAATAGATATATTGATATATTAAAAAGATCTTTATTATTGTTACCATGAGTTTGAAATTCAACAATACAACACATTTAAATGTAGTTTTTATTCTTTTCATTCCATATTATCAATCAAATATGAAGGCCTTTTCTCTCAGTGCCTTGAAATGCAACAATTGTACTCTATGATTGTACTTTATTTTTATTACCATCCAAATATAATTTTTGAAATTAGTCAAATTCTATTTCTCTCAAAAACATTTTAAGAAGAATTCAAATTGACTACTAATTTTCATATTTAACATCCATAATATATTATTTTGAGTTTTTTTTTCTGTTTTGAAATATATAAGTAAATACATGAGGAATTAATATGAAGCAAATTGAGTCATTATTTTGATTCATATGTGCAATGCTAGTAATTTTTAAGTCATCAAATGCAAAGAAATTCAACTGAGATTCCTTCCAACAATTCATAAGACACCATTAAGAGCCAAACAGAACTCCTGTACTTGCTTACAATGAGCTTGAGCAGGACCCCTATTGAATAAGTTATCATTTTGTGAAATTTGGACCCCCGGTCCTCCCCATGCCCCCTCCCAGTGATCACCATTATCAATAAGCATATTAAACAGGAATGCACAGACATCTATCCATTTATTGATGTGGATCATGTCACTAGCTTGATTGCAAGATAAGCGCAGATTTTGAAGTGATGCCCAGCATGCCTTCAGGATTCGTATGCAATGTTCAATTCAAACTTGTGACTGGGAAAGATAATAATTGAACAAGCGGTTGTAATGTGATTTGCAAGCAGCCCCCTTGTAGCATTGGATGCAATGGAGGCTGAGAGGGTAAGTTGAATCTGCGAGTAGATATTGCCTCTGTTGAGACAATATTAGCCACCACCCATTTGAAACAAGGGAATTGTAGCAAAATACTCACTAGGACTAAAGAAATTGCATGGTCACAAATACAATCTCATCCTCTTATATATTTTACTGCCTGCACAAGAGCCTGGCCATGATCCTTTTAGAATTATCACATACAATTTGAACATTCAATGAATATTTTTTTTTGAAATTGTAATAAACCTCCCCATCCAAACCAGGCCTTTGGAATAAGGGTATTGTTGTGCCATCCAGAAACCCAATGCAACCTGGGAATCCTTTCAATCCCATGCTAATGGAAATTTCAATTTGTCTTGCTCCATTTGGCCACTTTACAAGTTGAGGTCCCAATGAAAAAAAACCTCAATTACTCTCCGTGAAGATGAGAACACCAAGACTTGACTAATACCATATGACCTTGCTATGCAACCAAGGGAGGCACAATTACCATTGCAGCCTAGTTGTTCTAAAGTTAGAGCCAGTTGGAGACTAACATCAAGTTATGGACAATTGCTTTGATTTTTGAACAACTGACTATTCTGGATAAGGTTGTAAATGTATAAAAAACCATCTTGAGTTGTTTGCACCACCTGATTAAAGTCATTATCTTGCATGCCCAGCAACATTGCTAAATTGTATTCTTCACATGACGAGTACATCTGAGGTCCTGTCAAATACCTAAAGATCCAAGTCGCCACTAAGAAATGACTCAAAGAGTGAAATCTTACCAATTTACTATTGCTTGGTAGAACATATTATTAAGGTGAAACTAATCACCAAATAGCCATTAGATGGCTATCACCTCCCAAAATGGAACCTATTGTTGGAAAATTGGGAAACAAAAGATTCTCAAGCCATATGTCCATCCTTTCCTTGCATAACCTCTTCCACATTCTATTTAAATAACAAATAAATTGCTGGCGCGCTTATTTCTTCGGAATGTCAGAATGGTCAAATGGTTGTTTTTGGGTGATGAGGTGAATGTAATCCAGGCTGCAAGAGATAAAAAAAAAGAAACGTGGACCAAAAAGTTGAAAAAAATAAAGTTGGACTCAAAAGTGGAAAAAAGGAACCCGGGCTGGGTTTATGATGCTGAAAAATCCTGCTTGGTTATGATGCGGGTTAGGGTTAGAGTGTATGAAATATCACCAAATACGGATATTGTGTTTTCAAAATGAGATCGTCTCATTTGGTGGTATCTCACAGCCAGATTTTGCAGAGATTGAGTCCCCCTAATAGGGCGGCTCAGTCATTGACAGATTTGGCCCTGGGATATCACCAAATCCGGATGACTAATCTTGAAATAAGGCATGCTGGACATTCAAAACTCCCAGGGGCATACAAGTCTATGGGTTCTCCCACAAATATTTTCTGAGTTGGAATCCACAAGGGTAACAACACAAAAAGACGCATATCCTTGATATCCGTTTTTTATGACTTTTTAATGCTCTTCTTCAGCCGCCTTCTTTCAAAATTATCATTTTACATTTCTATTCCACAATAACTGCCTGGTTAAACACATTTCTAAATTCCCAATAAATCCAAGAAAAAACATTTCCTTCACCAACTCTTCAGGAAAATAGAATCCATTCATGAGGACTTGTCACTTGGCTGGAAATTGTGTTGGTCCCAGAGGTTCCAACCATTGGTTTTATCCTTGGTGAGGAATACCCAATCACTTCCCTCTTATTGGAATGGCTAATGGGTGATGAGTAAAGTGTAACTAGGATGATCACCATGGTATTAAATAATCAGTAAGTTATTGGGATTTTTTCTTTCATTTGGCAAGTGGATATGTTCATGATTTGTTTTAGGTATTTGTCATATAATAGTCCAAAGTGTACACATGAAGAATAAAACTTGAGGACCTTTCTGGAAATGAGAGAGGTGGACTTCAAGCATGTTTTTAGGACAACTCACCAGGGTTTCGTATATCTTTTCAACTGGATCAAGGATGACTTGGCTTTTCAAAAAAAATAGTAAATGTCCTCAAATTTACATATGCCTGCAATTAGAATTGACTTTGGAGCAGCTGGGAAGCAATTGGAATGGGGAATGATTAGGTTGCTTTGCAAGGACTTAATTAGTGAGCAGGGGCAGTGTTGTGATAATCTTGCACCAAGTTATTGGGGTCATGTTGTCACAGGGGCTCTTATGGAAGCAAGAGTGGCCTGGCACTCAGGAATCAAGAACGCACTTGGAGGGCTCCAAAGGAATAAAGGAATAAAAGAATATATTTCTTAAAAGAAGGATAAAAAGGGTAAAGACAAATATGTCAAAGATAAAAGAAAAGGAAGCCAATGGCCAGGATAATAAGAAGCCAAAAGCCAAAGAGCCAACCAAATGAATCCTCAACTCACTATTTCAACCTGCCAGAAAGAACAATGGAATTAGTAAAGGATATGACCACCAATATCCACTGACAGGCAAAGAAGAAAAGGTGCAAATGACTGACTTAAGATTATCAGTATTCACTCTAATAAGGTAAAAGAAAAGAAGGATAAGAATAAATCCAATATATTAATTAACTCGGGAAAAAGTCCCCAGGTGATGAAAAGGTGGCCAGTATATGTGAAAAACTGAGAGGCTGATCCTGGAAGGTGAATCATCTGGCTGTATTGTCTGAATTGGATCAATACAGCTCTGGCCATCTTGAAAATTGAACTGTGTGATTGAATTCCCACAGTGGAATATGAATTGGCCCAATTGAGCCAAGGACATACAGGTTGCTTGATTGCTTCCTGTATGGACCAATTGAGTTTTCCAAGGAGTATTGAAGTATTTTCTGCCTTGAATACTGCTTTAATGATGAATAACCTCTGGTAATGGCCCTTGGAATAATCCTGAAAGAATTGCAAACTCAAATCCTGCAGAACCAGGTGGTTGGGGTCCTGGGATGGTCTTCTGATAGCTGCCATGGATTGCCAGACTGATGAGCTGAAGAGTCCTCCTTCAAAATTAGTGATGGATTTTGGGACCTTGATTTGGAATCATGGAATTGGGTCCTGAAAATGTCACCAATAGATTGCTGAGCGGAAATGGTGCATAATGGTATATAATACCATATATGCACCACTCCTGCATCCTTGAGTACGGGGTGCATGGAGGAATGGGGAATCTTCCCCTTGAGCTGAGGGGAAGAGTGGATTTAAGCTGAGCTGGTGGCCTCTGGGGGTTACCAGAGGCCATGGCTGAAAATGGGCCACAGGTGGTCCTTGGTTGGAAATTGGCTCCTTTGGGCTCTTGGCCAAAATTGGTGGATTTGGGTCCATGGTCAAAAACTGGCTCAGGTGGGCCCACGGGCCGTAGAGGCCATAGGGGGCCTAAAGGTCCCAAAAAGCCATTTAGCCCAAAACCCCCCAATATAAGGGGTTGGGCCAAGAGGCCTGATAGTGGCTAGAGGGTTCATAGACCACTGGAAGACTGAAAGGACCCCCCAGGCCCCAAACAAAGATAAAGGCCTGGGGGTTGGTGAGATGAAAGTTGGCCAGGGAGGCCAATGATGGCAGGATATGGCCTGAGGCCATAAATGGAAAGGGGAAAGGGGGTTATGACCAAAAGGCCATAGAGCACCAGAGGGGGAAAATTGGCCATAAAAGATATGGTGTGACCAATTGGCACCAACTTGGTTTCAGGCTGGGATTGACGCAATACCAATTGAGGAGGGTCCTTCTTCATGGCTGTGAAAAATGTGTTGTTTGGGTGCCCCTGACCTTTAATGGCCTAATGAAGCCAGACTACTGGAAATCTCCTCTCATATGGCACAGGACAGATTTGGATGGTACTAATATCCCAATGTATCAGTGGCCTGGTGTGTATGGAGAGGTTTTTTTTATTGCAAACATTGGTATTCTTTAAATTTTCAATTGAGTTGTAACCATTTCAAGAAGATCACATCTCTATTGAGTGGATGGCCAGGGCCTTGTGCCAATATCACAATGTACAAACAAATGGGGATCTTTGAATTCCCTGAAGACTTTTTTGGACCACATGAGTTTGTCTCTTCTTGATTTTTAGTTTATGGTCAGTTGAGTACATCCTAACAGACTCAGCATATCCCTTGGGGATGAATTGAATACCTTGCTACAAAGCACAGGCCTCTCATTTTCCACTTAATTGCTTGTTCAATTAATACATATTGCAATCACAAGTCCGGATTAACCATTGCACTGGCCTTTTTAAAACACACTCAGCTTCCCTTCAAAGCTTTCAATTACCTTGCAACAAGCATGCTGGCATGAAGCACATAAACCATTGGATTTTCACCTGTGTAATTTTACACAACATACTAATTGAGATGGGGGAAAATTGGGAAGAGATGAATACAACTCAATATGAAGGTAGTGTACCCTTACAAAATAATTTTTTATGTGAGGGATATCCAGCACAATTGCATAGGGCTAGGGCTTAAAATGAATTTTTGTCTTTTCATGAGGTAATATAACTGCTTAATATGTCTTCTCATGTTAAATGTTGAAATTAATTGATATTATTGATATTATTAGTTTCTTTTATTTTCCATTTTTTTGTTGGATATTTGTTTTTTTCATTTAGAAGCCAAAAAGTGATTAAAAAGAAAATTCATTTGTATTTTGAACTTCCCAATGACATAATGCTAATAACCAAAACTAACTACAAGATTTTCAAAAAAATGACAATATCCTCATGGGTTTTACCAGAGAAAAAAATCCTTGTGTAGTTGCTATTTGACCTCATGTTCTTCAAGAACTACCTCATGTTCCCAAATTTTTTACTCAAATCTAATTCTTTCCTTCTGAAAACTATAGTTCATTTCACTATCCTCTTTCCTGCTCTGCTTTTCTTCAGTATCTTTGCATACTTTCCAATCAAACTCTTCCTTGTCTAATTCATATTGAAGATTGGCTATCCCCTTCTCCTGAGTGATCTTTATTGTCTGAATGGACATGATTTTGTCCAATATCTTTACCCTTAAGTCCCTGTTTGCTTTCCGTTCTTGTTTTTGGTCCTCCTTCAAGTTTGTATTTTTGTTCTTTGTTAATATCAATTTATTCTTATTATTGTTGTAAAGCTGAAAAATATTATTCTTTCCTTTGGTATGCCATATTTCAATCCCCCTTTGTCCATTTTCACTCTTGCTTCTCCCTCTTTTTGGCTTTGACCTCATAAGCTGATAATCCTGAGTCACTATCCAAATCATTTATGTTGATTGAATTATCTTTAGATTTGGTAATCTTCAAGTCCACGAGTATCCTTCCCTGGGTGGAATTAAATTTGGTCATTGATTCCACATTGGAATTTGACCCAAAAAAGGCTTCCATTTGATCATAGCATGGTCACATTGATTCTAATTTTTGAGCCATTGTCATGCCCAATTCTTATTCAGTCAATTTTTAACTGGTATTCTGACATCATTCCCTAGTAAATAAATATTTTTTATTATATGTTCTGAATCATTGAGCACATTGATGTCCATTTAGCTGAAATCCTGGGTTCAATGAATTCAGATAGCCAGAAAGTCTTTAGTATGCCCCAGCCCTAGTAATCAATCTCTCCCCAACATTCACTTTTGTTTGTTTTCTAAAGAGTTGATTGTAATTATCCTTATATTCCATTTAAACATAAATATTTCTATAATAAGGTAAAGTAAAGTTGGGGTTACTATCACCCTTTGCTCCAAACTTGCGGCATCATTTCTTCTTTTTGAGTTCCATTTGGCCCATAGCCCCATATAACATCAACTGAGCTCTGTTGGTGTTTGACTCACCCCATTTGTAGATATTGAAGTTTTTTATATTTAATCCCTCAACACGTCAAATTAGAAATAAGGTCTCTCTTTCCAGCATCTGCATTTGAGTATTTTCCTGAGTAATTATTGTAAAAAACGGCGACTCTATTGCCTGATAATCTGGCCATCGAGAGCTGTTTGACCCAGGGGTAATTGGAGCTACCCCTTAAGTCTCCTGATATGAGTCCCTACATGAGAGAAGTCTAGCATTCCCCTCCCATGGTGATTTTTTTGAAGCACATGAATGAGGCCAGTGGGTATCCTGAAAAGGGGGGACCATTGCTGATGCCATGTGGTGGTGCAATCCTCCATGTGGATTCACTATTGTGGTCCCAATGGTACAGGATTAGCATTCACTTTGAATACTGTCTGTTGATGGTTGTTATTTGGGTAGTACAGATGTTGATCTTCATCATGCGGACCAATCAATCTCAACGGATTCTCTAGCTCTGGTAATAATTGAGGTCTAATGCTGATGGGACCAGATGTAATCAAATGAGGTCTTACATTCAATGTTCCCATTGGAGGATGTCAATTTGGGGCATTTAGTCTCATCTAATAGCAGAATAAACAAATCAGCTTGTTACACCTGAAGTGAAACAATCAGCCACTCACCATATTCCAAAAACAAATATTTTGCAAGAAATAATATTCTTCAATGACCACAAATTAAAAATCTATTTCTTACAAAGTTAAAAAAATATTAGCGCCAATAAGTTACAATAATAAAAATGAGAAATGAAACTCAAAAAACTTCTGGCATCTTTCAAAAACAACTTTGAAAAAAATCTGGAAAAATTGGCAACATTAAGAGGTTGGAATGAAGTTGAGTTTGTGTTTGCATGGAGAAGAGCTATAATTTTTGATTTCAAAAACCTTTGGTCAAATTTCAGCGCAGGGGTGAAATGTTTTTTGGGGGGACCTTGACTGATAATCTTGTTTTTGCGTCTGATATGGTGGTCTCTCAGGGGGGTTTGGGGACCAAATCAGGAATGACAAACAGGCAAAAAGTGCCAACACTGAACCCCCCTAATCTACAAATACTTCAGGAAACACCTACACTAACCCATATCATCAAGAAACCTAACCTTGTTGGATTTCTTGCTTCAATCATCTTGAATTATGAGCTGGCCAAGTTGTACAATCTCCATACCCCAACTCCTGATCCACTCGCCATAGTTTTCCTTAAGCTCGGCAAGATTGCCTATATAAAAAAAAACCTGGCTTCTGAATCTCCGATGAGTTAGTTCTTTCTCTTCCCTGATATACCAAAAATCAAAAGATATCAACAGTTCACCTTTTCCTGAATGATTTTAATTTGATATTGAATAGTTTTCTTTACATTTATCATATATCATAAAAATCTTTCTTTTTTAGCCTGAAAAATTGATCAAAATTAAAATCAAATTGAATTCAATCATCTTCTTCGTTGAAAAAATAAACTTGAAAATTTTTTAAGCTACAAATAAATAAAAAAAAACCCTAAAAAATAATAATTTTCAAATAATGATTACTCTATAACAAAAAGGGGTTTATAATATTTTTAATTTAAGAAAAAAACAACTTTATGATGATAAATAGAAAAGAATAATATAATTAAAATAATAAATATATATTTATATAATACATTTAGTATCATAAGATTTGAAAAAAAAAATTCATTAAATTTTCAAAATCTTCAATTAGATTTTTGGCCGTGTTTTATTGATTTAACCCCCAAAAAAACATAATTGATTAATTAAAATTTTATCAAAATATTGAAAAATAAATAATAAACGGGAAAAAAGGGTAATTATTTATTAACAATTAAATAAATTCAAATAAAGAAAAAGGAAAGATTTTTTTTATTTAATTATTTTCTTTATGAGTGCAAATTATATTTCAACATTCAAAAATAGTTAATAATTTTGGTTAGGAATTGAATTCTTTACTATTTTTTTTTAATAAATTTTATTTTAAATTTTTATTCATATTTTTGATATAGTAATTAATTTTTTTTCATTTTTTTTTGAAAATATTCTTATATCAAATAATATTTTTTTAAGTGTTGGTAAAAAAATATAAGCCCTTATGTGTTTTTACCAATTTATGGCCAAAAAATGTCAATGGCCTACTTTTTTTAAAAAAACTCCTCAGACTTAATTTTGATGATTTTTTTATTTTTTTTCCATATTTTTTCAAAAATGGGGTGCAAAGATCCCCAAATTTTTTCATATTTTTTTCCAAATTTTTCCAAATTGGTCAATTTTCCAAAATTGGCCTATTGTTTAAAAGAAATTCATGCAAAATGTTCTCAATTATTGATTTTCCCTTATTTTTTTTTCAAAAAATAACGGGAAGAGCCTTTATAATTAAAACCTAGAAACCCAAAAATTTGGGTTTTTTTTGGATGGGACAATTGTAGGGACAAGAAGTGCCTTTTTTATGTTTTTTGTTCATGTTTGTAAGTAAATTTAAAATGACATTTATGAAATAAATTAAATTAAAAAGTCAATTTATGCCATTAGTGAAAATTAAAATTCTATTTATGGAATTGACAGTGCCATTTATGGAATTAAAAGTGCCATTCATAGTTTTAAGAATGACATAATAATGTCATAAATGGCATACACAGTGCTATAAATGGTATCAAAAATTCCATAAAAATGCCATACCTTACATCAAAAGTGATATTTATACCATTTATGGAATTATTTACACTGTCATAAATGGCATCAAATAAAGTATGACAATGTCATTTATGGTATTGAAAACAGCACAACAATGCAATTTATGGCATTAAAAGTGCCACAAATGGCATAAACAATGGAATGGCAATTCCATAAAGGGTATTAAAAGCTCCTTTTATGGTATCAACAGTATAATAAAATTCCATTTATGGAATTAAAAGTGCCATGAACAGCATCAAAAATGGCATAAAGATTCCATAAGGAGAATCAGCAATGGCATAAAAATGCAATAAATGGGGTTTTACACAATACAGGTTCTTTTTAGCTAAATTTAACATAAAAAACACCCCCTATGTGTTTTTACCAAATTGCTCATGTGGGTTTACCAACACCCTATTTTTTCCCATCATTGAAAAGAATTACTCTTGAATTTAATTTTAATTTATCTCTTTTTTAAACTGAAATTTGTTTCTTTTGTCATCTTTTTTTTTCAATTTAACTTCTTCCTAATTAATCTAATATTTATATATATATTTTGAAAATATAAATAAATCTAAATTTATATCAACAACTTTCCCATAAACTTACCTCAACAAAATATTTTTCTCATTTTCTTGCTTCTGGATATTTAAGTATTAACAAAAGAAAAAAAATTTTCTTTATGAATTATTCTTTGGGTCTTCCAATTCTCTTAGTATTGAACCAGGATGTGGGAATGTGATAACATACTTTTTTAATAGATAATTAATGATGGATTTGGTGATTAATTATATCCATAAGATAAATAAGAATCATAAATAAATTTTCATTTAATTTTTCAAAATTGATTAAATTATACATTTAATATTTCTTTAGGGTTTTTTAATTTTATCCTTTTTTGTGTTCTTCTCCATTCTTTTATTATAACTTTTTCAGGATTAAATTATATATTTTAATTTCTTAAATAATTAGAGGGTTAAAATTTCTAATCTTAAACTTAAATCAACATTTCTAGATAAAAGCTCCAAAAAAAATTAAGAAGAAAAATCAAAATCTTAAACCTCTCAAGAAATTAAAAAATTAATTAATCTGACTTTTTCAAAGAAGTTTGGAATTATAATATAAAAAAAAGAGAAATTAAGACTTTAAGCTTGCCAAATACTTTTGGGATTAATGAGAATATGGTAAGAAACTATTTAGGATTCATTTAAAAATAGTACTATGAGTTTTAAATTTAGAAATAAGCTCTTTGAAAATAATTATTAAAGGGTTTCACTATAAATATAATTGTAAGGTTTGTCTATGAAACTCTTGATAATAGTAACAATATCAAGAGTACTATGACTGTCCTCAGTAGAAAAATATAATATAATAAAATATTACAACCACAAATTTAAATATAATTATTAAAAATAATTATATATAAATAAAATAAGTTTAATTATTATTATAAAAATATAATAATAAAAAAAATATAATAATTATAATAAATTATAATTATTCTATTATTGTTATAGTCACTGACAGTTATAACAATAAGAAATTTAAAGCTCTTAATGAGACAATTACACATGGAAATATGAATATTAACCACTTTATAAATAATATAAATATTATTTATAAAAGAATTATAACACACACTGTGCAGAAATAATTCTTATAGAATAAAATTCTATATAAAAAAACTAATACTAGATAAAAAAATTATAGAACTTTAGAGAAAAACCTACTTATAATATTTATTTAATACAACAAGTCAAACAACAACAGTTATTATATTAAATAATAATTATAAGTTAAAAACACGCCTAAAATCAATAAATTTAAAGATAAAACAACTTTTTATGATAAAATTTAAGATTCAAGAGTTTTTTGAGAGGAATTTGTGGGTTTAAAAGATATTTAAGATGATAATTTTTATAATATAAAATATATTATTGATGATTACAACAATAATCTGAATTCTATGACTTCAATTCTTTAATTTACAATTAATAAAGAATAAAATAACTTAAGAATTATTTTAATAATAAGATTTTATAAATAATAAAACTTTACCTGTTTAAATGTCTAATATGATTGGATTGATGATGAAAATGATGGACAAAAACAGTGATGAAAAGACTCTTTTTATGTCTTAAGAGCAGCTCTCATGATTCATAATGGATGTAGAGGGCGTGCTCAGGTCAAAACTGAAAAACCATGCTTAAAAATAAAGTTCTTAGCTTAAGGAAACTTATTTTTACTTCCAATTTAAAGTTACCAGTGTTATTCTTAACTCCAAGTAACTTTAATCCTCATTTAGACTAACTATTTTAAGTTTTAATATAAAATAAGGTTATTTATATTAAAGTTCATCACATGAACAACTTAAAATTAGAGTTTCAAGCAAAAAATCTCTTAAACTCAATTTTTAATTAATTTTTAAAGAACTCATAAGTTTCTTTGAGTTAAATTAAAAGAGTAAATTTCCAGGCTAATTACCCAGGAAATTTATTTATAAAAGATACTTAAAATTTAATTTATATATTGATACTATTAAATTTTAAGTTGTGTGAAATTTTCAAGCAAATCCATTAAGAATTGGATTTTTAATGAATTTTTGAAGTTATTGCTATTTTTACACGTAAAATAGAAAGACACACCAAACCTTAAGTTTTGATAAGGTTTTAATGCTTGAAACTTTAAAGTTTTAAGCTTAATTAAGCTCTGACAGTTCTTAAAACCTTGATTTCAAGCCTGCATATTGGGATTTACCCTTTGGCAGCTTGAAATTCCTGTCCAATTTGGGATAAAACCAGTTTAAACCTTAAGGTTGGATCAAAGTCTAATCTTAAAGTTTAAATAAGGTTGAAAATCCTCCAATACAAGTGGACAACCTTAATTGAATCCTTGCAGATCCAAAAAGTTGGGTACGCCAGCTCTATTTGGTCTTTTTCCTTTGTCCCACCTTTCTGCGTGGATTTTGCCCTTTTATTTATTTAAAGCCATACTATGGCCTTAAACCCTTTTCAATTGAGCTCACCCAGGATTTACATTCTGTATGGCAAATCCTTAGCCAATTCAGTAAATATACACCACACCTCAATTTTAACTAAAATTTTGGTAAGTTTGCATAAACCTTATGCAACTTTAAATTTAAGCTTATTTAAGCTTAAATTTAACAATTTTGAAAAATGTTAAAAAAAGCTACATTAGTACTGTGAGATTCTTGTATCTTCCAATAACACAAGAAATAAGTGCTTTTGGGTATAACACCCTATGGGTGTACCCTAGGTTATTTTTGGTGTAGAATCCAAAAATGACATAATAATTATAGGGTATTGGTAAAAACACATAAGCAAATTGGTAAAAACAGGTAAGAGCTTACGTGTTTTTACTAAAAACTTACGTGTTTTTACCTTCAATTGGTAAAAACACGTAATTTTATGGTAAAAACACGTAAGGAATGGTTTTTAAATGAAATATGGCTATTTATGGCATTTATGATGCCATTAATACCATTTGTGGAATTAAAAATGCCATTTGTGGCATTAAAAATTCCAATTATGGCATTAACAGTGCCATTAATGGCATTATCAATGAAATATTTCTGATGCCATTAATGGCATTAACAGTGCCATAAATGGCATTAACAATGTCATTAATGGCATTAACAATGCCATTGATGGCATTAACAGTGACATAAATGGCATTAACAGTGTCATAAATGGCATTAACAGTGCCATTAATGGCATTATCAATGAAATATTATTGATGCCATTAATGCCATTTATGGCATCATTAATGCCATTTGTGGCATCAAAAACTGCAACATTTCTGATGCCATTAATGCCATAAATGGAATTAATAATGCCACATTAACAAGGCCATTAATGGCATTACTAATACCATGAATGGCATTATCAATGCAATAAATGGCATAATGCCATTTATGTAACACCATAAATGGCATTGTTAATTCCATCTATGTAAAACCATAAATTGAATTGTTAATTCCATTTATGTAATGCCACAAATGGAATTTTTGATTCCATAAATGGCATTTTTGATGCCATTTATGTTATAGTTAAGGCCATTAATTCCATTTTTAAGGCCAATGTTAAGGCCATTCATGCCATTTTTAAGGCCATTTATGGCATTTTTAAATGCATAAATGGCATTGTCAAGGCCATAAAATTCAATTTATGGAATTTCTGTAATGCCATTTATGCCAATTTTCTGGCCATAAATGGCATCTGTATGTCATTCTTGATGCCATTTATGGCATTATTATGTCATTAGTGATGCTATTTATGGCACTTTTGATGTGATAAATGGCACTGTTAATGCCAAAAATCAAATTTAACTTCCACTAATCATAAATTAAAGTTTGAATTCAATTTATGTCATAAATGGCATTTTCAATTTAATTACAAACATGAACAAAAAAACATAAAAAAACATGGACTTTTTGGGCCTACAAATGTTCTTGCAAAAAAAATACCAAAATGTTGGGCTTCTGGTTTATTATTCTCAACATTCTCACCTTCATTTTGAAAAAAATATTGAAATTCATAAGTGGGAACACTTTGATGAATTTTTTCAAAAAAATGGGCCATTTTACCAAATTGCCCAAAATAGAAAAATTGGGCAGAAAAAATTTTTTGAAAAAATTTGGGGACCTTCACATCCCATGTTGGAAAAAATATGGCAAAAAAAATTGTTAAAAATTCTCAAAAATGAGCCTGAGGAATTTTTATAAAAAAATTAGGTTACTTACGTGTTTTTACCATAAAGTTATGTGTTTTTACTAAAAGCTTACGTGTGTTTACCAACACCCTAATTATAACTTTGTTTATCCAAAAAAAAGTTATACTTATTTTTTGTTATTTTTTATTTTAAATTAAACTAAAGAGTCTGTTTAAGACAGAATTAACTGTCTATAAAATCATCTGTGGCCTTATGGGTATGTTATACATACCTCACAGGCTCACAATAATGATGGTTAGTGCTTCTCAAAAACCTGTTTACAGTATTTATTAATTGGGCTATTAGAATAAAGACTAAAATAATAATATTTAATCATAACCTGATTATTTTCCAAGGTGTCACAGGGGCTCTTTGAAGTGAAGAGGGCCTGGCACTCAGTTTACTGAGCCTTGCGTATGTAGGGCTCAAGGATTGGAATGAGGGTGAGTACACTTAAGAGTTTAACCAAGATAAGATTGCTAATAAAATAAATATAATAAAAGCAGCAACAAAGAAAATAAGAGTGAAAATGAAAGACCCAACCACAAACAAGTCCAAGTCCACTTTCTCAACCTTTCAGGAAGAAAGAGAAGGGTTAATAAGGATATGGCCACCACAACTTTACTGAACAGGCAAGGAAATATGCAAAGACTAGCTTAATACCAATAAATATAATACCCAAAAAATAAGAGTAAGGATATTCCTTAAATAAGAAATCAACTATATTAACTAACTGGGGAGAAATTCCCCAGAGGAAGGAAGAGGGGCTGGTATGTGTGAGAATCCATCAGCCCTGACCCAAAGAGTGAATTTTATTGAGAGAAATCTTTATTTGAATTGATTTGAATGATAAAGCCCCTGTATGGATGTACAGGTTCTGTAAAAGAGATGTGGTGAAGTTGAGTGATCATAAAGTTTCAGTATTTCTAATCCAAACTATATTTAGTGAATAAAATCTGTACAAGTATTGACAGGATGTATTGATCAACCAAGCTGTACACATTTTTCATCATGAAGATTTGCTGAAACTGATTTATGGTATATATACTGGATTTGCTGGTTTCATGAGTTTGAGTAGGTTTAAGGTTGAATATTCTTACCCCTGATAGTGGCTGTGACACAAGGTTACTATTTTGAATGAATAATTATACCATGTATCAATTCAACCTCAGGATAGGGATTCGTTATGTGGTAAAGAAAGAGTCTATTTTTATCCTGAAAAAGGTGTAGAGGGGGAACTGTCACAACCATGTGCATAACACCCCCAATTGTGAGCCTTGAGGTATATCTTACACACTCAAATATGCCACAATTATCTTTAAAAGTAATTCTGAACTATTAATAACCCATAAGTCATGCATATCTTCAAAATTCATCATTTTTGATTTCAGAAAAGATAAATAGCTTTTTTATGAGTAAGTAAATCCATGGATTTGAGGCCAGATTTGGATTCTACACAAAAATTCACCTAGGGTAGCTCCATAGAGTGAATAAACTTATATTAACTGCATGAGGTGGTAATATGGAAAATAATTCAATATCACATAAAACAATTGTGAAAATTTTTGTTTTTCTCAATTTCACGCCAAAATAATGGGAATGTGAGAAATCCCATTTTACATATACACTAAGAATAGTGTTATGCATTTTTTTAGCACTTAATATTATGGTATTTTTACATGCAGTTTTGATACACCCATAGTGGGTATCAGTCTTTAAGCCTGAATTTCTATTTTTGACATGAAAATAGCTAAGGGGGACAAAAGACATCAAAGAGATCCAGGATACCCAACTTCTGAGACTTCTGAGGCATGGATAGATCTAAAGCATGTATCAATGGCTGATCTTGGCTGAATTAGTATACTAAAACCTTTTGGGAATCTAGTTACCAAGTTAAAATCTCATTAAATCATAAGAAAATTGTAAATAAGCTACTATTTTGACATGTCAGAGAGGTGAAGAGCAACTTATACTCCTGTAACCATTTCAATTCTTAATTTTTTTCCATGGATAAACCTTAAAAGGGTAATTAAAATGCTTTTTGGACTAGTATCCATTGATTTACCTCATAGCAACCTGCCATACTGTGCTATTTGCAATTCTATGTAGAAATGAGGTAAAAACTTCAAAAATTAATTAAAAATACAACTATCAATGAATCTTTCTGAAGCTTTGAGTCACAATGGAGAATAGTATTAATCATATAGAAACCAAAAATAATGATGGTTTCATAAGTAAAATTAAAAGATTTACTTACAGTCCATTTTTAGTGATTCCACTTGCAATAGTGAATCTTCAAAAATTCACAGAAAATACAACCTGTGATGAAATTTCCAATAAAATTTATAAATTTGAGAAATTAATTTTTATTTTGAAATGAAATAAGATTCCCAGTTGTTGATCCTTTTATTCTTAACCATAAATGGGTTGGTCGTCATGTGAAAGCATTAATTAAGTAGTTATAATAATCTTACATGACAACAAAAGATGAAATCCATAATACAAAAACAATTATTGTTTTCTCAGCCACTGGGCTTTCAGTTTTCTCCATGGCAAGCCTCTGTGAGCTCTCTTTGACTTAAAAGAGGCCTCCTCTTGCTGTTTTTGCCAAATCATCTTATTATACAATTATATCTTTGTTACTAACAAGTAAGTACTAGTTAAAACTTTTTATTAAGTGTCTTATTACTTCAGAATCAATCATAAAGATGTGAAATCATAGAATTCAACTTTATATTTCTGTAATACTGTCATGAATCAATTTTTGTCCCAAAAATCCACAATTTATCCATCAAATCTCTCTACCATATTCTTTCCAAGGTTCATTGAATATTAGTGAGTGGTTTATTATCAATTATTGAAGTTTTTCTTTAGTATTTGTTTTTTTATAGAATTACTTTTAGAATTATTCTTGTGAAAGATAATTATATATTAAAATAGTTTGATTATTTTAATAAAGAAGTTTTATTACTTAAATACTTTTTGTAATTGATTCTTGTAGACAATTACTGCTTACTGTTATATTCAATAGTAGTGTATAACAACTGAAAGAAAAATTAAATAATTAATTTTTTAAATTGTGGTTATAATAATTGTATTATTATATTCCATAAAAACAGTCATAGTATTGTTGATTCATAGTAATATTATCAGCAATTTTATAGACACATCTTATATTTTGGGGCCTGGCTGTCATTTTTGAACCTTTTACCATTAAATAATATATTTTCATACTCTAAAATATACTCCTTTATTAATTTTTTTATTTCAATTTGAAGTTGAATTTATTTTTCTTTTTGAAATTTTCTTTAAAATCTTTTTCATTGAGGAATTTGGTTTAATTTTATACTGTTTTTACAGATGGCTTTTTCACATCCAAAAACTTATAAAATGATTCTTTGAGTTACTCCGAATTAATTTTGAATAAATATCTTCAATTTTAAAATTGTTTTCTTTGAAAAGAATCATTATTTTAATATTAAAAAATAAAAAGTTATAAAAAATCTTGAAAATATTTTAAAAGTATAAAAAATAATAATTTTTCTTTTATCAATTTTTCTCTGTAGTGTCTTTAATCAAATATAGTGCAGCTGGTCATAAGCTCAGTAAGAGATATATTACTAGTCCAGAATCTGAAGAGAGCATTGAAGTGCAAATTTCCAAGAGAGGAACTTTATTTAGAGCAGAACAAGCCAAACAACCACAAAAAGGTGTGTGTTTTCTGTCTTTATCTTTCATTTTCTCTTAAATTGATGTGAAAATAATGCATACCAAAAATGGAAACAGCTATTCAGTCCAACAAAATGGATCTGGACAAGGAAGAGGAAAGACCACGGCCAGATCTGGAAAGTATTCCTCAAGAAAGACATTTATGGAGGATGCCAGAGTTGCCCCGAATTCCCTAAGGTCTGTACCCACAAACTCTGATGTGAGATCTGAGCCTGAACTGATCAAAGGTAATATTTTAAGGGCTGAACCATTTCCAAGTGGCAGCCATAGAAATATATCAGTCCCGGTACAAAGACTGGTACAGAACAGCCAAGGAACAGGAGTGGGGAATATGCCCAAGCCTTTGGCAGGGGGCCATGAACTCCTACTTACACATCAAGAGCCTTCTGGGTCAGGAGAAGACCATGGAGCTATTGGGAGGGTGGACCCCATTGTCTTGCAAAGAAAAGATCAAAAAGATAAATAATTAGTTGAAAAACCAAAGCCTTTAATCCATAGACCAGAAGCAGGAGTTGGAAATGACCCCAGATTTGGAGAAAGAAGGCCCAGTGGTGTCTACCAGCTCCAAAAAAGCTCCAGAAATGTCAAACGACAAGCCAAAGGGTCCCTAGAGTCATCAGGGCAATGGAAAAGGCAAAGCCAATTGGCACAGATCTTACCCACAAGCCTACAGGATCCCCAAATTGGAACCTTCAGCAGTGGACAGTGTTGTCAATATGGCCCAAACTCTTATGGAAATCACATCAAAAGAGCAGGAAAGGATGAACAGGACTTTTCCATGCAAAGAATAGATGAAATACAACTTTTTAAATCTAGTATTGATGTACAACTTGGTAGATTTGATGTAAAATTAAAGAAAAAAAACAGATATCAATGAGTTGAAAAAGAATGACTGAATTTCTTCTGATAGTCATAAATTAACAACTGCAAGACTTGACTTAATTTTCAATATATGTGACAGAATTCAGAGTAAACATAAAGTCCAAGATGATGTAATGGAAGATCTTTGAATTTCAAACATTAATGACCAGCTTAAAATTCTACAAAATCATGTTTTCTAGATAGTTGATTATAGCCATCTTTTTGCCACACACTTAGCAAGAAGTGACAGTGAGAGGCAGAAATTAAAGGATGAAATAATTGCACATGTGGAACAAATTCATAAGAATTATGAGCCAAATTCACATATTCCCAGACATTACAAACCTTTGAATGAAGAAAGACTTTCTGTGAGAGGAAGATTGACCCCTTTTTTAGGAGAAACTGAAAGATCTGCAAAATATATCCCCAAATTAGGTGGATGTCCAACATTCTCTGGTGAAGGTGAATGAAATCATATTGAGTTCATCAGAACAATTGATACATTTCAGGAAGAGTTTCATATAACTGATGAAATTTTAGTGGTTAAATTGCACTCTTTGTTTACCAGAACTGCAAAGAGATGGTATTAAAAAATGAGACAAGAACATGGAAGACATGACTGGTATTGATGGAAATCTGAAATAATAACCAAGTGGGTCAATACTTATTGAAGGTTTAAGCTGGAAAATTGTGAGCCTTGAGGTATATTTTACATACCCAAATAGGCCAAAATTATCTTAAAAAGAAATTTTGAATTATGCAAAACTCATAAGTCATGCATATATCCAAAATTCATCATTTTCAATTTCAGAAAAGATGAATAACTTTTTATTGAGTAAGTAAATCCATGGATTTAAGACCAGATTTGGATTCTACACAAACATTCACCTAGGGTAGCTCCATAGAGTGAATAAGCTCAATTTAAGTATTTAAGGTGGTAAAATGGAAAATACTTCAATACCACATCATTAATACCACATAAAAGATCCGTGAAAAGTTTTGTTTTTCTTGATTTTTGGCCAAAATAATGCGAAAGTGAGAAATCCCATGTTACATATACACTAAGAATAGTGTTATGCATGTTTTGAGCACTTAATATCATGGTATTCTTACATGGACTTTTGGTACACCCATAGTGGATATCTCACTTTAAGCTTAAATTACTATTTTGACGTAAAAAATAAGCAAGGGGGACAAAAGACATCAAAGAGAGCCAGGGTACCCAACTTCTGAGGCCTCAGAGGCGTGGATAGCTCCAGAGCATGGATCCATGGCTCATCTTGGCCCAATTGGTAAACTAAAACTCTTTGGGAACTTGGTTACCAAGTTACACCTACTGTAATCATAAGAAAAATAGCAAATAACCTGCTATTTTGACGTACCAAGGAGGTAATAAGCTACTTAGGCTCCTGTAACCACGTCAATTCTTGATGACTTTCCATGACTAGACACTAAAAGAGTAATTAAACCCTTTTGGGATCCATATTCATTGATTTACCTCATAGCAACCAGCAAAATACTGCTATTTGCAATTCTACGTAGAAATGAGGTAAAAACTTCAAAAATTCATTAAAAATACAATTCTTAATGAATCTTCCTGAAACTTTCAGGACCAATGAAGAACTGTACTATCTATGGTACAACCAAAAATAATTATGGTTTTACTAGTAAAATTAAAAGTTTTACTTACAGTCCATTTTTGACCATTCTACGTGAAACACTGAATCTTCAAAAATTCACAGTAATTACAACCTGTGATGAAATTGGCAATAACATTGATAACTTTGAGAAATCAATGATTATTTTAGAATAAAAGAAGATTTACAGATGTTACTCCTTTTATTCTTAACCATATTGGGGTTGGTAGTCACGTAAAAGCATCAATTAAGTAATTATGATAATCTTACGTGACAACAGATGATGCAATCACTAATCCAAAAGGGTTTATTGTTTTCTCACTCACTGGTTTTTCAGTTTGCTCCATGGCACGCCTCTGTGAGCTGTTGTTGACTTAAAAGAAGCCTATTCTTGCTGTTTTTTCCGTATCATCATCTTCTCAATTTATTAAATCATTATTACCAACAAGTAAGTATTAGTTAAAGTTATTGTCACATGGTGGAATGTGATCTACAGCTTGCCAGTATTAATCGGTCTTTCAACCGGTTTAATAGCCTTTTTGGCAAGAGTTCCCTTTGCTGAGGTCTGGCAGACAGCATTGTGACAATAAACCGGTTACCAACATCATGGGTTCGATTCCGGTTGGAGACAAGTGGTGGTCTCAATCAAACAACCAGAAATTGCTGGGTTTTCCGCTCCATTGGCGTACAAGGGTTCCGCCCCTTGGGGGTTCCTTGTAGGCTCCTGTTGTGACTAATGTAACTCCATGAGGGAGACATGGGTAATACCATCAGTTACATGCACTTCGGGACGCAGTGCCCTAAACCCGGGGGTACTGTCACATGGTGGAATGTGATCTACAACTTGCCAGTATTAATCGGTCTTTCAACCGGTTTAATAGCCTTTTCGGCAAGAGTTCCCTTTGCTGAGGTCCGGCAGACAGCATTGTGACAGTTATTCTTAAGTGTTTTAAATCTTTCCAAATCATCCAGAAAGACGTGAAATCCCAGAATCCAACTATATATTGTTGTAATACTGTTATAAATCCTTTTTGATCCCTTAAATCCACAATTCCACGTCAAATTTCTCTACTTTTATCTATCAATAAGTTCTTTGGAGTATTAGTGAGTCATTTATCTTTAATCCTTAAAGTTTTCTCTAGTAATAGTTTTCTTCAAGAATTATCCTTATAATTATTCTTGTAAAAGATAATTATATATTAAAATAATTTCATTATTTTAATAAAGAAGTTTTTATTATTAAATTCTTCTTGTAATTGATTCTTGTAGACAATTACTGCTCACAGTTATAATCACTAGTAGTGTATAACACGTGAAAGAAATAATTTTATAATTATTTAATTGTGGTTATAATAATTTTTTATTATTATATTTCATAAGAACAGACATAGTACTGTTGATTAATAGTAATATTATCATCAGTTTCATAGTCACATCTTACAAAAATGCTTTCGAAAGTGCCATTTTTAACTCAGAAAAAGATAAAACACTTACTTGGTTCCTCAAACAGAATAGCAGATTATCTGCTTTACTGTCAGGGTGAGTGTATGAAGAGGTGATAATAAAGAGTATTTACAACCTAAACTAAGACTGTGACACAAATAATAATGTTGAAAAATAGGGTTTTAATGAATTTAATGTCACAGGGGCTCTTCGAAGTGAAGAGGGCCTGGCACTCAGTAAACTGGGACTCACTTATGGAGGGCTCAAAGATAAGATAAAAGGGGATACACTTAAGAGTGTTAAAGATAAATTGCTAAAGAATAAATATAAGAAAAGCAGCAACAAAAGATAAGAGTAAAAGAATAGAAGAGCCAACCACAAACAAGTCCAAGTCAACTGTTTCAACCTGTCAGAATGGAAAGAGAAGGGTTAATAAGGATATGGCCACCCAACTCATACTGTACAGGCGAAGAGAGAAATGCAAAGACTAACTTAAGATTAAATAATTATAATACCCAAAATAAGGATAAGAGTAATTATAAAATAATAAATAAACTAAATTAATTAACTGGGGAAAAGTCCCCAGGGGGGAGAAAGAGGGGCTGGTATATGTGAGAATCACCAGCCCTGATCCAGAGGAAGAATTTTCATGAGAACAATTGATGATTGAATTGAGTCTGGCCAATACAGGTCCTGTACAGATGTACAGAACCTGTACAAGAGGTGTGGTGTATTTGAGTGATCATACAGTTCCATACTGGTGTATTGAAACTGTATTGGGTGAATCCAACCTGTACAGGTATTGACAGGCTGTATTGATGTACCAAGCTGTATGCATGTTTCAGAATGAAGATTGCTGAAACTGACTGCTGATGCAGATACTGGATTTGCTGATTTGAGGTGTTTGAGTGGGTGTATGAATGAATACCCTTACCCCTGATGGATGGTTGTTACAGTATCCCCCTCTTGAAACTGGTGGGCTCCTGAACACCATAATACCCTGCCACTGTTGAGTGGCATCTCAATATCCCCACATTTTTTTCAAAAAATTTTCTTTTTAATTTTCTTTTCCTCTTGACCATTATCCTGAAAATCCTTCATTCCTTCTTCCCTGCCAAATTCAATTGATTCCCCCCTTTTTCCAAGCTTAAGTGAGTATTCCTTCCAGAATATGCCATTCTTTCTTTTGATTCAATCAGCCATGCTCTTGGGGTGTGGCCTTGGGATATATCCCAGAATAAGGACCACTGAGCTCTTGTGCTCAAAAAATGATGCCCAATGAGTATATGAAGTGTACTCATTGGGCAAGCCTTAAATCTCTGGAAAAAATTGAAAAATTGAAACATTTGAAAAAATTTCCTCCAAGGGGTCTTGTCCCCATAATCCATGGAGATGGCCTTAACAGCCCTATAAGGCACTTTGGGCTATGGCCTTTGCTCTGATGGATTTTGATGTCTTTGATTTTTTTTTTTTTTTTTTTTTTTTTTTATGGCCTATGGGCCTTTTTGGGTGCTCTGGTGAAAAACCTTGATATCTTGATTTTTGGCCTTTTTTGGTCCTTTTGAGTCTTTGGGATCCTACGGTCCGTGGACCGTACGCCGCGGTCCGCGGTCCGTGGGGGCTATTGGAGGCCCCCAGGACCAAAATGGAGCCCCTGGGCCCAAATTTGCTGGGGACCCAGGGTGACCAAGGGGTCCAGAAATGGCCCTTACCCATTTTTTACTCTACATGGCCTGGACCCATTGATGGGGTCCAGGACCATCAAGATCCTGGCCTCCCCAAAGTTGCAGGGGAGGCCCTGGGTGATGATTTCAGCCCCAAAGGGGTATGAACCTTCACCTTAGAGGCTTTGAGGGGGGGCATAATTGAGTTATGGCCCCATTTCCTTGAGTCAAGTTCCTTTTTTCTTGTTTGTGTTTGGTTTGGCTTCTATCCCCACTCTTATAAATACTAAAAAATAAAAAATAAAAAAGATAATGGAACCTCCCAATACATGATTTGGGGAGGGGATGCTGCTGCTTTAAAGAAATAAAAGAAAGAAAATTATACAAGTAAAGAAAGAAAGAAAAATAATAAGAGAAAATGAGAGTAAAGAAAGAAATAAAGAAAAATCCTGATGGTTGGTCCTTCTTGTGGTGAGTTGCTTGATTCTGGCCAAAAAAAAGTGTCTGAAAAGTGAAAACCAAGCATTTTGATGCTCACAGAGTGGCCAAGGTGATGTTTTACAAGAAGTAGAACCCTCAGGGATGCATACCAGGAGATGGAACTTACTTTCATAACCTCCACTCCCCACCAAGCACCATAAGACTGAAATAAATTGCCATAAATGCCTTCTGAAATGATTTGCCATAAATGACTACTGAAATGAATTGCCGTAAATGACTTGAAGTAGTGAATGTCTTGAATTATGATGATTGGCATAAAATGAAATGGTAATAAAGAAAGAAAATGAAACATAAAGAAAGAAAGAAAATATTTGGCCATATCTTGATAAGGTCCAAATGGAGGGTATTGATGTTGTATGCTTCCTGAACCTGTCCAAAGAATTGACAAGTGCTCACAAAGTGGCCAAGGTGATGCTTACAACAACATATGGGTAGAATACCCCCTTAAAGGTGCATGCCAGGAGAGGAACTTACTTTCATAACTTCTTCTCCCCACCAAGCACCATAAAATCAAACTCTTGAGGTATTTGGACCAGGCTTGTCTGGATACAATGAGTGGAAATCCTTGACAAGGTCTGGTGAGTTGGTAAGGTTGGAAGCTGGTTCCCAAGTGGTTCTTTCTGGGTCTTCACTGAATCCTTTCCACTCTACAAGATACCATAAATTACCTCTTTTGAGTTTTGAGTCCAGAACCTGAGCCACTTCCCATTCTTCTTGCTCTTCCACTAAAACTGGTGGTGGCGGCAATTGATGACGATTTGGGATAGTTGAATGCTTGACTGGTTCTAATAAGGACACATGGAATACAGGGTGAACTGTCTTCCATTGCTGAGGCAACTTGAGGTGATATTCATGGCTGCCAATCTTCTTAAGAACTTCAAAGGGTCCCAACCATTTTTCTGATAATTTCTTGGTGGGTCTTGTTGTCTTGATGTTCTTAGAAGCTAGCCATACTTTGTCCCCAGGTTGGAAATCAGGTGGAATTGCCCTATTTCTATCTGCATACTTCTTGAATCTCCTTATTGCTGACTCTAATTCTTCTTTGACAACTTGCTGTACTGATTGGAGTTTTGTTGATAACTTTCCAGCCGGTGAGTCTTGAGAAATATGGATTGAGTCAAAGCTGGGATTTCTTCCATAAATGGTGAAAAAAGGTGATTGCTTGGTTGATGAATGTTCTGCATTATTATAGGCAAATTCAGCCAGAGGGAGCCAGGTGTACCAGTCATCTTGATGATAGCTGACATACATCCGAAGGTACTGTTCTAGTATCTGATTTACCCTCTCTGTCTGTCCATCTGTTTCAGGGTGAAAGGCAGTTGAAAGATCTCTTGATATCTTGAGCTGCTGACACAATTGAGTCCAGAATGATGAAACAAATAAGGATCCTCTATCACTGACAATACTGACTGGGAGTCCATGCTTGGAAAATACATGGCTAATGAATATTTGAGCTAAATCCAGAGCAGTGATTGTGCCATAAGCTGGAATGAAGATTGCCATTTTTGAGAATCTGTCCACAACTACTAAAATTGAATCAAAGCTGTTGGACAGTGGCAATTGAGTGATAAAGTCCATTGATAATGAATTCCAAGGACCAGATGGAATTGAAAGAGGCTTGAGTAATCCAAACTTCTTGTGATGGATGTTCTTGTTTCTTGAACATTGCTGACATGAGGACACATAGTCCTTGATGAATTGATTCATGCCAGCCCAATAAAAATCCCTCTTGATGAGCTTGAGGGTCTTCTCCTGGCCAGGATGGCCAGCCAATGGTGAGTCATGACGCTTTTGAAGAATATTGAGTTGAAGTTCTTCATTGCTTGGGATTACCACTCTATCTTTGAATAATAATAACTTGGCTTGAGGTTCAAGAGAATAATCTGGAACTGATTCACCTCTTGCTAGTTGCTTGAGTATTTCTTTATAGTCCTTGTCTTGCCATACTTCTTCTTGAATCTTGTCAACTAAATCTGAGAAAATTTCCACTTTGATTGAGAAGAATCTTGACTCTTGAATTCCATCTTGCTTAAGTACTTGATGAAAATTCTGAGGATTCTTGCTGATGAAGTCCACCCCCCTCTCTGGGTACACGTCGTCCCGACGTGACAAGGCATCTGGTAAAGTGGCCAGCCTGCCTGGGCGGTAAGTGATAGTGAAATGAAATTCTGAGAGAAATTCGGCCCAACGGGCCTGACGACGAGTAAGAACTTTGGAAGACATGAAATATTGCAAGGAAGAGTGGTCTGTCAAGACCTCAAAAGGATTGGAAAGAGAAAGAAGAAATGCTCTCCAGCGCTTGAGAGCCCAGACTATGCCAAGGAGTTCCTTGTCATGAATCTCATAGTTGAGCTCAGCTGGTAAGAGCTTGCGACTATCAAATGCAATGGGATGCTTTCCAGAGTCATTCACCTGAGTCAGTACGGCGCCCAATGCATAATCAGAAGCATCAGTCTCTACTATAGTAGGTAGAGAAGGATTTTTTTTAGAATAATTTTTAATGAAACGTTGATAAAAATTGGCAAAGCCAAGAAAAGATTGAAGAGCCTTGATGTTTCTGGGCTGAGGCCAATTGAGGATTTGCTGAACTTTTGAAGAATCCATCTTGAGGCCATCACTTGCAACAACATAGCCCAAGTATTCCACACTTGAGGCATGGAATACACACTTGGAGGCTTTGGCAAACAGATTATTGTCCCTCAGTCTTTGGAGGACAGAGGCCACATGTTTGACATGTTCCTCCTCAGAACTGGAAAAGACCATAATATCATCTAGATAAACCACAACAAACACATCCAAAAAATCTGCAAAGATATCATTTACTAGATTTTGGAAAGAAGCAGGAGCATTGGTCAAACCAAATGGCATGACCAAATACTCATAACTGCCATATTTGGTTCTAAAGGCAGTTAAGTGCTCATCCCCCTCTTTGATTCTCAGAAGGTTATATGCACCACGCAAATCTATCTTGGAGAAGATAGTGGAACCGTTGAATACGGTAAGGAGCTGGTTCATAGGAGGAACAGGGTATCTGTTCTTCCTAGTGACAGAATTGAGTTTGCGGTAGTCAACACACAAACGAAGACCTCCATCCTTTTTCTTGACAAAAAGGACAGGTGCTCCTGTTGAAGAGGAGCTTGGTCTAATGAAACCTTTCTCTACATTCTCTGAAATGTAGGCCCGCAGTGTTTCTGACTCTTGATTTGATAATGAGTAGATAACACCAATTGGAGGTAGAAGACCCTCCAATTCGATATGGTGATCACAGGCGCGGTGTGGAGGAAGTTTCTCTGCTTTCACCTTGGAGAATGCATCCAAATATTGGTGATAAGCAGGCGGAACAACCTTCAACACAGTTTCAATTTCTTCTGGCTCTTCCTCCTCATCCCACTGCTCCTCCAGGGATGCATGAAAAGATAAGGGAGAAAGGTCCATATCCCCTTGGAAGAGATGAAGTGAAGATATGGCAACATCTTCTCCAACATCCTTTATCTCTTTGAAGACTTCATCTCTTGATGGAAGTAATGACTGAGAGGGAATTATGGAAGGGATATTGACAGAAGAAGGGATGGAAGGTGTCTTAAGTTCACCAGCCAGAGCAACACTGTTGACAGCAGTGGCTAAGTCATTACTAGTAGAAGGAATAATACCACTAGAATCCTTATGATTAGAATCATAGGTGATCAATCCATTTTTCCAATCAATAATGGGATTGAAATGGTAAAGGAAATCATAGCCCAATATCAGGTCTTCTCCTTTGGGTGAATCTATGATAAAGAAATCCCATTCAAAGCTTGGGAAGGAAGGCAAGTCAACTACCCACTTGGTATAATGGGTGATGAACAAGGCAGGGGATTCATTAGAATCCAAAATGAAAAGAGGAATCTTTTCAGGGAGCTCTGACAGAGTCAATGAGTCCTTGAGAACAAAATTCTTTGCAATAAAAGAGTTTGTAGCACCAGAATCAATGAGAATACTATAAAAAATATCAGAGACAGAAGAGAAAATAAGAAATTTTAAAGATTTCTTGACACTAGTATTCAGAGTGCACAATTGTGCTCTTGAAGGAAATAAGTGAGAACCATTGAACACATCATGATCCCCACTCAGCCTTTTCCCTGCTTGCTAGGGAAGCCTCCTGATGATGACCCAGGCTTGTTCTGAGGTCTCTTGAAGCATTTTTCAATTGGGTGCTTGCCACCACAATAAGTACACAACCCTGCTTGAATCCTCCTCTCCTTTTCAGAACCGATTAATTTATTGTCCTTATTGAGGAGAGCAGCATGGGGTTTGTCCTTTGAAGATTGAAATTGCTTGCCCTTCTTATTCTTCTTCTGATGAGGCCTCTTTTGAAATGAGTTTTGAGGAGGCCTAGACTGATTGGATCCACTGACTGGAGGCTTCTTTTCTTGATTGCCACCCTTTTCCTTTTGCCTCTCATGATATCTTGTGTCTAATTCTAGAGTGACATCCATAAGTTCTTGAAGAGTATCAAAAGTTCCAGGGTGAGAAGCCAACTGATCCAATAATCTTGATGCCAATCCTCTTCTTTAAACATGGATATAAGCTCTTTCCCCCCAATCTCCAATTCTTGACATTAAGCTTCTGAAATCTGCTATGTACAAGGAAACATGACCACTTTCCTTCATCCTCAAATTGTCCAACTCTTGTTCAGCTTTCCTGACTTCATTGGGGTCACCAAACAGAGTGAATAATTGAGATTCAAACAATGGCCAATTATTGAGGAGGTAGGAAGGGTCTTCATTGGAAATATTTGAGAGGTAAGGTTCAATCCATTTGCCAGCTCTACCAGTAAGAAAAGAAGTTGAGTACAAAACCTTCTTCCTGTCAGAGAAGAAGTTTGCTGGATCCTTATGGAAAATTAGTTGACAGGATTGGATAAATCCTCTCAACTTATGAGCTTGAGTACCATCAAAAGAATCAGGTGCCTTCATGGATGGAGTCTTGAAAGCAGGGGCTTTGGAATTGTCCCTGGGGGCAACTGCTTGAGTGAGTTGTCCCATGAATTGAGTCATCTGCTCCATCATCTTGAGGAGACTTGGATCAGTTTGAGAGACAAGAGGTTGACTAGAAAGGGCTAGATTAGAACCCTGAGGCACCTCTGGAGCATTTGCCAAGGCATCTGCCACTTCAGTTTCCCCAGAATCTTCCTCTTCCACAGACTCTTCCCCCTCTTCATCTTCAACTTCCCCTAATCTTGCTCTTGCACCTTCAGACATGCCAGGGTAGCCACCCAAAAGTCCAGAAAAGGATCTTGATCTTCTAGATTTCATTCCACCTCTTCTTGAGGGTGCTGCTCCTTCCATTGGTGGTCCTCTGTCCAAATTTGCACTCAGTTGATGAACTGATGGTGTGCGGTCAAGAGGAGCCCTTGCTGTAGGAGTGAGAACAGCTGGAATTTTCTGGGATCTAGTATTCTTTGCTGGGGGGCTATGCTGGACTGGCATTATGAAAAGAATTAAAATAACTTGATGGTATTAAGAAGAATAATCAGGCTTGGCCAAATCAATCACAATAAAATCTTGATGAATCTTGAGGAATCAATTCAAATCTTGAGGAATCAAATTCAATCAACAGTCAAATAAATTCAATCAATCAACAATCAATTCAATCAAATATCAATAATCTTGAGGAAATCAATAATCAATCAATATTCAATCAATAATCAATCAATATTCAATCAATAATCAATCAATAAGTGTCTTCAAATGAAATCAAGTCTTGAGGAATCAATCAATCAGTTCAAAATCTTCAGAAATCAATTCAATATCTTGAGAGTTCAAAGTCAATAAATCCAATAAATCCTGAATCAATAACCCAAATGAATCCCAATGAATAATCCAATCAATTAAACCAATCAATAATCCCTAGATAAAACCTGAATAAGAACACAGAAGAAATTTGATTGATAAAAATAAAATGAATTGATGAAATGGTCAGCAATGATTAAGAAAGGAAAAAGAATTAATTTTCATAAGAATGAAATGAATGAGATGAAAATTGATGAGAGAGAAAATTTCATAGAAAATCATAAAAAATCATAAAATCATGAAAAGGTCATAATTGATGAATGAGAGGAAATGAATATAAATGAATGAAGAGAAAGAATCAAATATGAGTTAATTAATTTAATGTCACAGGGGCTCTTCAAAGTGAAGAGGGCCTGGCACTTAGTAAACTGGGACTCACTTATGGAGGGCTCAAAGATAAGATAAAAGGGGATACACTTAAGAGTGTTAAAGATAAATTGCTAAAGAATAAATATAAGAAAAGCAGCAACAAAAGATAAGAGTAAAAGAATAGAAGAGCCAACCACAAACAAGTCCAAGTCCACTGTTTCAACCTGTCAGAATGGAAAGAGAAGGGTTAATAAGGATAGGGCCACCCAACTCATACTGTACAGGCGAAGAGAGAAATGCAAAGACTAACTTAAGATTAAATAATTATAATACCCAAAATAAGGATAAGAGTAATTATAAAATAATAAATAAACTAAATTAATTAACTGGGGAAAAGTCCCCAGGGGGGAGAAAGAGGGGCTGGTATATGTGAGAATCACCAGCCCTGATCCAGGGGAAGAATTTTCATGAGAACAATTGATGATTGAATTGAGTCTGGCCAATACAGGTCCTGTACAGCTGTACAGAACCTGTACAAGAGGTGTGGTGTATTTGAGTGATCATACAGTTCCATACTGGTGTATTGAAACTGTATTGGGTGAATCCAACCTGTACAGGTATTGACAGGCTGTATTGATGTACCAAGCTGTATGCATGTTTCAGAATGAAGATTGCTGAAACTGACTGCTGATGCAGATACTGGATTTGCTGATTTGAGGTGTTTGAGTGGGTGTATGAATGAATACCCTTACCCCTGATGGATGGTTGTTACATTTAAAGGGCTTTAATGATGATTATTAGTGGTGGCGAGCACTGTTGAAAGCCCCGGGTGCAGCTTTACCTGTTGGGTTAGAATAATAAATTCTACAATACTAAAGCTTATAGTATAGCCTGATTCTTTTCCAAGATTATAGCTGTTTTTGACAGTTGTACTACTTAGGAATTGAAGAGCAGGATGAGGAAACCTTTTTTGGTGGAGAAAAGGCCTCGTTTTATCCTAAAATAGGGTGTAATGGCCCTCTAGACCATCCACATAGAGGAAGTGAAGATTTTTTCACTTCAGAGTACTGGCTTGTGGCTTTCATAGTGCCTGTATGCTCTGTATTGGGCTCAGATGTGGCTATGAAGCCACATATGGGCAGTTTTCACGAATACAGGGTGAACATTTTCATTTGGGGACCCCATAGCCCTCTTCTGACGTGTATGACATGTAGAATGCTGTACAGAACCTGTATGGGACTGCAATATTGAATGAATTATGAGGTATTAAAGTATAAACATGCCTCTTTGTCTATTTGACACCTCATAATCATACTTATGAGAGAATATCCCACAGTAAGACTGGATTGGTCTAACTGTGTGTCACAACCACAAGGAATGACCCCCTCCATGGGTGTTGCGGCAATTTAGCCTGGGACAAAGCTGGGGCCAATTGGCCACACCATATCTTTTATGGGCAATTGGGACCCTTTGGCCATAGCACCTCCCCCTGGCCTTTCATGGCCTCAGGCTATATCCTGCCATCATTGGCCTTCCTGGCCAATTTCCATATCCCCAAACCCCAGGCCTCTATCTTTGTTTTGGGCCTGGGGATGTCCTTTTGTCTCCTAGGGGGCTCTAAGCCCCCTAGACATCACCATTACCCTTGGGCCACCCCCTTTCATTAGGGGGTCTAGGGCCTAAATGGCCCAAAAAGGCCATTTAGGCCCCCTATGGCCTCTACGGCCAATCGGGCCCCTTTTGGCCTGATCCAATGAAGCCAAAAGGGGCTTCCCACTAGCCGTCAAGGCCAGGTGGGTCCCAAACCACTATTGGGCCCACCTGATCCCAATTTTGGCCACATTCACCATGACACCAAAAATGGCCATAAACCACCATAGGCCCCATCTTGGCCTAAAACCACTTTTCAGCCAATGCCCTCTGGTAGCCACCAGAGGCCACCAGATCAGCTCAGCTCAATCCTTCCCCTCAACTTGAGGGGGATTCTTCCCATTCCTCCATGCACCCCATACTCAAGGTTGCAGGAGTGGTGCATATATGGTATGATATACCATCATGCACCATTTTCGCTCAGCAATTCAATGGTGACATTTTCAGGACCAAATTCCATGATTTCAAATCAAAGTACCAAAATCCAACACCCATTTCAAAGGAGGACTCATCAGCTCATCAGTATGCCAATCCATGGTGGCTATCAAAAGAATATTCAAGGACCCCAACCACCTGGCCCTGCAGGATTTGGGTTGGCAGTTCAATTCAGGAGTATTCAAAAGGGCCATTTCTCAGGGGTATTACATCTTTTCAATCAGTTTTCAAGGCAGAAAGTAGTTCAGCATCCCTTGGACAATTCAACTGGTCCATACAGGTAATACTCAAGTATCCTGTATGGCCTTGGCCCAATTGGGTCAATTCAGTCCCACAGTTCAGGTTTCAACATGGCTAGAGCTGTATTAGCCCAATTCAGAAAATACAGCTGGGGACTCACCTTCCAGGATCAGCCTTTCAGCTTTTCACATATACTGGCCACCTTTCAGCACCTGGGGACTTTTTCCCCAGTTCATTAATATATTGGATTTATTTTTATCTTTATTTTATCTTTTCATTTATGAAGGTAAATACTGATATTCTTAAGTTGAAACAGTGAATTGTACATTCACTTCGTTGGCTTCTTGGCTTTTGTCTTTCTTATTTCTCTGGCCATTGGCTTCACTTACTCTTTCTTATCTTTGACATACTTGTCCATATTCTTACTCTTATCCTTCTTAAAGAAATTCATTATGCTTTATCTCTTTTATCCTTTTGGAGCCTTCCAAGTAAGCTCTTGATTCCTGAGTGCCAGGCCACTCTTGTTTTCTGTCCAAGAGCCCCTGTGACACTGTGGGATTTTGAGCTTAAAGCTGCAATACCTTTGTCAGTTTTTGGGATATCAAGATCAACATTGGCTCATTGTTTAACCCTGGATGTTTTATACACAATGGTACCTCATTTGATATTGTTAGAATTAAGTATGGCAAAGCTATACCATGTACAAGATGTTTCGTACATATGTATGTTTTGCTTAAAAACTGTATGGAGCTTGTTTGCCCCATAAAGCTTGTTATAGATGAGATATGGGGAAATGAATGGCACCATCAGATAGGCCTGTTGTTCTCTTTCCAAAAATACCCCACTTTAGGTATCTCAAACTAAAACTGTAGAGGTTATATGAGAGGTGAATATTTTATTCACCGTTATTTGACCTTATTTTGGTCATGCCTCCTTTAATTCTTCTGCTAGCTCAGTTTGGCTAGTCCTATTTAATAGCCCTGACCTAGAGCCTCATTTTAAAAACCCATTTGATGGGGTTAAGTCTCTTCCTCTGTGTTTCAGATGAGAAGTGAAAATTAAGGTTTATGCTCAGCAACAACTTTGAGCAGGAATAACTTTGTTATTCTTTGTCCTATGATGATGGGACTTGTATTTGTGGAAAGGGGTGAGTTTCCTTTTTCTTTTGATACCTTTTGAGCTTATTTGGCTCAGATCCATGTTTTGGTGGTATCCTGGCTATACCATTGACTTATGGTATTTGGCTGTCATGCTTGTGCTCTGGTTTTGAGTCACAGGCTGACATTTACACCCAGATATGTCTGACTGAATTATTCATACAAAAATATAAAGAAAAGATGGAAGAGAACTAGAACATGCTATCAAGTGTAGATGGGTAGAGCCCTGTTCAACAGAGTATTAATGCCATGAAAGATATAATTAATAGGACAAGAATTGGTAAAACCTGGGTTATAAACCCTATGGAATTCAAAATCATCCCAAAGATTTCCAAAGAAGATAAGAAGCCTGTCTTGAAGTGTCATAAATGTGGAAGAACCTCACATTTAGCCAATACTTGCATAAGAAAGACTAAAATAAATGAAGTTGAAGTCATTAAAGATGTTAAGTGCACTGAAGAGGAAGAAGAATTTGAGAAATATTCTGCAGTCTCCAAAGACACACCAGTAGAGGACTATTCTATTGAGAGCATTACAGACTTCTTTGAATTTTCACAACCATGGCAATTCACCTCCTTGGATCTCCGCAAGGCATATCAAGCCACAGTCCTTTTATTGCCAATTGGCCATATCCATCATGTCAACCTGTGACTCAAAACCAGAGCACAAGCATGACAGCCAATACACCATAAATCAATGGTATAGCCAAGATACCACCAAAACATGGAACTGAGCCAAATTAGCTCAAAAGGTATCAAAAGAAAGAGGAAACTCACCTCTTTCTGAAAATACAAGTCCCATCACCATAGGACAAGAAATAACAAAGTTATTCCTGCTCAAAGTCATTGCTGAGCATAAACCTTAATTTTCACCTCTCATCTAAAATCTAGAAGGAGAGGCTTAACCCCATCAAATGGGTATTCAAAATGAAGCTCTAAGCCAGGGCTATCCAATGGTACCAGCCAAACTGAGCTAGCACCAGTATTACTTGAGTTATGGTCAAATTCAGACCAAATAAGGGTGAACAAAACATTCACCTCTCATCTAACTTTTACAGTTTTAGTGTGAGATACTTAAAGTGGGGTCTTTTTGGAAAGAGCACAATCAGGGCTATCTGATGGTGCCATCCATTTCCCCATAACTCAACTACAACAGAAGTTATTGGCCAAACAAGCTTGATACAGCTTTTTGCCCAAACCACGCCAATGTACAAAAATACTTGTACATGGGATAACTTTGTCATATTTAATGATAACCATGCCAAGTTGGGTACCATTGTGTAGAGCTCATATAGAGCTATTCAATGAACCAACTTTGAGCTTGATATCTCAAAAACTGACAGAGTTATGACCATTTTAAGGTCAAAATCCCACCAGCTGTCATATACAGCCTTACCATGGGATAACACCCCATAACCATGAATGTGAGGTGTCAAATAGACAAAGAAGCATGTTTTTACTTCAATACCTCATATGTCAGTCAATACTGGGGTCCCATACAGCTTCTGTACAGCATTCTACGCGTCATACACGTCAGAATCAGGCTGTGAGGTCCCCAGATGAAAATTTTCACCCTGTATTGGTGAAAACTGCCCAGATGTGGTTTCAAAACCACATCTGAGCCCAATACAGGGTATACAGGCTGTTTGCAAACCACAAGCCTGTCCTAGAGAGTGAAAAATCTTCACTTCCTCTACGTGGAAAGGTCTAGCAGCCTTTCCACCCCAATTTCAGGATAAAAGGAGGGCTTTTCACAGCCAAAGACCTTTCCTCATCCTGCTCTTGAATACCCTACGTAGTAAACTGTCAAAAACAGTTTTACTCTTGGGTAATAATCAGGTATTATTATAATCTTAATAATTGTAGTCTTTATTATTGTAACCCAACAGGTAAAGCTGCACCCAGGGCTTTCAACAGCGCTCACCACCACTATATCCACTATAGTAAAGCCCTTTTATTATTAAATTAAAACCATCTTCAACTCTTATAAAACCTTTTTAACCTTTATATACCGTGTCACAGTCATAGTTAAAAGTTGTAAATACACTTTATTACTCTTATCATAGACTCAGCCTGACATTTTGGGGGCCTGGCCGTGTTTTTTACTTATTGTGGACCTTACAAGTAAGTTTTTTCTCTTTTTTATCATTTATTGACACCTGTTTTTTATTTTTAGGCGTCATTTTCTTTTGAAAAATATATTTTATATATATTCTTCTTTAAAATTTAATAATACTCATATTTTTAAAGAGTATTTGTCTAGTGGCTAATAACCACAAGACCAGTATTTTTGGCGTGTTTTGCATATAAAAACACTTTTTAGCCATTTATACAGTCTCAATTCTTAATTGAATTAAGACAGCTCATACTGATAAACCAACAGTTGAGGCGTGTTTGGACACATTGTTAACTCAATTGCCCTGTAATACACCATTTTTTACAGATTATACTTGCTAATAACAAGTATTCTGTAAGATATTGGTATACAAACAGTATACCAATAATCAATAAGCTGTATTTCTGACGTGGAATTGTTAATTCAATTACACTGTCACTATACAAGGGCATACTGTAGTAACATACAAGCCCAGAGGCCATTCTTAGACGTGCAAAACCAGCCTTGTAAGAAGTCTTAACTGACATAAGCCCTCTTTTTCCTGTTTGATTCAGTGGAAGAAAATTTCATACCACTTGAGACCCAGTCACAGGCCAACATACCAGTGACACCCTCAGAACCAGAGGGCAGCAAGGGCAAAGGAAAAAGGCTTAGTGAAGGCCTCATCACAGCCAAAAAGTGGACACCAATAGCCACTCAGAGGAGTAGAAAACCACAAAACTCTGCTTCAATACAAGGTAAACCAACCTTAACCACTTGTACAGGGAAGATTACAATTATTAACCCAGTTGTAACCTCCAAAGGCAAACTGCCCAAATCAGCAGATAAAAAATTTGTACAAGGCACAGTCAAAGGTAAATACCCTAAGAACATAAAGGTTTTGACTGCTTGCAAACACTGATATGTCCCCTGCATACCTCAGAGACCTTGGCTTCCAAAGGAACCAGCCAGAGGATAGAGCAGGAATGTCTAGAACCAGAAGACCTGAAAGAAGACACATTGGACACAGTGGTGGATGGCAAAACAATGAGGGAGATAATATCAACCTTGCCATTCACACTCCAATTCAACAGAAACCTCAAACCAGAGGACTGGAAGGATATGGATCAAGTTCTTCAAATCCACCAACTCCTCAAAGATTTGTTTCAATGGAGTATGGACAACAAGAGGTTCAACCTAGCAACTCACTGGGCAGAACTGGGATCAAGTTGCCAGAAGATCTGTCTCAAAGAGATAGACTTCAAAGACCTTATGGTAATCACCAAGGGTTGGAATCCTACCAGGCAGCACAGACTCCTGGAGGCAAGGGCACAGAGGATAAGGGAGAATCAAGCCACTATCCAAGCTATAGAAGAACAGTTAACCCAGACAGGGCCTACTCAGATTCCTTCAGGTTCACAAGGAGCATGCCAAATCAGCTCTCCAGTGGCTTCACACCATTCAGAAACCAGCAGATCAGTGGCCAAGAGTCACCATTCTTCACAATTCCAGGAAGTTTCCAGGAGAAGACAAGGCAACAAGGGCAAAAACAAAGCCTCCTTCAACCAGAGGAGGAAAGAGTCAGACCCCATGATCCAGAAGCTGTTAGATTTGGTAAAAGAAGTACACAAGAACCAGAAGTAGTTGTACACCACTCTAGAATCAGTAGTCCTAGTAATAGAAACATTACCCCCACTCAGACTGAAAATAACATTATCACATCTGAGAGTAACATCAACAGTGACACACTGTGGTTACAAATGTCCCAATATGCTGAGCAATCTGCAAAGCAGGCTACAGAATTTGCAGCTGCCCAAGAGAGGATGAGAAAAACTCAAGCCTCATTGGAGCAGATAGTTAAAAACCTTCAGGAAGGATATGCTCAACTGAGCAAAGCCCCTGAAGAAACCAACAAGAGACTGAACCAAGTCTCTGAAGAACAACACCATAGTAGCAGGGACAGGGAGTGTCTGAACCAAGACATCAACAAATTGTTTGATGCCTACCATAGCTTAAAGCCCCAACCACAAGGCTAAGCTATGGAGAATCCATATCAACCAGATGACATCAAACCAGATGCCATGTTGTTGAATAAGGCAAGATCTCCATCACAATACCAGGATGGAGATGGCATGTCTTATTCAGAGAAGGAAGCCTTGAAACAGCTTCCTGAGGCCTCAAGCTGGCCCAAATTCTCTGGATCAGGAGAATATGATCATATGGAACTCATAGATTATATTGATGGACTCTTCATTGATGTACCAAGCATACCAGATTACTGGATTACTGCTAGACTGAATACTGCATTTAAAGGTCATGCAAGTATATGGTACACTGAAATGAAAGAAATCCATGGCAGAAGAAATTGGCCATGGTGGAAGAGTCAAATAATCCAAAAGTACAGTAATGGAACTTGGATATGGCAAAAGACCATGTCATTTGAAAATGACAAATACTCTGTGGACAAAGATCCATATGAGTGGTGTCTTAGACAGTCTAAAAGACTTAAAGCCATTGATCCTCAGATGAACATCCAAATGAGGAATCACAAACTCCTGACACAACTGCCAGGAGAACTAGAGCATGCAGTAAAGTGCAGATGCAACCAAAATTGCACTCTAGATGATATAGCCAATACCTTACAAGACATAAGGAAAAGGACTAATATAGGGAAATTCACCCCATATAGAAGCAGTAGTTTCAAAGAGAAACAACCTTTCAAGGTGGAATTTAAAGACAAACCCAGAGAAAAAGTGGCAGAAGTGGCAAAGAAGAAGAATTCTTGTCACAATTGTGGTTCAACAGACCACTATGCTAACAACTGTCCAAAGGCAAAGAAAAAAGTCTATGCCATAGAGAAAGTCCCTGAGGAAGAACCTCCAACAGAGGATTCTGAATCAGACTCTATGGGTGATGCCATTAGAGAACCATCTGATGAGGATCAAGACCCAAGAGAGGAATTTCTAGTGGAATACCAAGAGGAAACCCCACTAGAAATCCAGGATATACAGTTGGAAGCAGGCATGCCACAAGACACTGCCAACAAAAACTTGTGTAAACATACACAAGATGCACAAACATTCCTGGTTACACCAACCAAAGGAATGGCATATATACATGGAACAGCCACAAAAATGACTGTATGTATTGACAATGCTCAGCACCCACTGATCATTGACAGTGGAGCACACTGCTCCATAGTGGCCAGAAATTATCTGGATAAACACTTCCCAAACTGGGAAAAAGAACTCTTGCCCACCAGGGCAAAGAACTTTAAGAGTGCATCTGGAAAGATGACCTCTATTGGGACAATTATCAAAGAGATAATTATACCCCACAGAAAAGGTAATATCAGACTCAACCCAGAGTTTGTAGTGCTTGAAGATGCCCACATCCAAGGGTTTTTACTGGGGACAGATTACCAGAGGATGTATGGCATAGATATTTACAATAGTAAAAATAGGCATATTACCATTGGTACTAACAAGGAAAAGAAATTTTCTCTTGATATATACCAGATATCTTCTCAGGACCCACTGGAAGAACTTCTGAAAGAATTCAGAGAGGGACAGTTTAGCACTACCCTCACCAGTAAACAAAAGTTAAGTTTACTGAAGATGCTGAGGAAGAATAGACCAGCATTTGCCATTGGTGAAGAACCATTAGGCAAGATCAAAGGCCATGATATAGAACTATATCTGGATGTGGAAAGGCCTTATCCACCCATGTTAAGGAGACCTCCTTACCCAGCAAGTCTGGAGACCAGGAAAGAGATTGAGAAACATATCAATGAACTCCTGGACATGGATGTCATTAGGAAGATTGGACATAATGAAATAGTGGAAATTACCACCCCTGTCCTAATCACCTGGCATGATGGCAAGTCTAGATTGTGTGGAGACTTCAGAGCCCTGAATAACTACACAAAAGCAGACAGGTACCCTATACCAAGGATACCTCATGCCTTGGATAAACTGGCTAAAGCCAAATACATAACCAAGATGGATTGTATGAAAGGCTTCCACCAAAATGGAGTTAAACCAAACTCCATGAAGTTGCTCAGAATAATATGCCATATGGGCATATATGAGTACACCAGGATGCCATTTGGCATCAAAAATGCACCAGCCCACTTCCAAAGGATGATGGACACCATATTTCAGGAAGAAATAATGGAAGGCTGGATGGTAGTATATATTGATGATATCATTATATACTCAGAGACATGGGAAGATCATGTACAATACATAGACAGAGTGCTAAGTAAATGTACACCCATCAATCTAAAAATTTCACTTAAAAAGTGTAATTTTGGCCAACAAGAGCTACTAGCTCTAGGACACAAAGTCTCAGGCCTTAGTCTGGCAATTGACCAGAACAAAGTAGCAGCAGTACTGCAAAAGCCAGTACCAAAGAGCATTAAAGAAATGCAATCTTTCCTTGGGTTTGCTAGCTACTATAGAAACCACATCAAAAACTTTGCCCACATAACTAGTAGCTTATACAAGTTATGCTCAAAGGATGTAGTTTTTGAAATAACCAAGGAAAGGAGGGATGCATATGAGAGGATCAAATATGAACTCACAAATGCACCTGTGCTCATCTTGCCTGACTTTGAACTACCATTCAAGTTATACATAGATGCAGCATGCAGCCAAGGCTTAGGAGCAGCCCTTCACCAAGAACAAATTGTGGATGGTGAACCAAGAGAAGGTGTAATATGTTACATCTCCAGGCAGCTGAAAGATTCAGAAGCCAGGTATGGGGCCACCCAGACAGAATGTCTATGTCTAGTCTGGGCTCTAGAAAAACTCCATTACTATTTGGAGGGTGCAGTCTTTGAAGTCTACACAGACTGCACAGCCTTGAAGTCTTTACTAAACATGAAGACTACTAATAGACATATGCTGAGATGGCAAATAGCCATCCAGGAGTATAGAGGGAACATGACCATCATATACAAGGAAGGTAAAATCCATACCAATGCAGATGGCCTTAGCAGATGGCCACTGGACAATGTCAAAAGCAATCCAGCTTATGACCCTGAAGTTTCTGCAAAAAATTCCTATCCATTTTATGGAGATCAATAGGAAAAAGAACTTCAGATTCTCTGAATGGGCACCAGAGAGTGGTACCCTTGACAGTGGAAACACTGATTCAGAAGGGACAGAAACTCCCATACTGGGAATAAGTTCCTCAGAACTGCACAATGAATTTTTCAATGCAGTCCTGAAATCTTATGCTAAGCACAAACAGTGTAGCATATTACTGCAACTCCTTCAACAAAAATACAGGATCCCAGAGCTGGAAACCCAGCTGGAGGAACCCTGGTTGAGGGCCTATAAGGACAATAAATTCTTCCTTATAGATGGCCTGATTTATCACAGAGAAAAGCACACCAGTGCACTCACAGTGATAGACAGAGACCACATCTCTCTAATCCTGCAGGAATGCCATGACTGCCCCTATATGGGACACATGAGTGAAGACAGGACCAAAGAGAGGGTAGCAAGCACAGCTTGGTGGCCCAAGTGGGAACAAGAGTTGAGTGAATACATCAACACTTGTGAAAGATGCCAAAAGGCAAATAGAAAACATGGGAAGAAATATGGGTTACTTCAACATATAGAAGAACCCAAGCACCCATGGGAAACCATTAACATGGACTGGGTCACAGGACTTGTCCCAGGAGGCAAAGAAAACTACAATGCCTGCTTAATCATAGTTGATAGGTTCAGCAAAAGCATGAGATGTCTACCATGCCATAAAGAGGACACAGCCATGGACACTGCTCTGTTATTTTGGAATAACATCATATCCACCTGTGGAGTCCCCAAGATCATAATTAGTGACAGGGACCCAAAATTCACATCTGAATTTTGGACCAACTTATATGACATGCTTGGCACCAAACTTGCTTTTTCCACAGCTTACCATCCCCAAACAGATGGCCTGGCTGAGAGAATGATCCAAACAATGGAGGACATTCTCAGGAGGTTCTGTGCCTATGGCATGGAATACAAGGACCATGAAGGATACACCCATGATTGGGTTACCCTCTTACCAGCAGTCCAGCTGGCTTATAACACAAGCCAGCACTCTACCACAGGAAAATCACCTGCACTGGTAGAGAAAGGGTGGAATCCCCTGTTACCTGTGGATCAATTGAAGAAAAATCTTCTGACCATCCACCCCACAGCCAAAGACTTCCATGATATGTGGAAGAAAGCCTGTGATACTGCAGCCAAATGCATAGCTGAGGCCAAAGAGTATAACAAGCAGAGGTGGGACAAATCACATATGGAACCTGACTTCAAGGAAGGGGACCAGGTGTTAGTGTCTACACTGAACTTCAACAATCTCAAAGGACCTAAGAAAATGAGAGACTCATTTGTAGGGCCCTTCACTATCATTAAGTTGATAGGGAAAAATGCAGTAGAGGTCAAGCTCACTGAGGAGTTTTCTAGGAAACACCCAGTCTTTCCAGTGAGCCTGGTCAAGCCATACTTCCAAACAGAGGAGGAAAAATTCCCCTCCAGGAAGAAGAACATCACTCCACCAGAAATAGTGGAAGTAGAAGACTCTCCTGGACCTGTGAGTAAAATCATCAGGGCCAGAAAAATCAGACTTAATGGAAAGGATCAAAGACAATACCTAGTCAGATTCAAAAACCAGACAGCTGATAAAGACAAATGGTTGGCAGAGGATGCCATACCAGATGGGAACCTTCATTTAAGGAGATTCAGAGCCTCTAGGAGGACTGAACAGTCTCATCAATGATGAGCCTTTTTTAGAGGGAGGGTATGTCAACCTGTGACTCAAAACCAGAGCACAAGCATGACAGCCAATACACCATAAATCAATGGTATAGCCAAGATACCACCAAAACATGGAACTGAGCCAAATTAGCTCAAAAGGAATCAAAGGATAGAGGAAACTCACCTCTTTCTGAAAATATAAGTCCCATCACCATAGGACAAGAAATAACAAAGTTATTCCTGCTCAAAGTCATTGCTGAGCATAAACCTTAATTTTCACCTCTCATCTAAAATCTAGAAGGAGAGGCTTAACCCCATCAAATGGGTATTCAAAATGAAGCTCTAAGCCAGGGCTATCCAATGGTACCAGCCAAACTGAGCTAGCACCAGTATTACTTGAGTTATGGTCAAATTCAGACCAAATAAGGGTGAACAAAACATTCACCTCTCATCTAACTTTTACAGTTTTAGTGTGAGATACTTAAAGTGGGGTCTTTTTGGAAAGAGCACAATCAGGGCTATCTGATGGTGCCATCCATTTCCCCATAACTCAACTACAACAGAAGTTATTGGCCAAACAAGCTTGATACAGCTTTTTGCCCAAACCACGCCAATGTACAAAAATACTTGTACATGGGATAACTTTGTCATATTTAATGATAACCATGCCAAGTTGGGTACCATTGTGTAGAGCTCATATAGAGCTATTCAATGAACCAACTTTGAGCTTGATATCTCAAAAACTGACAGAGTTATGACCATTTTAAGGTCAAAATCCCACCAGCTGTCATATACAGCCTTACCATGGGATAACACCCCATAACCATGAATGTGAGGTGTCAAATAGACAAAGAAGCATGTTTTTACTTCAATACCTCATATGTCAGTCAATACTGGGGTCCCATACAGCTTCTGTACAGCATTCTACGCGTCATACACGTCAGAATCAGGCTGTGAGGTCCCCAGATGAAAATTTTCACCCTGTATTGGTGAAAACTGCCCAGATGTGGTTTCAAAACCACATCTGAGCCCAATACAGGGTATACAGGCTGTTTGCAAACCACAAGCCTGTCCTAGAGAGTGAAAAATCTTCACTTCCTCTACGTGGAAAGGTCTAGCAGCCTTTCCACCCCAATTTCAGGATAAAAGGAGGGCTTTTCACAGCCAAAGACCTTTCCTCATCCTGCTCTTGAATACCCTACGTAGTAAACTGTCAAAAACAGTTTTACTCTTGGGTAATAATCAGGTATTATTATAATCTTAATAATTGTAGTCTTTATTATTGTAACCCAACAGGTAAAGCTGCACCCAGGGCTTTCAACAGCGCTCACCACCACTATATCCACTATAGTAAAGCCCTTTTATTATTAAATTAAAACCATCTTCAACTCTTATAAAACCTTTTTAACCTTTATATACCGTGTCACAGTCATAGTTAAAAGTTGTAAATACACTTTATTACTCTTATCATAGACTCAGCCTGACACTGATATTTTTTATAGTATTCTCATTGATTCTGGTGCTACAAACTCCTTTATTGCAAAGAATTTTGTTCTCAAGTACTCATCGACCATGTCAGAGCTCCCTGAAAAGATTCCTCTTTTCATTCTGGATTCTAATGAATCCACTTCCCTGTTCATCACCCATTATACCAAGTGGGTTGTTGATTTACCTTCCTTCCCAAGATTTGAATGGGATTTCTTTATCATAGATTCACCCAAGGGAGAAGACCATATATTGGGCTATGATTTTCTTTACCATTTCAATCCCATTATTGATTGGAAAAATGGATTGATCACCTATGATTCTAGTCATAAGGATTCTAGTGGTATTATTTCTTCTACTAGTAATGACTTATCCACTTCTGTCAACAGTGTTGCTCTGGTTGGTGAACTTAAGACACCTTCCCTTCCTCCTTCTGTCCATAACCCCTCCATTTTTCCCTCTCAGTCATTACTTCCATTAAGAGATGAAGTCTTCAAAGAGATAAAAGATGCTGGATAAGATGTTGCTATATCTTCACTTCATCTCTTTCAAGGGGATATGGACCTTCCTCCTTTATCTTTTCATGCCTCCCTGAAGGAGCAGTGGGATGAGGAGGAAGAGCCAGAAGAGATTGGAACTGTGCTGAAGGTAGTCCCTCCTGTTTATCACAAATATTTGGATGTATTCTCCAAAGTGAAAGCAGAGAAACTTCCTCCACACCGTGCCTGTGATCATCATATCAAACTAGAGGGTCTTCTACCTCCAGTTGGTGTTATCTACTCTTTATCAAAGAATGAGTCAGAAACACTGTGGGCCCACATTTCAGAGAATGTAGAGAAAGGTTTCATCAGACCAAGCTCCTCCTCAACAGGAGCACCTGTCCTTTTTGTTAAGAAAAAGGATGGTGGTCTTCGTTTGTGTGTTGACTACCGCAAACTTAATGCTGTCACTAGGAAGAACAGGTACCCTGTTCCTCCAATGAATCAGCTTCTTACTGTCTTTAACGGTGCTACTATCTTCTCCAAGATAGATCTGCGTGGTGCTTATAATCTCATGAGAATTAAAGAGGGGGATGAGCATTTAACTGCCTTTAGAACCAAATATAGCAGTTATGAGTATTTGGTTATGCCATTTGGCTTAACCAATGCTCCAGCTTCATTCCAAAATCTTGTGTATGATATCTTTGCAGATTATTTGGATATTTTTGTTGTAGTGTACTTAGATGATATTATGGTCTTCTCTAGCTCTTTGGATGAACATGTTAAACATGTGGCCTCTCCTCTCCAAAGACTGAGAGACAATAATTTGTTTGCTAAAGCCTCCAAGTGTGTATTCCATGCCTCAAGTGTGGAATACTTAGGCTATGTTGTTTCAAGTGATGGTCTCAAGATGGATTCTTCAAAGGTTCAACAAATCCTCAATTGGCCTCAGCCCAAGAACATCAAGGCCCTCCAATCTTTTCTTGGCTTTGCCAACTTTTATCGTCATTTCATTAAAAATTATTCCAAAAAAATCTCTGCTCTCACTTCCCTCCTTAAAAAAGATTCTCCCTTTATCTTCAATGAGGAAGCTCTTAGTCAGTTTCAAATACTCAAAGAAGCTTTCACCACTGCTCCTATTCTCTCTCATTTTAATCCTTCTCTACCAACTATTGTAGAGACTGAGGCTTCTGATTATGCCTTGGGTGCTGTACTGAGTCAGGTGAATGACTCAGGAAAGCATCCCATTGCGTTTGATAGTCGCAAGCTCTTACCAGCTGAACTCAACTATGAAATTCATGACAAGGAACTCCTTGGCATAGTTTGGGCTCTCAAGCTCTGGAGAGCGTTTCTCCTTTCTCTTTCTGATTCCTTTGAGGTCTTGACAGACCATTGTTCCCTTCAGTATTTTATGTCCTCTAAAGTCCTTACTCGTTGTCAAGCCCGTTGGGCAGAATTTCTATCTGAATTCCACTTCATCATCACTTACCGCCTGTCACAACCACGTATTTCGACCCTCCTCCTTGATGGCGGCGGCAATCCAACCTGGAGCCAAGTTGGGGCCAATTGGCCATGTCATATCATTTATGGCCAATTGACCCCTTTTGGGTGTTCCATGGCTCTTACGCCATAACCCATTCCCTTGGCCACGTATGGCCTCCATCATCTTTTATGGCCTCAGGCCATATCCTGCGTCATTGGTCCTCTTGGCCAATTTCCACCTCACCAACCCCCAGGCCTCCATCACTTTTTTTGGGCCTGGGGGGTCCTTTTGTCTTCTAGGGGCTTCCAGGCCCCATGGCCACCTTCATTGGTTTCCTGGCCACCCCTTTCATTATGGGGGTTTTGGCCTAAATGGCCTTTTTGGGCCATTTAGGCCCCCCACGGCTTCTACGGTCCGTAAGCCGCGGTCTGCGGTCCGTAGGCGGATTAGGCCCCTTTTGGCCTAATTCAATGAGGCCAAAAGGGGCCAAAGGGGGCAGCCACCTAGCCCCCAAGGCCAGGTGGGTCCCAAACCACAATTGGGCCCACCTGAGCCATTTTTGGCCACCAATCCCTTGGACCAAAACCACCTTGGATCCATTTTTGGCCATAAATCCCGTAGGACCCATTTTTGGCCCTGGACCACCATGGCCTCTGGCAACCACCAGAGGCCACCAAATCATCTCAACAAGCATTTCCCTCAACTTAAGGGAGGATTGCTTCATTCCTCCATGCACCTCGTACTCAAGGTTGCAGGAGTGGTGCACATATGGTGTTATATACCATTATGCACCATTTTTGCTCAGCAATTCAATGGTGACGTTTTCAGGACCCAAATCAACCTTCTTAACTCAAGGTACCAAGATCCAACGCCCATTTTGAAAGAGAACCTTTGGACTCATCAGTTTGGTAATCCATGGCGGCAATCAGAAGACCATTCAAGGACCCCAATCACCTGGCTCGGCAGGAGTTGGGTTGGCAATTTCATTCAGGGTTATTCTAAGGGCAATTCTCAAAAGGTATTACATCTTTTCAATCAGTTGTCAAGGCATCAAGTATTTCAATACTTCTTGGACAACTCAATTGGTTCATACAGGCGGTAATCAATCAACCTGTACGCACTTGGCCCAATTGGGCCAATTCATATTCTACTGTGGGAATTCAATCACACAGTTTCAAATTCAAGATGGCCAGAGCTGTATTGGCCCGATTCGGACAATACAGCCGGTGATCCAACTCCAGGATCAATCTTTCAGCTTTTCACATATACTGGCCACTTTTCAGCACCTGGGGACTTTTTCCCCAGTTAATTAATATATTGGATTTATTTTTATCCTTATTTTCTTTTACCTTATTAAAGTTAATACTGATAATCTTAAGTCAGTCATTCAGCACCCTTTTCTTTTATTTCCTCGCCTGTCCAGTGGATATTGGTGGTCATATCCTTATACTAATTCCATTTCCTTTTCTGGCAGGTTGAAACAGTGAATAGAGGATTCACCTGGTTGGCTTCTTGGCTTTTGGCTTTTTTATTATCTTTGGCCATTGGCTTCCTCTTTTTCTTATCTCATCTTTTGGCATACTTGTTTTCTCCCATATTCTTTCTTAGAGAAAATTCATTCTTATTATTCTTTTATCTTTGGAGCCCTCCAAGTGAGTTCTTGATTCCTGAGTGCCAGGCCCTCTTCTTCCAAGAGACCCTGTGACATTATATTAATTAACTCATAATTCTTCTTCATTCATTCATTCATTCTTTTATTCTTATATTTTAAATTCATTCATTCATTTCATCAAAATTATGATTCTTTAACGTTTTATGACCTTATGATTCTTTGTCACCTCTCAATTTTCTCTCATTCATTCTTCATTCTGAAAATTGAAAGCTGACCCATTTTTTATTTTTTGTCATCTTTTCAATCTCATTCTCAATCTTAATCAATCTATTTTTATCCATAATTCAGGCATTTTTATCTTTGGTTCTCAAGTTATTCATCAGGTTATTCAGACACGTTCTTCATATCAGGATTCACTTTGATTTATTCCTCAAGAATTTTTGATTTTTTGGAAGAATTCACTTGAAAATTGATTTGATTGACTAATTTGACATAATTGAAATTGACCTCAAGATAATTGATTGACCTGAAGATTTTATTGATTTTGCTGATTATTCACATCAAGATTTTGACATAAATTGATTTTGACTCAAGAATTCATTTTGATTGATTGATTTTTCTGCAAGAATTTGACTTGATTTGATTTTGATTGTTTGATTGATTGATTTATTGACTTTAAGATTCTCATTGATATTGATTTTTACTTCAAGACTCATTTGATTTGATTGATTGACGCATTTGAAGAATTTTGATTCATTGATTATCCAATTCCCTCAAGATTTGATTGTTGATTTTGTACTTCAAGAAAATTTTGATTTTATTTCATTTATTTTGGTTGATTATTCCTGAAATCATGCCAGTTCAACATTCACCTCCAGCAAGACAGACTAGATCTCAGGCCAGAGCTCAAGCTGTTCTGACTCCAACTCCAAGGGCTCCTCTTGACGGTACCCCAGCAGTTTCTCAACTGAGGGCCAGATTGGACAGAGGACCCATTATGGAAGGAGCAGAACCATCCAGGAAGGAAGGAAGAGGGCCAAGAAGATCAATGTCTTTATCGGGAGTGGTTGGCGGATTCCCAGGATTTTCAAGAACCAGTCCCAAGGTTCAAGGTGAAGATGGTGAAGAGGAGGAGGAGAATTCTGTGGAAGAGGAAGAGTCTAATGGCACTGAGGCTGCTCCTGCTCCTGTGGGAGCATCTGAGGGCACCAGAGGACCAACTCTAGCCCAGTCTGATCAGCCTGCCTCTCATCAGTCTGAACCGTCTTTATTGGCCATTATGCAGCAAATGACTCAGATTATGGCCAATCTTCAAGCAGCTTCTTCTTCTGAATTATCAAGACCACCAGCCTTCAAGACTCCCTCTATGAAGGATCCAGAATGCTTTGATGGGACTCAGCCCTTCAAAGTCAGAAGCTTTATTCAATCTTGTCAACTCATCTTTCATAATGATCCGGCAAACTTCTCTCAAGACAGAAAGAAGGTTCTTTATGCCACTTCATTCTTAGTTGGCAGGGCTGCAAAATGGATTGAGCCTTATCTTTCCAACCTCAATAATCAAGACTCAAATTATCTCCTCAATTCCTGGCCATTATTTGAATCCCAATTGTTCACTTTATTTGGAGACCCAAATGAAGTTAGAAAAGCAGAAACTGAATTGGATGGCCTTAGGATGAAAGAAGGTGGGCATGTTGCTTTGTATATTGCCGACTTCAGGAGTTTGATTTCAAGAATTGGGGATTGGGGTGAAAGGGCTCTTATTCATCATTTCAGGAAGGGCTTGGCCTCCAGGATTCTGGATCAATTGGCCTCCCATCCTTCAAACATTGATTCTCTTCAAGACTTAATGGACATCAGCCTGGAACTTGATACCAGGTACCATGAGAGGCAGAAGGAAAAGAATCATCATCAAGAAAAGAAACCTGAAGCCTCAAAATCTCACTCTTCTCATCATCAAGTTTCTTCAAGTTCAAGACCAAAGAAGAAATTTCATTCTCAAAAGCGGGACAAGCCCCATTCTTCATTGTTGAATAAGGACTTCAAGTTGAAAGGTTCTGAAAAGGAAAGAAGAATCAAGGAGGGTTTGTGTACCTATTGTGGTGGGAAGCATAGTCTTGAGTCCTGTGTCAAAAGGCCTCAAAACAAGCTTACCCAACCGTCAGGCAGTTTTCCCAGCCAGGGAAAAGCCTGAGTGAAGATCATGTTGTGTTCAATGGTCTTCACAGTTTTCCTTCCAGAGCACAATTGTGCATTCCGAATACTGGTGTCAAGAATTCTCTCAAATTCTTTGTTTTCTCTTCTCTTTCTGATGTTTTTTACAGTATTCTCATTGATTCTGGTGCTACACACTCATTCATTGCAAAGCAGTTTGTTCACAAGTACTCATTGACTACGTCAGAACTTCCAGAGAAGATTCCTCTTATCATTTTGGACTCCTCTGAGTCCCCTTCCTTTTTGTGACTCACCATACTAAATATATGGTTGAGCTCCCTTCCTTCCCAAGCTTTGAATGGGATTTTTTAGTCATTGATACTCCCAAGGGAGAAGACCTCATTGGGCTTTGACTTTCTCAATCATTTTAATCCTTCTATTGATTGGAGGCAAGGGCTGATCACCTTTAATACTGATCAAAAGGACTATTCTGATCCTTCCAATTCCTTCCGTAATGACTCTTCTTCTGCCAAATCATGTGCAGCTCTGGTTGGTGATTCTAGAACACCATCAGTTCCATCTTCTGTCCATATTCCTTCCCTTAATTCCCATCTGTCATTACCATCATCTGGAGATGAAGTCTTCAAAGAGATTCAAGATGTTGGGGAAGATAATTCTGTATCTTCACTTCATCTCTTCTTTGGGAATATGGACCTTCCTCCTTCATCTTATCATGACTCCCTGGAGGAGTTGTGGGATGAAGAGGAAGAGCCAGAAGAAGTAGAAACCGTGATGAAGGTTGTTCCCTCTGTTTATCACCAATACTTGGATGTATTCTCCAAGGTGAAGGCAGAGAAACTTCCTCCTCACCGTGCCTGTGATCATCATATCGAACTGGAGGAGTCTCTACCTCCAGTTGGGGTGATCTACTCCTTATCCAAACAAGAGTCAGATACACTCAGGGCCTACATTTCAGAGAATGTAGAGAAAGGTTTCATCCGGCCAAGCTCCTCCTCAACAGGAGCACCTGTCCCCTTTGTTAAAAAGAAAGATGGTGGCCTCCGTTTGTGTGTTGATTACCGCAAACTCAATGCTGTCACTAGGAAGAACAAATATCCTGTTCCTCCTATGAACCAGCTTCTTAATGTCTTTAATGGTTCTTCTATCTTCTCCAAGATTGATTTGCGTGGTGCATATAACCTGCTCAGAATCAAGGAGGGTGATGAACATTTGACATGCTTCAGAACTAAATATGGCAGTTTTGAGAACTTGGTTATGTCATTTGGGCTCACCAATGCTCCTGCCTCTTTTCAGAATCTTGTCAATGATATATTCCAAGATCTTCTTGATGTTTTTGTTGTGGTTTATTTGGATGACATTATGGTCTTTTCCAAATCTGAGGAAGAACATGTCACCCATGTGTCCACTGTTCTTTCCAGACTCAGAGCCAATAACCTTTTTGCCAAGGCTTCTAAATGCCTTTTTCATGTTTCTAGTGTAGAATATCTTGGTTATGTTGTTTCTTCTGAAGGCCTCAAGATGGACCAAGCAAAAGTCCAGCAGATCCTTAATTGGCCTCCTCCAAGAAACCTCAAGGCCCTTCAATCCTTCCTTGGCTTTGCCAACTTCTACCGCCGTTTCATCAAGAATTATTCAAAGAAAATCAGTTCACTCACGAGTTTCCTCAAGAAAGATTCCTGTTTCCCCCTCAATGAGGAAGCTCTTAGCCAGTTTCATCAACTCAAAGAGGCCTTCACTACCGCTCCAATCCTTTCCCACTTCAATCCTTCTCTACCCACCATTGTAGAGACCGATGCATCCGATTATGCTTTGGGTGCTGTACTGAGTCAGGTCTCTGACTCAGGAAAACATCCCATTGCATTTGACAGCCGCACGCTTATTCCAGCAGAACTCAATTATGAAATTCATGACAAGGAACTCCTTGGTATAGTCTGGGCTCTCAAGCGCTGGAGGGCTTTTCTTCTTTCTCTGTCCTCTCCTTTTGAAGTTCTCACCGATCACAGTTCCCTTCAATACTTCATGTCCTCAAAAGTACTCACTCGCCGTCAAGCCCGCTGGGCTGAATTCTTATCTGAATTTCATTTTTCAATCACTTACCGCCCTGGCCGCCTAGCAACTCTTCCAGATGCCTTATCATGTTGGGACGACGTCTATCCGGAGATGGGGGAGGATTTCATCAGCAAGAATCCAATGAATTTTCAACAACTGATTAAGCAAGATGAAGTTCAACCCTCAAAGTTTTTTGCAGTCAAGGTGGATTCTTTTTCAAATTTGATTGATTCAATTCAGAAGAATTTATGGCAAGATCCTCAGTACAGAAGTATCCTTCAAGATTTGGGTAAAGGTAAATCCATTCAGGATTACTCTCTTGACTCCTTTTCCCAACTTCTCCTCTTCAAAGATCGGGTGGTGGTCCCAAATGACCCCACAATCCAACTCAGCATTCTTCAAAAGCGTCATGACTCTCCTCTAGCTGGACACCCTGGCCAAGAGAAGACTCTCAAACTTGTCAAGCGGGATTTCCACTGGTCCGGCATGACTCAATTCATTAAGGATTATGTATCATCCTGTCAACAGTGTTCAAGAAACAAGAATATCCACCATAAGAAGTTTGGACTCCTCAAACCTCTTCCAATTCCAAATGGTCCTTGGATTTGTCTCTCAATGGATTTCATCACTCAACTGCCCCTGTCCAATTCTTTTGATTCAATTTTAGTCATAGTGGACAGATTCTCAAAAATGGCGGTTTTTATTCCAACAACGTCTTCAATAACTTCTTTGGATTTCGCCCATTTATTCATCAAGAATATCTTCTCAAAGCATGGCCTTCCTTCAAGCATTTTCAGTGATAGAGGTCCCCTTTTTGTTTCTTCCTTCTGGACCAATCTTTGTCAGCAGCTCAAGATTTCAAGAGACTTGTCAACTGCTTACCATCCAGTAACTGATGGACAGACAGAGAGGGTAAATCAGATACTAGAACAGTATCTTCGGATGTATGTCGGTTATCATCAAGATGATTGGAACACCTGGCTCCCTCTGGCTGAATTTGCCTACAATAACTCTGACCACTCTTCAACCAAGCAATCACCGTTTTTCACTGTTTATGGAAGAGATCCTCAATTTGATTCAGTTCACATCACTCAAGATACTCCTGCTGGAACCTTATCAACAAAAAATGCAATCAGTACAGCAAGATGTCAAGAGAGAACTTGAAGCTTCCATAAACCGGTTTAAGAGGTATGCAGATAAAAGTAGAGCAAGTCCACCTGTTTTCAATCCTGGTGACATGGTATGGCTTTCTTCCAAGAATATCAAATCAACTAGACCCACCAAGAAACTGTCTGAAAGATGGTTGGGTCCCTTTCCAATCTTGAAGAAAGTCAGTACTCATGCTTACCACCTCAAGCTTCCATCTCAATGGAAATCCATCCACCCAGTCTTCCATATCTCACTCTTGGAACCAGTCAAGACATCAACAATCCCAAATCGGCATCAAGAGCCTCCTCCGCCAATCATTATTGAAGAAGAAGAGGAATGGGAAGTCTCTCAAGTACTGGATTCAAGCTCAAGAGAAGAAAATTATGGTATCTGGTGGAATGGAAAGGTTTCAGTCAAGATTCAGAAGGATCCACATGGGAACCAGCTGAAAACCTCAAGAATTGTCCTGAACTTGTCAAAGATTTTCATTCGTTATATCCTGACAAGCCAGGACCCAATTCTTCAATTGCTTGAATTTTTATGGTGCTTGGTGGGGAGAGGAATTACCAAAAGTAAGTCCCACTCCTGGTATGCACCTTGAGGGGTATTCTACTCTTCTTGTTGTAAGCATCACCTTGGCCACTCGGTGAGCACTTTTCAATTTGGACACAGACTTCTTGGCCCGGCTTTCAACACCCGAATTCCAAATTTATGGCCATTTACACTTGGGCAAATGGACCATTCCTTTTTTATTCTCCTTCCCAAGACTTTATTCTTTCAACACATTCATTTATCAAGATCTTTCTTATTTATGGCACAGGCGGGAGTGGCAACTACTAAAAGTAAGTTCCTCTCCTGGTGTGCACTTCCCTGAGGGGTCTACAATCTGTCAAAACATCACCTTGGCCACTCTGTGAGCACCTGGCATCAAATTCTTTTATCCAGGTCCTTGGTCACTTTCAAAATCAATCGTCATAATCCGTGATGGAGATTGGATTCCTCCTCAAATTTCATTTTCTTTATTTTTTCTGTTTCTCTCTTTATATCTGTTTCCTTTTCTCTTTTACTCTTTATATTCTTTTAAAACTTCTTTTCTTATAACTCTTTAACGCCAAAATCTTTATGTCAAATCATGTCTTCAACTTTGTCAAAGCCAAATGTCAAGAGAAGATCAAGTCAACCTCAATTCATATGCCAACAAGCTTATCAGTTCAATTCTTCTTTTCAAGATTCAATACCTCTGGAATCCTTACGTCAAATCCGTCTCATTAGCCTCAAAAGGCATCTGCCTTACCTTGGTGCTCAGGAGCTCACCATTCAAGGTAGGGGGTTACTGTCACAACCACGTATTTCGACCCTCCTCCTTGATGGCGGCGGCAATCCAACCTGGAGCCAAGTTGGGGCCAATTGGCCATGTCATATCATTTATGGCCAATTGACCCCTTTTGGGTGTTCCATGGCTCTTACGCCATAACCCATTCCCTTGGCCACGTATGGCCTCCATCATCTTTTATGGCCTCAGGCCATATCCTGCGTCATTGGTCCTCTTGGCCAATTTCCACCTCACCAACCCCCAGGCCTCCATCACTGTTTTTGGGCCTGGGGGGTCCTTTTGTCTTCTAGGGGCTTCCAGGCCCCATGGCCACCTTCATTGGTTTCCTGGCCACCCCTTTCATTATGGGGGTTTTGGCCTAAATGGCCTTTTTGGGCCATTTAGGCCCCCCACGGCTTCTACGGTCCGTGGGCCGTAATATGCGGTCCGTACAGTCTGTAGGCGGATTAGGCCCCTTTTGGCCTAATCCAATGAGGCCAAAAGGGGCCAAAGGGGGCAGCCAGGTGGGTCCCAAACCACAATTGGGCCCACCTGAGCCATTTTTGGCCACCAATCCCTTGGACCCAAATTGGACCAAAACCACCTTGGATCCATTTTTGGCCATAAATCCCGTAGGACCCATTTTTGGCCCTGGACCACCATGGACCAACTTCACCGCCATGGCCTCTGGAAACCACCAGAGGCCACCAAATCATCTCAACAAGCATTTCCCTCAACTTAAGGGAGGATTGCTTCATTCCTCCATGCACCTCGTACTCAAGGTTGCAGGAGTGGTGCACATATGGTGTTATATACCATTATGCACCATTTTTGCTCAGCAATTCAATGATGACGTTTTCAGGACCCAAATCAACCTTCTTAACTCAAGGTACCAAGATCCAACGCCCATTTTGAAGGAGAACCTTTGGACTCATCAGTTTGGTAATCCATGGCGGCAATCAGAAGACCATTCAAGGACCCCAATTACCTGGCTCAGCAGGAGTTGGGTTGGCAATTTCATTCAGGGTTATTCTAAGGGCAATTCTCAAAAGGTATTACATCTTTTCAATCAGTTGTCAAGGCATCAAGTATTTCAATACTTCTTGGACAACTCAATTGGTTCATACAGGCGGTAATCAATCAACCTGTACGTACTTGGCCCAATTGGGCCAATTCATATTCTACTGTGGGAATTCAATCACACAGTTTCAAATTCAAGATGGCCAGAACTGTATTGGCCCGATTCGGACAATACAGCCGGTGATCCAACTCCAGGATCAATCTTTCAGCTTTTCACATATACTGGCCACTTTTCAGCACCTGGGGACTTTTTCCCCAGTTAATTAATATATTGGATTTATTTTTATCCTTATTTTCTTTTACCTTATTAAAGTTAATACTGATAATCTTAAGTCAGTTATTCAGCACCCTTTTCTTTTATTTCCTCGCCTGTCCAGTGGATATTGGTGGTCATATCCTTATACTAATTCCATTTCCTTTTCTGGCAGGTTGAAACAGTGAATAGAGGATTCACCTGGTTGGCTTCTTGGCTTTTGGCTTTTTTATTATATTTGGCCATTGGCTTCCTCTTTTTCTTATCTCATCTTTTGGCATACTTGTTTTCTCCCATATTCTTTCTTAGAGAAAATTCATTCTTATTATTCTTTTATCTTTGGAGCCCTCCAAGTGAGTTCTTGATTCCTGAGTGCCAGGCCCTCTTCTTCCAAGAGCCCCTGTGACACCGCCCAGGCAGGCTGGCCACTTTACCTGATGCCTTGTCACGTCGGGACGACGTGTACCCAGAGAGGGGGGTGGATTTCATCAGCAAGAATCCTCAAACTTTTCATCAAGTTTTCAAGCAAAATGAAATTCAAGAGTCAAGATTCTTTTCAATTAAAGTTGATGTTTTTGCAGATGTAGTTGATCAAATTCAAAGACAAGTATGGCAAGACAAAGATTATAAGGAAATCCTCAAGAAATTAGCAAGAGGAGAATCAGTCCCAGACTATTCTCTTGAACCTCAAGCAAAATTATTATTGTTCAAAGATAGAGTAGTCATTCCAAGCAATCATGAAATTCAATTGGACATTCTTCAAAAGTGTCATGACTCACCGTTGGCTGGCCATCCTGGCCAGGAGAAGACCCTCAAGCTCATCAAGAGGGATTTTTATTGGGCTGGCATGAATCAGATCATCAAGGACTATGTGTCCTCATGTCAGCAATGTTCAAGAAACAAGAACATCCACCATAAGAAGTTTGGATTACTCAAGCCTCTTCAAATTCCATCTGGTCCTTGGAATTCTTTATCAATGGACTTTATCACCCAATTGCCCTTGTCAAGCAACTTTGATCCAATTTTAGTAGTTGTAGACAGATTTTCAAAAATGGCAATATTTATTCCAACTTATTCAACAATCACTGCTTTGGACTTAGCTCAAATATTCATTAATCATGTCTTTTCCAAACATGGTCTTCCAATCAGTATTGTTAGTGATAGAGGTTTATTATTTGTTTCATCATTTTGGACTCAATTGTGTCAGCAGCTCAAGATATCAAGAGATCTTTCAACTGCCTTTCACCCTGAAACAGATGGACAGACAGAGAGGGTGAATCAGATTCTAGAACAGTATCTTCGGATGTATGTCAGTTACCATCAAGATGACTGGTACACCTGGCTCCCTCTGGCTGAATTTGCCTATAATAATGAAGAACATTCATCAACAAAACAGTCTCCATTTTCCATTATTTATGGAAGAAATCCCAGCTTTGATTCAATTCACATTTCTCAAGATACACCTGCTGGGAAGTTATCATCAAAACTCCAATCAGTACAGCAAGTTGTCAAAGAAGAATTAGAGTCAGCAATAAAGCGTTTTAAGAAGTATGCAGATAGAAATAGAGCAATTCCACCTGATTTACAACCTGGGGACAAAGTATGGCTAGCTTCCAAGAACATCAAGACAACAAGACCCACCAAAAAGCTTTCAGAAAGATGGTTGCGACCCTTTGAAGTTCTCAAGAATATTGGCAGCCATGCATATCACCTCAAGTTGCCTCAACAATGGAAGTCAGTTCACCCTGTTTTCCATGTGTCCTTGTTAGAACCAGTGAAGCAATCAACTATCCCAAATCGACACCAATTGCCACCACCTCCAGTAATAGTGGAAGAGCAAGAAGAATGGGAAGTGGCTCAGGTTCTGGACTCAAAACTCAAGAGAGGTTCATTATGGTATTTAGTGGAGTGGAAAGGATTCAATGAAGACCCAGAAAGAACAACTTGGGAGCCAGCTTCCAACCTTACCAACTCCCCACACCTTGGCAAGGACTTTCACACTTTGTATCCAGACAAGCCTGGCCCAAATGCCTCAAGAGTTTGATTTATGGTGCTTGGTGGGGATTGGAGTTTATGAAAGTTCAGGAGGCCTCGCAACACCATACCCTCAAGATTTGGACCTTGCATCAAGATATGGCCCAATCTTTCTCTTATTTTCTTTTCTTTCTTTAATCATGCCATAAATTATCCTTCAAAACATTCATTACCACAATTCATGTTATGGCATAATTTCTTTTTCATTTATGGTGCTTGGTGGGGAGTGGAAGTTATGAAAGTAAGTTCCATCTCCTGGTATGCATCCCTGAGGGGTCTACTTCTTGTAAAACATTACCTTGGCCACGCTGTGAGCATCAAATGCTTGATTTTATCTTTCAGAACATTTTGGCCAAAATCAAGCAACTCACCACAAGAAGGACAACCCACAGGCATTTCTTATTTCTTTCTTTACTCTCTTTTTCTATCAATTCTTTTTCATTTTTATTTTTTGCTTTTTATTTTTTATTTTCATTTCCTTTACTTGTATCTTTTATCTTTATTTTTATTTCTTATTTCAAAAAGCAGTAGTCATCACTCCCATATCACGTTTGGGGAGTCAATTCATTCAATAATCAAAGAGCAAAACACTAGTAATGGTAAGGACCACCTACAGATAACCCTCATCAAAACTTCTTCAAGTCAGCCTTAAACTCATTCCTTAAGATCAAAATTGAAAGCGAAAAACCCAATCAGTAAGGCATTTATGGCAATTGACTAGTCAAGGAGGAGATAAGAAGAAAGACATTCAGGAAGAAATCAAGATCAAAAAGGAAAACCCTGCTTCAAATGGCCCAATTGGCCAATTTCATGAATTCATGCACTTTGGCACAAATGGCCATATCAAACCTTAAAACTTCAAAATAGCTCAGTTCTATCATTTTTCATCAAAATATGCTTAATTAGGCAGATTGGCAAATTTGCACATTTTGCGCATTTTTGCCCATTTGCGCACTTTTGCACACTTTTGCGCAAAAGGCCTGTTTATCTTGTCAAAAGGCTTCAAAAGGCCTTTTTGGCCAATTTCATCATAATTGCGAATTTGCGCATTTTGCGCAAAAATGCGCAAAATGGCCAGAACACCTTATAGGCCATTTTTCCATCATTTATCAACTTTTTCATTTTTTTCACCAATATATATGCCATTATGGCATATATGCGCATTTGCACATTTTGCGCCAAAATGCGCAAAATGGCCAGAACACCCTATAAGGCTATTTTTCATCATCAATACAGTTTTTTCAATTCTTTCACCATTATATGCCATCATGGCATATATGCGCATTTGCGCACTTTGCGCAAATTTTGCGCTTTTTGCGCATTTTTGCGCAAATTGGCCAAAATCCCCTTTAATCACAAAATCAAGGATTTTGGCCAGGACTTCTGAAATGGTGCAAAACCTCAAGTATTGGCCACTTTATGCCATCACTCTCAAGATCAAAATTATGATGAAATAAGGTGTTCTTGGGACATAAACCCAGTTCACCCCCTTTTCAAAAGCCATGAGGACTCAAGAAAAGTTTAATGAAGACACTCAAGACAAGAATTAACATTATTTTAGAAGAATGAAGGCATTTTGAAGGGAAAGAGGGAATTCAGATTGAAGATCATGGAGAAGATATCTACAAGTGATTAAATGAAGATTTGTTTGAGTATTGATTGAAGAAGAAAGTTAATGGGATAAATTTAAGGAATTGGAGGAAAGAACTGTATGGATTGATTGCAAGCTCATCAAGACTCACCATACTTATGGTGCTCAGAGCTCACCACTTTCAAGAGGGGAATAATGTCACATCCAAGAAGGCAGGGGCATTACCAATCATCTTCAACAATAATTACTTCATTGATACCCTTCAAAACCCAATCAGCAACAATCATTATTTCATTGATAACCTTCAAAACCCAATCAGCAAGGGGGTTTCATTCTACATTCTCCAAATACAGTTTCCAGACCTCAATACAGTTTCATACAGGCAAGACCCAAATACAGGATTCACCAAATACAGGCCTGTCATCAATACAGGCGCAAATACCTGTAGTGACTGTATAACCTGTATTAGATTTATCAATACAGGATTCAATCCCACATCCAACTTCTTCCAGCATACAGGCAAGTATCTCAGCACTCAAACTCCAAGGCTGGTATTTCTCACATATACCAGCCCCTCTTCACCCACCTGGGGGTTTTTCCCCCAGTTAATTAAAATATTGGATTTATTATTTAATATTATTTTATTTCTCATTTAAGAAATATTATTTTATTATTTATTAAGTTAGTCTTTGCCTTCCCTCACCTGTTCAGTAGAGTCCTGGTGGCCATATCCTTTATCAATCCTTTTCTCTTTTCTGAACAGGTTGAAACAGTGGTACAGGACTATTTGTGGTTGGCTCTTTATTATTGCTTTTGTTTTCCTCTCATATCTTTTAATTCTTTTTATTTTATGACTAGGAAATTATTATCTTTTTCCATTACTCTCATCATTTGAGTATTCCTTCTGAGCCCTCCATAAGTAAGTCTGTTCACTGAGTGCCAGGCCCTCTTCATTTTAGAAGAGCCCCTGTGACACAGGTCTGGCAGCAGAATTACTGCCAGAGGAGGGAATTGAACCCATTTCAAATTTGATTAAAGTTAAAAGCAACCCGGACTCACTAACCACTACACCATTTGAAAATATAACATCACTCCTCAAATTGGGACCTCATTAATTTAATCACTCCATAAAAAAAAAAATTCCAACATAAAAAAAAAAAAAAAAAAAAAAAAATTCCGACATAAAAAAAAAAAAAATTCCAACATAAAAAAAAAAAAAATTTTCTGACAAAAAAAAAAAAAAAATTAACAATAATAATAATGAAAATAAATAAAATAAGAAGTATTGATTAAAATAAAGGATAAAAAAACAGATACAATAAAGAAGGCTAAATTTGGTCCTTGTATGACTTTAAACTACAGGGTAGCAACCTGAAGGCTAAAATTTGGTCCTTGTATGACTTTAAACTACAGGGTAGCAACCTGATGGCTAAAATTTGGTCCTTGTATGAGTTTAAACTACAGGGTAGCAACCTGAAGGCTAAATTTAGTCCTTGTATGACATTAAACTGCAGGATTTGGTATACCTAATATACTGGGTTTTATCCACCTAGAGGTAAAGTACTTGCATGACTTAAAACTACCACTCAAATGCAATTATGAACAAAAAGAAAAGCAAAAACTGAAAAGCCTGTTTTTTATTTCAACTAAAAAAAAATATTATCAATTTATACTTTAATCCAGACTAATAATCATGGAAGCTCAAGCCAACGCCGCAAAATATAAGTCAGTACTCAAAAAGGTTAGACTAGTCAATGAATCTATGCCTCAAGATCTGAATCCACCTTTGGAAAGACCTGAATTATCAAGAGATCCATATGAAACACCCCTATCACCTAGCCCATCTCCATTTTTTGTAACATCAAAGGTTACAGAAGAAAGGATTTCAATGATAAACCTTGGACCATCTGGATGGTTATCAGAAGAAGAGATCAATTTATTAAAGAATTTTATATTACTAAGGCAAAAGGCTATAGCATTTTTTCAAGAAGAAAGAGGCATACTAAAACATTCTTATGGAAAACCTTATAAAATACCAGTTATACCACATGAACCATGGGAAAAGAAACCAATACCAATACCAAAATCAATTTTACCTCAATTTATTGAGCTAGTAAGAGAAAGAATACGTACAGGACTCTATTAACAATCAACATCAAGCTATAACAGCCCAGTATTTTGTGTGGCAAAGCCCAATGGGAAACTTAGAATAGTTCATGATCTTCAAGACCTCAATAAGGTAGCAATAAAAGATGTAGGATTGCCACCAAATGTTGATGAGTTTGTAGGATCATTTTAAGGAAGAGCATGTTATGGATTGGGAGATATTATGGGAGGATACGATGAAAGAGAATTGGATATTACTACAAGACCCCTTACAACATTTGAAACACCACTTGGAAGACTTCAGCTTACAAGACTACCTCAAGGAGCAACAAACTCTGTGGCAGTTTATCAAGCACAAATGACTTGGATACCTCAGGAGGAAATACCAGAGCACCTTGGAATATTTATAGATGATGGAGGAATTAAAGGACCCAGATCAACATATCAGCACGAAACATTGAAGGAGAATCAACTCATAAGAAGATTTGTTTGGGAATATGCAGTAAAGTTAGAAAGAATACTATTCAGGATAGAAGAGGCAGGACTCACAATTTCAGGATCAAAATTTGCATGTTGTGTTCCAGCACTTGATATTGTGGGGCATGTTGTGTCTTTGGGAGGAAGAAAGATTTCAAAACAGAAGATATACAAGATACAAAACTGGCCTAGACCAACAACAAAGAAGGAATTTAGAGGATTCTTAGGACTATGTGCATATGTCAGAATGTTTATCAAGGACTTTTCACAAGTTGAAGCACCATTGAGAAGATTGACAAGGGAGGATGTATTGTGGAAATGGGATGAAAAATGTGAAGAATCATTTATAAAACTCAGGAAAATAGTAGGAGAAGAGATTACTTTGAAGACATTAAATTATGATAAAGATTTGGGAGAAATAAAATTAGCAATAGATTCAAGTTATATTGCAGCAGGTGCAGTTCTTATGCAAGAGGATGAAAACGGAAAGGATAGGCCAGTACTGTGAGCCTTAGAGGTAATTTCATATACCCAAAAGACCACAAATATAAAAAATAACATATTAATATAAATAAAATAAATTTATTTATATTATTAAAATAAAAATCAAAATATAAATATAAAATTATATTAAAAATAAAAAGTTAATTATAATTTAAAAATAAAAAATACATTAAATTTTGTAAATATAAAATTACATTTATACTTGAAAAAAATTAAGTAAAAATGAAATTTTAACAAAATTGTGAAAAAATAAATAAATTTGGAAAAAAGTTAAATAAAATTTATTATAACTTTTTATCCAATAAATAAACATATAAAATTTATTTCACCATTGGATTCCTCATAAAAAATCAGGTGGGGTCACCTCTGAGTGAAATTCTTGTAACTCAACTCTAAATAAGCTTAAATTAAGTTTTTAGTATTTTCAATACAAAAGTTGAAAATCCTCAATACCTTAATTTAATTCACACCACATGTGGTGTTAACCATCAATTTTTATGTTAAAATTGAGGTGTTGTGTTTAGTTTAGAAGTTATGAGGAATTGAAGTATTTTCAATTGAATTCAATTGAAATGTCAAAATGTGCGCGTGTATTACATAAGTGAACTTTGATTTACATATGAGGTGTCAATTATTACTGTATTGTACTGTAAAATTGAATTGAATTACATATGTAAAGTACAAGTATAATACATGATGAGGAATTAAAGGAAAAATAAATTGGAAAGATTAAATTTGGGGGGGAAAAGGAACTCCAGCTCTAAGGGGGAGCTAGACCCCCAAAATCCTTGCTGACAGGCGTGGGATGTCAAAATTCACGCAAAAGTTCATCACTTTTGGCCTGGAATTGAGTTACAGGGTCTGTGGACTCAATTGATGATGAGGTTTTGATACCAACTGGGGTAGTTTTAGCTGTTGCCAAGAGGGTAAAACTACCCTTAAGATGAAACAATCATAATAAAAACAGTTTTAACTGGTTTCTACGCCTCTGACACACATTCTGACGTGTTTTGAAGGCTATAGGCCTGGTATTGCTATAGTAATGGCTGATTTAAGGGTCTAAAATGGCTAAAAATGGCTAAAAATGGCTTAAACCAGCCCTTTTTTGGTCTAAACCAGGGTTCAATGATGCCATAATTGGTTTTTCTGTTGTCAGACTGTTTTTCACGACTGACAAGAGTAAATTTTACTTTTGGAGTAAGAGAATTGATGGCTATAAAAGAATGTCTTCTTTGCCCCACTTTTCTCTTCATGTTAGAATCTTTTCCTTTTATTAATTAGTTTAAAACTGTTAAACCAATCAATCAAAGATTCCAACCACCACTTTTTAATCATTTTAATCCTTTTAATCACGTGAAAAAATCATTATAATCATTGTTTGTAACTCTTATAATCATTTTTACCCCTGAACCACCCCAAAAGTGAATTAAAGCATCTTTCATCACTGTAAACTTTGTCACTTTGTTTCCAAATTCACTCTGGTCACTTTTGGGCGTGTTTTCTCTTTAATACTCTTTTTAAAGACTTTTCTCTTTAATTAATTGCTTGCAATTCTTTGCTCAATTAATTCCAATTGAAATTGCTCTTGAAGAAATTTCTTTTGTAGCCTTAAAATATCTCTTGTAGAGTATTTTTTGGATAAATCTTTATTGTTGGTAAAACAATAAATTTTTATATTATTGTTTTATACTAATAAAGTTATAAACAATAAAATTTGGCGTATTTTCTCTTAAAAATAATATTTCATACTATTTTTAACTGAATTTTACCTTATACAAATTTTGAGGACAGGAAAAGTACTTGATTTTTAATCAAAGTTTCATATCCACACCTTACAAGTACTATATGAATCAGTAACATCTTCCAGACTAGAATCTAAATACTCTCAGCCAAAATTAGAGCTTTGCGGTGTAGCAAGAATACTCAAAAAACTTCAAACACTATTATGGGGGCAACACTTTGAACTTCAAGTAGATGCTAAAGCTTTAATAGAAATGATCAACACACCTTTCTTACCAAATGCACCCATGACAAGATGGGTGGAATACATTCAACTTTTTTCATTTGATCTTGTACACAAACCAGGAAAAACATTTACTATGCCAGATGGGTTATCAAGAAGACCAAAAGGAGAAGATGAAGAAGAAAGTGAAAGGAATGATTTTGATGAAGAGGAAGATTGGATTAAACCACATCCAGGATTTGGCCTAAAAGAAGTAAATACAAGCAAAGTGGGAAAATTATCAAGGAATAAAACAAACAATATTGAAATTCCAATAAAACAGCAAGGATTTGGAAAACATATGCAGGAATATTTGAATAGTTTGAAAAAGCCACAAAGTATTGGGGAAGAATACTTCAAGAAAATTAAGAGAAGATCAGTAAATTTCTATTTAGAAGGAGGACAGCTGAAAAGAAGAGATCAAGCACAGCCACAAATAGTTGTATACAATGAAAAGGCTCAGAAACAGATACTAAAAAATGCATGAAGAGCTGGGGAATAGAGGGGAAAATAAAACATACAGGAGAATCAAGAAAAGATATTGGTGGGAAGGAATGAAAAAGATAGTCAAGAAATGGGTCAAATCATGTCAAGAATGTCAAAAAAGGAGTCATTTGCAGCAAAAAGAAGAAGCAAAGATATCTGTAACATCTACTTTATTTGAAAGAGTTAGCATGGATGTGGTTCACATTAAGGCAGGAAGACAGAAATATTTAGTTGTAGCAAGAGATGACTTCTCAGGATGGCCAGAAACTGTGGCATTAACAAGGCTAACTGCAAAATCAGTCTCAGAATGGATTTGTAGGTATGGAGCTCCAAAAGAAGTGACAGTTGACAGAGGAGCAGAATTTGGAAACAAAATACAAGAAGCAGTGAAAAGAGCAGGATCAAAAATCAGAATAACTACACCTTACTACCCAGAATCACAAGGAATGGTTGAAAGAGGACATAAGCAATTGAAAGATGCCCTTGTAAAAATGTGTGGTGAGAATGGATCCAAATGGAAAGAATACTTACCAATTGTGACTTTGGCAGATAGAATATCAACAAAACAAACAACAGGATACTCACCATTTGAGCTTCAATTTGGTCAGCAAGCTGTTTTGCCAATTGATATGGAAACAAATACATATCTAGCCATTGAATGGAATAAAATATCAAAAAGAGAAGAACTATTGGAAGCAAGAACTATACAGATTGCAGCAAAAGAGGAAACAAGATTAGCAGCTGCAAAGAAATTAAGAGATTCAAGACACAAATCAGTTCAATATTTGGACAAAAAGATGGCACATAGACTGAGAAATCCACTTGAACCAGGGGACTTGGTATTAGTTTATAATAAACCACTTGAGTCACAGTGGGGTTTACTCTTCAAGAACTGTTGGAATGGACCTTATAGAGTCATAAATCAAATTAATAATGGACCTTATGAGCTTGAAGAATTGGATGGCACTAAACTTACAAGAAAATTTGTAGCAAGTCACATCAAAAGGTTTTATCCCAGAGGAAAGAAAGTTCAATCAAGTTCAGAGTCATAAAATGAAAGCAGTGAAGAAATAGAAAATGAAGAGTCAATCTTGTAGGGAAAAGAAATTTAACAAAATGAATATGATTGATACTGGAAAGCTTTTCAACTGGAATGCTGGGGACAGCATTAAATGGAGAGGGGGATGTGGTATTCCATACCATTAGTATCAGTTTCAAGCTTACCAATAAAAAAAAAAAGGGTAATAAAACAAATTACACATTACAACAACAGGTTTCAAACAGAAATATACAATACACAGCCTCAAGATCTTATCAAAATATTTATCCACCTTATTGCATCATCAATAACAAATTATGCAATTAGAAGAAGTTAATCTAAATAAAGGTATATGAAGACGGATCAAAGCATCAGAGCTGTATTTTCCCCACCTTGATTCAATTGAAAGAAGACATACCTCAAGGCTAAACATAAAATTACAATATATTTTCCAAGAACAAATGTTTGCTTAGTAATAATGACACGCATCAAACTTTGTAGAAATGATGCAATCTCCATATGAAATGATACAAAACTAAAACAGAAACACCAGCATAATTTTCTCATACATATCATATGACTAGAAGAAATTTAAACTGTCAAGAGCTGTATTTTCTCCACTTTCTCGGCAAAAAAATAAAAAATAAAAAATGAAAATGTCACCAGCAAAATTATCTCAAATACATCACATGCTCTTGATAAGAAACAGAAACACCAGCAAAATTTTCTCATATATATCATATGACTAGAAGACAGTTCAATTGTCAGGAGCTGTATTTTCTCCACTTTCTTGCAAAAAAGGAAATCTCGCCAGCCAAATTATCTCAAATACATCACATGATTTTGATGAGAAAAAAGAACCACCAGCATAGTTCTCTCAGCAAACACATTGCTACATCAAAACTACACGTCTCACCAGCTAAAACCTCTCAGTTATGATTTTTCTAAGTACCCTGTTTTGAGAAGCTCTATGGAGGCCCAACTGCTATAAATAGAGGTCCTCTCTCCCTCATTTTCCCAAGCATCATGGAACAAGTTCCCATTATCCAGGATCACAACCATCCCTGAACTAGCAGGATATCTAGAGTAGTAGTAGTAGTGTTTTAGTAGTAAAAAGCTTGGTAGCCTTGCTCAGTAGCTTAGTATTGTCAAAAAATAAGTGGTATTAACGTAGTAAAAAGCTCAGTAGCTTAGTGTTTTGAAATAATAGTAGTATAACAATAGTGAAAAAGCTCAGAAGCTTAGTATTATTAAAAGAAAAGAAGTAGTGATATCAACTTAACATTAAAAATATACAAAAAAGAATATCCAGTAGTCTTTTTATTAGTGTTAATATATATAAAATCATTATAATCAAAATAAAACCAAAAAAAATATTCTTATTAACTTTATTAAATAACAAAAAAAAATATTATCATTACTTTTATCAAAATAATAAAAAAATCTTAGCTTTTACTGTATCAGAAATTTTAGTTTTTTTTAAATCAGAGTTTTACTGAAGTGTTATCGATAGGTCTGATTTAGAGACTGCTGATAAGTCTTCTCTATCTGTTTAAGCCACAAATCTTATTTTATTTTGTGATTCTCTGTAGGCTGACTATTCAGTATTATTTAGAGGGGCAGCTGATACACCTTAGCACCCATGTTTATTGGACAATTCTGAAATTCAAAACAGACTTACCAATAATTTCCCCCTCAAGGTACTGCCTTATTTCATCCCACACCAACCTGGCCACTTGGCCACCCTTCCAGATGCCTTGTCACGTTGGGATAACGTTTACCCAGGGAGGGGGGAGGATTTCATCAGCAAGAATCCAATGAACTATCAGAATATAATCAAGCAAGATGAGATTCAAGCCTAAAGGTTTTTTGCAGTCAAGGTGGATTCATTTTCAAATTTGATTGATTCAATTCAGAAGGCAGTGTGGCAAGATTCTCAATACAGAAGTGTCCTTGAAGATTTGGGTAAAGGTAAATCTGTCCAAGATTATTCTCTTGATTCCTCTTCCAAACTTCTCCTTTTCATAGATTGGGTGGTGGTCCCAAATGACCCCACAATTCAACTCAATATACTTCAAAAGCGGCATGACGCTCCTCTAGCTGGACACCCTGGCCAAGAGAAGACTCTGAAGCTTGTCAAGCGGGATTTCCACTGGTCTGGCATGACTCAATTTATCAAGGATTATGTATCATCCTGTCAACAGTGTTCAAGAAACAAAAATATTCACCACAAGAAGTTTGGACTCCTCAAACCTCTTCCAATTCCAAATGGTCCTTGGATTTGTCCTTCAATGGATTTCATCACTCAATTGCCACTGTCCAGTTCCTTTGATTCAATTTTAGTCATTGTGGACAGATTCTCAAAAATGGCAGTTTCTATTCTAACAATGTCTTCAATCACTTCACTAGATTAGGCCCATTTATTCATCAAGAATATTTTCTCAAAGCATGGCCTTCCTTCGAGCATTGTTAGTGATAGAGGTTCTCTTTTTGTTTCTTATTTTTGGACCAATCTTTTTCAGCAGCTCAAGATTTCAAGAGATCTGTCAACTGCTTATCATCCAGAAACTGATCGACAGACAGAGAGGGTAAATCAGATACTAGAACAGTACCTTTGGATGTATGTCAGCTATCATCAAGATGATTGGAACACCTGGCTCCCTCTGGCTGAATTTGCCTACAATAACTCTGACCACTCTTCAACAAAACAATCACTGTTTTTCACTGTTTATGGAAGAGATCCACATTTTGACTCAGTTCACATCACTCAAGATACTCCTGGTGGGAAGTTATCAACAAAAGTCCAATCAGTACAGCAAGATGTCAAGAGAGAACTTGAAATTGCCATAAACAGGTTTAAGAGGTATGCAGATCAAAGTAGAGCAAGTCCACATGTTTTCAATCCTAGTGACATGGTATGGCTTTCCTCCAAGAACATCAAATCAACTAGACCCACCAAAAAACTGTCTGAAAGATGGTTGGGTCCCTTTCCAATCTTGAAGAAAGTCAGCACTCATGCCTACCACCTAAAGCTCCCATCTCAATAGAAGTCCATCCACCCAGTCTTCCATATTTCACTCTTAGAACCAGTCAAGACATCAACAATCCCAAATTGGCATCAAGAGCATCCTCCTCCAACTTTCCTTGAAGAAGAAGAGGAATGGGAAGTCTCTCAAATACTGGACTCAAAGCTCAAGAGAGGAAAATTATGGTATCTGGTGGAATGGAAAGGTTTCAGTCAAGACCCAGAAAGATCCACTTGGGAACCAACCAAAAACCTCAAGAATTGTCCTGAACTTGTCAAAGATTTTCATTCATTATATCCTGACAAGCCTGGGCCCAATTCTTCAAAAGCTTGATTCATTATGGTGCTTGGTGGGGAGAGGAATTACCAAAAGTAAGTCCCACTCCTGGTATGCACCTTTAGGGGTATTCTACTCTTTTTTTTGTTGTAAGCATCACCTTGGCCACTCTGTGAGCACTTTGCAATTTTGTACACAGATCGTGGCATGGCTTTCAACTTCATTTCCAATCTTATGGCCATTTTCACTTGGGAAAATGGGCCATTCACTTTTCAATTCATTTCCAAGACTTCCAAATTCAAATTCATTCCTTCAACAATGTTGTTTTCTTTTATGGCACTGGCCGGAGTGGTAATTACCAAAAGTCCTTGGTGTCACATGGTGGAATGTGATCTACAACTTGCCAGTATTAATCGGTCTTTCAACTGGTTTAATACCCTTTTTGGCAAGAGTTCCCTTTGCTGAGGTCTGGCAGACAGCATTGTGACAATAAACTGGTTACCAATGTCATGGGTTCGATTCCGGTTGGAGACAAGAGGTGGTCTCAATCAAACAACCAGAAATTGCTAGGCTTTCCGCTCCATTGGCATACAAGGGTTCCGCCCCTTGGGGGTTCCTTGTAGGCTCCTGTTGTGACTAATGTAACTCCACAAGAGAGACATGGGTAATACCATCAGTTACATGCACTTCGGGACACAGTGCCCTAAACCTGGGGGTACTGTCACATGGTGGAATGTGATCTACAACTTGCCAGTATTAATCGGTCTTTCAACCGGTTTAATAGCCTTTTTGGCAAGAGTTCCCTTTGCTGAGGTCTGGCAGACAGCATTGTGACACTTGGCCATTTTCAAAATCAATTGTCAACATTAGTGATCAAGATTGGAACTGCCTCAAAATTCATCTCTCTTTTCTTTTCTTTTCTTATTTTCATTTTCATTCTTTATTTTCCTTTTATTTTTATTTTAAATTTTCTTTTATCACGTCAAAAATTTTCATTCATTTTAAAATTCAATTCAAATCATGAAGCCAATGTCAAAAGAAGATCAAGCAAGTCCTGCGTCAAATGTCAAATTTTTAATATCAGTTTTCAAATTTTTTATCTTAATCAGTCCTCTTGAATCACTCTCTCAAAATCTTTCCAATAGCCTCAACAGGCTTCACCTTGTATTGGTGCTCAGGAGCTCACAATTTCAAGGTGGGGGGTACTGTCATAACCATGGCAATTCATCCCCTTGGACTTCAATATGGCATATCCATGCCACGTCCAATATATGGAAATTTGGCCATATCCATAAATCATTGGCAAAATTGGCCATCTCAACTCATTTGGCCTTTTATGCCAATTCATCATCTGGGCCCAACTTGGGCCGTTCACCATCATCAGGCCTTTCCTGGCCTTTCTCTACTTTTGGGAAATTTTGGTATTTCCCAGTCAACAGGGGAAATACAGGCCAAGAAGCTGTATTTGGCTTTAAATCCAGTTTCTGCGCATTTGCGCACTTTTGCGCATTTTGCGCAAATACAGTTTTAAGGCTGTATGAGCTGTATTTGGCCAAATACCTCAAAAGACACTCTGACACCTCTGAAGCCCTCCAAAACCAAATTTCACCAATATCCTCCTGCCGTCATCTCTAAAGACTTATGTCCATTTTCAACCTCCAATAACCAAAATGCCATATATGGTGTTATACACCATTATGCATCTTTTTTCAGAAGCAATCCACTGGCAGTAGAATCATCTGGTTATTCCAACCTTCCATCAGGCCATCCAGTCACGTCATCAAGAGGATTCATCAAGGCTCAAGGGAAAGTGTCAAAACATCACATACCAATGACGCCATCAAGCAGTCATTGGTTATTCTTACTCCAAGTATTCCTTCCAAAGGAATACTGTCAATTCATTATCAAGGTGTATTCAAGAGGCAGTGCCAAAAGGAGTCGTCAAGTTTCAAAGCTCCACTCAATCCATCTTGGCAACCACCTTCATTTCAATACAGTCTGGATCCATCAAGAACTGTAGTTCATTTTCAAGTGTGGGAAATTCATTCAACCCATTTCAATTTCAATATCAGCCAGCTGTATCAATTCCCAAAACAATCAATACAGCCTCAAGGATCAATACAGATCAGTTTTCAGCCTGAAAAACTCAAGCTCCCAACTTTTCACATATACCGGCTACCCTTTCCACCCTGGGGGGTTTTTCCCCAGTTAATTAATATACTTTGATTTATTTTTATCTCTATTTCCTTTTCATTTTAGTTAAGCAAATACTGATATTATTAAGTCAGTCATTTAGCACTTTTCTCTTATTCTTTCCTCACCTGTCGATGGATATTTGGTGGTCATATCCTTACTAATTCCATTGTTCATTTTTGGAAGGTTGAAACAGTGATTAAGGAATTACTTGGTTGACTCTTTGGCCATTTGGCTTCCCTTTCCTCTTATTGCATCTCATCTTGTACCTGCATATCTTTGAGAGGAATTTATTCTTTATTCTTTGGAGTCTTCCAAGTGAGTTCCCTGATTGCTGAGTGCCAGGCCACTCCTGTATTTCTGTCCAAGAGCCCCTGTGACACCTGGGGACTTCTTCCCCAGTTAGTTAATATAGTGGATTTATTTTTATCTTTATTTTCTTTTCCTTTTTTAGAGTAAATACTGATATTCTTAAGTCAGTCATTTGCACCTTTCTTCTTTGCCTGTCAGTGGATATTGGTGATTATATCCTTTACTAATCCCATTTCCTTTTCTGGCATGTTGAAACAGTGGATTGGGGATTCTCTTGGTTGGCTTCTTGGCTTTTGGCTTTCTTATTTCGCTGGCCATTGGCTTCACTTACTCTCTCTTATCTTTGACATACTTGTCCTTACCCTTACTCTTATACTTCTTAAAGAAATTTATTCTGCTTTATCTCTTTTATCCTTTTGGAGCCTTCCAAGTGAGTTCTTGATTCCTGAGTGCCAGGCCACTCTTGTTTTCTGTCCAAGAGCCCCTGTGACAATTTTTAGTGATAATGATGGGTTAATCTGTGCTTCAATAAGTTGATAATTTACAAATTCCTCCTTATAAGGGTCTTCATTTGAAAATACTATTGATATTTGTTTGGGCATATTGGAAAAAGAAACTTTTTATCTTTTATTTTTTTCAATGGTAAAAACTCTGTCCTTATGGTTATTGATGTCGATACCATAGATATTCAAATAATCATTTCCAAGAATAACATGTTGAGATGTAAAATTGTCCATTACTACTATCTCTGTCTTCATTCTTACACTCCCTGAAGTGTGTGGAAATACACAATTAGTGTCTAATATGCCCAAAGGTTACATATTATTACTTGCACTAGTAAATTGAACACCCTTCAATGGTAATAGATGGTTCTTCCATTCAGGGAGTATTATTTGAAGATAGTCCTTGCCTATAAAAGCTCAAAATTCCCCTGTGTCCAAATTGACTTTGGCTTCAACATCATTTATTAGAATTGATGTGATACAAGACAATCCAGAATTGGATCCTTTGCCTCTAACAGGTTTAGTATTACACATTCTAGCATCCTGTATATTGATCAGTCTATAGCAATCTTCACTATACTGTGGCAAGTGAGTATGTACTTCAGTTAATTCATGTCACAGGGGCTCTTGGACAGAAATGAAAGAGTGGCCTGGCACTCAGCAATCAGAGAACTCACTTGGAAGACTCCAAAGAATAAAGAAATAAAAATGAAAGAATACATTCCTCTAAGAAATATGCAGGTACAAAGATGAGATGCAATGGGAGGAAAGAGAAGCCAAATGGCCAAAAAGCCAACCAAGTAAGTCCTTAATCACTGTTTCAACCTGCCAAAATGAACAATGGACTTAGTAAGGATATGACCACCAAATATCCATTGACGGGCAAAGAAAGAAAAAGAGAAAAGGTGCTAAATGACTGACTTTATAATATCAGTATTCACTTAACAAAAATGATAAGATAAATAAAGATAAAATAAAATCAAAATATATTAATTAACTGGGGAAAAACCCCCGAGGGTGGAAAGGGTAGCCGGTATATGTGAAAAGCTGGGAGCTTGAGTTCTTCAGGCTGAAAACTGATCTGTATTGATCCTTGAGGCTGTATTGATTGTTTTGGGAATTGATACAGCTGGCTAATATTGAAATTGAATTGGGTTGAATTAATTTCCCATGCTTGAAAGTGAAATACAGTTCTTGATGGATCCGGACTGTATTGAAATGAAGGTGGTTGCCAAGATGGATTGAGTAGAGCTTTGACACTTGACAATTGAATGAATGAATGAATGAATGAACTGCCTCTTGAGTCCCTTGAGAATGGTGGCACAATATTGCCTTGGAGGAATACTGTGAATGAAATTATCCAATTACGTCTTGATGGCGTGATTGGTCTTTGACGCTGAAACACTTGCTCTTGAGCCTTGATGAGTCCCCTGAATGATTGGGTGCCTTGATGATGTGATGATATGTTGGAATGTTGAAATGACAATTTGATATTGCCACCATTGAATTGCTGTTGAAAAATGATGCATAATGATATATAACATCATTTATGGCATATTGGTTCATTGAAAAGAAGATTACGTCCAAAGGTCTTGAGATTGAAAGACAGAGGGGAAAAAGATGGATGTGATGGCTTCAGAGCTTGGAAAGGTGTTTCTGGGTCCTTTGGGGCTTTTGGCCACTTTTGGGTTCTGAGCCAAAAACTGGCCCAAAGGGTGGGAAAGTGTCTTTTGGACACTTTGCGTCAAAGTGGGCAAATGCGCATTATGAGCTGTAATGGCCAAAACAGCCATTTGGGCCATTTCCGCTGGTTTTGAGGGAAATGACCAGAAATACCCAATTGGGAATAAATTGCCCCTATGGCTTCTGGATTGAGGTGAAGGGCCATGAAGGCCCCAAAAGGCGAATGTTCCATAAGATGATTGCGTGGCCATATTGGCCACTGGTGATGGATATGGCCAATTGGCCATAAAAGGACTGTGGCTTCATATGCCATACAGAGATCCAAGGAGGTGAATTGCCATGGTTGTGACAGTATCCCCCACCTTGAAATGGTGAGCTCCTGAGCACCAATACAAGGTGAAGCCTGTTGAGGCTATTGGAAAGGATTGCGAGTGGGATAGAGGAAAGTTCTTTTGAGAGGAAAATAAAATAATAACTGATATTAAAAATTTCTCATATGACACAGGACTTGCTTGATCTTCTTTTGAGTTTGGCTTCATGATTGATGATGTTGTGATGAGTGAATATTCTTTGAAATGAATTTTGATATGATAAAGTGAAAATGAAAATAAAATTTAATATAAAGGATGAAAATGAAAATAAAAGAAAGAGAAAAGAGAAAAGAGAAAAGAAAAATGAATTGAAACTTGAGGTTTCAATCTTCATCATGCAGGTTGATAACTGATTTTTAAATTGGCCAAGGACCTTGAAAGAGAAATTTAATTCCAGGTGCTCACAAAGTGGCCAAGGTGACGTTTTGACAAGATTTTAGACCCCTCAGGGGGCTGCACACCAGGGAAGTAACTTACTTTTGGTAGTTACCCCTCCCGCCAGTGCCATAAAAATAAAAACAAAAATTGTTGAAGGAATGAATTTGAATTTTTAAGTCTTGGAAATGAATTGAAAAGTGAATGGCCCATTTTCCCAAGTGAAAATGTCCATAAGATTGGAAATGAAGCTGAAATCCATGCCAAAGATCTGTGTTCAAAATTGCAAAAGTGCTCACAGAGTGGCCAAGGTGATGCTTACAACAAAAAGAAGAGTAGAATACCCCTAAAGGTGCATACCAGGAGTGGGACTTACTTTTGGTAATTCCTCTCCCCACCAAGCACCATAATGCATCAACCTTTTGAAGAATTGGGCCCAGGCTTGTCAGGATATAATGAATGAAAATCTTTGACAAGTTCAGGAAAGTTCTTGAGGTTTTTGGTTGGTTCACAAGTGGATCTTTCTGGGTCTTGACTGAAACCTTTCCATTCCACCAGATACCATAATTTTCCTCTCTTGGGCTTTGAGTCCAGTATTTGAGAGACTTCCCATTCCTCTTCTTCTTCAATGATGATTGGAGGAGGAGGCTCTTGATGCCTATTTGGGATTGTTGATGTCTTGACTGGTTCTAAGAGTGAAATATGAAAGATCGGGTGGATGTATTTCCATTGAGATGGGAGCTTGAGGTGGTAGGCATGAGTGCTGGCTTTCTTCAGGATTGGAAAAGGACCCAACCATCTTTCAGACAGTTTTTTTGGTGGGTCTAGTTGATTTGATGTTCTTGGAGGAAAGCCATACCATGTCACCAGGATTGAAAACAGGCGGACCTGCTCTACTTTTATCTGCATACCTCTTAAACCTGTTTATGGCAACTTCAAGTTCTCTCTTGACATCTTGCTGTACTGATTGGACTTTTGTTGATACCTTTCCAGCAGGAGTATCTTGAGTAATGTGAACTGAGTCAAAATGTGGATCTCTTCCATAAACAGTGAAAAATGGTGATTGTTTTGTTGAAGAGTGGTCAGATTTATTGTAGGCAAATTCAGCCAGAGGGAGCCAGGTGTTCCAATCATCTTGATGATAACTGACATACATCTGAAGGTGCTGCTCTAGTGTCTGATTTACCCTCTCTGTCTGTCCATCAGCTTCTGTATGGTAAGTAGTTGACAGATCTCTTGAAATCTTGAGCTTCTGACAAAGATTGGTCCAAAAAGAAGAAACAAAAAGAGAACCTCTATCACTAACAATGCTTGAAGGAAGGCCATTCTTTGAGAAAATATTCTTGATTAATAAATGGGCAAAATCTAGTGAAGTGATTGAAGACATTTTTGGAATAAAAACTGCCATTTTTGAGAATCTGTCCACTATGACAAGTAATGAGTCAAAGGAATTGGACAGTGGCAATTGAGTGATGAAATCCATTGAAAGACAAATACAAGGACCACTTGGAATTGGAAGAGGCTTGAGGAGTCCAAACTTCTTGTGATGAATATTTTTGTTTCTTGAACACTGTTGACAGGATGATATATAATCCTTGATAAATTGAGTCATGCCAGGCCAGTGAAAATCCTGCTTGACAACCTTGAGAGTCTTCTCTTGGCCAGGGTGTCCAGCTAGAGGAGAGTCATGCCTTTTTTGAAGTATGCTGAGCTGAATTGTGGGGTCATTTTAGACCACCACCCGATATTTGAACAGAAAAAGTTGGGAGGAGGAATCAAGAGAATACTCTTGGACAGATTTACCTTTACCCAAATCTTGAAGCATACTTCTATATTGAGAATCTTTCCATAATGACTTCTGAATTGATTCAATCAAATTTTAAAATGCTTCCACCTTGACTGCAAAGAATTTTGAGGCTTTAATTTCATCTTGCTTGATTATTTTTTGATAATTTATTGGATTCTTGCTGATGAAATCTTCCCCCCTCTCTGGGTAAATGTTGTCCCGACATGATAAAGCATTTGGAAGGGTAGCCAGGAGGCCAGGGCCGTAGGTGATTGGAAAATGGAATTCAGAGAGAAATTCAGTCCATCGGGCTTGACGCCAAGTAAGAATCTTTGATGACATGAAATATTGAAGTGAGGAATGATTGGTGAGAACTTCAAAAGAGGAAAAAAGTGAAAGGAGAAAATCTCACCAGCGCTTGAGAGCCCAGACTATGCCAAGGAGTTCCTTGTCATGAATCTCATAATTGAGCTCATCTGGGAGAAGCTTGCAGCTATCAAATGCAATGGGATGTTTTCCTGAGTCAGAAATCTGACTCAGTACAGCACCCAAGGCATAATCAGAAGCATCAGTCTGTACAATGGTGGGTAGAGAAGGATAAAAGTGAGAAAGGATTGGAGCAATGGTGAATGCCTCTTTGAGTTGATGAAACTGTCTAAGAGCTTCCTCATTGAGGGGAAAACGGGAATCTTTCTTGAGGAAAGGTTGTGAGTGAACTAATCTTCTTTGAATAATTCTTGATGAAATGGCAGTAAAAATTGGCAAAGCCAAGGAATGATTGAAAAGCCTTGAGGTTTCTTGGAGGTGTCCAATTGGGAATTTTCTGGACCTTTTCTTGGTCCATCTTGAGGCCTTTAGAAGAAACAACATAACCCAAATACTCTACACTAGTAACATGAAACAGGCACTTGAAAGCCTTAGAAAAGAGGTTATTGGCTCTGAGTCTGGAATGAACATTGGACACATGAGTGACATGTTCTTCTTCAGATTTGGAAAAGACCATAATGTCATTGAAATAAGCCATAACACAAATATCAAGATGATCATCAAAAATATCATTGACAAGGTTTTGGAAAGAGGCAGGAGCATTGGTGAGCTCAAATGGCATAACCAAATACTCATAGCTGCCATATTTAGTTCTAAAACATGTCAAATGTTCATCACCTTCCTTGATTCTGAGCAGGTTAGATGCACCATGCAAATCAATCTTGGAGAAGTTAGAAGAACCATTGAAAACAGTAAGAAGCTGATTTATAGGAGGAACAGGATACTTGTTCTTCCTAGTAACAGCATTGAGTTTGTGGTGATCAACACACAAACGGAGGCCACCATCTTTCTTTTTGACAAAGAGGACAGGTGCTCCTGTTGAAGAGGAGCTTGGCCCGATGAAACCTTTCTCAACATTCTCTGAAATGTAGGCCCTGAGTGTATCTGACTCTTGGTTTGATAAAGAGTAGATCACCCCAACTGGAGGTAGAGACCCCTCAAGCTCAATATGATGATCACAGGCGTGGTGAGGAGGACGTTTTTCCGCTTTCATCTTGGAGAATACATCCAAGTACTGGTGATAAACAGAAGGAACAACCTTCATCAAGGTTTTTATTTCTTCTGGATCTTTCTCTTCATCCCACAACTCCTCCAGGGATTCATGATAAGATGAAGGAGGAAGGTCCATATTCCCAAAGAAGAGATGAAGTGAAGATACAGAATTATCTTCTCCAACATCTTGAATCTCTTTGAAGACTTCATCTCTAGATGATAGTAATGACTGATGGGAATTAAGGGAAGGGATATGGACAGAAGATGGAAATGATGGTGTTCTAGAATCACCAACCAGAGCTTCACATGATTTGGTAGAAGAAAAGTCATTACTGAAATATTTTGAAGGATCATCATAGTCCTTATGATCAGAATTAAAGGTGATCAGCCCTTGCCTCCAATCAATATATGGATTAAAATGATTAAGAAATTCAAAGCCCAATATGAGGTCTTCTCCCTTGGGAGTATCAATGACTTAAAATTCCCATTAAAAGCTTGGGAAGGAAGGGAGCTCAACCATATATTTAGTATGGTGAGTCACAAATAAGGAAGGAGACTCTGAGGAGTCAAGAATAATAAGGGGAATTTTCTCTGGGATTTCTGACATGGTCAAAGAATACTTTTGAATAAACTGCTTTGCAATAAATGAGTTGGTAGCACCAGAATCAATGAGAATACTGTAAAACATATCAGAGAGAGAAGAAAAAACAAAAAATTTAAGTGAATTTTTGACACCAGTATTCAGAATGCACAATTGTGCTCTGGATGGAAAACAGTTAAGACCATTGAACACAACATGATCTTCACTCAGGCTTTTCCCTGGCTGCAAAATTTGCCTGATGGTTGGGTAAGCTTGTTTTGAGGCCTTTTGATACAGGAGTCAAGACTATGCTTCCCATCACAATAGGTACAAAGGCCCTCCTTTATTCTTCTTTCTTTTTCAGAGCTCATGAGCTTGAAGTCCTTATTCAACAAAGAAGAATGGGGCTTGTCCCTCTTCTGAATATTCTTCTTCTTCTTATGACTTGAAATTGCAGAATTTTGAGGATGAGAAGAACTTTACTTTGAGGATTCTGGCTTCTTCTCTTGATGATGACTCTTTTCATTTTGCCTCTCATGGTACCTGGTATCAAGCTCCAGGGTAATATCCATTAAGTCTTGAAGAGAGTCAATTCTCGAAGGATGGGAGGCCAATTGATCCAAAATCCTGGATTGCAATCCCTTCCTGAAATGATGAATCAGTGCCCTTTCACCCCAATCTCCAATTCTTGAGACAAGACTTCTGAAATCAGCAATGTATAAAAATAAGGTGAAGAGTTGAGATTCAAATAATTTCCATTAATTGAGAAGGTAATTTGGATCTTGATTGGTGAGATTGGAAGGATAAGGCTCAATCCATTTTGCAGTCCTGCCAATGAGAAATGAAGTGGCATAAAGGATCTTCTTTCTGTCTGGAGCAAAGTTTGCCGGATCATTATGAAAAATCAGTTGACAAGACTGAATAAAGCTTCCAACTTTGAAGAGCTGAGTCCCATCAAAGCATTCAGGTGCCTTCATAGATGGAGTCTTGATGCTTCAGAGGATGAAGCCTCTTGAAGGTTGGCCATAATCTGAGTCATTCGCTGCATAATGGCCAATAAAGATGGTTCAGACTGATGAGAGACAGGCTGATTAGACTGGGCTAGAGTTTGCCCTCCAGTACCTTGGGATGCCTCCACCAGAGCAGGGACACCTTCAGTACCATCAGACCCTTCCTCTTCCACAGAGTTCTCCTCCTCCTCTTCACCATCTTCACCTGGACCTTTGAAAATAGTCTTTGAAGTTCCTGGAAATCGGCCAACTACTTTTGAGAATGAACATGATCTTCTTGGCCCTCTTCCTTCCTTCCTGGATGGTGCTGCTCCTTCCATGCGGGGTCCTCTATCTAATTGGGACCTCAGTTGAGGAACTGCTGGGGTGCCATCTAGAGGAGCTCTTGGAGTTGGAGTGAGAAAAGCTTGAGCTCTGGCCTGATATATTGTCTGCCTTGCAGGAGGTGAGTGTTGGATGGGCATGAATTCAGGATAAAATGATATAAAATGAAAAGGAATCAGGATTTGAAGATTAAAACCTGAGGCAATTTGAAATAATGCTTGGAGTCAAAAATCAAAATCAATATCTTGAGGAAAATTAATAAAAATCAATAAATCAAATGAAATCTTCAGGTAAATCAATCAATCAAATATCAAATGAAAACTTGAAGTCAATAAATCAAATGTCAAATCAATTAAAATCAATCAATCAAATGAATTCTTGAGACAAAATCAATTTATGTCAAAATTCTTGATGTGAAAGATCAGCAAAATCAATGAAATCTTCAGGTCAATCAATTCTCTTGAGGTCAATATCAATTTATGTCAAATCAATAAATCAAATGAAAATCAAGTGAGTTCTTCTTTAAAAATCAAAATTCTTGAAGAATGAATCAAATATGAATCTTGATGTGAAGAATGTGTCTGAATAACTCGACAAAAAAATTTGAAACAAATGAAAATCAAGATTACAGCTGAATTATGAATGAATTAAAATGATGATTTGAATAAGATTAAAAAAAGAGAAACAAAAATAAAATTGGGGTCAGCTTTCAATATTCAGAATGAAGAATGAATGAGAGAAAACTGAGAGGTGACGATGAATCATAAGGCTTATAAGCATTAAAGAGTCATAATCTCAATGAAATGAGTGAATGAAATTATAAAGAAATAATGAAAAGAAAGAAAAGAAATTATGAGTTAATTAATATAATGTCACAGGGGCTCTTGGACAGAAATACAAGAGTGGCCTGGCACTCAGCAATCAGGGAACTCACTTGGAAGACTCCAAAGAATAAAGGAAATAAAAATAAGAGAATAAATCCCTCTAAGAAATATGCAGGTACAAAGATGAGATGCAATGGGAGGAAAGAGAAGCCAAATGGCCAAAAAGCCAACCAAGTAAGTCCTTAATCACTGTTTCAATCTGCCAAAATGAACAATGGAATTAGTAAGGATATGACCACCAAATATCCATTGACAGGCAAAGAGAGAAAAAGAGAAAAGGTGCTAAATGACTGACTTGATAATATCAGTATTCACTTAACAAAAATGATAAGATAAATAAAGATAAAATAAAATCAAAATATATTAATTAACTGGGGAAAAACCCCTGAGGGTGGAAAGGGTAGCCGGTATATGTGAAAAGCTGGGAGCTTGAGTTCTTCAGGCTGAAAACTGATCTGTATTGATCCTTGAGGCTGTATTGATTGTTTTGGGAATTGATACAGCTGGCTAATATTGAAATTGAATTAGGTTGAATTAATTTCCCATGTTTGAAAGTGAAATACAGTTCTTGATGGATCCAGACTGTATTGAAATGAAGGTGGTTGCCAAGATGGATTGAGTAGAGCTTTGACACTTGAAAATTGAATGAATGAATGAATGAATGAACTGCCTCTTTAGTCCCTTGATAATGGTGGAACAGTATTGCCTTGGAGGAATACTGTGAATTAAATTATCCAATGACGTCTTGATGGCATGATTGGTCTTTGATGCTGAAACACTTGCTCTTGAGCCTTGATGAGTCCCCTGAATGATTGGGTGCCTTGATGACGTGATGATATGTTGGAATGTTGAAATGAAGATTTGATATTGCCACCATTAAGTTTCTGTTTAAAAATGATGCATAATGATATATAACATCATTTATGGCATATTGGTTCATTGGAAAGAACATTATGTCCAAAGGCCTTGAGATGGAAAGACAGAGGGGAAAAAGATGGATGTGATGGTCTCAGAGCTTGGAAAGGTGTTTCTGGGTCCTCTGGGGTTTTTGGCCACTTTTGGTTTCTGAGCCAAAAACTGGCCCAAAGTGCAGAAAAGTGTCTTTTGGACACTTTGCGTCAAAGTGCGCAAAAGTGTGCAAATGCGCAAATGCAAATTATGAGCCCAAGTGGCCAAAAACAGCCATTTGGGCCATTTCCCCTGGTTTTGAGGGAAATTACCATAAATACCCATTTGGGCATAAATTGCCGCTATGCCTTCTGGATTGAGGTGAAGGGCCATGAAGGCCCCAAAAGACAAATGGCCCATAGGATGATTACATGGCCATATTGGCCACTGGTGATGTGTCAGGCTGAGTCTATGATAAGAGTAATAAAGTGTATTTACAACTTTTAACTATGACTGTGACACGGTATATAAAGGTTAAAAAGGTTTTATAAGAGTTGAAGATGGTTTTAATTTAATAATAAAAGGGCTTTACTATAGTGGATATAGTGGTGGTGAGCGCTGTTGAAAGCCCTGGGTGCAGCTTTACCTGTTGGGTTACAATAATAAAGACTACAATTATTAAGATTATAATAATACCTGATTATTACCCAAGAGTAAAACTGTTTTTGACAGTTTACTACGTAGGGTATTCAAGAGCAGGATGAGGAAAGGTCTTTGGCTGTGAAAAGCCCTCCTTTTATCCTGAAATTGGGGTGGAAAGGCTGCTAGACCTTTCCACGTAGAGGAAGTGAAGATTTTTCACTCTCTAGGACAGGCTTGTGGTTTGCAAACAGCCTGTATACCCTGTATTGGGCTCAGATGTGGTTTTGAAACCACATCTGGGCAGTTTTCACCAATACAGGGTGAAAATTTTCATCTGGGGACCTCACAGCCTGATTCTGACATATATGACGTGTAGAATGCTGTACAGAAGCTGTATGGGACCCCAGTATTGACTGACATATGAGGTAATGAAGTAAAAACATGCTTTTTCGTCTCTTTGACACCTCACATTCATGGTTATGGGGCACCAGGGCGAATCTCGCGTCAATCGTCGGCGATTGACTTCACGTCGCACCGCGGTCAGTATAAAATCTTGCTTCAGTCGCGTTAGTGTCACTTTATAGTCACTGGATTTAGTGGGTCACGTCACGTCAGCGTCAAGACAACGTCAATCGTCTCACATGTGTCACATGAGAATGTCACTCAAAGCCCAAACCCATTTCAACACTATGCGCAACGTTCGTGTAATTTCACCTCATTGGCTTCCGCCTCCCCGACGCTTAGCATGCTTACGCACCCGCACCGCCCTCCATCCGGATGAGACTCCGACACTGCCCGCCCCTCTCCGTCCTCACCACTCCTTACGCTTTCACACCCCCGCCCCTACCATCCTCACGCTTGTGTAATACCCTCCCGACATGCCTCCGACACCACTGATGACCCTTACGCTTGTGTAGTGCCCTCCCGACATGCCTCCGACACAGCTTACCATCCTTACGCTCATGTAGTGCCCTCCCGACATGCCTCCGACAACAGTTACCCTCCCTCCCGACATTCTCCCGACACTGCTTACCATCCTTACGCTCATGTAGTGCCCTCCCGACATGCCTCCGACAACAGTTACCCTCCCTCCCGACATTCTCCCGACACTGCTTACCATCCTTACGCTCATGTAGTGCCCTCCCGACATGCCTCCGACAACAGTTACCCTCCCTCCCGACATTCTCCCGACACTGCTTACCATCCTTACGCTCATGTAGTGCCCTCCCGACATGCCTCCGACAACAGTTACCCTCCCTCCCGACATTCTCCCGACACTGCTTACCATCCTTACGCTCATGTAGTGCCCTCCCGACATGCCTCCGACAACAGTTACCCTCCCTCCCGACATTCTCCCGACACTGCTTACCATCCTTACGCTCATGTAGTGCCCTCCCGACATGCCTCCGACAACAGTTACCCTCCCTCCCGACATTCTCCCGACACTGCTTACCATCCTTACGCTCATGTAGTGCCCTCCCGACATGCCTCCGACAACGCTTACCATCCTTAAGCTTCCGTACTACATCCATAGTGTGTACGGTGGCTTGTTGGCGTACACAATGGACGCCATCGCCGAAATATGCTGAGTGGCCTTCTCTGCCAACAGGACCTCAGGGGAAATTGGTCAGTATATTCACAATGTTGTGGCTAGGGTTTAAATCATGAGACTCACAAATTAAAACCTAATAAGTGGACTATTTAAGACAAGAATTGTGTCTCCTGTTTCGCCGACAAAACCATTTTATTTCATATCAATCAAATGAACACTTTGCTTAGTCCTTACCTCATGAGCATTGAATAGTTCAAAAGTTGACTTTAGTAGGTTTCTCACTAGTCAACTTTATTCAATGTCTCACAGGGAAGTGATTTCATTTGCATGATATGAAATAATTTGCAAAACATCGCCTCCTTCAATTTCCCGACAAATTGCATTTGCACCTTTTTTCTTGAATTTGGATCTTTTATCAAAAAATTTTCAAACAAGTTAGCAATCAACTCGTCACCATCTATTTGCTTAATAAACTACCTCCGCTATGGCCCGAACCCCGGGAAATTCAACAGAATTCAATGAACGACCAACTTCAGCCCCAGAGAGTGGAAGTGAAATCTCTGATATCGCCAGTAGTCGTGAATTAGGCATTGAAGTAGAGAGCCAGTCACATGAAGATAATCAAGATCCACCAGTTCTTCCGGAATGTGAGTATGCATCCATCTTTAATATTTCAAATCTCTCAAAACCTGATATTGTGTCATAGCCTTTATTTCAGGGCAGCCTCCAAGCTCTCAGAAACCGAATTTTAAAAGTTATGAGAAGGAAAAGACTGTTGAACCTTGTGCACCGACAGAAGATGATGGGCAAAATGATGTAATTTTCAGTGGGGAGGTGGAAATTATATCCAAGGAACAATTTGTCTCCAACATTGCTCAAACAATCCCAAGGCTCGAAAAAATCCAAAATGATAGTAAAATTCCTGATTATGTGCGTCAAAAGATTGCTGAAGCCATGAGCCTGCTCAAAATGGATTTGAACCGTAAGTCCATTACTAATTCAAAACAAAATTGATAAAAATAGCTGCTTACAATATATGGGCAGGTGTGGAGGTGGGAGAATCTCTACCTGAAGGATCTCGAGTCGTAATTGGATTTCCAGGCAAAGGATTAGGAAAAAGACCAAATATACATGCGACCAAAAAAACAAACAAAAAACGCCGTACCTTTGAAGCCGCAAACGATTCTCGCGATCAAGGTGATGAAATTATCAATGTTGAAGGGGACCATATTGATAATGAACCTCCGCATACTGAACCCCCCCCAATACTCAATGAAACAATCCATGATGAAGCTCCACATACTGAAAGTCCCCCGATACCCAATGAAACAATGCATGATGCGACCCCTCCCGCCTCTCCTCGGAATATTCAAGCCTTTCAAGAAAGGGAAACAATTAAACATGATACAATGGGACGAGATATGACTGATATAATTCCCGACGCTGAGCCCGAAGTGTCATCCGCTGCGAATTTTCAAGGAATATTTTTATCCCGCATGGAAGAGTTTGCAGGCGTTTTGAATTATCATTCCAATATTACTCAACAATCATGGAAAAGGGGGCTTGATAATATCAATAGGATTTACAAAAATAGATGGGACAATTTACCAACAAAGGATGCTCATACATTCCTGCCCGTTGGTATTAAGGTGATCAGTAACCGAGATCTTAAAATGTCGGCTTGGCTGCAGGACCTTGAGATGGCAGGTGAGTTTTTTTTTATCTTTGTGCATAATACTTGATTATTGGCTGTTGACTGGTGATATAAATTGCAATATACAGGGTTAGATTTTTTTAAGCCAACCGAAACAGAAGCGTTTTTTGATCACAACATTTGGAATCTCAAATTGATGAAGGAATCAGCTAAACCTCCAGATAATCTCGCAAAATCTGAACACTCCTTCTTCAAAATGGTTCAGAGCCTTCTTTACCCCGCCAATCCAGTTAAACATTTTTGGGCAAATGTTATGTTTGAATCCATTAGTTTAGTCTCATACGATGTGATTGCACCCAAACCATATGTTGCACCAACATCAAATTCAACCGATCCTCTTGGACTCGAACGGGGAGCAGTTGAATACCTTGCCTCCTGCTTGAGTAAATCGAAGCAACGTGCAACCCAACTCAGCATTGAAGGTGGCGGGGCTGACAATGAGATATCCACAAAGCCGCACAAGAACCTGGAGGATCTAATGGATACAGTTATCCATTTGATGATTGCATACAACATGGTACGTGCACATACAAAGGTCGAAGTTAATGGCATCAAAGGCAAACTCACAAACTCAAAAAAAAATGAGGCCATCAAAGATCTTTTGGCGTGTCACAAGAATCTTGGAATCAATCGAATTTGCTATGGTATATTAGCGGCATTCTGTGCGGCGGGGGTTCGTGGTTTGATGGTATGCTCAGATGACTGGAGAACAAGCTCAGTTAAAGGGGCTTTAGCACTAATTGACATTTCCGCAAAACTTTCAGAGGGTAAAAATCTAGTGGAGCCAGTGTGGCTACGTACTAATAAGTATATATGTAATTTACTGAATAAAAGTTTCTTCTCATCAGAGTCTTTTAACCCCACTGTACCTCTTAGATTTGATTTTGCACGATGCTTAGTATTAGACTTTGGTGATGCCTGGGTGGCGAATCGCGGGCTTGGTTCAAGTGATGAGGTCACCTTGACGGTACCCAGGTCAGCTAAACTCACAACCAGGATTGACCCGTTTTAGATTAGCTTTGTACTAGATAGATTGTAATTTAATTTTGCAAAGTGATTTATGAATTTAATAATCATGACTTCCTATCCTACTACTGCCCGGATGCCACAGTCTGAGTACCAATAGTAATTGTACGGCGGCATGCCTCCGTACATCATTGCAAAGACTCCGACAAGACGCAAGCTGAGTCAGGCATTTTGCCCGCGAGTAGCACATGCGGGGGCATTGCGGGAAGTCGCGTTTATCACTTCCCGCCAGCCCATAATAGGCAAAAGGTTCCTGTGTCTTTCAAGAGGAGTGGGATAACTAGGGATCCGCAGCAGGATGCATATTGCATTTGCGTGTGCTTGCAATATTCCAAATTGCTGGATTGGAAAGTGATTGCATGGGAACATCAATGTGTAAAATTGAATAATGCACTATCCACTGCAATTTTCAGGTTCAGGTATTTGAGATCGTGAATTTGCCAAGGTCAGGCGTGAGCTTTCTTTTTAGCCGCAATTAAAAAAGATTCATCCATCGCAATCCAATTTAGGTGATATTAAGAAATCAGTAATCATTCGGTTTCATTTCATTTTCTGCTGAAAGCATGCCATTCACGAAAAAAGGAAAAGAGCGTAAAAGGGAACTCGCAAGAAAGCGTCGGGCTGAGGAAGGAAAGTGTGAGTTACTCGCTTAATCTCAGTGTATATATATAGATATATATATATGCTTCCACATTTATGTGGCACCCTCATTGGGCCCCACTGAAGAACATGGGCTTTAGTCGGTTCAGATTGTGCCAATGTCATGTGGGCTCCAACAGGGAAGTCAAAGGATGTGTGCCGAAGAAAGCTCCTTGGCAGTATCTGATATCTTGTGTGCTTCAACACATAGTGATCCCGCAACCACTCGGGAATAGTAGCAGATCCCAAAAGACAAATGAGCGCAAAACGACCCGAATGAATAGGTTTTTTTCCTCCTCTCGCCCAACAGCACAAATATCAATGCCAGTATCAGCAAATATCACCCCAAGTGAAATTCGGAGGGTTGTGGATGTCAATCAGATCAAACGCATTCACTTTGGCCGTGTGGCAATTTTCTCTTCAACCGGATTACTCATTGCCCTTGTTGAATTCCGACCATTCACAACAATGAGTGAAGTCGAGGTCAATCAATGGGATGAATTATCACAATTCTTATTTCGCGAAAAGAGGTTCACTGACCCTATTGCAACAAATGGAGCATTACTGGAGGGAGTTATGTTCGCGATTGGGTGGCGCAAATGCACCACGAAGAATGAACAATTTGGTCTGTATGGTAGTGCTGGCAAAATTGAAAATGCAAAAGATGAATGGCGGGACCGAGGTGCCAATCTTAGCTCGGTGGGTCGCATTCTAGGTCAATCCTTACGATATGTTGGGGATAATTTATTTCAGAAGATTCAAAATTGCTACAACTCATTGGGGGTTCCGTCTTTTGATCAAGTCAACTATGAAGGCGATATTCCGGCAAATCAGGGTGCATTCGAGTTCGCTTCCGCACTCACTTTCACCATGAATGGATTCAAAAACGCACCTCATGTTGATAAGGATGCATCGCTGTATGCTTCGGGATGGTGGTTTCAAGCTGATAAGCGGACCGGCCAAATTCAAAGAGATGCGTCAAAGCGGTGTACAGGGGGAAAATTGATTTTCCCAAATGAGCATTTTTGGATTGATCTATCCACATGTCATGGGCTCATTCAGGTAGTGTGGGCCAGTAGTACATTTGTTCATTATACTGATCCAGCACAGGACAACGAAAGCACGACACTAGTGGGTATGTCCGCACAATGCTCAAGCAGGTTAGCAAAAACAATGCGGCAAAAAAGCAATGGCTATTATGAGATTGGCGAGAGAGCGGGCTATCAAATCAGGGATGGTAATACAATCTCATGCCGATTCAAAGAATGAGGAGATTTGCAAGTGGGTTGGGTAAGTAATGGGATTGGATGGATTGGAGTGCGGGAGATGGGGTGTCTCACATGAAAAAGGGGTGAAGTGGATTGTGTACGGTGGCATGCCATCGTACATCGGTCCTGGTTTGTTGCTATTGTCCAGGATGCCAATGCTTCACACGCGAATCCTCATGCTTGTGCAGGTTCTGACAATGCTAAAAGTTCCTTACGCCTATGCGGGGGGCCATCGCTACACACGCCAATCCTTATGCCTGTGCAGGCTCCCGAAAGTTTACACGCCAATCCTTACGCCTTTACAGGCTTTCGACGATTCACACGCCAATTCTTACGCTTGTGAAGCTTCCCCACAATGCTGAAATTTTCTTTAGCCTGTGCAGGATCCCAAGAATTCACACGCCAATTCTTACGCCTGTGCAGGCTCCCAACAATTCACACGCTAATCCTTATGCTTGGGGAGGGTCCCAAAAGTGCTAAAATTCCTTACGCCTGTACAGGCTTCCGACGATTCACACTCCAATCCTTACGCATGGGAGGGTTGCCAGCAATGCTGACAAATTCTTACGCCTGTGCAGGCTCCCAACAATTCACACGCCAATCCTTATGCCTGTGCAGGCTCCCAACAATTCACACGCCAATCCTTATGCCTGTGCAGGCTCCCAACAATTCACACGCCAATCCTTACGCCTGTGCAGCCTCCCGACAAGTCACACGCCAATCCTTACGCTTGTGAAGGTTCTAGCCAATTTAAACAATTCAATACATGAGTAAGACTAATAGCGTGTGACCATAGGAAAGGCCATGTTTCACGAATCTGGACTCGATTGCTCACATACGGGAACCTCCCGCTTTTTTACAGTTAAGAATGGGTATGGCTCTAAACCATGGGAGAAGAAAATATAGGAGAGGATAACGGCAACTATTGGGGCATTTTGAGAAAAAGAGGGTCACACAAACAAATACTCACTCAAACCTTTGGTAGGGCACTTATAAAACGTTTTCTCATGCAATAGGATATTTGAACCATTGAACAAAATATAACTTAACGTGAGCAAAGAATGTAATAGAAATGGAAAATAACAATCATTCAATACAAAAAATTTATATGAAAGAAAGTATTACAAATAATAAATAGAGGAAATAATGATTTTTTTTTTAAATTTTTTTATTTTTCTAAGTATTTCGAGACTATCCCGGTGATGTCCTCCTTTGGATAAGCCTCCATTGCCTTGCCAAGGAGGGAGTTTAGTTCCTCCCGGAATTCCCGGTGCATCTCATTTCGATGAGTTGCATCCACGAAAGGAATCATGTGGAGCAAGCGACGATGCTCCAACAAGATTCGGTTGATCGAATCGTGGACGATGGCTCGAGGAATCATTAGGGTTGGTCGCAGGTCGGTGAATTCCTGGCGAGCGTCATCGTGAGAATGAGACGAGCTTGGCACCGGGGGGGAGGAGGCGTTGGGGTTCTCGGGGGCACTGGAAGGGATCTCTGGGGAGGGAACCGGGGTTGGAGTGGAAGGGGAAGATGGTGGAGTCGGTGAAGAAGAAGGGGGAGGGGGATGGGGTGATCCCACGGGCGTATCGTCGATGATGATGATCGAGCGAGGAGTGGCGGGACGATCTGGAGACGGTCGAAGAAAAAATGAGGAAAGGTGAATATGGATCGAAGAGAAAGAAGGGGTGACTTACCATAAGGTTCCTCCGTGGATTGCGTAGGAGCCACCTCAGGTTCTGGCTCACGAGTCGTATCGTCCTCAGGTGGTTGGGACGATGGACTCGGGCCAGGAATAGGTGGCTCTTCGGTTCGGGAGGGTTCTAAAAAAGGAGTAAGAGTCAGTTCACTCGACTCGAAAGTGAAAGTGAAAATGAAATGAAACTTTGGCTTCTTACCACGGAATAATTCCTCAGACCATCGGGTGCCACTCGGGCCTGGAGTGGGTTGCCGGGGGGTTTGCTCGCGAGGCAAACTGGGAACGGGAGAGTCGTGTCGGGGGGGATTCGGGGGGTTTGGTTCTATGAGTAATGGAAAAAAGTCAGTATTATTGCGTGAAGAGAAATGAGATAAAGAGGAGAAATAAAACTTACTTTGGCGTTTGAATCCCATTGGTGACAAGACATGGTGACGATCAGCCCAAGCTCGAATGTCCTCTCGCCATCGCCATCCTTCATCGGCCGGATAATCACTTCGCTCCGGTCGAGGAGTGAAGTGACCATCGGATGGTGGCCTAGGAGGGGGAGTGGACAAATCGATACTGGAGGGGACAGGGCTAATCGTCCGGAATCGTTCCCGTTGGCCTGTTTGGGGGCCCGGCGTCCATTCACGCTCGGAAATGGTTTCATCATCGTCGACCACAAAGGAGTCCTCGCGAGGGCGTCTTGGGCGAGAACTCGTCTGGCCTCGTGGGCGGAAGGGGCGGACAACGAACGAACATTTCTTGTGTGCTTGTCGGCAAGCATCACAAGCGTCGTTCGTCGTCGAGGAGCGAATGCAGGGGATACCCCGCTTGGTGCATAACGTGCACGACATCTAAAAACAAAACAAAACAGGTTAGTAACTGAATAGAAAGTAAGCAATCAAGAAAGAAAAGGAAGACATACGATGATTTATATAAATTTAAAACGGAAGCAATATAAAAACGCTCTAGTCGGAAGTTTTTAAAAGTCTGGAAGGAAGTCGTGAAGAAAGAAAAATATTAATATCGGTACATAATGTTGACTAAAGTTTAATTGGAGAAAACGTACAAAGTAGATAGAAGTGGGGTTCTGAAAGTATTAGCAGGAAAAACAAAAAGCGAGCAGGAAGGGGAGTGGGGTTAGTCGAGTGCGAAAGAAAAGACTGGAAAGGCAGGAAGACGAGGGGGAATACGCACAAGAAGGACAAACGCGGGTGAGGTTGAGCGAAGTGGAGCGGGTGAGAAAGAAAGTGAAGTGCGTGTCGTGTGAAGATGGTCTTTTATACCAAGGGGAAGCTGAGACGATCTCAGCAGTTGCAGCACCCGCAAAAGTCTCAGCTTCAAGGCGTGTGGGCAAAATTGAAGCTGAGTCTCAGCGAATGCTGCAACTGAGAAGTGAAATGCTCGCGTGAGGCAGAAGAACAATGGGGGTCTGGCTGAGTATTTCAATTTATTGAATTGTCAAGCTGAGTATTGCAATTTATTGAATTGTCATGCTGAGTCAAATCCCCTTTGTTTCCTTAAATTGCCACCCGATCACCCAGGAGGGTGGTCGTGAGGCCCTTATTGATTGTGCATTGTGGGTGCAATGCACAAGTGACCGCGGCAAGATCACCGGCCTTATGGCCTGGTGATAGTCTTTGAACAAAGGGGGGGGCTGTAAGACAAGTGAATACAGCGTGAGCTTGCCTCGACCCATTGCTCAGGTTTGCTTTCGGGTCATAATTGAAATGCTCAGTGGCTGAACATTTTAATTGCACAGTAATTGAACAATTGATATAACAATATCAAATGCACCGCTGAGTATTGCAATTTATTGAATTGTCAAGCTCAGTCACATCCCCTTTGTTTCCTTAAATAGTCACCCGATCACCCAGGAGGGTGGTCGTGAGGCCCATGTTGAATGTGCATTGGGGGTGCAATGCACAAGTGACCCATGCAGAAAAGCACCCGGTGCATTTGGTCACAAGTGACCGCGGCGAGATTACCGGCCATATGGCCTGGTAATAGTATGTGAACAAAGGGGGGGGCTGTAAGACAAGTGAATACAGCGTGAGCTTGCCTCGACCCATTGCTCAGGTTTGCTTTCGGGTCATAATTGAAATGCTCAGTGGCTGAACATTGGAATTGCACAGTGATTGAACTATAGATATAACAATATCAAATGCACCATGCTGAGCCATTGCTCAGTCGTTTTTGTATGCGCGCACTCTGAGCATTTGGCACAGCATCGGATGACATTTCAGCCAGGTGCAGCATTTCACACGCTTTGGTGAAGTGCTCCAAACTGAGCCTTCCAATGAACTATTGCAAAAGAGTTCATTCCATGGCTTTACTGAGCACTTTCTCACGGTGCGTTTGACCATGACATGCTCAGCTTGCGTGTGCAAATCGGGTGAAACGCAATGCTGAGCATGTGGCACATGAGCTACGTAAATGCAAACGATTGGAAGGTGCATGCACATTTGCTAGATGGATGCAGGCTCAAGTAGTATTACACCTTCCTGATCTGTACAGTACAGTCGACACTGTAGTACGCAGTACACCTTTGTAAATGTACTGCGGGGCAGAGCAAAAAGCTGTTCAACAATGTAACATGCAATAACGTCAAGCCATCGAGTCATATCTCTCACCTGCATCCCTTTGATGCACCTTGTTGGACAGCTCTGCCTAACTACGGCACAGATGCGCATGTAATCCAAATTAATGTAAGTGGGTCTTAATGGGATGACTTAATATTTGGGTCTAACACAAAGAGTTGATTCACTCCGGTGCCATTGTTGGGGCAAACAATGACTGGCCCGCTTGTTCATTGTCGGGCAGCCACACGCTTTCATACGCACCCCCGATGGGTCATACACAGGCAACTTTCACACGCCTGGAAGACATTTTACTGCCAGTCTTCCAGCTGCCTATTTTCTTGGTCGGGTTGTCAGCTTGACTGCAGACGCTCACCCGCTTGCGCGTGGAAACCTGAGGCCAATCAGTGTGGATTCGCTTCAGCCTCATCCACATTAGAATAACAATCCCAGCCTATGATTGCTGAGGCTGGTCATGTTCGCGTGGGTATCTCCCACCGCGGGTCATTTTCTTCACGTTCTCACACGCCCCGCGCAAGTTGTGGCACCTGGCTTGCAGCCAAAAAATTCCTCGGGCGTGTGGCCTCTTTCTCCGGAGTTCTGTACGCGCGTGAGGCAAAGAGGCCAATGCCAATCTCGGTGGATTAGTACTCGCCTCAAACGCCATAGGGGTGAATGTATATGTGGATCACGGCTCACGGCTGGCGCCCCCTTTGATCATCCCAGACATTCCCCCCTGAACGCCCAGTATGCATCAGTCAGCAAAAAACTTCAGGCCAAACCAAAGTCATGTTCGGTGGCATGCCACCGAACATATCTCACCCGCCCACACACAAACATCCCCACAGTGAGATTGCCCTTTGAAACTGCCAACATTGCCCAGTAGGTCCCTGTGAATAATTAACCTGGGAGGATACGCTCATTGTTCGCTGTCACACCAGCGAACATGACTGCATGCCTCTAATATGCCCTCCACAATAAGCTGCTACAACCCACCCAATTTCGGATATGCTAATGTCAACCTCGTTCCACCAAAGGTTTTGTAACTTTCTGCAGATCCAGCAGTCATATTGGTGCACCCACATTTTGGCCACCTTGCCTTGATATATGCCCCAAATTGGATATGAAAATTATCAGCCCAAGACGCCCACCCCCATCAAGACCATGCACGTAACCACAGGCCATCCCCCTTTTGGCCTGTTGCTGCCACTCATATAAGTTCCCCACCTGCGCTTATTCCTCTTCATTCCCTTTAGCTAACCCTTCCCGATCATATAATTCCCAACTGTCCCCAAATAATTTAACATAGCCATCATGTCAACCCCTTCACAACCACTTTGCATTGGGATGATTAATATTCGTATTCAAATAAATAGTGATATAACCTTAAAGCCTGAGAATTCCCACTTAGGTTCTTGGATTATCCTATGGCACAATCAACACAACATATTCGTATATCTCCCCAATCACCAGCATGCTATTGGCTCTCTCCCGGGAACCCTTTCCCAAACGTTGATACCATTCCTTGGGGCACCCAAAATGTTCATGCACTGTGGTCCTGGTGGGGCATGGATTGAAAATTGCCAATCCAATCCTACTCAAATATTATTCGTTGAGGGAGTATTTATGACTGATGCCAATGATCCCTCCTCATCTCAGAAACCCAATCTAGCATTGATGTTCTTCACATGGTATCCAAACGTTCTATTCATAATGGAAAGCTTTCGAACACAAGATTTCAAGCTTAAAATGCCCAAAGAATATGACTGTACTACTCATTGTCAATGTCAACTCTTTACTCCGACATTTCCCGCTTCAAACTCGACGCCTGCTTCATATCCTGCTGTTTCATCATTGATTTCCAAGCAAAAACTGATACAATTACCCAGTGGATCAGACCTCCCCATGATGACCCCGCCCCATGCCATTATTCAAACCCCCCTCCTCCCTCATCAAAAGACCGGACTAGCTTTTCTCTGGGATCGAGAAATCCCCAATGGCCAATCAGCCCGTAACCTTTGGGCAACCTCACCCCCAGGATCCACTTTTAATGCCAGGCACATCATTACAAACAAGGTCGTTAGCTCATTTGAATCCCTTTCGACCAATACCCCTCTTGGAGGACTGCTTGCGGATGATATGGGATTAGGTAAAACCATTCAGGCCATTGCTCTAATTGGTACCTCCAAGGAGCGGATGATTGCAAACCCCCATCGCTCCACGCCCACCATGATCATCTGCCCCCCTCGCTTAATTACCAACTGGCAATCAGAAATATCCAAGCATGCTCAGGCTGGAGCACTGCATGCCAAAATCTACCATGGTCCCACTCGTCACTCATTATCCCAAGCCGACATCTTAAAATATGATATCATCATCACTTCTTACAATACTATCACCCAAGAATTTAAGCAAACCAATCCCTCTACATCATTCATTTTTCAAATCAATTGGCATCGTATAATCTTGGATGAAGCACAGTGAGTGGCTGAGCTTAAATGATTCAAATTACCTTTTATATCCAATAACCCTTGCCCCCTCTTATAGCTATATTCGCTCTCAATACACTGCCACTCACCGTGCCATTAATAGCCTCCTTTCATCCCGTCGAATATGTTTAACGGGCACACCTATTCACAACACCATTTATGACCTTTTGGGCATAATATCCTTCATCACTCAACCCCAGAGCGCCGATCAAGATAACTGGTCACCATTCATCCTGAGTAGTCTTTCAAAAGGTTGCAATGATATTTTGCATTTGGCATTGCGGCATTTAAGTTTGCGCCGCACCAAAACCACACATCTCGAATCTCTCCCCACTATTAGCCATCATTATGAGCTGCTCCCACTCAACCCGACCATGCAGCAAGAATATTCCACATTATATGAAGAATTCCTATCATCCAAAAGCAAAGGACCAGGAGAGTTTTTCAGAAATATTAATAAGCTGCGAATATGTTGTAACCATCACATCATGCTTAACACAATTGCGGAGGCGGAGCTGGAAGACCCCGAGGGCAGGAGCACTCAGGATAACTCCCCAAGAATCACACGAACTATTGTGGATGTGGAAACATGCATGATGAGTAGTAAAATTGCACACCTCCTACAAAGCTTAATGAAGAACAAACAAACAAGGTGTGGTCCAACGAAATCGGTGGTTTATACCCAATGGACCCAATTTCTAGATTTGTGCGTTAATTCTAATATGCATCCATTACCAATTGACTCCATCTGACTTTTTTATATTGTAGAATTGGTATTGCTCTTGCCCATCACTCTATCCTTTCAGCACGAATTGATGGAACAATTACACCACGAGCGCAGGACAAGGCGCTTGAGAATTTCTTCAATAATCCTGAATGTGAAGTACTCATTGCATCCATTGCCGCGGCTGGAACTGGCCTCAATATAACTTGTGCTAATGTAGTCTATTTAATGGTGAGGGGCCCCCCAAAATTCTCCCCTGATTTTCGGACCCTGACATCCACATTTCCAGGAGCCCAATTGGAACCCAGCCATTGAGGCTCAGGCTGTTGATCGTCTACATCGTATTGGCCAACAACGACCTGTACAGGTCATCCACTATATCACTCCTCATTCAGTTGAGGTCAACATGCGGAAGGTACCTTTCAAGCTCATCTTTTACTTGATTGTATTACTATTCTGAAATCATTCCTTATGGGAATGCCATATTCCAATTACCAATAGGTCCAAGAAAAGAAAAAATCATTAACTGCGTGAGCCTTACTGATATTATATAATTTGTGATTGACAAAGTTGATAACTCCTGTTGACTCTGGCACAGGTCCACAATTATGAACACCATGAGCTGGATCGAACTTCTTCAATATTTCCTCAATGAAAATGAGCAATAGAGTATTATTGCAAGGGAGACGGTGATACATTTCAATTCATATTGTCTATATTCTAACATATTTAGCAAGTTGTTGCATCCTTAAGAGATAATAATCAGATTTTATTACACCTGCACAAATAATTCACAAAATTTTAATTTGTCACAGTGCTATACCGTGACCAATTACTAAGTTATTGCAGAGCATCACCATTAGGCCTAATAACTGGCATGTCAAGTATCTTGAGGGCGCTAGTCTGCATCTTACTACAGCCTTTGAGCCAATCTTGATCAAATACCTGAAATGATAGGCCTTCCGGAATATCACCATCATCTGTCGATCGTAATTCTGGCAATCTATCAATAGTTTTTTTACCCTTTTTTTTAATCCGATTACAAAACTCTATGTCTCTATCCATTTTCAATACCAAATCATTAAATAACTGGGAGCGCCAGCGTAATCCCACTTTGCGGTAAACTTGACGGCCATTTTCCAGTACCTCCTCAGTATCTGAGCATACTCGAGGGTCATTGAATTGTGATGCTAGGATGGGAAATTTAGCCGTATCACACCATTCACGACGGCGCTCACAGGTCTGCACATAATCAAGTAGATCATCATCAGACTTGGTCCACAATGAAGAAGAGATACAGTAACTAACTCTTTGACGAATCTTTGCGAGCTTTTGATTCTCTTTCTTTTTTACCAAATACTCGGCATCCTTTTGAATAGACTTCCATTCTCTTTTCAAATAAGTGAAATATCGCTCCATTAAAGCCGCCACGACCCCATAGTTGTTATGATCCTTGTTCCAACAGTAGTGATGATACTCAGTGCTGACAAGTGCGAGACGGAATGTACGGTAAAACACCATAGACATCAGCTCGTTGAACGGATGTTGCCATGAGCTCTCCCAGTCCCAAGTGAATCGCTTTAGTCCTAGCTTGTGGAGCTCATTTTCGCAGTAGCTTTGGAAACCCTGAGACTGAACCTGTGTTGATGGCTCATTGAACACATCCTCGGGGACATAACCGAGATGACCAGCCACTTGAATTGCAATTTCACGCTCTTCTGTGCTGGGTGGTGTTGGTAGTGAGGAAAAATCCTTATCCCTAACTTTGAGTAGGAACAGGCAATGTGCGTGTACTGCTGATCTCATTCCATGGACATTCTCTGGAAGTTCTGCCTTCAGCCATTTTTGTTGCTCCTTCTGGCTTGCACGTTTCGCCACATTGTGAGCTTTGCGGGCCTGGTTCCTTTGCTGTCTGACCTCGGATTGTTCAAGCATACTCTGGGCGAGGCCCAGCTGAGGATGGGTGAACTCACTATTTGATTGAGTGCCTTGCTCATGCGCTGTGAAATTGTCCCTCCTTGGTTCATCATTTCTTTCACTTTGAGTCGGAGACATGTTCTCATCCTCATCATCCACCATTGTTTCTCTTGATGTACTGGCATGACCCGTTCTTGGTTTGGAGGCATATGGATGATGACGTCCACTGACTTTCTCTTTATGGACCAGAGGTGAAGACGCATAAAGTTCATCCCCTGCTATGCAAATCATCAGTTAACACATTAAAACATTAATGAAGACTGGTCATCCTCACGATCTTCAATTGGCTCCTGAGATCGGACTGACTTGCCTTTAGGTGCCATATCTAACCCATGAAACAAACATATCAAATCATGAATAAGTTTCTACTCCAAAATTCAAATGACTTACTTTGATGAAGCGTCAATACTGGATTTCCCTCCGACAGACCGCTCCAAGTTACATTTTCCAAAGGTCTTTTTCGTCGCCCCCCATCCACGCGCCTTTCATCACCCACATGAACCTGCGATCCTGATGGAATATTGAGGGTTGGCTGTTTACTTTGGCCAAAGGGATCCTGGGATGCGACTGGACTCCGACCGGGATTAAGGAGGAACTCACGTGGAAATTTTGATTGGGGATTAGCGTGTGAGGAGATTTGAGGTGTGCCTTCTGGCCCCTGAGACACATGAATTTGTGTATTAGTGGGATTTGGGGGAATTGGAGTGACGGAAATATTTGGGATCGACCAAGTGCTTGAAGTTGGAGCCTTTGGATTGCCCACATCAATGTTAAGACCTGATACATTCATTGAGGATGCGATAGGGGTTGTGAGAGGAATGTTGGGGCTCAATGGTGACTGTGTTTGAACATATTCTATGCTAGATTCACTATTTGAGTCATGAACAGAACCTGAACGGGATTTATGTGACTTGAAAGATGACATAAGGGCCGAAAAAGTACAGTAATATTTTTAACTAGATAAAACACCTCAGTATTATGATAAAATAGAGTGATATGAGATGAAATCTTTTCAAATTTAGAATAGAGAAATTCTATGAATGGTTGGAACTAAGTGTTGTGTGGAAGTCGGATAAGACTCTTTTGAGGAGAATCCTCCCTGCCTCCTCTTGAGCTCCTCCGCTTTTGTCGGAAACCACCCTGCACGGCCTACCAGCATATAATGTGATATTTCCTTGATCTGAAAGGGGACCCATCATCCATAGGTAATCATATTTGGTAACATTTCCGCCTCCCCATTGTCACATTTTGTGAATTATCCAAACTGCCAATATATGCATTGAAATTCCCCAACATTGTACATCTGTAAAGGGGTATATTCATGAAGGATTTACCCACAAAAGAGACATCACCTTTTCACGAAAGGCAAGACAATCCAAATCACATTCCAACTGATTCAAAGCCCGCCGTACTCAAACCAAATACCAAGACTTTAGCTGCACTCCAACCCCTTATGTAATAGAGTTATATAGTTATGTCTGTAATAAGGTTTAAACCATGTACGATGGCGTGCCAGCGTACATGGATTAAATGTTAATCCCCTCAATTCAATGGTAACACTTCACTAATGGAACCCCCTCAATGGTCAAACCCGCACTATCACAATGTGTAAATAAACTAGAATATGTATGAGCATTGAGCAGCATGGCATTTTACCCAATTAAACGCCTAACCAATTCCGCCATCCAGATGAGACATGTTAAACTTTATCCACTGCAGCTCATGCTCCATTACAAATGGGATAAAATCCTCAGCTGGCTCAAATCATCTCCCGCTTCATAAATAATCACTGAATTTTATTTCCAATTAATAACACTCCTAAACACTTTCACATCAACCATAGATATTTATACACAAACCAACCGTACTCCCAATTCCTGCAACAATGACAACCCGGCCATATTCCTCAATGCGTATATGCATGTGTCAACACTGCTCAACTCAAACACATTCTTCCCCTGAGGGTGATAGGCAAGGAGTTGCCTTCACACCTTTCCAATATAAACAGCACATTAAAAAGCTCAAATCAACCATTGCACCCAAATCCCTTCCAAACATCCCTACTTCTGCATCAGGATCTGGGTGCCCACAAATTCTATTGGATCAAATCTTCCCAGCTGATTATTCACGTTTGACCCAAAGCACTTTCTCAACTCCTGCGGGTCTCAATTCAACTGCACAGAAACCATATAGTGGCAGTCAAACCCTTCCCCCACAAGACCTAGGAATGATAATATCTGCCATTCTATCATTAAGGTATAATTTACCCCGCAGGGCTTCACGCATACTCAACCCCGCCCTGAACCTGCTGATCAAGTCCAGTATCTCAAGCTCAGCTGGTCCCCCCGCTCCTGCATTCCATATACCTCAAGATCTGAGTACCATATTTGAACATCTCCAATTGGAGCCAGTGATTCAAAACTATATATGTTGTCCTCAATGTTTCTCTCTTAATGGCCTTACTGAATCAGTCACAACTGACCAACCCCACTGTCAACGCCATAATGACCCAAATGATCATGATCCCCCTTGCACACAATCATTAGGCAAATTCATCTATTCATCTGAACCCCAAACCCAAAACACAACCAACATGAAGCAAAAATTTATACCAACAAAACATTTCATTTATCAACCATTCAAAAATTGGCTTGCCAGATTCCTCCAGCGGGCTGGAATTATGGACATTCTGCATCAACATCAACAATCCCAAACTCCCGAAGATTCCCCAAAACGTGACGTCTGGGATGGATTGGTCTGGAGACGCTTCACTGGCACTAGAAATATCCATGACCCCCCATTCATGTCCATTCCTGGTGCATTGGCCTTCTCCATATATGTGGACTGGTTTAATGCACATGGAAAGTCAACCCGGTTGGCTAGCATTGGACCTATCATGCTTATTTGTCTTAATCTCCCCCCAAGTGAAAGATTGAAGCCCGAGAATGTCTATGTTGCAGGAATCATCCCTGGTCCGAAGGAGCCAACTGCGCTTCAATTGAATTATCTATTAATGCCACTCATCAACGAGCTCAAAGAGCTATGGCAAGGTTACCATTTTGCACCCACCTCAACAGGTCCATCAGGATCCTTTATCCGTGTTGCCATCCTCACAGCCATTGCGGATGTGGTTGCCATGCGCAAGCTTACTGGATTTATTTCCCATTCAGGAAACCACTTTTGTAATTTTTGCACCATTCACAAAGCTCAAATTGAAGAAATTGGTCCTCAATTTCACTACACGCGCTCATACCAAAGTCATAAATCAACCATTGCCAAATGGCTTCGGGCAACCCCACAACAAAGACAAGCAATTTTCTCTGAGTATGGAGTGCGATATTCAATTTTGGAAGACCTTCCGTATTGGGATGCAACCAGAATGGTTAATCTTGACAAAATGCATAATTTAATACTTGGAATTTTGAAGGATCATGCAACTTTCAAATTGTGCATTCCAGAGGCAAAATCAAAAATTTACTTCAGGTCCCGCAGGAAATCCAATGACACCAACAGTTCAGACTCAGATTCCATGACCTCCAACAGCTCTCTTGATAAAATCACATTGAGAGAGGCCCGCTCCCTGAGAAGAGACGCAGCAAAAATAATAAATGAGCCACTCCCCACTACTTCCACCCGAAAAAACTACTTCCCAATGCCCACCCCTAACACAGAACATCCATCTAGTGGTTCTGCGGAGATTCCTTCATTTGATGCCGATTACATCCCCACTTCTGAAATACCCTCTGAATTGGATATCACTGCACTGAGTGATCACCAGATCAAGGGTGAGGCTCTTGAGCATCTCCGACAAATCATATCTGAGACCATAATTCCCTCATCATGGACAAGAGTTCCCCGCAAAATGGGTTCCCCCTCTCATGGTAGCTTAAAAGCCGCTGAATGGGCTCTCTTATATAAGGTCTATATTCCATTTCTAATGCTCAGTCAACAGATGTCATTAGATGCACACCAATCTGCCAACACTCAAAGAAAAATGGGTCAGTCAGAAGAACTTGCAAATGAACTAGCCAAGAATACATTCCATTTGATTAGTGCTATCAACATTGCCACAAGCTGGACTGTTTCAATAGATGATGCGACTGCATTTGCTGAACATTGGAAAAAATTCCGCCTTTCCAATCAACACCTGTTCCCAAAACAGAAAAGTAAACCAAATCATCATTTTGCTGATCATATTCCCGAACTCTTCCAACGTTGGGGCCCAGCACAAGCCTCAGCCACATGGGGTTATGAGCGCTTGATTGGAGTATTTGCAAAGATGCCAACAAATAACAAGATATGTAAGTCAATTAATAAGATCAATATATTCACATTGATTAAACACCTGAACTGAATAAGACTAACTTTTTGCAACTCTGAATAGATGATATAGATAAAACCTTACTTCAACATATCTGTCGATGTTCCAACCTTTCCGTTCTCCTGAAATCCCCATCTGTGCCATGTGAAATAAAACAGCTTTTCGAATCACAGCCACCTGCCGTGTTCAATCACCATAAATATAACAAGCCATCCCGCCATGACCAACAAAATTATGATTGCCTGGTTGAGTACTTACAGACTTTTCATGCAACAAGGGAAATAGTTGATTGGATCAGCTTAGACACTACCGTGCAATCCACAAGTCCTCCCACTTCAAGGATTGTCTCACCTTGGTATTTTCCAGTTTCAAACATTAATATTGGGAACAATATATTTTCAACTGAATCCAAAAATATCAGCAACAGTGTGATATGTTTTCTGAGGGGCAACTCACGACAATTTGGTATTATTGATAGCATTTTCAAAGTCTCTGAGCCATCTAGCATACTGAACAATAACTTTCTGATTTTAAAACCTTTGAAGATTGATGTGAATTTCCTACCAGATTGGCCGCATCTGAATATTTATAAAGCTGTTGGTTTTGATGATGGACACTTGATTATATCTGAAGAAGAAATAGAAGGTAACTGTGGATTGTATGATAACAAAGCTCTGTCATGTGGACTGCTTGTAATGATAAAGCCGTTATTTCATGATATTTAGTCTACTAAAATGCAAATCTCTCAGATTCATTAGCAATTTTGCTAGTGAAATAATTGCCTCAAAATTTAGTGACAGAGACATGCCATTGTGACAAGCAAAGCCCATTATTTCACATTGCCACAAAGAACTTACTATTTTGACATTGGGTACAGTGTGAATAAGCCAAGTCCAATGATCAAATGACCCATACACTCACCTTTCACAGCATCCAAGATTTCTAACTGCGCCATCATCATGTTGGAAGCGGAATCGGCTTTTGCGTACCCACACCCGCATGTGCACCCGCACGCGCCAATGCACACGCACACGCACCCGCACACGCACACCCACCGGCACGCGCCAATGCACACGCACACGCACCCGCACACGCACACCCACCCGCACACGCCAATGCACACGCAAACCCACCCGCACACGCCAATGCACACGCAAACGCACCCGCCCCCACGCATGCACACGCACACTTCATGGATGACCTGGTGAAGTCAAACCCCCCGCCTACATCAAGACTGGCTGAAGGACATCTTTGATGTGTGTGTGTGCAAACAGGCGGGTCTGGTGTAATTTTTACCAATCATCGGACGGTTGTGGGATGATCAGGCGGTGAGGAATCTGAGTTGAAGGCACAGGGGAACCAATATTATTGGATGTCACAGGATTTGGTGTAAGACCAGAGTGTGACGTGTGCTCGACGTTCGCTTGATTTTCGCTTGACGTGAGCTCGACTTTTATCCTGCTTGACGTTTGCTTGACGTGAAGTCAATCGCCGACGATTGACACGAGATTCGCCCCGGTGGGGTGTTATCCCATGGTAAGGCTGTATATGACAGCTGGTGGGATTTTGACCTTAAAATGGTCATAACTCTGTCAGTTTTTGAGATATCAAGCTCAAAGTTGGTTCATTGAGTAGCTCTATATGAGCTCTACACAATGGTACCCAACTTGGCATGGTTATCATTAAATATGACAAAGTTATCCCATGTACAAGTATTTTTGTACATTGGCGTGGTTTGGGCAAAAAGCTGTATCAAGCTTGTTTGGCCAATAACTTCTGTTGTAGTTGAGTTATGGGGAAATGGATGGCACCATCAGATAGCCCTGATTGTGCTCTTTCCAAAAAGACCCCACTTTAAGTATCTCACACTAAAACTGTAAAAGTTAGATGAGAGGTGAATGTTTTGTTCACCCTTATTTGGTCTGAATTTGACCATAACTCAAGTAATACTGGTGCTAGCTCAGTTTGGCTGGTACCATTGGATAGCCCTGGCTTAGAGCTTCATTTTGAATACCCATTTGATGGGGTTAAGCCTCTCCTTCTAGATTTTAGATGAGAGGTGAAAATTAAGGTTTATGCTCAGCAATGACTTTGAGCAGGAATAACTTTGTTATTTCTTGTCCTATGGTGATGGGACTTGTATTTTCAGAAAGAGGTGAGTTTCCTCTTTCTTTTGATACCTTTTGAGCTAATTTGGCTCAGTTCCATGTTTTGGTGGTATCTTGGCTATACCATTGATTTATGGTGTATTGGCTGTCATGCTTGTGCTCTGGTTTTGAGTCACAGGTTGACATACCCTCCCTCTAAAAAAGGCTCATCATTGATGAGACTGTTCAGTCCTCCTAGAGGCTCTGAATCTCCTTAAATGAAGGTTCCCATCTGGTATGGCATCCTCTGCCAACCATTTGTCTTTATCAGCTGTCTGGTTTTTGAATCTGACTAGGTATTGTCTTTGATCCTTTCCATTAAGTCTGATTTTTCTGGCCCTGATGATTTTACTCACAGGTCCAGGAGAGTCTTCTACTTCCACTATTTCTGGTGGAGTGATGTTCTTCTTCCTGGAGGGGAATTTTTCCTCCTCTGTTTGGAAGTATGGCTTGACCAGGCTCACTGGAAAGACTGGGTGTTTCCTAGAAAACTCCTCAGTGAGCTTGACCTCTACTGCATTTTTCCCTATCAACTTAATGATAGTGAAGGGCCCTACAAATGAGTCTCTCATTTTCTTAGGTCGTTTGAGATTGTTGAAGTTCAGTGTAGACACTAACACCTGGTCCCCTTCCTTGAAGTCAGGTTCCATATGTGATTTGTCCCACCTCTGCTTGTTATACTCTTTGGCCTCAGCTATGCATTTGGCTGCAGTATCACAGGCTTTCTTCCACATATCATGGAAGTCTTTGGCTGTGGGGTGGATGGTCAGAAGATTTTTCTTCAAGTGATCCACAGGTAACAGGGGATTCCACCCTTTCTCTACCAGTGCAGGTGATTTTCCTGTGGTAGAGTGCTGGCTTGTGTTATAAGCCAGCTGGACTGCTGGTAAGAGGGTAACCCAATCATGGGTGTATCCTTCATGGTCCTTGTATTCCATGCCATAGGCACAGAACCTCCTGAGAATGTCCTCCATTGTTTGGATCATTCTCTCAGCCAGGCCATCTGTTTGGGGATGGTAAGCTGTGGAAAAAGCAAGTTTGGTGCCAAGCATGTCATATAAGTTGGTCCAAAATTCAGATGTGAATTTTGGGTCCCTGTCACTAATTATGATCTTGGGGACTCCACAGGTGGATATGATGTTATTCCAAAATAACAGAGCAGTGTCCATGGCTGTGTCCTCTTTATGGCATGGTAGACATCTCATGCTTTTGCTGAACCTATCAACTATGATTAAGCAGGCATTGTAGTTTTCTTTGCCTCCTGGGACAAGTCCTGTGACCCAGTCCATGTTAATGGTTTCCCATGGGTGCTTGGGTTCTTCTATATGTTGAAGTAACCCATATTTCTTCCCATGTTTTCTATTTGCCTTTTGGCATCTTTCACAAGTGTTGATGTATTCACTCAACTCTTGTTCCCACTTGGGCCACCAAGCTGTGCTTGCTACCCTCTCTTTGGTCCTGTCTTCACTCATGTGTCCCATATAGGGGCAGTCATGGCATTCCTGCAGGATTAGAGAGATGTGGTCTCTGTCTATCACTGTGAGTGCACTGGTGTGCTTTTCTCTGTGATAAATCAGGCCATCTATAAGGAAGAATTTATTGTCCTTATAGGCCCTCAACCAGGGTTCCTCCAGCTGGGTTTCCAGTTCTGGGCTCCTGTATTTTTGTTGAAGGAGTTGGAGTAATATGCTACACTGTTTGTGCTTAGCATAAGATTTCAGGACTGCATTGAAAAATTCATTGTGCAGTTCTGAGGAACTTATTCCCAGTGTGGGAGTTTCTGTCCCTTCTGAATCAGTGTTTCCACTGTCAAGGGTACCACTCTCTGGTGCCCATTCAGAGAATCTGAAGTTCTTTTTCCTATTGATCTCCATAAAATGGATAGGAATTTTTGCAGCAACTTCAGGGTCATAAGCTGGATTGCTTTTGACATTGTCCAGTGGCCATCTGCTAAGGCCATCTGCATTGGTATGGCTTTTACCTTCCTTGTATATGATGGTCATGTTCCCTCTATACTCCTGGATGGCTATTTGCCATCTCAGCATATGTCTATTAGTAGTCTTCATGTTTAGTAAAGACTTCAAGGCTGTGCAGTCTGTGTAGACTTCAAAGACTGCACCCTCCAAATAGTAATGGAGTTTTTCTAGAGCCCAGACTAGACATAGACATTCTGTCTGGGTGGCCCCATACCTGGCTTCTGAATCTTTCAGCTGCCTGGAGATGTAACATATTACACCTTCTCTTGGTTCACCATCCACAATTTGTCTTTGGTGAAGGGCTGCTCCTAAGCCTTGGCTGCATGCTGCATCTATGTATAACTTGAATGGTAGTTCAAAGTCAGGCAAGATGAGCACAGGTGCATTTGTGAGTTCATATTTGATCCTCTCATATGCATCCCTCCTTTCCTTGGTTATTTCAAAAACTACATCCTTTGAGCATAACTTGTATAAGCTACTAGTTATGTGGGCAAAGTTTTTGATGTGGTTTCTATAGTAGCTAGCAAACCCAAGGAAAGATTGCATTTCTTTAATGCTCTTTGGTACTGGCTTTTGCAGTACTGCTGCTACTTTGTTCTGGTCAATTGCCAGACTAAGGCCTGAGACTTTGTGTCCTAGAGCTAGTAGCTCTTGTTGGCCAAAATTACACTTTTTAAGTGAAATTTTTAGATTGATGGGTGTACATTTACTTAGCACTCTGTCTATGTATTGTACATGATCTTCCCATGTCTCTGAGTATATAATGATATCATCAATATATACTACCATCCAGCCTTCCATTATTTCTTCCTGAAATATGGTGTCCATCATCCTTTGGAAGTGGGCTGGTGCATTTTTGATGCCAAATGGCATCCTGGTGTACTCATATATGCCCATATGGCATATTATTCTGAGCAACTTCATGGAGTTTGGTTTAACTCCATTTTGGTGGAAGCCTTTCATACAATCCATCTTGGTTATGTATTTGGCTTTAGCCAGTTTATCCAAGGCATGAGGTATCCTTGGTATAGGGTACCTGTCTGCTTTTGTGTAGTTATTCAGGGCTCTGAAGTCTCCACACAATCTAGACTTGCCATCATGCCAGGTGATTAGGACAGGGGTGGTAATTTCCACTATTTCATTATGTCCAATCTTCCTAATGACATCCATGTCCAGGAGTTCATTGATATGTTTCTCAATCTCTTTCCTGGTCTCCAGACTTGCTGGGTAAGGAGGTCTCCTTAACATGGGTGGATAAGGCCTTTCCACATCCAGATATAGTTCTATATCATGGCCTTTGATCTTGCCTAATGGTTCTTCACCAATGGCAAATGCTGGTCTATTCTTCCTCAGCATCTTCAGTAAACTTAACTTTTGTTTACTGGTGAGGGTAGTGCTAAACTGTCCCTCTCTGAATTCTTTCAGAAGTTCTTCCAGTGGGTCCTGAGAAGATATCTGGTATATATCAAGAGAAAATTTCTTTTCCTTGTTAGTACCAATGGTAATATGCCTATTTTTACTATTGTAAATATCTATGCCATACATCCTCTGGTAATCTGTCCCCAGTAAAAACCCTTGGATGTGGGCATCTTCAAGCACTACAAACTCTGGGTTGAGTCTGATATTACCTTTTCTGTGGGGTATAATTATCTCTTTGATAATTGTCCCAATAGAGGTCATCTTTCCAGATGCACTCTTAAAGTTCTTTGCCCTGGTGGGCAAGAGTTCTTTTTCCCAGTTTGGGAAGTGTTTATCCAGATAATTTCTGGCCACTATGGAGCAGTGTGCTCCACTGTCAATGATCAGTGGGTGCTGAGCATTGTCAATACATACAGTCATTTTTGTGGCTGTTCCATATATATATGCCATTCCTTTGGTTGGTGTAACCAGGAATGTTTGTGCATCTTGTGTATGTTTACACAAGTTTTTGTTGGCAGTGTCTTGTGGCATGCCTGCTTCCAACTGTATATCCTGGATTTCTAGTGGGGTTTCCTCTTGGTATTCCACTAGAAATTCCTCTCTTGGGTCTTGATCCTCATCAGATGGTTCTCTAATGGCATCACCCATAGAGTCTGATTCAGAATCCTCTGTTGGAGGTTCTTCCTCAGGGACTTTCTCTATGGCATAGACTTTTTTCTTTGCCTTTGGACAGTTGTTAGCATAGTGGTCTGTTGAACCACAATTGTGACAAGAATTCTTCTTCTTTGCCACTTCTGCCACTTTTTCTCTGGGTTTGTCTTTAAATTCCACCCTGAAAGGTTGTTTCTCTTTGAAACTACTGCTTCTATATGGGGTGAATTTCCCTATATTAGTCCTTTTCCTTATGTCTTGTAAGGTATTGGCTATATCATCTAGAGTGCAATTTTGGTTGCATCTGCACTTTACTGCATGCTCTAGTTCTCCTGGCAGTTGTGTCAGGAGTTTGTGATTCCTCATTTGGATGTTCATCTGAGGATCAATGGCTTTAAGTCTTTTAGACTGTCTAAGACACCACTCATATGGATCTTTGTCCACAGAGTATTTGTCATTTTCAAATGACATGGTCTTTTGCCATATCCAAGTTCCATTACTGTACTTTTGGATTATTTGACTCTTCCACCATGGCCAATTTCTTCTGCCATGGATTTCTTTCATTTCAGTGTACCATATACTTGCATGACCTTTAAATGCAGTATTCAGTCTAGCAGTAATCCAGTAATCTGGTATGCTTGGTACATCAATGAAGAGTCCATCAATATAATCTATGAGTTCCATATGATCATATTCTCCTGATCCAGAGAATTTGGGCCAGCTTGAGGCCTCAGGAAGCTGTTTCAAGGCTTCCTTCTCTGAATAAGACATGCCATCTCCATCCTGGTATTGTGATGGAGATCTTGCCTTATTCAACAACATGGCATCTGGTTTGATGTCATCTGGTTGATATGGATTCTCCATAGCTTGGCCTTGTGGTTGGGGCTTTAAGCTATGGTAGGCATCAAACAATTTGTTGATGTCTTGGTTCAGACACTCCCTGTCCCTGCTACTATGGTGTTGTTCTTCAGAGACTTGGTTCAGTCTCTTGTTGGTTTCTTCAGAGGCTTTGCTCAGTTGAGCATATCCTTCCTGAAGGTTTTTAACTATCTGCTCCAATGAGGCTTGAGTTTTTCTCATCCTCTCTTGGGCAGCTGCAAATTCTGTAGCCTGCTTTGCAGATTGCTCAGCATATTGGGACATTTGTAACCACAGTGTGTCACTGTTGATGTTACTCTCAGATGTGATAATGTTATTTTCAGTCTGAGTGGGGGTAATGTTTCTATTACTAGGACTACTGATTCTAGAGTGGTGTACAACTACTTCTGGTTCTTGTGTACTTCTTTTACCAAATCTAACAGCTTCTGGATCATGGGGTCTGACTCTTTCCTCCTCTGGTTGAAGGAGGCTTTGTTTTTGCCCTTGTTGCCTTGTCTTCTCCTGGAAACTTCCTGGAATTGTGAAGAATGGTGACTCTTGGCCACTGATCTGCTGGTTTCTGAATGGTGTGAAGCCACTGGAGAGCTGATTTGGCATGCTCCTTGTGAACCTGAAGGAATCTGAGTAGGCCCTGTCTGGGTTAACTGTTCTTCTATAGTTTGGATAGTGGCTTGATTCTCCCTTATCCTCTGTGCCCTTGCCTCCAGGAGTCTGTGCTGCCTGGTAGGATTCCAACCCTTGGTGATTACCATAAGGTCTTTGAAGTCTATCTCTTTGAGACAGATCTTCTGGCAACTTGATCCCAGTTCTGCCCAGTGAGTTGCTAGGTTGAACCTCTTGTTGTCCATACTCCATTGAAACAAATCTTTGAGGAGTTGGTGGATTTGAAGAACTTGATCCATATCCTTCCAGTCCACTGGTTTGAGGTTTCTGTTGAATTGGAGTGTGAATGGCAAGGTTGATATTATCTCCCTCATTGTTTTGCCATCCACCACTGTGTCCAATGTGTCTTCTTTCAGGTCTTCAGGTTCTAGACATTCCTGCTCTATCCTCTGGCTGGTTCCTTTGGAAGCCAAGGTCTCTGAGGTATGCAGGGGACATATCAGTGTTTGCAAGCAGTCAAAAACTTTATGTTCTTAGGGTATTTACCTTTGACTGTGCCTTGTACAAATTTGTTATCTGCTGATTTGGGCAGTTTGCCTTTGGAGGTTACAACTGGGTTAATAATTGTAATCTTCCCTGTACAAGTGGTTAAGGTTGGTTTACCTTGTATTGAAGCAGAGTTTCGTGGTTTTCTACTCCTCTGAGTGGCTATTGGTGTCCACTTTTTGGCTGTGATGAGGCCTTCACTAAGCCTTTTTCCTTTGCCCTTGCTGCCCTCTGGTTCTGAGGGTGTCACTGGTATGTTGGCCTGTGACTGGGTCTCAAGTGGTATGAAATTTTCTTCCACTGAATCAAACAGGAAAAAGAGGGCTTATGTCAGTTAAGACTTCTTACAAGGCTGGTTTTGCACGTCTAAGAATGGCCTCTGGGCTTGTATGTTACTACAGTATGCCCTTGTATAGTGACAGTGTAATTGAATTAACAATTCCACGTCAGAAATACAGCTTATTGATTATTGGTATACTGTTTGTATACCAATATCTTACAGAATACTTGTTATTAGCAAGTATAATCTGTAAAAAATGGTGTATTACAGGGCAATTGAGTTAACAATGTGTCCAAACACGCCTCAACTGTTGGTTTATCAGTATGAGCTGTCTTAATTCAATTAAGAATTGAGACTGTATAAATGGCTAAAAAGTGTTTTTATATGCAAAACACGCCAAAAATACTGGTCTTGTGGTTATTAGCCACTAGACAAATACTCTTTAAAAATATGAGTATTATTAAATTTTAAAGAAGAATATATATAAAATATATTTTTCAAAAGAAAATGACGCCTAAAAATAAAAAACAGGTGTCAATAAATGATAAAAAAGAGAAAAAACTTACTTGTAAGGTCCACAATAAGTAAAAAACACGGCCAGGCCCCCAAAATGTCAGGCTGAGTCTATGATAAGAGTAATAAAGTGTATTTACAACTTTTAACTATGACTGTGACACGGTATATAAAGGTTAAAAAGGTTTTATAAGAGTTGAAGATGGTTTTAATTTAATAATAAAAGGGCTTTACTATAGTGGATATAGTGGTGGTGAGCGCTGTTGAAAGCCCTGGGTGCAGCTTTACCTGTTGGGTTACAATAATAAAGACTACAATTATTAAGATTATAATAATACCTGATTATTACCCAAGAGTAAAACTGTTTTTGACAGTTTACTACGTAGGGTATTCAAGAGCAGGATGAGGAAAGGTCTTTGGCTGTGAAAAGCCCTCCTTTTATCCTGAAATTGGGGTGGAAAGGCTGCTAGACCTTTCCACGTAGAGGAAGTGAAGATTTTTCACTCTCTAGGACAGGCTTGTGGTTTGCAAACAGCCTGTATACCCTGTATTGGGCTCAGATGTGGTTTTGAAACCACATCTGGGCAGTTTTCACCAATACAGGGTGAAAATTTTCATCTGGGGACCTCACAGCCTGATTCTGACGTGTATGACGCGTAGAATGCTGTACAGAAGCTGTATGGGACCCCAGTATTGACTGACATATGAGGTATTGAAGTAAAAACATGCTTCTTCGTCTATTTGACACCTCACATTCATGGTTATGGGGTGTTATCCCATGGTAAGGCTGTATATGACAGCTGGTGAGATTTTGACCTTAAAATGGTCATAACTCTGTCAGTTTTTGAGATATCAAGCTCAAAGTTGGTTCATTGAATAGCTCTATATAAGCTCTACACAATGGTACCCAACTTGGCATGGTTATCATTAAATATGACAAAGTTATCCCATGTACAAGTATTTTTGTACATTGGCGTGGTTTGGGCAAAAAGCTGTATCAAGCTTGTTTGGCCAATAACTTCTGTTGTAGTTGAGTTATGGGGAAATGGATGGCACCATCAGATAGCCCTGATTGTGCTCTTTCCAAAAAGACCCCACTTTAAGTATCTCACACTAAAACTGTAAAAGTTAGATGAGAGGTGAATGTTTTGTTCACCCTTATTTGGTCTGAATTTGACCATAACTCAAGTAATACTGGTGCTAGCTCAGTTTGGCTGGTACCATTGGATAGCCCTGGCTTAGAGCTTCATTTTGAATACCCATTTGATGGGGTTAATCCTCTCCTTCTAGATTTTAGATGAGAGGTGAAAATTAAGGTTTATGCTCAGCAATGACTTTGAGCAGGAATAACTTTGTTATTTCTTGTCCTATGGTGATGGGACTTGTATTTTCAGAAAGAGGTGAGTTTCCTCTTTCTTTTGATACCTTTTGAGCTAATTTGGCTCAGTTCCATGTTTTGGTGGTATCTTGGCTATACCATTGATTTATGGTGTATTGGCTGTCATGCTTGTGCTCTGGTTTTGAGTCACAGGTTGACAATCAGAGATTTGAGAAAAAATAAGAAATTTTACAGATTTCTTGACACTAGTATTCAGAGTGCACAATTGTGCTCTTGAAGGAAATAAGTGAGAACCATTGAACACATCATGATTCCCACTCAGGGTTTTCCCTGCTTGCTAGGGAAGCCTTTTGATGACCCTTGCCTATTTTCAGGCCTCTTGAAGCATTTTTCAAATGGGTGCTTTCCACCACAATAATTGCACAAGCCTTTTTTAATCCTCCTCTCCTTTTCAGAACCAATTAATTTGTTGTCCTTATTGAGGAGAGCAGCATGAGGCTTGTCTTTGGACACTTGAAAATTCTTCCCCTTCTTATTCTTCTTGTGATAAGGCTTCTTTGATGATGAACTTTGAGGGGGCTTGGAGTTGGATCCACTGATTGGAGGCTGCTTCTCTTTATGACTACCCTTTTCCTTCTGCCTCTCATGGTACCTGGTATCTAATTCCAAGGTGATGTCCATGAGGTCTTGAAGACTATCAAAAGTTCCAGGGTGAGAAGCCAATTGGTCCAGCAATCTTGATGCCAAGCCTCTTCTATACACATGAATATAGGCCCTTTCCCCCCAGTCTCCAATTCTTGACATTAAACTTCTGAAATCAGCTATGTACAAGGAAACTTGACCACTTTCCCTCATCCTCAAATTGTCCAACTCTTGTTCAGCTTTTCTGACTTCATTGGGATCACCAAACAGAGTGAATAACTGGGTTTCAAACAACTGCCAGTTATTGAGGAGATAAGAAGGGTCTTCATTGGAGATATTTGAGAGGTAAGGTTCAATCCATTTGCCAGCTCTACCAGTATGAAAAGAAGTTGAGTAAAGCACCTTCTTCCTGTCAGAGAAGAAGTTTGCCGGGTCATTATGGAAGATTAATTGACAGGATTGAATGAATCCTCTCAGTTTATGAGCTTTAGTACCATCAAAAGAATCAGGTGCCTTCATTGATGGAGTCTTGAATGCAGGGACTTTTGAAGTGTCCCTTGGGGCAACTGCTTGAGTGAGCTGTCCCATAAACTGAGTCATTTGCTCCATCATCTTGAGGAAATTTGGTTCAGCTTGAGAGACAGAAGGTTGATTAGAAAGGGCTAGATTTGGAGCCTCAGGAGCTTCAGTAGCACCTGCCAAGGCAGCTGCCACTTCAGTCTCCTCAGATTCTTCCTCTTCCACAGACTCCTCCCCCTCCTCATCTTCAGCTTCCCCCAATCTACTTCTAGGCCCTTGAGAAACACCAGGATAACCACCCAATAGTCCAGAGAATGATCTTGATCTTCTAGACTTCACACCTACTCTTCTGGAGGGTGCTGCTTCTTCCATTGGTGTTCCTCTGTCCAAATCTGCACTCAGTTGATGAACTGATGGTGTGCGATCAAGAGGAGCCCTTGGTGTAGGAGTGAGAACAGCTTGATGTCTCTGGGATCTTGTATTCTTGGCTGGTGGGCTATGCTGAACTGGCATCTTGAAAGAAGAATGAATAAAAACTTGATGATACTTTGAATAAAATAAGGCTTGACAAAATCAAATTAAATGAGAATCTTGATTATCTTGAAGACTCAATAAACAGTCTTGAAGTGAATCAATATGAATAAATCTTGAAGAGTGAAGATGACAAAGTCAAATTCTTATGAATAATCAATTTCAATCAATAAGTCAAATCAAGTAAATCAAATCAAGTCAAAATTAAATCAATTAAGTCTTGAGGAATTCAATCAATATCTTCAAAATAAATTCAATTTTCTTGAGGAATCAAATTCAAATCAATAAATCAAATCAAATCAAATCTTGAGGATAAATCAGATATCTTGAGGGATCAAATCAAGTCAATCAAAGTCAAATCAAATCTTGAGGTGAAATCAATGTCTTGAGGAATCAATCAATAAATTTGAGAAATTTCAAAACCAAAATCACTGAATACCCCAAATCAATAAAAACCCTGAATGATGAATCAATTAACCCAAATAATTCCACTCAAATAACCTGATAAAAACCTGAATTCAGACAAAAAGAGAAATGAGAATGATAAATAATAAAGTGAAATGGTCAGCAGAATTTTTGAAATGAGAAAGAGAATCAATTTTCATTTGAATGAAATGAAAGAGATGAAAATTGATGACAGAGAAAAAATCATAAAAATCATAAAAATCATAAAATCATGAAAGGATCATAATTGAAGAATGAGAGAAATGAATAAAATGAATGAAAGAAAAAGAAGCAATTATGAGTTAATTAAAATAATGTCACAGGGGCTCTTCTAAGATGAAGAGGGCCTGGCACTCAGTGAACAGACTTACTTATGGAGGGCTCAGAAGGAATACTCAAATGATGAGAGTAATGGAAAAAGATAATAATTTCCTAGTCATAAAATAATAAGAATTAAGAGATATGAGAGGAAAACAAAAGCAATAATAAAGAGCCAACCACAAATAATCCTGTACCACTGTTTCAACCTGTTCAGAAAAGAGAAAAGGATTAATAAAGGATATGGCCACCAGGACTCTACTGAACAGGTGAGGGAAGGCGAAGACTAACTTAATAAATAATAAAATAATATTTCTTAAATGAGAAATAAAATAATATTAAATAATAAATCCAATATTTTAATTAACTGGGGGAAAAACCCCCAGGTGGGTGAAGAGGGGCTGGTATATGTGAGAAATACCAGCCTTGGAGTTTGAGTGCTGAGATACTTGCCTGTATGCTGGAAGAAGTTGGATGTGGGATTGAATCCTGTATTGGTGAATCCAATACAGGTTATACAGTCAATACAGGCATTTTCGCCTGTATTGATGACAGGCCTGTATTTGGGTCTTGCCTGTATGAAACTGTATTTGGAGAATGTAGAATGAAACCCCCTTGCTGATTGGGTTTTGCAGGTTATCAATGAAATAATGATTGTTGCTGATTGGGTTTTGAAGGGTATCAATGAAGTAATTATTGTTGAAGATGATTGGTAATGCCCCTGCCTTCTTGGCTGTGACAACCTGTCAGTTTTGGGAATAGGGTAAGCATGCTGGGTAGCATATTCTGAGCCTTGAGCAAGCTTGGCGATGCAACTTGGTATTGTTGTGTTCCTGAAGTCTGACAAACCTAACTGGTGTTTCAAATGTTGTTGTGATTGAGCCTGCTCAACCTTGATTGTGATTTCATTTGAAAGACTTGTTATTCTCACTCATGCCTCATTGGGCCCTCCGGAAGAACATTGACTTTAGTCGGTTTCGCACTAGTCAATGCCATGTGGGTTTCAACAGGAAAGTCAAAGATGTGTGCCAAATTGTTCTCTTCTTTTTTTTAGTTTTGTGCCAGCTGTATTTTTAATTGAGTTTCTCCTGCCTTATTCCACTGAGAACATTGTATTGATTTTGCCTTCTTTTCTTTGTGTTTTTTTTTGAGTAGGAATTTGCCTTTTCTGATAAGGATATACATTTATCCTGAGTTCTGTGTTGCTAATTGTGGCTTTATTATTTGTGTTGGTAATTCTAATTACTTATTATTAGGCTTTTTCTTTTTGTTTGGCTTTTGATATGGAAATTAGTGGCTTAAATTCGACGCCATCATTTTGGAGAGTTTTTGTACTTGCAGATCCTGAATGATTTACCTTTTCTTAATCTTGGTGGTTAATTCCTGAAGCTGACTTTTGAGATATAAGAGCTATGTTCACTCCATGAATTTTATCATAAATATCTTCCAAACTTCTGTTTCAATTCTAATTCCTAAGTGTTGGTTACTAATGGATCCTTCATTCTCATCTTTCTTTGATAATACTGCTGCTACCATGATTGATGATTGGATTGAAAAGAATTTTCCAGTAGCTCCACTTCCTGCTTCACCCCCTGCTCTTGCATCTACTACTCCTCTTGATACTCCTCCAGATTGCCAAAGTCCATTTTTTCAATCCCCTCCTGCTTTGATTACACAAGACAATGATGTATCTTCCGTAGAGATTATTGAACAAAAGTCTTCTCCTGCTCTCAAATATTTAGATGATGATGATTCATTTGTTTCTCTTGAAAAACAGTCTTCTCCTTCACTAGTTTCTATTATTTATGAGTCTGTTACTTTGAACAGTCTTGATAGCTTCTCTACGTCCACTTTACATATGTTTAATGGATCAGATTCTTCTTTAGAATGTCTTGATCAAGATTCACTTGAAACATTTAATGTTAACGTAGAAAATAGTTTAAATCCACCGGACTCTCCTTTTAACCTTCCTGTGGCTTTTACTTCAAGTCCTGATGTTAAATTAGCTTCTCCACCATTATTCTTACCTTCATCACCTACATTCTCATTGGATCCTGAATTCAAATCATCATCCTCTCCTGGAAGGATTGTGAAGCAGGAACCCAGATTGGACGAAATTGATGAATCAGAATTAACTACTTCTATCAATAAACCTGAATTAGCTCCATCCACATCTAATAAGACTTGCTGCTACTCCCCATCCCCTCCTAAATCTTTAAAAAAACAAAATAAAAAAATCTTCAAGAAAAAATGTTCTCTATGCCCGCAAAGACCAATTTGTTATAAGTAGATAAAAGTTAAATGTCAGTTCAGTTTTTTTTTTAATTTTTTTATTTATTAGTTATTAATTCAATCTTTTTTTTTTTTTTTTGTGGGAAAAGAAAAAATTTTTTGTTGGAAAAAAGTTTTTTTTTTTTTTTCGGAAGAACATTTTGTCGGAAGAAAGTTTTTTTTTTCTGAAGCAAATTTTTTTCTTTTGTCGGAAGAAAATTTTTTTTGTCTGAAGAAAGTGTTTTTTGTCGGAAGCAAGTGTTTTTTGTCAGAAGCAAACTTTTATTGTTGGAAGAAAATTTTGTTGAGAGAAAATTTTGTCGGAAGAAAACTTTTTTTTTTTTGGAAGTAAAAATTTTTTTTTGTCGGGAGAAATTTTTTTGTCAGAAGAAAGTGTTTTTTTTGTTGGAAGCAATTTTTTTTTTTTTGTCGGAAGCAAGTGTTTTTTGTCAGAAGAAAGTTTTTTTTTTTTTTTTTTTTTGGAAGCAAAAATTTTTGTCAGAAGCAAGTGTTTTTTTTGTTGGAAGAAAATTTTTGTTGGAAGCAAGTGTTTTTTGTCGGAAGCAAAATTTTTTTTTTTTTTATGGAAGCAAACAAATTTTTTTTTGTCGGGAGAACATATCTTGTTGGAAGAAATTTTTTGTTGGAAGCAAGTGTTTTTTTTGTTGGAAGCAATTTTTTTTTTTTTTTTTTGTCAGAAGAAAATTTTGTTGGAAGCAAGTGTTTTTTGTCAGAAGAAAGTTTTTTTTTTTTTTTTTTTTTGGAAGCAAAAATTTCTTTTGTCAGGAGAAAATTTTTGTTGGAAGCAAGTGTTTTTTTTGTCGGAAGAAAATTTTTGTCGGAAGCAAGTGTTTTTTGTCAGAAGCAAAATTTTTTTTTTTTTTGTCGGAAGAAAATTTTGTAGGGAGAAATTTTTTTTTGTCAGAAGAAAACTTTTATTGTTGGAAGAAAAGTTTGTTGAGAGAAAATTTTTCTTTTTTTTTTTTTGTCAGAAGGGGAATTTTTGTCGGAAGAAAATTTCTTGTTGGAAGAAAATTTTGTCGGAAGAAAACTTTTTTTTTTCGGAAGCAAAAATTTTCTTTTGTCAGGAGAAAATTTCTTGTCGGAAGAAATTTTTTTTTGTCGGAAGCAAGTGTTTTTTTTGTCGGAAGAAAATTTTTTTTTTAAAGAAAAAATTAATAGGTTCACATTACCCCAAACTTGTGCCATTTTGATTTAATTTGTGGTGGCATAAGAACAGATAACCACACCTATTTTTGTATATATATTTTGAATTAAATTGTGATACTTCTACATTGAACAAATATTTTTTGAATACTTCTAAATTTGTAATATTGTCTTGAATACTGATAAATAGCCTAATTTTTTTTTTTATTATGATGTAAAATTTAAATTCATAACATGAGTGTTTTTTTTTTTTTTAATTTTTTAATTTTTTGTAATAGTTGTCTGAATCATTTTTATGATCTTTTTCTTGAGTCTTGATATGAATCTTCCTTTTTCTTCTTTAATTTTTTTAACAAATAAGTCTTCCCAAATCAATTTCCAATCATCCTTGTTGATATTATAATTATGTGTCTTGAGACTAATAATTCCAAGTATAAACACCTCTTCCCACAAAACATCCCAATTGACCTTTTCAATTACATAATTTCCACGCTTCCATAAGATTCTTCCTTCTGGTATCTCCAGTAAATCCAGAAACAGTCCTCTTGAGGCTTCCACATCCCCAAAATATATTTTTCTTCTCCATTCTGCATCTGTTAATGTATCCTCTTCCCAATATATGTTTCCTAAATTTCCCTTGATACCATCATATGTAAGTAATTCTAGAAATTCCAGTATTGAAAGAGAGAATCCTGGAAGCTCTTGCCAATCTTTAGATTATTGAATTTGTTGATGCAGTTCTGGAAAATTGAACAATTCTTCAAATTTTAAATATGGAATTCATATCTGAAATAAATCCTCTCCTTCTTCAACAAATGGTGTTTCCCAGTAATTGATTTCTTCTGTATTTCCTACAATTTTGCAATTTATGTCTGTCCAGCCTTCTTCATTCCAGCCAAGATTCCATTCCACTTTATTTTTATGTGTAAGTTTGGAATCCATGACTGTCTAGATCCTTTCTGAGGTTTGGTGAGATTATTGAGTTTTGAGATAAAAGACTAATTCCTCTTTGATAAGGCAGGAGGTCACTTCCACTGAGTAATAAGAGTGTTTAAAAAAGATTTTTTTCTATAAGGTAGTTTGAATGATTTGAAATTCCTCTTTGATTAGGCAGGAGGTCACCGCCCTGATACTACTACAGATATGAAAATAATTCTCTTTTATTTTTAGGTTATTTCTTTTATTATTTTGCTATTTTTTATGGTGGTTTTTTTTTTTAATTGGCAATTAAAATTGGATTACTTCAGTTATTATTGAGAGATATTCACCCTTCTGTTGTGAATTACTGAAAGACATATGTCCTTCAATATTTCTCCAAATATCTTGTTGCGTTGTTTTCTTTGTGTATTTCCTTTCCATTCTGAAACAAAACCTTTGACTTCATGAATAAACATGTACCCTAAATCACACCAGCAAAGAATTCCTCCCAAGATTTCCAAACCATCTAGATTCAAGTCTTCTTGAGCCCATAACATTTTGTGATACAGTCCTTCTATTGTAATTTGATAATATCCATAAGGCTTCTTCCAGTAAGGATTCCTTAAATTTCCTTTGATTCCAATAGTGGTTAGTAATTCCAGAAAATCAACATTTGTAAGATCTGATCCAGGTAGTTCGGAAAGATATTTGGTTTGAATTATTGGTGAATCTAGCTCAAACTCATACAGCTCCTTAAATGTTATTATTGGAAGTATTACATAATCTTCCAGTCCTTCATATTCTGGTATGTCTTTCTGTATGCCATTTTGATTCTGGGAGTCATTTGGTAATCCAAATGTAATTCTTTGATTTTGATTAAATAAATCAGTTGAGCTTGAAAGGCAGCATATTTGATCATAGGCATCATTAAATTCTTCTAGAATGCTAAGTCCAGCTAGCCTTTGTGTATTTTCTGATAACTCTCCTTCTTCTAGGTCTTCAAATATTCCTCCTTGCTTATATTTATCTTCCAGATCTCCATTATTTTGTTGGTATAGCTTCAAGCCATCTTCTGATTCTGCTGTTTCCGTTTTTTGTTCAATCCTCTTTTGAATATTTCTTTCCCAAACTTGATCCATTTTGTCTTCAGTAATTATGGCACTTTCCTTTTCCAATTCTTCAAATTTTCTTTTTGCCAATGGATTGATTATGTTGTCTTTTATTTTTTCAGTATCACTAATGTACCAAGCTTCCTCCTTGAATAAATTGGAATAATCTTCTGCAATTCCTGAGGAATTTGCTTCAAGTGGCTTCAGATCCATTTTAAATGTCTTCTGTGGGCTTTCTACTTTATCTTCTTCATTCATACCACTTAACTCAAGTGCTAGCCATTTCTCTGGGTCTTCTATGGCCATGTCCAAATTTCTTCTCATCTTCTTCAGTTCCATTTTTATTTTTTTTGATTGCTTCACTTCTTCCTCTTCTGGATCCTTCTCTTTAGATTTTCCTTCAGTTTGAGGTGGATTACGTTCTTTAGAGGAAGATAATATGCTAATATTTTCTTCATCTATTATCTGGTTGAAATTTTCAAATACTAAGAAGTCCCGGTAGGTTTTCTCCTCATTACCAGTAGTGACTTCAAGATTTTTAATTTGACCAATTGGTTTCAAAAAGTTATCTGTTGATTTTGATGTGTAAGGGCCGATTTTTAATTCTGCTTTTAGGGCTATTTCCTGAGTTATTACATTCAAATCATTTTTTGCATCAAAAATAGCTGAGAAGGGTATTTTGTTTGGTCCAAGAAATACTGTCTTCACTCTTGTTGAAGATTGACTTTCTGTTTCCTCAGTTTCTTTTCTTTTGGATTATTCTGCTCCATGTATTTACCATTTTCCAATCTCTGAAGATGCACAAAGCTCCATACCTCTTGGTGGAGAAATTTGCCAGCCCATAGCTTGAGGGTTAAATATTGGTAAACATAATCGATGTCCATCTTGCTCTGGATAACTAAATATCTCCCCTTGCTTGTGTGAAAATTTCAATTTAACATTATTATCTTCTAAAAATGGTCTTCCAAGTATGGTGTGTACAGCTCCTTTTGCTATGAATAAATGAATTTCTTTTTCTTCTCCTGTTATCATAGTAATTGGTGTAAATTCTGAGAGTCCAACCAAAGATGTGGTATGTCCACCAATGCCTCTGAGATTCATATTGAGCTTTCTACTTGTAAGTGAGGCTTGAATTGCAATTTCCTCTGGTATTATATTAATTTCTGATCCAGTATCCACCAATGCCATTGTAGGATATTCTTCTCTTCCAATAAATACTTCCATAAAGCCAAGTGGGCATGCATAATGTAATCTTGGGGTATCATAGTCCCGTAGCTTTACTGAAAGTAGTCTTTCTTGAATATTTGACGTATTGACTGATTTTATCACTTCTTTTTCCTGGGTAGTTAAATTTTGTAATTTATCAATAAAGGTTGGTGACATTGATAATATTTCTTCAAGAGTAAGATTTATCTTTTGTTCAAGTATTTTCTTTATCACATGTTCAATTATTAGCTTTGGGTTATTGGCTGTAGATTTTACCTTGTCTTTTAATTCCATCTTTTGCGACTCCTGTCTTAGTCCCTCCTTATTCTCGTTCCTAGAAATGATTTTGATATCATCATTATCTACTTCCTTTCCTTCTTGTGTTTTCTTGTATTTTGTTGGAATTAGAGCTCTTATTTCTTCTTCTGCCTCATCTTCCTTGTGGTAGGCACCTGGTATCTTCTTTTTAAAGGGTTTGTGTGTTTCATTTTTATCCTCTTGCTGAGTTTGGTTTTGACTTTCCTGTCTTACAGCTCTTTGCCTTGTCTGTCTAAGCCCAACATTTATTTGAAGATTTTCATTTGCTGGTGATATTTGAGGAGGTTTCCAGTTTCCCCACTCTTCTATTTGAGCTATAGCGGTCGCCTTCTCACCTTTGCTTTCCTCAGTTACTGTTGTTTCTTGCTTCTTTGGGGATGGATTTGATTGTTCCATCATTTTCTTTGTAAAATCCTCCTGCTCTTTGGCAAAATTTCTCACTAATTCTTTTGCAGGTTTAGGGCCTTCTGTGGGTACTCTCTGAAAATTTGGAAAAAGATATGTTCCTCCACGCTTCAAGACAATTCTTTTTTCCAAGTCTTCTGTGAGATGATTACATCTTATTGCAGAATGTCCTTCTTCTAGGCAGTAATAAAACTTCAAAGGCTGTCTTGGAACCATTTGAGCTGGAACATATGGTTGATAACCAGAAGATATGGTTGGTGAAGGATATCTTGTCCTGAATGGCTGTGAGTTTTGTATAGTTCTATGATCTTGATTATTGCTTGGTTGAGGTTTTTTGGGTGATTCAACTACTTCAGAGAGGTGTTTGAGCTGATTCAATACTTCCTTAACTGCTTCATTCCCAGTATCCTTTGATTGATTTTCTTGTGGCTGAGTATTTTTAATTGTTTTGGTAAGATCTTTCATTTTCTTTAAGACTTCTTCCCAGCTTTCCTCTTCAAACCTAGCTTTCTTCTCTTGTGACTTTGGTTGTGAAAATTCCTTCTGTTGAATTAAGACTTTGGCTTCTAGATCTTGTTCAATATACAACTTCAAGATTTCCAATCTTGGAATGATATAACCACCATCCAAAGCTTGCACCATGGCCTTATCTTTAATCATTTCTTTGTAAATAGATTCTTGAACACTCAAGGAAAGATTTGCCAAAATTTCTTGATTGTGATTGATATCTCCTTGTATATATTGATACCTTTTGAGATAATTAATAATAGATTCATATTCACCAATGAACCTTTTATATTGGGTCATATTTCTAATTCCTCCTTCTTGTTGAATCTTTGTAAATAATTGAGTAATTGAGGACAGCTTGTATCCTCTTTCAGGTGACACTGTTCCCCATCTCCTCTTCATATCCAATTTTAATTGCTCCCAATCGCCAGTTTCATATCCAGGCATTCCTTCAAGATGGTAGCTAATTTCTTGATCTTTAGTCCAAAAGGATATCTGTCTTGCTATATCCCTTCCACTTGCTCCTTCAATTTCTGCTATATTTTCTACTCTTTTAATAAATCTTTCCACTTCCCTTGCATCAAACCATAAATTATAATCCTTTGGTCTGATCTTGACAATGGGTGTATTGTTTTGTGGGATTTCTTGTTGCAATGGGCTTGAAGCCTGCGCATGAATATTAACCCGCTTTGGTAGAGTATTTGGCCTTTGTGAAGTGAATGGAGTTGATGAGGACATAGGCCTTGAAAATGGTGATGGTGACCCTTCTTGTCTAAAGATTCTTGGCATGCTTGTAGTTCCTTCCATTGGGCTGTTTTCTGCGGTAAAACTTGACTCTTTCCTTTTCCCTTCTTTTTTTAAGGAGTTCAATTAATTCTTGTCGCATTTCCAACATTCTTTGATGAAGTCTTTCTACATCAGAAATATCTTCTTGTCCTTGCATGGTCTCTTCATTTATAATTTCTTCTTTGGATTCATCTGGATTGTGTCGTATCTTTGATGATGATGCTGAATCCATATTGATATATTCTTTGTTGATTTTCTCTTTTTCACTTTTCCTTTTAATTTATAATAGTTCCTTGAGTAATTTCTGAAAATAATCTGTAACTATCTTTTGATTGTTCTTCTTGGTTCTGGGTGTAGCAACTGGTATACTATAATCTATAGGTGATTCTTCTCCAGGTGGTGTTTCTCCTCTTTTTGGATAATAATAGTGAAATGATTTGGTTGAAGCACTTGATGGTGATGATGATTTAGAATTTTGTGGTTTTTCTGATTCCAGATTGACTTGATAGGTGCTTGAAATTTTTTACTGATAAAAGGCTTTTTTTTATGGACTAAATTTGAATTTTTTTTTTTTTTTTTTGATAATTGATGGATTATTGATGGTTGAAGCTGTTGGCCACTGTTGGGACACCAGATGTGGGAACTACTTTTGGTGTGGGATGAAATAAGGCAGTACCTTGAGGGGGAAATTATTGGTAAGTCTGTTTTGAATTTCAGAATTGTCCAATAACCATGGGTGCTAAGGTGTATTAGCTGCCCCTCTAAATAATACTGAATAGTCAGCCTACAGAAAATCACAAAATAAAATAAGATTTGTGGCTTAAACAGATAGAAAAGACTTATCAGCAGTCTCTAAATCAGACCTATCGATAACACTTCAGTAAAACTCTGATTTAAAAAAAACTAAAATTTCTGATACAGTAAAAGCTAAGATTTTTTATTATTTTGATAAAAGTAATGATAATATTTTTTTTTGTTATTTAATAAAATTAATAAGAATATTTTTTTTTGGTTTTATTTTGATTATAATGATTTTATATATATTAATACTAATAAAAAGACTACTGGATATTCTTTTTTTATATTTTTAATGTTAAGTTGATATCACTACTTCTTTTCTTTTAATAATACTAAGCTTCTGAGCTTTTTCACTATTGTTATACTACTATTATTTGAAAACACTAAGCTACTGAGCAAGGCTACTGAGATTTTTACTATGTTAATACCACTTATTCTTTGACAATACTAAGCTACTGAGCAAGGCTACCAAGCTTTTTACTACTAAAACACTACTACTACTACTCTAGATATCCTGCTAGTTCAGGGATGGTTGTGATCCTGGATAGTGGGAACTTGTTCCATGATGCTTGGGAAAATGAGGAAGAGAGGACCTCTATTTATAGAAGTTGGGCCTCCATAGAGCTTCTCAAAACAGGGTACTTAGAAAAATCATAACTGAGAGGTTTTAGCTGGTGAGACATGTAGTTTTGATGTAGCAATGTGTTTGCTGAGAGAATTATGCTTGTGGTTCTTTTTTCTTATCAAAATCATGTGATGTATTTGAGATAATTTGGCTGGTGAGATTTTCTTTTTTGCAAGAAAGTGGAGAAAATACAGCTCCTGACAATTGAACTGTCTTCTAGTCATATGATATATATGAGAAAATTATGCTGGTGTTTCTGTTTCTTATCAAGATCATGTGATGTCTTTGAGATAATTTTGCTGGTGACATTTTCATTTTTTATTTTTTCTTTTTTTTGCTGGAAAGTGGAGAAAATACAGCTCTTGACAATTTAAATTTCTTCTAGTCATATGATATGTATGAGAAAATTATGCTGGTGTTTCTGTTTTAGTTTTGTATCATTTCATATGGAGATTGCATCATTTCTACAAAGTTTGATGCATGTCATTATTACTAAGCAAACATTTGTTCTTGGAAAATATATTGTAATTTTATGTTTAGCCTTGAGGTATGTCTTCTTTCAATTGAATCAAGGTGGGGAAAATACAGCTCTGATGCTTTGATCCGTCTTCATATACCTTTATTTAGATTAACTTCTTTTAATTGCATAATTTGTTATTGATGAGGCAATAAGGTGGATAAATATTTTGATAAGATCTTGAGGCTGTGTATTGTTTATTTCTGTTTGAAACCTGTTTTTGTAATGTGTAATTTGTTTTATTACCCTTTTTTTTTTTTTTATTGGTAAGCTTGAAACTGATACTAATGGTATGGAATACCGCAGTGGTACGTGATTGAGAAATGGAATTCAGATAAAAATTCAGCCCAGCGGGCTTGACGGCAAGTGAGAATCTTGGAAGACACAAAATATTGAAGAGATGAATGATCGGTGAGAACTTCAAAAGGGGAAGAAATTGAAAGAAGGAAAGCCCTCCAGTGCTTGATAGCCCAGACTATGCCCAGGAGTTCCTTGTCATGAATCTCATAATTAAGCTCAGCTGGGAGAGGCGTGTGGCTATCAAATGCAATAGGATGTTTTCCTGAGTCAGAGACCTGACTCAGTACAGCACCCAAGGCATAATCTGATGCATCGGTCTCTACAATGGTGGGTAGAGAAGGATTGGAGCAGTGGTGAATGCCTCTTTGAGTTGATGAAACTGTTGAAGAGCTTCCTCAATGAGGGGAAAACGGGAATCTTTCTTGAGGAAACTTGTGAGTGAACTAATCTTCTTTGAATAATTCTTGATGAAATGGCGGTAAAAATTGGTAAAGCAAAGGAATGATTGGAGAGCCTTGAGGTTTCTTGGAGGTGGACAATTGAGAATTTGCTGGACTTTTGCTTTGTGCATCTTGAGGCCTTCAGAAGAAACAACATAACCTAAATACTCTACACTAGAAACATGGAATAGGCATTTGGATGCCTTAGCAAAGAGGTTATTGGCTCTGAGTCTGGAAAGAACAGTGGACACATGAGTGATATGTTCTTCCTCAGATTTGGAAAAGACCATAATGTCATCCAAATAAACCACAAAATAAACATAAAGAAGATCATAAAAAATATCATTGACAAGATTTTGAAAAGAAGCAGGAGCATTGGTAAGCCCAAATGGCATAACCACGTATTCATAACTACCATATTTGGCTCTAAGACAAGTCAAATGTTCATCACCTTCCTTGATTCTGAGCAGGTTATATGCACCACGCAAATAAATCTTGGAGAAGATAGAAGAACCATTGAAAACAGTGAGAAGCTGATTCATACAAGGAACAGGATACTTGTTCTTCCTAGTAACAGCATTGAGTTTGCGGTAATCGAAACACAAATGGAGGCCACCATCTTTCTTTTTGACAAGAAGAACAGGTGCTCCTGTAGGAGAGGAGCTTGACCGGATGAAACCTTTCTCAACATTCTCTGAAATGTAGGCCCTGAGTGTATCTGAATCTTGGTTTGATAAAGAGTAGATCACCCCAGCTGGAGGTAGAGACCCCTCCAGATCAATATGATGATCACAGGCGCGGTGAGGAGGAAGTTTCTCTGCTTTCACCTTGGAAAATACATCCAAGTATTGGTGATAAACAGAAGGAACAACCTTCATCATGGTTTCTATTTCTTCTGGCTCTTCCTCTTCATCCCACAACTCCTCCAGGGAGTCATGGTAAGATGAGGGAGGAAGGTCCATATTCCCAAAAAAGAGGTGAAGTGAAGATACAGAATTATCTTCGCCAACATCTTGAATCTCTTTGAAGACTTCATCTCTAGATGATAGTAATGACTGATGGGAATTAAGGGAAGGGATATGGACAGAAGATGGAAATGATGGTGTTCTAGAATCACCAACCAGAGCTGCACATGATTTGGCAGAAGAAATGTCATTACTAAAAGAAATTGAAGGATCATGATAGTCCTTATGATCAGAACTAAAGGTGATATATTGTTGCCTCCAATCAATAAACAGATTAAAATGATTAAGAAAGTCAAAGCCCAATATGAGGTCTTCTCCCTTGGGAGTATCAATGACTAAGAAGTCCCATTCAAAGCTTGGGAAGGAAGGGAGCTCAACCATATATTTAGTATGGTGAGTCACAAATAAGGAAGGAGACTCTGAGGAGTCAAGAATAATAAGGGGAATCTTCTCTGGGATTTCTGACATGGTCAAAGAATACTTGTGAACAAACTGCTTTGCAATAATTGAGTTGGTAGCACCAGAATAAATCAGAATACTGTAAAACATATCAGAGAGAGAAGAAAAAACAAAAAAAATTATGAGAATTCTTGACACCAGTATTCAGAATGCAAAATTGTGCTCTAGATGGAAAACAGTGAAGACCATTGAACACAACATGGTCTTCACTCAGGCTTTTCCCTGGCTGGGAAATTTGCCTGATGGCTGGGTAAGCTTGTTTTGAGGCCTTTTGAAACAGGACTCAAGACTATGCTTCCCACCACAATAGGTACAAAGACCCTCCTTGATTCTTCTTTCTTACTCAGAGTTCATGAGCTTGAAATCTTTATTCAATAAAGAAGAATGGGGCTTGTCCCTCTTCTGAAAATTCTTCTTCTTTTGACTTGAACTTGGAGAATTTTGAGGATGAGAAGAACTTGACTTTGAGGCTTTTGGCTTCTTCTCTTGATGATGACTCTTTTCATTTTGCCTCTCATGGTACCTGGTATCAAGTTCCAGGGTAACGTCCATTAAGTCTTGAAGAGAGTCAATTCTTGGAGGATGGGAGGCCAATTCATCCAAAATCCTGGACGGCAATCCCTTCCTGAAATGATGGATGAGAGATCTTTCACCCCAATCCCCGATTCTTGAGAGTAAACTTCTGAAATCAGCAATGTATAAGGATAAATGCCCACCTTCTTTCATTCTTAAAGAATCCAACGCATCTTCTGCTTTTCTGACTTCATTAAGATCCCCAAACAAAGTGAAGAGTTGGGATTCAAACAGTTTCCAAGAGTTGAGAAGGTAATTTGAATCTTGATTGGTGAGATTGGAAAGATAAGGCTCAATCCATTTTACAGCCCTGCCAATAAGAAATGATGTGGCATAGAGAACTTTCTTTCTGTCTTGAGAGAAATTTGCTGGATCATTATGAGATGTCAATTGACAAGACTGAATGAAACTTCTAACTTTGAAGGGTTGAGTCCCATCAAAGCATTCTGATGCCTTCATAGATGGAGTCTTGAAGGCTGATGGTCTTGATGCTTCAGAAGATGAAGCTGCTTGAAGATTGGCCATAATCTGAGTCATTTGCTGCATGATGGCCAATAAAGATGGTTCAGACTGATGAGAGACAGGCTGATTAGACTGGGCTATAGTTGGCCCTCCAGTACCTTGGGATGCCTCCAACAGCGCAGGGACACCTTCAGTACCATCAGACTCTTCCTCTTCCACAGAATTCTCCTCCTCCTCTTCACCATCTTCACCTGGACCTTTGAAAATAGTCTTTGAAGTTCCTGGAAATCGGCCAACTACTTTTGAGAATGAACATGATCTTCTTGGCCCTCTTCCTTCCTTCCTGGATGGTGCTGCTCCTTCCATGCGGGGTCCTCTATCTAATTGGGACCTCAGTTGAGGAACTGCTGGGGTGCCATCTAGAGGAGCTCTTGGAGTTGGAGTGAGAAAAGCTTGAGCTCTGGCCTGATATATTGTCTGTCTTGCCGGAGGTGAATGTTCAACAGGCATGATTTCAGGAATAAAATTGAAATAAATGAATTTAAATCAAAATTTGCTTGAAGTGAAAAGAGTCAACAATCAAATCTTGAGGAAAATCAATGAATCAATCCAAAATCTTCAAGTACATCAATAAATCAAATCAAATGAAGTCTTGAAGTCAAAATCAAATCAATGTCTTGAAGTAAATCAATGAATAAAATCAAAATGAAGTCTTCAAGTCAATAAATAAATGAATAAAATCAATCAAAATCAAAATCTTGCAGAAATCAATCAATCAAATGAAATCTTGAAGAAAAATCAATTTATGTCAAAATTCTTGATGTGAAAAAATCAGCAGAATCAATGAAATCTTCAGGTCAATCAATTTTCTTGAGGTCAATATAAAATATGTTCAATAAATCAATCAATCAAAATCAAGTAAATTCTTCTTTAAAAACCAAAATTCTTGAAGAATGAATCAATTATGAATCCTGATGTGAAGAATGTGTCTAAATATCTTGATGAAAAAATTTGAAAATCAAAGAAAATCAAGGTGATGCCTGAATTATGAATGAAATGAGAATTTGATGATTTGAAAAATATATCAAAAAGAATAAAAAATAAAAATGGGTCAGCTTTCAATTTTAAAAATGAAGAATGAATGGAAGAAAATTGAGAGGTGATGATGAATCATTAAGTTCATAAGCGTAAAAGAATCATAACTTTGATGAAATGAGTGAATGAAATTATAAGGAAAGAATGAACAGAATGAAATGAAATTATGAGTTAATTAATATAATGTCACAGGGGCTCTTGGACAGAAATACAAGAGTGGCCTGGCACTCAGCAATCAGGGAACTCACTTGGAAGACTCCAAAGAATAAAGAAATAAAAATAAAGAGTAAATTCCTCTAAAAGATATGCAGGTACAAGATGAGATGCAATAAGAGGAAAGGGAAGCCAGATGGCCAAAGAGCCAACCAATCAAGTCCTTAATCACTGTTTCAACCTGCCAAAAATGAACAATGGAATTAGTAAGGATATGACCACCAAATATCCATTGACAGGTGAGGAAAGAATAAGAGAAAAGTTCTAAATGACTGACTTAATAATATCAGTATTTGCTTAACTAAAATAAAAAGGAAATAGAGATAAAAATAAATCAAAGTATATTAATCAACTGGGGGAAAACCCCCCAGGGTGGAAAGGGTAGCAGGTATATGTGAAAAGTTGGGAGCTTGAGTTCTTCAGGCTGAAAACTGATCTGTATTGATCCTTGAGGCTGTATTGATTGTTTTGGGAATTGATACAGCTGGCTAATATTGAAATTGAAATGGGTTGAATGTATTTCCCACACTTGAAAATGAAATACAGTTCTTGATGGATCCAGACTGTATTGAAATGAAGGTGGTTGCCAAGATGGATTGAGTGGAGCTTTGACACTTGACGACTCCTTTTGGCACTGCCTCTTGAATGCACCTTGAGAATGAATTGACAGTATTCCATTGGAAGGAATACTTGGAGTGAGAATAACCAATGATGCTTGATGGTGTCATTGGTATTTGATGTTTTGACACTTGCCCTTGAGCCTTGATGAATCCTCTTGATGACGTGACTGAATGGCCTGATGGAAGGTTGGAATAACCAGATGATATTGCCCCCAGTGTATTGCTGCTGAAAAAAGATGCATAATGGTGTAAACACCATACATGGCATTTTGGTTATTGGAGGTTGAAAATGGCCATAAGTCTTTAGAGATGACGCCAGGAGGATATTGGTGAAATTTGGTTTTGGAAGGCTTCAGAGGTGTCAGAGTGTCTTTTGAGGTATTTGGCCACATACAGCTCATACAGCCTTAAAACTGTATTTGTGCAAAGTGCGCAAATGCGCAGAAACTGAATTTAAAGCCAAATACATCTTCTTGGGCTGTATTTCCCCTGTTGACTGGGAAATACCAAAATTGCCCAAAAGTAGAGAAAGGCCAGGAAAGGCCTGATGACAGTGAAGGGCCCAAGTTGGGCCCAGATGATAAAATGGCCATAAAAGGCCAAATGAGGTGAGATGGTCAATTTGGCCAAACTGCCATATATTGGACGTGGCATGGATATTCCATATTGAAGTCCAAGGGGATGAATTGCCATGGTTGCAACACCAGGTGATAAAAGGTGGCAAGTATATGTGAAAGGATGAGGTGCTGATCCTGGAAGATGAGTCACCAGCTGTATTTTCTGTATTGGGCCAATACAGTTCTGGCCATCTTGATAATTGAACAGTGTGATTGAATTCCCACAGTGGAATATGAATTGGCCCGATTGGGCCAAGGACATACAGGTATAATTGATTGCTGCCTGTATGGACCAATTGAGTTGTCCAAGGAGTATTGAAGTACTTGCTTCCTTAACAGCTGATTGAATGATGAATAACATCTGAGAATGGCCCTTGGAATAATCCTGAAATAATTTCCAACCCAACTTCTGCAGAACCAGGTGGTTGGGGTCCTAGGATGGTCTTCTGATAGCTGCCATGGATTGCCAGACTGATGATCTGAAGAGTCCTCCTTCAAAATTGGTGATGGATTTTGGGACCTTGATTTGGAATCATGCAATTGGGTCCTGAAAACGTCACCATTGGATTTCTGAGCAGAAATGGTGCATAATGGTATATAATACCATATATGCATCACTCCTGCAACCTTGAGTAAAGGATGCATGGAGGAATGGGAAGAATCCCCCTTGAGTTGAGGGGAAGGATTGCTGAGCTGATCTGGTGGCCTCTGGTGGTTACCAGAGCCCATGGTCTGAAAAGTGGTCCATAGTGATTCTTGGCCAAAATGGGTCCTGAGGGTCTTTATGGACATTTTGGGGGCAAGAATAGCTCAGGTGAGTCCAATTGTGGTTTGGGACACACCTGGACTTGGGGGCTAGTGGGAAGACCCCTTTTGGTCTCATTGGATTAGGCCAAAGGAAGCCTGATTGGCCCATGGGCTGTAGAGGCCATAGGGGGCCTAAATGGCCCAAAAGGCCATTTAGGCCCTAGACCCCCTAATAAAAAGGGATGGTCCCAGGATGGTGGTTATGGCTATGGGGCCCAGAACCCCCTAGGAGACAAAAGGCCACCCCAGGCCCAAAAAAAAGATAGAGACCTGGGGGTTGGAGATATGGAAATTGGCCAGGGAGGCCAATGATGGCAGGATATTGCCTGAGGCGATAAAAGGCCAGGGGAAGATGTTATGGCCAAAGGGGGCCAATTGGCCATAAAAGATATGGTGTGGGAAATTGGCCCCAACTTGGTCCCAGGCTAAATTGCCGCAACACTCATGGAGGAGGGTCATTACTCGTGGTTGTGACAAAAATGAGACATGAGCTTGTTTATGTGTTTTAAAAATATAAAACCACATTTGCTTCAGATAATGAACTATTAGGATTTATCAAAAGACATGAAGTTGATATTACTCTTCATATTGATAGACCATATCCCCCAGTACTAAGATGTGAGCCTTAGAGGTAATTTCATATACCCACAAGACCACAAATATAAAAAATAATATATTAATATAAATAAAATAAATTTATTTATATTATTAAAATAAAAATCAAAATATAAATATAAAATTATATTAAAAATAAAAAATTAATTATAATCTAAAAATAAAAAATACATTAAATTTTGTAAATATAAAATTACATTTATACTTGAAAAAATTAAGTAAAAATGAAATTTTAACAAAATTGTGAAAAAATAAATAAATTTGGAAAAAAGTTAAATAAAATTTATTATAACTTTTTATCCAATAAATAAACATATAAAATTTATTTCACCATTGGATTCCTCATAAAAAATCAGGTGGGGTCACCTCTGAGTGAAATTCTTGTAACTCAACTCTAAATAAGCTTAAATTAAGTTTTTTAGTATTTTCAATACAAAAGTTGAAAATCCTCAAAACCTTAATTTAATTCGCACCACATGTGGTGTTAACCATCAATTTTTATGTTAAAATTGAGGTGTTGTGTTTAGTTTAGAAGTTATGAGGAATTGAAGTATTTTCAATTGAATTCAATTGAAATGTCAAAATGTGCGCGTGTATTACATAAGTGAACTTTGATTTACATATGAGGTGTCAATTATTACTGTATTGTACTGTACAATTGAATTGAATTACATATGTAAAGTACAAGTATAATACATGATGAGGAATTAAAGGAAAAATAAATTGGAAAGATTAAATTTGGGGGGGAAAAGGAACTCCAGCTCTAAGGGGGAGCTAGACCCCCAAAATCCTTGCTGACAGGCGTGGGATGTCAAAATTCACGCAAAAGTTCATCACTTTTTGCCTGGAATTGAGTTACAGGGTCTGTGGACTCAATTGATGATGAGGTTTTGATACCAACTGGGGTAGTTTTAGCTGTTGCCAAGAGGGTAAAACTACCCTTAAGATAAAACAATCATAATAAAAACAGTTTTAACTGGTTTCTACGCCTCTGACACACATTCTGACGTGTTTTGAAGGCTCTAGGCCTGGTATTGCTATAGTAATGGCTGATTTAAGGGTCTAAAATGGCTAAAAATGGCTAAAAATGGCTTAAACCAGCCCTTTTTGGCCTAAACCAGGGTTCAATGATGCCATAATGGGCTTTTCTGTTGTCAGACTGTTTTTCACGACTGACAAGAGTAAATTTTACTTTTGGAGTAAGAGAATTGATGGCTATAAAAGAATGTCTTCTTTGCCCCACTTTTCTCTTCATGTTAGAATCTTTTCCTTTTATTAATTAGTTTAAACACTGTTAAACCAATCAATCAAAGATTCCAACCACCATTTATAAATCATTTTAATCATTTTAACCACGTGAAAAAAATTATTATAATCATTGTTTGTAACTCTTATAATCATTTTTACCCCTGAACCACCCCAAAAGTGAATTAAAGCATCTTTCATCACTGTAAACTTTGTCACTTTGTTTCCAAATTCACTCTGGTCACTTTTGGGCGTGTTTTCTCTTTAATACTCTTTTTAAAGACTTTGTTCTTTGATTAATTGCTTGCAGTTCTTTGCTCAATTAATTCCAATTGAAATTGCTCTTGAAGAAATTTCTTTTGTAGCCTTAAAATATCTCTTGTAGAGTATTTTTTGGATAACTTTTTATTGTTGGTAAAACAATAAATTTTTATAATATTATTGTTTTATACTAATAAAGTTATAAACAATAAAATTGGCGTGTTTTCTCTTAAAAATAATATTCCATACTATTTTTTTGATTTTTTACCTTATATAAATTTTGAGGACAGGAAAAGTACTTGATTTTTAATCAAAGTTTCATATCCACACCTTACATAAGAGGTACAGACTATCCAGCAAGTCCCACAGCTGGACAAGCCTTGGAAAAACATATGCATGAGCTGATACAACTTGGTGTACTAAGAAAAGTAGGCCATAATGAGGAATTTGAAGTGAAAATGCCCGTTATTATTGCTTGGAATAATGACAAATCAAGGATGGTTGGAGATTTTAGAGCATTGAATACCTACACAGTTGCAGATAGGTATTCAATTCCTAGAATCCAAGAAACTTGAACCCAGTTGTCTAAAGATAAGTATATAACATCAATGGATGCATTATAGGGCTTTAATAAAGGTTTTTTGACACCCAGAGCCAAGACATTACTGAGAATTATTACCCACTGTGGTGTTTATGAGTATGTTGGAATGGAATTTGGTATTAAAAATGCACCATCTCATTATCAAAAAATGATGAATACCATCTTCCCCACAGAATTATCTGAAAGATGGCTCATTATTTATATTGATTATATAATAATATGTTCTGACTCATGGTCTTTTCACTTTGAAAGAATTGCTAGAGTACTTGAGAAAGTTGAACAAGCAAATATGAAGATTTCACCCAAGAAGTGCAGATTTGGCTTTGAAGAACTCAAAGCTCTAGGACATATTGTTTCTGGTTTAAGCTTAGGTATTGACAAAAATAAACTATCAGCAGTATTCCTTAAGCCAACCCCCCAGAATAAGAAAGAAATGATGTCTTTTCTTGGATTTTCCAGTTATTAAAGGCAACATCTGAAAGATTTTGCAATTCTAGCGAAGTAACTCTTTGGAATATGGGATTAACAGACAGTATTCGAGATGAAACAAGAAAGAATTGAAGCTTATGAGAAGATAAGGAAAGATCTTACAGAAGCACCTTTTATCATGCCAGACTGGAATATACCTTTCAAATTGTACATTTATGCATGTGGAGATGGATTGGGAGCAGCCCCACATCAAGTCCAAATTATTGATGAAAACCTAAAGAAGGACAGATTTGTTATATCTCAAGCCAAATTAAACCAACAGAAGCCAGATATGGTGCGAGCAAAATGGAGTGCTTATGTTTGGTATGGGAACTTGAGAAATTCCATTATTATCCTTATGGAGGTTTAGTGGAAGTGATATCTGACTGTAATGCAGTGAAATAACTTCTTAACATGAATACACCTAACAGACATATGTCGAGATGGCAGATAGCCATCCAAGAATATAGAGGGAAAATGATTATAGTCCATAAATCAGGAAATATTCATAAGAATGTTTATGGAATTAGTAGGTGGGCTTAAGCCAATACTCCTAATAGCCCAGCTTATGTGCATCTGTAAGCAGAACCACCAATACCAATTGAAGGCATTAACTTAACTGATATTGGGGCTGAATTCTTGGAAGAAGTCAGAAAATATTATAAACAGGACAATAATTGACATATCTTGACATCCTTACAATATAAATACTCAAAAGATACAGCCTGGGTGAGTTCATCGGATGAAGCATGGAAAGCTTCCTATTCTGAAGAAGATTTCACTTGTTTAACAGCATAATATACCACAGGACCAAAAATTCCTGTGTAATGACATTATTCAGGAGCTTACTTCTCAATAAAATTCTTCATGAATTTCATGGTAGCATCTACTCTGGAAACCTTTCAGAAGACAGAAAACTTTAAAAGGTGAGAGACTGTGCATGGCGGCCATCTTGGAGAAAAGCAACCATTGAGTATTTTCATACCTGTGACAAATTCAAGAAAGCAAACAGGAGTACAGGCAAGGAATTTGGACTGATGATTCATATTAAGGAACCAAAATCCCCTCGGGAAGTTGTTCAAATGGATTGGGTCCCAGCAGTTCCTCCAAGTGGTGACAGAAGTCATAATTCTTGTTAAGTAATTGTAGACAGATATACCAAAACTCACATATTACTACCATGTCATAAAGATGACACTTCTATGGATGAAGATCTTCTAAGTGTTAGAGTTATTTCTGATACAAGGTTATTTAAGAATATAATAAGTGACAGAGATCCCAAATTCACATCTGCACTTTGAGCCAATCTTCACAGATTGTTTGGGACAAATTTATCATTTTCCACAGCATATAACCCTCAAACAGATGGGCTAGCAGAGGGAATGATTCAAGCTTTAGAAGACATGATCAGAAGATTCTGTGCTTATGGACTCGAATTTAAAGATTCTGATGGTTTTAACCCTGATTGGTGTACATTAATACCAGCTCTTGAGCTAGCATATAAAACATCAATCCATTCTTCTACTGTCAAAACACCAGCAATGCTAGAAAAATGTTGGAATCCAACACTTCCTTATGATAACCTCAAAAAGGACCTAGTGGATATACATCCAACAGCAAGCAGTTTTAAAATAATGCTTGACAAAGCAAGACACCATGCAAACAGATGTATGCAAGATTATTTCAAATATGCAAAAGGAAGATGGGATAAAAGTAATAAACCACCTGACTTCAAAATAGGAGACTTGGTCCTAGTGTCAACTCTTAATCTTAATAATATAAAAGGACCGAAGAAATTGAAAGATTCCTTTGCAGGACCATTCATGATAAAAGCACTTCATGGACCCAATGCTGTGCAATTGGAGCTCACAGGTGAACTAATGAATAAACACCCAGATTTACCTGTAAGTCTGATAAAACCTTACAGCTCAAGTGACAAAAAATCAATTCCACTAAGAAATAAACCCCCTTTGGAAGAAGGAGATGAAAAGAAAATTGTGAAAGTCCTTAGAGAAAGAAGGACAAGAACTAAAAAAGAAAGAGAACACCTTGTAAGGTAAAGAAATACAGCTCAAGAAGAGGAATGGCTACTTCAGAAAGATATAACAAACTCTGATAAACTACTAAGAAGGTTAAGACATGAAAGAAAACCTAAAGAATAGAAAAATCAAGCATTATTGAGCTTCAAGACTAACAAGGTCTATTGAAGAGGTAGGGCAGTGGATGATACCCTAATTAACTATATCAGATTGTGGTACAATTTTTTTTGGTTGTAGGGAATGTGAGCCTTTGAGATATAACCATATATCCAAAAAAGGTCACAACAAAATTTCTGTAATAATTATACTTATGATAATTATCTCAAAAAATTAGTAAAATACCATAAATAGGTAAGAAATCTGAGTTAACTCATAATCCAATGAATAAGCATTTAAAAAAAATTAAACCATCAGATTCCTCATGGTAAAATACACATATGTCATTTTTATGGCATATCTGAAAAGTCAATAATTACTGAAGTATAAGTAATAATATCTTAAAAAAGGTACAAAACCTCATTTATCTCAGAAACCAATGAATAAGCATATGAAATAAATTGTACCATTGTATTCTCAATAACAATATACACATAAAACAATTATAAATCTAAGCTCTAAAGTCAATACTTAAGGAATTAAGCTGATTATATGCACTTTTTGGTCAACGCATATATTCATGGTTTTTAGCTAATATCTCTTGAGATATACAAGATGGAGAGATAAACCAAAAATAAAGTAACCTCATAATTACTGTAGGAATACAGATATGACCTTTATTTCACAAGATATAAATAAGGTTAAAACTTGTAATGGATTATTGAATAAAATCAATAGAGCAGTTGACCACTTTGTTGCAAAAGTGGTCCAAAATTTAACAAAAATTGGACAATAACATTCTACTAGTTCATAAGTAAGGAATGACATAGCTGTTACTATAATATTCAAGGTATAGCCCCTTGAAATCATAGTCTGAAGTTTAAAATATTGAATTTTGACAGAAAAGATGAGTTCCAAGAGAAATCATCCAAAATAGAGTTTTGATGATTTGATGGAATTCTCTTGGAATTTTGATAAGGACATGTCAAGCTATCAGAATACACCCTCAGAATGGCTGTAGCATGTATAATGTAAAAGGTATTAATAATTGAAGTTTAAGCTTAAATTTGATCATTTACGATCACTCACTGTAATCTTATTTTAAGTTTAACAGTCATATAAGTGATGAAACTGATGAATACTATTAGATTATGATTAATACTAATAAAATCAACAAAGGTTAGGATTCTGCCAAGCCTATGATGACATCACACTTAGAGTTATAATGATAACTCTAATTAATGGTGTAATAATGAGATAAGAAGGCTTGATCATGACATAATCATCACTAAACCTTGAAATACTGATCATTTCCAGTGGATACCATCAGTAAACGTCTACTAGAAGCCTACTGGACTCTAGAAGGGAGGTATTTACTATAAATAGAGCTCTTTTTACTCTATTTTCCCCTCAGACGCATCAAAAACACTAAAATAATTAAATCAAAAGGTAATTTCTTTATTCTTTATATATAAAACTTTTATATCATCAAAGACCAAAGTTCATTTTTACTATAATCATCAATATTTATGCAATTACATCAATTATTTAATTGTTTTTGTTCAAAAATCTCTTTAACCTAATTTCCACCTAAAAATTGAAGAATATTTGTAATTTCTCTATTTTTATTTGTAAATACAGTTTGTATAAATTTTATTTACATTATTTTGGCATAAACTCTTTCAGAATTATTATATTAAGTATTAAAAGTAGGTTATTTTCTCTTTTATAATAATTTCTCTTGATTATTATTGTTAATAATTCTCATATTACTATAAATAGTATTTATATTAATAAATAACTATAATATTAGTAATATTATTGTTATTAATTGTTTTTTATTCATAAAAACCAATTTTTCACGCCTTTATTATTTGTTGGTAACAATAATAAAGGGTTTTTGAATATATTAATTATCTTATATTAATATATCATTTATTTATAATATAAATTATATTTTTATATTTATTAAATAATATAATTATTTTTACGCCATAATTATAATAGTTCTTTATTATAATAATTATTTTTCATCTTATTTATTTTATTTATAAGTACATTCATAGTACAATAAGTAAAATATTAGTAACTTTTACTTATTGTTTCATAGTCAAACCTTACAGATGGGGGGCCAGAGTTTGAAAAATAATTGCAAGATGCAGTTAAAAAAGCAGGATCAAGGATCAGAGTCACCACACCCTATTACCCAGAGTCTCAAGGAATGGTTGAAAGGGGCCATAAACAACTCAAAGTTGCACTAGTCAAAATGTGTGGGGAAAGTGGAGGAAAATGGAAATAATATTTACCACTAGTGACATTGGCTGACAGAATTTCCACTAAAAGAACAACAGGTTTCTCAACATTTGAACTCCAATTTGGGCAACTACCAGTATTACCAATTGACATTGGAACAAAAACCTTTTTAGCAGTAGAATGGCACAGAATATCCACAACTGGGGGATTATTGGAAGCCATAGCTAAACAATTGGAAGGAAAAGAAGAAATGAGAAGGAAAGCAGCAGAAAAACTCAAAAAATCAAGGGAGGAATTAATGAAATATTGGGATAGAAGAATGGCACATCAACTAAGATCACCACCTATGCTAGGAGATTTGGTCCTGGTTTACAACAAAGCAATAGAAACTAATTGCAGGCTACTTTTCAAAAACAAATGGAATGGACCCTACAGAGTAATCAGACAAATAAACAATGGACCATATGAAATTGAGGAACTGGATAGAACAGAATTAGCAAGAAGTTTTGCAGCATCTCAAGTCAAGAGGTTTTACCCAAGTGGTAAGTTGATGGACACAAAAGAAGCCATAGAAGAAGAACAAAGTGAAGAAGATGAACCAATAAATGAGGAAGAGGTATTGGAGGAAACCACGGAATAAGATGATTAATAGGGAGCTCTCACCCGGAATTCTGGGGACAGCATTAAATGGAGAGGGGGATGTGGTATTCCATACCATTTTTTTCACCAGGCTCAAGCTCATAGTACCCTATAGTAGCAGTAAATCCAGCCTACAGGCAGACTTACACTCAAATTTTACACCAAAAGGTTGATTTTACAGCAGGAAGCTGGATTCAACTCACAAAATCATGGCACAGGCACCAAAGGGCAGTGTATGTGTTTAAATAAATTATTCAATTTCATTATGCATATGTAAAAATCAAATTACATACAGAAAACTAGTTACAACAAATGAGGTACCACCCTTTAAATTACACACCCCACCCAGCTTTACACCCCTCTATAACCACAGGACTCATGCAGCAAGAAAGGGACACCTGCAAGAACTACACAGCAACATTGCATTCAACATAGAAAGTCACATGATTCAAAGCTAAACCCCATGGAATTCCTGCAAGTCATTTACAACACAGCCAAAGGAGTACCTTACCTTACATCCATAGTAACCCCACTTGAAGCCTTAAAACAGAATCAGAATTATTACACCACTCATCACCTCATGAAAACCAAAGCTAGTTACAACAGGCTTCATGCAGTACACAATTTTAATTAAATCTCAACCACATGACTATGCACAGCATGTGTCAAACTCAGAAATCACATCATGCCATAAAAACAGTTAATTCATCAGTGAAAGAAATTATCACCTGGCCTCATTTTAGAGTTCAAGAGGAAGAAAACAACCATGACACCTGCATAAATTTAACAGCCACTTCTACCAAGCCTCAAAAAAATGACATATGCAAAGGAAATACAAATTCATCATGTGATACTACACCCACCAACAGAATATCATGTGACAGAAAAAAGGCTGTGCACAAGAAAAATCCTCAGCCAAAATTAAATCACCTCATGCATGCAAAGAAAATACAATAATATCACATCATAATTAGCTCACCAACATACCATCATGTGTTGAATGGAGGCTGTGCAGAGAAAAAATTATCACCAAACCTTAAATCACCTGACCCATGCAAGAAAGGTCCTCACCAAAAATGGAGTCACATGATGAAATCAAGAGGAATTAAAGTGGAAAAAGACAGCTCCCATGGAGGGACCCCTGGGCTCCCAAAAGGTATAAATAGAGGGGCTCTCTCCCCCCAAATTTCAAAATCCCCCCATGCACAGTATAGGCATAGGAATAATTCATCCCTCACCTGGGAGGTAGTCCAGAGAATCATAGTGAATTTACTTGCCCAGTAGCTAAGCTCAGTGGAATCTTAGTATTAAAAAAATTATTATTATTAAATTATCCAGAACCCAAGATTAGGGTTACTAATATATTAAAGCCTTTTATCCAGTAAAATTAACACCATTTATCAAGATCTTGAAATTACTTACCCCTTTAAAAATACAATATCAAAGAATCTTACCTCTTAAATTTAACAAATACTATTTTATCTCATTATTAAAGACTCTTAAAAAAATAACAAACCTTTAAAAAATTATTTTAATCTATTATAACTCTACCTGAACAAAATTACCTTTATCAACACTCATCAAATTTTCCAGACCACCTTAAAAAAACCCATCTTACAAAAGGACTTTCAACCAAGAAGAAAAAACTCACCTCAATTTCACTGAAAAATTAAAATTATACAGACAAGTATTTCATTAAAAACCCAAAATTTAACCAAAATCGCTAACATTATTTTTCACATTATATATTGAATAGGTCTGATCTGAGACTGCTTAATTTAGTCTTATGCCGTTGTAAAGCCACTTACTAACTTTATTTTGGTTTGTGAGCTCCAAGGAAGATTTTGTTCAGTATTTTAGGAGGGGCAGGCAATACACCCTTTCCACCCTTGGTTACAGGAGTTATTAGCAATTCAACACTAGTTGCCTTTGATATCCCCCTCCAGGTACAGCCTCATTTTAATCCCACACAAGAGGAGTTCCCACACCACATTTCCCGCTTCAAACTCTATACCACCCTCATATCCTGCTCTCTTTTCATTGACTTTTAAGCAAAAGCTGATACAATTACCCAGTAGATCAGACCTCCCCATGATGACCCCGCCCCATTCCATTATTCAAACTGCCCTCCTCCCTCATCAAAAGACTGGACCAGCTTTTCTTTGGGATCGAGAAGTCCCCAATGGACAATCAGCCCGTAACCTCTGGGCCACCTCAGCCCCTGGATCCACTTTTAATGCCAGGCACATAAGTACAAACCAGGTTTTCAGCTCATTTTAATCCCTTTCAACCAATACCCCTCTTGAAGGACTGCTTGCGGATGATATGGAACTAGGTGAAACCATTCAGGCCATTGCTCTAATTGGTACCTCCAAGGAGCGGCTAATTACAAACCCCCAACGCTCCATGCACACCTCGCTTAATTACCAACTGGCAATCTGAAATATCCAAGCATGCTCAGGCTGGAGCGCTGAAAGCCAAAATATACCATGGTCCCACTTGTCACTCATTATCCAAGGTGGTCATCTTGAAATGTGATATAATCATCACTTCTTACAATAATATAACCCAAGAACTTAAAAAAACCAATACCTCTACATCATTCATTTTCAAAATCAATTGGCATTGTATAATTCTGGATGAAGCACAGTGAGTGTCTCATCTTTAAATGATTCAAATTAGCTCTTATATCCAATAACCCTTCCCCCATTTTATAGCTATATTCTCTCTCAATACACTGCCACTCACCGTGCCATTAATAGCCTCCTATCATCTCATTGAATATGTTTAATGGGCACACCTATTCACAACACCATTTATGACCTTTTGGGCATAATATCATTCATCACCCAACCCCAGAGCTCAGATCAAGATAACTGGTCACAATTCATCCTGAGTAGTCTTTCCAAAGGTAGCAATGATAGTTTTCATTTGGCATTGTGGCATTTAAGTTTGCACCACACCAAAGTCACACATCTCAAATCCCTCCCCACTATCAGCCATCATTATGAACTGCTCCCACTTAACCCAACAATGCAGCAAGAATATTCCACATTATATGAAGAATTCCTATCATCCAAAAGCAAAGGACCAGGAGAATTCTTCAGAAATATTAATAAGCTGCGAATATTTTGTAACCATCATATCATGCTTAACACAATTGCGGATGTGGATTTGGAAGACCACGAGGGCAGGAGCACTCAGGATAACTCCTCAACAATCACATGAACTATTGTGGATGTGGAAACATGCATGATGAGAAGTAAAATTGCACACATTCTAAAAAGCTTACTGAAGAACTAACAATCAAATCATGGGCCAACAAAACTGGTGGTTTATAGGCAATGGACCCAATTCCTAAATTTGTTAGTTAATTCTAATATGCAGCCATTACCAATTGAGTCCATCTGACCTTTTTTTTATGGTAGAATTGGTATTGCACTTACCCATCACTCTATCCTTTCAGCACAAGCGCAGGAGAAGGCCCTGGAGAATTTCTTCAAGAATCCTGAATGTGAAGTACTCATTGCATCCATTACGGCAGCTGGAACTGGCCTCAAAATAACTTGTGCTAATATATTCTATTTAATGGTGAGGGTACCCCCAAGATTCTACTGTGATTTTCAGACACTGACATCCACCTTTCCAGGAGCCCAATTGGAACCCAGCCATTGAGGCTCAGGCTGTTGATCAACTCCATCTTATTGGCCAACAACAACCTGTGAAGGTCATTCACTATATCACTCCTCATTCAGTTGAGGTCAACATGTGGAAGGTACCTTTCAAGCTCATCTTTGTCCCTGATTTTATTACTATTCTGAAATCTTTCTTTATGGGAATCCCATATTCAAATCACCAATAGGTCCAAGAAAAGAAAAACTCAATAACTGCGTGAGCCTTCCTGATATTATCTAATTTATGTTTGACAAAGTTGATAATTCCTTTTCACCCCTTCACAGGTCCACAATCATGAACACCATGAGCTGGATAGAACTTCTTCAATATTTCCTCAATGAAAATGAGCAATAGAGTATTATTTCTAAGGGAGACGGTGATACATTCCAATTCATATTGTTTACATTATAACATAATTAGCAAGTTGTTGCATCTTTAAGAAATAATAATCAGATTTTATTACACCTGCACAAATAATTCACAAAATGTTAATTTGTAACTGTGCTATAAATTTATTTTCCTAATTTATTGCAGAGCATTTCCATTCATGCTAATAACTGGCATTTCAAGTATTTTGAGGGTGATAGTCTGCATCTTACTAGAACCTTTGAGCTAATATTGATCAAATACCTGAAAGGATAGCCCTTCAGGAATATCACCATAATCTGTTGATCATATTTCTGGCAGTCTATCAATGGTTTTTTACCCTTTTTTCAATTCAATTACAAAACTCTATGTCTTGATCAATTCTTAATACCCACTCATTAAATAGGCGTGAGTGCCAGCGTAAGCCCAATGTGTGGTAAACTTGACGGCCATTTTCCACTACCTCCTCAGTATCTAAGAATGCTCGAGGGTCATTGAATTGTGATGCTAGAATTGGAAATTTAGCTGTATCACACCATTCACAACGGTGCTCACAGGTCTGTACATCCTCAATTAGATTATCATCAGATTTACTTCACAATGAAGAAGTGATACAGTAACTAACCCTTTGACAAATCTTTGTGAGCTTTTGATTCTCCTTCTTTTCTACCAAATACTCTGCATCCTTTTGAATAGACTTCCATCCTCTTTTCAAATAAGTGAAATATTGCTCCATTAAAGCCGCCAAGACACCATAGTTATTATGATCCTTGTTCCAACAGTAGTGATTATACTCGGTGCTGACAAGTGTGAGATGGAATGTATGATAAAGCACCATAGACATCAACTCATTGAACGGATGTTGCCATGAGCTCTCCCAGTCCCAAGTGAATTGCTTTAGTCCTAACTTGTGGAGCGCATTTTCTCAGTAGCTTTGGAAACCCTGAGACTGAACCTGTGTTGATGGCTCATTGGAATCATCCTTGGGGACATATCTGAGATGACCAGCCACTTGAATTGCAATTTCACGCTCTTCTGTGCTGGGTGGTGCTGGTAGTGAGGAAAAATCCTGATACCTTACTTTGAGTAGGAACAGAAAATGGGCATGTACAGCTGATCTCATCCCATGGATATTTTCTGGAAGTTCTGCTTTCAGCCATTTTTGTTGCTCCTTCTGGCTTGCACGTTTTGCCACATTGTGAGGTTTGCAAGCCTCGTTCCTTCTCTGTCTCATCTTGGATTGATCAAGCATACTCTGGGCAAGGAGCATTTGAGTATGGGTGAACTCACTATTTGACTGAGTTCCTTTCTCATGTGCCGTGAAATTGTCCCTCCTTGTTTCATCATTTGTTTCACTTTGAGTTGGAGACATGTTCTCATCCTCCTCATCCACAATTCTTTCTCTTGATGAACTGGCATGACCCGTTCTTGGTTTGGAGGCATATGGATGATGACGTCAAGTGACTTTCTCTTTATGGACCAGAGGTGAATATGCATAAATTTCATCACCTCCCATGCAAATCATCAGTTAATACATCAAAAAATTAATAAATACTGGTCATACTCATGATCTTCAATTTGCTCCTGAGATTGTACTGACTTGTCTTTAGGTGCCATATCTAACCCATGAAACAAACAAATCACATTGTGAAAACATTTATACTCCAACATCAAAATGACTTACTTTGATGAGACGTCAATCCTGGATTTCCCTCTGACAGACCACTCCAAGTAACATTTTACAATGGTCTTTTTTGTTGCCCGCCATCAACCCGCTTTTCATTGCCCACCTGAACCTGAGATCCTGATGGAATATTGAGGGTTGGCTGTTTACTTCATCCAAAGGGATCCTTTTAGCTGGTGCCTCTTTTGTGGCTTCCAGATTAAAGTATTAGGAATTTTAAGAAACTAATCCAAAGTGGAATACTATTTAAATGAAATTAATAGACGCGTCACTTGGTTTATAATGATGTACTGTTGGTATTTAAGCTTCAACAGTACTATAAATGGTAAGAGTGAATTTAATCACTTTTAGAGGTGAGAGCGCTAATATTTCTAAAATAAAATGTTAATGATTTTAATTGTAAAAATATATTTGGTTAAGAGCTCTGAGGATTAATTCAAAGAGAATTAATCCTCTTTAAGTATTGTAATTACAAATTCAAATTCAAAATAATATGAAGTAACTTTTGTTCAAATGAGGAAATATCTGTTATAGCAACATGAGCAGATATAACAACAAGATTGATCACATAGTGGGAACTTTATACTATGACATATTTAGGAATTGGTCATAGCAACAAGATTAAATTCATATTATAATATAATGAATTTAAGTATTTGAAATTTATACAAAATAATAAAAGAAAATAAGACAAAATTTTTAAAGAAAGTGATTGGGGTCTGTATAGCAAGTAAAGGTTTACATGCTTGCAGGCTCACAGATCCTGGGATGTGACTGGATCCCAACCAGGATTAAGGAGGAACTCATGTGGAAATTTTGATTAGGGATTAGCCTTTGATGAGATTTGAGGTGTGCTTTATGGCCCCTCAGACACATCCATTTGTGTATTAGTGGGATTCGGGGGAATTGGAGTGACAGAAATATTTGGCATTGACTGAGTGCTTGAAGTTTGAGCTTTTGGATTTCCCACATCAATGTTAAGACCTGATACATTTATTGAGGATGGGATAGGGGTTGTGAGAAGAATGTTGGGACTCAATGGTGACTGTGTTTGAACATATTCTATGCTATATTCACTATCTGAGTCATGAACAGAACCTGAATGGGATTTATGTGGCTTGGAAGATGACATATGTGCTAAAAAAGTACAGTAACTTTTGTAACTTGATAAAACAGCTCAGTATTATGATAAAACAAAGTGATATGAGATGAAATTTTTTCAAATATATAATAGAGAAATTCTATGAACAGTTAGAACCAAGTGTCTTGTGGAAGTCTAATAAGAAACGTTATAGGAGAATTCTCCTGGCCTCCACTTGAGCTCCTCCACTTTTGTCTGAAACCACCCTGCATGGCCTACCGGCATATAATGTGATATTTCCATGATCTCAAAGGGGACCCATCATTAAATATGGCAAATTTATTACATGTACAAGAGGTTTTGTACATATGTATGATTTGCTTTGTCAGCCTGCGACTCAAACCCAAAGCACAAGCATGACACCCAAATACCATAAGTCAATGGTATAGCCAAGATACCACCAAAAAATGGAGCTTATCCAAATCAGCTCAAAAGGTATCAAACGAAAGAGGAAACTAACCCTGTTCCAAACATACAAGTCCCATCATCATAGGACAAATAATAACAAAGTTATTCCTGCTCAAAGTTGTTTCTGAGCATAAACCTTAATTTTCACCTCTCATCTGAAGTCCAGAGGAAGAGGCCTAACCCCATCAAGGGGGTGTTAAAAATGAAGCTCTAGGTCACGGCTATAAAATGGTACTAGCCAAATTGAGCTAGCACTAGAGTTAAAGAAGTTATGACCAAAATAAGGTCAAATAAGGGTGAATAAAATATTCACCTCTCATCTACCTTCCAAAGTTTTAGGGTGCAATACCTAAAGTGGGGTCTTTTTGGAAAGAGCACAATCAGGGCTGTCTGATGGTGCCATCCATTTCTCCATATCTCACCTAGAACCAACATTATGGGGCAAACAAGCTCCATACAGTTTTTAAGAAATATGTATATATGTACAAAAGATCTTGTACATGGCATAACTTTGGCATACTTAAGTATAGCCATATCAGATGAGGTACCATTGTGTACAAGGCACCCAGGGCTACACAATGAGCCAACCGTGAGCTTGATATCTCAAGAACCAACAAATTCATGGCAGTTTAAATCCCAAAATCCCACAGTTAGACCAATACAGTCTTACTGTGGGATATTCTCCCATAATTATGATTATGAGGTGTCAAACAGACAAAGAAGCCTTTTTATACTTCAATACCTCATAGTTTGGTATATACTGGGGTCCTGTACAGGTTCTGTACAGCATTCTACGTGTCATATACATCAGAAGAGGGCTATGTGGTCCCCAGATGAAACCTTTCACCCTGTAGTGGTGAAAACTGCCCAGATGTGGTTCCAAAACCACATCTAAGCCCAATACAGGTTATGCAGGCCTTGTGAAAGCCGCAAGCCAGTCCTTGGAAGTGAAAAATCTTCAATTCCTCTACGTGGAAAGGTCTAGAAGCCTTTTTCACCCAGCGTTAGGATAAAAGGGGACCTTTCCTCCACCAGAAAAGGTTTCCTCATCCTGCTCTTGAATTACTACATATCACAACTGTCACAAACAGTTATACTATTGGAAAATAACCAGGTTATACTATAAACTTTGGTATTGTAGACTTTATTATTGTAACCCAACAGGTAAAGCTGCATCCAGGGCTTTCAAAAGCACTCACCACCACTATCCCATAATATTGAAGCCCTTAATATTTCTTTATCAACCCTTATTATCATTCATAAACATTTTTTATACTATCTTCACCGTGTCACAGTCATCATTGAAGCTTGTAACTAGTCATTAATCATTTTCATCATATACTCAGCCTGACATTTATCAACAAAAATCTAATCAGTACAGCAAAATGTCAAGAGAGAACTTGAAGTTTCCATAAAACATTTTACGAGGTATGCAGATACAAGTAGAGCAAGTACACCTGTTTTAAATCCTGGTGACATTTCATGGCTTTCTTCAAAGAATATAAAATCAAGTAGACCCACCAAAAAACTGTCTGAAAGATGGTTGTGTCCCTTTCCAATCTTGAAGAAAGTCAGCACTCATGCCTACCACCTCAAGCTCCCATCTCAATAGAAGTCCATCCACCCAGTCTTCCATATTTCACTCTTAGAACCAGTCAAGACATCAACAATCCCAAAACAGCATCAAGAGCCTCCTTCTCCAAACATAATTGAAGAAGAAGAGGAATGGAAAGTCTCTCAAATACTGGATTTCAAGATCAAGAGAGGAAATTTTTGGTATTTGGTGGAATGGAAAGGCTTCAGTCAAGACCAAGAAAGATCTACTTGGGATCCAACCAAAAACCTCAACAATTAACCTTAATGTATGAAGGATTTTCATTCTTTATATCCTAAAAAGCCATGACCAAATTATTCAAGAACTTGATTTTTTTATGGTGCTTGGTGGGGAGAGGAATTACCAAATGTAAGTCCCACTCCTGGTATGCACCGTTAGAGGTATTCTACCCCTTCTTGTGGTAAGAATCACCTTGGCCACTCTGTGAGTACTTGTCAATTTTCTGGACACAGGACTCTGGCCAGGTTTGCAAACCCAATTCCAATCCTTATGGCCATTTTCACTTTCAAAAATGGACCATTTACTATTATTTTCACTTTCCAAGTCTTTCCATTTCTAATTCATTCCTTCAACAAGATATTTTCATTTTTCTGGCTCTGGTGGGAGTGGTAACTACCAAAAGTAAGTTTCTCTCCTGGTGTTCAAATTCCCTGAGGGGTCTACAATCTTTCAAAACATCACCCTGGCCACTCTGAGTACCTGGCATCAAACCTTGTTTTCCAGGTCCTTAGCCAATTTGAATCAACTGTCAAATTCCATGATCACGATTAGAACCCCACTTAAGATTTCATGTCACTTTATTTTCTTTTCTTATTTTTCTTTTATATTTCTTTCATTTTTCTTTCTTTATACTCTTTCAAAATTTTCTTTCTTATAATCCCAATTCCAAAATCTTTACTTAAACTCAATCCTTCAAAAATTACAAAGCCAAATGTCAAAAGAAGACCAAGTCATCCTCACGCCATGTGCCAACCTCTTACCAGTTATAAAGTTCCTTTCAAGATTAAATACCTCTGGATTCCCTAAGTCCAATTCTTCTTAAAATTCTCAACAGGTTTCTACCTTGGTTTGGTGCGCAGGAGCTCACCATTCAATGTGGGGGTATTGTCAAAACCATGTGTAATCACCCCCCAATGGGTGTTTATTCCAAATCTAGCGTGACCCAAATCTATGGCCAATTGACCATGACATCAGTTTCATGGCCAATCAGACCCTTGTGGTGTTTTATGGCCTTTGGGAAATCTCCACTTCTTCTGGCCAATCATGGCCTCAGGCCATATCCTGCAATCATTGGCATCTTTGGCCAATTCTCCTCCTCACCAACCCCAGGCCAATACCCTTTTTTGGGCCTGGGGGGTCCATTTTGTCTTCCAGGGGCCTCTGGCCCCTCTAGCAATCACCAGGGCCTTTGGCCAAACCCCTTTGATTAGGGGTTCTATGCCCTAAATGGCCTTTTTGGGCCATTCCAGCCCCCTATGGCCTCTATGTCCCATGGTCCATGGGACCGTTAGGCCCCTTTTGGCCTAAGCTCAATTAGGCTAAAAGGGGCCAAGGGTGCAGTCCACTAGCCCCCATTGGCAGGTGGGCCACCCTGAGCCAAATTTTGGCCCCAAATTGGCCAAGAAAAACATGTTGGCCACTTTCAGCACATGGCCTCTGGGAACCACCAGCTCAGTTCCAGCAAGGCTTCCCCTTAATTCAGGGGAAGACTTTTCCTTCATTGGTGGACCCAGGCATGGTGCATATATGGTATAATATACCATTATGCATCATTTTTTCTCAGCAATGCAATGGTGATGGTTTCAGGAGCTGAGTATGTCATTCCAATTCAAGTCCCCAAATCCATCACCCATTTTGAAGGAAGACGTTTTCAGTAATTCAGTCTTGCAATCCCTGGTGGCTACCAGAAGACCATTTGAGGACCTCAACCACCTGGCCTTGCAGGAGTTGGGTTTTATTTCATTTCAGGATTATTCAAAGGGTAATTTCAAGAGGTTATCAATCATTCAATCAGTTGTCAAGGAATCAAGCACTCCAGTATTCCTTGGACAGCTCAATTTGTTTATACAGGCTATATTTATGCAACCTGTATGGACTTGACCCTTTTGGGCCAATTCCTATTCCACTGTGGGAATTCCATCACACAGTTCAATTCTCAAGATGGCCAGATCTTTATTGACCCAAAGCAATCAATACAGCTGGGTGATCAACCCTCCAGGATCGATTCTCAGCTTTTCACATATACTGGCCACCTTTTCATCCCTGGGGACTTTTTCCCCAGTTGTTTAATATATTGGATTTATTTTTATCATTATTTTCCTTTTTCATTATTAGATTAAATACTGATAATCTTAAGTCAGTCCTTTTCACCTTTTTTCTTTGCCTGTTAGTGGATCTTGGTGGTCATATGCTTTACTAATTCCATTGTTCTTTCTGGCAGGTTGAAACAGGGAGTTTATGAGCCTTAGAGGTATTTTCATATACCCAAAAGACCACAAACAAAAGATTAATATACAAACATAAATAAAATGAATTTATTTATATTATTAAAATATCAATTAGAATATAAATATGAATTTATATCTAAGATCAAAGATTTAATTATAATTTAAAAATAAAAATACATTAAATTTGAAAATTGTAAAAACACATTTTTACTTGAAAAAATTAAGTAAAAATGAATTTTCAACAAAATTACCCAAAATGAAATAAGTTTGGAAAAAGGTTAAATAAAATTTATCATAAATTTTTATCTGACAAAGAAACACTTGAAATTTATTTCACCATTGAATTCCTTATAAAAAATTAGGTGGGGTCACCTCTGAGTGAAATCTTTGTAACTCAAGTCTAAATAAGCTTAAATTAAGTTTTTTGTATTTTCTGTATGAAATTCAAATTCCTCAAAACCTTAACTTAATTCACATCACATGTAGTGCTAATCATCAATTTTTGTGTTAAAATTGAGGTGTTGTGTATATTTTAGAAGTTATGAGGAATTGAAGTATTTTCAATTGAATTCAATTGAGCTGTCAAAATGTGCGTGTGTGTTACATAAGTGAACTTTGACTTAAATATGAGGTGTCAATTAGTACAGAAGTACACTGTAAAACTCAATTGAATTGCATATGTAAATTTTAAGTATAATAAATGATGAGGAATTAAAGGAAAAAATAAATTGTAATGATTAAATTTGGGGAAAAAGGAACTCTAGCTCTGATGGGGAGCCAGACCCCCAAAATTCTTGCTGACAGGTGTGAGATGTCAAAATTCACGCAAAGGTTCATCACTTTTGGCCTGGAATTGAGTCACAGGGTCTGTGACTCAATTGATGATGAGGTTTTGATACCAACCAGGGTAGTTCTAACTGTTTCCAAGAGGGTAAAACTACCCTTAAGATAAAACAATCTTAGTAAAAACAGTTTTAACTTGTTTCTACGTCTCTTACACTCATTCTGACGTGTTTTGAAGGCTCCAGGCCAGGTATTATATAGTAATGGCTGATTTAAGGGTCTAAAATGGCTAAAACCAGCTCTTTTTTGGTCTAAACCAGGGTTCAATAATGCCATAATTGGCTTTTCTGTTGTCAGAGTGTTTTCCACGACTTACAAGAGGAAATTTTTATTCCTTGCCCCACTTTTCTCTTCATGTTAGGATCTTTTCCTTTTATGATTAGTTTAAACACTGTTAAACCAATCAATGAAATATTGAAACCACCCTTTTCAAATCATTTTAAACCATTTAACCATGTGAAAAAATCATTATAATGATTTTTTGTAACTCTTATAATCATTTTTACCCTTTAAACCACCCCATAAGTGAATTAAAGCATCTTTCATCACTATTACCTTTGTCACTTTGTTTCCAAATTCACTCTGGTCACTTTTGGGCATGTTTTCTCTTTAAATATCTTTTCAAAGACTTTCTTCTTTAATTAATTTCTCGCAGCTCCTTGCTCAATTAATTCCAATTGAAATTGATCTTGAGGAAATTTCTCTTGTAGCCTTAAATATCTCTTGTAGAGTATTTTTGGATACATTTTTATTGTTGGTAAAACAATAAATCTTTATAATATTATTGTTTTACACTTATAAAGTTAAAAACAATGAAATTGGCGTGTTTTCTTCTAAAAATACTACTTCATACTATTTCTAATCAATTCTTACCCTATACAAATTTTGGGGACAGGAAAAGTACTTGATTTTTAATCAAAGTCTCATATCCACACCTTACATTTGGGGGCCCAGCTATGATATTTTGCCTGTGACATGTTTTTTTACTCTTTTTTAATCCTTTTTCTTATATTGGAAAATTTAAAAAAAAACATATAAAAAAGACTTATAATTCAAAAAATCCATAAAAAATGAATTTATTTCATATTATAAGTGAGGCTTATATTTTTATTTCTTTTTTGAAATACCTTTTTTTACTTAATTAATTGGCTTTTATATTAATTTTAGTGTCTGAAAATGTGGTAAGACAATAAAAAATTGAAACAGCCTCAACAGTTACCAGCATTATTCCTTCCAGTACTGGTAATTCTGACCATAATAGTACTGTTATTGTGACTCAGAATAATCAACCTGAACCAATTTCTTGTGAATTGACGAGCTTGGATATAAGTAATACTCTTCACAAAGGTAAGAATTTGGCCAAAAGTAAGTTTTTTGATGTAAAATTACTATTTTAAAGCTTTTTAATCATAAAATATGCCTTCAACCACATCAGGAGCCAGCTATAACCCCTCAAGCAGGTCCCAGAAAGGTCATAGACGTAATTATGGCAGAAGCCAATCAGTTACAGAAGGACAAGGGTCAGTTGATGACCTTCAAATTAATAAATTGTATCATTGTGAAGCTGATAAAACTGTTTTATGTCCAAAAAGAGCTGACACAGCCACAAGAAGCCTCAGTGGACATCTAAAAAGCCAGCCAGAAGGCTTACAACAATGCATTGGAGCACAAAGAGTACCAGATCCTTGCAGATCTGTGGAAAAACTGCATGAATTCTTACCTGACTGTGAGGAAACTCCTGGGAGATCCCAGAACTTGCAAGTTACTCAATGGAGGGAATCCATTGATGGAAAAGAAGAACATGATGCTCTTAACAGCATAATGGAGTAAAAACAACCCTCCACCACCCAAAAAAGTGCCAAAAGCCGCCCCAGTGGCCAGCAGCAGCAATTCCAATGTGAAAAAAGCAGCCAAAAAATCAAAACAAGGGCAAAGGAAAGGCACCAGCCACAAAGCCTTACGGCCAGGGCTACAGGATGTGTGAAACTTTGAGATATGAGCACATACCCAAAAAGGTCACAAAATATATTTAAAATAATTATACATTAAAAATAATTACCTTAACACTACAAAAATACCATAAATAGGCATAAAACTTGGTTTAAATGAAAAACCCATAAATAAACATGTGAAATAAATTATACCATTGGATTCTCCATGGTAAAATACACATATACCATTTTCATGGCATATCTGTAAAGTCAATATTTATTGAGTTATAAGTAATAATACCTCATAAAACAGGAATACTTAATTATTTAAAATACCAATGAAACAACATGTAAAATGAATGGTACCATTGGATTCTCCATAACAATCTACACATAAGACAATTAATAAGCTAATTTCCAAAGTCAATACTTAAGGAGTTAAGCTGAATATATGCACTTTTTTGGTCAACGCATATATTCAAGGATTTTAGCTAGTATCTTTTGAAATATACATGATAGATTGATGAACCAAAAATAAAGTCACCTCTTAATTACTGTAAAAATACAAAAATGAACTTTATTTCACAAGGTATAAACATGGTTAAAGCCTGTAAGGGATTATTGATTAAAATCAATAGAGCTGTTGACCACTTTGTTGTGAAAGTGGTCCAGACTTAGAAAGAAGTAGACAGTTGGATTCTACTAGATCATTTGTGAAGAATAATGTATTTTTTATTACAATATTCAAGGTATAACCTCTTGAAATCATGGTTTGAAGTTTAAAATATTAAATTTCAACAGAAAAGATGAGTTACAAGAAAAATCATCAAAATACAGTTTTAATTTTGTAATGAAATTCTCTTGGAAGTGTAATGAGGACATGCCAAGCTATCAGAATCCACTTTCAGAATAGCTGTAGCATGTATAACTTAAAAGTTATTAATGATCAAAGTTTAAGCTTAAATTTGATCATTTAAGATCACTGAGTGTAATCTTATTTTAAGTTTAACAATCATATAAATGATAAAACTTGTGAGTACTATTAGAATATGATTAATATTAATAAAATACACGGAGTATAGGCTTCTTCCAAGCCTATGATGTCATCAAACTTAGAGTTATAGTGATAACTCTAAATAATGGCGTAATTATGAGGTAAGATGGTTTGATCATGATGTAATCATCACCAAACCTTAAAATATTGATCAATTCTAATAGAAAGCATCGGTACACGTCTACTAGAAGCCTCTTGGACCCTAGGAGGGAGGTATTTACCATAAATAGAGCTCTTTTTACTCTATTTCCCCCTCAGAAGCTTACAAAACATTAGATCATTAAATAAAAAGATAATTTCTTTACTCTTTATATATATAACTTTTATATTATTAAAGACCAAAGATAATCTTATAATAATCTTCATCTTTGACGTGATTATTGCAATTATTTAATTGTTTTGTTTAAATTCCTCTTAAAAACCTCTATTCCACATAAAATCAAGAAAAATTATAATTTCTCTTAAATTTTATTGTAACTAAAATTTAAATAAGTTGTATTTACATTTCTAGGCGCAAAATTATTCAAAATTATCATATTAAGCATGAAAAGTAGGTTATTTCCCTTATTATAATCATTTTTCTCTATTATTACTTTAATAATTCTATAATTGATATAAATAGTATTTATATTAATTTATCGCTTGAATATTAGTAATATTATTTTTATTAATAAAAAACAACTTTTTATGCCTTTTGTATTTGTTGGTAACAATAATAAAGTGCTTTTAAGTATATCAATCATCTTATATTAATATATTTGCTTTATTATATTATTCTTTTATGATATAAATTATATTATTATATTTATTCAATAATATAATTATTTTATGCCATAATTATAACAACTCTTTATTATTATAATTATTCTTATCTTATTTATTACATTTATAAGGACATTAAAAGTACAATAAGTAAAATATTAGTAATTTTTACTTATTGTTTCATAGTCAAACCTTACATTTGGGGGCCTGGCCATGATATTTACTCTAAAAGACCTTTAAAAACATTGTAATTGGGTTTATCCAATAATAAATTACAATTATAATCATAAAAATTATATGATAATTTTCTATTTATTGATTTTAAATGCTATTGAGGCATTTGGAAAGGAATTGTACTGTCTTACATGTGGTTTTTCACATCCTTAGACTTGCAAGAACTTTCTTTGAGTGACTCTAGTAATTGAAAAATATATTTTATAAATTAAAAATAATTTTATATTATAAATTAATTTTATTAAAGAATCATATTCATTTTTTATTTTATTCTTTAAAAATAAAAATATAAAAAAGAAAAAAATTATAAATAAAAACCAATAAAAAAAAGGTTATTTTTTATTAATTTTAATTTTATTTCTTTATTTATTTTCATTTTTAAGATATAAAAGCAACTTTTATGTGGAAAATTGCCTTACCTTACCAAAAATAACACTTTTATATAAAAGACTTATATTTATTTGTATTTTTCAGTGCTTGAAGACAATCCAACCAAGGACAACCAAACCACTGTTGAAAATTGGTGGAAGAAGCTTGTCAAAGTTATCCAACACCAATAATCACTAAGAAAAAAAAGATAATAAATTAGACTTTCCAGGACCCACTATTCAGGAGTCTGACGGTGAGTACCTCATTTATAAATTGGGATAAAAGAATTTTTGTTCTAAAATTCTCTTATTTTTTATTTTTTCTTAAAATATGACTACCAGAAGAGGCTCCCAATACTTCATCAAATCAGATGGAGGTGGACTCAGAGGTAGAATTGATTCCTCAAAAGGGAAAAGGAAGGGCAATATCCCCAGTGGAACAGGATCCACACAAGGAAGTGCCTTATCCCAAAGGCCAGTACCAGAAATGCCCATGATATCTGAACCAGAGTTAGAACTAAGCATGAGTGACTCAAACAGGTACAAATCACATTCAGAGGGCTCAAATAGACATTTACATGAGCCAGTACAAACAGTACTACACAGTGTACAAAGACAAGGATTGGGAAATGTTTCCCCAAATACACCAAGGAGTGATGAACTCCTGGCACATCCTGAAAAAGTTCCTCAAAGAGGAGGAAATAGTGAGATACTCCAATGGATGGAATCCACTATCATCCAAACCTCAAATCAAAAAGATCAAGGAGTACCACGCCAAAAAGAAGGAGGCAACCAAGGAAGAAGCCCCAGTAGCTTCTACCAGCAAGCACAAAGCCAACCCACTTCCCCAAGAAGGGAAGAAGAACAAGAAAAAGAACTTGAGAAAACCATATTCCCCAAGCTACAGGATGCCATGGACAATATATTCAACATGGCCAGAACCTTGATAGAATTCAAGGACAAGGAAGAACAAAGAATCAGAAAACCTCATTTCCCAAAGAGATAACCTTTTCCAAAGATGTTGTAAATACTTTAAATGAAATTAAAAATAGTATATTACCTCTAAAAGAAATTAAAAAAAGTTTATTATCATTCCAATAAATAAACAACAACTTATCTTCTTTAACAAAGATTGTTGTACAAAATAAAAAAGAAATTGACAATATTAAGTTTATTATTGAAAATAACAAACCAAAGATTTTGATTGATAACACTCAAAAATTAATACAAGGACAACAAGAATTTTATAAATACATAAAAGATATCAAAGGTAGAACTTTGACAATCAACTATGATGTGAGTATTGACAATCTTACAAAAAAATTAAACAAACTAAGTATTTCTGTAGAAAGATTTGAAGAAAAGACTTCATCACACCAAAAATTACTTTTGGACCATGTGGAAAAGAGGCATGAAGCAAGAATGCATCCGAAAGATGACATTCAAAGTGAAATAAGGCATATCACTGAAAAAATGGATAAAATTAATGAGGATAACTCAAATATGCCAAAGTTATCAACCCCACTTTCTCACATAAGAATACCTGTTAAACCAAAAGAGAAATTAACAAATCCATTCATAACAGACTGAAGTCACCAAGACAATAACCAAGTCTTAATGAAGGAAGCACCTCAATTAAATGAATGGGCAACATTCACGGGAGAAGGTGAATATGACCACATGTCATTTATCAAGACAATTGACATGCTACAAGAAGATTATGCCATACCAGATGAATTAATTACTGCAAGATTAAATTCATTGTTTGCAAAATCTGCAAAAAGATGGTATTATGGCATAAGACAAACAAATGGCAAAAATACCTGGTCTTGGTGGAAACAAGAAATAATCACCTAGTGGGCTAATGATGCCTGGAGGTACAAGATAGAGAATGCATTTGAAAATTCTCTCTTTGGCCCAGACAAAGATAAACCTTTAACTTGGTTCTTAAAACAAGCTGAAAGACTCAATGCATTGTACCCATAAATGTCACAAAAGATGCTGCACATGAAAATACTTAAGAAATGTGGAGGAGAGCTAGAACATGCCCTAAGAAGCAGGTGTATAGAACCATTCTCCACAGAGGAGTATATCAATGCACTAGAGGACATAGTTACCAGAACAAAAATTGGCAGAACTTGGAAGAAATTGGACATTAAAAGTCCAAATAAGCCATTTATCAAAAAAGATAAATCAAAAGAAGCTTTCAAGCCCAATACATCCAAACATTATGAGCAAAGAAAATTCCATAAAAGTGGAGGTATTGGACACTTAGCCAATAAATGTCTCACAAAGGCAAAGATTAATAAAATTGTGGAAACAGAAAACCACAATGACAAATAGGAGGAATCTCACTCTGAAAAAGAAACAGAAGAGTCAGAAAGTTCTGAAAGTGATGAAATTAATATAATTAATGCACAAATTAATAATATTGGTATAATTTATGAGGTACTAGATGTTAACTCAAGCTTACCACAAGTTTTAACATCTGACACAAACCTGACAAATATACAAGATGCCAAAATGTATAGAACCAAATTTGCAAAAGGAATGGGATATACAGCTTGAAAATCAAGTATAAGCATTGTTATGGTTGATAACAAAGAAGGAAAAGTGAAATTGGATACAGGAGCATATTGTACCTGTGTTGGTAAAAGTTATTTAAAAACCATTGTCCTAGTTTGGCAAGAAAAACTTATGCCAATACAAGGTGTCAAATTTAGTAGTGCAAGTGAGAGCATGAAGCCCCTTGGAATAATTGATTTAACACTAATTTTTCCTCACCCCTCACAATGTGTCAGAATTAAAGTAGATCTTGTAGTAATGGAAAACTGTACTAGTAATCACTTCATACTTGGAAATGACTACTTGTCAATTTATGGTATAGATATCTCTAACCAAATAGATAGATATTTTACCATAGGAGACAACAAAAGACAAACGTTTGGCTTCTTAAATAACAAAAAGCAAATCACAGTTATTAAGAATGAAGAGAAAAATTCAGAAAAAGAACTTCTTATATCTGAACAACTCAAAGGGCAGAATTCAATCAAGAATTAACAGAAAAAATGAAAGAAAAATTGATTGACCTCTTATTCAAGTACAAAAATGCCTTTGCAACTGACAAAGAGCCACTAGGTGCCATATTTGGGAATGAGGTGTATATGATTCTTAATGTGGAAAAGCCTTACCCACCTTTACTAAGGAGACCTGCTTACCCAGCTAGTTCAAGGGCTAGAGAAGCCTTGGAGGTACACATTAAAGAATTAATGGACCTTGGAGTATTAAGAAAGGTAGGACATAATGAGCAGGTAGAGGTCACTACACCTGTCATTATAGCTTAGCATAATGGAAAATCAAGAATGGTAGGAGACTTCAGAGCCCTGAGCACGTATACCATTCCAGACAGATATCCAATACCCAGAATCCATGAGACATTGACACAATTGTCACAAGATAAGTTCATTACAGCCATGGAAGCTTTAAAGGGTTTTCATCAAAATGTCTTAACAGACAATTCAAAGAAACTACTGAGGATAATAGTCCACTGTGGGATGTTTGAATACTCAAGAATGCCATTTGGCATAAAAAAGGCACCTTCCTGTTATCAAAGGATAATGAATACCATATTTCCTGAAGAATTATCAGAAGGATGGTTAATTATCTATATTGATGATATCATAGTTTGCTCAGAAACTTGGGAGAATCACCTTAAAAGACTAGAAAGAGTACTACAAAAAATAGTGCAAGTGAATATGAAGATTTCCTTGAAAAAGTGTCATTTTGCATATAGTGAGCTAAAAGCACTAGGACATGTTGTATCTGGACTTAGTCTAGGCATAGACAAGAATAGATTAGCAGCAGTACTACTTAAGCCAATGCCTTAAGCCAAGAAATAAAGGCAATAATTTCTAGGATTTTCTGGTTACTATAGACAGCATATAAAGGACTTTGCAAAAATTTCCAAATCCTTGTATAAACTATGTGACCAACAAACAGTCTATGAAATGACTGAAGAAAGAGTTAAAGCATATGAGGAATTGAAAAATTCCTTAATAAATGCCCCATTTCTTCTAATTCCAGATTGGAAACTACCCTTTAAGCTTTACATTGATGCTTGTGGAGAAGGACTAGGTGCTGCACTAAACCAGACACAAATCATCAATGATAAACCAGTGGAAGGACCAATCTGTTTTATTTCAAGAAAGATAAAGCCAACACAGGCAAGATATGGAGCAAGCCAAATTGAATGCCTCTGCTTAGTGTGGGCTTTAGAAAAATTACACTATTACTTGGATGGAACAGTATTTGATGTAATTACAGACTGTAATGCTGTAAAATCTGTATTAAATATGAAAAATCCAAATAGACATATGCTGAGATGGCAAATTGCTATCCCATAATATAGAGGGTATATGACTATTGCTCATAGATCTGGTAATATTCATAAAAATGTAGATGGTCTTAGCAGATGGGCTCTAGCAAATACCCCTGACAATCCAGCATGGGTACCACAGGAAGAGCACCATATAGAAGGAATATGTGTTACAGACATTGGCACAGAATTCTTTAGCCAAGTTAAAGAAAGCTATAAGATAGACAAGAATCGCCATATCTTAAGCCAACGTCTGTTGAAAGACTGCAAAGATCCATCACTTTCATCCAAATTAGATGAGACATGGAAAAAGCCATATGATGAAGGAAGATTCCACCTCCTTGATGGAATCCTTTATCATAGAACAAAACACACATGTGTTATGGCCTCAACAGATAGAACCCTGATAAGCACCATTTTACATGAGTGTCATGATAGTGTTGCAGCTGGACATCTTTCAGAAGACAGAACACTAGAAAGGGTGAAAACCTGCTCTTGGTGGCCAAATTGGAAGAAAGATGTTGCAGAATACTGCCAGACCTGTGACAGATGTCAAAAAGCCAACAGAGCCACAGGAAAGAAATTTGGCATGATGATCCAAATCCAAGAACCAAAATACCCTTGGGAAATAGTTCATATGGATTGGGTAGAAGCATTACCTCCAGGAGGAGACAGAAGCTATAATGCATGCCTAGTATTAGTTGACAGGTATAGCAAACCTCCCATGTTCCTACCATGTCACAAAGATGACACAGATATGGAGACAGGAATAATGATATGGAATAAAGTCATTAGCCATACAGGCTTATTCCAGAATATTATAAGTGACAGAGACCCAAAATTTACTTCAGCATTATGGACAAATCTCCATAACTTGTTTGGGAGAAAGTTATCTTTCTCAACAGCTTACCATCCTCAAACTGATGCTTTAGCAGAAAGAATGATACAGACCTTGGAGGACATGATCAGAAGATTCTGTGCTTATGGACTAGAATTCAAACATTCTGATAGTTTTACCCATGATTGGTGTACACTAATACTAGCCCTTGAACTGGCATATAAAACATCAATCCATTCTTCTACTGGAAAGACACCAGCAATGGTAGAAAAACTTTGAAATCCAAGATTTCCTTATGATACCCTCAAAGAGGACTTAGTCAATATACATCCAACAGCAAGAAGTTTTAAGATAATGCTTGAAAAAGCAAGAAACCATGCAAACAGATGTATGCAAGATTCTTTCAAATATGCAAAAGAAAGATGGGATAAAGGTCATAAACCACTTGAATTCAAAATAGGAGACTTGGTCCTAATATCAACCCTTAATTTCAATAACTTAAAAGGTCCAAAGAAATTGAAAGATTCCTTTGCAGGACCATTTATGATAAAAGCACTTCATGGACCCAATGCTTCGCAATTGGAACTCACAGGTGAATTGATGAACAAACACCCAGCTTTCCCTGTAAGTCTGATAAAACCTTACAGCTCAAGTGATAAGGTATTATTTCCACTAAGAAATAAACCCCCACTTGAAATTCCCCCCTTGGAAGAAGGAGAAGAAAAGAAAATTGTAAAAGTCCTTAAAGAAAGAAGGACAAGAAACAAAAAAGAAAGAGAATACCTTGTAAGGTATAGAAATCCAAATCAAGAAGATGAATGGCTACTTGAGAAAGACATAACAAATGCTGATAAACTACTAAGAAGGTTCAGACATGAAAGAAAACCTAAAGAATAGAAAAATCAAGCATTATTACGCTTCAAGGCTAACAAAGTCTATTGAAGAGGTAGGACAGTGGATGATACCCTAATTACACATATCAGATTGTGGTACAATATTTTTTGGTGGTAGAAAATGTGAACCTTTGAGATATGACCACACACCCAAAAAGGTCACAAGAAATATTTAAAATAATTATACATTAAAAATAATTACCTTAAAGCTACAAAAATGCCATAAATAGGCATAAAACTTGGTTTAACTTAAGCCCCAATGTATAAGCACGTGAAATAAATTATACCATTAGATTCCCCATGGTAAAATACACATATACCATTTTCATGGCATATCTGTAAAGTAAATATTTATTGAGTTATAAGTAATAATACCTTATAAAACAGGAATCCTTAATTATTTGAAATACCAATGAAACAACATGTGGAATGAATGGTATCATTGGATTTTTCACAACAATCTACACATAAAATAATTAATAAGCTAATTTCCAAATTCAATACTTAAGGAGTTAAGCTGAATATATGCACTTTTTTGGTCAATGCATATATTCAAGGATTTTAGCTAATATCTTTTGAAATATGCATGATAGAGTGATGAACCAAAAATAAAGTCACCACGTAATTACTGTAGGAGCACAGAAATGAAATTTATTTCAAAAGGTATAAACAAGGTTAAAGCCTATAAGGGATTATTGATTAAAATCAATAGAGCCGGTGACCACTTTGTTGTGAAAGTGGTCCAAACTTTGGAAAAAGTATAAAGTTGGATCCTATTAGCCCATTCGTGAAGAATTATGTATTTTGTATTGCAATATTCACGGTATAACCCCTTGAAATCATGGTTTGAAGTTTAAAATATTAAATTTCGGCAGAAAAGATGAGTTAAAAGAAAAATCATCAAAGATACAGTTTTGATGATGGAATAAAATTCTCTTAGAAGTGTAATGAGGACATGCCACTCTATCAGAATCCACTTCCAGAATAGCTGTAGTCTGTACAACATAAACGTTATTAATGATCAAAGTTTAAGCTTAAATTTGATCATTCAAGATCACTCACTGTAATCTTATTTTAAGTCTAACAGTCATATAAATGATACAAATGGTGAATACTATTAGAATATGATTCATACTAATAAAATCCACGAGGTTTAGGCTTCTGCCAAGCCTATGATGTCATCAAACGTAGAGTCATAGTGATAACTCTAAATAATGGCGTAATTATAAGGTATGATGGTTTGATGATGATGTAATCATCGCCAAACCTCTAAGTATTGATCAATTCTAGTAGAAAGCATCAGTACACGTCTACTAGAAGCTCTTTGGACCCTAGAAGGGAGGTATTTAATATAAATAGAGCTCTTTTTACTCTATTTCCCCCTCAGACGCTTACAAAACATTAAATCATTAAATAAAAAGGTAATTTCTTTATTCTTTTTATATAAAAATTCTATATTATTAAAGAACAAAGATAATCTTATAATAATCTTCATCTCTGACGTGATTATTGCATATATTTAATTGTTTTGTTTAAATTTCTCTTAAAAACCTCTATTCCATGTAAAATCAAGAAAAATTGTAATTTCTCTTAAATTTTATTGTAACTACAATTTAAATAGGTTTTATTTAAATTTCTAGGCGTAAATTATTCAAAATTATTATATTAAGCATTAAAAGTAGGGTTTTTCTCTTATTATAATAATTTTTCTCTATTATTACTTTAATAATTCTATAATTGTTATAAATAGTATTTATATTAATTTATAACTTGAATATTAGTAATATTATTGCTATTAATTGTTTTTTATTAATAAAAAACAATTTTTCATGCCTTTATTATTTGTTGGTAACAATAATAAAGTGCTTTTAAATATATTAATTATCTTATATCAATATATATATTTTATTTTATTATTTTTTTTATAATATAGATTATATTATTATATTTATTTCATAATATAATTAGGGTGTTGGTAAACACACGTAAGCTTTTAGTAAAAACACGTAAGCCCTTACCTGTGTTTACCAAATTAAGGCCAAAACACGTAATTTTATGGTAAAAACACGTAAGTAACCTAATTTTTTTATAAAAATTCCTCAGGCTCATTTTTGAGAATTTTTAACATTTTTCTTTGCCATATTTTTTCCGACATGGGATGTGAAGGTCCCCAAATTTTTTTCAATTTTTTTTTGCCCAATTTTTGTATTTTGGACAATTTGGTAAAATGGCCCATTTTTTTAAAAAAATTCATTAAAAATGTTCCCACTTATGAATTTCAATATTTTTTTTAAAAAAAATGAAGGTGAGAATGTTGAGAATAATAAACCAGAAGCCGAAAATTTTGGTATTTTTTTGCAAGAACATTTGTAGGCCCAAAAAGTCCATGTTTTTTTATGTTTTTTGTTCATGTTTGTAATTAAACTGAAAATTCCATTTATGACATAAATTGAATTAAAAATTAAATTTATGATGTGTGGAAGTTAAAATTTGATTTTTGGCATTAACAGTGCCATTTATCACATCAAATGTGCCATAAATGGCATCAAGAATGACATACAGATGCCATTTATGGCCAGAATATTGGAATAAATGGCATTAAAGCAATGCCATAAACTGAATTTAATGTCCTTGAAAATGCCATTTACGCATTTAAAATTGCCATAAATGGTCTTAACATTGGCCTTCAAAATGGAATTAATGGCCTTAACTATAACATAAATGGCATCAAAAATGCCATTTATGGAATCAAAAATTCCATTTGTGGCATTACATAAATGAAATTAACAATTCCATTTATGGTGTTACATAAATGGCATTATGCCATTTATTGCATTGATAATGCCATTCATGGTATTAGTAATGCCATTAATGGCATTGTTAATGTGGCATTATCAATGCCATTTATGGCATTAATGGCATCAGAAATGTTGCATTTTTGATGCCACAAATGGCATTGTTGATGCCATGAATGGCATTAATGGAATCAATAATATTTCATTGATAATGCCATTAATGGCACTGTTAATGCCATTTATGACACTGTTAATGCCGTTTATGGCACTGTTAATGCCATTAATGTCATTGTTAATGCCATTTATGGCACTGTTAATGCCATTTTTTATGGCATTGTTAATGCCATTTATGGCACTGTTAATGCCCTTTATCGCATTGTTAATGCAATTTATGGCGTTGTTAATGCCATTTATGGCATTGTTGATTCCATAAATGCCTTTAATGGCATCAGAAATATTTCATTGATAATGCCATTTATGACACTGTTAATGCCACAAATGGCATTAATGGCATCATAAATGCCATCAATAGCCATATTTCATTTAAAAACCATCCCTTACGTGTTTTTACCAATTGATGGTTAAAACACATAAGTTTTTAGTAAAAACACGTAAGCTCTTATGTGTTTTTACCAGTTTGCTTACTTGTTTTTACCAATACCCTATAATTATTTTTATCTTATTTATTTCATTTAGAAGGACATTCATATTACAATAAGTAAAATATTAGTAATTTTTACTTATTTCTTCATAGTCAAACCTTACAGGATGCCATGGAAAATGTATTTTGTATGGCCAGAACAATGATGAAATTACAAAAGAAGGAGGAATCAAGATTGAAATATCAGAAATGATTCCTGTTACTTTTTATTCTATCCCAGAATTTTATGAAGCTATAACTGAAATAACAATTCATATTTCAAATAAAAATTCATCAATTGGTAACAATCCTAAAACAAATAACTTGAGTCTGAGCCAAATCAATGAAACACTTATGTGTTTTGAAAACCTTTCAAGAACAATTAAGAAATCCAATAATGATAATTCTTTTGGCAATAAGATAAATGAACAATCTGCCATTATTAAAGAATTAACATACAAATATTCTAAATTCAATATTGATGAAATGATTGAAACAAGAATTAAGTAAGCCATAAATATTATCAAGACAGATAGAAAGAAATTCCTTGGTGACATTTCAAATTCATTTACTGAAGTAAAGACATATACCATTGCGTTTAAAAAGTGTTTTGATGCTTCACAAGAAGAAGTATCAAAATTATCATTGAAATTGAATCAAGTCACTGCTGATAATACAAGACAGACAGAGTTATGGCAAGAGCTGACACATAAAGAAGACATGTATAAAATTGAAGTAATAAGTTTAATACAAGCCTTCCAACATGAATACAGAAATTACCAAAGGTGTAGGAACAGTAAAATGAATGATATTGAACAAATACTGAACACCTTACCAAGAATGTCTACACCTGTGAATCAGAATGAGGGCACAACAATTCCAAATCCTCAAGTATTGGATTCTGATAATTCACAGTTAAAAAATTAATTGTCCACTTCTTTTCATAACTTGGAACCATCAATGGGCCAAGCACTTTTGAAAGAAGTACCAAAACTTAAAGAATGGCCTCACTTCAGTGGTGAAGGAGAATATGACCATATGGAATTCATCAGGGGAATTGACATGATTAAAGAAGATTTTGAATCACTAGACAGATTGGTAACAGCAGGGTTTAACACCTTGTTTACCAGATCAGCTCACAGATGGTATATCAAATTCAGACAAGCACATGGACACCAAAGTTGGACTTGGTGGAAAAATCAAATTATCAACAAATGGGCCAACAACTCTTGGAGATTTATAGTGGAAACAGCCTTTGAATCTGCCAAATTTAATTCTGATAAAGACAAAGCTTTCCCATGGTTTTTCCAATGAAAAGACAGATTAACAGCATTGTGTCCTGACATGTCAAAATTTATGATCTACAAAAAGATTTTGAGACAATGTGAAGGTGACATAGAGCATGCTGTCAAAAGCAGGACTACTGAAAAATCTTTAGCAGAAGATATTATTAATATAGTAGAAGAAGTAACCACAAAAAACAAGATTGGTTCTAGTAGGGTGAATCTCTGTCAGCCTGTGACTCAAAACCAGAGCACAAGCATGACAGCCAAAATACCATAAACCAATGGTATAGCCAAGATACCACCAAAACATGGAGCTGAGCCAAATCAGCTCAAAGGGTATCAAAAGAAAGAGGAAACTCACCTCTTCCTGAAAATATAAGTCCCATCACCATAGGACTAGGAATAACAAAGTTATTCCTGCTCAAAGTTATTGCTGAGCATAAGCCTTAGTTTTCACCTCTCATCTAAAATCTAGAAGGAGAGGCTTAACCCCATTAAATGGGTACTTACAATTAAGCTATAAGCCAGGGCTATCCAATGGTACCAGCCAAACTGAGCTAGCACCAATATTACTGGAGTTATGGTCAATTTCAGGCCAAATAAGGGTGAACAAAACATTCACCTCTCATCTAACTTCTACAGTTTTAGTGTGGGATACCTGAAGTGGGGTCTTTTTAGAAAGAGCATAATCAGGGCTATCTGATGGTGTAATCCACTTCCTCATATCTCAACTACTGCAGAAGCTATGGGGCAAACAAGCTCAATACAGCTTTTTGCCTAAAACACGCAAATGTACAAAAATCTTGTACATGGGATAACTTTGCCATATTCAATTATACCCGTATCAAATGAGGAACCATTGTGTAGAGCAAATACAGGGCTACACACCAAACCAATTTTGAGGTTGATATCTCAAGAATTGACAAAGTTATGGCTGTTTTAAGGTTAAAGTCCCACTCGCTGTCATATACAGCCTTACCATGGGATAATATCCCATAATCATGAATATGCGGTGTCAAATAGACAAAGAAGCATGTTTTTACTTCAATACCTCATATTTCAGTCAATACTGGGGTCCCATACAGTTTCTGTACAGCATTCTACGCGTCATACACATCAGAATCAGGCTGTGAGGTCCCCAGATGAAAATTTTCACCCTGTATTGGTGAAAACCATCCAGATGTGGTTTCAAAGCCACATCTGAGCCCAATAAAGGCTATACAGGCTGTTTGCAAATCACAAGCCAGTACTAGAAAGTGAAAAAGTCTTCACTTCCTCTACGTGGAAAGGTCTAGCACCCTTTCCACTCCATTTCAGGATAAAAAGGAGGCTTTTCACAGCCAGAAATTGTCTCCTCATCCTGCTCTTGAATAACCTAAGTAGTAAACTGTCAAAAACAGTTTTCCTCTTGGTTAATAATCAGGTATACTCTTAAATTAAAAGTATTGTAGTCTTTATTATTGTAACCCAACAGGTAAAGCTGCACCCAGGGCTTTCAACAGCGCTCACCACCACTATATCTCTATAGTAAAGCCCTTAATATCTTAATTTAATCATTTATCATCAACTTTATCATCTTTTAAAACTATTCTTACCGTGTCACAGTAATAGCTGAAGCTTTTAAATACTTATATACACCTTTATCATAGACTCACCCTGACAATCTCAAATGAAGGTTTAATACACCTTGGAAAGATTCTGTGGACAAAAATGCCAAAGAGAATTCTAATAATGTTAAATATAAACCTGAAGATATAATCAGAAAGTGCCATATTTTCCAAAGCACCACCCACGTGGCCAATAAATGTCCAAAAAGGGGAAATCAATGAAATTGACATTGAAAAAGAAGCTGATGTTGACAAATACAATAATATTGAGGAAAATTCAGATGATAAGTCATCAATATTTTCTGAATCTTCAAAGGATATAGAAAATATCAATTCCACCTGTGACATCATGGAATCCTATTCCCACTTGCCACAATTGAGCAATGGTCAACTTGATTTGTAAAAAATTCAAGATGCACAACTTATGAAAACCAAACAAAACAGGGGAAAAGATTATACAGCTGGTAACTCCTGTATAAAAGAAGTGGCAATTAATAACAAATCCACTAAACGTTTACTTGACACAGGAGCCTTCTGCTCTTGTGTTGGAAAATATTTTCTTACAACTTGTGTACCAAATTTTCAAGATCACTTGTTACCAATTGATGGCATAAAATTCAATAGTGCAATTAATCCAATGCAATCATTGGGAATCTTTGGACCAATATCATATTCCCACATATTAATGGAAATTTAAGAATCAATGTTGAATTTTTTGTTATGGAAAATTGCTCTATTACCCATTTTATATTGGGAAATGACTATTTGATCATGTATGGAATAGACTCACATAAAAACAAAGATAGATACTTTACTATTGGAGACAATAAGTGTCAAAAGCTTGCCTTTTTACCATTTAAAAGACAAATCCCAGTAAGTAAAGTAGCAGCAGTCAACTTAGAGCTGGAAAGATTCAAATCTGAACAGTTAAATGAAGCTGAAATAAGCCTTCATCTGACTGATAACCAGGAAAATGAACTTTCTTCCCATTTATATGACCACAGAGGAGCAATTGCATCAGACAAAGAACCTTTGGGAGCAATTATTGGTCATGAAGCTGAAATCATCCTTAATATTCAGAGACCTTATCCACCACTCTTAAGAAGACCTGCATATCCAGCAAGTCCTAAATCAAGAGAAGCTCCAGAAATTCATATTAAAGAACTGTTAGATCTTGGTGTGATAAGAAAGGTTGGCCACAATGAAGAAGTTGAAATAACTACACCAGTCATAGTGGTATGGCATAATGAAAAATCTAGAATGGTTGGGGACTTTAGAGCCCTTAACACTTACACTGTTCCAGACAGGCACCCAACACCAAAATTCCAAATTGCCCCCACCCAAATATCTCAAGCGGTGTATATAAGCACTATGTATTTAAAGGATTTCATCAAAATGTAGTGACACCAAGAGCCAGGAAATACTTAATAATTATTGTTCATTGCCGAGTTTATGAATATTTGAGGATGCCTTTTGGAATCAAAAATGCACCTTCACACTCGCAAAGAGTGATGAATGAAATTTTCCCTGAAGAGCTTTCAAAAGGACAGTTGATCATTTACATTGATGATATTATTGCCTGTTCCAAGACCTGGGAAGAACATAGGTACAAATTATCCAGAATTTTGACCAAAATCCAATCTGTGAAAATTAAAATCTGTTTGAAGAAATTTCATTTTGTATTTAAGGAACTCAAAGCACTAGGACATGTGGTATCTGGTCTATCCTTTGGGATTGACAAAAATAAAGTTGCAGCAGTCTTACTGAAACCTATGCCTCAAAAAAAAGGAAATCCAATCATTCTTGGGTTTTTCAGGATATTACAGGCAACACATTAAAGATTTTGCATCCAAAGAAAGACCTCTTTATAAGTTATGTGACAAAGACACAGTATTTGAAATGACTGTTGACAGAGTAAAAGCCTTTGAATCTTTAAGACAAGCCTAGACCACTGCTCCACTCTTACTGATTCCAGACTTAAAACTGCCCTTTAAACTTTACATTGATGCATCAGGGGATGGGCTTGGTGCTGCACTTCATCAAGTCCAAATTTTAAAGATAAACCTGTTGAAGGGCCCATATGTTTCATATCCAGGCAAATCAAACCAACTGAAGCCAGATATGGAGCAAGTCAGATGGAGTGTTTATGCCTTGTTCGGGCTTTAGAAAGAGTCAATTACTTTCTGGAAGGATGTGTTTTTGAAGTAATAACAGATTGTACCACTGTTATATTACTTTTAAATTTGAAAACACCCAACATACATATGCTCAGATAGTAAATAGTCATACAGGAATATAGGGGCAATATGACTATTGTTCATAAAGATGGAAATATTCATAAAAATTCAGATGGAATACGCAGATGGCCATTACCAAATAATATTTATAGTCCTGCTTATGTTCCAGAACAAGCTTCCCCACAGATCCCAATAGAAGGAATAAGTGTTACAGACTTGAACACCACCTTCTTTAAAGAAGAAACAGTTACACTCAAGATAAGAATTGTAATATTTTATGCCAATTACTTAACAAAGATTGTAAAGACAACTCTCTGATACATTCCTTGGATGAAGTATGGAAGAACTCTTATGATGAAGGAAGATTTCACCTACTGAATTGTATAATTTACCACAGGACCAAGCACACATGTGTCATGACAGTTGTGGACAGACCATTAATCAATCTTGTACTGAAAGAATGCCATGACAGCCCCTTTTCAGGACATCTGTCTGAAGACAGAACAAGAGAAAAAGTAAAGACCTGCATATGGTGGCCAATGTGGCAGAAAGATGTTGCAGAGTATTGTAAAACCTGTGACAGATGTCAAAAGGCAAATAAATCCACAGGCAAAAGATTTGGAAATATGATCAAAGTTCAAGAACACAGAAGACCTTGGGAAATTGTCCATATGGATTGAGTAACTGGCCTACCACCAGGAGGTGACAGAAGTTATAATGCTTGCCTATTGATTGTGCACAGATTCAGTAAGACTCCAATCTTTTTACCATGTCATGAAGATGATACAGCCATGGATACATCTCTTCTGATATGGAATAGAGTAGTGTCATGAACTGGCATACTTTCAAATATCATTGGTGATAGGGATCCCGAATTCACTTCAGCACTGTGGAATAACCTTCACCAATGATCTGGCACTAAATTTTCTTTCTCTACAGCTTACCACCCACAAAATTATGGTCTAGCTGAAAGGATGATACAAACCTTAGAAGACATGGTGAGAAGAATTTGTGCATATGGCCTTTAATTCAAAAATTGTGATGGATTCACTCATGATTGATGTACTCTTCTACCGGAATTAGAACTGGCATATAAGACATATACTCATGCCAGTACCAATCAAACTCCTGCTCTTCTAGAAAAAGGATGGAACCCCAAGTTACCCCAATATTATTTAAGAAAAGATTTGGTTGAAATACATCCTACAGATACCAGATTCAAAGTAATTCTAGACAGAGCTAGAAAGCATGAATTAAGATGCATGGAAGACTCAGTTGCATATTCTAAAGACAAATGGGACAAATCACATGCAACTCCTGATTTCAAAGTAGGGGATTTAGTACTAGTATCCACCACCAACTTCAATAACATCAAAGGATGTAAAAAGCTCAAAGACTCCTTTGCTGGAGCTTTTGTTATTAAAGCCCTCCATGGTTAAAATTCTGTTGAAGTAGAATTATCTGAAGAACTTATTAATAAGCATCCTGCCTTCCCAGTGAGCTTGATAAAGCTATATAAATCTAGTGATGCTTAGAAGCTTCCCTTGAGGAATCAAGTTCCCCAAGTTATACCTCTGTAAAAACCACTCACCAGGGGTAAGGGTATTCATTAATACACCCACTTAAACACCTCAAATCAGAAGCTCCACTATTTGCATCAGCATTCAGTTTCAGAAATATTCCTTTCTGAAACATGCATACAGCTTGGTACTTCAATACAGCCTGTCAACATCTGTACAGGTTGGATTCACCAAATACAGTTTGGATACACCATTATGAAACTGTATGATCACTCAATTCCACCACACCTCTTGTACAGGTTCTGTACAACTCTACAGTACATGTATTGGCCAACTCAATTAAATCATTCAATCCTCTCATGAAAATTCTCTCTCTGGATCAGGGCTGGTGATTCTCACATACACCAGCCCCTCTTTCTCCCCCCTGGGGACTTTTCCCCAGTTAATTAATTTAGTTTATTTATTATTTAATGAATATTATTATCCTTATTTTGGGTATTATATTTATTTAATATTCATTTAGTCTTTGCATTTTCTTTCTTTGCCTGTACAGTATGAGCTGGGTGGCCATATCCTTATTAACCCTTCTCTTTTCATTCTGACAGGTTGAAACAGTGGACTTGGACTTGTTTATGGTTGGCTCTTCTATTTCTTACTCTTATTATTTTGTTACTGCTTTTCTTATATTTTTTTATTAGTAATTCATCTCTTGACACCCTTAAGTGTATTCCTTTCTTACCATATCCTGAGCCCTCCATAGGTGAGTCCCAGCTTACTGAGTGCCAGGCCCTCTTCACTTAGAAGAGCCCCTGTGACATTGAATTAATTAGCTCATATTTGATTCCTTCTTTTCATTCATTTATATTCATTTCTCTCATTCATCAATTATGACTCTTTAATGATCTTATGATTTTTCATGATTATGATTTTTCTCTCATCAATTTTCATCTCATTCATTTTATTCATATGAAAATTGACTCTTTCTATCTTTCTTAATCATTTCTAATCATCTCATTTCATTTCATTTTATTTCAATCAAACTTCTCTTTGTTTGTTTATTCAGGTCTTATCAGGAGTTATTGATTGGTTATTAATTGGTTGATCGATTGGGATTCATTTGGGTTATTGATTCAGCAATTCAGTATTTCTTTGGATTGATTTGATTGACTTTTGAATTCCTCAAGATAACTTATTTATCCTCAAGAATTGATTATTGATTATTGATTGATTTTGATTCATGAAGATATTTATTTACTGATTGATTACTCAAGACCTTTAATTGACCTTGAAGACATTGATTGATTGATTGACTGATTGTTTATTGATTTCTTCAAGATTATTGATACTGAACTGAATTAACTGTTGATTATAAATTGATTTGATTTGATTATTGATTGATTTGATTTGATTATTAATTGAATTTGACTTCACCTCAAGATCTAAATTGATTCCTCAAGACTCATCAAGACCTTTATTGTGATTGATTTGGCCCAGTTTTTGACTTCTGTTTTCAATACCATCAATTTATTATTCTAATTCGTCATAATGCCAGTTCAGCATAGCTCACCAGCCAAGAACACTAGATCTTAGAGAAATCCAGCTGTTCTCACTCCTACAACAAGGGTTCCTCTTGACCACACACCATAAGTTCATCAACTGAGTGTAAATTTGGACAGAGTACCACCAATGGAAGGAGCAGCACCCTCAAGAAGAGGTGGAATGAAATCTAGAAGATCAAGATCCTTCTCTGGCCTTTTGGGTGGCTACCCTGGCATGTCTGAAGGTGCAATAGCAAGATTAGGGGAAGTTGAAGATGAAGTGTCAGCCTGTGACTCAAAACCAGAGCACAAGCATGACAGCCAAAATACCATAAATCAATGGTAGAGCCAAGATACCACCAGAACATGGAGCTGAGCCAAATTAGCTCAAAAGGTATCAAAGAAAAGAGGAAACTCACCTCTTCCTTAAAATGTAAGTCCCATCACCATAGGACCAATAATAACAAAGTTATTCATGCTCAAAGCTACTCCTGAGCATAAACCTTAATTTTCACCTCTCATCAGAAATACAGAGTAAGAGGCTTAACCCCATCAAATGAGTATGCAAAATGAAGCTCTAAGCCAGGCCTATTCAAAGGTACCAGCCAAACTGGGCTAGCACCAATATTACTGAAGTTATGGTCAAATTCAGATCAAATAAGGTTGAACAAAATATTCACCTCCCATCTAACTTCTACTGTTTTAGTGTGAGATACCTAAAGTGGGGTCTCTTTAGAAAGAGCACAATCAGGGCTATCTGATGGTGTAATCCATTCCCTCATATCTCAACTAGAACACAAGTTAAGGGGCAAACAAGCCCAATACAGCTTTTGGCCAAAACATACATATGTACAAAAACACTTGTACGTGGAATAACTTTGCCATTTTTGATGATGACCATATCAAATGTGTTATCATTGTGTAGAGCACATTCAGGGCTGAACACTGAACCAATTTTGAGGTTTATATCTCAAAAAGTGACAAAGCTATGGCTGTTTTAAGATCAAAATCCCACAGTTTGGCCAATACAGCCTTATAGTGGGATACTATCCCATAAGTATGATTATGAGGTGTAAAACAGACACAGAAGCTTATTTATACTTCAATACCTCATAGTTAAGTCAAATACAGAGGTCCATACTGGTTATGTACAGTTTCTGATGCATCAGGAGCACCAGAACACACCTGTAAACTCCATTGGTGAAAATTTCACCCTTTATAGGGTAAAAATGACTACTTGTGGTTCTAAAACCATATTTCAACTCAATACTAGCCTGTATTGAGTGTATAGAACCACAAAACAGCCCAAAGTAGTGAAAGGTTTTACTCTGTGGTCGTGTGCAGAGGTAAACCACCTCCCATTACCCCAGAACAAGATAAAAGGAGGCTTTGCCTCACCAAGAAGCAAATCCAGCATCCTGTTCTTGATATTCTTACGTGGTATAACTTCTCAAAAGAAGTGGTACTCTTAGAATTTAACAGGTATAATTATAAGTTTAATTATTGTAGGGTTTGTTATTGTAAACCAACAGACAAAAACTGCACCCAGGGCTATCAGCAGCACTCACCATCACTAAATTATTTTAGTATAGCCCTTTTACTCATATTCTCAATTTAATATCATCATCATTTTCGTGTCACACTCAGAGTTATAGTTTTTATTATCATTTTGAAGCTATATCATAGAGTCATCCTGACATGAAGAGGGGGAAGAGTCTGTGGAAGAGGAAGATTCTGGGGAGACTGAAGTGGAAGATGCCTTGGAAAATGCTCCAGAGGTTCCCCAGGGTTCTAATCTAGCCTTTTCTAGTCAACCTCTTGTCTCTCAAACTGAACCAAGTCTCCTCAAGATGATGGAGCAAATGACTCAATTCATGGGGAAACTCACTCAAGAAGTTGCCCCCAGGGACAATTCCAAAGCCCCTGCTTTCAAGACTCCATCCATGAAGGCACCTGATTCTTTTGATGGTACTCAAACTCATAAATTGAGAGGATTTATCCAATTCTGTCAATTGATTTTCCATAATTATCCAGAAAGTTTCTTCTCTGAAAGGAAGAAAGTTCTTTACTCAACTTTTTTGCTCACTGGTAGAGCTGGAAAATGGATTGAACCCTACCTCTCAAATATTTCCAATGAAGAGCCTTCCTACCTCCTCAATAATTGGAAGTTATTTTAAACTCAATTATTCACTCTGTTTCGTGACCCCAATGAAGTCAGAAAGGCTGAACAGCAGTTGGATAATTTGAGGATGAAGGAAAGTGGTCATGTATCCTTGTACATTGCTGATTTCAGAACCTTAATGTCAAGAATTGGAGATTGGGGGGAAGAGCTTATATCCATGTTTACAGAAGAGGATTGGCATCAAGATTATTAGATCAGTTGGCTTCTCGCCCTGGAACCTTTGACACTCTTCAAGAATTTATGGATGTCACTTTAGAATTAGACACAAGAAATCATGAGAGGCAAAAAGAAAACTGTGGAAATCAAGAGAAGAAGCCTCCAGCTACTGGGTTCAATCAACCTAGGCCTCCTCAGAACTCATCTTCAAAGAGGCCTCACCAAAAGAAGAATAATAAAGGCAAGCAATATCAATCTTCAAAGGACAAGCCTCATGCTGCTCTCCACAATAAGGACAATAAATTAATTGGTTCTGAAAAGGAGAGGAGGATTAAAGAGGGGTTGTGTACTTATTATGGTGGAAAGCACCCAATTGAAAAATTCTTCAAGAGACATCAGAACAATCCTGGGTCATCATCAAGAGGCTTACCCAGCAAACAGGGAAAATCCTGAGTGGGGATCATGATGTGTTCAATGGTTCTCACTTATTTCCTTCAAGAGCACAATTGTGCACTCTGAATACTAGTGTCAAGAAATCCTTAAAGTCTCTTATTTTTTCTTCTGTCTCTGATATTTTTTATAGTATTCTCATTGATTTTGGTGCTACAAACTCTTTTATTGCAAAGAATTTTGCTCTCAAGTACTCATTGACTATGTCACAGCTCCCTGAGAGGATTACTATTTTCATTCTGGATTCTAATGAATCCCCTGCCTTGTTCATCACCCATTATACCAAGTGGGTAGTTGACTTGCCTTCCTTCCCAAGCTTTGAATGGGACTTTTTTATCATAGATTCACCCAAAGGAGAAGACATGATATTGTGCTATGATTTCCTTTACCATTTTAATCCCATTATTGATTGGAAAAATGAATTGATCACCTATGATTCTAGTCATAAGGGTTCTAGTGGTATTCTTCCTTCTGCTAGTAATGACTTTTCCACTGCTGTCAACAGTGTTGCTCTGGTTGGTGAACTTAAGACACCTTCCCTTCCTCCTTCTCCCCATATCCCTTCCATCATTCCCTCTCAGTCATTACTTCCATTAAGAGATGAAGTCTTCAAAGAGATAAAAATATGTTGGAGAATATGTTGCTATATCTTCACTTCATCTTTTTCAAGGGGATATGGACCTTCCTCCCTGGAGGAGCAGTGGGATGGAGAGGAAGAGCCAGAAGAAATTGAAACTGTGCTGAAGGTAGTCCCTCCTGCTTATCACCAATACTTGGATGTATTCTCCAAGGTGAAAGCAGAGAAACTTCCTCCACACCACGCCTGTGATCATCATATTGAATTGGAGGGTCTTCTACCTCCAGTTGATGTTATATACTCATTATCAAATCAAGAGTCAGGAACACTGTAGGCCTACATTTCAGGGAATGTAGAGAAAGGTTTCATATAGCCAAGCTCCTCTTCAACAGGAGAACCTTTCCTTTTTGTTAAGAAAAAGGATGGAGGTCTTTGTTTGTGTGTTGACTACTGCAAACTCAATGCTGTCACTAGGAAGAACAGGTGTCCTGTTCCTCCTATGAAACAGCTTCTTGCCGTATTCAACGGTTCCACTATCTTCTCCAAGATAGATCTGTGTGGTGCATATAATCTCCTGAGAATCAAAGAGGGGGATGAGAACTTCAATGCCTTTAGAACCAAATATGGTAGCTATGAGTATCTGGTTATGCCATTTGGCCTTACCATTTCTCAATCTTCTTTCCAAAATCTTGTGAATGATATATTTTCAGATTTATTGGATGTTTTTGTTGTAGTTTATTTAAATTATATTATGGTCTTTTCCAGTTCTGAGGAGGAACATGTCAAACATGTGGCCTCTGTCCTCCAAAGACTGAGTGACAATAATCTGTTTGCCAAAGCCTCCAAGTGTGTATTCCATGCCTCAAGTGTGGAATACTTGGGCTATGTTGTTTCAAGTTATGGCCTCAAGATGGATTCTTCTAAAGCTTAGCAAATCCTCAATTGGCCTCAGCCAACGAGCATCAAGGCTCTTCAATCCTTTCTTGGCTTTGCCAATTTCTATTGTTGTTTCATTAAAAATTACTCCAAACAAATCATTGCTCTCACTTCCCTTCTCAAAAAATACTCTCCCTTTATCTTCAATGAAGAAGCTCTTAGCCAGTTTTAAATACACAAAGAAGCATTCACCAACCCTCCTATCCTTTCTCATTTCAATCCTTCTCTACCAACTATTGTAGAGACTGATGCTTCTGATTATGCCTTGGGTGCTGTACTGAGTCAGGTGAATGACTCAGGAAAGCATCCCATTGCATTTTATAGTTGCAAGCCTCTCCCATCTGAGCTCAACTATGAAATTCATGACAAGGAAATCCTTGGAAAGTTTGGGCCCTCAAGCGCTGGAGAGCCTTTCTTCTTTCTCTTTCCAATCCTTTTGAAGTCTTGACAGACCACTCTTATCTTCAGTATTTCATGTCTTCTAAAGTTCTTACTTGTTGTCAGGCCCATTGGGCTGAGTTTCTTTCTGAGTTTCATTTCACTATCACTTACCACCCAGGGTGGCTGGCCCATTTACCAGATGCCTTGTCACGTCAGGATGACGTGTACCCAGAGAGGGGGGTGGACTTCATCATCAAGAATCCTCAAAATTTTCATCAAGTAATCAAGAAAGATGGAGTTCAAGAGTCAAGATTCTTCTCAATCAAAGTAGAAATATTCTCAGATTTAGTTGACAAAATTCAAAAAGAATATTGGCAAGACAATTATTATAAAGGAATACTCAAGCAACTAGCAAGAGGTGAATCAGTTCCAGATTATTCTCTTGAACCTCAAGCCAAGTTATTATTATTCAAAGATAGAGTGGTAATCCCAAGAAATGAGGAAATCCAACTCAATATTCTTCAAAAGCATCATGACTCACCATTGGGTAGCCATCCTGGCCAGGAGAAAACCCTCAAGCTCATCAAGAGGGACTTTTATTGGGTGGGCATTAATAAATTCATTAAGGACTATGTGTCCTCATGTCAGCAATGTTCAAGAAGCAAGAACATTCATTACAAGAAGTTTGTATTACTCAAGCCTCTTCAAATTCCATCTGGTCCTTGGAATTCCTTATCAATGGACTTTATCACTCAATTGCCCTTGTCAAACAACTTTTACTCAATCCTAGTAGTTGTGGACAGGTTCTCAAAAATTGCAATCCTTATTCCAACTTATGTAACAATCACTGCTCTGGAATTAGCTCAAACCTTTATTAGTCATCTATTTTCCAAGCATGGCCTACCAGTCAGTATTATTAGTGATAGAGGATCTTTATTTGTTTCATCATTTTGGACTCAATTGTGTCAGCAGCTAAAGATACCAAGAGATCTTTCAACTGCTTTCCACCCTGAAACAGATGGACAGACAGAGAGTGTAAATCAGATTCTAGAACAGTATCTTCAGCTGTATGTCAGTTGCCATCAAGATGACTGGCACACCTGGCTCCCTCTGGCTGAATTTTCCTATAATAATGCAGAACATTCATGAACAAATAAATCACCTTTTTTCACCATTTATGGAAGAAATCCCAGCTTTGACTCAATCCATGTTTCTCAAGACTCACCTGCTGGAAAGTTATCAACGAAGATCCAATCAGTACAGAAAGTTGTCAAAGAAGAATTAGAGTCAGTGATAAGGAGATTCAAGAAGTATGCAGATAGAAATAGAGAAATTCCACCTGATTTCCAACCTGGGGACAAAGTATGGCTGGCTTCCAAGAACATCAAGACAACAAGAACCACCAAGAAATCATCAGAAAGATGGTTGGGACCTTTTGAAGCTCTGAAGAAGATTGGCAGCCATGCATATCACCTCAAGTTGCCTCAGAAATGGAAATCAGTTCACTCTGTATTCCATGTGTCCTTATTAGAGCCAGTTAAGCAATCAGGTATCCCAAATTGACATCAATTGCCACCACCGCCAGTTTTATTGGAGAAGAAAGAAGAATGGGAAGTGGCTTAGGTTCTACACTCCAAACTCAAGAGAGGTAAATTATGGTATCTTGTAGAGTGGAAAGGATTCAGTGAATACCCAGAAAGAACCACTTGGGAACCAGCTTCCAACCTTACCAACTCACCAGGCCTTGTCAAGGATTTCCATCCATTGTATCCAGACAAGCCTAGCCCAAATACCTCAAGAGTTTGATTTTATGGTTCTTGGTAGGGAGAAGAAGTTATAAAAGTAAGTTCCTCTCCTGGAATGCACCTTTAAGGGGGTATTCTACCCATATGTTGTTGTAAGCCTCACCTTGGCCACTTTGTGAGCACTTGTAAATTTTTTGCACAGATTCAGAAGGCCTTACAACATCAATACACTCCAATTTGGACCTTATTGAGATATGGCCCAATCTCTTCTTTCTTTTCCTTTTTCTTTCTCTTTATCAATATTTCAATTTATCCCAATCAGCATTATTCAAAACATTCATTACTTCAAGTCATTTATGGCAATTTGTTTTCATTTCATGGTGCTTGGTGGGGAGTGGGAGTTATGAAAGTAAGTTCCATCTCCTGGTATGCACCCCTGAGGGTTCTACTTCTTGTAAAACATTACCTTGGCAACTCTGTGAGCATCAAATGCTTGGTTTTCATTTTCGGACATTCTTGGCCAAAATCAAGCAACTCACCACAAGAAGGACAACCTCAGGAATTTCCTTATTTCTTTTTCTTTACTCTCTTTTTCTAAATCTTTTTCTTTCTCTTTACTTGTATAATTCTATTTTATTTTATTTCTTTAAAGCAGCAGCATCCCCTCCCAAATCATGTATTGTGAGGTTCCATTTTATTTTTTAATTTTCATTTTTTAGTAGCTATAAGAGTGGGGATAGAAGTCAAACCAAACACAAACAAGGATATGGAAACTAGTTATCTCTACCTAAATCATCAAAGGTTCTCTGAAAGTCATTTATTAGTTCATCTTCATACGCAGCAAATTTTGCAGCCATCTCTTCAGAAGAAGTACCCGGAATCATTCTATCATTAGCATACATAATCACATCCCTCCTGAATAATCTGGCCACAGCTTCTTGGTTTTCACTTGCCTCATTGGGATCTTCTCTATTAATTTGGTCAGGCCAACTATCTCTTCTTTGAAAAACTTGAGTGGCAGGAAATGGCAAAGGAGACAAACCATCCCTTCTTCTGCTGGAACTGGCCACAGGTTGGAGTTGACAAGAGGTGGTTATGGGTGAGTTCCTGGGTTTCTGGCTTGGTGATGGTCTTACTGCTGGATTCAAGGTAGACCTGGAATGGGAGCTGATAGGTGCAGAAGGAGAAGATTCAGTGAGTTCAGTCAGTTTGGAACTCATAACTGAAGAATATGCAAGCAGGAGATTCAAGATGTCAGAATCAGTCCACTCCAAATCAAAAAACGTTTATCTCAAGGAAATGGGGCCATAATCCATTTATGCCCCCCTCAAAGCCTCTAAGGTGAGGATTTAAGACCCCTTTGGGGCTGAATTCATCACCCATAGCCTCCCCTGTAGCTTTGGGGAGGCCAGGATCTTGATGGTCCCGGACCCTCTTAATGGGTCCAGGCCATGTAGGTGAAATTTTGGGTCATGGGCCAATTCATGGTCCCATGGTACCCCTGGGTCCCCAGCAAAATTGGGCCCAGGGGGTCAATTTTGGTTCTGGGGGCCTCCAATAGCCCCCGCGGACTGCAGACCATGGTGTACAGCCCACAGACTGCGGATCATAGGACCCCAAAGCACCAAAATGGCCAGAAATGGCCATAAAATCAAAATTCATCAAGAATCACCATAGGAAAGGCCAAGGCACATTGAGGTATTTCTAAGGCCAATGGGGACAAGACACCTTGAAGACTTTGTTCAGGACATTTCAGTTGGGCAAAAAGGGTCCAACATCAGGTTGGCCCTTGGTAATGAGTACACTTCATATACTCATTCTACTTCATTTTTTGAGCACAAGAGCCCAGTGGCCATCATTTTGGGATACAACCCAAGGCCATTCCCCAAAGGAGGAGGATTTATGGAATCAGAAGAAGAAAAAGAAGCATATTTTGAATTGGAATACATACTCAAGCTGAAAGAAGGGGGAATCAAATTAATTTGGCAGGAAAGAATTGATAGGGGATTTTCAGGATAATGGTCAAGAGGAAATGAAAATGAAAAAGAAATTTTTTCAAAAAAAATGTGGGGATATTGAGATTCCACTCAACAGTGGCAGGATATTATGGTGTTCAGGAGCCCACCAGTTTCAAGAGGGGGATACTGTAACAACCACTCACCAGGGGTAAGGGTATTCATTAATACACCCACTCAAAAACCTCAAATCAGCAGATCCACTATGTGCATCAGCATTCAGTTTCAGCAATCTTCCTTGCTGAAACACGCATACAGCTTGGTACTTCAGTACAGCCTGTCAACATCTGTACAGGTTGGATTCACCAAATACAGTTTGGATACACCATTATGAAACTGTATGATCACTCAACTCCACCACACCTCTTGTACAGGTTCTGTACAACTGAACAGTACCTGTATTGGCCAACTCAATTCAATCATTCAATCCTCTCATGAAAATTCTCTCTCTGGATCAGGGCTGGTGATTCTCACATACACCAGCCCCTCTTTCTCCCCCCTGGGGACTTTTCCCCAGTTAATTAATTTAGTTTATTTATTATTTAATGAATATTATTATCCTTATTTTGGGTATTATATTTATTGAGTATTAAGTTAGTCTTTGCATTTTCTTTCTTCACCTGTACAGTATGAGCTGGGTGGCCATATCCTTATTAACCCTTCTCTTTTCATTCTGACAGGTTGAAACAGTGGACTTGGACTTGTTTGTGGTTGGCTCTTCTATTTCTTACTCTTATTCTTTTGTTGCTTCTTTTATTATATTTCTTTTATTAGTAATTCATCTCTTAGCACTCTTAAGTGTATTCCTTTCTTACCATATCCTAAGCCCTCCATAAGTGAGTCCCAGTTTAATGAGTGCCAGCCCCTCTTCACTTAGAAGAGCCCCTGTGACAACCTCCTATTGAGACATCTAGTATTAAGAATATTACTAAAGTTCTCAAAGAAAGAAAATTAAGAACCCAAAAAGTAAGGGAATACCTTTTTAGGTACAGTGACCCAGCTTGTGAAGATGAATGGTTAGAGGAAAAGGATATACCTGAAGCTACCAAACTTCTCAGAAGATTCAGACATACTAGAAATAATAATATTACAAAGTAATATTCTTTTTTAGGGGGAGGGAATGTGAGCCTTAGAGGTATTTTCATATACCCAAAAGACCACAAACAAAAAATTAATATACAAACATAAATAAAAGAAATTTATTTATATTATGAAAATATCAATTAAATTATAAATATGAATTTATATCTAAGATCAAATACTTAATTATAATTTAAAAATAAAAATACATTAAATTTGAAAATTGTAAAAACACATTTTTACTTGAAAAAATTAAGTAAAAGTGAATTTTCAACAAAATTACCCAAAATAACATAATTCTGGAAAAACGTTAAATAAAATTTTGCATAACTTTTTATCTAACAGATAAACATATAAAATTTATTTCACCATTGGATTCCTTATAAAAAATTAGGTGGGCTAACCTCTGAGTGAACATTTTGTAGCTCAAATCTAAATAAGCTTAAATTAAGTTTTTTGTATTTTCTGTGTAAAATTGAAAATCCTCAAAAACTTAATTTAGTTCACATCACATGTAGTGCTAATCATCAATTTTTGTGTTAAAATTTAGTTGTTTATATTTTAAAAGTTATGAGTAATTGAGGCATTTTCAATTGGATTGTCAAAATGTGCATGTCACATGGTGGAATGTGATCTACAACTTGCCAGTATTAATCGGTCTTTCAACCGGTTTAATAGCCTTTTCCGCAAGAGCTCCCTTTGCTGAGGTCTGCCAGACAGCATTGTGACAGTGCGCATGTATTACATAAGTTAACTTTGATTTACATATGAGGTGTCAATTATTACAGTAGTGTACTGTAAAACTAAATTTAATTACATATGTAAATTATAAGTATAATACATGATGAGGAAGTAAAGGAAGAAATAAATTGGAATGATTAAATTTGGGGTGAAAAGGAACTCTAGCTCTAAGAGGGAGCCAGACCCCCAAAATCCTTGCTGACAGGCGTGAGATGTCAAAATCCACAAAAAGGTTCATCACTTTTGACTGGAATTGAGTCACAGGGTCTGTGAATCAAATGATGATGAGATTTTGATACCAACCAGGGTAGTTTTAACTGTTGCCAAGAGGATAAAACAATCTTGTTAAAAACGGTTTTAACTGGTTTCTACGTCTCTTAAACTCATTCTGATGTGCTTTGAAGGCGCTAGAACAGGTATTGCTATATTAATGGCTGATTTAAGGGTTCAAAATGGCTAAAGCAGCCCTTTTTTGGTCTAAACCAGGGTTCCATGATGCCATAATTGGCTTTGTCGTTGTCAGAGTGTTTTCCACGACTGAAATAAGTAAATTTTACTTTTGGAGTAGGAAAATTGATGGCTATAAAAGAATTTCTTTTTTTCCCCACTTTTCTCTTCATGTTAGAATCTTTTCCTTTTATAATTAGCTTAAACACTGTTAGACCAATCAATAAAAGATTCCAACAACCCTTTTTAGATCATTTCAAGCCTTTTAACCACGTGAAAAAATCATTATAATCATTGTTTGTAACTCTTATCATCATTTTTACCCCTTGAACCACCCCATAAGTGAATTAGAGCATCTTTCATCACTGTTAACGTTGTCACTTTGTTTCCAGATTCACTCTGGTCACTTTTGGGTATGTTTTCTCTTTGAATATCTTTTCAAAGACTTTTTTATTAAAGTAATTGCTTGCATTTCCTTGCTCAATTAATTACAATTGAAATTGCTCTTGAAGAAATTTCTTTTGTAGCCTTAAATATCTCTTGTAGAGTATTTTTGGATAAAGTTTTATTGTTGGTAAAACAATAAATCTTTATAATATTCTTGTTATATACTTATAAAGTTAAAAACAATAAAATGGGCGTGTTTTCTCTTATAAATACTATTTCATACTATTTTTAATCATTTCTTACTCTATACAAATTTTGAGGACAGGAAAAGTACTTGATTTTTAATCAAATTTTTATATCCACACCTTACAGAATTGAGGATTCATTTGGTTGGCACTTTGCCTTTTGGCTTTCTTTTATTATCTTTGGCCATTGGCTTCCTTTCCCCTGGAGCCCTCCATGTTAGTTCTTGATTCCTGAGTGCCAGGAGACTCTTTCCTTTCACCAAGAGCCCCTATGACAGTTTTTTGTAATCAGATGAGGCATCATAGCTCTTAATATTTCTTGATAATATGTAAAGAAAGCTTTCAAGTCTAGTAATGGACTTGATATTTACTTACTGAAGAAATAACTAAGCATATATTCTGAAGAAAAAAAATATCATGGAAAAAGAAAATTTTCCATAGAAAGTATTAAAAGTGACTTTGTCCAGTAACCTCAGAAGCTATTCCTGTTGAAGATATTTTATATCATTTCCATATATGTAGGTTGAGTCATTACTAATAAGGTGTTATTAACCCAACACCTTTATTTGGTATAGTTACATTTTGTGGTTGGAAAACACACATAAGGGTTTGGTAAAAACACACAATCTCTTACATGTTTTTACCAATTTATGGCTGAAAACATGTAGTCTTATGGGAAAAAATAAAAACAAGTTTTTTTGAAAATAATCCTCCAACTAAGCTTGGGAATATTATTCCAATTCATTTTTTGTTTTTCCTTCTGTAGTGGCATCTAAAGAACATGTAATTATTCCTTATTTTTGCTTTATCATTCTTTTTTCTAAATGATACATCTTAAAAATGTGACTTAATTCCGTAGTCTTGAGAAGCCATCACATGACACAAGGGTAAAATAATAAAGCAAAAAAATATCTTCAAAATGAGTTACAGGATATTTTGAAAATTGCATTGTTGTTATGTTTTACCATTCAGTTGGTTTTATCTCCCTGGATATGAAAAATATGGGTCCTTCCACAGGTTTATCCTTTATAATCTGGACTTGATGAAGTACAGCACCTAGTCCATACCCTGATGAATCAATATAAAGCCTAAAGGGAAGCTTGAGGTCTGGTATTAGTAAGAGTGGAGAAGTGGTCAAGGCTTGTCTTAAATATTCAAAGGCTTTGACTCTGTCAACAGTCATTTCAGGTACTGTGTCCTTGTCACATAATTTATAAAGAGGTCTTGCTATTCATGCAAAATATTTAATGTGTTTCCTGTAATATCCTGCAAAAACCAAAAATGACTGCACTCCTTCTTGTTCTGAGGCATAGGTTTCAGTATCACTGCTGCAACTTTGCTTTTGTCAATTCCAAGGGATAAACCAGATTCTACATGTCCCAGTTCTTTAAGTTCTTTTAATCCAAAATTACATCTATTTAAAGATGTTTTCATGTTTACGGATTGGATTTTGTTCAAAACTCTGGATAATCTGTATATATGTTCTTCCCTGGTCTTGGAACAGACAATAATATCATCAATGTAAATGATGAACCATCCTTCTGAAAGTTCTTCGTGGAATATTTCATTCATCATTCTTTGGAAGTGTGAAGGTGCATTCTTGATACAAAAGGCATCCTCAAATATTTGTAAATGCTACAATGAACAATACGTCTCAAGTACTTTCTTGCCCTTGGTGTCACCACATTTTGATGAAATCCTTTAAGGGAATATATGGTGCTTATATACACTTCTTGGGATATTTGGGTAAAGGCAATTCGTATTTTTGGGGTTGGGTACCTGTCTGGAGCAGTGTCAGTATTCAGAGTTCTAAAATCCCCAAGCATTCTAAATTTTTCATTATGCCATGCCACTATGACTGGTGTAGTTATTTCCACCTCCTCATTTTGGCCAACCTTTCTTATTACCCAGAGTTCTAGAAGTTCTTTAATATGGGTTTCTAGAGCTTCTCTTGATTTAGGACTTGCTGGATATGCAGATCTTCTCAGAAGTTGTGTGAGCCTTGAGGTATATTTTACATACCCAAATAGGCCATAACTATCTTAAAGACAAATTCTGAACTATGCATAACCCACAAGTCATTCATGTATTCAAAATTCATTATTTTTGATTTCAGAAAATATTACTAACCTTTTATTGAGTAAGTAAATCCATGGACCTAAGGCCAGATTTGCATTCTACACAAACATTCATCTAGGGTAGCTCCATAGAGTGAATAAGCTCAAATTAACTCTTTGAGGTGGTAATATGGAAAATACTTCAAGACCACATCATCAATACCACATAAAAGATCCGTGAAAATTTTTGTTTTTCTCCATTTCACGCCAAAATAATGGGAATGTGAGAAATCCCATGTTAAATATACACTAAGAATGGTGTTATGCATGTTTTGGGCACTTAGTATTATGGTATTCTTACATGCACCTTTTGTACACCCATAGTGGATATCTCACTTGAGTCTTAAATTCCTATTTTTGACTTGAAAAATAAGCAAGGGGGACAAAAGGCATCAAAGAGAGCCAGGGTACCCAGCTTCTGAGGCCTCTGAGACATGGACAGCTCCAAAGCTTGGATCCATGGCTTATCTTGGCCTAATTGTTAAACTAAAACCTTTTGGGAACTTGGTTACCATGTTACAGCTACACTAAATCATAAGAAAATAGCAAATAACCTGCTATTCTGACGTGCCAAGGAGGTAAAAAGCAACTTAGACTCCTGTATCCATGTAAATTATTAATGAATTTCCATGGATAAGCCCCAAAAGAGTAATTAAAACCCTTTTTGGACTAGTATCCATTGTTTTACGTCATAACAACCAGTCATAGACTGATATGTGGAATTCTATGTAGAAATGAGGTAAAAACTTCAAAAATTCATTAAAAATACAATTATTAATGAATCTTTCTGAAACTTTAAGGACCAATTAAGAACATTATGATTCATATAAAAACCAAAAAGAATTATACTTTTATATGTAAAATTAAAAGTGTTACTTACAGTCCATTTTTGAGGATTCCACATGAAACACAGAATCTTTTAAAATTTACAGAAAATACATTCTGTGATGAAATTTCCAATAACATTGATACCTTTGAGAAATCAATGATTATTTTGAAAAAAAGAAGATTTACAGATGTTGCTCCTTTTATTCTTAACCATAAATGGGTTGGTAGTCACATAGAAACCTCAATTAAGTAATTATGACAATCTTACATGACAACAGATGATGCAATCAATAATCCAAAACGTTTTATTGTTTTCTCACTCACTGGTTTTTCAGTTTGCTTCATGGCACGCCTTGGTGAGCTGTCTTAGACTTAAAAGAGGCCTCCTCTTTCTGTTTTTTCGAAATAATCATCACATTATTCATTAATATCTTGTTACTAACAAGTAAGTATTAGTTAAAACTTTTCTTAAGTTTTTTATTCTTTCAGAATCAATCATAAAGATTTGAAATCATAGAAATCAACTATATATTGTTGTAATATTGCTATCAAGTCATTTTGATCCATTAAATCCACAATTCTACATCAAATCTCTCTACTTTTATCTTTAATAAGTTCTTTGGAGTATTAGTGAGTGATTTATCTTTAATTCTTAAAGTTTTTCTCTAAAATTAGTTTTCTTAAAGCGTTATCTTTATAATTATTCTTTCAAAAAATAATTATATATTCAAATAATTTTATTATTTTAATAAAAGAAATTTTTATTATTGAAATCTTCTTGTAATTGATTCTTGTAGACAATTACTTCTCACTGTTATAATCACTAGTAGTGTATAACTAGTGAAAGAAATGATTCTTTAATTATCTAATTGTGGTTATAATATTCTTTATTATTATATTTCATAAGAAGAGTCATAGTACTGTTGATTAATAGTTATATTATCAACAGTTTCATAGACACATCTTACAAGTTGTGGGTAAGGTCTTTCAATATTAAGAATAATGTCAGCCTCATGATCAACAATTGCTCCCAGGGGTTCCTTATATGATGCAAAGGCTTCTTTGTTGTCATATAAAAGTGCAAAAGGTCACTTTCTTGTTTATCAGTGAGATGAAGACTGATCTCAGCTTCATTTAACTGTTCAGACTTTAATTTTTCTAACTCTGAGTTGAGTGGTGATACTTTTTTTACTGTGATTTGTCTTTTAAATGGTAAAAAGGCAAATTTTAGATGCTTATTGTCCCCAATAGTAAAGTATCTGTCTTGGTTGTTATGTAAGTCTATGCCATACGTGATCAAATATTCATTTCCCAATATAAAATAAGTACTAGATCAATTTTTCATAACAACAAATCCAACAGTTATCCTTAGATTTACATTTATGTCTTGGAATATGGCAGTAGTCTCAAATATGGCAAATGCTTTCATTGGACTACTTGCACTATGAAATTTTATGCCATCAATTGGCAATAATTTATCTCCAAAGTTTGGTACACAAGTCTTAAGAAACAATTTGCCAACACAAGAGCAGAAGGCTCCTGGGTCAAGTAAGTGCTTAATTGGTTTGTTGTCAATTACCACTTCTGTTATACAGGAGTTACCAGCTGTATAACCTTTCCCCCTGTTTGGTTTGGTTTTCATTAGTTGTGAATCTTGAATTTTTGATAGATCAAGTTGACCATTGCTTAATTTTGGCAAGTGGGAAGATTCCATGATATCAAAAGTGGCATTGATATGTTCTATATCTTTTGAAGATTTAGAAAATATTGAGTATTTATAATCTGAATTATCTTCATGTATCTCATCCTTTTCAACAATAGGTTTTTTTCAATGTCAATTTCATTCATTTTCCCCGTCTTGGGACATTTATTAGCTAAATTTCCTTGGCAAATATTCCACTTTCTCATTACATCTGCAGATTCATACTTAATATTATTAAAATTTTCTTTTGAATTTTTGTCCACAAAATCTTTCCAAGGTGTATTGAACCTTGTTTTGAGATTCACCCTACTAAAACCAATTCTGGTTCTGGTGGTTACTTCTTCCAATATATTAATGGTATCTTCTGCTTAAGAATGTTCAGTAGACCTGCTTTTGACAGCATGCTCTAAGTCACCGCCACATTGTCTCAGAATTCATCTGAGAATTATAAATTCTGACATGTCAGGATATAATGCTGTTAATCTATCATTCTGTTGGAAAAACCATGCTAAAGCTTTGTCTTTGTCAGCATTAAATTTAGCATATTCAAAGGCTGTTTAAACCTTAAATCTCCAAGCCTCATTGGCCCATTTGTTGATAATTTGGGTTTTCCACCAAGTCCAACTTTAGTTTCCATGTGCCTGTCTTAATTTTATATACCATCTGTGGGGTGATCTGGTAAACAAGGTGTTAAATTTTTCTGTTATCAATCTTTCAGGTAATTCAAAATCTTATTTAATCATGTCTATACCTCTGATGAATTCCATATGGTCCTATTCTCCTGCACCACTAAAGTGAGGCCATTCTTTAAGTTTTGGTACTTTTTTCAAAAGTGCTTGGCCCATTGATTGTTCCAAGTTATAAGAATAAGTGGAAAATCAATTTTTTAACTGTGAATTTTCAACATGCAATACTTGTGGATTGGGAATTCATGTACCCGCATTTGTATTCAGAGGTGTAGAAATTCTGGGTAAGGTGTGCAGTAATCTTTCAATATCATTCATTTCACTTTTGCTACACCTTTGAGAACTTCTAAGCTCCTTTTGGAGGCTCTGTATTAAATTTATTACTTCAATTTTATACATATCTTCCTTATGTGTTAATTCTTGCAATAGTTTTGTCTGTCTAGGTTTATCAGAAGTGACTTGATTCAATTTCATTGTTAATTTTGATAATTCCTGTTGTGAGGTGTCAAAACACATTTTCAAGGAAGTTGTATATGTCTTTACTTCAGTAAATGAATTTTTAATGTCATCAAGGAATTTCTTATTAACTTTTCTGATAATCTTTATGGCTTGTTTTATTTTTGTTTTAATTATGTCATCAATATTGAATTGATAATGTTTTTCTGTCAATGCTTTAATAATGGCAGATTTATAATTTAACATATTTCCAAATGAATTGTTATTATTGGAAGTCTTAATTTTTCTTAAAGCTTTTTCAAAACACAAAAGTGTCTCATTCATTTGGCTCAGACTGAAGTTATGTGTCTTAAGATTTTTACAAATTGATGAATGTTTATGAGAAATATGACTTCTCACATCATTTATAGCTATATACAAGTTTGGAATGCAATCTAAAATATCAGAACTTATTTCTGATATTTTGATTTGGCTTCCTCCTTTTAATGCAATTCCATCATTTTTCTGGCCATCTGAAATACATTTTCCAAGACATCCTTCTCAATCTTAGGGATTCTGTATCCCTGGCGGTAAGGCTTGTGGCTTTTGCCTTTCCTTTCCCCTTTTTCTGAGCTTGTGGCTGCTTTTTTACTTTGGAATTGCTGCTGCTGGCTACTGGGGCTGTTTTTGGCACTTTCTTGGGTGGTGGAGGGTTGTTTTTCCTCCATTATTCTGTTAAAAGCATCATGTTTTCCCTTTCCATCAATGTATCCCATCCATTGAGTAACTTGCAAGTGCTGGGATGGCCCAGGAATCTTCTCACAGTCAGGTTAGAATTCATGCAGTTTCTCCACAGATCTGCAAGGATTTGGTACTCTTCATGCTTCAATGGATTGTTGCAGGCCTTCTGGCTGGCTTTTTATATGTTCATTGGGGCTTCTTGTGGTGTTTCAGCTCTTTTTGAAGGTAAAACAGTATTATCAGCTTCAAAATAGCATAATTTGTCAGTTTGGGATCCCTTTGCTGACCCTTGTCCTTCTGTAACTGATTGGCTTCTGCCATATTCACATCTATAACCTTTTTGGGAGCTTCTTGAGGGGTTATATCTGGCTCCTGATCTGTTTTAAGGCATATTTTATGATTAAAAGCTTAAAAATCGTAATTTTACGTCAAAAAACTTACTAGGGGTCAAATTATTTGCATTTTGAAGGGTATTACCTATGTGCAAGCTAATTAATTCAGAAGAAATTGGCTCTGGTTAGTTGTTCTGAGCTATAATAACTGTGCTATTATAGTCAGAATTGGCAGTACTGGAAGGAATAATGCTAGTATCTGTTGATGCAGTTTCAATATTTTCTTGTCTTACCATGTTTTCAGACACTAAGATTAATGAAAAAAGCAATTTTCTAAGTAAAGAAAGACTTTTTCAAAAGAGAAATTAAAGATAAAGCCTCACTTATAATATAAAATTATTTATTTTTTATGAAATGTTTGAATCATAAGTATTTTTATGGGGTTTTCAAATTTTTCAATATAAAAAGACAGAGTTAGAAAGAGCAAAGATACATGTAACAATTAAAATATCACAGCCGGGCCCCCAAATTTAAGGTGTGGATATGAAACTCGGATTGAAAATCAAGAACTTTTCCTATCCTCAAAATGTTTTTAAGGTGAAAATTGATTAAAAATAGTAAGAAATAAGATTTTGAAGATAAAACACACCAATTTTATTTTTTTAACTTCATTAGTATAAAAAATAATATTATGAAGATTTATCGTTTGACCAACATTCAAAATTTATCCAAAAATACTCTACAAGCAATATTTAAGGCTACAAAAGAAATTTCTTCAAGAGTAATTTCCATTGGAATTAATTGAACAAAAAACTTCAGGAAATAGATATAAGAACAGAGTCTTTAAAATAATTATTAAAGAGAAGACACACCCAAAAGTGATCAGGGTAAATCTGGAAACAAATTTACAAATTTAACAGTGATGAAAGATGCTTTGATTCACTTATGGGGTGGTTCAAGTTTCAAAAAGGATTATAAGAGTTACAATAAATGATTATAATTATTTTCTTACATGGTGAAAAGGTTAAAAATTATTTTAAAAGTGTGGTTGGAATCTTTCATTTATTGGTTTAACAGTGTTTAAACTAATTATGAAAGGAAAATATGCTAACATGATGTCACAGATGGTGGAACTGTGACCTATAATACCAGAAAAAGATGAAGGAAATTCAACCTTGATCTTGTAGCCTTTTCTGCTCAGTTGTGATGATTGTGCAATCAAGCAACCTAGGGTCTAGTCATGGTGGTGGTGGGGGACCACCTGTTCCGACATGACCCTGAGTGGAGAGCTCAAGTGCTTGTTGATGGTTTCTGGCATCAATGTGACAGAAGATCAAGGTTTACTGTCATGGGTGGATTTCACAATTGTGAGGGAGACACATTGCAAAATTTGGGGGTTTTAAACCTGTTGGCAGAAAGGGCTTGGGAGTGATGACCCAACAACCCTTATGGCTCCTTATACCGGCCTGTTGTGTAGCTGATGCCCCTGATTGAGGACAGGGTTGCCCATCTGTGTTAGTGCACTTTGGGACACAGTGCTTCCTACCCCGGGGGTACTGTCACAGACGGTGGAACTGTGACCTATAATACCAGAAAAAGATAAAGGAAATTCAACCTTGATCTTGTAGCCTTTTCTGCTCAGTTGTGATTATTGTGCAATCAAGCAACATAGGGTCTAGTCATGGTGCTGGTGGGGGACCACCTGTTCCGACATGACCCTGAGTGGAGAGCTCAAGTTCTTGTTGATGGTTTCTGGCATCAATGTGACACATAAAGAGAAAAGTGGGTCAAAGAAGACATTCTTTTATAGCCATTAATTCTCTTCCTCCAAAAGCAAAATTAGCTCTTGTCAGTCGTGGGAAAAACCTTGACAACATAAAATCCAAACATGGCATCATTGAACCCCGGTTTGGACCAAAAAAGGGCTGGTTTTAGCCATTTTTTGCCATTTTCAGCCATTTTGGACCCTCAAATCAGCCATTGATATAGTAATACCTGGTTTTAAGCCTTCAAAACACGTCAAAATGCATTCAAGAGACGTCAAAACCAGCTAAAACTGTGCTTACAATGTTTTTTTATCTTAAGGGTAGTTTTACCCTCTTGGCAACCATTAAAGCTTCCCTGGTTGGTATCAAAACCTCATAATCAATTGAGACCCAGACCCTGTGACTCAGTTCCAGGCCAAACGTGATGAACCTTTGCATGGGGTTTGACATCTCATGCCTGTCAGCAAGGAACTTGGGGGTCTGGCTCCCCCTTGGAGCGAAGATTCCTTCCCCCCCCAGAATCCATCTTTCCAATTTATTTTTTCTTTAATTTTTCATCATGTATTATCCTTATAATTTACATATGTAATTCAATTGAGTTTTTACAGTGAACAACTGTAATAATTGACACCCCATATGTAAATTTAAGTTCACTTATGTAATACATGCACATATTTTGACATTTCAATTCCTCATTACTTCTAAGCTACACACAAACCCTCAATTTTAACACAAAAATTTATGGTTAGCACCACATTTGATGTAAATTAAGTCAAGGTTTTGAGGAATTTCAACTTTTGTACATAAAATACTAAAAACTTAATCTAGGCTTATATAGAGTTGAGCTACAGAAGTTTTACCCAGAGGTGACCCCACCTTATTTTTTATGAGGAGTCCAATGGTGAAATGATTTCCATATTTTTATTTGTAGGATAAAAATTTATGATAATTTTTACCTAAATGTTTTCCAAAAATGTTTTAATTTTGGTATTTTTGTTGAAAATTCATTTTTATTTAATTTTTCCAAGTAAAAATGTGTTTTCACAAACTTAAAATTCAATGTAATTTTATTTTTAAATTATAGTTAAATTTTCATTTTTTGTGTATTTGGCTGCTTTGTACCAGTTTTTGTACTGGGACTGATATATTTCTATGGATGCCACTTGGAAATGTTTCTGCCCTTGAATCAGTTCAAGCTCAGAGTCCATGTCAAAGTTTGTAGGTACAGACCTTGGGGTATGGGGGAAAACTCTGGAAACCTCCAGACATTTGTTTCTTGAGGAAGACTTAACCAATCAGGCTTTGGTCATTCCTCTTCCCTGTCCACATCCATCTAGTTGGGCTGAATAGTTGCTTTCATTGGTGGTATGCACCATTTTGGCATCAATCTAAGAGAAGATAAAGAATAAATCCAGAAAAACCACTCCTTTTGGTGGTTTCTTGGATATATCTTCTTTGAATAAATTGCCTCTTTCAGCAAGTTACACTTCAATACTGTCTTCAGATTCTGGACTGTCAATATATCTCTTACTGAGCTTGTTACCATCTACAATGTACTTTATTAAAGACACTAGGGAAAAATTTATAAAAGAATAATTATTTCATATACTTTCAAAATTTCTAAGATTTTTTAAAAGTTTATTATCTTTTATATGTTAAGAAAATTATTCTTTTTAAAGAGAAAAAAAATTAAGATTTTGAATCCAAATTGATTCAGAGTATCTCAAAGAATAACTTTATAAGTTTTTGGATGTGAAAAAGCCACATGTAAAGCAGTAAAAAATTAAACCAAATTCCTCAATGAAAAAAGTTTCAAAGACAATTTTGAAAATTAAGATAACTTTAACTTTGAGTTTGAAGAAAGAATTATTCAATTAATATATTTTAGAGCTTTGAAATATATTGATGAAGTGTCCAAGGTTCAAAAAACACAGCCAAGCCCCCAAATGTGAGATCTTTCTATGAAACTGTTGAAAATATTACTATTCATCAAGATTACTATTATTTCTCTTATTACATGTAATAATAAAACTTATTATAACAAAAGTTAATTAATTAACTACTTAATTATTGCTTTTACTTGTTATATAAACTACCATTGATTAGAACAGTAATCTGTAATTGTGTGAGGTGTGGATATGAAGCTTTGATTAAAAATCAAGTACTTTTCCTGTCCTCAAAATTTGTATAAGGTAAAAATCAATTAAAAATAGTAAGAAATATTATTTTTTAGAGAAGACACACCAATTTTATTGTCTATAGCTTCATCAGTATAAAACAATAATATTATAAAGATTTATTGTTTTACCAACAATAAAAATGTATCCAAAAATACTCTACAAGAGATATTTAAGGCTACAAAAGAAATTTCTTCAAGAGCAATTTCAATTGGAAATAATTGAGAAAATAACTGCAAGCAATTAATTAAAGAGCAAAGTCTTCAAAAAGAATATTAAAGATAAGACACACCCAAAAGTGACCAGAGTGAATTTGGAAACAAAGTGACAAAGTTTACAGTGATGAAAGATGCTTTAATTCACTTTTAGGGTGGTTCAGGGGTAAAAATGATTATAAAAGCTACAAAAAATGATTATAATGATTTCTTCACGTGGTTATAAGGATTGAAATGATTTAAAAATGGTGGTTGGAATCTCTTATTGATTGGTTTAACAATGTTTAAACTAATTATAAAAGCAAAAGATTCTAACATGAAGAGAAAAGTGGGGCAAAGAAGACATTCTTTTATAGCCATCAATTTTCTTACTCCAAAAGTAAAGTTACTCTTTTCAGTCGTGAAAAACAGTCTGACAACAGAAAAGCCAATTATGGCATCATTGAACCATGGTTTAGACCAAAAAAGGGCTGGTTCAAGCCATTTTTGGCCATTTTAGACCCTTAAATCAGCCATTGCTATAGCAATACCTGGTCTAGAGCCTTCAAAACACGTCAGAATGTGTGTAGGAGACGTAGAAACCATTTAAAACTGTTTTTTACTATGATTGTTTTATCTTAAGGGTAGTTTTACCCTCTTGGCAACAGCTAAAACTACCCCAGTTGGTATCAAAACCTCATCATCAATTGAGTCCACAGACCCTGTAACTCAATTCCAGGCCAAAAGTGATGAACCTTTGCATGAATTTTGACACCACATGCCTGTCAGAACGGACTTTGGGGGTCTAGCTCCCCCTTAGAGCTGGAGTTCCTTTCCCCCCAAATTTAATCTTTCCAATTTATTTTTCCTTTAATTCCTCATCATGTATTATACGTATAATTGAAATATGTGATTCCATTGAGTTGTACAGTTCAATACAGTAATAATTGATACCTCATATGTAGATCAAAGTTCACTTATGTAATACACATGCACATTTTGACATTTCAATTGAATTCAATTGAAAAGACTTTAATTCCTCATAGCTTCTAAAATAAACACAACACCTCAATTTTAACACAAATTTTGGTTATTAACACTACATGTGATGTGAATTAAATTAAAGTTTTGAGGATTTTCAATTTTCATATAGAAAATACTAAAAACTTAATTTAATATTTATATGTTTATTTATTGCACAAAGAGTTATAATAATTTTTATTCAACTTTTTTCCAAATTTTATTTTATTTTTATAATTTTTGTTAAAAATTCATTTTTACTTAATTTTTTCAAGTATAAATGTAATTTTATCATTTCAAAATTTAATGTAATTTTATTTTTTAAATGGTAATTAAATTTTTAATCTTTAATATAATTTTATATTTATACTTTGATCTTTACTATAATAATATAAATAAATTTATTTTATTTATATTTATATGTTAATTCTGTATTTGTGGTCTTTTGGGTATATGAAATTACCTCTAAGGCTCACAAATTGTCTACAAGAATAAATTACAATAAGTATCTAATAATAAAATTATCTGAATATATAATTATCTTGTGCAATAATAATTCTAAATATAATTCATGAAGAAAACTAATACTAGAGAAAAACATTAAGAATTAATTGAAATCACTCACCAATACTCCAAGGAACCTTGGAAAGAATTGGTAGAGATACTTGAAAGATAAATTATGGATTTAAAGAATCAAAAATTGATTCATAACAGTATTACAGAAAATTATAGTTTATTTCTATGATTTCAAGTCTTTCTGATTGATTCTTAAAGAATCAAACACTTAAGAAAAGTTTTAACTAATTCTTACTTGTTGGTAATAGAGGTATAATTTGATAATAAGATTCATTTGGAAAAAAAAGCAAGAGGAGGCCTCTTTTAAGTCAACAACAGCCCGGAGAGGCGTGCCATGGAGTAAACTAAAAGCAGTGAGTGAGAAAACAATAAGCCTTTTTGGATTTTTTATTTCATCATCCATTGTCACATAAGATTACCATCATTACTTAATTAAGGCTTTTATGTGACTACCAACCCATTTATTGTTAACAATAAATGGAGTAACAAATGTAAATATTCTTTTATTTCAAAAAAACAAAATCTCAAAGTCATTCATGTTATTGGAAAATTTATTACAAGTTGTATTTCCTGTGAATCTTTGAAGATTCAGTGTTTCACGTGGAATCATCAAAATGGACTGTAAGTAAAAAGTTTAGTTTTATTTATGAAGCTGTAGTTTTTTTCATTTCTTGATGTATAACCCTATTCTACATTCGTCCTGAAGGATTCAGAAAGACTAATTAGGAACTGTATTTTTAATTAAGCAATTAATTTTTTACTTTATTTCTATGTAAAATTTCAAATAGCACTTTGTAGCAGGTTGCTATGAGGTAAATCAATTGATACTAGTTCCAAAAGTGCTTTAATTACCCTTTTAAGTTTCATCCATGACAAATCATCGAGAATTGACATGTTTATGCCAACCCAAGATTCACATCCTGTATGTTAAATCCTTAGCCAATTCAGTAAATATAGACAACACCTCCATTTTAACAAAATTTTTGGTAAGTTTGCATAAATCTTATGCAAATTTAAATTTAAGCTTAAATATAAAAAATTTAAAGAAATGTTCAAATAGTTAAATTTTACTGTCATTCTTAAATCTTCTGATAACATGATAAATATCCTTTTCTGGTATAACACCCTATGGGTCTACCCTAGGTTCTTTTTGGTCCAGAATCCAAAAATAACATAATAATTATAGCTTTCTTCATCAAAAAAATGTCGTACACATTTTTTGTTATTTTTTATTTTGACTTCACTTGATAAGTCTTTTTATGACTAAATCAACTGTATAAAAAGTTATTTATGGCCTTATGGGTATGTTCCACATACCTCACAGGCTCACAGATTCCAAGACAATTCCAGAAAAGTATGGAGCAGCATCAAGAAGGGTGGAAGATTTGGATTGGAAGTTCCTGTTGATGAGTCTCCAATCTTGGATTCCACATCTGGTTACTCCAATTGGGACTTGGTTGGTCAAAAAATTGCTGAGTTATTGACCGAATAGTTTTCTTTTCATTATGCTTGAGTGACTGTGTCCAGGATGAAAGACTTTTGAGGATGGAATAACACCACCAGCTCCTGGGAAAATATTGGAGGACCCATCCATCCCCAAGGCAACCCCATTGGAGTGGCTGCAGAGGTCCCTATTATGGTAACCAGGAAGGATGGAAGACTTGGAAAAAGGAGTATAAATCTAATGATCCAATCTGATGTTTATGATGATTCTGAAGGTAACAATGAAGATAATTGAGAGGAGCGTGAATTAGCTTTCCCCATCCATAGAAGAAGAATCTAATCCACTTCACTATCTCCCGTTCAAGTCAATTCCACCCCCAATTAAGTGATTATATCCCCTCAACCACCTCAAACACCACCTAGATCTCCAACAAGGCCATCTGCAATTTCCTCTACCTACATTAATTTGCAACACCTCATGGCCAGAACCTCTAAAGACTCAATGTCTCCAGAGCCTGAATCAGTATTTGACTGCCATTGCCTCTGAAATATCACTAGCAACTTCAATGGTCAAAAGAAAATGAATAAGAAAGTGGTCACATCTTTGTTGGAATAGATGGATGCCTTGACTTAAGTTTTTGTTGATAAGGCTATGAAGTGTGGTGTTCCAGGTGAAACAACTAGGGCTTTGGCAAGGGAGGCAGTTACTTATGAAGATGAATTGGTTTTTAAACTTAGTGAAGCCTTGAAGAGTTGATGAGGATTGTCGGGAGTTGGTCTTTATTATTACTAATAATAGATTTCTATTTTATTATTGAATTAATAGAGCTCCCAGTACAACATATGCAAGGGATGACTTCTGCTTTTGAAATAATAAATGAAAAACACAAAATGATAAAAGTAAAAAAATGAAATAAAATTAAAATAATCAATATTAAGAAAGATTAAATAAAAAGAAACAGATAAACATCTGAGTATTTCCCATCTTGTGGTGAGTTGCTTTATTCTAGCCATAAACATTCTTTGAAGATAAAACCAATCATTTGTTTCTCACAGAGTGGCAAAAGTGTTTTCTTTACATGAAGTTGAGACCCTCAGAGCTGCATACCAGGAGATTGAACTTACTCTCATAACTTCCACTACCCACCAAGCACCATAAAATAGAGAAATATTTTGCAATAAAAAATGAATTGATGTAAGTAATTTCTTTAAAAATAATTATTGGCATAAAACAAAAAGTGAAAATGAGAAAGGAAGAAATTTGGCCTTATCTTGCTTTAAGGTCCAAATTTGAGGGTCTTGATGTTGCAAGTCCTTCTGAATCTTTCCAAAGAATTGACAAATGCTCACAAAGTGGCCAAGGTGGTGCCTAAAACAAATTTGGTTAGAATACACCCTTAAAGGTTAATTCCAGGAGATTAACTTACTGTCAAAGGGGCTCTTCTAAGTGAAGAGGGCCTGGTACTCAGTAAACTGGGACTAACCTATGGAGGGCTCAAGATATGGTAAATTGGAAATACACTTAAGATTGTAATAAGATGAAATTACTAAATGAAGAAATATAAGCAAGAAGAAACAAAAAATAATAAAAGTATTAAATAAAAGAGCCAACTAAAAACAAGTCCAATTCCACTGTTTCAACCTGTCGGAATGTAAATAGAAGGGTTCATAAGGATATGACCACCCCAATCATCCTGTACAGGTGAAGAAAGAAGATGCAAAGACTACCTTAAAAGCAAATAAATATAATACCCAAAATAAGGCTAATAATTTTTGTAAAATAATAAATAAACTAAATTAATTAACTGGGGAAAAGTCCCCAGGGGGTGAAAGAGGGGCTGGTATATGTGAGAATCACCAGCCCTAATCCAGACAGAGAATTTTCATGAGAATGATTGATGATTGAATTGAGTCTTACCAATACAGGTCCTGTATGGCTGTACAAGAAGTTTGGTGGTATGGAGTGATCATAAAGTTTCAGGATGGTGTATCCAAACTGTATTGGGTAATTCCAACCTGTACAGAAGTTGACAGGCTGTATGCATATTTCAGCAAGGAGGATTGGTGAAACTGAATTCTGATACACACATTGTTTCTTCTGTTTTGAGGTGTTTGAGTTGGTGTAAGTAGGAATACCCTTAACCCTTACTAGTGGCTGTTACACTTACTTTCATAAAATTCAATTCTCACCAAGCACCATAAAATCAAACTCTTGAGTTAATGGGGTCAGGCTTTTCAGGGTACAGAAAGTGGAAATCCTTGGAAAGGTATGGTATTCTGGTAATGTTGGAAGCTGGCTCCCAGATGATTTTTTCTGGGTGTTCACTTAATCCTTTCCACTCTATCCAAGCCTTGAGGTATATTTTACATACCCAAATAGACAACAATTGATATTTGAGTAAATTATGAACTATGAATAGCGCATAAGTCATGCATTTATCCAAAATTCAACATTTTTGATTTGAGAAAAGATGAATTACTTTTTTTTGAATAGGTAAATCCATGGATTTAAGGCCAGATTTGAATTCTACACAAAAGTTGACCGAGGAAGGCTCCATAGAGTGAATAAACTTTAATTAAATCTATGAGCTTGTAATATGGAAAATACCTTAATACCACATCATCAATACCACATAAAAGAATTGTGAAAATTCTTGTTTTTCTCAATTGCACACCAAAATAATGGGAATGTGAAAATTCCAATGTTGCATATACACTAAGATTAGTGTTATTCATGTTTGTGGCACTTGAAACTATATTATTATTACATACAGTTCTGTTACACCCATAGTTGATATCAGTCTTTAAGCTTGAATTATCATTTTGATGTGAAAATAGCTAAAGGGGACAAAAGACATAAAAGAGAGCCAGGGTACCCAGCTTCTGGGGTCTCTTAGGTGTGGATAGCTCTGAATATTGGATCCATGGCTTATCATGTCCCAATTAGTATACCAAAACTCTTTGATAGCTTGGTTACCAAGTTAAACTCTCATTCAAACATAAGGAAATTGCAAATAAGCTGCTGTTTTGCTGTGACAAGAAGGTAAAAAGCAGCTTAGACTCCTGTAACCATGTCAATTATTAATTATTTTCCATGGATAAACCTTAAAAGAGTAATTAAAACACTTTTTGAACTAGTAGAAATTGATTTACCTCATACCAACCTGCTATAATGTGCTATTTGTAATTCTTTGTAGATATAAGGTAAAAACTTCAAAAATTCATTAAAAATACAATTCTTAATTAATATTTCTGAATCTTTTGGGAAAAATGGGGAATGGGGTGATTCATAAAGAAATCAGAAAAACCAGAGTTTTATAAGTAAAACGAAATGTTTTACTTACAGTCCATTTTGTATTATTCCACATCAAACACAGAATCTTCAAAAATTCACAGGAGATACAACCTGTGATTAAATTTTTAATAACATTGTTAACTTTTTGAAATTAATTTTTACTTTTAAATAAAATGAAATTACAGCTTTTACTTCCTTTATTCTTAACCATAAATGGGTTTCTAGTAACAGAAAATCCTTAATTAAGTAATTATGATAATTTTACATGACAACAGATGATGAAATCAATAATCCAAAAAAATATGATTGCTTCCTCACTAGCTGTTCTTTCAGTTTACTCCGTGGCACGCCTCTGTGAGCTGTTTTTGACTTAGTAAAGGCCTTCTCTTGCTGTTTTTTACAAATAAATCTTATTATCAAATTATACCTCTATTACCAAGTAAATATTAGTTAGAAATTTTCTTAAGTGTTTAATTCTTTCACAATCAACAAGAAAGATGTTAAGGCATAGAGATAAAGTATATTTTGTTTTAATACTTTTTTCAATCAATTTTTGATCCTTTAAATCCACAATTTATCTGTCAAATCTCTCTACCAAGCCATTTCAAGGTTATATTGGAGTATTAGTGAGTGGTTTTGATTAATTTTTAAAGTTTTTCTCTAGAATTAGTTTTCCCCAAGAAACATATTTTTAATTCTTCTTGGAAAAGATAATTATTTATATTCAAATCCTGTTATTATTTTAATAAATAAGCTTTATTATTAAGTACTTCTTGTAATTGATTCTTGTAGAAAATTACTGATTACTGTTATAATCACTTGTAGTGTATAACAAGTGAAAGAAATAATTAGTTAATTAATTATTGAATTCTTTTTATCATAAATTTTCTTTATGATATTTCATAAGAACAGTCATACAACTGCTGATCAATAGTAATATTATCAACAGTTTCATAGGCAAATTTTACACTCTCCAAGATACCATAAATTACCTATTTTGAGTTTTGAGTCCAGAAACTGTGTCAATTCTCATTTCTCTTTATCCTCCACTATTACTGTTGGTGGTGCAATTGATTTTGTTTTTGGATATCTTATTTCTTGACTGGCTCTAATAAGGGAAAATTGAAGACATGGTGAACTGACTTCCATTGTAAGGACAACTTGAGGTTATAAGCATGGCTTCCAATCTTCTTCAGGACCTCAAAAGGTCCAAACCATTTTTCTGAGAGTTTCTCCGTGGGTCTTGTTGTCTCAATGTTCTTTGAAGCTAGCTATACTTTGTCCCCAGGTTGGACCTCAGGTGGAATTTTGCTATTTCTGTATACATAATTCTTGAAATGCTTTGTCACTGAATTTGATTCTTCTTTCAAAACTTTCTTTACTGATTGAAGTTTTGTTTATACCTTTCCAGAAGTTTGGCCTTGATAGATATTGATTAAGTAAAATCTTTTATTTCTTCCATAAATGGTTAAAAATGGTGACTTTTATGTTTATGAATGTTCTGAATTATTATAGTAAAATTCAGCCAGAGGGTTACAGATGTGCAGTCATCTTGATTTCAACTGACATACATCCAAAGACACTGCTCTAAAATCCTATTTAGCCTCTCTTTCTGTCCATCTTTTTCAGGATTAATGCAGTGGATAGATTTCTTTATATCTTGAGATGCTTAAATCAATCGTTCCAGAATGTTGAAACAAATGAAGAACCTCTATCACTAAAAATACTTAATGGAAGGCCATTTTTTGGAAAAGAGATTACTGGTAAATATTTGAGCTGATTCCAAGGCAGTGATTATTGCATATATTGGTATGAATATTTCCATTTTTGAAAATCTTTCCAAAACTACTAAAATTGAATCAAAGTTGTTCGACAGAGCCATTTTGGTCATAAAGTCCATTTTTAATCAATTCCAAGGACCAGATGGAATTTGAAGAGGCTTGAGTAATCCAAATTTCTTATGGATAAGTCTTCTTTTTCTTGAACATTTTTGGCATAAAGACACATAGCAGTTAATGATTTGATTGATCCCAGACCAATAAAAATCTCTCTTGAAGAGCTTGACTATCTTTTAATGATAACAGCTTGGCTTGATGTGAAAAGGAATAATCTGAAGCTGATTTCCCTCTTTCTAATTGTTTTGGTATTTCTGGACAATCTCTGTCTTTCCATACCTCTTTCTTAATTTTATCCACTGAATCTGAGAAAACTTTGAACTTAATTAATAAAAGCCTTGATTCTTTAATTTCATCTTTCTTAAGAACTTGATTCAAATTTGAGAATTCTTTCTTATGAAGTCCACCCTCCTCTCTGGGTACATGTCATGTGGATGTGACAAGGAATCAGGTAAGGTGGCCAGCTTTGGGGGAAGTAAGTGATAGAGAAATGGAACTCAGATAGAAATAGATCCCAAAAGGATTGACAACAAGTCAACACTTTGCAAGACATGAAGTATTGAAGGGAAGCATGTTCTTTCAAGACTTCAAAAGTAATTGAGATATAAAGAAGAAAGGCTCTCCAGTGCTTGAGAGCCCAAACTATTCCAAGGAGTTCTTTTCATTAACTTCATAGTTTATCTCAGCTTTCAGAAGCTTGTTACTATCAAATGCAATGAGATTCTTTCATTAGTCATGCACCTGGCTCAGTACAGCACCCAATGCATAATCAGAAGCACCAGTATCTACAATAGCTGGTAGAGAAGGATTGAAATGGGAAAGGATAGGAGCAGTGGTGAAAACCTCTTTGTTGATTTTAAAATGGCTAAGAGTTTCCTCATTAGTGATAAAAGGAGACTCTTTTTTGAGAAGGGAAGTGAGAAAAGTTATTTTTTAATGTAACAAAGATGAAAATTGGCACAGCCAAGAAAATATTGAATCTCCTTGATGTCTTTGGGCTGATTCTAATTGAGGATTTGTTGATCCTTTAAAGAATCCATGTTGAGGCCATCACTTGAGGAAATATAACCAAGGTATTTCACACATGGAATCTTTATCAAATAAATTATTTTCCCTCAGTTTTTGGAGTACAAGTTCCACATGTTTGAAATTCTCCTCCTCATAGCTGGGAAACACCATAATATTATCTAAATAGACTACCACAAAAATATCCAAAAAAAAGCTGAAAAAATATCATTCACAAGATTTTAAGCCAAAGGGAATAAATAAGTACTCATAACTACCATATTTGGCTCTGGACACAGCTGAGTGCTCATCCCCCTCTTTAATTTCTGTGAGATTGAAAGAACCACACAGGTCTATCTTGGAGAAGATAGTGGAACCATTGACAATGGCTAGAAGCTGATTGATTGGAGGAAGAGGGTACCTGTTCTTCCTAGTGACAGCATTGAGCTTGCGGTAGTCAACACACAAGCAAAGGCCTCCTTCCTTTTCCTTTAAAAAAGGGATGGGTGCTCCTGATGAAATCTTTCTCTACATTATCTTAAATGTAGGCCTCTAGTTTTTTTGACCCATTATTTATAAGTAGTAGATAACACCAACTGGAGGTAGAGACCTCTCCAGTTCAATATGATGATAACAGGCACAGTGTGGAGGAATGTCACAACCATGGCAATTCACTTCCTTGGATCCCCATATGGCATATCAAGCCACAGTCCTTTTATGGCCAATTGGCCATATCCATCACCAGTGGCCAATATGGCCACGTCATCATCTTATGGACCATTTATGGCCATTTGTGTTTTGGGGCCTTCATGGCCCTTCACCTCAATCCAGCACCCATAGCGGCAATTTATGCCCAAATGGGTATTTCTGGTCATTTCCCTCAAAACCAGGGGAAATGGCCCAAATGGCTGTCTTTGGCCATTTGGGCTCATAATGCGCATTTGCGCATTTTTGCACATTTTGCGCATTTTTGCGCATTTGCGCATTTGCGCATTTTGCGCATTTTTGCGCACTTTGACGCAAAGTGTCCAAAAGACACTTTCCCGCCTTTTGGGCCAGTTTTTGGCTCAGAACCCAAAAGTGGACAAAAACCCCAAAAGGCCCAGAAACACCTTTCCAAGCTCTGAAGCCATCACATCCATCCTTTTCCCCTCTGCCTTTCCACCTCAAGACCTTTGGACCTAATCTTCTTGCCAATCAACCAATATGCCATAAATGATGTTATACATCATTGTGCATCATTTTTCAACAGCAATTCAATGGTGGCAATATCAAATAGTCTTTTCAACATTCTAACATCTCATCACGTCATCAAGGCACCCAATCATTCAGAGGAATCATCAAGGCTCAAGAGCAAGTGTTTCAGCGTCAAAGACCAATGACGCCATCAAGAAGTCATTGGTTATTCTCACTCCAAGTATTCCTTCCAAGGGAATACTGTCAATTCATTCTCAAGTGTATTCAAGAGGCAGTGCCAAAAAGAAGTTGTCAAGTGTCAAAGCTCCACTCAATCCATCTTGGCAACCATATTCATTTCAATACAGTCTGGATCCATCAAGAACTGTATTTCATTTTCAATAAAGGGAAATTCATTCAACCCAATTCAATTTCAACATTAGCCAGCTGTATCAATTCCCAAAAGAATAAATACAGCCTCAAGGATTAATACAGATCAGTTTTCAGCCTGAAGAACTCAAGCTCCCAACTTTTCACATATACCGGCTACCCTTTCCACCCTGGGGGGTTTTCCCCAGTTAATTAATATATTTTGATTTTATCTTATCTTTATTTTCTTTTCATTTTTAGTGAAGCAAATACTGATATTATTAAGTCAGTCATTTAGCACCTTTCTCTTTCTCTTTCTTTGCCTGTCAATGGATATTTGGTGGTCATATCCTTACTAATTCCATTATTCATTTTTGGCAGGTTGAAACAGTGATTAAGGACTTACTTGGTTGGCTCTTTGGCCATTTGGCTTCCCTTTCCTCTTTTGCATCTCATCTTGTACCTGCATATCTTTTAGAGGAATTTATTCTTTATTTTTATTTCTTTATTCTTTGGAGTCTTCCAAGTGAGTTCCCTGATTGCTGAGTGCCAGGCCACTCTTGTGTTTCTGTCCAAGAGCCCCTGTGACATTATATTAATTAACTCATAATTTCTTTTTCATTCTGTTCATTCTTTCTTTATAATTTCATTCACTCATTTCATCAAAATTATGATTCTTTTACGCTTATGAACTTAATGATTCATCGTCACCTCTCAATTTTCTTTCATTCATTCTTCATTTTGAAAATTGAAAGCTGACCCATTTTTTATTTTTGTTATTCTTTTAAAATCTTTTTCAAATCATCAATTTCCATTTCATTCATAATTCAGGCGCCATCTTAATTTTCTTTGATTTTCAAATTTTTTCATCAAGATATTCAGACACGTTATTCACATCAAGATTCATAATTGATTTTTTCTTCAAGAATTTTGATTTTTAAAGAATAATTCACTTGATTTTGATTGATTGATTGATTTGACATATTTGATTTTTGACCTCAAGAAAATTGATTGACCTGAAGATTTCATTGATTTTGCTGATTTTTTCACATCAAGAATTTTGACATAAATTGATTTTTCTTCAAGATTTTCATTTGATTGATTGATTTTTGCAAGATTTTGATTTTGATTGATTTATTGACTTGAAGATCTCATTTGGCTTTGATTCATTGATTTACTTCAAGACATTGATTCGATTTGACTTCAAGACTTCATTTGATTTTGATTTATTGACGTACCTGAAGATTTTCATTTTTATTCATTGATTTTTTCCTCAAGATTTGATTGTTGACTCTTTTCAATTCAAGCAAATTTTGATTTTTAATTCATTATTTCATTTTATTCCTGATATCATGCCTGTTCAACACTCACCTCCGGCAAGACAGACAAGATCTCAGGCCAGAGCTCAAGCTGTTCTCACTCCAACTCCAAGAGCTCCTCTAGATGGCACCCCAGCAGTTCCTCAACTGAGGGCCCAATTAGATAGAGGACCCCGCATGGAAGGAGCAGCACCATCCAGGAAGGAAGGAAGAGGGCCAAGAAGATCATGTTCATTCTCAGGAGTAGTTGGCGGATTTCCAGGAACTTCAAGGACTATTTTCAAAGGTCCAGGTGAAGATGGTGAAGAGGAGGAGGAGAATTCTGTGGAAGAGGAAGAGTCTGATGGTACTGAAGGTGTCCCTGCTCTGGTGGAGGCATCCCAAGGTACTGGAGGACCAACTCTAGCCCAGTCTAATCAGCCTGCCTCTCATCAGTCTGAACCATCCCTATTGGCCATCATGCAGCAAATGACTCAGATTATGGCCAATCTTCAAGCAGCTTCATCCTCTGAAGCATCAAGACCACCAGCCTTCAAGACTCCATCTATGAAGGCACCGGAATGCTTGGATGGGACTCAGCCCTTCAAAGTTAGAAGCTTTATTCAGTCTTGTCAATTGATTTTTCATAATGATCCGGCAAACTTCGCTCAAGACAGAAAGAAGGTCCTTTATGCCACTTCATTTCTCATTGGCAGGGCTGCAAAATGGATTGAGCCTTATCTTTCCAATCTCACCAATCAAGATTCAAATTACCTTCTCAATTCCTGGCCTTTGTTCGAATCTCAACTCTTCACTCTATTTGGTGACCCGAATGAAGTCAGAAAAGCAGAAGCTGAGTTGGATTCTCTAAGAATGAAATAAGGTGGGCATGTATCCTTATACATTGCTGATTTCAGAAGCTTAGTCTCAAGAATCGGGGATTGGGGTGAAAGAGCTCTCATCCATCATTTCAGGAAGGGATTGCCATCCAGGATTTTGGATCAATTGGCATCCCATCCTTCAAGAATTGACTCTCTTCAAGACTTAATGGACGTCACCCTGGAACTTGATACCAGGTACCACGAGAGGCAAAATGAAAAGAGTCATCATCAAGAGAAGAAGCCAGAAGCCTCAAAGTCAAGTTCTTCTCATCCTCAAAATTCTTTAAGTTCAAGTCATAAGAAGAAGAAGAATTTTCAGAAGAGGGACAAGCCCCATTCTTCTTTGTTGAATAAAGATTTCAAGCTCATGAACTCTGAAAAAGAAAGAAGAATCAAGGAGGGTCTTTGTACCTATTGTGGTGGGAAGCATAGTCTTGAGTCTTGTTTCAAAAGGCCTCAAAACAAGCTTACCCAACCGTCAGGCAAATTTCCCAGCCAGGGAAAAGCCTGAGTGAAGATCATGTTGTGTTCAATGGTCTTCACAGTTTTCCATCCAGAGCACAATTGTGCCTTCTGAATACTGGTGTCAAAAATTCTCTTAAATTTTTTGTTTTTTCTTCTCTCTCTGATATGTTTTACAGTATTCTCATTGATTCTGGTGCTACCAACTCATTTATTGCAAAGCAGTTTGTTCACAAGTATTCTTTGACCATGTCAGAACTCCCGGAGAAGATTCCCCTTATTATTCTTGACACCTCTGAGTCTCCTTCTTTATTTGTGACTCACCATACTAAATATATGGTTGAGCTCCCTTCCTTCCCAAGCTTTGAATGGGACTTTTTAGTCATTGATACTCCCAAGGGAGAAGACCTCATATTGGGCTTTGACTTTCTTAATCATTTTAATCCATTTATTGATTGGAGGCAAGGATTGATCACCTTTAATTCTGATCATAAGGACTATAATGATCCTTCAATTTCTTTCAGTAATGACTTTTCTTCTGCCAAATCATGTGCAGCTCTGGTTGGTGATTCTAGAACACCATCTTTTCCGTCTTCTGTCCATATTCCTTCCCTTAATTCCCATCAGTCATTACTATCATCTAGAGATGAAGTCTTCAAAGAGATTCAAGATGTTGGAGAAGATAATTCTGTATCTTCACTTCATCTCTTCTTTGGGAGTATGGACCTTCCTCCTTCATCTTATCATGACTCCCTGGAGGAGTTGTGGGATGAAGAGGAAGAGCCAGAAGAAATAGAAACCGTGATGAAGGTTGTTCCTTCTGTTTATCACCAATACTTGGATGTATTTTCCAAGGTGAAAGCAGAGAAACTTCCTCCTCACCGCGCCTGTGATCATCATATCGAGCTGGAGGGGTCTCTACCTCCAGTTGGGGTGATCTACTCTTTATCAAACCAAGAGTCAGATACACTCAGGGCCTACATTTCAGAGAATGTAGAGAAAGGTTTCATCCGGCCAAGCTCCTCTTCTACAGGAGCGCCTGTTCTTTTTGTCAAGAAGAAAGATGGTGGCCTCCGTTTGTGTGTTGATTACCGCAAGCTCAATGCTGTTACTAGGAAGAACAAGTATCCTGTTCCTCCTATGAATCAGCTTCTCACTGTTTTCAATGGTTCTTCTATCTTCTCCAAGATTGACTTGCGTGGTGCATATAACCTGCTCAGAATCAAGGAAGGTGATGAACATTTGACTTGTTTTAGAACCAAATATGGTAGTTATGAGTACTTGGTCATGCCATTTGGGCTTACCAATGCTCCTGCTTCTTTTCAAAATCTCGTCAATGATATTTTTTATGATCTTCTTGATGTTTATGTTGTGGTTTATTTGGATGACATTATGGTCTTTTCCAAATCTGAGGAAGAACATGTCACTCATGTGTCCACTGTTCTTTCCAGACTCAGAGCCAATAACCTCTTTGCTAAGGCGTCCAAATGCCTATTCCATGTTTCTAGTGTGGAATATTTAGGTTATGTTGTTTCTTCTGAAGGCCTCACGATGGACCAAGCAAAAGTCCAGCAAATTCTTAATTGGCCACCTCCAAGAAACCTCAAGGCTCTTCAATCATTCCTTGGCTTTGCCAATTTTTACCGCCGTTTCATCAAGAATTATTCAAAGAATATTAGTTCACTCACTAGTTTCCTCAAGAAAGATTCCCGTTTTCCCCTCAATGAGGAAGCTCTTAGACAGTTTCATCAACTCAAAGAGGCATTCACCACTGCTCCAATCCTTTCTCATTTCAATCCTTCTCTACCCACCATTGTAGAGACCGATGCATCAGATTATGCCTTGGGTGCTGTACTGAGTCAGGTCTCTGACTCAGGAAAACATCCCATTGCATTTGATAGCCGCAAGCTTCTCCCAGCTGAGCTCAATTATGAGATTCATGACAAGGAACTCCTTGGCATAGTCTGGGCTCTCAAGCGCTGGAGAGCTTTTCTTCTTTCTATTTCTTCCCCTTTTGAAGTTCTCACCGATCATTCATCTCTTCAATATTTTATGTCTTCCAAGATTCTCACTCGCCGTCAAGCCCGCTGGGCTTAATTTTTATCTGAATTCCATTTCTCAATCACTTACCGCCCTGGCCGCTTGGCCACCCTTCCAGATGCCTTGTCACGTCGGGACGACGTTTACCCGGAGAGGGGGGAGGGTTTCATCAGCAAGAATCCAATGAACTATCAGAAGATAATCAAGCAAGAGGAAATTCAAGCTTCAAAGTTTTTTGCAGTCAAGGTGGATTCATTTTCAAACTTGATTGATTCAATTCAGAAGGCAGTGTGGCAAGATTCTCAATATAGAAGTGTCCTTGAAGATTTGGGTAAAGGTAGATCTGTCCAAGATTATTCTCTTGATTCCTCTTCCAAACTTCTCCTTTTCAAAGATCGGGTGGTGGTCCCAAATGACCCCACAATTCAACTCAATATACTTCAAAAGCGGCATGACTCTCCTCTAGCTGGACACCCTGGCCAAGAGAAGACTCTCAAACTTGTCAAGCGGGATTTCCACTGGTCCGGCATGACTCAATTTATCAAGGATTATGTATCATCCTGTCAACAGTGTTCAAGAAACAAAAATATTCATCACAAGAAGCTTGGACTCCTCAAGCCTCTTCCAATTCCAAGTGGTCCTTGGATTTGTCTTTCAATGGATTTCATCACTCAATTGCCACTGTCCAATTCCTTTGATTCAATTTTAGTCATAGTGGACAGATTCTCAAAAATGGTGGTTTTTATTCCAACAATAGCTTCAATCACTTCATTAGATTTGGCCCATTTATTCATCAAGAATATTTTCTCAAAGCATGGCCTTCCTTCAAGCATTGTTAGTGATCGAGGTTCTCTTTTTGTTTCTTCTTTTTGGACCAACCTTTGTCAGCAACTCAAGATTTCAAGAGACTTTTCAACTGCTTACCATCCAGAAACTGATGGACAGACAGAGAGGATAAATCAGATACTAGAACAGTACCTTCGGATGTATGTCAGTTATCATCAAGATGATTGGAACACCTGGCTCCCTCTGGCTGAATTTGCCTACAATAACTCTGACCACTCTTCAACAAAGCAATCACCGTTTTTCACTGTTTATGGAAGAGATCCTCATTTTGACTCAGTTCACATCACTCAAGACACTCCGGCTGGAAAGTTATCAACAAAAATCCAATCAGTACAGCAAGATGTCAAGAGAGAACTTGAAGTTGCCATAAACAGGTTTAAGAGGTATGCAGATAAAAGTAGAGCAAGTCCACCTGTTTTCAATCCCGGTGACATGGTATGGCTTTCTTCCAAGAACATCAAATCAACCAGACCCACCAAAAAGCTGTCTGAAAGATGGCTGCGTCCTTTTCCAATCTTGAAGAAAGTCAGCACTCATGCCTACCACCTCAAGCTTCCATCTCAATGGAAATCCATCCACCCAGTTTTCCATATTTTCCTTTTGGAACCAGTCAAGACGTCAACAATCCCAAATAGGCATCAAGAGCCTCCTCCTCCAATCACCATTGAAGAAGAAGAGGAATGGGAAGTCTCTCAAATACTGGACTCAAAGCTCAAGAGAGGAAAATTATGGTATCTGGTGGAATGGAAAGGTTTCAGTCAAGACCCAGAAAGATCCACTTGGGAACCAACCGAAAACCTCAAGAATTGTCCTGAACTTGTCAAAGATTTTCATTCGTTATATCCTGACAAGCCTGGGCCCAATTCTTCAAAAGCTTGATTCATTATGTTGCTTGGTGGGGAGAGGAATTACCAAAAGTAAGTCCCACTCCTGGTATGCAACTTTAGGGGTATTCTACTCTGTTTTGTTGTAAGCATCACCTTGGCCACTCTGTGAGCACTTTGCAATTTTGGACACAGATCTCTGGCATGGCTTTCAACTTCATTTCCAATCTTATGGCCATTCTCACTTGGGACAATGGGCCATTCACTTTTCAATTCATTTCCAAGACTTCAAAATTAAAATTCATTCCTTCAACATTTTTGTTTTATTTTTATGGCACTGGCGGGAGTGGTAACTACCAAAAGTAAGTTCCTCTCCTGGTGTGCACTTCCCTGAGGGGTCTACAATCTTGTCAAAAACATCACCTTGGCCACTTTGTGAGCACCTGGCATCAAATTTATCTTTCCAGGTCCTTGGCCAATTTCAAAATCAGTTATCAACCTCTGTGATGAAGATTGGAACCTCCTCAAGATTCAATTCATTTTTTCTTTTTTCTTTTTCCTTTTCTTTTCTTATTTTCATTTTCATTCTTTATTTCTATTTTACTTTTATTTTAAATTTCCTTTTATCACTTCAATTATCACGTCAAAAATTTTCATTCATTTCAAAATTAAATTCAAATCATGAAGCCAATGTCAAAAGAAGCTCAAGCAAGTCCTGCGTCAAATGTCAAATTCTTAATATCAGTTTTCAAATTTTTTACATTAATTAGTCCTCTTGAATCACTCTCTCAAAATCTTTCCAATAGCCTCAACAGGCTTCACCTTGTATTGGTGCTCAGGAGCTCACCATTTCAAGGTGGGGGGTACTGTCACAACCATGGCAATTCACTTCCTTGGATCCCCATATGGCATATCAAGCCACAGTCCTTTTATGGCCAATTGGCCATATCCATCACCAGTGGCCAATATGGCCATGTCATCATCTTATGGACCATTTATGGCCATTTGTGTTTTGGGGCCTTCATGGCCCTTCACCTCAATCCAGCACCCATAGCGGCAATTTATGCCCAAATGGGTATTTCTGGTCATTTCCCTCAAAACCAGGGGAAATGGCCCAAATGGCTGTTTTTGGCCATTTGGGCTCATAATGGGCATTTGCGCATTTTTGCGCATTTGCGCACTTTTTGCGCACTTTGCGCACTTTTGCGCATTTTGCGCACTTTGACGCAAAGTGTCCAAAAGACACTTTCCCGCCTTTTGGGCCAGTTTTTGGCTCAGAACCCAAAAGTGGCCAAAAACCCCAAAAGGCCCAGAAACACCTTTCCAAGCTCTGAAGCCATCACATCCATCCTTTTCCCCTCTGCCTTTCCACCTCAAGACCTTTGGACCTAATCTTCTTGCCAATCAACCAATATGCCATAAATGATGTTATACATCATCGTGCATCATTTTTCAACAGCAATTCAATGGTGGCAATATCAAATAGTCTTTTCAACATTCTAACATCTCATCACGTCATCAAGGCACCCAATCATTCAGAGGAATCATCAAGGCTCAAGAGCAAGTGTTTCAGCGTCAAAGACCAATGACGCCATCAAGCAGTCATTGGTTATTCTCACTCCAAGTATTCCTTCCAAGGGAATACTGTCAATTCATTCTCAAGTGTATTCAAGAGGCAGTTCCAAAAAGAAGTTGTCAAGTGTCAAAGCTCCACTCAATCCATCTTGGCAACCATATTCATTTCAATACAGTCTGGATCCATCAAGAACTGTATTTCATTTTCAATCAAGGGAAATTCATTCAACCCAATTCAATTTCAACATTAGCCAGCTGTATCAATTCCCAAAAGAATAAATACATCCTCAAGGATTAATACAGATCAGCTTTCAGCCTGAAGAACTCAAGCTCCCAACTTTTCACATATACCGGCTACCCTTTCCACCCTGGGGGGTTTTCCCCAGTTAATTAATATATTTTGATTTTATCTTATCTTTATTTTCTTTTCATTTTTAGTGAAGCAAATACTGATATTATTAAGTCAGTCATTTAGCACCTTTCTCTTTCTCTTTCTTCGCCTGTCAATGGATATTTGGTGGTCATATCCTTACTAATTCCATTATTCATTTTTGGCAGGTTGAAACAGTGATTAAGGACTTACTTGGTTGGCTCTTTGGCCATTTGGCTTCCCTTTCCTCTTTTGCATCTCATCTTGTACCTGCATATCTTTTAGAGGAATTTATTCTTTATTTTTATTTCTTTATTCTTTGGAGTCTTCCAAGTGAGTTCCCTGATTGCTGAGTGCCAGGCCACTCTTGTGTTTCTGTCCAAGAGCCCCTGTGACAAGGAAGTTTCTCTGCTTTTACCTTGGAGAACACATCCAAATATTGGTGATGAGCAGGAGGGACTACCTTTAGTGCAGTTTCAATTTCTTCCAGCTCTTCTTCCTAATCCCACTTGTCCTCCAGGTATACATGAAAGTATAAAGTGGGAAGGTTCATATCCCCTTGAAAGAGATGAAGTTAAGATATAGCAACATCTTCTCCAATATCTCTCATCTCTTTGAATACTTCATCTATAGATCTAAGTAATGACTTAGAGGGAATGATGGGAGGAATATTAATAGAAGGGGGGAATGGAAGGTGTCTTAAGTTAACCGGCCAGAGAAACACTGTTGAAAGTGGCAGAGTCATTACTAAAATAACGTGTAAGACCATTTGACTCCTTATGACTGGGGTCATAGGTGATAAGTCCATTCTTCCAATGAATAACAGAATTAAAAATGGTAGGGGAAATCATAGCCCAATATGAGGTCCACTCCCTTGGGGGAATCTGTCAGCCTGTGACTCAAAACCAGAGCACAAGCATGACAGCCAAAATACCATAAACCAATGGTATAGCCAAAATACCACCAAAACATGGAGCTGAGCCAAATTAGCTCAAAAGGTATCAAAAGAAAGAGGAAACTCACCTCTTTCTGAAAATATAAGTCCCATCACCATAGGACAAGAAATAACAAAGTTATTCCTGCTCAAAGTCATTGCTGAGCATAAACCTTAATTTTCACCTCTCATCTAAAATCTAGAAGGAGAAGCTTAACCCCATCAAATGGGTACTCAAAATGAAGCTCTAAGCCAGGGCTATCCAATGGTACCAGCCAAACTGAGCTAGCACCAGTATTACTTGAGTTATGGTCAAATTCAGACCAAATAAGGGTGAACAAAACATTCACCTCTCATCTAACTTTTACAGTTTTCGTGTGAGATACCTGAAGTGGGGTCTTTTGGGAAAGAGCACAATCAGGGCTATCTGATGGTGCCATCCATTTCCCCATAACTCAACTACAACAGAAGTTATTGGCCAAACAAGCTTAATACAGCTTTTGGCCAGACCACGCCAATGTACAAAAATACTTGTACATGGGATAACTTTGTCATATTTAATGATAACCATGTCAAGTTGGGTACCATTGTGTAGAGCCCATACAGAGCTACTCAATGAACCAACTTTGAGCTTGATATCTCAAAAACTGACAGAGGTATGACCATTTTAAGGTCAAAATCCCACCTGCTGTCAGATACAGCCTTACCATGGGATAATATCCCATATCCATGAATATGAGGTGTCAAATAGACGAAGAAGCATGTTTTTACTTCAATACCTCATATGTCAGTCAATACTGGGGTCCCATACAGCTTCTGTACAGCATTCTACGCGTCATACACGTCAGAATCAGGCTGTGAGGTCCCCAGATGAAAATTTTCACCCTGTATTGGTGAAAACTGCCCAGATGTGGTTTCAAAACCACATCTGAGCCCAATACAGGGTATACAGGCTGTTTGCAAACCACAAGCCTGTCATAGAGAGTGAAAAATCTTCACTTCCTCTACGTGGAAAGGTCTATCAGCCTTTCCACCTCAATTTTAGGATAAAAGGAGGGCTTTTCACAGCCAAAAGCTTTTCCTCATCCTGCTCTTGAATAACCTACGTAGTAAACTGTCAAAAACAGTTTTACTCTTGGTTAAATAATCAGGTATAATTATAATCTTTAATTATTGTAGACTTTATTATTGTAATCCAACAGATAAAGCCTGCACCCAGGGTTCTCAATAGCGCTCACCACCACTATTTCTCAATAGTAGAACCCTTTTATTCTATTATAAAACCTTTATAAATCTTTTTAAATCATTTTCTACCGTGTCACATACACAGTTAAAGTTGTAATTAGCCTAGTTATACCTTTATCATAGTATCATCCTGACATTTTGGGGGCCTGGCCGTGATTTCAAACCTTTTTGGACCTTATAAGTAAGTCTTTTTCTCTTTTTATGACTTATTAACCAGTGTTTTATCTTTTTTTAGGCGTAATTTCTTTATTTAAATATATCTATTATATATATTTATCCTTTTTATATACATACTCATATTATAAGAGTATCATTCACGTGGCTAATACCCACTGAATTTAATTATTTTTGGCGTGTTTTGTATATAAAAACGCATAAGCCATCAATAAAGTCCTGTATTCTTGACTGAATGAGGACACCTCTGACTGAAAAACCATCAGTTGAGGCGTGGATTAAGTGTATTGTTAACTCAATAACACTTATACAGAACCACTTGTACAGAATACACTTGAAAACCACAAGTGTATCTGAGGGATACTGACACACAAACAGTGTGACAGGACACCATAAGCTGTATTTTTGACGTGGAATTGTTAATTCAATTACACTGTCATTATACAAGGGCATACTGTAATAATATACAAGCCCAGAGGCCATTCTTAGACGTGCAAAACCAGCCTTTTAAGAAGTCTGTCACAGGGGCTCTTGGAAGAAGAGGGCCTGGCACTCAGGAATCAAGAACTCACTTGGAGGGCTCCAGAGATAAAAGAATAATAAGACTGAATTTCTTTAAGAAGAATAAAGGGGAAAACAAGTATGCCAAAAGATGAGATAAGAAAAGATGAAGCCAATGGCCAAGGATAATTGTAAGGTGTGGATATGAAACTTTGATTAAAAATCAAGTACTTTTCCTGTCCTCAAAATTTGTATAAGGTAAAAATCAATTAAAAATAGTATGAAATATTATTTTTAAGAGAAAACACGCCAATTTTATTGTTTATAACTTTATTAGTATAAAACAATAATATTATAAAAATTTATTGTTTTACCAACAATAAAAATTTATCCAAAAAATACTCTACAAGAGATATTTTAAGGCTACAAAAGAAATTTCTTCAAGAGCAATTTCAATTGGAATTAATTGAGCAAAGAACTGCAAGCAATTAATTAAAGAACAAAGTCTTTAAAAAGAATATTAAAGAGAAAACACGCCCAAAAGTGACCAGAGTGAATTTGGAAACAAAGTGACAAAGTTAACAGTGATGAAAGATGCTTTAATTCACTTTTGGGGTGGTTCAGGGGTAAAAATGATTATAAGAGTTACAAACAATGATTATAATGATTTTTTCACGTGGTTAAAAGGTTCAAAATGATTTAAAAAGGGTGGTTGGAATCTTTTATTGATTGGTTTAACAGTTTTAAACTAATTAATAAAAGGAAAAAGATTCTAACATGAAGAGAAAAGTGGGGCAAAGAAGACATTCTTTTATAGCCATCAATTCTCTTACTCCAAAAGTAAAATTTACTCTTGTCAGTCGTGAAAAACAGTCTGACAACAGAAAAGCCAATTATGGTATCATTGAACCCTGGTTTAGTCCAAAAAGGGCTGGTTTAAGCCATTTTTAGCCATTTTTAGCCATTTTAGACCCTTAAATCAGCCATTACTATAGCAATACCAGGCCTAGAGCCTTCAAAACACGTCAGAATGTGTGTCAGAGGCGTAGAAACCAGTTAAAACTGTTTTTATTATGATTGTTTTATCTTAAGGGTAGTTTTACCTTCTTGGCAACAGCTAAAACTACCCCAGTTGGTATCAAAACCTCATCATCAATTGAGTCCACAGACCCTGTAACTCAATTCCAGGCCAAAAGTGATGAACTTTTGCGTGAATTTTGACATCCCACGCCTGTCAGCAAGGATTTTGGGGGTCTAGCTCCCCCTTAGAGCTGGAGTTCCTTTTCCCCCCCAAATTTAATCTTTCCAATTTATTTTTCCTTTAATTCCTCATCATGTATTATACTTATAATTTACACATGTAATTCAATTCAATTGTACAGTACAATACAGTAATAATTGACACCTCATATGTAAATCAAAGTTCACTTATGTAATACACGCGCACATTTTGACATTTCAATTGAATTCAATTGAAAATACTTTAATTCCTCATAACTTCTAAACTAAACACAACACCTCAATTTTAACACAAAAATTGATGGTTAACACCACATGTGGTGTGAATTAAATTAAGGTTTTGAGGATTTTCAACTTTTGTATTGAAAATACTAAAAACTTAATTTAAGCTTATTTAGAGTTGAGTTACAAAAATTTCACTCAGAGGTGACCCCACCTGATTTTTTATGAGGAATCCAATGGTGAAATAAAATTTATATGTTTATTTATTGGATAAAAAGTTATAATAAATTTTATTTAACTTTTTTCCAAATTTATTTATTTTTTCACAATTTTGTTAAAATTTCATTTTTACTTAAATTTTTCAAGTATAAATGTAATTTTATATTTACAAAATTTAAAGTAATTTTATTTTTAAATTATAATTAATTTTTTATTTTTAATATAATTTTATATTTATATTTTTTATTTTTATTTTAATAATATAAATAAATTTATTTTATTTATATTAATATGTTATTTTTTATATTTGTGGTCTTTTGGGTATATGAAATTACCTCTAAGGCTCACAATAATAAAGAAGCCAACCAAGTGAATCCTCAATTCACTGTTTCAACCTGCCAGAAAAGGAAATGGAATTAGTATAAGGATATGACCACCAATATCCACTGGACAGGCGAGGAAATAAAAGAAAAGGGTGCTGAATGACTGACTTAAGATTATCAGTATTAACTTTAATAAGGTAAAAGAAAATAAGGATAAAAATAAATCCACTATATTAATTAACTGGGGAAAAAGTCCCCAGGTGCTGAAAAGGTGGCCAGTATATGTGAAAGCTGAAAAGTTGATCCTGGAAGGTGGATCAATGACTGTATTGTCCGAATCGGGAAATACAGTTCTGGCCATCTTGAAATTTGAACTGTGTGATGGAATTCCCACAGTGGAATAAGAAGTGGCCCAATTGGGCCAAGGCCATACAGGTTGATTGAATAAGGCCTGTACGGATGAATTGGGTTGTCCAAGGAGTATTGAATACTTGATGTCTTGACAACTGATTGAATTTTGTAATACCTCTTGAGAATTGACCTTAGAATAATCCTGAATGAATTGTACCAACCCACCTCCTGCAGATACAGGTGGTTGGGATCCTTGAATGATCTTCTGAATTGCCGCCATGGATTGCCAGACTGATAAGCTGAAAAGTCCTCCTTCGAAATGGGCGTTGGAATTATGGACCTTGAAGTGGAAAGGTGGAATTGGGTCCTGAAAACGTCACCATTGGATTGCTGAGTAAAAATGGTGCATAATGGTATATAATACCATATATGCACCACACCTGCAATCTTGAGTACGGAGTGCAAGAAGGAAAGGAAAGAATTCCCCTTAAGTTGAGGGAAATGCTTGTTGAGATGATTTGGTGGCCTCTGGTGGTTGCCAGAGGCCATGGTGGTCCAGGGCCAAAAGTGGGTCCTGCGGGATTTATGGCCAAAATGGGTCCAAGGTGTTTTTGGTCCAATTTGGGTCCAAGTGATTGGTGGCCAAAAATGTCTCAGGTGGGCCCAATTGTGGTTTGGGACCCACCTGGCCTTGGGGGCTAGGTGGCTGCCCCCTTTGGCCCCTTTTGGCCTCATTGGATTAGGCCAAAAGGGGCCTAATCCGCCTACGGACCGCGGTACGTGGCCTACGGACCGCGGCGTACGGACCGCGGCCCACGGACCGTAGAAGCCGTGGGGGGCCTAAATGGCCCAAAAAGGCCATTTAGGCCAAAACCCCCATAATGAAAGGGGTGGCCAGGAAACCAATGAAGGTGGCCATGGGGCCTGGAAGCCCCTGGAAGACAAAGGGACCCCCCAGGCCCAAAAACAGTGATGGAGGCCTGGGGGTTGGTGAGGTGCAAATTGGCCAAGAGGGCCAATGACGCAGGATATGGCCTGAGGCCATAAAGGATGATGGAGGCCATAAGTGGCCAATGGAATGGGTTATGGCATAAGAGCCATGGAACCCCCAAAAGGGGTCAATTGGCCATAAATGATATGACATGGCCAATTGGCCCCAACTTGGCTCCAGGTTGGATTGGCGCCGCCATCAAGGAGGAGGGTCAAAATACGTGGTTGTGACAGTACCCCCCTACCTTGAATGGTGAGCTCCTGAGCACCAAGATAAGGTAGAGGCCTGTTGAGGCTGATGAGACGGATTTGACGTAAGGATTCCAGAGGTATTGAATCTTGAAAAGAAGAATTGAACTGATAAGCTTGTTGGCATATGAATTGAGGTTGACTTGATCTTCTCTTGACATTTGGCTTTGACAAAGTTGAAGACATGATTTGACGTAAAGATTTTGGCGTTAAAGAGTTATAAGAAAAGAAATCTTGAAAGAATATAAAGAGTAAAGAGAAAAGGAAACAGATATAAAGAGAGAAACAGAAAACATAAAGAAAATGAATTTTGAGGGGAAATCCAATCTTCATCACGGATTACGACAATTGATTTTGAAAGTGACCAAGGACCTGGATAAAAGAATTTGATGCCAGGTGCTCACAGAGTGGCCAAGGTGATGTTTTGACAGATTGTAGACCCCTCAGGGTAGTGCACACCAGGAGAGGAACTTACTTTTAGTAGTTGCCACTCCCGCCAGTGCCATAAATAAGAAAACTCTTGATAAATGAATGTGTTGAAAGAATAAAGTCTTGGGAAGGAGAGTAAAAAAAAGGAATGGTCCATTTGCCCAAGTGTGAATGGCCATAAATTTGGAATTCGGATGTTGAAAGCCGGGCCAAAAGGTCTGTGTCCAAATTGAAAAGTGCTCACAGAGTGGCCAAGGTGATGCTTACAACAAAGGAGAGTAGAATACCCCTAAAGGTGCATACCAGGAGTGGGACTTACTTTTGGTAATTCCTCTCCCCACCAAGCACCATAAAAATTCAAGCCATTGAAGAATTGGGTCCTGGCTTGTCAGGATATAACGAATGAAAATCCTTGACAAGTTCAGGACAATTCTTGAGGTTTTCAGCTGGTTCCCATGTGGATCTTTCTGAATCTTGACTGAAACCTTTCCATTCCACCAGATACCATAATTTTCTTCTCTTGAGCTTTGAATCCAGTACTTGAGAGACTTCCCATTCCTCTTCTTCTTCAATAATGATTGGAGGAGGAGGCTCTTGATGCCGATTTGGGATTGTTGATGTCTTGACTGGTTCCAAGAGTGAGATATGGAAGACTGGGTGGATGGATTTCCATTGAGATGGAAGCTTGAGGTGGTAAGCATGAGTACTGACTTTCTTCAAGATTGGAAAGGGACCCAACCATCTTTCAGACAGTTTCTTGGTGGGTCTAGTTGATTTGATATTCTTGGAAGAAAGCCATACCATGTCACCAGGATTGAAAACGGGTGGACTTGCTCTACTTTTATCTGCATACCTCTTAAACCGGTTTATGGCGATTTCAAGTTCTCTCTTGACATCTTGCTGTACTGATTGGATTTTTGTTGATAACTTTCCAGCAGGAGTATCTTGAGTGATGTGAACTGAATCAAATTGTGGATCTCTTCCATAAACAGTAAAAAACGGTGATTGCTTGGTTGAAGAGTGGTCAGAATTATTGTAGGCAAATTCAGCCAGAGGGAGCCAGGTGTTCCAATCATCTTGATGATAACTGACATACATCCGAAGATACTGTTCTAGTATCTGATTTACCCTCTCTGTCTGTCCATCAGTTTCTGGGTGATAAGCAGTTGACAAGTCTCTTGAAATCTTGAGCTGCTGGCAAAGATTGGTCCAGAAGGAAGAAACAAAGAGTGAACCTCTATCACTGACAATGCTTGATGGAAGGCCATGCTTTGAGAAGATATTCTTGATGAATAAATGGGCCAAATCCAAAGAAGTTATTGAAGACATTGTTGGAATAAAAACCGCCATTTTTGAGAATCTGTCCACTATGACAAGAATTGAGTCAAAAGAATTGGACAGGGGCAGTTGAGTGATGAAATCCATTGAGAGACAAATCCAAGGACAATTTGGAATTGGAAGAGGTTTGAGGAGTCCAAACTTCTTATGGTGGATATTCTTGTTTCTTGAACACTGTTGACAGGATGATACATAATCCTTAATGAATTGAGTCATGCCGGACCAGTGGAAATCCCGCTTGACAAGTTTGAGAGTCTTCTCTTGGCCAGGGTGTCCAGCTAGAGGAGAGTCATGACGCTTTTGAAGAATGCTGAGTTGAATTGTGGAGTCATTTGGGACTACCACCCGATCTTTGAAGAGAAGGAGTTGGGAGGAGGAATCAAGAGAATAATCTTGGACAGATTTACCTTTACCCAAATCTTCAAGGATACTTCTGTACTGAGGATCTTGCCATAATTTCTTCTGAATTGAATCAATCAAATTTGAAAAAGAATCCACCTTGACTGCGAAAAACTTTGAGGGTTGAACTTCATCTTGCTTAATGAGTTGTTGAAAATTCATTGGATTCTTGCTGATGAAATCCTCCCCCCTCTCCGGATAGACGTCGTCCCGACGTGATAAGGCATCTGGAAGAGTTGCTAGGCGGCCAGGGCGGTAAGTGATTGAAAAATGAGATTCAGATAAGAATTTGGCCCAACGGGCTTGACGGCGAGTAAGGATCTTTGATGACATAAAGTACTGAAGAGAAGAATGATCGGTGAGAACTTCAAAAGGAGAGGACAGAGAAAGAAGAAAAGCCCTCCAGCGCTTGAGAGCCCAGACTATACCAAGGAGTTCCTTGTCATGAATTTCATAGTTGAGTTCTGCTGGAATAAGCTTGCGGCTGTCAAAGGCAATGGGATGTTTTCCTGAGTCAGAGACCTGACTCAGTACAGCACCCAAAGCATAATCGGATGCATCGGTCTCTACAATGGTCGGTAGAGAAGGATTGAAGTGGGAAAGGATTGGAGCGGTAGTGAAGGCCTCTTTGAGTTGATGAAACTGGCTAAGAGCTTCCTCATTGAGGGGGAAACAGGAATCTTTCTTGAGGAAACTGGTGAGTGAACTGATTTTCTTTGAATAATTCTTGATGAAACGGCGGTAGAAGTTGGCAAAGCCAAGGAAGGATTGAAGAGCCTTGAGGTTTCTTGGAGGAGGCCAATTAAGGATCTGCTGGACTTTTGCTTGGTCCATCTTGAGGCCTTCAGAAGAAACAACATAACCAAGATATTCTACACTAGAAACATGAAAAAGGCATTTAGAAGCCTTGGCAAAAAGGTTATTGTCTCTGAGTCTGGAAAGAACAGTGGACACATGGGTGACATGTTCTTCCTCAGATTTGGAAAAGACCATAATGTCATCCAAATAAACCACAACAAAAACATCAAGAAGATCTTGGAATATATCATTGACAAGATTCTGAAAGGAGGCAGGAGCATTGGTGAGCCCAAATGGCATAACCAAGTACTCAAAACTGCCATATTTAGTTCTGAAGCATGTCAAATGTTCATCACCCTCCTTGATTCTGAGCAGGTTATATGCACCACGCAAATCAATCTTGGAGAAGATAGAAGAACCATTAAAGACATTAAGAAGCTGGTTCATAGGAGGAACAGGATATTTGTTCTTCCTAGTGACAGCATTGAGTTTGCGGTAATCAACACACAAACGGAGGCCACCATCTTTCTTTTTAACAAAGAGGACAGGTGCTCCTGTTGAGGAGGAGCTTGGCCGGATGAAACCTTTCTCTACATTCTCTGAAATGTAGGCCCTGAGTGTATCTGACTCTTGTTTGGATAAAGAGTAGATCACCCCAACTGGAGGTAGAGACCCCTCCAGTTCGATATGATGATCACAGGCACGGTGAGGAGGAAGTTTCTCTGCTTTCACCTTGGAGAATACATCCAAGTATTGGTGATAAACAGAGGGAACAACCTTCATCACGGTTTCTACTTCTTCTGGCTCTTCCTCTTCATCCCACAACTCCTCCAGGGAGTCATGATAAGATGAAGGAGGAAGGTCCATATTCCCAAAGAAGAGATGAAGTGAAGATACAGAATTATCTTCCCCAACATCTTGAATCTCTTTGAAGACTTCATCTCCAGATGATGGTAATGACAGATGGGAATTAAGGGAAGGAATATGGACAGAAGATGGGACTGATGGTGTTCTAGAATCACCAACCAGAGCTGCACATGATTTGGCAGAAGAAGAGTCATTACGGAAAGATTTGGAAGGATCAGAATAGTCCTTTTGATCAGTATTAAAGGTGATCAGCCCTTGCCTCCAATCAATAGAAGGATTAAAATGATTGAGAAAGTCAAAGCCCAATATGAGGTCTTCTCCCTTGGGAGTATCAATGACTAAAAAATCCCATTCAAAGCTTGGGAAGGAAGGGAGCTCAACCATATATTTAGTATGGTGAGTCACAAATAAGGAAGGGGACTCAGAGGAGTCCAAAATGATAAGAGGAATCTTCTCTGGAAGCTCTGACGTAGTCAATGAATACTTGTGAACAAACTGCTTTGCAATGAATGAGTGTGTAGCACCAGAATCAATGAGAATACTGTAAAAAACATCAGAAAGAGAAGAGAAAACAAAAAATTTAAGAGAATTCTTGACACCAGTATTCAGAATGCACAATTGTGCTCTGGAAGGAAAACTGTGAAGACCATTGAACACAACATGGTCTTCACTCAGGCTTTTCCCTGGCTGGGAAAACTGCCTGACGGTTGGGTAAGCTTGTTTTGAGGCCTTTTGACACAGGACTCAAGACTATGCTTCCCACCACAATAGGTACACAACCCCTCCTTGATTCTTCTTTCCTTTTCAGAACCTTTCAACTTGAAGTCCTTATTCAACAATGAAGAATGGGGCTTGTCCCGCTTTTGAGAATGAAATTTCTTCTTTGGTCTTGAACTTGAAGAAACTTGATGATGAGAAGAGTGAGACTTTGAGGCTTCAGGCTTCTTCTCTTGATGATGATTCTTTTCCTTCTGCCTCTCATGGTACCTGGTATCAAGTTCCAGGCTGACATCCATTAAGTCTTGAAGAGAATCAATGTTTGAAGGATGGGAGGCCAATTGATCCAGAATCCTGGAGGCCAAACCCTTCCTGAAATGATGAATAAGAGCCCTTTCACCCCAATCCCCAATTCTTGAAACCAAACTCCTGAAATCGGCAATATACAAAGCAACATGCCCACCTTCTTTCATCCTAAGGCCATCCAATTCAGCTTCTGCTTTTCTAACTTCATTTGGGTCTCCAAATAAAGTGAACAATTGGGATTTGAATAATGGCCAGTAATTGAGGAGATAATTTGAGTCTTGATTATTGAGGTTGGAAAGATAAGGCTCAATCCATTTTGCAGCCCTGCCAACTAAGAATGAAGTGGCATAAAGAACCTTCTTTCTGTCTTGAGAGAAGTTTGCCGGGTCATTATGAAAGATGAGTTGACAAGACTGAATAAAGCTTCTGACTTTGAAGGGCTGAGTCCCATCAAAGCATTCTGGAGCCTTCATAGAGGGAGTCTTGAAGGCTGGTGGTCTTGATAATTCAGAAGAAGAAGCTTCTTGCAGATTGGCCATAATCTGAGTCATTTGTTGCATAATGGCCAATAAAGACGGTTCAGGCTGATGAGAGGCAGGCTGATCAGACTGGGCTAGAGTTGGTCCTCTGGTGCCCTCAGATGCTCCCACAGGAGCAGGAGCAGCCTCAGTGCCATTAGACTCTTCCTCTTCCACAGAATTCTCCTCCTCCTCTTCACCATCTTCACCTTGAACCTTGGGACTGGTTCTTGAAAATCCTGGGAATCCGCCAACCACTCCTGATAAAGACATTGACCTTCTTGGCCCTCTTCCTTCCTTCCTGGATGGTGCTGCTCCTTCCATAATGGGTCCTCTGTCCAATCTGGCCCTCAGTTGAGAAACTGCTGGGGTACCGTCAAGAGGAGCCCTTGGAGTTGGAGTCAGAACAGCTTGAGTTCTGGCCTGAGATCTGCTCTGTCTTGCTGGAGGTGAATGTTGAACTGGCATGATTTCAGGAATAAACAAGCAAAACAAATGAAATAAAATCAAAATTTTCTTGAAGTACAAAATCAACAATCAAATCTTGAGGAAATTGGATAATCAATGAATCAAAATTCTCCAAATACGTCAATCAATCAAATCAAATGAGTCTTGAAGTAAAAATCAATATCAATGAGAATCTTGAAGTCAATAAAAACAATCAATCAAACAATCAAAATCAAATCAAATCAAAATCTTGCAGAAAAAATCAATCAATCAAAATGAATTCTTGAGTCAAAATCAATTTATGTCAAAAATCTTGATGTGAATAATCAGCAAAATCAATAAAGTCTTCAGGTCAATCAATTATCTTGAGGTCAATTTCAATTATGTCAAATTAGTCAATCAAATCAATTTTCAAGTGAATTCTTCCAAAAAATCAAAAATTCTTGAGGAATAAATCAAAGTGAATCCTGATATGAAGAACGTGTCTGAATAACCTGATGAATAACTTGAGAACCAAAGATAAAAATGCCTGAATTATGGATAAAAATAGATTGATTAAGATTGAGAATGAGATTAAAAAGATAACAGAAATTAAAAAATAGGTCAGCTTTCAATTTTCAGAATGAAGAATGAATGAGGGAAAATTGAGAGGTGACGAAGAATCATAAGATCATAAAACGTCAAAGAATCATAATTTTGATGAAATGAATGAATGAATTTAAAATATAAGAATAAAAGAATGAATGAATGAAGAAGAATTATGAGTTAATTAATATAATGTCACAGGGGCTCTTGGAAGAAGAGGGCCTGGCACTCAGGAATCAAGAACTCACTTGGAGGGCTCCAGAGATAAAAGAATAATAAGACTGAATTTCTTTAAGAAGAATAAAGGGGAAAACAAGTATGCCAAAAGATGAGATAAGAAAAGATGAAGCCAATGGCCAAGGATAATAAAGAAGCCAAAAGCCAAGAAGCCAACCAAGTGAATCCTCAATTCACTGTTTCAACCTGCCAGAAAAGGAAATGGAATTAGTATAAGGATATGACCACCAATATCCACTGGACAGGCGAGGAAATAAAAGAAAAGGGTGCTGAATGACTGACTTAAGATTATCAGTATTAACTTTAATAAGGTAAAAGAAAATAAGGATAAAAATAAATCCACTATATTAATTAACTGGGGAAAAAGTCCCCAGGTGCTGAAAAGGTGGCCAGTATATGTGAAAAGCTGAAAAGTTGATCCTGGAAGGTGGATCAATGACTGTATTGTCCGAATCGGGAAATACAGTTCTGGCCATCTTGAAATTTGAACTGTGTGATGGAATTCCCACAGTGGAATAAGAAGTGGCCCAATTGGGCCAAGGCCATACAGGTTGATTGAATAAGGCCTGTACGGATGAATTGGGTTGTCCAAGGAGTATTGAATACTTGATGTCTTGACAACTGATTGAATTTTGTAATACCTCTTGAGAATTGACCTTAGAATAATCCTGAATGAATTGTACCAACCCACCTCCTGCAGATACAGGTGGTTGGGATCCTTGAATGATCTTCTGAATTGCCGCCATGGATTGCCAGACTGATAAGCTGAAAAGTCCTCCTTCGAAATGGGCGTTGGAATTATGGACCTTGAAGTGGAAAGGTGGAATTGGGTCCTGAAAACGTCACCATTGGATTGCTGAGTAAAAATGGTGCATAATGGTATATAATACCATATATGCACCACACCTGCAATCTTGAGTACGGAGTGCATGAAGGAAAGGAAAGAATTCCCCTTAAGTTGAGGGAAATGCTTGTTGAGATGATTTGGTGGCCTCTGGTGGTTGCCAGAGGCCATGACGGTGAAGTTGGTCCATGGTGGTCCAGGGCCAAAAGTGGGTCCTGCGGGATTTATGGCCAAAATGGGTCCAATTTGGGTCCAAGGGATTGGTGGCCAAAAATGGCTCAGGTGGGCCCAATTGTGGTTTGGGACCCACCTGGCCTTGGGGGCTAGGTGGCTGCCCCCTTTGGCCCCTTTTGGCCTCATTGGATTAGGCCAAAAGGGGCCTAATCCGCCTACGGACCGCGGACCGTAGAAGCCGTGGGGGCCTAAATGGCCCAAAAAGGCCATTTAGGCCAAAACCCCCATAATGAAAGGGGTGGCCAGGAAACCAATGAAGGTGGCCATGGGGCCTGGAAGCCCCTGGAAGACAAAGGGACCCCCCAGGCCCAAAAACAGTGATGGAGGCCTGGGGGTTGGTGAGGTGCAAATTGGCCAAGAGGGCCAATGACGCAGGATATGGCCTGAGGCCATAAAGGATGATGGAGGCCATAAGTGGCCAATGGAATGGGTTATGGCATAAGAGCCATGGAACCCCCAAAAGGGGTCAATTGGCCATAAATGATATGACATGGCCAATTGGCCCCAACTTGGCTCCAGGTTGGATTGGCGCCGCCATCAAGGAGGAGGGTCAAAATACGTGGTTGTGACAAAGTCTTAACTGACATAAGCCCTCCTTTTCCTGTTTTGATTCAGTGGAAGAAAACTACATCCCACTTGAAACCCAGTCACAGGCCAACACACCAGTGACACCCTCAGAACCAGAGGGCAGCAAGGGTAAAGGAAAAAGGCTTAGTGAAGGCCTCATTACAGCCAAGAAGTGGACACCAATAGCCACTCAGAGGAGTAGAAAACCACGAAACTCTGCTTCAATACAAGGTAAACCAACCTTAGCCACTTGTACAGGGAAGATTACAATTATTAACCCAGTTGTAACCTCCAAAGGCAAACTGCCCAAATCAGCAGATAACAAATTTGTACAAGGCACAGTCAAAGGTAAATACCCTAAGAACATAAAGTTTTTGACTGCTTGCAAACACTGATATGTCCCCTGCATACCTCAGAGACCTTGGCTTCCAAAGGAACCAGCCAGAGGATAGAGCAGGAATGTCTAGAACCAGAAGACCTGAAAGAAGACACATTGGACACAGTGGTGGATGGCAAAACAATGAGGGAGATAATGTCAACCTTGCCATTCACACTCCAATTCAACAGAAACCTCAAACCAGAGGACTGGAAGGATATGGATCAAGTTCTTCAAATCCACCAACTCCTCAAAGATTTGTTTCAATGGAGTATGGACAACAAGAGGTTCAACCTAGCAACTCACTGGGCAGAACTGGGATCAAGTTGCCAGAAGATCTGTCTCAAAGAGATAGACTTCAAGGACCTTATGGTAATCACCAAGGGTTGGAACCCTACCAGGCAGCACAGACTCCTGGAGGCAAGGGCACAGAGGATAAGGGAGAACCAAGCCACTATCCAAGCTATAGAAGAACAGTTAACCCAGACAGGGCCTACTCAGATTCCTTCAGGTTCACAAGGAGCAAGCCAAATCAGCTCTCCAGTGGCTTCACACCATTCAGAAACCAGCAGATCAGTGGCCAAGAGTCACCATTCTTCACAATTCCAGGAAGTTTCCAGGAGAAGACAAGGCAACAAGGGCAAGAACAAAGCCTCCTTCAACCAGAGGAGGAAAGAGTCAGACCCCATGATCCAGAAGCTGTTAGATTTGGTCAAAGAAGTACACAAGAACCAGAAGTAGTTGTAAACCACTCTAGAATCAGTAGTCCTAGTAATAGAAACATTACCCCCACTCAGACTGAAAATAACATTATCACATCTGAGAGCAACATCAACAGTGACACACTGTGGTTGCAAATGTCCCAATATGCTGAGCAATCTGCAAAACAGGCTGCAGAATTTTCAGCTGCCCAAGAGAGGATGAGAAAAACTCAAGCCTCATTGGAGCAGATAGTTAAAAACCTTCAGGAAGGATATGCTCAACTGAGCAAAGCCTCTGAAGAAACCAACAAGAGACTGAATGAAGTCTCTGAAGAACAACACCATAGCAGCAGGGACAGGGAGTGTCTGAACCAAGACATCAACAAATTTTTTGATGCCTACCATAGCTTAAAGCCCCAACCACAAGGCCAAGCTATGGAGAATCCATATCAACCAGATGACATCAAACCAGATGCCATGTTGTTGAATAAGGCAAGATCTCCATCACAATACCAGGATGGAGATGGCATGTCTTATTCAGAGAAGGAAGCCTTGAAACAGCTTCCTGAGGCCTTAAACTGGCCCAAATTCTCTGGATCAGGAGAATATGATCATATGGAACTCATAGATTATATTGATGGACTCTTCATTGATGTACCAAGCATACCAGATTACTGGATTACTGCTAGACTGAATACTGCATTTAAAGGTCATGCAAGTATATGGTACACTGAAATGAAAGAAATCCATGGCAGAAGAAATTGGCCATGGTGGAAGAGTCAAATAATCCAAAAGTACAGTAATGGAACTTGGATATGGCAAAAGACCATGTCATTTGAAAATGACAAATACTCTGTGGACAAAGATCCATATGAGTGGTGTCTTAGACAGTCTAAAAGACTTAAAGCCATTGATCCTCAAATGAACATTCAAATGAGAAATCATAAACTTCTGACACAACTGCCAGGAGAACTAGAGCATGCAGTAAAGTGCAGATGCAACCAAAATTGCACTCTAGATGATATAGCCAATACCTTACAAGACATAAGGAAAAGGACTAATATAGGGAAATTCACCCCATATAGGAGCAATAGTTTCAAATAGAAACAACCTTTCAGGGTAGAGTTTAAAGACAAACCCAGAGAAAGAGTGGCAGAAGTGGCAAAGAAGAAGAATTCTTGTCACAATTGTGGTTCAACAGACCACTATGCCAACAACTGTCCAAAAGCAAAGAAGAAAGTCTATGCTATAGAAAAAGTCCCTGAAGAAGAACCTCCAACAGAGGATTCTGAATCAGACTCTATGGGAGATGCCATCAGAGAACCATCTGATGATGATCAAGACCCAAGAGAGGAATTTCTAGTGGAATACCAAGAGGAAACCCCACTAGAAATCCAGGATATACAGTTGGAAGCAGGCATGCCACAAGACACTGCCAACAAGAACTTGTGTAAACATACACAAGATGCACAAACATTCCTGGTTACACCAACCAAAGGAATGGCATATATACATGGAACAGCCACAAGAATGACTGTATGTATTGACAATGCTCAGCACCCACTGATCATTGACAGTGGAGCACATTGCTCCATAGTGGCCAGAAATTATCTGGATATCCACTTCCCAAACTGGGAAAAACAGCTCTTGCCCACTAAGGCAAAGAACTTCAAGAGTGCATCTGGAAAGATGACCTCTATTGGGACAATTATCAAAGAGATAATTATACCCCACAGAAAAGGTAATGTCAGACTCAACCCAGAGTTTGTAGTGCTTGAAGATGCCCACATCCAAGGGTTTTTACTGGGAACAGATTACCAGAGGATGTATGGCATAGATATTTACAATAGTAAAAATAGGCATATTACCATTGGTACTAACAAGGAAAAAAAATTTTCTCTTGATATATACCAGATATCTTCTCAGGACCCACTGGAAGAACTTCTGAAAGAATTCAGAGAGGGACAGTTTAGCACTACCCTCACCAGTAAACAAAAGCTAAGTTTACTGAAGATGCTGAGGAAGAATAGACCAGCATTTGCCATTGGTGAAGAACCATTAGGCAAGATCAAAGGCCATGATATAGAACTATATCTGGATGTAGAAAGGCCTTATCCACCCATGTTAAGGGGACCTCCTTATCCAGCAAGCCTGGAAACCAGGGAAGAAATTGAAAAACACATCAATGGACTTCTGGACATGGATGTCATCAGGAAGATTGGACATAATGAAATAGTGGAAATCACCACTCCTGTCCTGATCACCTGGCATGATGGCAAGTCTAGATTGTGTGGAGACTTCAGAGCCCTGAATAACTACACCAAAGCAGACAGGTACCCTATACCAAGGATACCTCATGCCTTGGATAAGCTGGCCAAAGCCAAATACATAACCAAGATGGATTGTATGAAAGGCTTCCACCAAAATGGAGTTAAACCAAACTCCATGAAGTTGCTCAGAATAATATGCCATATGGGCATATATGAGTACACCAGGATGCCATTTGGCATCAAGAATGCACCAGCCCACTTCCAAAGGATGATGGACACCATATTTCAAGAAGAGATAATGGAAGGCTGGATGGTAGTGTATATTGATGATATCATTATATACTCAGAGACATGGGAAGACCATGTACAATACATAGACAGAGTGCTAAGTAAATTTACACCCATCAATCTGAAAATTTCACTTAAAAAGTGTAATTTTGGCCAACAAGAGCTACTAGCTCTAGGACACAAAGTCTCAGGCCTTAGTCTGGCAATTGACCAGAACAAAGTAGCAGCAGTACTGCAAAAGCCAGTACCAAATAACATCAAAGAGATGCAATCTTTCCTTGGGTTTGCTAGCTACTATAGAAACCACATCAAAAACTTTGCTCACATAACTAGTAGTTTATACAAGTTATGCTCAAAGGATGTAGTTTTTGAAGTAACCAAGGAAAGGAGGGATGCATATGAGAGGATCAAATATGAACTCACAAATGCACCTGTGCTCATCTTGCCTGACTTTGAACTACCATTCAAGTTATATATAGATGCAGCATGCAGCCAAGGCTTGGGAGCAGCCCTTCACCAAAGACAAATTGTGGATGGTGAACCAAGGGAAGGTGTAATATGTTACATCTCCAGGCAGCTGAAAGATTCAGAATCCAGGTATGGGGCCACCCAGACAGAATGTCTATGTCTAGTCTGGGCTCTAGAAAAACTCCATTATTATTTGGAGGGTGCAGTCTTTGAAGTCTACACAGACTGCACAGCCTTGAAGTCTTTACTAAACATGAAGACTACTAATAGACACATGCTGAGATGGCAAATAGCCATCCAGGAGTATAGAGGGAACATGACCATCATATACAAGGAAGGTAAAAGCCATACCAATGCAGATGGCCTTAGCAGATGGCCACTGGACAATGTCAAAAGCAATCCAGCTTATGACCCTGAAGTTGCTGCAAAAATTCCTATCCATTTTATGGAAATAAATAGGACAAAGAACTTCAGATTCTCTGAATGGGCACCAGGGAATGGTACCCTTGACAGTGGAAACACTGATTCAGAAGGAGCAGAAACCCCCATACTGGGAATAAGTTCCTCAGAACTGCACAATGAATTTTTCAATGCAGTACGGAAATCCTATGCTAAACACAAACAGTGTAGCATACTACTCCAACTCCTTCAACAAAAATACAGGAGCCCATAACTGGAAACCCTGGTTGAGGTCCTATAAGGACAATAAATTCTTCCTTATAGATGGCCTGATTTATCACAGAGAAAAGCACACCAGTGCACTCACAGTGATAGACAGAGACCACATCTCTTTAATCCTTCAGGAATGCCATGACTGCCCCTACATGGGACACATGAATGAAGACAGGACTAAAGAGAGGGTAGCAAGCACAGCTTGGTGGCCCAAGTGGGAGCAAGAGTTGAGTGAATACATCAACACTTGTGAAAGATGCCAAAAGGCAAATAGAAAACATGGGAAAAAATATGGGTTGCTTCAACACATAGAAGAACCCAAACACCCATGGGAAACCATCAACATGGACTGGGTCACAGGACTTGTCCCAGGAGGCAAAGAAAACTACAATGCTTGCCTAATCATAGTTGATAGGTTCAGCAAGAGCATGAGAGGTCTACCATGCCATAAAGAGGACACAGCCATGGACACTGCTCTCTTATTTTGGAATAACATGATATCCACCTGTGGAGTCCCTAAGATCATAATTAGTGACAGGGACCCAAAATTCACATCTGAATTTTGGACCAATTTATATGACATGCTAGGCACCAAGCTTGCTTTTTCCACAGCTTACCATCCACAAACAGATGGCCTAGCTGAGAGGATGATCCAAACAATGGAGGACATCCTCAGGAGGTTCTGTGCCTATGGCATGGAATACAAGGACCATGAGGGATATACCCATGATTGGGTCACCCTCTTACCAGCAGTCCAACTGGCTTATAATACAAGCCAGCACTCTACCACAGGAAAAACACCTGCACTGGTAGAGAAAGGGTGGAATCCCCTGTTACCTGTGGATCACTTGAAGAAAAATCTTCTGACCATCCACCCCACAGCCAAGGACTTCCATGATATGTGGAAGAAAGCCTGTGATACTGCTGCCAAATGCATAGCTGAGGCCAAAGAGTATAATAAGCAAAGGTGGGACAAATCACATATGGAACCTGACTTCAAGGAAGGGGACCAGGTGCTAGTGTCTACACTGAACTTTAACAATCTCAAAGGACCTAAGAAAATGAGAGACTCATTTGTAGGGCCCTTCACTATCATTAAGTTGATAGGGAAGAATGCAGTAGAAGTCAAGCTCACTGAGGAGTTTTCTAGGAAACACCCAGTCTTTCCAGTGAGCCTGGTCAAACCATACTTCCAAACAGAGGAGGATAAATTCCCCTCCAGGAAGAAAAACATCACTCCACCAAAAATAGTGGAAGTAGAAGACTCTCCTGGACCTGTGAGTAAAATCATCAGGGCCAGAAAAATCAGACTTAATGGGAGGGATCAGAGACAATACCTAGTCAGATTCAAGAACCAGACAGCTGACAAAGACAAATGGTTGGCAGAGGATGCCATACCAGATGGGAACCTTCATTTCAGGAGATTCAGAGCCTCAAGGAAGACTGAACAGTCTCATCTATGATGAGCCTTTTTTAGAGGGAGGGTATGTCAGCCTGTGACTCAAAACCAGAGCACAAGCATGACAGCCAAAATACCATAAATCAATGGTATAGCCAAAATACCACCAAAACATGGAGCTGAGCCAAATTAGCTCAAAAGGTAGCAAAAGAAAGAGGAAACTCACCTCTTTCTTAAAATATAAGTCCCATCACCATAGGACAAGAAATAACAAAGTTATTCCTGCTCAAAGTTATTGCTGAGCATAAACCTTAATTTTCACCTCTCATCTAAAATCTAGAAGGAGAGGCTTAACCCCATCAAATGGGTATTCAAAATGAAGGTCTAAGCCAGGGCTATCTAATGGTGCTAACCAAACTGAGCTAGCACCAGTATTACTTGAGTTATGGTCAAATTCAGACCAAATAAGGGTGGACAAAACATTCACCTCTCATCTAACTTTTACAGTTTTAGTGTGAGATACTTAAAGTGGGGTCTTTTTGGAAAGAGCACAATCAGGGCTATCTGATGGTGCCATCCATTTGCTCATAGCTTAACTACAACAGAAGTTATTGGCCAAACAAGCTCAATACAGCTTTTTGCCCAAACCACGCCAATGTACAAAAATACTTGTACATGGGATAACTTTGTCATATTTAATGATAACCATGTCAAGTTGGGTACCATTGTGTAGAGCTTATATAGAGCTATTCAATGAACCAACGTTGAGCTTGATATCTCAAAAACTGACAGAGTTATGACCATTTTAAGGTCAAAATCCCACCTGCTGTCATATACAGCCTTACCATGGGATAACACCCCATAATCATGAATATGAGGTGTCAAATAGATGAAGAAGCATGTTTTTACTTCAATACCTCATATGTCAGTCAATACTGGGGTCCCATACAGCTTCTGTACAGCATTCTATGCGTCATACACGTCAGAATCAGGCTGTGAGGTCCCCAGATGAAAATTTTCACCCTGTATTGGTGAAAACTGCCCAGATGTGGTTTCAAAACCACATCTGAGCCCAATACAGGTTATACAGGCTGTTTGCAAACCACAAGCCAGTACTAGAAAGTGAAAAAATCTTCACTTCCTCTACGTGGAAAGGTCTAGCACCCTTTCCACCCCATTTCAGGATAAAAAGGAGGCTTTTCACTGCCAGAATTGTATCCTCATCCTGCTCTTGAATAACCTACGTAGTAAAATGTCAAAAACAGTTTTACTCTTGGTTAAATAATCAGGTATACTCTTAATTTAAAGTATTGTAGTCTTTATTATTGTAATCCAACAGGTAAAGCTGCACCCAGGGCTTTCAACAGCGCTCACCACCACTATATCTCTATAGTAAAGCCCTTTAAATCTTAAATTAAATCATTTATTATCAATCTTATCATCTTTTAAAACCATTTTTACCGTGTCACAGTCATAGTTAAAGCTTGTAAATACTCATATACACCTTTATCATAGACTCAGCTTGACAATAATAAAAATAATAAAAACCATGAAAATAATAAAAATAATAAAAATAACAAAAATAACAAAAATAATAAAAATAATAAAAATAATGAAAATAATAAAAATATTAAAAATATTAAAAATAATAAAAATGATAAAAATGATAAAAATGATAAAAATAACAAAATTGATCAAAGTAATAAAGATAATAAAAATAATAAAAATAATAAAAATAATAAAAATAATAAAAATAATAAAAATAATAAAAATAATAAAAATAATAAAAATAATAAAAATAATAAAAATAACAAAAATAATAAAGATAATAAAAATAATAAAAATAATAAAAATAATAAAAATAATAAAAATAATAAAAATAATAAAAATAATAAAAATAATAAAAATAATAAAAATAATAAAAATAATAAAAATAATAAAAATAATAAAAATAATAAAAATAATAAAAATAATAAAAATAATAAAAATAATAAAAATAATAAAAATAATAAAAATAATAAAAATAATAAAAATAATAAAAATAATAAAAATAATAAAAATAATAAAAATAATAAAAATAATAAAAATAATAAAAATAATAAAAATAATAAAAATAATAAAAATAATAAAAATAATAAAAATAATAAAAATAATAAAAATAATAAAAATAATAAAAATAATAAAAATAATAAAAATAATAAAAATAATAAAAATAATAAAAATAATAAAAATAATAAAAATAATAAAAATAATAAAAATAATAAAAATAATAAAAATAATAAAAATAATAAAAATAATAAAAATAATAAAAATAATAAAAATAATAAAAATAATAAAAATAATAAAAATAATAAAAATAATAAAAATAATAAAAATAATAAAAATAATAAAAATAATAAAAATAATAAAAATAATAAAGATCATGAAAATTATAAAAATCATAAACATCATAAAAGTCATAAAAAATATCAAAAACATAAAAAACATAAAAATAATTAATAGATAATAATTAATGAATTAAAAGAAAAGAACAATTATTATTTAATTAAAATAATGTCGCAGGAGCTCTTCTCAATGCCCTAGCACTCAGTGAACAGACTTACTTATGGAGGGCTCAGAGAGGATACTCAAAGGATAAAAGCAATCACAAAATATTAGAATTCCTAATTGATAAATAAAGTGCATTTAAGTAACATGTAAGAAAAAAAGCAATAATATAGAGCCAAACACAAATAATCCTGTACCACTGTTTCAATGTTTTCAGAAAGAAGAAAAGGAATAATTAGAATATTACCACCAAGACTCTGCTGAACAGGTGAGGGAAGGCTAAGCCTGACTCAAAAACATTAATAATATAATACCTCTTAATGAGAAATAACAGAATACTCTTGATAAACTCAATATTTTAATCAACTGGGTGAAAATTCCCCAGGTGGGTGAAGGGGGGCTGGTATATGTGAAAAATACTATCCTGCAATTTGAATGCTGAGAACCAGGGGCTGTATCATGCAAGAATTTGTATTGTGTATTTGTATATCCAATAAAAAAATTTTGAATCAATACAGGTAGTTATTCGTATCTGTATTGAGTACAGACTTGTATTGGTGAATCCAGTATTTGAGCTTTTCCTGTATTGCACTGTATTGAGCTTTTGAGCTATATTTGGTGGATATTCTATGAAACTGTCTTTCTGATTTGGCTTGGAATATCTTTGATTAATGACTCTTTGAAATTCCCCTATTTATTAGTTTGGTAGCTTGTAATTCCTGAAAAAAATATTATAAATCAATTCAAACTTAAATTTTGCATTAAATTTCTTCTTTTCAAAAATAAATAATGTAAGTTGTGGATATGAAACTTTAATTTAAAATCAAGTACTTTTACTGTCCTCAAAATTTGTTTAAGGTAAAAATTGATTCAAAATAGTAAGGAATAAGATTTTTAAGAGAAAACACACCAATTTTCTTGTTTTTAACCTTATTATTATAGAACAATAATACTGTAAAGATTTATTATTTTACCAACAAAAAAACCTATCCAGAAATACTTTACAAGAGATATTTAAGGCTACAAAGGAAATTTCTTCAAGAGCAATTTCAAGTGGAATTAATTGAGAAAATTACTTCAGTAAATTAATATAAGAACAGAGTCTTTAAGAAGATTATTAAAGAGAAAACATACCCAAAATTGACCAGAGTTAATTTGGACATAAAGTGACAAAGGTAACAGTGCTTAAAAATACCTTAATTCACTTATGGGGTGGTTGAAGCGGTAAAAATGATTATAAAAGTTACAAACAATAATTATAGTACTTTTTGACATGGTTGAACGGTTAAAAATCATCTTAAAAGTGTAGTTGGAATCTTTTATTGATTGGTTTAATAGTGTTTGAACTAATTATAAAAGAAAAGATTCTAACATGAAGACAAAGGTGAGGCTAAGAAGACATTCTTTTATAGAAATCAATTTTATTAGTCCAAAAGTAAAGTTTACTCTTGTTAGTTGTGGAAAACACTCCGAAAGCAGAAAATCCAATTATGTCATCATTGAGCCATGGTTTAGACCCAGAAAGGGCTGGTTTTAGGCATTTTTGGACCCTCAAATCAGCCATTTCTATACTAATACCTGGTTTTAGGCCTTCAAAACACGTCAGAATGTGTGTAGGAGACGTCAAAACCAGCTAAAGCTGTTTTTACAATTCCTGTTTTATCTTAAGCATAGTTTTACCCTCTTGGCAACAATTAAAACTTCCCTGGTTGATATCAAAACCTCATCATCAATTGATACACAGACCCTGTGTCTCAATTCCAGGCCAAAAGTGATGAACCCTTGCATGGCATTTGACATCTCACTCCTTTCAGCAAGGAATTTGGGGTCTGGCTCCCCCTTGGAGCCAAGATTCCTTTTCCCCCTCCAGAATCAATCTTTCCAATTTATTTTTTCCTTAATTCCTCATCATGTATTATACTTATAATTTACTTATGTAATTCAATTGGGTTTTTAAAGTACACAACTGTAATAATTTACACCTCATATGTAAATTAAAGTTCACTTATGTAATATGTGTGCACATTTCGACATTTCAATTGAAAATACTTCAATTCCTCATAGCTTCTAAGCTACACATAACACCTCAATTTTAACCCAAAAATGGATGGTTAACACTACATGTGATGTGAATTGAATTAAGGTTTTGAGGATTTTCAAATTTTTCCTAGAAAATACTCAAAACTTAATTTAAGCTTATTTAGAGTTGAGTTAAAGAATTTTTACCCGGAGGTGACCCCACCTTATTTTTCATGAGAAGTCCAATGGTGAAATAATTTCCATATGTTTATTTGTAGGATAAAAAGTTATGCCAATTTTTATTAAAATTTTGGCATTTTTGTTGAAAACTCATTTTTACTTAATTTTTTCAAGTAAGAATGTGTTTTCACAAATTTAAAATTCAATGTAATTTTATTTTGAAATTATAATTGAATTTTATTTTTTTTGTGTATAAATTTATATTTATATTTTTAATTTTTGTTTTGATAATATAAATAAATTTACTTTATTTATAATTGTATATTATTTTATTATTTGTGGTCTTTTGGGTATCTGAAAAAACCTCTAAGGCTCACATTTCCTCCCCCTAAAAAAAGGATATTACTTTGTAATATTTTTATTTCTAGTTTATCTGAACCTTCTGAGAAGTTTAGTAGTTTCAGGTATGTCCTTTTCTGCTAACCATTCATCTTCACAAGTTGGTTCACTGTACCTAACAGGGTATTCCCTTACTTTCTTGGTGCTTAACTTTATTTCTTTGAGAACTGTGGTGATTTTTGATGCCAGAAAATTCAATAGGAGGTATATGCTGGGGAACTTTATCTCTCAAAGGAAACTTCTCAGAATCACTAGATTTATATGGATTCACCAAGCTTACTGGAAATGTAGGATGCTTATTGCTAAGTTCCTCAGATAATTGTACTTCAATTGCATTTTTCCCATGGAGGGATTTAATAAAAAAGTTCCTTCAAAGGGTTCTTTGAGTTTTTTACATCCCTTGATGTTATTGAAGTTAGTGGTGGATACAAGTACTAAATCTCCCACTTTGAAATCTGGGGTGGCATGTTATTTGTCCCATTTGTCTTTGGCATATGCAAATGAGTCCTCAATGCAACTTCTTGCATGTTTTCTAGCTCTGTCTAGCATTCCGTTGAAGCTACCAGCTGTGGGAAGTATTTCAACAAAATCCTTCCTCAATGAATCTTGGGGTAATCTGGGATTCCATCCATTCTCTAGAATAGCAGGAGTTTGATTGGTACTGGCATGAATGAATGTTTTGTATGCCAGTTCCAGTGCTGATAAGAGAGTTGACCAATCATGGGTGAACCCATCACAATCTTTGAATCAAAGGCCATATGAACAAAATCTTCTTGCCATATCTTCCAAGGTTGGGATCATTCTTTCAGCCATTCCATCAGTTTGTGGGTGGTAGGCTATAGAGAAGGACAATTATTTTCCAAATAATTGGTGAATATTTGTCCATAGTGCTCAGGTGAATTTGGGATCTCTGTCACTAATGATCTTTGTGCATATGGAAGTCCATGATATTACTCTATTCCATATTAGAAGAGCTGTATTCATGGCTGTACCATCCTTGTGACATGGTTTAAAGATTGGAGTCTTACTAAATCTGTCAACAATCACTAGGCATGCATTATAACTTCTATCACCCCCTTGGGGTAGGCCAGTTCCCCAATCCATATGGACAATTTCCCAAGATTTTCTGGGTTCTTGGATTTTGATCATATTTCCAATTCTTTTGCCAGTGGATTTATTAGCCTTTTGACATCTGTCACAGGTTTGGCAATACTCTGCCACATTGGCCACCATATACATGTCTTTATCTTTTCTCTGATCCTGTCCTCAGACAAATGTCCTGAGAAGGGGCTGTAATGGCATTCTTTTAGTACAAAATTTATTAAGGACCTGTCCACAACTGTGATTACACATGGATGCTTAATTCTGTGGTAAGTTATACCATCCAGTAAGTGGAATCTTCCTTCATCATATGTTTGCTTCCATATTTCATCTAAATCATGTATAAAAGAGTTGTCTTTACAGTCTGTAGTAAGCAATTGGCATAGGATGCTACAATTCTTATCTTGAGTATAGCTGCTTCTTACTTCCACAAAGAATGTTGTGTTCAGATCTGTAACACTGATTCCTTCTATTGGGATCTGTGGGGAATCTTCTTCTGGAACATAAGCAGGATTATCAATATTATTTGGTAATGGCCATCTGCTCATTCCATCTGCATTTTTATGAATATTTCCATCTTTTTGCACAATAGTCATATTACCTCTATACTCCTGTATGGCTATTTGCCATCTGAGCATATGCCTGTTGGGTTTTTTCATGCTCAACAGTGATTTAACAGTGGTACAATCTGTTATTACTTCAAAACCAAATTCTTCTACGACGCCATTGAGTATTCCTGAGGCCCAGACAAGGCATAAACACTCCATCTGACTTGCCCCATATCTAGCTTCAGTTGGTTTGATTTGCCTGGATATGAAACATATGGTTCCTTCCACAGGTTTATCATTTATAATCTGGACTTGATGAAGTGAAGCACCTATTCCATCTCCTGATGCATCAATATAAAGCTTAAAGGGAAGCTTGAGGTCTGGCATTACCAAGAGTGGAGAAGTAGTCAAGGCTTGTCTTAAACATTAAAAGGCATTGACTCTGTCAACAGTCATTTCAAGTACTGTGTCCTTGTCACATAATTTATAAATAGTTCTTGGTATGGATGCAAAATCTTCAATGTGTTGCCTGTGATATCCTGCAAAACCCAAAAATAACTGGATCTCCTTCTTGCTCTGAGGCATAGGCTTCAGTAGCACTGCTGCAACTTTGCTTTTGTCAATTCCAAAAGATAAACCAGATACTACATGTCCCAGTGCTTTGCGTTCTTTAAATCCAAAATGGCATTTATTCAAAGAAATTTTCACATTTACAAATTAAATTTTTTTCAAAACTCTGGATAATCTGTATATATGTTCTTCATGGGTCTTGAAACAGACAATAATATCATAAATGTAAATGATGAACCATCCTTCTGAAAGTTTAAGGTGTGGATATGAAACTTTGATTAAAATCAAGTTCTTTTCCTGTCCTCAAAATTTGTATAAGGTAAAAATCAATTGAAAATGATAAGAAATATTATTTTTAAGATAAAAAACGCCAAATTTATTGTTTATAACTTTATTAGTATAGAACAATAATATTATAAAGATTTATTGTTTTACCAACAATAAAAATTTATCCAAAAATACTCTACAAGAGATATTTAAGGCTACAAAAGAAATTTCTTCAAGCGCAATTTCAATTGGAATTAACTTAGCAAAGAACTGCAATCAATTAATTAAATAACAGAGTCTTTAAAAAGAATATTAAAGAGAAAACACACCTCAAAGTGACCAGAGTGAATTTGGAAAAAAAGTGACAAAGTTTACAGTGATGAAAGATGCTTTAATTCACTTTTGGGGTGGTGTAAGATTTGACTATGAAACTGATGATAATATTACTATTAATCAACAGTACTATGTCTGTTCTTATGAAATATAATAATAAAATATTATTATACCAAAATTAAATAATTAAAGAATGATTTCTTTCACGTGTTAAGCACTACTAGTGATTTTAACAGTGAGCAAGTAATTGTCTACAAGAATCAATTACAAGAAGAATTTAATAATAAACACTTCTTTTATTAAAATAATAAAATTATTTTAAGATATAATTATCTTTTTCAAGAATAATTATAAAGCTAATCCTTGAAGAAAACTATTACTAGAGAAAAACTTTAAGAATTAAAGATAAATCACTCACTAATATTCCAAAGAACTTATTGAAAGATAAGATAGAGAGATTTGACGTAGAATTGTGGATTTAGAGGATCAAAATGAATTTATAAATGTATTACAGCAATATATAGTTGATTTCTATGATTTCACTTCTTTCTGATCGATTCTGAAAGAATAAAACACTTAAGAAAAGTTTTAACTAATACTTACTTGTTGGTAATACTGATATAAATGATTGATAAGATGATGATGATACGGAAAAAACAGCAAGAAGAGGCTTCTTTTAAGTCAACAACAGCTCACAGAGGCGTGCCATGGAGCAAACTGAAAAACCAGTGAGTGAGAAAACAATAAACCTTTTTGGATTAATGATTGCATCATCTGTTGTCATGTAAGATTATCATAGTTACTTAATTGATGCTTTTACGTGACTACCAACCCCAATATGGTTAAGAATAAAAGGAGTAACATCTGTAAATCTTCTTTTATTCCAAAATAATCATTTATTTCTCAAAGTTATCAATGTTATTGCCAATTTCATCACAAGTTTTAATTACTGTGAATTTTTGAAGACTCAGTGTTTCACGTAGAATGGTCAAAAATGGACTGTAAGTAAAACTTTTAATTTTACTGATAAAACTGTAATTCTTTTTGTTTTACCATAAATAATACAGTTCTCCATTGGTCCTGAAAGTTTCAGAAGGATTCATTAAGAATTGTATTTTTAATGAATTTTTGAAGTTTTTACCTCATTTCTACGTAGAATTGCAAATATCAGTGTTTCACTGGTTGCTATGAGGTAAATCAATGGATACAAGTCCAAAAAGGGTTTTAATTACTCTCTTGGGGCTTATCCAAGGAAATTCATTAAGAATTGACGTGGTTACAGGAGTCTAAGTAGCTCTTTACCTCCTTGGCACGTCAAAATAGCAGGTTATTTGCTATTTTCTTAAGATTTACAGTAGTTGTGACATGGTAACCAAGTTCCCAAAGAGGTTTAGTTTACCAATTGGGTCAATATCAGCCATGGAACCAAGCTTTGGAGCTATCCACGCCTCTGAGTCCTCAGAAGTTGGGTACCCTGGCTCTCTTTGATGTCTTTTGTCCCCCTTGCCTATTTTTTACGTCAAAATAGTAATTTAAGCTTAAAGTGAGATATCCATTATGGGTGTACCAAAAGTCCATGTGAGAATACCATGATATTAAGTGCTCAAAACATGCATAACACTATTCTTAGTGTATATGTAGCATGGGATTTCTCACTTTCCCATTCTTTTGGCGTGAAATTAAGAAAAACAAACATTTTCACTGATCTTTTATGTGGTATTGATGATGTGGTATTGAAGTATTTTCCATTTTACCACCTCAAAGAGTTAATTTGAGCTTATTCACTCTATGGAGCTACCCTAGGTTAATTTTTTGTGTAGAATCCAAATCTGGCCTTAAATCCATGGATTTACTTACTCAATAAAAAGTTATTCATCTTTTCTGAAATCAAAAATGATGAATTTTGAATATATGAATGATTTATGAGTTATGTATAATTCAAAATTTCTTTTTAAGATAATTGTTGCCTATTTGGGTATGTAAAATATACCTCAAGGCTCACAGGTGGTTCAGGGGTAAAAATGATTATAAGAGTTACAAACAATGATTATAATGATTTTTTCACGTGGCTAAAAGTTTTAAAATGATTTAGTAAAGGTGGTTGGAATCTCTTATTGATTGGTTTAACAATGTTTAAACTAATTATAAAAGGAAAAGATTCTAACATGAAGAGAAAAGTGGGGCAAAGAAGACATTCTTTGATAGCCATCAATTCTCTTACTCCAAAAGTAAAGTTTACTCTTGTCAGTCGTGTAAAACATTCTGACAACATAAAAGCCAATTATGGCATAATTGAACCCTGGTTTAGACCAAAAAGGGCTGGTTTAAGCCATTTTTAGCCATTTTAGACCCTTAAATCAGCCATTACTATAGCAATACCTGGTCTAGAGCCTTCAAAACACGTCACAATGTGTGTAAGAGGTGTAGAAACCAGTCAAAACTGTTTTTACTATGATTGTTTTATCTTAAGGGTAGTTTTACCCTCTTGGCAACAGCTAAAACTACCCCAGTTGGTATCAAAACCTCATCATCAATTGAGTCCACAGACCCTGTAACTCAATTCCAGGCCAAAAGTGATGAACCTTTGCGTAAATTTTGACATCCCACGCCTGTCAGCAAGGATTTTGGCCGTCTAACTCCCCCTTAGAGCTGGAGTTCCTTTTCCCCCCCAAATTTAATCTTTCCAATTTATTTTTCCTTTAATTCCTCATCATGTATTATACTTATAATTTACATATGTAATTCAATTGAATTGTACATTACAATACAGTAATAATTGATACCTCATATTTAAATCAAAGTTCACTTATGTAATACACGCGCACATTTTGACATTTCAATTGAATTCAATTCAAAATACTTCAATTCCTCATAACTTGTAAACTAAACACAACACCTCAATTTTAACACAAAAATTGATGGTTAACACCACATGTGGTGTGAATTAAACTAAAGTTTTGAGGATTTTCAACTTTTGTATTGAAAATACTAAAAACTTAATTTAACCTTATTTAGAGTTGAGTTACAAGAATTTCACTCAGAGGTGACCCCACCTAATTTTTTATGAGGAATCCAATGGTGAATCAATTTTTATATGTTTATTGATTGGATAAAAAGTTATAATAATTTTTATTTAACTTTTTTACAATTTTGTTAAAATTTCATTTTTACCTAATTTTTTCAAGTATAAATGTAATTTTATAATTCCAAAATTTAATGTAATTTTATTTTTAAATTTTAATTAATTTTTTTATTTTGAATATAATTTTATATTTATATTTTTTTTTTATTTTAATAATATAAATAAATTTATTTTATTTATATTAATATGTTAATTTTGTATTTGTGGTCTTTTGGGTATATGAAATTACCCCTAAGGCTCACATTCACTCCCCCTAAAAAAGAATATTACTTTGTAATATTGGTATTTCTAGTGTGTCTGGATCTCCTGAGGAGTTTGGTAGCTTCTGGTATATCTTTTTCTTCTAACCATTCATCTTCACAAGCTGGGTCACTGTACCTAACAAGGTATTCCCTTACTTTCTTGGTTCTTAATTTCCTTTCTTTCAGAACTTTGGTAATTTTCTTAGTACCAGATGTCTCAATAGGAGGTATAACTTGGGGAATCTTATTCCTCAAGGGAAATTTCTCAGCATCAATTGATTTATATGGCTTTATCAAGCTCACTGGAAATGTAGGATGCTTATTGCTAAGTTCTTCAGATAACTCTACTTCAACAGCATTTTCTCCATGGAGGGCCTTAATCACAAAAGTTCCTGCAAAGGAGTCTTTCAACTTTTTACATCCTTTGATGTTATTGAAGTTAGTGGTGGATACAAGAACTAGGTCCTCCACTTTGAAATCTGGAGTTGCATGTGGTTTATCCCATTTGTCTTTAGCATATGCAAAAGAGTCCTCGATGCACCTTACTGCATGCTTTCTAGCTTTGTCTAGCATTCCTTTGAAGCTAGCAGCTGTGGGATGTATTTCAATTAAATCTTTCCTCAAGGAATCTTGGGGTAACTTGGGGTTCCATATTTTTTCTATAATATCAGGAGTCTGATTGGTACTGGCATGGATTGATGTTTTATATGCTAATTCCAGTGCTGGAAACAGAGTACACCAATCATGGGTAAATCCATCAAAATCTTTGAATTCAAGGCCATATGCACAAAATCTTCTCACCATGTCCTCCAAGGTTTGGATCATCCTTTCAGCCAGGCCATCATTTTGTGGGTGGTAGGCTGTAGAGAAAGACAGTTTAGTTCCAAATAATTGGTGAAGATTTTTCCATAGTGCTGAAGTGAATTTGAGATCCCTCTCACTAATGATATTCGTAGATATCCCAGTCCATGACACTACTCTATTCCATATCAGAAGAGCTGTATCCTTGGCTGTATCATCTTTGTGACATGGTAAAAAGATTGGAATTTTACTGAATCTGTCCACAATTACTAGGTAAGCATTATAGCTTCTGGCACCTCCTGGTGGTAGGCCAGTTACCCAATCTATATGGACAATTTCCCAAGGTCTGCTTGGTTCTTGGATTTTTATCATATTTCCAAGTCTCTTGCCAGTGGATTTCTTTGCCTTTTGGCATCTGTCACAGGTCTTGCAATACTCTGCGACATCTTTCTGCCACATTGGCCACCATATGCAGGTGTTTACTTTCTCTCTTGTTCTGTCTTCAGACAGATGTCCTGAAAAGGGGCTATCATGGCATTCTTTCAGTACAAGATTGATTAATGACCTGTCTACAACTGTCATGACACATGTGTGCTTGGTTCTGTGGTGAATTATACCATCCTGTAGGTGAAATCTTCCTTCATCATAAGATTTTCTCCAAATTTCATTCAAGGCATGTATTAGAGAGTTGTCTTTACAATCTTTGTTGTGTAATTGGCATAATATTCTACAATTCTTATCTTGAGTGTAATCATGTCTGACTTCCTCAAAGAAGGTGGTGTTCAAGTCTGTAACACTTATTCCTTATATTGGAATTTGTGGCAAAGCTTCTTCTGGCACATAAGCAGGATTATCAATATTATTTGGTAATGGCCATCTGCTTAGTCCATCTGCATTCTTATGAATGTTTCCATCCTTATGAACAATAGTCATATTTCCTCTGTATTCTTGTATGGCTATTTGCCATCTGAGAATATGTCTGTTGGGTGTTTTCATGCTTAAAAGTTATTTGACAGCTGTACAATCTGTTATCACCTCAAAAACACATCCCTCCAAGAAGTAGTTTAATTTTTCCAAGGCCCAGACAAGACATAGACATTCCATTTGACTTGCCCCATGTCTGGCTTCAGTTGGTTTTATTTTCCTGGATATGAAACATATGGGTCCTTCTACAGGTTTATCATTTATGATCTGAACTTGGTGAAGTGCAGCACCCATTCCATCCCCTGATGCATCAATATACAGCTTGAAAGGTAATTTAAAGTCTGGCATCAGTAAGAGTGGAGGAGTGTTCAAGGCCTCTCTTAAAGACTCAAAAGCTTTGACTCTGTCAACAGTCATTTCAAATACTGTGTCTTTGTCACACAATTTAGAAAGTGGTCTTTCTATGGATGCAAATTATTTAATGTGTTGCCTGTAATATCCTGCAAAACCTAAGAATGACTGAATTTCCTTCTTGTTCTGAGGCATGGGTTTTAGCAATACTGCCGCAAATTTGTTTTTGTCAATTCCAAGGGACAAGCCAGATACAACATGTCCTAGTGCTTTAAGTTCTTTAAATCCAAAATGACAGTTCTTCAAGGAGATTTCATGTTTATTGATTGAATTTTTGTCAAAACTCTGGAAATTCTGTACATGTACTCCTCCCAAGTCTTAGAACGGACAATAATGTCATCAATGTAAATGATTAACCATCCTTCTGAGAGTTCTTCAGGGAAGATTTCATTCATCAATCTTTGGAAGTGTGAAGGTGCATTTTTGATACCAAAGGGCATCCTCAAGTACTCATACACCCCACAATGAACAATAATTCTCAAGTATTTTCTTGCTCTTGGTGTCACCACATTTTGATGCAATCCTTTAAGGGCATCCATAGTGGTTATATACACTGCTTGAGATATTTGAGTAAGGGAAATTTGGATTTTACGTATTGGGTATCTGTCTGGAACAGTGTAAGTGTTCAGAGCTCCAAAGTCCCCAACCATTCTGGATTTTCCATTATGCCATGCCAGTATGACTGGTGTAGTTATTTCTACTTCTTCATTGTGGCCTACTTTTCTTATTACACCAACGTCCAGAAGTTCTTTGATATGAATTTCTAGAGCTTCTCTTGATTTTGGACTTGCTGGATATGCAGGTCTTCTTAAGAGTGGTGGATAAGGTCTCTCAATGTTAAGAATGATGTCAGCTTCATGACCAATAATTGATCCTAGAGGTTCATTTTCTGAAGCAAATGCTCCTCTGTGGTCATACAAAAGGGAAGAAAGTTCATTTTCTTGTTTATCAGTTGGATGAAGGCTTATTTCAGCCTCATTCAACTGTTCAGACTTGAATTTTTTTAGCTCTAATTTGACTGGTGATACTTTGTTTACTGTAATTTTTCTTTTAAATGGTAAAAAGGCAAATTTTTGCGCTTATTGTCTCCAATAGTAAAGTATCTGTCTTTGTTATTATGAAAATCTATCCCATACATGATTAAATAGTCATTTCCCAATATAAAATGGGTACTAGAGCAATTTTCCATAACATCAAATTCAACTGTAATTCTTAGATTCACATTTATGTGTGGGAATATGACATTGGTCTCAAAGATTCCTAATGCTTTCATTGGGTTACCCGCACTGTTGAATTTTATACCATCAATTGGTAACAATTGGTCTTCAAAATTTGGTACACAAGTCTTAAGAAAAGATTTTCCAACACAAAAGCAGAAGGCTTCTGGGTCAAGCAAGAGTTTTGTTGGCTTGTTGTCAATCACCACTCCTGTTATACAGGAGCTACCAGCTGTATAACCTTTCCCTCTGTTTGGTTTTGTTTTCATAAGTTGTGCATCTTGAACTTTTGATAAATCAAGTTGACCATTGCTCAATTGTGGCAAGTGGGAATAAGATTCCATGATGTCAAAAGTGGCATTGATATTTTCTATATCTTTTGAAGATTCAGAAAATATTGATGACTTATCATCTGAATTGTCTTCAATTATGTCATCTTTTTCAACATCAGGTTCCTTTTCAATATCAATTTCATTGATTTTCCCCTTCTTTGGACATGTATTGGCTAAATGGGTGGTGCTTTGGCAAATATGGCACTTTCTGACTGTAGCTGCAGATTTATACTTGATATTATTAGAATTTTCTTTGGGGGTTTTCTCCACAGAATCTTTCCAAGGTGTATTAAACCTTGTTTTGAGATTCACCCTACTAGAACCAATTTTGGTTCTGGTGGTTACTTCTTCCAATATATTGATAATATCCTCTGCTGAAGATTGTTCAGTAGTCCTGCTTTTGATAGCATGCTCTAAGTCACCTCCACATTGTCTCAGAATTTTTCTATGGATCATAAGCTCTGACAGGTCAGGATATAATGCTGTTAATCTGTCGTTTTGTTGGCAAAACCATGGTAAAGCTTTGTCTTTATCAGCATTAAATTTGGCAGATTCAAAGCCTGTTTCAACTTTAAACCTCCAAGCATCATTTGCCCATTTGTTAATGATTTAGGTTTTCCACAAAGTCCAACTCTGGTGTCCATGTGCTTGTCTTATTTTGATGTACCATCTGTGAGCTGATTTGGTAAACAAGGTGTTAAACCTGGCTGTTGCCAATCTTTCTGGTAATTCAAAATCTTCTTTGATCATGTCAATACCTCTAATGAATTTCATATGGTCATACTCTCCTTCACCACTGAAGTGAGGCCATTCTTTAAGTTTTGGAACTTCTTTCAAAAGTGCTTGGCCCATTGATAGTTCCAAGTTATGAAAAGGAGTGGATAATTCATTTTTTAACTGTGAATTATCAGGATCCAATACTTTTGGATTTAGAATTCTTGTGCCCTCATTTTGATTCAAAGGTGTAGACATTCTTGGTAAGGTGTTCAGTATTTGTTCAATATCATTCATTTTACTGTTGCTACACCTTTGGGAATTTCCGTATTCATGTTGGAAGCCTTGTATTAAATTTATTACTTCAATTTTATACATGTCTTCTTTATGTTTCAGTTCTTGCCATACCTCTGTCTGTCTTGTATTATCAGCAGTGACTTGATTCAATTTCATTGATAATTTTGATACTTCTTCTTGTGAAGCATCAAAAAACTTTTTAAAGTCAATGGTATATGTCTTTACTTCAGTAAATTAATTTGAAATGTCATCAAGAACTTTCTTTTTATCTGTTTTGAAAATATTTATGGCTTGTTGAATTCTTGTTTCAATTATTTCATCAATATTGAATTTAGAATATTTATCTGTTAATTCTTTAATAATGGGAGATTGTTCATTTATTTTATTGCCAAAAGAATTATCATTATTGGAAATTTTAATTGTTCTTAAAGCTTTTTCAAAACACATAAGTGTTTCATTAATTTGTCACGGACTAAGGTTGTTTGTTTTAATGTTGTTACAAATGGTTTTGTTTTTATCAGAAATATGTTATTTCACGTCATTTATAGCATCATACAGTTCTGGGATGGAATCAAATATATCAGAAATCATTTCTGAAATCTTAATCTGGCTTCCTACTTCTTCTGTAATTCCATCATGACTCTGGCCATCTGAAATACATTTTCCATGGTATCCTGCTGAATCTTTGGAATTCTGTATCCTTGGCTGTAAGGCTTTGGGGCTGGTGCCTTCCCTTTGCCCTTGTTTGGAACTTGTGGCTGCTTCTTCACGTTGGAATTGCTGCTGCTGGCCACTGGGGCTGTTTTTGGCACTTGCTTTGGTGGTGGAGGGTTGCTTTTCCTCCATTCTAGTGTCAAAAGCATCATGTTTTTCTTCTCCATCAATGGATGCCATCCATTGAGCAATTTGCAAGTGTTGGGATGGTCCATGAATTTTCTCACAGTTAGGTAAGAATTCATGCAATTCTTTCACAGGTCTGCAAGGATCTGGCTGTCACAGGGGCTCTTCGAAGTGAAGAGGGCCTGGCACTCAGTAAACTGGGACTCACTTATGGAGGGCTCAAAGATAAGATAAGATAAGATACACTTAAGAGTGTTAAAGATGAATTACTATAAGAATGAATATAAGAAAAGCAGCAACAAAAAAAATAAGAATAAGAAATAGAAGAGCCAACCACAAACAAGTCCAAGTCCACTGTTTCAACCTGTCAGAATGGAAAGAGAAGGGTTAATAAGGATATGGCCACCCAACTCATACTGTACAGGCAAAGAAAGAAAAAAGGCAAAGACTAACTTAAGATTAAATAAATATAATACCCAAAATATAAGGATAAGAATATTCAGATAATAATAAATCAACTAAAATTAATTAACTGGGGAAAAGTCCCCAGGGGGGAGGAAGAGGGGCTGGTATATGTGAGAATCACCAGCCCTGATCCAGAGGAAGAGTTTTCATGAGAATACTTGATGATTTGAATTGAGTCTGGCCAATACAGGTCCTGTACAGCTGTACAGAACCTGTACAAGAGGTGTGGTGTATTTGAGTGATCATACAGTTCCATATTGGTGTATTGAAACTGTATTGGGTGAATCCAGCCTGTACAGGTATTGACAGGCTGTATTGAGGTACCAAGCTGTATGCATGTTTCAGAATGAAGATTGCTGAAACTGCATGCTGATGCAGATACTGGATTTGCTGATTTGGGGTGTTTGAGTGGGTGTATGAATGAATACCCTTACCCCTGATGGATGGTTGTTACAGTATCCCCCTCTTGAAAACTGGTGGGCTCCTGAACACCATAATACCCTGCCACTGTTGAGTGGCATCTCAATATCCCCACATTTTTTCAAAAATTTTCTTTTTTAATTTTCTTTCCTCTTGACCATTATCCTGAAAATCCTTCATTACTTCTTCCCTGCCAAGTTCAATTGATTCCCCCCTTTTTTTTCAAGTTTGAGTGAGTATTCCTTCCAGAGTATGCAATTTCTTTACTTTTGATTCAATCAGCCATGTCTTGGGATGTGGCCTTGGGATATATCCCAGAATAAAGACCATTGAGCACTTGTGCTCAAAAATTGGTGCCCAATGAGTATATGACTTGTACTCATTGGCCCAGACTTAATCCATTCAATGAACCTCCAAGGGGTCTTTTCCCCATGATCCAAGGAATTGGCCTCAGGCAGCCCTCCCAGTGGGTTTTGGACTGTGGCCTCCATCTTGAGTGATCTTGATGTATCTTGCTTTTTATGGCCTTTTTGGCCTTGCTGGGTGTTTTGGTGATTAGGGCAATTTTTTGATTTTCTGGGTTTTTTGGCCATAATAGGCCTTTTTGATGTCTTGGGGTCCTACGGTCCGCGGGCCGTACGCCGCGGTCCGTGGGCCGTGGGCCGTGGACCGTACACCGCGGTCCGCGGTCCGTGGGGGCTATTGGAGGCCCCCAGGACCAAAATGGAGCCCCTGGGCCCAAATTTACTGGGGACCCAGGGTGACCAAGGGGCCCAAAAATGGCCCCATTCCAAATTTCACCATATATGGCCTGGATCCATTGAAGGGGTCCAGGACCATCAAGATCTTGGTCTCCCCCAAAGTTGCAGGGGAGGCCCTGGGTGATGAGTTCAGCCCCAAAGGGGTGTGAACCTTCACCTTAGAGGCTTTGAGGTGGGGCATAATTGAGTTATGGCCCCAGTTCCTTGAGTCAACTTTTTTTTTTCTTGATGTGGAGTGGATTGATTCTGACGTCTTGAATCTTCTGCTTGCACTTTCTTCAGTTATGAGTTCCAAACTGACTGAACTCACTGAATCTTCCCCTTATGCACCGCCACCGTCTGTTCTTCATGGTTCTGGCGTCTTCAGTCGATTGTCTTCTCCCTCCATGGCGTCTTCTGGCCATTTTGACCCCTCCCAAACATATGATGGGTTCAGAGCAGTTGAAGTTCTTGATCCTGCCTGTACTGAGTGTTTGGCCAGGGGGAAGGATTGCTTTCAACATTACAATCCTCGATCGTCAAAATGCCATTTCTGCTTTATTGGGAAGAAGCCTTGCTGCCGTACCGGATCAACTTTGTCCCAGGTGAGGAGGCACTTATGGAGTAGGAAGGATGGGCCTTATGGGCAGGAATTCCCCATTCTTGAGGAACCTACCCCTGATGCCACTTCTGGTTTTTCTCAATGTGAGTGATTTGCATTTCTTGGTTGAATTGATGCTGATATTTTGATGTAGTGACTGGTTCTAGGCAGAGGGATGTGGCCAGATGGACTAATGTTGGAGGGCCCATTCCGATTGGTGGTAGGCCCATCCACTACAGCTCAGAAATTCCCATTTCAAGGACCAATGCTGATGGAGTGGTGAAAGTAGTGAAGAAGCTAAGAAGAATTGTTGATTCCCCATCAGATCCAGATGCTGAAGGAAGTGATGAGTTGGATGGTGAAGAAGTTCAAGTTATCCCTCATTCAAGTGGCCATCCATCCAGCAATTCCTCTTCTCAACCTCTTTCCAACCACAGATTCCAAAGCCAAGTGATTCCCAGCACTCCAAGAACCTTCCAACCAATGCTTGCTTCAATTCCTACAACCCTTCCTCCTCCATCACCAACTACTTCCCACACCACCAGGCCTGCCTTGAATCCAGCAGTAAGACCATCTCCAGTTCAACAGCCCAGAAACTCACCCATAAACACCTCCCGTCAACTCCAACCTGTGGCCAGCTCCAGCAGAAGAAGAGATGGATTGTCCCCTTTGCCGTTTCCTGCCGCTCAAGTATTCCAAAGAAGAGAACGTTGGCCTATCCGGGTTACCAGAGAAGATCCCAACGCGGCTAGTGAAAATCAAGATGCTGTGGCCAGATTGTTCAGGAGAGTTGATAGAAATAGCAGAGAGGTGATTATGTATGCCAATGACAGGACGATTCCAGGTACTGCTTCTGAAGAAATGGCTGCAAAATTTGCCTGGTATGAAGATGAGTTGATAAATGATTTCCAGAGAACTTTTGATGACTTGGGTAGAGATAACTAGTTTCCTTTTCCTTGTTTGTGTTTGGCTTGCCTTCTATCCCCACTCTTATAAATACTAAAAAATGAAAAAATAATGGAACCTCCCAATACATGATTTGGGGAGGGGATGCTGCTGCTTTAAAGAAATAAAAGAAAGAAAATTATACAAGTAAAGAAAGAAAGAAAAATAAAAGAATAAGAGAAAATGAGAGTAAAGAAAGAAAATAAAGAAAAATCCTGATGGTTGGTCCTTCTTGTGGTGAGTTGCTTGATTTTGGCCAATAAGTCTGAAAAAATGAAAACCAAGCATTTTGATGCTCACAGAGTGGCCAAGGTAATGTTTTACAAGAAGTAGAACCCTCAGGGATGCATACCAGGAGATGGAACTTACTTTCATAACTTCCACTCCCCACCAAGCACCATAAACTTGAAATAACTTGCCATAAATGACTTCTGAGTTGAATTGCCATAAATTACTTATGAAAAGAATTGCCGTAATGACTTGAAGTAAATGAATGTCTTGAATTATGATGATTGGCGTAAAATGAAATGATAATAAAGAAAGAAATGAAAAATAAATAAAGAAAACATTGGGCCATATCTTGATAAGGTCCAAATGGAGGGTATTGATGTTGTATGCTTCCTGAACCTGTCCAAAGAAATGACAAGTGCTCACAAGGTGGCCAAGGTGATGCTTACAACAACATATGGGTAGAATACCCCCTTAAAGGTGCATGCCAGGAGAGGAACTTACTTTCATAACTTCTTCTCCCCACCAAGCACCATAAATCAAACTCTTGAGGTATTTGGACCGGGCTTGTCTGGATACAATGAATGGAAATCCTTGACAAGGTCTGGTGAGTTGGTAAGGTTGGAAGATGGTTCCCAAGTGGTTCTTTCTGGGTCTTCACTGAATCCTTTCCACTCTACCAGATACCATAATTTACCTCTCTTGAGTTTTGAGTCCAGAACCTGAGCCACTTCCCATTCCTCTTGCTCCTCCACTAGAACTGGTGGTGGCGGCAATTGATGACGATTTGGGATAGTTGAATGCTTGACTGGTTCTAATAAGGACACATGGAATACAGGGTGAACTGTCTTCCATTGCTGAGGCAACTTGAGGTGATATGCATGGCTGCCAATCTTCTTCAGAACTTCAAAGGGTCCCAACCATCTTTCTGATAATTTCTTGGTGGGTCTTGTTGTCTTGATGTTCTTGGAAGCTAGCCATACTTTGTCCCCAGGTTGGAAATCAGGTGGAATTGCCCTATTTCTATCTGCATACTTCTTGAATCTCCTTATTGCTGACTCTAATTCCTCTTTGACAACTTGCTGTACTGATTGGAGTTTTGTTGATAACTTTCCAGCAGGTGAGTCTTGAGAAATATGGATTGAGTCAAAGCTGGGATTTCTTCCATAAATGGTGAAAAAAGGTGATTGCTTGGTTGATGAATGTTCTGCATTATTATAGGCAAATTCAGCCAGAGGGAGCCAGGTGTGCCAGTCATCTTGATGATAGCCGACATACATCCGAAGGTACTGTTCTAGTATCTGATTTACCCTCTCTGTCTGTCCATCTGTTTCAGGGTGAAATGCAGTTGACAGGTCTCTTGATATCTTGAGCTGCTGACATAACTGGGTCCAGAATGATGAAACAAATAAGGAACCTTTATCACTAACAATACTTACTGGAAGGCCATGTTTGGAAAATACATGACTAATGAAGATTTGGGCTAAGTCCAGTGCAGTGATTGTGCCATAAGTTGGAATGAATATTGCCATTTTTGAGAATCTGTCTACAATTACTAAGATTGAGTCAAAGTTGTTTGACAGAGGCAATTGAGTGATGAAGTCCATTGATAATGAATTCCAAGGACCAGATGGAATTTGAAGAGGCTTGAGTAGTCCAAACTTCTTATGGTGGATGTTCTTGTTTCTTGAACATTGCTGACATGAGGACACATAGTCCTTGATGATTTGATTCATGCCAGCCCAATAAAAATCCCTCTTGATGAGCTTGAGGGTCTTCTCCTGGCCAGGATGGCCAGCCAATGGTGAATCATGACGCCTTTGAAGAATGTCCAATTGAACTTCATGATTGCTTGGAATAACTACTCTATCTTTGAACAATAATAATCTTGCTTGAGGTTCAAGAGAATAGTCTGGGACTGATTCTCCTCTTGCTAATTTCTTGAGGATCTCCTTATAGTCTTTGTCTTGCCATACTTGTCTTTGAATCTGATCAACTAAATCTGAGAACATTTCAACTTTTATGGAAAAGAATCTTGACTCTTGAACTTCATTTTGCTTGAGAACTTGATGAAAGTTTTGAGGATTCTTGCTGATGAAATCCACCCCCCTCTCTGGGTACACGTCGTCCCGACGTGACAAGGCATCTGGTAAAGTGGCCAGCCTGCCTGGGCGGTAAGGGATAACAAAGTGGAATTCAGACAAAAATTCAGCCCAACGGGCTTGACGACGAGTAAGGACTTTAGAAGACATAAAATATTGGAGAGAACAATGGTCTGTCAAGACCTCAAAGGAATCAGAAAGAGAAAGGAGAAAGGCTCTCCAGCGCTTGAGAGCCCAAACTATGCCAAGGAGTTCCTTGTCATGAATTTCATAGTTGAGCTCAGCTGGTAAGAGCTTGCGACTATCAAATGCAATGGGATGCTTTCCTGAGTCATTCACCTGACTCAGTACAGCACCCAAGGCATAATCAGAGGCATCAGTCTCTACAATGGTTGGAAGAGAAGGATTAAAGTGAGAGAGGATAGGAGCAGAGGTGAAAGCTTCTTTGAGTGCTTGAAACTGACTAAGAGCTTCCTCATTGAAGATGAAAGGAGAATCTTTTTTGAGAAGGGAAGTGAGAGAAGTGATTTTTTTGGAATAATTTTTAATGAAACGACGATAAAAATTGGCAAAGCCAAGAAAAGATTGAAGAGCCTTGATGTTTTTGGGCTGAGGCCAATTGAGGACTTGCTGAACTTTTGAAGAATCCATCTTGAGGCCATCACTTGAAACAACATAGCCCAAGTACTACACACTTGGAGGCTTTGGCAAACAGATTATTGTCCCTCAGTCTTTGGAGGACAGAGGCCACATGTTTGACATGTTCCTCCTCAGAACTGGAGAAGACCATAATATCATCTAAATAAACCACAACAAACACATCCAAAAAATCTGCAAAGATATCATTTACCAGATTTTGGAAAGAAGCAGGAGCATTGGTCAAACCAAATGGCATGACCAAATACTCATAACTGCCATATTTGGTTCTAAAGGCAGTTAAGTGCTCATCCCCCTCTTTGATTCTCAGAAGGTTATATGCACCACGCAAATCTATCTTGGAGAAGATAGTGGACCCGTTGAATACGGTAAGGAGCTGGTTCATAGGAGGAACAGGGTATCTGTTCTTCCTAGTGACAGCATTGAGTTTGCAGTAGTCAACACACAAACGAAGACCTCCATCCTTTTTCTTGACAAAAAGGACAGGTGCTCCTGTTGAAGAGGAGCTTGGTCTAATGAAACCTTTCTCCACATTCTCTGAAATGTAGGCCCGCAGTGTTTCTGACTCTTGATTTGATAATGAGTAGATAACACCAATTGGAGGTAGAAGACCCTCCAATTCGATATGGTGATCTCAGGCGCGGTGTGGAGGAAGTTTCTCTGCTTTCACCTTGGAGAATACATCCAAATAATGGTGATAAACAGGAGGGACAACCTTCAACACAGTTTCAATTTCTTCTGGCTCTTCCTCCTCATCCCACTGCTCCTCCAGGGATGCATGAAAAGATAAGGGAGGAAGGTCCATATCCCCTTGAAAGAGATGAAGTGAAGATATGGCAACATCTTCTCCAACATCCTTTATCTCTTTGAAGACTTCATCTCTTAATGGAAGTAATGACTGAGAGGGAATTATGGAAGGGATATGAACAGAAGAAGGGATGGAAGGTGTCTTAAGTTCACCAGCCAGAGCAACACTGTTGACAGCAGTGGCTAAGTCATTACTAGTAGAAGGAATAATACCACTAGAATCCTTATGATTAGAATCATAGGTGATCAATCCATTTTTCCAATCAATAATGGGATTGAAATGGTAAAGGAAATCATAGCCCAATATCAGGTCTTCTCCTTTGGGTGAATCTATGATAAAGAAATCCCATTCAAAGCTTGGGAAAGAAGGCAAGTCAACTACCCACTTGGTATAATGGGTGATGAACAAGGCAGGGGATTCATTAGAATCCAAAATGAAAAGAGGAATCTTTTCAGGGAGCTCTGACAGAGTCAATGAGTACTTGAGAACAAAATTCTTTGCAATAAAAGAGTTTGTAGCACCAGAATCAATGAGAATACTATAAAAAATATCAGAGACAGAAGAGAAAATAAGAAATTTTAAAGATTTCTTGACACTAGTATTCAGAGTGCACAATTGTGCTCTTGAAGGAAATAAGTGAGAACCATTGAACACATCATGATTCCCACTCAGGCTTTTCCCTGCTTGCTAGGGAAGCCTTTTGATGATGACCCAGGCTTTTTCTGAGGTCTCTTGAAGCATTTTTCAATTGGGTGTTTGCCACCACAATAAGTACACAACCCTGCTTGAATCCTCCTCTCCTTTTCAGAACCGATTAATTTATTGTCCTTATTGAGGAGAGCAGCATGGGGTTTGTCCTTTGAAGATTGAAATTGCTTGCCCTTCTTATTCTTCTTCTGGTGAGGCCTCTTTGAAGATGAGTTTTGAGGAGGCCTAGACTGATTGGATCCAATTACTGGAGGCTTCTTCTCTTGATTGCCACCCTTTTCCTTTTGCCTCTCATGATATCTTGTGTCTAACTCCAAGGTGACATCCATAAGTTCCTGAAGAGTGTCAAAAGTTCCAGGGTGAGAAGCCAATTGGTCCAACAATCTTGATGCCAATCCTCTTCTATACACATGAATGTAAGCTCTTTCCCCCCAATCTCCAATTCTTGACATTAAGCTTCTGAAATCTGCTATGTACAAGGAAACATGACCACTTTCCTTCATCCTCAGATTGTCCAACTCTTGTTCAGCTTTCCTGACTTCATTGGGATCACCAAACAGAGTGAATAATTGAGATTCAAACAGTGGCCAATTATTGAGGAGGTAGGAAGGGCCTTCATTGGAAATATTTGAGAGGTAAGGTTCAATCCATTTGCCAGCTCTACCAGTGAGAAAAGAAGTTGAGTACAAAACCTTCTTCCTGTCTGAGAAGAAGTTTGCTGGATCATTATGGAAAATTAGTTGACAGGATTGGATAAATCCTCTCAACTTATGAGCTTGAGTACCATCAAAAGAATCAGGTGCTTTCATGGATGGAGTCTTGAAAGCAGGGGCTTTGGAATTGTCCCTGGGGGCAACTGCTTGAGTGAGTTGTCCCATGAATTGAGTCATCTGCTCCATCATCTTGAGGAGACTTGGATCAGTTTGAGAGACAAGAGGTTGACTAGAAAGGGCTAGATTAGAACCCTGAGGTACCTCTGGAGCATTTGCCAAGGCATCTGCCACTTCAGTTTCCCCAGAATCTTCCTCTTCCACAGACTCTTCCCCCTCTTCATCTTCAACTTCCCCTAATCTTGCTCTTGCACCTTCAGACATGCCAGGGTAGCCACCCAAAAGTCCAGAAAAGGATCTTGATCTTCTAGATTTCATTCCGCCTCTTCTTGAGGGTGCTGCTCCTTCCATTTGTGGTCCTCTGTCCAAATTTGCACTCAGTTGATGAACTGATGGTGTGCGGTCAAGAGGAGCCCTTGGTGTAGGAGTGAGAACAGCTGGAATTTTCTGGGATCTAGTATTCTTTGCTGGGGGGCTATGCTGGACTGGCATTATGAAAAGAATTAAAATAACTTGATGGTATTAAGAAGAATAATCAAATTTGGCCAAATCAATCACAATAAAATCTTGATGAATCTTGAGGAATCAATTCAAATCTTGAGGAATCAAATTCAATCAACAGTCAAATAAATTCAATCAATCAACAATCAAATCAAATCAAATATCAATAATCTTGAGTAAATCAATAATCAATAAATCAATAATTCAGTGTCTTCAATATGAAATCAAGGTCTTGAGGAATCAATCAATCAATTCAAAATCTTCAGAAATCAATTCAATATCTTGATGAGTCAAATCAATCAATAAATCAAAATAAATTCTTGAGGATCAATCAATATCTTGAGATTTCAAAGCCAATAAATCCAATAAATCCTGAATCAATAACCCAAATGAATCCCAATGAATAATCCAATCAATTAAACCAATCAATAATTCCTAAATAAAACCTGAATAAGAACACAGAAAAAATTTGATTGATAAAATAAAATGAAGTGATGAAATGGTCAGCAATGATTAAGAAAAGAAAAAGAATCAATTTTCATGAGAATGAAATGAATGAGATGAAAATTGATGAGAAAGAAAAATTCATAATCATTAAGATCATTAAATCATAAAAGGAATCATAATTGATGAATGAGAGAAATGAATATAATGAATGAAAAGAAAGAATCAAATATGAGTTAATTAATTTAATGTCACAGGGGCTCTTCGAAGTGAAGAGGGCCTGGCACTCAGTAAACTGGGACTCACTTATGGAGGGCTCAAAGATAAGATAAGATAAGATACACTTAAGAGTGTTAAAGATGAATTACTATAAGAATGAATATAAGAAAAGCAGCAACAAAAGAAATAAGAATAAGAAATAGAAGAGCCAACCACAAACAAGTCCAAGTCCACTGTTTCAACCTGTCAGAATGGAAAGAGAAGGGTTAATAAGGATATGGCCACCCAACTCATACTGTACAGGCAAAGAAAGAAAAAAGGCAAAGACTAACTTAAGATTAAATAAATATAATACCCAAAATATAAGGATAAGAATATTCAGATAATAATAAATCAACTAAAATCAATTAACTGGGGAAAAGTCCCCAGGGGGGAGGAAGAGGGGCTGGTATATGTGAGAATCACCAGCCCTGATCCAGAGGAAGAGTTTTCATGAGAATACTTGATGATTTGAATTGAGTCTGGCCAATACAGGTCCTGTACAGCTGTACAGAACCTGTACAAGAGGTGTGGTGTATTTGAGTGATCATACAGTTCCATATTGGTGTATTGAAACTGTATTGGGTGAATCCAGCCTGTACAGGTATTGACAGGCTGTATTGAGGTACCAAGCTGTATGCATGTTTCAGAATGAAGATTGCTGAAACTGCATGCTGATTCAGATACTGGATTTGCTGATTTGGGGTGTTTGAGTGGGTGTATGAATGAATACCCTTACCCCTGATGGATGGTTGTTACACTGGCACTCCTTGAATTGAAGTGCATTGTTGTATGCACTGTGGCTGGCTTTGTATATGTCCACAGAGGCTTGTTGTGGCGGTGTCAGCACTTTTTGAAGGTAAAATGGTATTATCAGCTTCAGAATGACCCATTTTAGTTTTTTGGAAGTCATCAACTGACCCGTTTCCTTCTGTACCTGATTGGCCTCTGCCATAATCACGTCTATTACCTTTCTGGGAGCTGCTTGAGGGGTTATATCTGGCTCCTGACCTGGTTGAAGGCATAATTATGGTTATAAAGGCTTAAAATAGTATTTTTACGTCAAAAAACTTAGTATTGGCCAAATTCTTAGCTTTCTGAAGGGTATTACTTATGTCCAAGTTAATCAATTCAGGAGATATTGGTTCAGGTTGGTTATTTTGAGTCACAATAACAGTACTATTATCGTCTGAATCAATAGTACTGGCAGGAATAATGCTGGTGAATGTTGAGGCTGTTTCAATGTTTTCTTGTCTTACCACGTTGTCAGACACTAAAATTAATGAAAAAACCAATTAATTAAGTGAAAAAAAGGATATTTCAAAAAAGAAATCAAAATATAAGCCTTACATATAATATGGAAAAAATTATTTTTTATGGATTTTTTGAATTATAAGTACTTTTTATAAGTTGTAAATTTTTCAATATAAGAAAAGAGATTTAAAAAGAGTGAAAAAAAAATGTCACAGGTAAAATATCACAGCTGGGGCCCCAAATGTAAGGTGTCAATATGAAACTTTGATTAAAAATCAAGTACTTTTCCTGTCCTCAAAATTTGTATAAGGTAAAAATCAATTAAGAATAGTAAGAAATATTATTTTTAAGAGGAAACACACTAGTTTTACTGTTTATAACCTTATTAGTATAGAACAATAATATGATAAAGATTTATTGTTTTACCAACAATAAAACTTTATCCAAAAAATGCTCTACAAGAGATATTTTAAGGCTACAAAAGATATTTCTTCAAGAGCAATTTCAATTGGAATTAATTGAGAAAAGAACTGCAAGCAATGAATTAAAGAAAAAAGTCTTTAGAAAGAATATTAAAGAGAAAACATGCCCAAAAGTGACCAGAGTGAATTTGGAAACAAAGTGACAAAGTTTACAGTGATGAAAGATGCTTTAATTCACTTTTGGGGTGGTTCAGGGGTAAAAATGATTATAAGAGTTACAAACAATGATTATAATGATTCTTTCAAGTGGTTAAAAGCTTTAAAATGATTTAATAAAGGTGGTTGGAATCTCTTATTGATTGGTTTAACAATGTTTAAACTAATTATAAAAGGAAAAGATTCTGACATGAAGAGAAAAGTGGGGCAAAGGAGACATTCTTTTATATCCATCAATTCTCTTACTCCAAAAGTAAAATTTACTCTTTTCAGTCGTGAAAAACAGGCTGACAACAGAAAAGCCAATTATGGCATCATTGAACCCTGTTTTAGACCAAAAAGGGCTGGTTTAAGCCATTTTTAGCCATTTTAGACCCTTAAATCAGCCATTACTATAGCAATACCTGGTCTAGAGCCTTCAAAACACGTCACAATGTGTGTAAGAGGTGTAGAAACCAGTTAAAACTGTTTTTACTATGATTGTTTTATCTTAAGGGTAGTTTTACCCTCTTGGCAACAGCTAAAACTACCCCAGTTGGTATCAAAACCTCATCATCAATTGAGTCCACAGACCCTGTAACTCAATTCCAGGCCAAAAGTGATGAACTTTTGCGTAAATTTTGACATCCCACGCCTGTCAGCTAGGATTTTGGCGGTCTAGCTCCCCCTTAGAGCTGGAGTTCCTTTTCCCCCCCAAATTTAATCTTTCCAATTTATTTTTCCTTTAATTCCTCATCATGTATTATATTTATAATTTACATATGTAATTCAATTGAATTGTACAGTACAATACAGTAATAATTGATACCTCATATGTAAATCAAAGTTCACTTATGTAATACATGCGCACATTTTGACATTTCAATTGAATTCAATTGAAAATACTTCAATTCCTCATAACTTCTAAGCTAAACATAACACCTCAATTTTAACACAAAAAATTAATGGTTAACACCACATGTGGCATGAATTAAATTAAAGTTTTGAGGATTTTCAACTTTTGTATTGAAAATACTCCAAACTTAATTTAAGCTTATTTAGAGTTGAGTTACAAGAATTTTACTCAGAGGTGACCCCACCTGATTTTTTATGAGGAATCCAATGGTGAAATAATTTTTATATGTTTATTTATTGGATGAAAAGTTATAATAATTTTTATTTAACTTTTTTCCACATTTATTTTTTTTTTTGAATTTTGTTAACATTTCATTTTTACTTAATTTTTTCAAGTATAAATGTAATTTTATAATTCCAAAATTAATGTAATTTTATTTTTAAATTGTAATTAATTTTTTTATTTTGAATATAATTTTATATTTATATTTTGATTTTTACTTTAATGATATAAATAAATTTATTTTATTTATATTAATATGTTAATTTTGTATTTGTGGTGTGTTGGGTATATGAAATTACCTCTAAGGCTCACAATCCTGCAAAACCTAAGAATGACTGAACTTCCTTCTTGTTCTGAGGCATTGGTTTTAGCAATACTGCTGCAACTTTGATTTTCTCAATTCCAGGTGACAAAACAGATACAACATGTCCTAGTGCTTTAATTTCTTTAAATCCAAAATGACATTTCTTCAAGGAGATTTTGATGTTTACTGATTGAATTTTTGTCAAACCTCTGGACAATCTGTACATGTGCTCCTCCCAAGTCTTGGAACAGAAAATAATGTCATCAATTTAAATGATTAACCATCCCTCTGAGAGTTCTTCAGGGAAGATTTCATTCATCATTCTTTGACTCTTTGAAAGTGTGAAGGTGCATTTTTGATACCAAAGGGCATCCTCAAGTATTCATACACCCCACAATGAACAGTAATTCTCAAGTATTTTCTTGCTCTTGGTGTCACCACATTTTGATGGAATCCTTTAAGGGCATCCATAGTGGTTATATACACTGCTTGAGATATTTGAGTAAGGGCAATTTGAATTTTTGGTATTGGGTATCTGTCTGGAACAGTGTAAGTGTTCAGAGCTCCAAAGTCCCCAACCATTCTGGATTTTCCATTATGCCATGCCACTATGACTGGTGTAGTTATTTCTACTTCTTCATTGTGGCCTACTTTTCTTATTACACCAAGGTCCAGAAGTTCTTTGATATGAATTTCTAGAGCTTCTCTTGATTTTGGACTTGCTGGATATGCAGGTCTTCTTAAGAGTGGTGGATAAGTTCTCTCAATGTTAAGAATGATGTCAGCTTCATGACCAATAATTTCTCCTAGAGGTTCTTTGTCTGAAGCAAATGCTCCTCTGTGGTCATACAAAAGGGAAGAAAGCTCATTTTCTTCTTTATCAGTCAGATGAGGGCTTATTTCAGCCTCATTGAGCTGTTCAGACTTGAATTTCTCTAACTCTAAGTTGACTGGTGATACTTTGTTTACTGTAATTTGTCTTTTAAATGGTAAAAAGGCAAATTTTTGGCGCTTATTGTCTCCAATAGTAACATATCCATCTTTGTTATTATGCAAATCTATCCCATACATGATTAAATAGTCATTTCCCAATATGAAATGGGTACTGGAGCAATTTTCCATAACAGCAAACTCAACTGTGATTCTTAAATTCCCATTTATGTGTGGGAATATGACATTGGTCTCAAAGATTCCTAATGCTTTCATTGGATTACTTGCACTGTTGAGTTTTGTACCATCAATTGGTAACAGTTTGTCTTCAAAATTTGGTACACAAGTCTTAAGAAAAGATTTTCCAACACAGAGCAGAAGGCTCCTGGGTAAAGCAAAAGCTTTGTGGGCTTGTTTTCAATTACCACTTCTGTTATACAGGAGTTGCCAGCTGTATAACCTTTTCCCCTGTTTGGTTTTTTTTTCATAAGTTGTGCATCTTGAACTTTTGATAAATCAAGTTGACCATTTCTCAATTGTGGCAAGTGGGAATAAGATTCCATGATGTCAAAAGTGGCATTGATATTTTCTATATCTTTTTAAGATTCAGAAAATATTGATGACTTATCATCTGAATTGTCTTCAATTATGTCATCTTTTTCAACATCAGGTTCCTTTCCAATATCAATTTCATTGATTTTTCCCTTCTTTGGACATGTATTGGCTAAATGGTTGGTGCTTTGCCAAATATGGCACTTTCTGACTGTATCTGCAGGCTTATACTTAATATTATTAGAATTTTCTTTGGGGTTTTTTGTCCACAGAATCTTTCCAAGGTGTATTAAACCTTGTTTTGAGATTCATCCTACTAGAACCAATTTTGGTTCTGGTGGTTACTTCTTCTAATATATTGATAATATCCTCTGCTGAAGATTTTTCAGTAGTCCTGCTTTTTATAGCATGCTCTAAGTCACCTCCACATTGTCTCAGAATTTTTCTATGGATCATAAATTCTGAGATGTCAGGATATAATGCTGTTAATCTGTCCTTTTGTTGGCAAAACCATGGTAAAGCTTTGTCTTTATCAGCATTAAATTTGGCAGATTCAAAGGCTGTTTCAACTTTAAACCTCCAAGCATCATTTGCCCATTTGTTAATGATTTGGGGTTTCCACCAAGTCCAACTCTGGTGTCCATATGCTTGTCTTATTTTGATGTACCATCTGTGAGCTGATTTGGTAAACAAGGTGTTAAATCTGGCTTTTACCAATCTTTCTGGTAATTCAAAATCCTCTTTGATCATTTCAATACCGCTAATGAATTCCATATGGTCATACTCTCCTTCACCACTAAAGTGAGGCCATTCTTTAAGTTTTGTAACTTCTTTCAAGAGTGCTTGGCCCATTGATGGTTCTAAGTTATGAAAAGAAGTAGAAAATTAATTTTTTAACTGTGAATTTTCAATATCCAATACTTGTGGATTGGGAATTCTTGCATCTTCATTTTGATTCAGAGGTGTAGATATTCTTGGTAAAGTGTTTAGCAGTTGTTAAATATCATTCATTTTACTGTTGTTACACCTTTGTGAATTTCTTAATTCATGTTGCAAGTTTTGAATAGAGTTTATGACATCCTTTGCATGATCATCCTCTTTATATGTTAGCTCATTCCATAATTCTGTTTGTTTAGTATTATCAGATATAACTTCATTTAACTTTATTGTTAATTTTGATAATTCCTCTCTTGAGGTATCAAAATGCTTTTCCAGGGAAACTATATTTGTCTTTACTTCAGCAAATGATTTTGAAATATCATCAAGAGCTTTTTTATTATCTTCTTTGATAGTGCTTATGGCTTGTTTTATTCTTGTGTCAATTATGTCATCAATATTGAATTTAGAATATTTGTCTGTTAATTCTTTAATAATGGCAGATTGTTCATTTATCTTAATGCCAAAAGAACTATCATTATTGGAAGTTTTGATTGTTTTTAAAACTCTTTCAAAGCATTTCAGTGTATGATTTATTTGGCTCAGACTCAAGTTATTTGCTTTAAGATTGTCACGAATTGATGTATTTTTATCAGAAAGATGACTTTTTACATCAGAAATAGCTTTATACAACTCTGGAATACAATCAAAAGTATCAGGAATGATCTTTGATACTTTAATCTGGCTTCCTCCTTCTTTTATAATTCCATCATGGTTCTGGCCATCTGAAATACATTTTCCATGGCATCCTGTTGAATCTTTGGGATTCTGTAGCCCTGGCTGTAAGGGTTTGGGGCTGGTGCCTTCCCTTTGCCCTTTTTTGGAGTGTGTGGCTGCGTTTTCACATTGAAAGTGCTGGTGCTGGCCACTTGGGCTGTTTTTGGCACTGGTTTGGGTGGTGGAGGATTGTTTTTCCTCTATTCTAGTGTCAAAAGCATCATGTTTTTCTTCTCCATCAATGGATGCCATCCATTGACCAATTTGCAAGTATTGGGATGGCCCAGGAATTTTCTCACAGTCAGGTAAGAATTCATGCAATTCTTCCACAGGTCTGCAAGCATCTGGTACTCCTTGAACTGAAGTGCATTGTTGTATGCACTGAGGCTTGTTGTGGCGGTGTCAGCTCTTTTTGAAGGTAAAATGGTATTATCAGCTTCAGAATGACCCATTTTAGTTGTTTGGAAGTCATAAACTGACCCTTTTCCTTCTGTACCTGATTGGCCTCTGCCATAATCACGTCTATTACCTTTTTGCGAGCTGCTTGAGGGGTTATAGCTGGCTCCTGACCTGGTTGAAGGCATGATTATGGTTAAAAAAGGCTTAAACTAGTAATTTTACGTCAAAAACTTACTATTGGCCAAATCTTTTGCTTTCTGAAGAGTATTACTTATTTCCAAGTTGACTAATTCAGAAGAAATTGGCTCGGGTTGAATATTCTGAGTCACAATGAGAGTACTATTATGATCAGAATTAACAGTACTGGCAGGAATAATGCTGGTTACTGTTGAGGCTGTTTCAATGTTTTCTTGTCTTACCATGTTTTCAGACACTAAAATCAATGAAAAAGCCAATTGATTAAGTAAAAAAAAGGATATTTCAAAAAAGAAATAAAAATATAAGCCTCACTTATAATATGAAAAAAATTATTTTTTGTGGATTTTTTGAATTATAAGTATTTTTTATATGTTTTTAAATTTTTGATAGAAGAAAAAAGATTTAAAAAGAGTAAGAAAAATATGTCACAGGTAAAATATCACGGCTGGGCCCCCAAATGTAGGGTGTGGATATGAAACTTTGATTAAAAATCAAGTACTTTCCCTGTCCTCAAAATTTTTATAAGGTAAAAATCAATTAATAATAGTAAGAAACATTATTTTTAAGAGAAAACATGCCAATTTTATTGTTTATAACTTTCTTAGTATAAAAAAATAATATTATAAATATTTATTGTTTTACCAACAATAAGGATTTATCCAAAAGTACTATACAAGAGATATTTAAGGCTACAAAAGAAATTTCTTCAAGAGCAATTTCAATTGGAATTAATTGAGCAAAGAGCTGAAAGCAATTGATTAAAAACAGAGTCTTCAAAAAGAATATTAAAGATAAAACACGCCCAAAAGTGACCAGAGTGAATTTGGAAACAAAGTGACAAATTTTACAGTGATGAAAGATGCTTTAATTCACTTTTGGGGTGGTTCAGGGGTAAAAATGATTATATAATTTACAAACAATGATTATAATGATTTTTTCACATGGCTAAAAGGTTCAAAATGATTTAAGAAAGGTGGTTTGAATCTTTTATTGATTCTGGCCCTCTGAAATACATTTTCCATGGCATCCTGCTTAATGTTTGGGATTCTGTAGCCCTGGCTGTAAGGTTTGTGGCTGGTGCCTTTCCTTTCCCCTTTTTCTGAGATTTTGGTTGCTTTTTTCACGTTGGAATTGCTGCTTCTGGCTACTGGGGCTGTTTTTGCCACTTTCTTGGGTGGTGCAGGGTTGTTTTTCCTCCATTCTTCTGTTAAAAGCATAATATTTTTCTTTTCCATAAATGGATGCCATCCATTGAATAACTTGCAAGTATTGGGATTGCCCAGGAATTTCCTCAGCCAGGTAAAAATTCATGCAGCTTTTCCACATATCTGCAAGGATCTGGTACTCTTTGTGCTGAAATGAATTGTTGTAGGCCTTCTGGATGGCTTTGTATATGTCCACTGAGGCTCCTTGTGGCATTGTCAGCTCTGTTTGAAGGTAAAACAGTATTATCAGCTTCAGAATGGCATAATTTTTCAGTTTGGGATCCATTTACTGACCCTTGTCCTTCTGTAACTAATTTGCTTCTGCCATAATCATGTCTATAACCTTTTTTGGAGCTTCTTGAGGGGTTATATCTGTCTCTTGATCTGTTTAAAGGAATATTTTATTATTAAAAGCTTAAAAGTAGTAATTTTACATCAAAAAACTTACTTGTCACAACCACGAGTTTGACCCTCCTCCTTGATGGTTGTGGCAATCCAACCTGGAGCCAAGTTGGGGCCAATTGGCCAATTGGCCCCCTTGGGTGTTCTATGGCATCCACGCCATGGCCATTTTACGGCCTCAACCATCCTTTATGGCCTCAGGCCATATCCTGCCATCATTGGCCTTCTTGGCCAATTTTCCACTTCACCAACCCCCAGGCCTTCATCTTTGATTTTGGGCCTGGGGGATCAGTTTGTCTTCTAGGGGTCTCCAGGCCCCCTAGCAATCATTTTTGGATTTAGGGAAACCCCTTTCATTAATGGGGTTTTGGCCTTTTTGGGCCATTTACGCCCCCTACGGCCTGTGGGCCATGATTCACGGTCCGTAGGCCATTTAGGCCCCTTTTGGCCTAATCCAATGAGGCCAGGTGGGGCCCACCTGAGCCAGCTTTTGGTCATCATTCCCTTGGACTCAAAAGGGACCAAAAACCCCATGGACACCATTTTGGCCATAAATCCCATAGGACCCAATTTTGGCCATGGACCACCCTGGACCAATAGTTCAGCAATGGCCCCTGGCAACCACCAGAGGCCATAAGATCAGCTCAGCCTGTCTTTCCCCTCAACTCCAGGGAATTTCCTCCTTTCCTTCATACCATCCATACTCAAGGTTGTAGGCATGGTACATATATGGTATTATATACCATTATGCACCATTTTTTCTCAGCAATCCAATGGTGACGTTTTCAGGACCCAATTCCACCTTTCCAAATCAAGGTCCCAAATCCCAATGCCCATTTTGAAGGAGGATTAATCAGCTCTTCAGTCTGACAAGTTATGGCGGCAATCAGAAGACTCCTCAAGGATCCCCACCACCTGTATCTGCAGGAGTTGGGTTGGCACAATTCATTCAGGATTATACAAGGGCAATTTTCAAGAGGTATTACATCATTTCAATCAGTTGTCAAGGCATCAAGTATTCAATACTCCTTGGACAACCCAATTCATCCGTACAGGCCCCATTCAATCAACCTGTATGGTCCTGCCCCAATTGGGCCATTCTATATCCCACTGTGGGAATTCCATCACACAGTTCAAATTCCAAGATGGCCAGAACTGTATTTCCCGATCCGGACAATATAGCCATTGATCCACCTTCCAGGATCAATCTTTCAGCTTTCACATATACCGGCTACCTTTCATCACCTGGGGACTTTTTCCCCAGTTAATTAATATATTGGATTTTTTTTATCCTTATTTTCTTTTACATTATTGAAGTTAATACTGATCATCTTAAGTCAGTCATTAGCACCCTTTCTCTTTCTTTCTTCGCCTTTCAGTGGATATTGGTGGTCATATCCTTTACTAATTCCATTGTTCTTTCTGGCAGGTTGAAACAGTGAATTGAGGATTCACTTGGTTGGCTTCTTGGCTTTTGGCTTTCTTTTATCTTTGGCCTCTGGCTTCACTCTTCTTATTCTTTGTTATCTTTGGCATATTTGTCCTTTCTCTTATTCCTGCTTAAGAAATATATTCCGTAGTATTTCTTATCATCTTTTGGAGCCCTCCAAGTGAGTTCTTGATTCCTGAGTGCCAGGCCCTCTTGCTTCCATAAGAGCCCCTGTGGCATTACTATTGGCCAAATTCTTTGCCTTTTGAAGGGTATTACTTATGTCCAAGTTAATTAATTCAGAAGAGATTGGCTCTGGTTGATTGCTCTGAGTTATAATAACTGTTCTATTATAGTCAGAATTGGCATTACTGGCAGGAATAATGCTAGTAGCTGTTGATGCAGTTTCAATATTTTCTTGTCTTACCACATTGTCAGACACTAAAATTGATTAAAAAAAGAAAAAAAATTTAAATAAAAAAAGGATTTTTCAAGAGAGAAATGAAAAATAAAGCCTCACTTATAATATAAAAAAGTTTCATTTTTTATGAAATGTTTGAATTTTAAGTATTTTTTATGGGTTTTCCAAATTTTTCAATATAAGAAAAGGGATTTCAAAAGGGTAAAAATATATTTCACAGGTAAAATATCACATCTGTGCCCCCAAATGTAAGGTGTGGATATAAAACTTTGATTGAAAATCAAGTACTTTTCCTTTCCTTAAAATTTGTTTAACGTAAAAATTGATTAAAAATAGTAAGAAGTAAGATTTTTAGGAGAAAACACACCAATTTTATTGTTTTTAAATTTATTAATATAAAACAATAATATTTTAAAGATTTATTGTTTTACCAACAATAAAGATTTATCCAAAAATACTTCACAAGAGATATTTAAGGCTACAAAAGAAATTTCTTCAAGAGCAATCTGAATTCAAATTAATTGAGGAAAGGACTTAAGGCAATTGATATAATAACAGAGTCTTTCAAAATATTCTTGAAGAGAAAACACACCCAAAAGTTACCAGAGTGAATTTGGAAACAAAGTGACAAAGTTAACAGTGATGAAAGATGCTTTAATTCACCCATGGGGTGATTCAAGGGGTAAAAATGACTGTAAAAGTTACAAACAAGTATTATAATAATTTTTCCATGTGGTTAAAAGGTTAATGTTAGCTGGCACCTCTTTTGTGGCTTAAAGACTAAAATACTAGTAATTTAATAAACTAATTAAGAAGTGGAATACTATTAATTTTAATTTAATAGATGTGTCACTTGATTTAAGATTGTGTACTGTTGGAATTGAGGCTTCAACAGTAGTAATAAATTGTAAAAAGTGAATTTAATCACTTTTAAAGGTGAGAGCACTAATATTTCTAAAATAAAATGTAAATGATTTTAATTGTGAAAACATATTTGTGTAAGAGCTCTGAGTATTAATTCAAAGAGAATTAACCCTCTTTAAATATTGTATTTACAAATTCAAAATCAAAATAATATGAAATAACTTTTGTTCAAATGAGGAAAGATCTGTTATAGAAACATGAGCAGATATAACAACAAGATTGATGACATAGTGGGAACTTTATACTATGACATATTTAGGAATCAGTCATAGAAACAAGATTAAATTCATATTATAATATAATGAAATTAAGTATTTGTAATTTTTACAAAATGTTGAGAGAAAATGAGACAAAATTTTAAAGAAAGTGATTGGATTCTGTATAGCAGGTAAAGGTTTACATGCTTGCAGGCTCACAGTTAAAAATGATCTGAAAAGGGTGGTTGGAATCTTTTATTGATTGGTTTACCAGTGTTTCAACTAATTATAAAAGTAAAAGATTCTAACATGAAAAGAAAAGTAGGCAAAGAAGACATTTTTTATAGCCATTAATTATCTTACTCAAAAATTGAAATTTGCACTTTTCAGTTGTGTCAAACACTCTGACAACAGAAAAGCTGATTATGGAATCATTGAACCCTGGTTTAGACCACAAAAGGGCTGGTTTTAGCCATTTTGGACCCTCAAAGCAGCCAATGCTATAGTAATACCTTTTTTTAAGCCTTAAAAACATGTCAGAATGTTTTCAAGAGACGTCAAAACCAGTTAAAGCTGTTTTTACAGTTTTTTGCTTTATCTTAAGGGTAGTTTTACCCCCTTGGCAACAGTTAAAACTGCCCTGGTTGGTATCAAAACCTCATCATCAATTGAGACACAGACCCTGTGTCTCAATTCTGGGCCAAAAGTGATTACCTTTTCCATGGAATTTGACAGCTCATGCCTGTCAGCAAGGAATTTGGGGGTCTGGCTCCCCCTTGGAGCCAAGATTCTTTTCCCCCCCAGAATCAATCTTTCCAATTTATTCTTTCTTTAATTCCTCATCATGTATGATACTTATAGTTTACATATTTAATTCAATTGAGTTTTTACAGTAAACAACTGTAATAATTGAAACCTCATATGTAAATTAAAGCTCTCTTATGTAGTACATGCGCACATTTTGACATTTCAATTGACAATACTTCAATTCCTCATAGCTTCTAAGCTACACACAACACCTCAATTTTAACACAAAAATTGAGGGTTAACACCACATGTTATGTGAATCAAATGAAGCTTTTGAGGATTTTCAACTTCTGTAAAGAAAATACTAAAAACTTAAGTTAAGCTTATTTAGAGTTGAGTTACAGAATTTTTACCCAGAGGTGACCCCACCTTATTTATTGTGAGTAGTCCAATGGTGAAATAATTTCCATATGTTTATTTTTAGGAAAAAATGTTATGATAATTTTTATTTAACTTTTTTCCAAAAATATTTCAATTTTGGTATTTTTGTTGAAAATTCATTTTTACTTAATTTTTTAAAGTAAAAATGTGTTTTCACAAATTCAAAATTCAATGTAATTTTATTCTAAAATTAGAATTAAATTTTCATTTTTTCTTGTGTATAAACTTACATTTATATTTTTAATTTTTGTTTTTATAATATAAATAAATTTATTTTATTTATAATTGTATATTATTTTATTATTTATGGTCTTCTGGGTATCTGAAAACACCTCTAAGGCTCACAAATAAGGTTTAAGATTATCTTATACAGAAATAAGTCCTTTATTTGGGCTCTTTTAGATCCATAATATGGAATACCCTCACACCTTTTACAATCTTTCCCATTTTCCCTCTTTTTTCATGTATTTTTCCAATTTCATTATTTAAAGCCATATCATGACTTGAAATGAATTTCAATTAAGTCCATATGTGACTTCTTACCTTAAGACAAAATTTTTACCCAATCTAATAAGTAAATACCACATCTTAATTATAACATAATTTCTTCAAGCTCACATATACTTGATATAAATTTTATAAAAGAAATTCTCAACTTTTGAGATATTCTTGAATCTTCTGATAAAATAAAAACTAACCATTTTTTTTCTATATGTCACAACTACAGGAAATACCCCCCCCCAATGGGTGTTTATGGCAATCATTGCCTTTACCCATGAATGGCCAATTGGCCCCCTTATGGTTTGTAGTGGCCTCTGGGCCACACCAACTAGCTATCTGTAAGCTGTGGATATGAAACTTTGATTAAAAATCAAGTACTTTTCCTGTCCTCAAAATTTGTATAAGGTAATAATCAATTAAAAATAGTAAGAAATATTATTTTTATAAGAAAACACGCCAATTTTATTGTTTATAACTTTATTAGTATAAGACAATAATATTATAAAGATTTATTCTTTTACCAACAATAAAAATTTATCCAAAAAATACTCTACAAGAGATATTTTAAGGCTACAAAAGAAATTCATTCAAGAGCAATTTCAATTGGAATTAATTGAGCAAAGAACTGCAATCAATGAATTAAAGAACAAAGTCTTTAAAGAGAATATTAAAGAGAAAACACACCCAAAAGTGACCAGAGTGAATTTGGAAACAAAGTGACAAAGTTTACAGTGATGAAAGATGCTTTAATTCACTTTTGGGGTGGTTCAGGGGTAAAGATGATTATAAGAGTTACAAAAAATGATCATAATGGTTTTCACGTGGTTGAAAGGCTTAAAATTATTTAAGAAAGGTGGTTGGAATCTTTTATTTATTGGTTTAACAATGTTTAAACTAATTATAAAAGGAAAATATTCTAACATGAAGAGAAAAGTGGGGCAAAGAAGACATTCTTTTATAGCCATCAATTCTCTTAATCCAAAAGTAAAATTTACTCTTGTCAGTCGTGAAGAACAGTCTGACAACACAAAAGCCAATTATGGCATCATTGAACCCTGGTTTAGACCAAAAAGGGCTGGTTTAAGCCTTTTATAGCCATTTTAGACCCTTAAATCAGCCATTACTATAGCAATACCTGGTCTAGAGCCTTCAAAACACGTCAGAATGTGTGTAAGAGGCGTAGAAACCAGTTAAAACTGTTTTTACTATGATTTTTTTATCTTAAGGGTAGTTTTACCCTCTTGGCAACAGCTAAAACTACCCCAGTTGGTATCAAAACCTCATCATCAATTGAGTCCACAGACCCTGTAACTCAATTCCAGGCCAAAAGTGATGAACTTTTGCGTGAATTTTGATACCACACGCCTGTCAGCGAGGATTTTGGGGGTCTATCTCCCCCTTAGAGCTGGAGTTCCTTTTCCCCCCCAATTTATTTTTCCTTTAATTCCTCATCATGTATTATACTTATAATTTACATATGTAATTCAATTGAATTGTACAGTACAATACAGTAATAATTGATACCTCATATGTAAATCAAAGCTCACTTATGTAATACACGCGCACATTTTGACATTTCAATTGAATTCAATTGAAAATACTTCAATTCCTCATAACTTCTAAACTAAACACAAGACCTCAATTTTAACACAAAAATTGATGGTTAACACCACATGTGGTGTGAATTAAATTTAAGTTTTGAGGATTTTCAACTTTTGTATTGAAAATACTAAAAACTTAATTTAAGCTTATTTAGAGTTGAATTACAAGAATTTCACTCAGATGTGACCCCCCCTGATTTTTTATGAGTAATCCAATGGTGAAATAATTTTTATATGTTTATTTATTGGATAAAAATATTTAATAATTTTTATTTAAATTTTTTCCAAATTTATTTTATTTTTTATAATTTTGTTAAAAATCCATTTTTACTTCATTTTTTCAAGTATAAATGTAATTTTATCATTTCAAAATTTAATGTAATTTTATTTTTAAATGGTAATTAATTTTGAATATAATTTTATATTTATATTTTGATTTTTATTATAATAATATAAATAAATTTATTTTATTTATATTTATATGTTAGTTCTGTATTTGTGGTCTTTTGGGTATATGAAATTACCTCTAAGGCTCACACTATCCCTGGCCATTTATGGCCCACAGGAAATATTCTAATGCTAAGGCCTTTTGGTCCAATTCCATCATATCTTCCCCCAAGGCCATTCCACTTAAATTGGGCTTGGGGGGTCTTCTCAGCTTCCTGGGCCTCTATGGCATGTGGACCATAAATTATGGTCTGTATTCTGCATATTACGGTCTTCAGACTGTAAATCACAGCCTGTGGTCTATAGACCCCCTAGGCCCTTTTTGACCCAATTCCAATGAGGCCATAACACTGGCCCCTAATCCCACATTTTGACCTGTCAATTCCTAAGGTCAAAAATGGCCATAGGGAACCCTGGGTCCCCCAAAATCAAGTCATGGCCTCTGGAAGTCACCAGAGGCCCCAAGTTATCCCAAAGACTGTAAGAGCTTAAATTGGGAATATATGGTATCAAATCATCCCTACAAGCTGTATTCAAGAAACCTGTATGGAATTGACCCTGTTGTGTCAATTCATTTATCCCCTGTGTCAATTCAGGAATAGTTTCATTTCTCAAGATTTCAAAGCTGTATTTTCCCAAAAAAGTCAATACAGCTGTGTTTCTAACCCTCAAGGATCAGTCTTTCAGCTTTTCACATGTACTGGCCACTCTTTCCACCCCTTTGGGCTTTTTTTTTCTCAGTTAATTACTCTATTGGATTTATTTTAATTAATATTTTCTTTGAATTCTTGTAAGTAAATACTGATATTCATATAAGTCATTCATTTGCACCTTTTTCTTTACCTTTCAGTGAATATTGGTGATCATATCCTTTACTAATTTCATTGTTCTTTCTGGCATGTTGAAACAATGAATTGAAGATTCATTTGGTTGACTCTTTGGCCTTTGGCTTCATTTCTTATCATCTGCCTATTTTTTACTTTCTCTTATTCTTTCTTAAAGAAAAATATTCTTCATTTATTTCTTTATTCTTTTGAAGCCCTCCAAGTGAGTCCTTGATTGCTGAGTTCCAGGCTACTCTTATTATTCCCAAGAGTTCCTGTGACACTATAAAACTTTATTGGGTTAGTCTAGTTTACTTTTAATGTGGAATTCAAATTTGAAATAAAAATCATATGTTTGCTTATAAAAAATAAATCTATAGTGAATTTTTATTAGTTTTTTTTGTTTTAAACACATTTAGATCAATTACTTAACAACAAAACTCAATAGATATAACAGTATTTCTGGATTTATATGTGTATTTTCTAAATACATTGCAATCTCATAATGGTTATTTATTGAAAACATTCAAGAAGAATAATATTGAAAAGATAATTTCAATTTGGGAAAGCCTTTCAACTAAAATAATGAAGTTAAAAGAATTGGGAGGAAAAATCAAGAAATATTTGAACTAAATTATTTCATTCTGTTTTCTTATCAATTCATTTTAAACAAATAACAACCTTTTCCTTAAAATGTGACTGGAACCCTATATAAACTAATAATTTCTCAAGAGAAGTGTTAGAATTTTATAAGATCACTCATTTACCTAGCAGGTATAACTTAACCTGATATTACATTAAATGTTAATATTTTGGCCCAGTGCAACCACAAAACCACAAAAGCCTTTTGGATATTACTGTCACAGGGGCTCTTCAAAGTGAAGAGGGCCTGGCACTCAGTAAACTGGGACTCACTTATGGAGGGCTCAAAGATATGGTAAGAAGGAACACAATGAAGAGTGTTAAAGATAAATTGCTAAAAGAATAAATATAAGAAAAGCAGCAACAAGAAATAAGAGTAAGAAAAAATAGAAGAGCCAACCACAAACAAGTCCAAGTCCACTGTTTCAACCTGTCAGAATGGAAAGAGAAGGGTTAATAAGGATATGGCCACCCAACTCATACTGTACAGGCAAAGAGAGAAAAGGCAAAGACTAACTTAAAATTAAATAATTATAATACCCAATTATAAGGATAAGAATAATTATAAAATGATAAATAAACTAAATTAATTAACTGGGGAAAAGTCCCCAGGGGGGAACAAGAGGGGCTGGTATATGTGAGAATCACCAGCCCTGATCCAGAGGAAGAATTTTCATGAGAATAATTGATGATTAAATTGAGTCTGGACAATACAGGTCCTGTACAGCTGTACAGAACCTGTACAAGAGGTGTGGTGTATTTGAGTGATCATACAGTTCCATATTGGTGTATTGAAACTGTATTGGGTGAATCCAACCTGTACAGGTGTTGACAGGCTGTATGGATGTACCAAGCTGTATACATGTTTCAGAATGAAGATTGCTGAAACTGAATGCTGATGCAGATACTGGATTTGCTGATTTGGGGTGTTTGAGTGGGTGTATGAATGAATACCCTTACCCCTGATGGATGGTTGTTACAATTACTTGACTATAATAACATTGGCTATCTAAAGAAACTCAAAACTAAATAAGTCCAATTAACACCTTCAAGCAATGGTTTGAAATGATTTATTTACAAAAAATGGGGTAAAAATTTAGAATTATCAACTTGAGGAATTTTAATAAGGTTTAGGGCTAAGCCCATCTTCTTGGGATCAAAAAGGTAAAAAGTAATGGTAATGAGAACCTGTAAAATTGAGTATGTTTGAACATGGAATATTTACCTGAACTTAGACCTCTAAATTAACTTTCTTAAGAATTTCATTTATTAAATCTCAGTACATATTTAACATGAGAATTAAGTGGTAATTATTATTATTCATGACAATATATTTTAAAAATGGATTGAATACCTCACTACAAATTACATTTTACTTTATCATAAATTTAGCTAGAGAGCATTCAAAGCACCTTAGATTAGACTAAAGCTATTAAGCAACTAAGTGAAATGCTTAATAAATCAATTATCTACTATTGATTGTAAGGACAACTTATATTATTAAGAAAGATCATAAGTATAAAAATTAATAAGGATTAGAAAAATCAAAAATTTGACACCTGCTTTTAATTTTTAAAAAAATCTTAAAATATTTTGCAAAAAAATATTAATTTTTGCTAAATACTCAAAAAAAATTCTGCCATATGGTCAATACAGTAGAACTTGCTTTAACTCATACTTTTTGATGGACTAATTTTCCTATGGGTTTGCACAGGTGCAGTTACTACCAAATCTTTAATTTGGTGGACTGATTCCCTATTGGTCTTAACAGGTTTGGGTTAGGACAACTTCTACTATAGGATTAACTGCATTACATGTTATGAGTTAAAAGAGTTTTGTCACTAAAACCCCATCATAACCTGTTTTCAACCCATAAAAAACTTGACCACCATCATCCATGGGTTTGGATAGATAGTATGACTGTATAAATAAAAATTAATTATGGAATCATCGAGGAATCAAAAACAAAAAATCTCAGAATTCTCAATTTTAAGTTTTATCATGTCTACTCATGAATTGAAATGAAAGATTTGATTTTACAAATATGAAAAAAAGCAGTTAGTATTTAATTCAAATCAGCTACATTCATTTCATTTCAATCAAATCAAGGCAATACTGTCAAAAGTTTAGAATACATGGGATTAGCAAGCCGAGCGTCGTGCAAACAAACAAGCTCAAAATCAAGTTTTAATATTTTGAAATTTCCTTCTACCCACCGCCTTCCTCATCCTTTGCATTTACAAGATCTTTCAAGCCTCTTTTACTTAGTCCTAAGAAACTTATTCTTCATGGCTATGTCTTTAATATTGAAAGGTTCTTCATCCATCATCCATCGCCCACTTTTTATTTCCCCGCTTTCCTCGAAATATACATTTAGTTTTCTTTCATTGTTCATTAATCAATCCATAAGAGACATTAATGTCCGTGTTCTTTTCAGAATTTTTCTCACAAAAAGTCTAATTTAATTTTTTATAACATACAAATCTTTTTTTTTCTTGAATTAAAAGATACAGACTTAATTTAGTGTGATTTTTCTCGTTTAACTTGGTGACTAAAACCTGTTTTGTTTAATTACTGCAAAATCCCTAAACTTAGAAAGCCTAAAACTAATGGAATCAAACTGCAAATATAAAAAAGACATTAATCCATTTATTTTACTGGTAAATATTTAGACATATTTATAAGGTTCTCACCTATTTTGTTCACATTGTCTAATCAATTCGTCCCCAGATTTCTTGAATTTTTGGGTTAAAGCTGAATTTTCTTCGACGTTATTTTTGATTAAATCCTTATTACTTATGGAATATGGATTTAAATTTTGTTTGCCACCGATCAAATTGGATTTGAGAGATTCTTTTAATAATTCTTTTTGCTTAAATTTGATATGATTTAATTGAGCTTGTTGTCTTCTTTTAATGATTTCATTCTGTAAATCTTTTTCAACGCTCCCTACATTTGTAAAGGTATAAATTTCCGATATTGAATTCGATCGAATCTTTCTGACTGTTGTTATTGTTTGCTTTTCTTCTTTACTTTCATTTGTGGATTGTTTTGCCCGATTTTTTCCTAATCCGTTAAATTTTAATTCAATCGTGGTTTGAACGTGAGGATTAACATTAAGAGGTATGAGGTCTTCATTAATAATTAAAGTATCTCTTAAAACTTGCAATGCTGCAATTCTTCTAATCGATTGAGCTTTAGTTTTTTCTGATGACGATTCAATCATTGATTCCTTTAAGTTTTCTTGTTTTTGAGCTTTGTAAATCAACTTTAACAATTCGTCTTTAGATTTTTGATCTTCAAAACTGAATAAATACTTGCGACTAGCTTGAAGATGATTAATAAACCCAATTTGAACTGTATGCTTCATAAACGCTCTTTCAATCATTATAGTTTCAATCAATGGCAAGCCCTCATAAGCTGCTGCTCTTGCACCAATTTTTACAAACGCCATTTGGCATATTCCTAAAGTTCTACCTTTAATTTTAAATGTGCATTTTGAAGATTTTGAAAAACTTAAAAATGGAGGTTCAAATCGTAAACTTGCTCCTCCAAACAATTTAATTCCAAATTGAGAATCAGGTTCGGGAATACTGACGATGATTTCATCAGATTCAACTTGATAAGTCAATCGATTGGGTAATTTTTTATTTCCTTTTGGTTCACCTTGACCCATTGTTAATTCGATTCTTTCAACATCTTTTGCTGATGATCGTCCTTGGACTAATCTATCTCTTCGAATAGATTGATAAGATTTCTTTAACATGTTTTCTAACTTTTCATCTGAGATAGAGTTTCCTTTAGGTTTTTTTGAGTAAGAATTATTATCAAAATCGCCGATCAAATCTTTTTTTAAATAATCCACAAATTGGGCTTCGGTCTTGATTCCATTTGGATATCCAATTAAACTGGCCACATAGCGCATCGAATCTGTTAAACTGCCATGTGCATGTTCACTCAAAACTATCATCTCCGTTGCCCATCTGGTGGCTAATTGAGCATTTATTCCAACTTTTTCATTAGCCATCGACCAAGTTTTACCAAACTGATTTAAAAACCTTTCAATTGCTTCTCGATCACTGGGCAATCTGAGAGTTAATAAAACTAATCTCAAGGAATCTTCAATTCGCATTTGTTCAAACTTAAGTCGCTCTAAATAACACCTCAATACATTAGATTGATCTGATTCCAATAAGTATTGACCTAATTGGCGTTTGTCGAGATCTAAATTGGTTAATAGCCACTTGGAAATTTCCATGGGTTCATCATTAACAATTTTCCCGTTGAATAACCGTTTAACAGCTTTCTTTGGGTCTTGATCGAATTCGCATACAAACTTAACCTTTGATAACTTGTCTTTTTTATTTTCTTCTGAATCTTCTTTTAAGTCTTCATAACCAACAGAAACGTTTTGCTGTGGATCAACGCAGCGTATATATTTCAATTCTACAACGCTTTTCGTTATAAAAGAGTTTTGTAAAGTGATGGGTAACCTTGGGATGCGCTCGCCTTCATTTTCATCAAATTCAACAATCGGTTTAGCGATTACTAATAAGTCATTGAACAGAAATAAGTATCTATCTTTTACTGATGTTGCGCTGACCACTTGAAGTACTGATTGATGCCACAAAAGCTTGCGAGGTGGATTATTTAATGTTGAAGCTTTAGATTCCGAATTGATAAAGTTATCAGTGTTGGAAGGTACTGTAAGAAATGGTGCCAATCGATTTAAAATTTGATCACGTCGTTGAATACGCGCATTTGAGAAATTTGAACTATTCACACTAAAGTTGGTAGATGATGAACGGGAGGCTTGAGTAGAATTAACTAGTTTTCCAGTAAAATCCCCCATTGATTGCCCTTGAGTTCGTCCAATAAGTTTTTCATCATCTTCTACATTAGGTTTCTTGAAATTTATGATTTGATTTGTTAAAGATTGGCTGTCTAAGATTTTTGGATGACTGATTTGATTTGTGCTAATTCCATTGGATATACTACCACTACGGGCGCGATTGTTAGAGCCGTTAAAAAAGTTGGAAGCGCTAGAGAGTAAACTATGATGACTAGATTTTGATAATTTGTTGATTGATTTTGAAGATTTTGATCGATCGAAAGGGGTTGTATTGGAGTTTAAAAGAGCAGGGAAAGGCGCAAGTTTTTGATCGTTGTATCTAGCCAAATCAGCTGGCGAAGCAGCTGGCATATGGGTTCGGACTAGATGAGGTGTTGGAGGAAATTGAGATGGACCGGAATCTAAACTCATTTTAGAGAAATGATCAAGAGTTGGATCAACGTCATTTTGAGTTTGGGAAATTGATAAAATATAAGTTTTTGAGCTCAAAGATCGCTCACCGTTATGATTCAGACTGATTCTCCTAAAAAAAAAGAAGGCGTGAGTAATGATAGAGAAACTGATAAAATGATTGAAAAGTAGATTAGGGGTTAGGAAAAAGCTTACTTTGAAGAGATAGAACCACTTGAAGGTCTATTGGTTTGTTCATCAAAAGTTTTACTACCACGATTCGAATGAGTTGTGGTGACGCTAAGCCTAGTACGAGTGCGAGTGAGTTTAGATTGATTAGAAGAGGAATACGGTAAGACCTAAGGGTGAATGATCATTTAAGTTCAATTTTTGTTAAAAAGTATTTAATAAAAATCATCAAATAGGAATACATATAAAAATGTATGTTCCATGAAAATAATAATAATGAGTGACTACTAACTCCACTAGTACCAGATTGCCTGCGCTCGGTTATACTTTGAATTCTTTGACTAATAAAAGATTGACGATTTGATGAATCCGTAGATTTCTTAAAAGTTTCACCTAAGGACATTTGATCTGAAGGTATCAAATGAGGAGATTGAGAACGACGAGAATGAAGACTATGATTGACACGACTACTAAGAGAACTTCTAGATTTTAAACGTGAAGCAATGCTTTTAGATGATGCATTTGAGGAGTTTGAATTAATGGTATCGAGTTCGAAATTACAAAGTTTATTGACTTCATTATTGTTGTTGATAAGAGTATCTTTTTGAATTGAATGAGTTATACTTGACAGAGATTGAGACCTTGATGCTGATTGATTAGAATCAGGGGGAGGTGGTGAGTAATGATCATTAGTCATTGTGATAGAATTGGTGATAGACTGAGAAGGTAATGGGTTAATGTTGGCAAGAGGAGTTTTTGGGTCAGATAATTCTGATTGAATGATGGAAGGTGATGAATTTAAATTGTCTAAATTAGAATGAAGAATGGTTTCGACGGGGTTGGTTGAGTGGCTGAGATTAGAATTAGAGTTTGAATGATTAGTGAGGATTGAATTAAATAGAGGTTGATGATGATTTGAAGAATCAAGATGAGTAGGAGTGGAAGGATCATTCGAAGAAATCTCGTTATCGATAGTATTATCGATTAATCCCATTCGATCGAGTACACTGTCCCTATCGCGTTCGATTGAGTGACGATAAGATCTAAATTGAGAGTTGAGAGTGAAATCCGAAAGTTCAGAGATTGAAGAAGTTAAAGTTGTACGACTTGAATGATAACAAGTTGACGGTACGTGATCTTCAATAAGTTCATGAAGATCATCATTGTCATTATTAACATTTGAAGAATCACGATTTGAAATTGGGGGAGTTATAGAATTATTTAAAATGAAGCCATAAGAGCGAGATGAATCATCAGGCCAAATTCGGGGATCAAGAAGAGCAATATCATTTAACCCTTGACTTTCAATACGATTGTTGACGATTTGAGAGTCATCAAACTTTGGAGAATCAAGTTGAAGCTGATCGATAGACTTTTGAGATTGATGTTGAGATGAATGGTTTTGATTATTTGAGTTTGATGAATGATTTAATTGATTTGATTGATGATTTGTAGGATGAGGATTTAAATGATGATTGTTAAAAGTTTGAAGTGATGATGTAGGAGATGAATTAGCTTGGAGTTTAGGAGAAGTTGGACGCCTACTGGATAGCTTTCTAATTAGATTACTTCTAGCTTCTTGACGTTGCTGAGATTCATCTGGTGAGGATATTTGAAATTGATGATTTGACTGATTAAATTTAATTGATTCTACACCAGTAGTAGTATGACTACGACTTAATGAAGGTGGAGAGATTAAACCGGTTTCAGTATGATTTTGATGATTAATGGTCATTTTTTCTAAAGCTTTACGTTGAAGTGCAGAAAGACGAGGTACACCACGACCGTTGGGACCGACACAAAATCCAAGCGAATTAGATAAGTTTGTATTAGTTGGATTGGATTTGAATTGAAGGGCAGAATTTTTCAAATTAGATTGAAGAGGATCAAGTTGAAGTTTTCTTTGAGTTTCTTCTAAATGTTTTGCCATTAAAAAGGGTGGCAGGGTATCGTCATCAGGGTGAAATTGACGATTAGGTTGACTTGATGAAGTTGTTGGGAATTTAATTCCATTCAATTTAGCTAGAGAATCAAGACGAGCTGCATCTGAATTGGTTCTTTCAAGTGAGGAAGGATAATTGAGAGATTTTGAATTGGAATTAGACGATGTTGCTGGTAAAGAAGGATTAAGTTGCCAAGATTGAATTTCATTATCATCATGAGTTGATGGATTGAGATTTGATTGATTGATTTCTTGATGATTCATTTGAGATGATGATGAAAAAAAATTACTATTATTTTTATTATTATGATCAAGTTGAATTTGAGTTGAATTTGATAAGTTTATGACGTTGAATGAATTAGTTTTTTGATTGAGATTCTCGCTTTGATTGGAGTCGGACTTGGAGGATGTTTGAAGATTATTGAGATTTGAATTCGAATTTCTTAGAGATAACGATTCAGGTGAGGATGAAGATGAGTTGTTTAAAGATGAAGTTGAATTGGTTGAAATTGATTTTAGATTAGTTTTAAATTTTAATAAAGGTAAAGAGGATTGATTGAAATTTTTGGAATGGTGATGAGATTTAGTTGGAATAGGTTTTAATCTAGATCTATCTAATAATTGATTGGGTATTGGTATTGGAGGTGGATGATTAGAACTTAAAGTGATAGGTCGACTGTCTGTTGAATTAAATCTAATTCTAGTTTTTGAATTTGAATTTGAATTTAAATCTGAATTTTTGAGAAGATCGTTGTCGTTGAGGTAGTTGTTGTTGTTATTGCTCGATTCATTCAATTCATTCAAGTCCTTCAAGTTTGGGTTGTTATGGATTGGAGTTTGGAGTTTTAAAATTTGTGGAATCGAATTTAGATCATCGATTTTGAGATTTATCGATTCTGGAGAAATTTTAACTGAATTAGAATTTTCTTGATTTTTCATATTATTTTAATTTAAAAATTAAATTAAAATGAGAAAAAATATAAAAAAAATTGAATTGAATTGATTTAAAAAAAATTGAATTGAAAATATGAAAAATAAACGAGTTGGAATTAATACGCCACTGAATTAATATCCATAGAATTTCAAATTGGTAAGAGCTTAGAAGTGGTAGGAAAAGTTCCACCACCCACCTACCGTTGCACCATTGCAACGCCAATCATCGTCATCTATAGCATCTCGAAAAAATAATACTCCTTAAATGAATTCCTCTTTTTAAAATCGAGTTTTTTAATTACTATTGTACTAGCTGTATCGCTATAAAATATAAAAATATCACAGTTTAATTAATCTATTCTAATATTTAGAAGAAAAGGAGATCGAATATGTAAAAAAAAAACTTCTTTTCTTCAAATAAAAAGTAAATCTTAAAAAAATCATTTTTATCTTTGTTTCAAAGGTTATTGTTTGTTGAATTATTATCATTTTTTTCATTTAGTGTTTTAAAATTATTATTTTAAAAAAATTATTTGTTTGTTAAAATCATTTTCTTTAAATCAATTTAAAAAAAGAATTCATTCATTGATTCATTTTTGGTAATCATTATTCTTGATTTGTTTTAATATCGTCTAATGTAAAAATTTCATTCAAATCATATGTTGAGGTTATTGAATCATTAAACATGGACCAATAATCAAAAAAGTCATCAGTTGGATTGAATGCTTGATTAGTTTTCAAATCACTCTCCTCAAATAACTTGAAATTTTCAGATTGTGAATCCGACATTCTAAAATTTGAGTTAGAGTTGCATAAATTTAATCCTAATAGCTCTGCTAATTCGGAATCTTGAGTCTCTGGCCACCATTCTAAGTTTGAACTTTCAGCTACCTTGGCGTCGATACCTTTTGTCAATTCACTCATCGGCATGTCGCCAATTGCTTTATGAGCTTCATTTCCCTCTCGACCCTTAAAAGTCCCACGTGGATCTAGACACGCTGAGCTCTGGAGTTCTTCCTTATCTTCACTTCCTTGATCCGTTCTGAGTGTGGGTGAAGTCGAATCTATGGATTTCTTGCTGTTTAGATTGAAACTCGAACATGACGGGCTACTCGAATCACTTTCAGTAAACTCTAGTAACTCTCGTAACTTTGGCCATGAATCATTGGTTAGATATTTTTCATGCTCAGTTTTGATCCTTTTAGACTTTAATGAATATTCCTCTTCATCAGATGATGTTATCAAAGCCATTTCAACTTGAGTTTTGTCCAAATTCAAAATTTGTTCGAGTGTTTTTTCAGGAGAAAACTCATAAGAGTTCCATGAAAGATCAATGTTTAAAGCTCTTAAGCCTTCAACTTTCCTTAAATCCTCATTGAGTTGTAGGGTTCTTTCGCGGGAAATTTTATTTTCCGTAGTTGTCAACCTAAATGCATCAATACTGGGCGGTTGAAATTCTACCTCAATTGGTTCTCCCCTTGGAGAGGAATGAGGGGTTTTGACTTGGCAACAGTCAAAATTTTCAAAGAATTAAGAAATGCCTTTTAGACCCTTTTTGAGAAATGAATTTGTATGTTTAAGCTTACCTGAAATTTTTTTCAGCTTAGAGTTCGATTCAACTGTCTCTAGTGGGGCGCCAAAAATCTCTTGTTCAATTTTGTTGTTGTCCCAAGTCTCGATTTGGACTAGTCCATCCAAATCTAAAGAAGCTAAGATACCTTGTTTTTCCTCATTCGATTCATTCGATTCTTCGTCAAGTCGTGCAGTATCGAAATCTTTCCCATTAAAATAACTGTTCAAACATTGCTTTGGGTTGAAAGATTTGGAACGATTGAAGTTTGAGATTAAATTTTCGCTTCGAGGAAAAAGTACCATTTCAAATGGTTTTCTTTTGTCTTCCAACGGACTCCAATTTCCTATATTAGAATTAGGTGAAAAGATATTGATATGAATTTTTTCGTGGGCGCCATTCGACAAAGGAGATGATGATTGTGAAGGTGGCGTAAAAGAAGGCCTTTGAAAAGGATCTAACCAACAGATTTGGAATCAGTATGCAAAGCATAGGTTGATTTTTTAATGAACTTGTTTAAGTTTTAAGATAAATCATTAGTTATACCTAAATCATTCCAAACAGAGTTTGACAAGATTGGGCTAGCTTCGAGAGTTGCTTCAATTTGAATATCATCACAAATTGATGATACTAACTCTTTGGAAATTGCTGATCTGACTTTATCCTTTTTTGAGGGTGTTCGTGCAATCAAGGGAGGTGAAATTGGACAAAGTTCATCCTCAAGCTTTTCCTGAAAAGTTTTCATTAAGTAATCAAGCCTATGAGTTTATGATTCCCGATCTCCGCACTTGTAGTGACGCCAACTAATATAAAAGCAAAACTTGCCTCATCTTCTTCTAATCTTATAAAGTTAGTGACTGAAGCATATGGAGCTCGTAAGATGGCTGAGATTTCTGCGCCCCTGTTTCTGATTACTTGGCATTGCGAAGCTTCAAGTTGAAGATTTGAAGTTCTGACCATGCAGAAGAAAAAGCTTACTGGGTGAGACGCCAAAAAAGAAACTAGACCTCACAAAAAAAACTAACGACAATTTATCAGGTGATGAAATTTGAATGGGGTGATCATCAGGAGGAACTGAGGTCAATAGTTCATGTTGCGCTACTAGAGAAAGAATGCTCTTGACATCATTTGATCCGCCAGTTTGAAAAGCGCTTTTAGACTGCAAGCTGACTCTGGAAAGGAGAAAATCTTGCATGATGGGAACGATTTGGGGCTCAAAAGCTCCTTGTATAGCCACAAATGGGATATGAAATTTAATACATGCACGTAATACGAGATCACCAACGTCAATAAATCAATCAGCCTGCGATTGAGAAAAAGAAAGAAAACTCGAAAGGATTTTTCCCACCCTGCCACCAATCTTGGTCAACGATACTGGCATTTCTATACTTTTTTTGAAGATGGTTAAAATTTTTAATATAATCCAATTGGTGATTGGAAAGTTTCCAGTGATCTTGTGGAACTAAATCCAGAATTTTTTTATGTTTTTGATGATCTTGATTTAATAATGTAATGTTGGTTAAAAAATGTTGAATGTCCTCAACGAGTGAACGTAAAGGAGGGATTATATCAAAAGGATACAAGTCTTCCTCAATCAACTTTTCTGCTAGGTCAAAAGTCCAACTAGAATCACCGGTCAAATTATGAAGGTGAAGGTAGTTAATAGCCTCTGATGAGAGTGGCATTTGGTAAGGCCAAAGAAAACCTTTCAGCTCAATCAAAACACTTCAAGATACCAACAAAGAGAGCTTAGTTTCAGCTCTGGTTGGCTGGCTGGTTTGAGGGAGGATGACGGCAAGAATGATCTATGAAGATATCAAGAGTGTATCGATAATCAGACCACCACGAATTGGATAGAGCACCAAAACAATTAAAAATCACTTTTGAAGGATAAAAATATTGAAAGATTAGTAAAATTAGAAGAAAGATTCTTTAACAATGAGCTTCTTGAGAAATCAATTTCCTTTTTAAATTAAATTAGAATATTTTTAGTTTTTATGGTCAACAAGATTTTTCAAGTATTTAATCTCTTGACCAAATTAAGTTTATTGGATTTATTTTGATTTGTGTTGAAAAAGATTATTTATTCACATTTAAAACTGATTAGATTCATCAAAACATGTGAAAAAGTAAGTCATGCGATAAATAAAATATTTATTTAAATTAACGCTTCCTTTAAATTTTTATGGCACAAGTCCAATTCACAGAAATAATCTTTTTACAAGAAATTCTTGAGTGGTCTTCCAGCATCTCTTCACATTTTAATATCATCTATAACTTGATGATTTCCAAAAGTTAAAATTATGATTTTATGAGAAATCAAGGCGAGAATTTTAAATGATCAAAACCACATTACACAATCAATAAGCACCTGCTAATATTTCTTTGCCTTGAAAATTGTTATTTCTTTTTCCAAATAAAAAAAAGGGAAAAATCAATTTTTTAAACTAAAACGAAATCCAAACAAAAAATAAAAATCAGAGGAACCTTCACAGAAAAGGTAATACCAAAATGAAATGATTTACAGAATTTGACTCACTAGTTGTATCAAATGTTCAACCTAATAATTTTTAACAAGTAAAAATGATCTAATATCAAAAACTAATTAAATGAATAAATTTAACTTCATGGAAAATTTCACATGTCTTCAAACTGATAAAAAAAAATTCTTTTATGATTTTTTCTTTATTTAAAACAAAGTTCCTACTAATTTCCTGATTAAAGTTAATGAAATAATTGAACAAATTAATTAGTATTTTTCATAAATTGGAATTCTTTAGTGTATTTTCAAAACTTTTTAAGCTGGAGTTTTTTTAAAATAAAAAAAAACTTGATGTTTTTATCTGTTATTTGTTTTTGTTCAAATTTAAATGAAATTTATGACTATAAATATAAAAAAAACTATATTCAATTATAAAATTATATTCTAAATCACCCTATTAGTTTAAAATTTGTCAAAAATATCTTAATTAACTTAAAATATAATAAAATAAAATAAATACATGTATTATTTATGGAACAATTTTTTTCACCTATTTGAAGGGTTAATAAAATATCTTTTCCAATGATAAAAAAATGATTCTCTCATTTTTTTTGTGAAAAATCAATAGCTATTAGGAATTAAAAAATAATTCCATACAATAATGTTTTCTTTTTTTAACAAGAGGAGATCTCTTAAGAAATTTAGAAATAATTTCATTCAAATTCTAACTTAAAAATGAAAATTCAAACTGATTAATTATTTTTTTCAAACAACTTCTGTCTATCCAAGTGATTCAAGTTTTTCTTGAGTAATATAAAATTAATTTCTACTTCACCAAAACCATTTCAAAAGGAAATAAGCAAAATTTTAAATTAATAAGAAGCATGATGGTGCTTTTCTCTCCCTTTATATTCTCATTACTGATTCACTATTAATAGCTTTATTTAAACAATAATTCTCGATAAATGAACTAAAAACCTACTTACAACATGAAAAGCTGTGGATTTGTAAAAGGGAGGTAGTATTGATCTTTTTTTTGCCTGAGTAGTTAAGTATATGATTTTACCCGATTTGTTTTCAGAAATTAAATATCAATCATTCAAAATTTTTGAAGATAAGGATTAACCTTAATTGATTAAAAAACCATTAGAATTGTAACTTTGATGATAATTTGAATATGTGGAACCTTGGAATGATATTAAATTTAATGGCTTAAATTAACACAGAAAGAACTTTTATCAATAAAGCATGCAATATTTAAGAATCCTCTATTAAATGAAGTCAAAGAGATTTCATTATTTTCTTGTGTTATTCACAACAGTTTAATTTGTGTTTATTGCTATGATTTTGATAATGAGTTCTTTTTATCACCTTTTTTAGGTAATAAGTCCAGAAATGTCTTACCAATATTAAAGAATTTTGTTATTAATTTCAATATTTACTCTACAATTACTACTCAAGCTTTTATTTTTTATATTATCTTAGCGTTTTTGAAATTTTATTTCAAATAAAAAAGTTTTACAGAGTATTTACATAATAAAATATTGTTTTGAAAAATATTTTTTTGTTATTATTTCTGAAAAATTCAAGCCCTAGATTGTTGGTGAGAGTGAAGATATTATTAGAAATAATGTTTTTTAATTCAGTAGAAAACAAAATAGGCTCATAAATTAATTTCATTTTGATAAATATTTGATTTATTTTAAAAACTATTTTTGGTTATAATAAAATTTTAAACATCTTTGAGTTTATTTGTTTCATTATTTTACCATTTGGTTTGACTAATTCTTGGAAAATTTGATTCATTAATAAGTTTTTTGTTTTTTTGTTATTGCTAATTTCAATAATTAAATATCTTAATATAGATTAAATTCAACATTTTTCTTAATTTATCTCCACTGATTGGTATATTCATTTATTTAACCCATGAAGAAAACTGCTTGTGTTGAGAAAACACCTTCTTATTTTAAAATATAAGATCCTTGTCTCAACACAATACCCCTCATGATGCCTCCAAAGAAACTAGGATTTTTTCCAAATTTTGTCTATTTTGAGTCAATTTATTCAGAGATATAATAAGTTTTTTAATTTAACTGAACAATGGTGATTGAATATTGAAAGAATAGGTTTCTAGTATCATAATTTGAAATTTTTAGTAATTTGTTTTATTATGGATAATATATGGATAAGAACGAGTATTTTTAAATGGGAAGTAAAGCCATTATTTATTTTCTATTTTGGGTTTGAATGTATTATTTTATTATTATTTGTTCTCTTGTGGTTATGATTGTATCTAAATCAAGCTTATAAATTAAAATCTTCTATTCAAAAGTGATAAAAAATCAGCAATAATATTAGCATTAATGTAAGTTTTGTCTATAAAACTGTTGATAATATTACTATTAATCAACATTACTATGACTGTTCTTATGAAATAGAATAATCAAAATTATTATAGCCCCAATTAAATAATCAATTACTCAATTATTTCTTTTCATTGCTATACACTACTAGTGATTATAACAGTAAGCAGTAATTGTCTACAAGAATCAATTACAAGAAGAATATAATAATAAAAACTTCTTTATTAAAATAGTAAAATTATTTTAATATATAATTATCTTTTACAATAATAATTATAAAGATGACTCTTGAAAAAAAACATTTCTAGAGAAAAACTTTAAGAATTAAGACAAAACACTCACTAATACTCCAAAGAACTTATAAAAAGATAATAGTAGAGAAATTTGATGGATAATTGTGGATTTAATGGATAAAAATTGATTTATAACAGGATTACAACAATATATAATTGATTTCTATGATTTCATGTAATTATTATTGATTCTGAAAGAATGAAACACTTAAGGAAAGATTAATTAATATTTACTTGTTGGTAATAATGGTATAATTGAATAATGTGATGATTTTGGAAAAAACAGCAAGAGGATGCCTCTTTTAAGTAAACAACAGCTCAAAGAGGTGTTCCATGGAGAAAGCTGAAAAACCAGTGAGTGAGAAAACAATAAAACTCTTTGTATTATTGATTGAATCATCTGTTGTCATGTAATATTCACATAATTACTTAATTCATGTTTTTACGTGACTACCAACCCATTAATGGTTAAGAATAAAAGGAGTAACAACTGTAAATATTCTTTTATTTCAAGCTAATCATTGGTTTCTAAAATTTATCAATGTTATTGGAAATTTCATTTCAGAGTGTATTTTTGGTGAAATTTTGAAGATTCAGTGTTTCATGTGAAATCATTAAAAATGGACTGTAAGTAAAGCATTTAATTTTACTTGGAAAAGTATAGCTCTTTTTTGTTTCTATATAAACTGTACTGTTCTCAATTGGTCCTGAAAGTTTAAGAAATATTCATTAAGAATTGTATTTTTAATGAATTTTTTCTGTTTTTACCTTATTTCTATGTAGAATTGCAAATAATACTATATTGCAGGTTGCTATGAGGTAAATCAATGGATATTAGTCCAAAAAGGGTTTTAATTACTCTTTTGGGGTTTATCCATGGAAAATCATTGAGAATTGACATGGTTACAGGAGTCTAAGATGCTCTTTACGTCCTTGGCACATCAAAATAGGGATTTATTTGCTATTTTCTTATGATTTAATGAGATTTTAACTTGGTAACCAAGCTCCCAAAAGGTTTTAGTATACTAATTGGACAGAGATCATACATGTATCCAAGATTTAGATCTTTCCACGCCTCAGAGGCCCCAGAAGCTGGGTACCCTGGCTCTCTTTGATGTCTTTTGTCCCCCTTGACTATTTTCACATCAAAAATAGAAATTCAGGCTTAAAGACTAATATCCACTATGGGTGTTGTAAGGTTTGACTATGAAACAATAAGTAAAAATTACTAATATCTTACTTATTTTACTATGAATGTCCCTATAAATAAAATTAATGAGATAAAAAATAATTATAATAATAAGGAATTATTATAATTATGGCGTAAAAATGATAATGTTATTAAAGGAATACAATAATATAATAAATAAATAAATATATTAATATAAGATAATTAATATATTTAAAAGCACTTTATTATTGCTACCAACAAATAATAAAGGCATAAAAAATTGCTTTTTATCAATAAAAACAATGAATAACAATAATATCACCAATATTAAGGTTATATATTAATATAAATACTATTCATATTAATTAAAGAATTATTAATAGTAATAATAGAGAGAAATTATTATATTAAGAGAAAATAACCTCCTTTTGATGCTTAATATGATAATATTTTATGAATTTACGCCAAATAATGTAAATACAACTTATTTAAATTGTATTTACAAATAAAAATAAGAGAGATTACAAACTTTCATAATTTTACATGGAAATGAGATTTTTAAAAGAATTATAGCAAAACAGAAGAAAAATTGAAGTAATCACATCAAAAATGATTATTATAATAAAGATTATCTTTGTTATTTGATAATATAAAACATTTATACACAAAGAATAAAGATTTTACCTTTTGATTTAAATGTTTTAATGTTTTGATGCGTCTTTGGGGAAAATAGAGTAAAAAGAGCTCTATTTATAGTAAATACCTCCCTTCTAGAGTTCAGTAGGCCTCTAGTAGATGTTTAATGATGTTATCCACTGGAAATAATCAGTATTTTAAGGTTTAGTGATGATTAAATCATGATCAAACCCTATTATCTCATTATTATGCCATTATTTAGAGTTATCACTATATCTCTAAATTTGATGACATCATAGACTTGGCAGAAGGCTAAACTTCATGAATTTTATTAGTAATAATCTTATTTAATATTATTCACCAGTTTTATCACTTACATAACTGTTAAACTTAAAATAAGATTACAGTGAGTGATCATAATTCATCAAATTTAAGCTTAAACTTTGACCATTACTAACCTTTAACTTATACACGCTAAAGACATTCTGAGAGTGGATTCTGATAGCTTGGAATTTCCTTATTGAAATATCAAGAGAATTTAATTACATAATCAAAACTCTATTTTTGATGATTTTTCTTGTAACTCATCTTTTCTGTTGAAATTTAATATTTTAAACTTCAAACCATGATTTCAAGGGGTTATACCTTGAATATTATAATAATAGCTACATAGTTCTACAGGTATGAGCTAGTAGAATATGAATGTTCCCTTTTTTTTAAGTTTGCACCACTTTCACAACAAATTGGTCAACAGCTCCATTGATTTTAGTCAATAATCCCCTACAGGTTTTAACCTTGTTTATAACATGTAAAATAAAGCTCATATCTGTGCTCCCAAAGTAATTACATGGTGACTTTATTTTTGGTTTATTTCTCTATCTTGTATATTTCAAGAGATATTAGCTAAAAACCATGAATATATGCATTGACCATAAAAAGTGCATATATTCAGCTTAATTCCTTAAGTATTGACTTTAGAGAATAGCTTTATAATTTTTTTATGTGTTGAACTTTATGGAGAGTGCAATGGTACAGCTTATTTTACATGTTGTTTTATTGGTTTCTGAGTTAAATAAGGTTTTATGCCTTTTTTAAGGTATTATTACTTATTCTTCAGTAATTATTGACTTTTCAGATATGCCATAAAAATGACATATGTGTATTTTACCATGCGTAATCCAATGGTGTAATTTACTTCATATGTTTACTAATTAGATTCTGAGTTAATTCAGATTTTGTACTTATTTATGGTATTTTTACTAGTCTTTGAGATAATTATTATAAGTATAAGTATTACAGAAATTTTGTTGTGACATTTTTGGGTATGTGGTCATATCTCAAAGGCTCACAGGTTTACCAAAGGTGTATGTGAGAATACCATAATATTAAGTGCCACAAACATGCATAACACTATTCTTAGTGTATATATAACATAGTATTTCTCACATTCCCATTATTTTGGCGTGAAATTGAGAAAAAAAATATTTCACAGTTCTTTTATGTGGTATTGAAGTATTTTCCATATTACCACCTCTCAGAGTTAATTTAAGCTTATTCATTCTATGGAGTTACCCTAGGTGATTTTTGTGTAGAATCCAAATCTGGTCCTAAATCGATGGATTTACTTACTCAAAAATTCTTTTTTCCTCTTTTCTGAAATAAAAAAAAGATTAATTTTGAATATATGCATGACTTATGGGTTATGCATGGTCCAATTTTTTTTAAAGATATTTGTGGCCTATTTGGGTATGTAAAATATACCTCAAGGCTCACATTCCCTCCCGCCAAAAAATGAAATTGTACTACAATTTTATTAATGACATCAAGAAGAAAAAGGCCCTAAAGGGGGTTAATGTCCACTGTCCAACTTCTTTACATTACTCATATCAGGTAATTTAAAGCACATTTATATACATATTCAGGCTTTTGGCCTTCTTTCATGTCTAAATCTTCTTAAAAGCTTATCTGAGTCAGATATTTCTGATTCTGCCAGCCATTCATCTTCATGTACTGAATTTCTATATCCGACAAGATATTATCTTTGATTTTTACCCCCAAGTCTCCTTTCTTTAATGACTTTCTTGATCTTTTTGTCTTCACTCTGTTCCACTGGTGGTACAGTCAAAGGAGTTGGGTTCCTCAAAGGAAACAATTCTTTGTCAGCTGGTTGATAAGGTTTTATAAATCTGACTGGAAAGGTGGGGTTTTTATTTTCTTAGTAACGACTCAATTCCACTTGAACTGCATTGGTTCCATGTAAGGCAAAAATCACAAAAGGTCCTACATAAGAATATTCAAGTTTCTTTGGGCCTTTTATATTATTAAAATTGAAGTTTGAAAGTAGAACTAGGTTCCCTACTTTGAAGTCTGGTACTTTGTGACTCTTGTCCTACTTCTGTTTTGCATAGTCAAAAGCATCATTAATACTCTGTTTTGCATGATGTTTCACTTTATCAAGAATTATCTTGAAGCTGGAAGCTGTAGGATGAATGTCAATCAAGTCTTTCCTCAGTGTGTCTTCTGGGAGTCTTGGATTCCATTCTTTTTCTAAGATAGCAGGAGTTTGGCCTGTAGAAGAATGGACTGATGTCTTATATGCCAGCTCCAATGCAGGTATCAGAGTGCACCAGTCATGGGTAAAGAAATTTGAGTCTTTGAATTCTAACCCATAAGCACAGAATATCCTAATAATGTCTTCTAAAGTTTGAATAATTCTCTCTGCTAGTCCATCTGTTTGAGGGTGATATGCTGCTGAGAATAATAATTTAGTCCCAAAAAATCTGTGAACATTGGTCCAAAGTGCAGATGTGAACATGGGATCTCTGTCACTTATGATATTCTTAAATAATCCTGTATGAGAAATAACTCTACTCCATAGAAGAAGAGCTGTATCCATAACAGTGTCATCTTTATGACATGGTAAGAATATGGGAGTCTTGCTATATCTGTCTACAATGACTAAAAAAGCATTATAGCCTTTATCACCACTTGGAGGAAGTGCTGTGACCCAATCCATATGAACAACTTCCCAAGGGTATCTTGGTTCTTGAATATGAATCATCAGTTCAAATTTCTTACTTGTACTCCTGTTTGCTTTTTGGCATCTATCACAGGTATGGCAATATTCAATGATTTTTTTTCTCCAAGATGGCCACCATGCACGTTTTTTCACTTTTTTAAGTTTTCTGTCTTCTGACAGGTATCCAGTGTAGATGCTATCATAGAGTTCATGAAGAATGGTATTGATAAGCAATCTGCTACACAATGTAATTACCCAAGAATGTTTGGTTCTGTGGTAAATTATTCCATCAAACAAGTGAAATCTTCCTTCAAAATATGAATTTTTCCAAACCTCATCCATTTGATTGACTAAAGATGTATCTTTGCAGTTTTTATCTAACAAGGAAGTCAAGATATGGCAATTCTTGTATTGCTTATAAGATTCTCTGACCTCTTCAAAGAATTCAGTCTCAATATCAGTTATGTTAATTCCTTCAATTGGAATCTGTGGTTCTGATTCCAAAGGTACATAAGCTGGGTAATCAGGAGTATTGGCTAATGACCACCTGCTAAGTCCATCGGAATTCTTGTGAATGTTTCCTGCCTTATGAAATATAGTCATGTTACCTCCATATTCTTGAATGGCTATTTGCCATCTCAGCATATGTCTGTTGGGAGTTTTCATGTTAAGAAGTGATTTCACAGAGTTAAAGTTAGTTATCACTTCAAAACCACTGCCAACAAGATAATAGTGTAATTTCTTAAGTGCCCATACCAAACATAAGCACTCCATCTGGCTTGCACCATATCTGGCTTCTGTCAGTTTGATTTGTCTTTAGATGTAACAAACTGGTCCCTCTGTAGGTTTTTCATCAATAAGTTGGACCTGATGGAGGGCTTCCCCTAATACATCTCCACATGAATAAATGTACAATTTGGAAGATATATTCCAGTCAGGAATGAGGAGTAAAGGTGCTTTTGTAAGAGATTTCCTTATCTTCTCATAAGCTTTATTTCTTTCCTGTGTCATTTCAAATACTGTCTGTTGATCACAGATTCTATAGAGTGATTTGGCTAAAACTTCAAAGTCTTTTGGGTGTTGCCTGTGATAACTGTAAAATACAAGAAAAGACATCATCTCTTTTTTATTCTGGGTCATTGGCTTAAGTGACACTTCTGCCACTTTATTTTTGTCAATACACAAGCTTAAACTAGAAACAATATGTCCTAATGCTTGGAGCTCTTCAAAGCCAAAGTTACATTTCTTGAGTTTTCATATTCACTCCTGTAACTTTGTCAAGTACTCTTGCAAGTCTTTGAAGGTGCAAAGACCATGAGTCAGAGCATATGATAATATCATCAGTATAAATGATAAGCCATCCTTTAGATAATTCTGTGGGGAAGATGGTGTTCATCATTCTTGATAATGGGATGGTGCATTTTTAATACCAAATGGAATTCTAAGATACTTACAAATACCACAGTGAGTGATAAATCTAAGTAATTTCTTAGTTTTGGGCATCAAAACATTCTGATAAAAACCTTTCAATGAATCCATGGATGTTATATACTTGGCTTTAGACAATTGAGTCAAGGTTGCTTGAATTCTAGGAATTGGACACCTATGTGGAGCGGTGTAGGTATTCAATTCTCTAAAATCTCCAACCATCCTTCATTTATCATTATGACAAGCAATAATAAAAGGTGTTTTCACTTCAACTTCCTCATTATGGCCTACTTTTCTTAGTACACAAAGTTGGATCAACTCTTGGATATGTTTTTCCAAGGCTTCTCTAGCTCTGGGACTGGCTGGATAAGCTGGTATTATAAGTACTGGAGGGTATGGTCTGTAAATATTACAAGTAATATAAACTTCATTCCCTTTAAAAGCGCCTAATGGTTCATTATCAGAAGCAAAAGAATTTTTATATGTGTATAATACATCAATAAGATCATGCCTCATTTTGGGTGATAATGATGGATTTATTTGTGCCTCAACAAGCTGTTTAGCCACAAATTCTTCTTTATAAGTATCTTTAACAGAATATATTATAGATATTTTCTTTGGAATATTGGAAAAAGCAAATTTTTGTCTTTTATTTTCTCCAATTGTGAAATATCTGTCTTTATGGTTATTAATGTCAATACCATAAATATTCAATTAATCATTTCCAGTAATGATGTTCTGAGATGTGCAATTGTCCATTACTAATATCTCTATTTTCATTCTTAAACTTCCTGCTGGATGTGGAAATACAAGATTGGTGTCCAATATGCCAAAAGGGTACATATTATTACTGGCACTACTAAATTGTACACCCTCTATTGGTAATAGATGGTTCTTCCATCCAATGAGTATGGCTTGAAGATAATCTTTTCCTACACAAGTACAAAATGCCCCGTATCCAAAGTTACTCTGGCTTCAATATCATTTATCAGGATTGAGGTGATACAAGATGCTCCAGAAGTGTATCCTTTACCTCTAGAAGGTTTGGCTTTACACATTCTGGAATCCTGGATATTGATCAGGTTATGAAAGTACTCACTGTACTGTGGCAAGTGAGTATGGACTTCTATGACCTCAAGAAAAGCTGTAATGTTTTCAATGGAATAGTCTTCTACTGGTGTATCTTCAGAGACTGCAGAATCTAGGTCAGATTCCTCTTTCTCTTCGGTACACTGAACTTCTTCAATGACTTGAACTTAATTAATTTTTGTCTTCTTGGTGCAAGTGTTGGCTAAATGTGAGGTGCTTCCACATTTATGACACCTCAAGACAGGTCTTTCAGGTCTCTTATCTTCTCTGGAAGTTTTTAAGACCATTTTGGATTCCATAGGGATTCTAGTCCAGGTTTTACCAATTCTTGTACTAGTAATGATATGCTCCATGGAATTGATGTAGTCTTCTGTTGAACAGGGTTCTACACATTGGCACTTGATAGAACATTCTAGTTCTCCAAATCTTCTTAATATTTTCATATTAATAATAGAGTCAGACATATCTGGGTGTAAGGCAGATAATCTGTCTTTCTGTTTGAGAAACCAAGTTAGTGGTTTATCCTTTTCTGAGTTAAAAATGCCACTTTCAAAAGCATTTTACATTTTAAATCTCAAAGAAATGTTTGCCCATCTGGTGATTATTTCACATTTCCACCAAGGCCAATAATGTTTAACAAGATCTAGTCTCATTTTGTAATACCATTTCTTTGCAGTTCTGGTAAGCAAAGAGTGTAGCTTGCCTACTATGATTTCATCAGGTATGTGAAAATCTTCTAGCAACATATCAATTGTTCTGATGAACTCAATATGATTGTATTATTCTTCACCAGAGAATGTTGGCAATTCTTCCAGTTTGGGAATATCTTTTGCACAGATAGGATTTCCTCTTAAAAATTGGGTCAAACTTTGTCTTACAGAATGTTTCTCTTCATTGAAAGGTGTAGAATATCTTGGAATATGTGGCTCATAATTCTTATGAATTTTCTTTAAATTTGCAATGATTTCATTCTTTAATTTCTGCCTCTCACTGTCACTTCTTGCCATATGTGTGGCAAACTGATTGGTATTATGAATTGTTTCCAAAACATTATCTTTTGGAATTCTAAGTTTATCGTTAATGTTTAAAATGGAAAGATCTTCCATTTCATCTTTTGGGCTTGAAATTTACTTTCAATTTTGTCACATGTATTGGTAAGTGAATCAAGTTTGACATGTGTCAACTTATACCATTCAGTATAACCTTTGTAATTTCTTTTTAATTCACTTATATCTGATGTTATTTTATTTAACTTTTAATGAAATTTACCAAGTTCTACATCAATACTAGACTTAAAAAATTGTATTTCTTGTAATATTTGCAAGGAAAGGTCCTGTTTATCCTTTCTTGCTCTTTGGCTGTGAATTCCATAAGAGTCCTGGCCATATTGAAGACACTGTCCACATCCGGAGACCCCAGTTTGGGGATCATGTACCCTTGTGGGTAAGGTCTGTGCCAATTTGCTTTTACTTTTCCCTTACCCTGATGGTTCTTGGGAAGTCTCTGCTTCTTCTGAAATCCTTTGGGCTTGTCTTTGGACACTTCTGGAGCTGGTAGACTGTAAGATGTGTCTATGAAACTGTTGATAATAGTACTATTAATCAACAGTAATATGACTGTTCCTATGAAAATAATAATAAAAATTATTATAACCAAAATTAAATGATTGATTAATTAATTATTTCTTTTACATGTTATACACTACTAGTGATTATAACAGTAAGAAGTAATTGTCTACTAGAATCAACTACAAGAAGTATTTAATAATAAAACTTCTTTATCAAAATAATAAGATTATTTGGATATATAATTATCTTTTGCAAGAATAATTATAAATATAATTCTTGAAGAAAAAAATTACTGGAGAAAAACTTGAAGAATTTAAGATAAATCACTCACTAATACTCCAAAGAACTTATTAAGGATAAAAGCAGAGAAATTTGATGGATAATTGTGGGTTTAATGGATCAAAATGGATTTATAACAATATTACAACAATATATAGTTGATTTCTATGATTTCACGTCCTTCTCATTGATTCTGAAAGATTAAAACACTTAAGAAAAGATTTTAACTAATACTCATTTGTTAGTAATAAAGGTATAATTGAATAATGTGATGATTTGGAAAAAACAGCAAGAGGAGGACTCTTTTAAAGCTAAGACAGCTCACAGAGGCGTTCCATGGAGAAAACTGAAAAGCCAGTGAGTGAGAAAAAAATAAACCTTTTGGATTATTGATTGCATCCATCTGTTGTCATGTAAGATTGTCATAATTACTTAAGTGATGCTTTTATGTGACTACCAACCCATTTATGGTTAAGAATAAAAGGAGTAACAACTGTAAATATTCTTTTATTCCATAATAATAATTGATTCCTAAAATTTATCAATTTTATTGGAAATTTCATCACAGAGTGTATTTTCTGTGAATTTCTAAAGATTCAGTGTTTCACGTGAATCATCAAAAATGGACCATAAGTAAGACTTTTAATTTTACTTATAAAAGTATAATTATTTTTGGTTTTTATATGAATTATACAGTTCTCAATTGGTCATGAAATTTTCAGAAAGATTAATTATGAATTGTATTTTGAATGTATTTTTGACGTTTTTACCTCATTTCTATGTAGAATTGCAAATAGCACTATATGGCTGGTTACTATGAGGTAAATGAATGGATACTAGTCCAAAAAGGGTGTTAATTACTCTTTTAGGGCTTAAACATGGAGAACCGCTAATAATTGACATGGTTACAGGAGTCTAACTTTCTCTTTACCTCTCTGCCACGTCAAAATAGCAGCTTATTTGCTATTTTCTTATGATATAATGAAGTTTTGACTTGGTAACCCAGTTCCAAAAAGGTTTTAGTATACTAATTGGGCCAAGATCAACCATGGATCCAAGATTTAGAGCTATCCACGCCTCAACGGCGTCAGAAGTTGGGTACCCTGGCTCTCTTTGATGTCTTTTGTCCCCCTTGACTATTTTTTACATCAAAATAGAAATTCAGGCTTCAAGTGAGATATCCACTATGGGTGTACCAAAGGTGTATGTAAGAATACCATAATATTAAGTGCCACAAACATGAATAACACTATTCTTAGTGTATATGTAACATGGGATTTCTCACATTCCCATTATTTTGATGTGAAATTGAGAAAAAAAAATATTCACAGATCTTTCATGTGGTATTGAAGTATTTTACATATTACCACCTCCAAGAGTTGATTTAAGCTTATTCACTCTATGGAGCTACCATAGGTGAATTTTTGTGTAGAATTCAAATCTGGCCTTAAATCCATGGATTTACTTACTCAAAAAAAAGCTATTCATATTTTCTGAAATCAAAAATGATGAATTTTGAACATATGCATTACTTATGGGTTATGCATAGTTCAGAGTTTATTTTTAAGATAATTGTGGCCTATTTGGGTATGTAAGATATACCTTAAGGCTCAAATAGATGCCACTGGGCCTTCTTCCTCAAAAGCTGGATTCATCTCCAGTTCCTTCTTTTGGTCTATGGATAAAAGACTTTGATTTTTCAAAAAGTTCTTTATCTTTTTGACCTTGTCTTTGCAAGAAAATGGGCTCCATCCTCCAAAGAGTTCTATGGTCTTCTCCTCACCCAGAAATCTCTGGATGTGTAAGTAGGAGTTAATGGACCCCTGCCAAAGGCTTGGGCCCATTTCCCACTACTCCTTTTTGGCTTCTCTGTACCAATTCTTGTATTGTCATTGATGAATTTTGATTTCTGACACTTGAAAATGGTTCAGTCCTTGAGATATTATCATGAATTAGTTCAGACTCAGAGTTCACATCAAAGTTTGTGTGTTCAGACCCTGGGGGATGGGGGGAACTCTGGCATCCTCCAGATGTGTCTTTCTTGAGGAAGACTTTTGACTTCTGGACTTGGTCTTTCCTCTTCTTTATCCACATCCATCTGGTTGGACTGAATAGTTGCTTCCATTTCTGGTATGCACCATTTTACATCAATTTAAGAGAAAAAAAATTAAGAATAAAGTCAAAAATACACACCTTTTTGTGGTTGTTTTGATTTTTCTGTTTGAAACAAAGTGCCTCTTTTAGCAATTTGAACTTCAATACTTCCTTCATATTCTGCTTCTGAAGATTCTGGACTTGTAATATCTTATTTACTGAGTCTGTTACCAGCTGCACAGTATTTGATTAAAGACACTAGAAAGAGAATTGAAAAAGAAAATTTATTTTTTATACTTGAAAGATTTTTCAGAAGATTTTTTAGAAGTTTTTATCATTTTTTTTATATGAACAAAATTAATCTTTTTAAAGAAAAAAAATTAAGAAATTTAAGATTCTGATTTGAAATCAATTCAGAGAAACTCAAAGAATAATTTTATAAGTTTTTGCATGTGAAAAATCCACATGTAAAACAATATGAAATTAAACCAAGTTCCTCAATGAAAAGGATTTTAAAGACAATTTCAAAAATAAAAAATAATTTCAACTGTAAATTGAAAGAAAAAAATAATTAAATTAATATATTTTAGAGCTTAAAAATATATTAATTAAGGGTACAAGGTTCAAAAAACATGGCCAGGCCTCCAAATGTGAGATTTGTCTATGAAACTGTTGATAATATTACTATTAATCAACAGTACTATGACTGTTCTTGTGAAATATGATAATAAAAGTTATTATAACCACAATTCAAAAATTAATGGCTTAATCATTTCTTTTACTTGCTATACACCACTAGTGATTATAACAGTAAGCAGTAATTGTCTACAAGAATAAATTACAAGAAGAATTTAATAAGAAAAGCTTCTTTATTAAAATAATAACATTATTTTGATAGATAATTATCTTTTACAAGAATAGTTATAAACATAACTCTTGAAGAAAACTATTACTAGAGAAAAAATTTAACAATTGAGACAAAAAACTCACTAATACTTCAAAGAACTTATTAAAAGATAATAGTAGAGAAATTTGACACATAATTGTAGATTTAATGGATCAAAATTGATTTATAACATCATTAAAACAATATATAGTTTTTTCTATGATTTAATGTCATTCTAATTTATTCTGAAAGAATAAAACACTCAAGAAAAGATTAACTAATATTTGGTTGTTGGTAATGATGGTATGATTGAATAATGTGATGATTTTGGAAAAAACAGCAAGAAGAGGGCTCTTTTTAGTCAAAAAAAGCTCACAGACGCGTGCCATTGAGAAAACTGAAAAACCAGTGAGTGAGAAAACAATAACACCTTTTGGATTATTGATTGAATCATCTATTGTCACATAAGATTATCATAATTACTTAATTGATGTTTTTACATGACTACCAACCCATTTATGGGTAAGAATAAAAGAAGTAACAACTGTAAATCTTCTTTTATTTAAAATTAATAATTGATTTTTCAAATTTATCAATGTTATTGGAAATTTCATCACAGAGTGTATTTTCTGTGAAATTTTGAAGATTCAGTGTTTCATGTGGAATCATCAAAAATGGACTGCAAGCAAAGCTTTTGATTTTACTTATGTACATATTATTCTTTTTGATTTGTATATGAATTTCACTTTTCCTAATTGGTCCTGAAAGTTTCAGAAAGATTCATTCAGAATTGTATTTTTAATGAATTTCTGAAGTTTTTACCTCATTTCTACATAGAATTGCAAATAATAGTATATTGCAGGTTGCTATGAGGTAAATCAATGTATATTAGTCCAAAAAGGGTTTTAATTACTCTTTTGGGGTTTATCCATGAAAAATAATTAAGAATTGAAATGGTAACAGGACTCTAAGTTGCTCTTTACCTCCTTGGCACATCAAAATAGTAACTTATTTGCTATTTTCTTATGATTTAATGAGATTTTAACTTGGTAACCAAGTTCCCAAAAGGGTTTGGTATAAAAATTGAGCCAAGATCAGGCATGGATCCAAGATTTAGAGCTGTACATGCCTCAGAGGCCTCAGAAGTTGGGTACCCTGGATCCCTTTGATGTTTTTTCTCCCCCTCAACTATTTTCACATCAAAAATAGAAACTCAGGCTTAAAGACTGATATCCACTATGGGTGTACCAAACGTGTATGTAAGAATACCATAATATTAAGTGCCACAAACATGCATAACACTACTCTTAGTGTATATGTAACAAGGGATTTCTCACATTCCCATTATTTTGACATGAAATTGAGAAAAACAAAAATTTTCACAATCCTTTTATGTTGTATTGAAGTATTTTACATATTACCACCTCTTAGAATCAATTTAAGCTTATTAACTCTATGAAGCTACCCAAGGTGAATTTTTGTGTAGGATCACAATCTAGTGTTAAATTCATGGATTTACTTACACACAAAAAGGTTATTCATCTTTTCTGAAATAAAAAAGATGAATTTTGAATATATGCATGACTTATGGGTTATGCATAGTTCCAAAATGTTTTTAAGGATATTTGTGGCCTATTTGGGTATGTAAAATATACCTCAAGGCTCACAATTCGGATTATGTGATAGGATCAGTGTGGGTAGTTTAAAACTTCATTAAGTGTAGGATTAAATAATACCATCTTTTTTGGGGAAATTACAGGTAATTAATTGTCTTCAAGTTTTGCAAGTTTTCTGTAAAAAGGTTTACCAATGGTGCATTTTATGCCCCTCTAAATACACCAAAAACAATTCCCTACTGAGATAACTAATAAAAGAATATATTTGTGCCTTCAAAAAATTAGAAGACTAAATTAAGAAGTCTCTACAAGACCTAATTTAAATCTGGGAAAATAAACTTACTAATAAACTGATGATAAGATGAAAGAATCTCACAAAAAATGTGGCCAAAAGTTCTCTGAAGTCATTTATATCTTTCAAATAGCATGATTGTTTGAAATTATTTAAATAGAGTAAGTATAAGAAATATTAAATAAAAAGTATAACAAAACTAGAGTGGTAATGGAATTCATTCATTTTTACATTACTTGGTATGTGTAGTTTAATTTGGTTAGACCAAATTTCAAAGGGATTTTTAAGATTTATTTGGATTTAATATCAATCAAAAGAAGTAAGAATAAATAAATAAATAGTATTACTTTGCTTCATAAAGAAGGTATATTTGATCAATATGGCTGTAATATATATAAATCATGATTTTGGAATTCTTCATGAGTACTAATATAAATATTAGCTATCAATAGTAGAATTAGTAACTATGATAATAAATCTTGAGTTGGTTCTTGCTAATGAGCTTTGATACAAAGAATATATGTATTTTGTTTTTAATTGGCTACCTGCTGACTCAAGGAATTATATAATAACTTCCATAATATCTGATAGTCTCAGTCATTATTTTACCTTATATATTTATCTTCAAATAATAAATTAATATTCATTCATAACATGAGTAAGAGAACAGTAAAATGGGGGGAAGAGGTCCTCTATTTATAGTGTTTATGGGTATGATGTGTCATCAATGAGAGCATTATGTTTTGTAATGTAAAATTTGATTTTGGCCTTCATAAATTCTATTTGGTTTTTTTTCCAAAAGATTGATCATGTTACTGAGGTGATTAAATATATCAGTAAGATTTCACATAATTGTGTTACTAACTATATTTGAAAAGTAATATTTAATGATATCAGAAAGCTTTGGTTTTCTGGGGATTTCCTGTGCTGTTACTATAAATAGCATTTCATAAGGACTTGATATTATGTAATAAAATACATTAGTTTAATTTTGGGTTTATTAAGGGGGTAAATCTGTGCATAATTAGGCTATTAAAACTCATTCAGGTGATCTGCATCTAAAGCCATGAGGTGATTAGCTATATGATGTGACCTTCTTAATTTAACTTTTTAGTTTCTTTCAGAGATTGCATTACATGAAGAAGCTATGATGTTATTTTCAATTTTTTAAAGCTTTGCTATGTCAGGTAACACACATCCCTCAGGAATTTATGATTTTATTATACTGCATGTAATCTATGTAGCTACATGTGGTGCATGTAATCTATGTAGCTACATGTGGTGCATGTAATCTATGTAGCTACAAGTGGTGCATGTAATCTATGTAGCTACATGTGGTGCATGTAATCTATGTAGCTACATGTGGTGCATGTAATTTATGTAGCTACATGTGGATTTGTGTAAGGATTTAGGGTGGCTGTAGTTTCTTATTGGAAGTTTATTGGAGCTAAGATGGGGATACAATAGATAGTAGGTAATATATTATTATTTCAGGCTAGTTTAATTCTGTAAATTTCTCATTTCAAAGCATAACTCTGATATTTCATAGGAACTTAAGAATAAAATTGGTCCTGGAATCACAAGATGTACTGTTGAGCTCTTATTTTTGTGTGGATTATTTTTATCTCCATTTTCCTATTGGGTTCCAATATTAGATGAATATTTTCCCAAGGTAGGCTTGAATACAAAAGAATAGGTATGAAACATGAAAGAATAGAAATGACATAATTGGAATCTTTAGAATAATGAGATATTGTTTTGAAGGAGGGCTGGGATGATTATTGGTTAATAATGCTGGTTTGGGAAATATCAATGTTTGTGGAAGACTCTTAAGAAATGTAGGAAGGAATTTGTACAAAAAAAGCCTAATCAATTACTTCCATAGAATAATTCATAAGAAATAAGGAAAAATTATTTTTGGTATATTTGATAAATAAAATTGTAAAGGGGAAGCTTTATTATTTATCCAAATGAATAAAAGGAAATTTATGATAATAATCTTATTGATATTTAAAATAAAGAAACAAGAATCAAATATTCAAAGGGGATTGGTGAAATTTCATGAGTAGTTTCAAATATTCTTGAATAGAATTGCAAATTTTTATCATTATTTTTTAATTTCCTCCATTTTTTTGCGGGACTCTCAAGCCCCAATTATTTCTCATATTTCTTAATTGACAAAAAGCTTCTTATTTTACCATACTTTGGCAAAAATGGAAATATAAAGGAGGAATTCCCATAAAGAAAGATTACACTTATGAAAGATTGAGGTTATTTCTGTTTTAATGAGAGGTAGAGAATTCAGGAACAAAGAAAAAATAATAACATGCAGACATGTTTTTTTTGGTAAAAAATATTAATGACAAAAGCTTTACTCTTCTTTGGTAATAAAACAAAATATTACAGATATGGAAATGTTTATTTGTACTAGAAAGTTTCTCAACAAGGTGACTTGGTTTTTCTTATATTCCAAACATATCAATTTTCACTCAACAAGAATCCTTTGAGATTTCATAGATTTAATCTTGTTTCATATTTTTCCCCTTAAATTTGCCATAATGAACCTCTTTCCCACCTGAGCCAGATAAATTTTTCATACTGATCTAGGAAATTTTGGGGGCTCCTTGAAGTTCAAAAAGGTCTTGAAAAGTGGATAAAAATATGGCAATTTGTGTTATCTAATGTAACCACTTAAGTGAGTTTATCAAAATTTTATGTAGAATTACCAATCCTCTATCAAAATCTATTTCAAATCAATTTGATTAAAAAATATATATGTATTTATAAATTTGAATTTTTAAATAATACAAATATATTTATTTTTATTGAGCTTAAAATAAAATAAAAATAATAATATTTCATGAATAGAAAATTTATATTCAATAAATTTATAATTAAACTAATAAAATATTAGTCTTTCAATAATTATCATTATATAAAAGCAGAAAATTCATACTGATAATTCTAACCTCTAGGATCAATTTTAAACAAAATTATCTAAAATAACTTTTAAATAAATTGAATATACTGGGGAGAGGTGGTAGATCAGTAGATTATGATTATTATGGCGTCTTTATAGATGATGAAAGTATGATATTCAAATAATAATTAATAAATACTTTATAGAAATATCTTATTTTCATTGCTTTGGAAATATTTAATGGCTTTAATGAGACTTGAGTACTTAGAAACAATAAAAATTAGTAATGATTTTATTGGTAGAGAACAAAAATTAGATACTATGAACATGTTTTGGATTTAGGGTTTTAGATTAAATGTTTGGCTGATATCGTCAAAACTAAAAAGTAATGTGGTTTTTATTACTTTTACTTATTTAGTAAAAAAATGGAAATTGAAAAACTCAGTATTTTTCAAATAGAAAAAAAAATCTTCTTGTTGTCTTATGAATTTTAGGTAGTAAAGTGGTCCAAAATTAAACAGAAATTGAATGAGTCCGGTTTTGAAAAAAAAAACTTTTATTAATTGGCTGAAAAAAAGTTTCTAAAATTATTTTTTTGTTGTTTTCAAAATAATCATGACTTGAGCTTATTTTTTGAAATAAGTTTCTATATATAATTTTGATTTTTTTTTTTGAAAAATTTTACAATTCTGGGAAATAAATGCAGAATGAAAAATTAAATACAGTATCAATGTAAGGTGTGGATATGAAACTTTGATTAAAAATCAAGTACTTTTCCTGTCCTCAAAATTTGTATAAGGTAAAAATCAATTAAAAATAGTATGAAATATTATTTTTAAGAGAAAACACGCCAATTTTATTGTTTATAACTTTATTAGTATAAAACAATAATATTATAAAAATTTATTGTTTTACCAACAATAAAAATTTATCCCAAAAATACTCTACAAGAGATATTTTAAGGCTACAAAAGAAATTTCTTCAAGAGCAATTTCAATTGGAATTAATTGAGCAAAGAACTGCAAGCAATTAATTAAAGAACAAAGTCCTTAAAAAGAATATTAAAGAGAAAACACGCCAATTTTATTGTTTATAACTTTATTAGTATAAAACAATAATATTATAAAAATTTATTGTTTTACCAACAATAAAAATTTATCCCAAAAATACTCTACAAGAGATATTTTAAGGCTACAAAAGAAATTTCTTCAAGAGCAATTTCAATTGGAATTAATTGAGCAAAGAACTGCAAGCAATTAATTAAAGAACAAAGTCCTTAAAAAGAATATTAAAGAGAAAACACGCCCCAAAAGTGACCAGAGTGAATTTGGAAACAAAGTGACAAAGTTTACAGTGATGAAAGATGCTTAAATTCACTTTTGGGGTGGTTCAGGGGTAAAAATGATTATAAGAGTTACAAACAATGATTATAATGATTTTTTCACGTGGTTAAAAGGATTAAAATGATTTAAAAGTGGTGGTTGGAATCTTTGATTGATTGGTTTAACAGTTTTAAACTAATTAATAAAAGGAAAAGATTCTAACATGAAGAGAAAAGTGGGGCAAAGAAGACATTCTTTTATAGCCATCAATTCTCTTACTCCAAAAGTAAAATTTACTCTTGTCAGTCGTGAAAAACAGTCTGACAACAGAAAAGCCAATTATGGCATCATTGAACCCTGGTTTAGACCAAAAAGGGCTGGTTTAAGCCATTTTTAGCCATTTTTAGCCATTTTTAGACCCTTAAATCAGCCATTACTATAGCAATACCAGGCCTAGAGCCTTCAAAACACGTCAGAATGTGTGTCAGAGGCGTAGAAACCAGTTAAAACTGTTTTTATTATGATTGTTTTATCTTAAGGGTAGTTTTACCTTCTTGGCAACAGCTAAAACTACCCCAGTTGGTATCAAAACCTCATCATCAATTGAGTCCACAGACCCTGTAACTCAATTCCAGGCCAAAAGTGATGAACTTTTGCGTGAATTTTGACATCCCACGCCTGTCAGCAATGATTTTGGGGGTCTAGCTCCCCCTTAGAGCTGGAGTTCCTTTTCCCCCCCAAATTTAATCTTTCCAATTTATTTTTCCTTTAATTCCTCATCATGTATTATACTTATAATTTACACATGTAATTCAATTCAATTGTACAGTATAATACAGTAATAATTGACACCTCATATGTAAATCAAAGTTCACTTATGTAATACACGCGCACATTTTGACATTTCAATTGAATTCAATTGAAAATACTTTAATTCCTCATAACTTCTAAACTAAACACAACACCTCAATTTTAACACAAAAATTGATAGTTAACACCACATGTGGTGTGAATTAAATTAAGGTTTTGAGGATTTTCAACTTTTGTATTGAAAATACTAAAAACTTAATTTAAGCTTATTTAGAGTTGAGTTACAAAAATTTCACTCAGAGGTGACCCCACCTGATTTTTTATGAGGAATCCAATGGTGAAATAAAATTTATATGTTTATTTATTGGATAAAAAGTTATAATAAATTTTATTTAACTTTTTTCCAAATTTATTTATTTTTTCACAATTTTGTTAAAATTTCATTTTTACTTAAATTTTTCAAGTATAAATGTAATTTTATATTTACAAAATTTAAAGTAATTTTATTTTTAAATTATAATTAATTTTTCATTTTTAATATAATTTTATATTTATATTTTTTATTTTTATTTTAATAATATAAATAAATTTATTTTATTTATATTAATATGTTATTTTTTATATTTGTGGTCTTTTGGGTATATGAAATTACCTCTAAAGCTCACAATCAAATTATTTCTTTGGAGATTCACACAATCAATTTCTCCTCTGTTTGAAATGGGAAAACCTTCTTTAAGTTCAATTTTATTAAAAAAACAAAATAAATACATTATTCACAAATAATCAAGGTTATATCTGGTTTATCAAAGAAAAAATAGCTTTCAGTTTGGGAAATTAGGGGAGCTGAGTTGAAATGTGAAACATTTAGATCCATCTTCTGTGGAGTTTTCTTGATATCTTCTCCTTTTTGAAAGAATTTTGGATAATTTAACTTTTTTTTATATCAACTGGAATTGGTTTTTGTAATTTATTCTCCTAAACAATTTGATCTTTCCTTGTGTTTCAATACTAAAATCTAATTTAAATCTCCCTCAATAACTTACCCTTATCTATCTTGGTCATCTTTTCTAATATTTCTTTTTCCTATTTTTCTTGTCCAATTCCAGGTTTCTATTTCAGATAAATTAATCATTATTAATATATAGTGACAGTTCACACCAGCCTGGTATGGCCACAGATCCAATACAAATTTAACCACAGTTTTTTCTGAATTCTCAAAGTGCTGTTATATGAAGGGGAAAAGGAACTAATATTTCTTATTGAAACCAATTTTTTCATTCAATTTGAACTTTAAAAATATTTCTTGTTTTTTTCCTGGAGTAATGTAATTATTTTTTGCTGTAGCAGTCATCAAAGCCATATAATTAAATTTTATCTTCTTAAAAAAACTTGAATGATAAACCTTCATATTACAATTTTTGACTCTTTTAAAGTCATTATTTCATGAGTTTTTACATAATATTCAAATTTTAATCCACTGTGAAGTGTGAAAAAAACAAATAGGTAACCCAGTCTTACTAAGATTTGCTGTCCTCAAGATTTCATAAGGTAAAATTAAGTAAAAATAGTAATTTTTGAGAGGTTTTAGAAAAAAAACACCAAAATTATCATTTTTTAAATTTTCTAGTATAAAATGCTAATATTATAAATATCTATTGTTTCCCCAAAAAGAAAGATTTATCCAAAAATACTCTACAAGAGATGTTTAAGGCTACAAGAGAAATTTCTACAAGAGCCATTTCAATTGGAATTAATTGAAAAAAAGAATCACAGGAAATAAATGTGAGAAAAGAGTCTTTAAAAAGAGTATTAAAGAGAAAAAATTCCCAAAAGCTACCAGAGGGAATTTGGAAACAAAGTGACAAAGCTTACAGTGATAAGAGATGATTTAATTCACTTTTAGGATGGTTCAAGGGTAAAATGATTATAATGAGTTAAAAAGAATTTATTTTATTGATTTCTTAACATAGATAGAAGGTCTCAAATTCTTTTAAGATGGTGGTTGTAATCTTTCACTTATTGCTCAACAACGTTTGAGCTAATGATAAAAGTAAAAGATTCTAACATGAAGAGAATATAGGGGCAAAGAAGACTCATAACAGAAAAGTCAATTTTGGCATCATTTAACCCTAGTTTTGGCCCTTTTAGTCCTGTAAACCAGTCATTAATGTATTAATAGCTGGTTGTAAGCCCCCCAAAAAAGTCAGACTGTGTATAACAGACCTTTAAAACAGGTAAAACTGTTTTTATTAAGTCTATTCTGACTTAAGGGTAGCTTTACCCTCTTGGAAACAGTTAAAGCTTCTGTGGTTTCTATCAAATCCTCATAATAAATTGAGTCACAGATCCTGTGATTCAATTCCAGGCCAAAATAAATGAGATTTTGCATGAATTTTGACATCTTATGACTTCCAGAAAGAAATTTGGGAGAGTCTGGAACCCTTGGAGCCAAAAGTCCTATTCCCCTCAAAATTTAATCTTTCAAAGTTATTTTTTATTAATTCCCCATCATGTATTATACTAAAATATTTACATATGTAATTCAATTGAAAAATTACAGTACACAATTGTAATTCTTGGTTCCTCATATGTAAATTTAAGTTATACTCAGTAATAAATGTGCAAATATTGATATTTAAACTCAAAATAATTCAATTACAGATAACCTCTGAAATACACTCCACACCTCAATTTAAACACAAAAATTTATTGCTAACCACACATGTGATGAAAATTGAATCAAGGTGTTTCAGAATTTTGGCTTTTTAAAAAGAAAATTCTCAAAACTCAATTTAAGCTTATTTAGAGCTAGGTGAAAGAGATTTTACTCAGAGGTGACCCCTCCTACATTTTTATGAGGAATGCCATTGTGAAAGAAACTCTACATGTTCATTTTTTGGTAAAAAACTATAAGAAATTTTATTATTTTTTTTCCAAAATATATTTAATTTTTAATATTTTTGTTAAAAATTTATTTTTGCTTCATTATTTCAAGTAAAAAATATTTTTTTTACATTTTTGTTCAACTTCAGATTTTATACAATCTTATTATTAAAATTTTATCATAAATTTCATTTATATATTTAACTTTTTCTTGTATAATTAAACATAAATTTATTCCGTTCAATTATAACGTATTTTTATTTTTTGTGGTGTTTTGGGTATATGAGAATACCCCCAAGGCTCACAGAATCAGCTTTAATTTTCTTTGGAAACCAATGAAGCCTCCTGTGAATCAGGAATTGCAATTGGAGTTTCCCTTAAATTGTGCTTCAATAAGTAATGCATTAAATTTTAGCATGCAGAAATGCTTTCAAGCTTCTATTCAATTTTTTCATTATTCTCAGTTGAGCCTTTTACAGTCATATTCTTTAATATCTTTCAAAATTAACAATTATGTAAGCTACAATTTGTATTAAATTCCACAGAAATGATTTGAAAACGATTTTTTTCCTGGAATATGGATGAAAAATTGTTGTTGAGCTATTGGTACCAAAGCGTGTATCAAAAATGGTATATTTTTAACAAATTAATGAAAATTTAGTATTATTCTTGTTAGAGATGGCTTCAAGTATTTGAATTATTTCCAATGTATTTCTGTAAATTATTGAGCTGGTAATATTTTGTCTGAGTAATTTCATTTCTGAATATGTTTTTTAATCAGAAGATTGATCAGAATAAAAAGAAACAGTAAGGGGAAGATCAAAATGGAATTAGTAGTTGATATAGTAAAAATAAAATGAATTTTTCTGAAGAATTATTGGAATATTTGAATATTTGAGGATTATGGAACAAATGAATCTGATTGTTATGTGGTAGGGGAATGGAGTTTTTTAGAATTAGGTTCCAAAATTTGAAATCTTAAGCTATTCAAAGAAAAATGATCTAGTGAAATACCAGGGTACTGATCCAAAAAAATAGAGCTTTATATTTAAATAATTTATTCTCCTAAGTATTTTGCTTACCTTCAAATTCAAAATTTATTCAAGTGTAGTATTTGGAGGGTTTTATACAGCCTATTGTTTCATAATATTTTTTATTTTGAGATTCAGCTTAAAATATGTCAAGATCTGTGTCAGGAAGCAATATTTTGTCTTAACTAAAAAAAAATTATCTTTCCTTTCAATTCAGTATTTCTCTATTTTTGAAAAATATTAACAAATTTGAAAATATTCTACTTTTCCAATTAACTGTCACAGGGGCTCTTGGGAAAAACAAGAGTGGCCTGGAACTAAGCAATCAGGGAACTCACTTGGAAGACTCCAAAGAATAAAGAAAATCAAAATAAAGAAATGAATTTCTCTAAGAAATATGCAAGTACAAAGATGAGATGCGCTAAGAGAAATAAGAAGCCAAATAGCCAAAGAGCCAACCAATTAAGTCCTTAATCACTGTTTAAACCTTCCAGAAGGAACAATGGAATTAGTAAAGGATATGACCACCAATATACACTGACAGGCAAAGAAAGAAGTGCTAAATGACTGACTTTATAACATCAGTATTCACTTAACAAAAAAATAAGATAAATAAAGAGAAAATAAAATCAAAATATATCAATTAACTGGGGGAAAAACCCTCCATGGTCAAAGGAGGCTGGTATATGTGAAATTGTAAGAGCTTGACTGCTTCAGGATGACAGCTGGTCTGTATTGATCACTGGAAGCTGTATTGAGGGTTTGAGGGAATGTATACCTTGCTAGATTAGGAAATGAACTGGGTTGAACAATCTTCCCATGTTGTATGAATGAAATACAGGTATTGGTGAATCCAGACTGTATTGAATGAATGGGGTTGCCAAGGTGGATTGATGGAGCATTGACCCTTGACAGGTTGTTTTGGAACTGCCTCTTGAATATCTCTTGAGAATGAACTGCCAGTATTCCCTTGGAGGAATACTGTGAATAAGAATCACTAATGATTGCTTGACAGTGTCATTGATATTTGAGAGTAACACTTGCCCTTGAGCCTTGATGAATCCCCTGGATTATGTGATGCCTTTATGACCTGATGAAAAGTTGAAATAACCATTTGATATTGGAGCCATTGGATTGCTGGTAGAAAAAGATGCATAATGGTGTATAACACCATTTATGGAGCTTTTGTTTATTGGAGGGTGGAAGTGGCCAAAGGTCTTTTGAAATGATTCCAGGAAGATATAAGTGAAAAATGAGTTTTGAGTTGCTTCAAAGGTGAAAAAGTGTTTTTGGGTGATTTGGCAATTTTTGAGTTTTTCAACAAATAAAGCTTATACAACTTTAAAACTGTATTTGCGCAAAGTGCACAAAACTGGCAATTAAGTCCCAAATGGCCTAATATGGCCATTTTGGCATATTGCCCATATTACATGGGAAAATGGCATAAAATGGCTGAATACAGAAAAATGCGCAAAATGCACAAATCTGTATTTTAAGATTAAAAAGCCAAATACAGGCTTTCGGGCTGTATTTTCCCTGTTGAATGGAAAATACATAAGACTGCCCAAAAGCAGAAACTGGCCAGAAAACCCCTGATGATGATGAAGGGGCAAAGTTGGGCCCAGATAGTGAAATGACAATAAAAGGCCAAAAAAGATGAAATGGCCAATTTGGCCAAATTTCCATAAACTGGATATGGCATGGATATGCCATATTGAGGTGCAAGGGGGTGAATGAACATGGTTGTGACATTAACCTCCCTTCATTAGTTATAAATTATTTGCATTCAATTTTAAAATTGAGTTATATATTTTAAGGCTGTAGCTTATCTTGGAAGATACTTTTAAGAATAAATCTCACATTTATACAATTAGATATGAAAAAAATGGAGGTAATTCTCATTAATTAAATATAAAGTAAGATTAACCCAAAATTCAACTTAGAATATTCATTAAGAACCAACTATAATAGTGGCTATAGCTCAGAGAAATTGAGGTAGATATACTTAAAGAAGTTGTGATAAGATTCATAGAAAAAAATCATTTGGGTAGATAATTTTTTTATTAAATCAAAAAACATGTTTCTTTGGAAAGATATATTATAAAAAATAGCTTTGTATAGAGTATTTATTTGAAACAATATGGTTAATTCATGAGTTATTAACAATTTAAGATTAATTAAGTAAAATTTACCTCTAGTTTGAATAAAATCAAGAAGTAAACTGGGATTTCAACCAAATATATAAGATTCAATATCTAATTATTAATAAAGGTATACATACTTATCTTTAGAGTTATTTAATGTGTGGGTTTGAAAGGTTAAAAACATGAAACTGAAATATGGGGAAAGGTAGAAATTCTCTTATAGCCTCAAATTCTTTCCCTGAATTTTTTTCAACAGTTATGATCAACACATTCCAAATAGAAAATCCAGTTATGGGATTATTGAGCCCTGGTTTGGATCAAAAAAGGGCTGTTTTTTGCCACTTTTTTATCTTTTAAGCACCATAAATTAGATGTTACTACAGTAATAGTTAGTCTGTGAGTTTGAAAAAGAAGAAATAATGAGTGTAATAACCCTTCAAAACGCTGAATATGTTTTTGTGAGGTGTTTTTTGACATAAGGAGAGTTTTGACCACTTGGGAAAAGTTGAAACTTCCTTGGTTTATATCAAATCCTCATTGTAAGGATTAAACATGAAGCTAATAATTAAGTAAGATCAATTTATTTATGGTACTTTGTGTAAGATGTTCCTATGAAGCTATTGATAATATTACTATTAATCAAGAATAATATGATGCTTTGCAGTAAGATAATATAAAATTATGTTAATCAATAATTATCTTTTGAAAGAATGATTATTGTAAATTCGTGAAGAAACTAAAAAACTTAGAGAAAAACTTTAATAATTCAACAAATCAATAAGTATTACTCCAAAGATACCTTGAAACGATCTGGTAGAGTTATTTAATGGATTATTTGTGTATTTTGACGATCAAAAGTTGATTTAAAACATTAATGCAGCAATTTATAGTTAGAAAAAATCAAAAATAGTAATATTATTTGATTCAATGTTTTCTTGGTTTGGAAAGATAAAAATCCTTTAGAATGATTTTTACTAATACTTACTGATGGTATTAATGATTAAACTGAATGATAAGATGATCTCAAGAAGAAACAGAAATAGTATGCTTCTTTTAAGTCTATAAAAGCTCATAAAGGTGTTCCATGGAGAAACCTTTAAATAAAGTGAGCTAGAAACCATTTGTGCTAATTGGTTTATTGATTACATCACTTTTAGTAATGTAAGATTATCATAATTACTTATTTAAGTCATTTTATGTGACTACCAACCCATTTACGGATAAGAAATAGGATATTTACTACTGTAAATAATGTTTAATTAAAAATAGGAATTACTTTTTTAAAGATATAAATTTTATTGGAAGCTTAATCTTAGGGTCTATTTTTGGTGATTTTTTGAATATTTAGTGTTTCAGGTAGAATAATCAAGAATGGACTGTAAGTAAAACTTTCAATTTGAATTAAAAAGTAATATTATTCTTGGCTTTAGTTTAGGGTATCCCTTGCTCCATTTTTTTGAAATTTTAAGGAATATTAATCAAGGATTTTATTTTGACTGGACTTTTGAAGTTCTACCCCATTTTCTGTGGGGTATAGACAAATAGCATAGAGATAGCTGGTTGGCAAGAGGTAAATTCATGGATGATAGTCCAAAAGGGTTTTAATAACTCTTTTTGGGCCTAAAAATAAAAGATTCTTCAGAATGAGTATGGTTACAGGAGTCAGAGTTTCTCATTATCTCCTTGTAACATCAAAGTAGCAGATTATGTGTTATTTTCTCATGATTTAATGGTATATTATATGGGTAACAGGGCTCATGTGAGCCTTGAGGTATATTTCAAATACCCAAATAGGCCACAATTATCTTGAAAATATATTCTGAACTATGCATAACCCATAAGACATGCATATATTCAAAATTCATCATTTTTGATTTCAGAAAAGATGAATAACTTTTTATTGAGTAAGTAGATCCATGGATTTAAGGCCAGATTTGGATTCTACACAAAATTTCATCTGGGGTAGCTCAATAGATTGAATAAGCTCAAATCAACTCTTTGAGGTGGTTATATGGAAAATAATTCAATACCACTTAAAAGATCCATGAAAATGTTTGTTTTTCACAATTTCACATTTAAATAATGGGAATGTGAGAAATCCCATGTTGTGTATACACTAAAAATGGTGTCATGCATGTTTTGAGCACTTAATATTATGGTATTCCTATATGCACTTTTGGTACACCCATGGTGGATATCAGTCTTTAAGCCTGAATCTCTATTTTTGACGTGAAAATAGCTAGAGGGGACAAAAGACATCAAAGAGAGCCAGGGTACCCAAATTCTGAGGCCTCTGAGGCGTGGATAGCTCCAAATCTTGAATAAATGGCTGATCTTGACCCAATTAGTAAACTAAAACCTTTTGGGAACTTGGTTACCAAGTCAAAATTTCATTATATCATAAGAAAATAGCAAATAAGCTGCTATGCTGACATGCCAAGGAGGTAAAGAGCAACTTAGACTCCTGTAACAATGTCAATTCTTAATGAATTTCCATGGATAAACCCCAAAAGAGTAATTCAAACCCTTTTTGGACTAGTATCCATTGATTTACCTCATAGCAACCAGCCATATACTGCTATTTGCAATTCTACATAGAAATGGGGTAACACCTTCAAAAATTCATTGAAAATAAAATTATTAATAAATCTTTCTGAAACTTTCAGGAACAATTTTTAACTGTATAATTCATATAAAAACCAAAAAGAATTATACTTTTATATGTTAAATTAAAACTTTACTTACAGTCCATTTTTGATTATTCCATGTAAAACACAGAATCTTTAAAAACTTACAGAAAATACATTCTGTGATGAAATTTCCAATAACATTGATAACTTTGATAAATCAATGATTATTTTGGAATAAAAGAAGGTTTACAGTTGTTACTCCTTTTATTCTTAACCATAAATGGGTTGGTAGTCATGTAAAAGCATCAATTAAGTAACTATGATAATCTTACGTGCCAACAGATGATGCAATCAATAATCCAAAAGGTTTATTGTTTTCTCACTTACTGATTTTTCAGTTTGCTCCATGGCACGTCTCTGTGAGCTGTCTTAGACTTGAAAGAGGCTTCCTCTTGCTGTTTTTTTCCAAATCATCACATTATTCAATTATAGCTTTAGTACCAACAAGTAAGTATTAGTTGAAAATTTTCTTGAGTGTTTTATTCTTTCAGAAATCAATCAGAAAGACTTGGAATCATAGAAATCAACTATATATTGTTGTAATATTGTTATAAATCAATTTTTGATCCATTAAATCCACAATTCTACGTCAAATCTCTCTACTATTATCATCCAAAAGGTTCATTGGGTTAATAGTGAGTGATTTATCTTAATTCTGAAATTTTTTCTCTAGTAATAGTTTTCTTCAAGAGTTATGTTTATAGTTATTCTTGTAAAAGATAATTATTTATTAAAGTAATTTTATTATTTTAATAAAGGAGGTTTTTATTATTAAATTCTTCTTGTAATTGATTCTTTTAGACAATTAATGCTTACTGTTATAATCACCAGTAGTGTATAACACGTAAAAGAAATGATTCTTTAATTATTTAATTGTGGCTATAATAATTTTTATTATTATATTTCATAAGAACAGTCATAGTACTGTTGATTAATAGTAATATTATCAACAGTTTCATAGACACATATTACATTTGGGGGCCTGGCCGTGTTTTTTGAACCTTGTACCCTTAATTAATATATTTTAAAGCTCAAAAATATATCAATCTAATATTTTTTTACTTTCAATTTCAAGTTGAAATTGTTTTTAAAATCTTGTTCATTGAGGAATTTGGTTTAATTTTATATTGTTTTACACATGGCTTTTTCACATCTAAAAACTTACAAAATTATTCTTTGAGTTACTCTGAATTAATTTTAAATCAAAATCTTGATTTTTTATTTGAAAAGGATAACTTTTTAATATTAAAAAATAATAAAACTTATAAAAATCATTAAAAATATTTTTTAAAAAAAAGCACAAAATAATTTTTTCTCTAGTGTTTTTAATAAAATACAGTGAAGCTGGTAATAAGCTCAGTAAGAGATATATTACTAGTCCAGAATCTTCAGAAGCAGAATCTGAAGAGAGTATTGAAGTGAAAATTGCTAAAAAAGGCACTTTGTACAGAACAGAATAAGCTAAATTACCACCAAAAGGTGTATAGTTCTGTCATTTTATTTTACTTTTTCTCTTGAATTTACATGAAAATGGTGCATACCAGAAATGAAAGCAACTATTCCATCCAACAAGATGAATGTGGAAAGAATGTGTAAAACCAAACCTGCTAGAGGTAAAGGATACACTTCTGGAGCATTTTTTATCACATCAATCCTGATGAATGATATTGAAGCCAAAGTAAATTTGAATACAGGGTATTTTGTACTTGTGTAGGCAATGATTATCTTAAAGCCATACTCCCTGGATAGAATAACCATCTATTACCAATAGAGGTTGTACAATTCAGTAGTTCCAGTAATAATATGTACCCTTTTTGGCATATTGGACCCTAATCTTGTATTTCCACATCCAAGAGGGATTAAAAGAATGAAAACTGAAATAGTAGTAATGGAAAATTGAACATCTCAGCACATCATTATTGGAAATGATTACTTGAATATTCATGGTATTGACATCAATAACCATAAAGACAGATATTTCACAATTGGAGAAAACAAAAGACAAAAATTTGCTTTTTTCAATCTGCCAAAACAAATATCTGTGATATCTTCTGTTAAAAATACTTATAAGGAAGAATTTGTGTCTAATAAAACTGCTGAAGCACAAATTAATCCATCATTATCACCAAAGATGAGGCATGAACTTATTGATGTGTTATACACATATAATAATAAATTTGCCTCTGATAATGAACCATTAGGCGCTATGAAAGGGAATGGAGTTAATATTACTCTTAAGATTGACAGACCATACCCTCAAGTACTTAGAAGACAAGCTTATCCAGCCAGTCCCAGAGATAGAGAAGCCCTGGAAAAACATATCCAAGGGTTGATCCAACTTGGTGTACTAAGGAAGGTAGGCCATAATGAGGAAGTTGAAGTGACAACACCTGTTATTATTGCTTGGAATAATGATAAATCAAGAATAGTTGGAGATTTTAAAGCATTGAATACATAAACAGTTCCAGATAGGTATCCGATTCCTAGAATCCAAGAAACCTTGACCCAATTCTCTAAAGGCAAGTATATAACATCAATGGATGTATTGAAAGGCTTTCACCAAAATGTTGTGATGCCTAAAGCTAAGAAATTACTTAGAATTATCACTCAATGTGGTATTTATGAGTGTCTTAGGATGCCATTTTGTACTAAAAATGATCCATCTCATTATCCAAGAATGATGAATACAATTTTCCCCACAGAATTATTTGAAGTATGGCTTATCATTTATATTGATGATATCATCATATATTCTGATTAATGGTCTTTGCATCTTGAAAGAATTGCAAGAGTACTTCACAAAGTTGCAGAAGTGAATATGAAAATTTCACTCAAGAAATGTAATTTTGGTTTTGAAGAACTCAAAGCATTAGGAAATATTGTTTCTGGTTTAAGCTTGGGTATTGACAAAAATAAAGTGGCAGCAGTGTTACTTAAGCCAATAACCCAGAATAAAATAGATATGATGTTTTTCCTGGGATTTTCCAGTTACTGTAGGCAACACTTGAAAGACTTTGCACTTCTAGCCAAGTCACTCTATAAAATCTGTGATCAACAGACAGTATTTGAGATGACACAGGAAAGAATTAAAACTTATAAGAAGATAAGAAGATCTTTTACAGAAGCACCTTTACTTCTCATGCCTGGCTGGAATATACCTTTCAAATTGTACACTGATGCATGTTGAGATGGATTAGGGGCAGCCCTACATCAAGTCCAAATTATTGATGACAAACCTAAAGAAGGACCAGTTTGTTACATCTCAAGACAAATCAAACCAACAGAAGCCAGATATGGTGCAAGCCAAATGGAGCTCTTATGTTTGGTATGGGCAATTGAGAAATTACACTATTATCTTGATGGAAGTGATTTTGAAGTGATAACTGACTGTAATGCCATGAAATCACTCCTTAACATGAAACCTCCCAACCGACATTTGTTGAGATGGCCAATAGCCATTCAATAATATAGAGGAAACATGTCTATACATCATAAAGAGGGAACCATTCACAAGAATTCTGATGGACTTAGCAGGTGAGCATTAGCCAATACTCCTGATAACCCAGCTTATGTATCTTTTGAAGCAGAACAACAGATTCCAATTGAAGGAATTAACATAACTCATATTGGGATTGAATTGTTTGAAGAAGTCAGAGAATCTTATAAGAAATACAAGAATTGCCATATCTTGAATTCCTTGTTAGATAAAGACTGAAAATATACATCTTGAGTCAATGCACTGGACAAAGTTTGGAAGAATTCCTATTCTGAAGGAAGATTCCACTTGTTTGATGGAATTATTTACCACAGAACCAAACATTATTGTGTAATGAAGTTGTGTAGCAGATTGCTTATCAATACCATTCTTCATGAATGCCATGATAGCATCTACACTAGACACCTGTCAGAAGACAGGACACTTGAAAAAGTGAAGAACTGTGCATGGTGGCCATCTTGAAGAAAGGAAACCATTCAATATTTCCACACCTGTGATAGATGCCAAAAAGCAAACAGGGGTACAGGCAAGAAATTTGGACTAATGGTCCATATTCAAGAACCAGAATCCCCTTGGGATGTTGTTCACATGGATTGGATCACAGTACTTCTTCAAAATGGTGACAAAGGTTATAATGCTTCTTTAGTCATTGTAGACAGATATAGGAAGACTCCCATATTCTTACCATGTCATAAAGGTGACACAGCTATGGATACAGCTCTTCTTCTATTGAGTAGAGTTATTACTCATACAGGATTATTTAAGAATATCATGAGTGACAGAGACCCCAAGTTCTCATCTGCACTTTGGACCAATCTTCATAAATTGTTTGGGACTAAGGTATCATTTTTTACAGCATATCACCCACAAACAGATGGGCTAGCAGAGAGAATGATTCAAACTTCAGAAGACATGATCAGGAGATTTTGTGCTTATGGATTAGAATTCAAAGACTGAGATGGCTTTACCCATGACTGGTGCACTCTAATACCTGCATTGGAATTGGCATATAAGACATCAGTCCATTCTTCCACAGGTCAAACTCCTGCTATGTTAGAAAAATGATGGAATCCAAGACTCCCAGAAGACACACTGAGGAAAGACTTGATTAAAATTCATCCTACAGCTTCCAGCTTCAAGATAATTCTTGATAAAGTGAAACATCATGAAAACCAGAGTATAACTGACACTTTTGACTATGCAAAACAGAAGTGGGACAAGAGTCACAAAGTAACAGACTTCAAAGTAGGGGACTTAGTTCTAGTTTCAACCTTGAATTTTAATAATATCAAAGGCCCAAAGAAACTTAAATACTCTTGTTTAGGACCTTTTGTTATTGTTGAATTACATGGAGCCAATGCAATTCAAGTGGAATTGAGTGGTGAATTGGAAAATAAACACCCCACTTTTCCAGTCAGCTTGATAAAATGTTATCAACAAACTGAAAAAGAATTGTTTCATTTAAGGAACCCAACTCCTTTTACTGTACCACCAGTGGAACAGAGTGAAGACAAAAAGATAAAGAAAGTGATTAAAGAAAGGATACTTAGGTGTAAAAATAAAAGAGAATATCTTGTCAGATATAGAAATCCACCACAGGAATATGAATGGCTAGCAGAATCAGAAATACCTGACCCAGATAAACTATTAAGAATGTTTAGACATGAAAGAAGGCCACAAGCCTGAATTTTTCTATAAATGTGCTTTAAATTACTTGATCTGAGTAATGTAAAGAGGTTGGAAAGTGGACATTAACTCCCTTTGGGGCCTTTTTCTTATTTATTTTTGGGGGGAGGGAATGTGAGCCTTGGGGTATATCTTACATACCCAAATAGGCCACAATTATCTTAAAAATAAAATTCTGAACTATGCATAACCCATAAGTCATGCATATATTCAAAATTAATCATTTTTCATTTCAGAAAAGATGAATAACTTTTTATCGAGTGAGTAAATCCATGGATTTGAGGCCAGATTTGGATTCTACACATAATTTCACGTAGGGTAGCTCCATAGAGTGAATAAGCTCAAATCAACTCTTTGAGGTGGTAATATGAAAAGTACTTCAATACCACATAAAAGATTGGTGAAAATTTTTGTTTTTCTCAATTTCACGCCAAAATAATGGGAATGTGAGAAATCCCATGTTACATATACACTACGAATAGTGTTATGCATGTTTTGAGAGCTTAATATTATGGTATTTGAATATGCACTTTTGGTACACCCATAGTGGATATCAGTCTTGAAGCCTGAATCTCTATTTTTGACATGAAAATAGCTAGAGGGGACAAAAGACATCAAAGAGAGCCAGGGTACCCAACTTCTGAGGCCTCTGAGGCGTGGATAGCGCAAAAGCTTGAATACATGGCTGATCCTGACCCAATTAGTAGACCTAAACCTTTTTGGAACTTGGTTACCAAGTCAAAATTTCATTATATCATAAGAAAATAGCAAATAAGCTGCTATTTTGATGTGCCAAGGAGTCAAAGAGCAACTTAGACTCCTGTAACCATGCCAATTCTTAATTACTTTCCATGGATAAACCACAAAAGAGTAATTAAAACACTTTTTGGACTAGTATCCATTGATTTACCTCATAGCAACAAGCCATATACTGCTATTTGCAATTCTACATAGAAATGAGGTAAAAACTTCAAAAATTCATTCAAAATACAATTCTTAATTAATCTTTCTGAAACTTTGAGGACCAATTTAGAACTGCATAATTCATATAAAAACCAAAAATAATTGAACTTTTATTGGTAAAATCAAAAGGTTTACTTACAGTCCATTTTTGATGATTCCATATGAAACACAGAATCTTTAAAGATTTACAGAAAATACATTCTGTGATGAAATTTCCAATAACATTGATAACTTTGAGAAATAAATGATTATTTTGGAATAAAAGAAGATTTACAGTTGTTACTTGTTTTATTCTTAACTATAAATGGGTTGGTAGCCATGTAAAAGCCTCAATTAATTAGCTATGACAATCTTACATGACAACAGATGATTCAATAAATAAGCCAAAAGGTTTATTGTTTTCTCACTCACTTGTTTTTCAGTTTTCTCCATTGCAAGTCTCTGTGAGCTGTCTTAGACTTAAAAGAGGCTTCCTCTTGCTGTTTTTTTCCAAATCATCAAATTATTCAATTATACCTTTAGTACCAACAAGTAAGTATTAGTTAAAAATTTTCTTAAGCATTTTATTATTTCAGGAATTAATCAGAAAGAAGTTAAATAATAGAAATAAACTATATATTGTTGTAATATTGTTATAAATTAATTTTTGATCCATTAAATCCACAATTCTACGTCGAATCTCTCTACTATTATCTTTTGAAAGGTTCATTGGGTTAATAGTGAATGATTTATCTTAATTCTTGAAGTTTTTCTCTATCAATAGGGTTTTTCAAGAGTTATCTTTAGAATTATCCCTGTAAAAGATAATTATATATTAAAATAACTTTATTATTTTAATAAAAGAAGTTTTTATTATTAAATTCTTCTTGTAATTGATTCTTGTAGACAATTACTGCTTACTGTTATAATCACTAGTAGTGTATAACACGTAAAAGATATAATTCTTTAATTATTTAATTGTGGCTAGAATAATTTTTTATTATTCTATTTCATAAGAAAAGTCATAGTACTGTTGATTAATAATTATATTATCAACAGTTTCATAGACACATTTTACAGTTCAGAAAAGGATTTAATAGGCATATTGGTCCATGATCAGCCATTAATCCAAGTTTTGGAGCTGGCCACAGCTCAGAGTCCTCAGAAGCTGGGTACTTTGGCTCTCCTTGATGTATTTTTGCCCTCTTAGCTATTCTCACATCAAAAATAGCAATTCAGGCTTCAAGACTAATATCCACTATGGGTGTATCAAAAATGTATGTAAGAATCAAGTATTTTAAAGCTCTGTAAACATGAATAACACTCTTCTCAGTGCATAAGGAATATGAAATTTCTCCCAATACCATTATTTTGGTGTGAAAGTCCAAAAAAAATTTTTTAACAATCCCTTTATGTGGTATTGATTATGAGGTGTTACCACCCCATGAAGTTAATTTAATATTATTTAACTTATGGGGTTACCCTAGGTGAATGTTTGCTTTAAATCTAAATCTGGTCTTGAATACATGGGTTTACCTACCCAAAAAATTTCATTCATATTTGTCTATATAAAAAAGAATGAGTTTTGGATACATGAATTTATGGCTTATTTATATTTCATAATTTATTTTAATATTAATTGGCGGCTATTTGGGTATGTAAAATATACCTCAAGGATCACACTTTTCCTGCTCTTATTTTTTTAAGAAAAATCACTCTAAAAATATTAACAGATTGAAATTATTAAATAATAATAATACCAATAGTTATTATTATCAAATAATGAAGGGTTAATAGTATCTGTACTATCTACATAATTTATAGGTATAATCACTTCTTGCTCTTGGATACCTCTTTTACTACTGCAATCAGTGAATATTTCTCCTGTTTTCTTTGGTTGAAGGGGTTTTGTTCTTCCCTTCTGCATTTTGCCTTGTTTTGGAGGCCACCTGGGTCTGTGAATAATGAGGAGTTTTCGAAGAACCTGCCACTGTTTTGTGGGATCCTTATTGGTGTGTGGTGGGTGATTGTTGGCTTTTTTTTGCCACAAGAGTAACTTCCTGAATAAGATTTGGCTCTTTCCACCTTTATTCTATGGCCTTGATTTGATGACTTCCCAATTTTCTTTGATTCTGGTTTCCCTCTCCTATAGAATGTTTTTCTGTATTTTGGGGCTGCATCCATTCATGCTCTTCATAAATCACACTGGATTAATATCTCTGAGACATATTTTATAGGTGGTAGTGCCAAATTCAGCCAATCAGGATTCCAAGTTGAATATTTTCCTTTCCATGCTCCATTTAGAAATTTTCTTGGAGAGTTCATGCATTTAAAAAACTTGGTCCAGGTCTGTCCAATATTCTTATTCCAGACCTCTGTTGAAGGCAAGGTGGAATGGAATTTCTTGGAGGATTCCTCTCAAAGTTTCTACATCTTTGATCCCTGTCTCCACTCCTAGATCATTTCTTATTCTATCTCTGTCTCCCTTTTCTGGCTGGTTACTTGGGACTCCAAGGCTTCTGAGGTGTGCAGGTGACATCTTACTTAGCTTGAGGATCTCAGTAAAGAGCTTCATTCTCAAGGGCATTTTACTGATGGTGATTGTTTTTGACAAATAACCATAGTTAGTCAACCTTTGGTTGTGTTCCTGGGTATTTTGGCTCTTTGAGTGGCTATGGCAGTCCACTTATTGCTGGTGATAAGGAATTCACTGTTCCTATTGCCCTGATTCTTAAAAAAATAGTTTTTTGTGTCATTAGGGGCTACAGAGGGGTTCCTCTGTGACTGTGTCCAAAGTGGAATGAAATTTTCTTCCAATATAAGGCAGATAATAGAAATCCTAGGTAAAATCACTGCATTTTGTTGTTCCAGAGAAACAAAAAGGAACCATATTTTCATTACTTAAAAAACCAAATTTTTCAATTTGCATGTCAGAAAATGAAAAATGTGGTTGTTTAAGTAATTATTTTTATGAATTTAAATATTTAGATTTAACTTTTAAATATAAAAACAATTTGAAAAATTGAAATTATCAATTCTGAAATCAGAAGTATGGAAAAATATATTTTGAGTACTTATTTATAGCTTAGAAAAAACTTTCAATATTTAAAATTGATTTTTAATTATAAAAGTGACTTAAGAAACTGAAATTATAAATTCTTACATCAAAATATCAATAGAAATATCTTTTAAGCTATAATTTGTATATTGAAATAAGTTTCAAATAAAAAAATGACTTAAAAATTGAATTTATGAATTTATCACATCAAAATAAAAACAAGAATATTTAAGTTATTCTTTTTTGGCTTGAAGATAGATTTCAAATTTACAAGTGAGGTAAAAAATTTAAATTATAAATTTTTATATCAAAATATGAGAAAAAAGGGAAACATTTTATGTTATTATTTATAACTTGAAATAAATTTTAAAATATCAAAAGGGCTTTGGTAAACCCACGTAAGTATTTTGGTAAAAATATGTAAGCCCTTATGCATTTTTTCTATAAATTAGCAAAAACACATAATCTTTTAGTAAAAATATGCAAGAAATTCTATGGGCCCCTTTTTGATTCCATAAATAGCACTGTGAATCCTATTTATGGAATTGTTAATTCCATTAATGCAATAAATGTCACATATGGCAGTTTTGATTGCATTAATGTAATTTATGGCATTGTTGATACCAATCCTTTCATTGATGGCATTGTTGATACCATTCATTTCATTTATGGGATTGTTGACACCATTCATTTCATTGATGGAATTGTTGATACCATTCATTTCATTGTTGGAATTTTTGATTCCATTCATTTCATTTATGGCCTTAAAAATTCCATAAATGGCATTTTTAATTTACTTACTGTAAGGTTTGACTATGAAACAATAAGTAAAAATTACTAATATTTTACTTATTGTACTTTGAATGTCCTTATAAATGAAATAAAGAAGATGAAAATAATTGCAATAATAAAGAATTATTATAATTATGACGTAAAATTAATTATATTATTAAATAAATAAGATAATGTAATTTATATTATAAAATATAATATAATAAAATAAATATATTAACATATAATAACTAATATATTCAAAAGCACTTTATTATTGTTACAAACAAATAATAAAGGTGTAAAAAATTCTTTTTTATTAATAAAAAACAATTAATAACAATAATATTACCAATATTAAAGTTTTAAATTAATATAAATACTATTTATATTAATTAAAGAATTATTAAAGTAATAATAAAGATGAAATTATTATAATAAGAGAAAATAACCTACTTTTAATACTTAATATAATAATTTTGAGATATTTTACACCAAAAAATGTAAATAAAACTTATCCAAATTGTATTTACAATAAAAAATAGAGAAAATTACAAATATTCTTGATTTTTACGTGGAAATGAGATTTTAGAGAGATTTTTAACAAAAACAATTAAATAAATGATTTGATAACGTCAAAATTGATGATTATAATAAGATGATCTTTGGTGTTTAATAATATAAGAGTTTTATATATAAAGAATAAAGATATTACCTTTTAATTTTATTGATTTAATGTTTTTGATGTGTCTGAGGGGAAAACAGAGTAAAAACAGCTCTATTTATAGTAAATACCTCCCTCCTAGAGTCCAAAAGGCTTCTAGTAGACGTTTATTGCTCATATCCACTGGAATTGATCAATAGTTTAAGGTTTGGTGATGATTACATCATGATCAAACCATATTACATCATTATTACACCATTATTTAGAGTTATCACTATAACTCTAAGTCTGATGACGTCAAAGGCTTGGCAGAACCCCAAAATTTGTGGATTTTATTAGTTTTAATCATAAAATAATAGTATTTACCAATTTTATCACTCATATGACTGTTAAACTTAATTTAAGGTTACAGTGAGTGATCATAAATGATCAAATTAAGCTCAAACTTTGATCCTTAATAACTTTTAAGATTTACATGCTACAGTAATTCAGAGAGTGAATTATAAGCGCTTGGAAAAAACCTATTATGCTTCCAAGAGCTTTTCATTACATCATCAAAACTCTATTTTTGATGATTTTTCTTGTAACTCATCTTTTCTGTTGAAATTCAATATTTTAAACTTCAAACTATGATTTCAAGGGGTTATACCTTGAATATTATAATACAAAATACATAAGGCTTCACTAATGAGCTATTAGAATCCAACTGTCCAATTTTTTTTAAGTTTGGACCACTTTCACAACAAAGTGGTCAACAGCTCTGTTAATTTTAATCAATAATCCCTTACAGGTTTTAACCTTGTTTATAACTTGTGAAATAAACTTCATTTATGTATTTCTACAGAAATTACGTGATGACTTTATTTTTGGTTCATCACTCTATCATGCATATTTCAAAAGATATTGGCTAAAATCTTTGAATATATGCGTTGACCAAAAAAGTGCATATGTTCAGGTTAATTCTTTAAGTATAGAATTTGGAGCTTAGCTTCTTAATTGTTTTATATGTGGAATTTTATGGAAAATCCAATGGTACCATTTATTTTACATGTTGCTTCTTTGGGATTTGAAATAAATAGGGATTTGTGTTTTTTATAAGGTATTATTACTTATAATTTATTAAATATTGACTTTACAGATATGCCATAAAAATGGTATATGTGTATCTTACCATGGGAAACCCAATGGTATAATTTATTTCACATGTTTATTAATTGGCTTTTAAGTTAAACCAAGTTTTATGCCAATTTATGGTATTTTTGTAACTTTAAGGTAATTATTTATAATTATTTTAGATATTTCTTGTGACCTTTTTTGGGTATGTGGTCATATCTCAAAGGTTCAAATTCCCTACCACAAAAAAAAGTACCACAATCTAATATGTGTAATTAGGGTATCATCCACTGTCCTACCTCCTCAATAGACTTTGTTAGTCTTGAAGCTCAATAATGCTTAACTTTTTTATTTTTCAGGTTTTCTTTCATGTCTGAACCTTCTTAGTAGTTTATCAGCATTTGTTATATCTTTCTCAAGTAGCCATTCATCTTCTTGAGTTGGATTTCTATACCTTACAAGGTATTCTCTTTTCTTCTTGTTCTTTTTCCTGCTTTATTTAAGGACTTTTACTATTTTCTTTTCCTCTCCTTTTTCCAACGGGGGAATTTCAAGTGGGGGTTTATTTCTTAGTGGAAATTACTCCTTGTCACTTGAGCTGTAAGGTTTTATCAGACTTACAGCGAAAGTTGGGTGTTTGTTCATCAGTTCACCTGTGAGTTCCAATTGCACAGCATTGGGTCCATGAAGTGCTTTTATCATAAATGGTCCTGCAAAAGAATCTTCTAATTTCTTTGGGCCTTTTGTGTTATTGAAATTAAGGGTTGATACTAGGACCAAGTCTCCTATTTTGAAATCAGGTGGCTTATGACTTTTATGCCATCTTTCTTTTGCATATTTGAAAGAATCTTGCATACATCTGTTTGCATGGTGTCTTGCCTTGTCAAGAATTATCTTAAAACTGCTTGCTGTTGGATGTATATCCACTAAGTCCTTTTTGAGGGTATCATAAGGAAGTCTTGGATTCCAACCTTTTTCTAGCATTGCTGGTGTTTTTCCAGTAGAAGAATGAATTGATGTTTTATATGCAAGCTTAAGAGCTGGTATTATTGTACACCAATCATGGGTATAACCATCAGAATATTTGAATTCTAGCCCATAAGCACAGAATCTTCTGATCATGTCCTCTAAGGTCTGTATCATTCTTTCTGCTAAACCATCAGTTTAAGGATGGTAAGCTGTTGAGAATGATAAATTTGTCCCAAACAAGTTATGGAGATTTGTCAATAATGCTGAAGTGAACTTTGGGTCTCTGTCACTTATAATATTCTGGAATAATCCTGTATGGCTAATAACTTTATTCCATATCATTATGGCTGTGTCCATAGCTGTGTCATCTTTATGACATGGTAAGAACATGGGAGTTTTGCTCTACCTGTAAACCAATACTAGGCATGCATTATAGCTTCTGTCTCCTCCTGGAGGTAATGCTGTTACCCAATCCATATGAACTATTTCCCAAGGGGATTTTGGTTCTTGGATTTGGATCATCATTCCAAATTTCTTTCCTGTGGCTCTGTTGGCTTTTTGACATCTTTCACAGGTTTGGCAGTATTCTATAACATCTTTTTTCCAATTTGGCCACCAAGAGCAGGTTTTCACCCTCTCTAGTGTTCTGTCTTCTGAAAGGTGTCCAGCTGCAACACTATCATGACACTCATGTAAAATAGTGTTTATTAGGGTTCTATCTGTTAATGCCATAACACATGTGTGTTTTGTTCTATGGTAAAGAATTCCATCAAGGAGGTGGAATCTTCCTTCATAATATGCCTTTTTCCATGTTTCATCTAGTTTTGATGAAAGTGATGGGTCTTTGCAGTCTTTCATTAGAAGTTGGCTTAAAATATGGCAATTTTTGTCTATCTTATAGCTTTCTTTAACTTGGTTAAAGAATTCTGTGCCAATATCTGTAAAACATATTCCTTCTATATGGTGTTCTTCCTGTGGTACCCATGCTGGATTGTCAGGGGTATTTGCTAGAGCCCAACTGCTAAGACCATCTGCATTTTTATGAATATTACCAGATTTATGAACAATAGTCATATTTCCTCTATATTTTTGGATAGCAATTTGCCATCTCAGCATATGTCCATTTGGAGTTTTCATCTTTAATAGATATTTTACAGCATTACAGTCTGTAATCACATCAAATACTGTTCCATCCAAGTAATAATAAAATTTTTCTAAAGCCCACACTAAGCAGAGGCATGCCATTTGGCTTGCTCCATATCTTGCTTCTGTTGGCTTTATCTGTCTTGAAATAAAACAAATTGGTCCATCCACTTGTTTATCATTAATAATTTGTGTCTGGTGTAGTGCAGCACCTAGTTCTTCTCCACAAGCATCAATGTAAAGTTTGAAGGGTAGTTTCCAATCTGGCATTAGAAGAAATGGGGAATTTGTTAAGGAATTTTTCAATTCTTCATATGCCTGGACTCTTTCTTCTGTCATTTCATAGAGTGTTTGTTGGTCATATAGCTTATACAAGGATTTAGCAATTTTTGCAAAGTCCTTTATATGCTGTCTATAGTAGCCAGCAAATCCTAGAAATGATTGCATTTCTTTTGTGGTTTGAGGCATTGGTTTAAGTAGTACTGCTGCTACTTTATTCTTGTCTATGCCTAGACTAAGTCCAGATACAACATGTCCTAGTGCTTTTAATTCACTATATGAAAAATGACACTTTTTCAAGGAACTTTTCATATTCACTTGCACTATTTTCTGTAGTACCCTTTCTAGTCTTGTAAGGTGATTTTCCCAAGTTTCTGAGCAAACTATGATATCATCAATATAGATAATTAACCATCCTTCTGATAATTCTTCAGGAAATATGGTATTCATCATTCTTTGATAATGGGAAGGTGCATTTTTTATGCCAAATGGCATTCTTAAGTATTCAAATATTCCACAGTGGACTATTATCCTCAGTAGTTTTTTAGCATTGTCTGTTAAGACAATTTGATGAAAACCCTTTAAGGCATCCACTTCTGTGATGAACTTAGCTTGTGACAATTGTGTCAATGTCTCATGGATTGTGGGTATTGGATACCTGTCTGGAATGGTATAGGTGTTCAGAGCTCTGAAGTCTCCTACCATCCTTTATTTTCCATTATGCCAAGTTATAATGACAGGTGTAGTGACTTCTACCTGGTCATTATGTCCTTCCTTTCTTAATACTCCAAGGTCTATTAGTTCTTTAATGTGTACCTCCAAGGCTTCTCTAACCCTTGGACTAGCTGGGTAAGCAGGTCTTCTTAGTAGAGGTTGGTAAGGTTTTTCCACATTAAGAATTATATCCACTTCATGTCCAATTATGGCACCTAGTGGCTCTTTGTCAGTTGCAAAGGCATTTTTGTACTTAAATAAGAGGTCAATCAATTTTTCTTTCATTTTTTCTGTTAATTCTTGATTGAATTCTGCCTCTTTAAGTTGTTCAGATATAAAAAGTTCCTTTTCTGGAACTTTTTCTTCATTCCTAATAACTGTGATTTTTTTTGTTATTTAAGAAGCCAAAATTTTGTCTTTTGTTGTCTCCTATGGTAAAATATCTATCCTTTTGGTTAGAGATATCTATACCATAAACTGATAAGTAGTCATTTCTAAGTATGAAGTGATTCCTAGTACAGTTGTCCATTACTACAAACTCTACTTTAACTCTGACACATTGTGAGGGATGAGGAAAAATTAGTGTTAAATCAATTATTACAAGGGGGTTCATGCTCTCACTTGCACTACTAAATTTGACACCTTGTATTGGCATAAGTTTTTCTTGCCAGTCTGGGACAATGGTTTTTAAATAACTTTTACCAACACAAGTGCAATATGCTCCTGTATCTAAGTTAACTTTTCCTTGTTGGTTATCAACCATAACAATACTTATACTTGATTTTCCAGCTGTATATCCCATTCCTCTTGCAGGTTTGGTTATATACATTTTGGCATCTTGTATATTTGGCAGGTTTGTGTCAGATGTCCCAAATTGTGGTAAGTTTTAGTTAAAATCCAGTACTTCATAAATTATATCAATATTATTAATTTGTGCATTAATTATATTGATTTAATCACTTTCAGAACTTTCTGACTATTCTGTCTCTTTTTCAGAGTCAGATTCCTCCTCTTTGTCATTGTGGTTTTCTGTTTCCACAATTTCATTAATCTTTGCCTTTTTAAGGAAATTATTGGCTAAGTGTCCAATACCTCCACATTTGTGGCATTTTCTCTGCTCATTATTGTTGGATGCATTGGGCTTGAAGGATTCTTTTGATTTATCTTTCTTGATAAATGGTTTATTTGGGCTTTTAATGTCCAATTTCTTCCAAGTCCTTACAATTTTTGTTCTTGTCACTATGTCTTCTAGTGCATTAATATAATCTTCTGTGGAGCATGGCTCTATACACCTGCTTCTTAGGGCATGTTCTAGCTCTCCTCCACATTTCTTGAGTATTTTCATGTGCACCATTTTTTGTGACATTTCTGGGTACAATGCATTAACTCTTTCAGCTTTTTTTAAGAACCAAGTTAAAGGTTTGTTTTTGTCTGGGTCAAAGAAAGAATTTTCAAATGCATTTTCTATTTTGTACCCCCAGGCATCATTAGCCCACTTGGTGATTATTTCTTGTTTCCACCAAGACCAGGTATTTTTGCCATTTGTTTGCCTTATGCCATAATACCATCTTTTTGCAGATTTTTCAAACAATGAATGTAATCTTGCAGTGATCAATTCATCTGGTATGGCATAATATTCTTGTAGAATGTCAATTGTTTTGATAAATGACATGTGGTCATATTCATCTTCTCCTGTGAATGTTGGCCATTCTTTCAATTGAGGTGCTTCCTTCATTAAAACTTGGTTATTGTCTTGGTGACTCAAGTCTGTTATGAATGGATTTGTTAATTCCTCTTTTGGTTTAACAGGGCTTCTTATGTGAGAAAATGGTGTTGATAACTTTGGCATATTTAAGTTAGCCTCATGAATTTTATCCATTTTTTCAGTAATAAGCCTTATTTCACTTTGAATTTCATCTTTCAGATGCATTCTTGATGCATCACTCTTTTCCACATGGTCCAAAAGTAATTTTTGGTGTGATGAAGTTTTTTCTTCAAATATTTCTACAGAAATAATTAATTTGTTTAATTTTTCTGTAAGATTATCAATACTCACATCATTATTTATTGTCAAAGTTTTTTCTTTGATATCACTTATGTATTTGTACAACTTTTGTTGTCCTTGTATTAATTTCTGAGTATTGTCAATTAATAATTTTGGTTTATTATTTTCAATCATAAATTTCATGTTATCAATTTCTTTCTTATTTTGTACAAAACGTTTTGTTAAAGATGATAAGCTATTATTTGTTTCTTGGAAAGATAATAAACTATTTTTAATGTCTTTAAGAAGTAAAATACTATTTTTAAGCTCTGTTAAAGTATTTCCAACATCAGGAGACAAGGTTATTTCTTTGAGAAATGGGGTTGTCTCATTATTTGTTCCTCTTTGTCTTTGAATTCCATCAAAGTTCTGGCCATGTTGAAGACATTGTCCATGGTATCTGTTTGGATTTTGGGGATCCTGTAGCTTGGGGAATATGGTTTTCTCCAATTCTTTTTCTTGTTCTTCTTCCCTTCTTGGGGAAGTGGGTTAACTTGGGGCTTCTTCCTTGGTTGCCTCCTTCTTTTTGGCATGATACTTTTTGATCTTTTTGATTTGAGGTTTGGATGATAGTGGATTCCATCCATTGGAGTATCCCACTTTTTCCTCCTCTTTGAGGAACCTTTTCAGGATGTGCCAGGAGCTCATCACTCCTTGGTGTATTTGGGGCAACATTTCCCAATCTTTCTCCTTTACACTGTGTAGTACTGTTTGTACTAGCTCATTTAAATGCCTATTTGAGCCCTCTGAATGTGATTTGTTACTGTTTGAGTTACTCATACTTAGGTCCAATTCAGGTTCAGATATCATGGGCATTTCTGGGACTTGCCTTTGGGATAAGGCACTTCCATGTGTGGATTCTGTTCCACTGGGGATATTTCCCTTCCTTTTCCCTTTTGAGGAATCAATTCTACCTCTGAGTCCAGCTCCATCTGATTGGATGGAGTATTGGGAGCCTCTTCTGGTAGTCATATTATAAGAAAAATAAGAAATAAGAGGATTTTAGAACAGAAATACTCTTATGGCAATTTATAAATGAGGTACTCACCTTCAGAGTCCTGAATAGTGGGTCCTGGAAAGTCCAATTTCATGGCTTTCTTTTTCTTAGTGATTATTGGTTTGGAGAACTTTGACAAGTTTCTTCCACCAATCTTTCAACAGTGGGTTAGTTATCCTCTGTTGGGTTGTCCCCAAACACTAAAAAAGACAAATAAATATAACTCTTTTATATAAAAGTGTTATTTTTGGTAAGATATGGCAATTTTCCCCGTAAAAATTGCTTTGAAATCTTTTAAAAATTGAAATTAATTATAGAAATGAAATTAAAATGAAGAAAATAACTTTTTTATTGGTTTTAATAATATATTTTTTTTATATTTTTATGGTTTTAGAATAAAAGAAAAATGAATATGATTCTTTTATAAAATTAATTTAACATATAAAATTATTTTTAATCCCTAGAGTCACTCAAAGAAAGTTTTTGCAAGTCTAAGGATGTGAAAAACCATGTGTAAAACAATACAATTGCTTTCCAAATGCCTCAATAGCTTTGAAATCAATAAATATAAAATTATTATATAATTTTATGATTTTAAGTATAATTTATTATTGGATAAGCCCAATTAGAATCTTCTTAAAGGTCTTTTAGAGTAAATATCATGGCCAGGCCCCCAAATGTAAGGTTTGACTATGAAACAATAAGTAAAAATTACTAATATTTTACTTATTGTAATTTGAATGTCCTTATAAATGAAATAAATAAGATAAAAATAATTATAATAATAAAGAATTATTATAATTATGGCGTAAAATTAATTATATTATTAAATAAATAAGATAATGTAATTTATATTAAAAAATATAATATAATAAAATAAATATATTAATATAAAATAGTTGATATATTTAATGGTACTTTATTATTGTTACAAACAAATAATAAAGGCGTAAAAAATTTTTTTATTAATAAAAAACAATTAATAACAATCATATTACCAATATTAAAGCTATAAATTAATATAAATACTATTTATATTAATTAAAGAATTATTAAAGTAATAATAAAGAGAAAATAACCTACTTTTAATACTTAATATAATACTTTTGAGATATTTTACGCCAAAAAATGTAAATAAAACTTATCCAAATTGTATTTACAATTAAAAATAGAGAAAATTATAAATCTTCTTGATTTTTACGTCAAAATGAGATTTTAGAGCGATTTTTAACAAAAAAAATTAAATAAATGATTTAATCACGTCAAAATTGATGATTATAATAAGATGATCTTTGGTCTTTAATAATATAAGAGTTTTATATATAAAGAATAAAGATATTACCTTTTAATTTTATTGATTTAATGTTTTTGATGCATCTGAGGGGAAAACTGAGTAAAAACAGCTCTATTTATAGTAAATACCTCCCTCCTAGAGTCCAACAGGCTTCTAGTAGACATATAATGATCATATCCACTGGAATTGATCAATAATTTAAGGTTTGGTGATGATTACATCATGATCAAACCATATTACATCATTATTATGCCATTATTTAGAGTTGTCACTATAACTCTAAGTCTGATGACGTCAAAGGCTTGGCAGAACCCCAAAATTTGTGGATTTTATTAGTTTTAATCATAAAATAATAGTATTCACCAATTTTATCACTCATATGACTGTTAAACTTAATTTAAGGTTACAGTGAGGGATCATAATTGATCAAATTAAGCTCAAACTTTGATCCTTGATAACTTTTAGCATTTACACGCTACAGCAATTCAGAGAGTAAATTCTAATAGCTTGGAATAACCTTATTATTTTTCCAAGAGCATTTCATTACATCATAAAAACTCTATTTTGGTGATTTTTCTTGTAACTCATCTTTTCTGTCAAAATTTAATATTTTAAACTTCAAACTATGATTTCAAGGGTTTATACCTCAAATATTATAATAAAAAATACATCATTCTTCACGAATGAACTAGTAGAATCCAACTGTCCACTTTTTTTTAAGTTTAGACCACTTTCACAACAAAGTGGTCAACAGCTCTGTTGATTTTAATCAATAATCCCTTAAAGGTTTTAACCTTGTTTATAACTTGTAAAATAAAATTCATATCTATGTTCCTACAGTAATTAAGTGATGACTTTATTTTTGGTTCCTCACTCTATCATGCATATTTCAAAAGATATTGGCTAAAATCCTTGAATATATGCGTTAACCAAAAAAGTGCATATATTCAGGTTAATTCTTTAAGTATTGACTTTGGAGCTTAGCTTCTTAATTGTTTTATATTTGGAATCCTATGGAGAATCCAATGGTACCATTTATTTTACATGTTGCTTCATTGGTCTTTGAAATAAATAGGGATTCATGTATTTTATAAGGTATTATTACTTATAACTTATTAAATATTCACTTTACAGATATGCCATAAAAATGGTATATGTGTATCTTACCATGGAGAATCCAATGGTCTAATTTTTCTCACATGTTTATTCATTGGCTTTTAAGTTAAACCAAGTTTTATGCCAATTTATGGTATTTTTGTAACTTTAAGGTAATTATTTATAATTATTTTAAATATTCCTTGTGACCTTTTTTGGGTATGTGGTCATATCTCAAAGGTTAACACTTACAAACATGAAAGAAGAAATATAAAAAAAACACCCTTTTGGCCTACAATCGCCCAACACAAAAATATGGGCTTCTGGTTCTTGATTCACAGGATCAAACCTTTCATTATTCAACAAATTAAGGAGATTCATAAGTGGGAAATCTTTTAATTAATTTTTTAAAAAAATGGCCATTTTCACAATTGGCCAATTCAGAGAAATTTGGAAAAAAAAAGTTTTGAAGAAATTTGAGGATTTTAACTTCCAACAATGGAAGAAATAGGGAAAAAGATTCAAAGATTCCTCAGAACCTTCCCTGAGGTTTTCTTTACAAAAAAGAGGTCACTTACATGTTTTGAAAAAACATTTTGTGTTTTGGCCATAAATTGGTAAAAACATATAAGAGCTTACATGCTTTTACCAACACCCTATAAAAATGAATTCAAAATTAAAATTATCCATTTTGTATTTCAAAAATTAATAAAAAGAAATTTTAAGCTACAATTTATGGCTTAAAATAAATTCCAGTAGTTAAAAATAAATTTCAAATATAAAGATTATTGAAAAATTGAAATTATCAATTTTTCAGCTCAAAATATGGAAAACATATATTTCAAGTTATTATTAACACATCAAAATAATTTGAATATTTAAAAAAGAATTTTAAATATAAGAATGATTTTTGAAACTGAAATTATCAATTTTTCATGTAAAAAACGTAGAGAAATATATTTCAAGTTATAATTTATAGTTAAAAGTGGATTTGTAAACATGAAACTGACTTAAAAAAGTTTCAAATCAAAGAATGAGATTGTGCAATTTTCAATAAAAAACTAAATAAAAATATGGTTCAAGTTATTATTTGTATCTTAAATATAATTTTTAGCTCTAATGTTTACTGAAATTTGAGATCCTCAATACTTCACATCAAAAAGAATGGAATACCAAAAAATACTACTTAATTGGTATTTCTGAAAATAATATTATATTATACACATATAATGATTATTTGTTTAATATAAAAGTAATAATGAAGATTAAAGCAAAATACTAAAATAAAGAAAAATTCACTTTTAGATTTTCTACATGCAGAAAAGCTCCAACAACAAACATATTTCTCTTTTTCAGAAATGGTAACCTCCAAATTGCAGGAATTTTATTTAAAAGAGGTTAAAACCCCTAGCCAGTCTTCCAAAGTTCTAAGTTGAGTCTATGTAGAACCTATGAGACAGTGATTACAAGCGTTAAATATGACTGTAGCATATAAAAGTAGTGTAAGTTTGACATTGAGGGCTCTACTAATAAGAAATAGTGGTTATCAGTCTGTTGGAAGCCCTGGATGCAATTATTATCAATTGAATTACTATAATAAAAACCAAAATAATAGAAATTAGGATATTATCTTAAATATTCTAAGGGTTACCTCTGTGAAAGACAGTATAACCATGTAAAAATAAGGTGATAAGATGATGGTCAGTTTTTCCTTGGGGGAGAAGCCTCTTTTTATTTAAAATAAGGGTGGATATAGGTGGATAACCGTTTTCCATGCTGATATATTGAAAGGTTTCACTCATGTGGTTGGCTTGTGGTTTAACACAACCAAAACTGACTGTATTTCTGCTCAAATGTGGTTTGGGAACTACATCTCAACCTTTTGTGCCCACATAAGGTAACAGTTTCCACCAATTGGAAGTTGAGGCCTCTTCTACAAGCCAAGGCACATCCAATAATGTTATAAGGACATCTTGGGCACCCTTATCAGTAAATTTATGAGTAATAAATGTAAAAAACCAATTGAATGTGTTTGCCACCCCATAACTCAATTGTATAGGAGAATTTCCCACAGAACTACCAGATACCAGTTGGAGTAGAGCTGTATGACCTGTAATATTAGTAATCAAAATTTAAAAACTTTCTTGAACCCTTTGATACCTCATAATTCAGTTTTATGGGATAGTGTCCTACAATACTATTTGGTGTGGGATTATAGCCTTAAATCCTTAGTAGATTTCTCAGTTTTTATGATACAACGATGAAAAGCGACTAAAATTGTATCTTAAATTTAGTTCTACAAGATTATATTACTTATTAACCACTTAGTATTCATAATTCCAAAGCTATACTAGCTCAAAGTATTCTTAATTTTGTGTAAAATAGTGCTTTTTTGTTTTGAGAGAAAAATACCAATAACATCCAATCTGTGTAAGATAAAGGAAAAAGGGTTAAATTCTAATTCATTCCTAATTTATAACCTTCATAAATAGTTCTATCTGAAATCTCTCTCATCAAAACTGTGTAAGCTAGATGAAAGGTGGAAAAATGATATTGTTTTTCCAAGTTGTTTAAATACTATTTGTGTGGTCATTTTGGGTCCAATTGATCTACAGAATTGGAGCTAGTACTATTTCATAGCCCTTTATGAGAAGTTCAAGAGGAACTCCCACTTTGTGGGTCTGTGATCCAAAATCTGAACTTTAAATGAGAGGTGAATATTAAGGTTTATACTAAGCAGAACTTTACAACCTTGGTAACTTGGTTAATTCTTACTTTTTGGTAAGACAAATGATACTTTTAAATAGGGAAGTTGTCCTCTTTCAGATAGTCAAATTCACAAATCAGCTTTGCTAGGTTCTTTTTTTTGTGTTGGTGGCCATATTGAACCCCTCTTGGGCTTAACAAAGGTTAAAGGTGTGTATTTCATTCGTTTTGTGTGCCATGATTATAATATAGTTTATATTAAAAGGATGAAAATTTGTGTTGTTTTCAACAAATTAAGCCCATCAAAATTTGGGAAAGTTTGGAAACCTTTCAGTAATAATTCCTTTTCCCTCTCAAAATTGAATCTTCCCAATCAATTGTTTTTCAATTCCTCCACATTTCATATACTTAAGGTTTATAAATAAATTGAAGAATTGTAGTACACAACTGTAACTTTTAATTTCTCATGTGCTCAATTGAAAATATGTCAATTTCTTATAGATTATAAACTACATGCCACATCTAATCTTTAGCGCCCAAAATAATTGTTTACTTCACATGTGGTGCAAGCTAAGCTGAATTGGAAGGATTTATAGATTTTAATACTTAAGATACTTTCAGATTGAATTGAATATATTTATAGTTGAGCTACAGAAAGCTTACTAATAGGTTATTCAACCTCAAACTGCAAGGGAAATACAATTGTAACAGGGGCTCTTCTAAGTCAAGAGGGCCAGGAGCTCAGTAAACTGAAGCTCACTTTCAGAGGGCTCAGAATGTATAAAAGTGTAAGGTGTGTATATGAAGCTTTGATTAAAAATAAAGTATTTTTCCTTTCCTCAAAATTTGTATAAAGTCAAAATATGATTAAAAATTTTAATAATTAAGATTTTTAAAAGAAAAAATGCCAAAATTATTGTTTTTAGCTTTATAGGTATAAACAAAATAATATTATCAAGATTTATTGTTTTACCAACAATAAAAAGTTATCCAGAAATACTGTACAAGAGATATTTAAGGCTACAAAAGAAATTTCTTCAAGAGCAATTTCAATTGGAATTAATTTAGCAAAGAACTTCAGGAAATGAATATACAAAAACAGTCTTTAAAAAGGCTATTAAAGAGAAACTACACACAAAAGTGACCAGAGTGAATTTGGAAACAAAGTGACAAAGTTAACAGTGATGAAAGATGCTTTAATTCACTTATGGGGTGGTTCAACGGTAAGAATAATTATAAGAGTTACAAACAATGATTATTATGATTTTTCATGTGGTTAAAAGGTTTAAAATAATAAGAAAAGGTTGGTTGGAATCTTTGATTGATTGTTTTAACAGTCTTTAAACTAATTATAAAAGGAAAAGATTCTAATATGAAGAGAAAAGTGGGGGAAAGACATTCTTTTATAGCTACCAATTTTCTTACTCTAAAAGTAAAATCTACTCCTGTCAGTTGTGAAAAACACTCTGACCACAGAAAAGCCAATTATGGCATCATTGAACCCTGGTTTAGACCAAAAAAGGGCTGGTTTTAGCCATTGCTATAGGAATACCTGATTTTAAGCCTTAAAAACATTTCAGAATGTGTTTAAGAGACGTAAAAACCAGTTAAAACTATCTTTAGTATGATTGTTTTATCTTATGGGTAGTTTTACCCTCTTGGCAACAGTTAAAACCGTCCTGGTTGGTATCCAAACCTCATCATCAATTGAGACACAGACCCTGTGACTCAATTCCAGACCAAAAGTGATGAACGTTTTCATGGATTTTGACATCTCATGCCTGTAAGCAAGGAATTTGGGGGTCTGGCTCCCCCTTAGAGCCAAGATTCCTTTCCTCCCCCAGAATCAATCTTTCCAATTTATTTTTTCTTTAATTCCCCATCATGAATTATACTTTTAACTTAAATATGTAATTAAATTGAGTTTTTACATTAAAAAACTGTAATAATTGATACCTCATATGTAAATTAAAGTTCACTTATGTAATACATACGCACATTTTGACATTTCAATTGAAAATACTTCAATTCCTCATAGCTTCTAAGCACACACAACACCTCAATTCTAACACAAAAATTGATGGTTAAAACCACAAGTGATGTGAATTAAATGAAGGTTTTGAGGATTTTCAACTTTTGTACAGAAAATACTAAAAACTTGACTTAAGCTTATTTAGAGTTGAGTTACAGAAACTTTACCCAGAGGTGAGTACACCTTATTTTTTATGAGGAGTCCAATGGTAAAATAGTTCTCATATGCTTATTTGTTGGATAAAAAGCTATAATTATTTTTATTTAACTTTTTTCCAAAAATATTTGAATTTTAGTATTTTTGTTGAAAATTTATTTTTACTCAATTTTTTCAAGTAAAAATGTGTTTTCACAATTTTAAATTCCCAAGTAATTTTTATTTTAAAATATAATTAAAATTTTAATTTTTGATATGAATTTTGATTTTTTTATTAATTATATAAATAAATTTATTTTATTTATAATTGTATAATTTCTTATTTTTTTTGGTCTGTTGGGTATATAAAAATACCTCTAAGGCTCACAAAAAGGGTACACTTAAGTAGTGTAAATAGTATGAGATTGCCAATAATAAATGAATAAGAGAAGAAGAAACAATGATAAAGAGTAAGACATAAAGGAGCCAACCACAAACAAGCCCAAGTCCACTGTGTCAACCTGTCAAAATAAAAGACAGAAGCTAATAAGGATATGGCCACCACAAGGCTACTGAACAGGCGAGGAAAGCTGAAAATATTGACTTCATACCTATAAATGGAATCTTCCAATAGATAATAGTAAGGTATCTCTTAAATAATAAATTTAATATACTAATTAGGTGTGGAAAGTTCCAAAAGGGGGAAGAAGGGCTGGTGTATGCAAGAATCCAGCGGCCCTTATCCAAAGAGTGAATTTTCTTGAGAAGAGTCTTGGATTTAATTGTTTTGGACAGTATAGCCCCTGTATGCATGTACAGGGCTTTTACAAGAGGTGTGGTGAGGCTGGGTAATCATACACTTTCAGGCTTGTGAATGCAAAACTGTATTTGGTGAATCCAGCCTGTAAAAGTGGTGACAGGCTGTATGAGTGTTTCAAATGCAGATTGCTGAAACTGGATACTCCTACACAGAAAGGATTCTCTGGTTTGGTGAGTTTGAGTGAACATAAGTTTGAAACACCCTCCACCCCTGATGATGGTTGTCACACCAAGGGTAAAATATAATTAATGAGGGTTTTTGTCAGAAAGAAAATCATAATAGATATTATCAACCTTTTTTTCATGAAATACTCTATTTTTTATTTTTACTTAAATTTTCCGCATAAAATAGTATTTTTACACTTTCAATAATTCCTGTCAAATTTTTAAGCATGTAAGTACAATTTTCATTTGCTGATTAAGCTTATTTTAATAACTCAAAAGAATGATTATATTTTTATTGCTTAATTATACTTTTATTCGTGGCATTTTTTGGTATATGGAATTCCCTCTAAGCCTCATAATTATTGTTCTAGGATGGAGTTTATCCACTGATTCCCTTGAAATCTTTCATAAGGGCCACCCAAATTCGAGTCACAAAACAAGTCAATAATGCTAAAATAGAGATTAAAATCTGGTCAACTAAATCAATGTATTTTTGTTACTATAATGAAGGATATTCAAAAAATCAACCTCATGAAATTAAATTGAATTTGGCTTTGAATATTATGAACAATTATTCAGATTTAAAAAATCTTAATTTATTAATTTAAATATATTTAAGGATTATTTTATATGATGTTTGGTTATTTGGCAAGACAAACCTGGAAAAGCTTAGCTTATATCAAGAGTAAGCTACAGAAACTAATGTTTTATACTTTGAACAATAACATGATGTGTACTAAATTGATTTAGGAGTCAAGATGAGCTCCCAAAAGCTTTAAAGTTACAAAAAAATAATCCAAAGTATTTACTATTTTAAGATTATTTTTTCTACAAAGTTCTGTCTTCTTTTTCTTTCTTTGAAAACCTTAAAAAATTGGTAATTTTTATTCATTTAATTTTTTTCATGATTTAGATTTAGATTTTTCATTCTTTGTTCCAAAAAATTTGAAAATTCTTATTAATAAAAAGCTTTTCATTTACCTTTTATATGTTAGAATTTAAAAGAAAATTAAAATTAAAAGCTTAATATGCAGATTTATTCAACAAATTGAATAGGCATAAATCAAGTTGATAGATCATTTTATCAAATAATTTGGTTATGTAATTACAGGAAGTAAAGTTGGAAAGATGCAGTTGAATGACTTTATTCCTATTATCATTGAAATTAATCTCTCACCGCAGTTTGTAGTTTTTGATAGCTTTTAAGCCTTCAACATTAGTATAGTTTTCTACTACTTTATATAGGGGCTTAAATCTTGAGTGAATACTTGTAGATAACTAAGTTTATCTTTTCCTGATAATAAAAATTATACTAAGCCATTGTTTCCGAAAAAAATTCAGTGTAGTATAACATAAAGACTAAATTTTGCTTTACACACTTAGTAATAATATATGTCTTTTAGCTAATTAGCATTTTAATTTGGAAAATAAATTGACAGTTTTGCTAGCTTTGGGGCATATCAGAATAGCTCTATGCTAATGAAAAAAGATTCATTTCATTCTAATAATAAATCACAATAGAATCTCCGTCAGAGTTAGTTTCGGTCTCTCAACCTTAATCCATGAATGCCAAGCACTGAGGGACTCGAACCCTCATCGTCGACATTTATGAGCGATTCTCTTGCCGAATGAGCCGTGAGTGAAGAAGCCATTACTGTTTTTACCATGTATTAGCCCTGCCTAATCATGGTGCAGCGGGTGTACAAGCATGCTTAAGAGCAGCTATAACATTCTCCAACAATCTCTCATTCATGACTACAATTAATGATTATATTTCAAAAATCTCAAGTCTGGAATCTTCCCATTATTTGAGGTTATTTTCTCGACTTAATAACCATAATGATAGTACACTCAAGTATATTTTCTTGATAATCAAATTGATCAACACAATACTTTTTTCTTAAAATGTAAATAGCTTTTATTTTTTTCACTTATGCATATTATTATTATATGAGATTAAAAACAACTGCTTTTGAACATTAGGGTTTTATTGTATCGTGATTCGAGAAGCCACACAAATAAATGTCAGGGGCTGATTCCAGATCTTGTTTCGCAGCGCGCAATACGTCAACAGTACCCTACGAAAGACTCTAGTATCTTCAAACTAATTTTTGAATAGAAATTCTCGTCTGCAATTCTTTAAAACTTTCGATTCACATAGGGAATTTCAAGGTATAAATAAAAAGATCAAATTCGAGTCAAAGGCTTTGGAGAAAAGTAAAAAAACCTGTTTTGGCGAATTATTGAATACCAATTTGTGGACCAATTTTTGAAAATTATGCTTTGCCAAATTTTTTGATGCGCGTTGCATGTAATGTTTGAGGTTGACAAAAATGCGGATTTAAAATTAGTTTTCATCCCTTCGTCAGAAGTTTCGAAGTCATGCTTTCTCGGGAGGGGGATCGTTTCTGAGGATGATGATATATCAATACTTGTGGTTTAGCAGATTTGATGGCGTTTTGACAAAGCTCCACAAACTGCAATATTCTCTAATGATTTTGCTTACCTGTCTACATTGCAGTTATCGCAAGCTATGTCAATTTGAAAGTGCTAATATCAGCAAACACTTCGTGACTTCTTCAAGTATAACATACTCACTTGTACGAGGATTGTTAATCCCGTTTAGAACGCAAGTAAATTCGGCATGCGGTAAGGACTTCTTAGTTGCGTAGTCGATACCGTCGACAATGGCTAAACACGAAGATGATACATTTGAGAATATAAAAATGATGATGAGGAGTGGTACTTTTGATGCCTTACTGATTCTTGAGTCTCTGTTCACTTCATAGCTCTGAGCCAAAACTTTGTCGATATGATTGAACGGATAGTGGGTCGCTTTACAATCATAAAAAATTAATAAATCCTTGTAGGCTGTAAATTTCATCGCGGTCAGAGCTTCCATGGATGTTGATGGAAAAATTTCTGATGACGAAATGTACAATTTTCGCGACTGGGCTTTTTGAATCCCATTCGACAAGTACTCAGCTGGCAAAACCACAGACGTTTTCCGGTGTCGCAAGCTGGATGCAAGTTGAGCTGAGCTCCCTCAACTGATGTTTCCCTATTTTAGCAACGAATCATGTAGCTTACTGGCGGTATCAAGCGGAAAGGGCGAGAAAGATATCCAACATGTGATATTCGGGGTGCCGGTAGTAGGATTAAGCAAAGCGCTTGTGACGGTGGGCCCGAGCGTTGAGGCCAGGATGAATGCTTGTAAAAAATTCTCTTTGAAAAACATAGTCGAAATGGGCTCAGAAATTTATGTTCTTGATAGCCAAGTAGACTTGAAGCTATTTATTGTGTAGGGGCACTGTGGGCACCCTGAGAGGCTTTTTTCAAGTTGAATAGCATCAGGCGCGAAGCTTGCGTCCACAAGGGCATGTATAGCTGATTTAGCTTCCAGCCAGACCAAAACATCAGCGAACCTCTGAACAAGAGGTCATCAACCTCAACCTTTTGAATTGTACAGTGGAGTAGGACCTCATGACGGCGAATGTGGCGCAAAGGCTGGCGGCTTGGACTTAGCCATTGCCACGCCGACCGCAACGACCGTACTGAGCCTCTGAGTCTCGTCAGGACATCATCGGTGAGCATCTTGGGCCCGCCGAGGAGCACCTCTTCCAAAAGAGCTCTTCGGAGATGTCCTCAAGACGGTGAACTCTTCCTTGCCAAGCTTCAAGCTGGAGGTCGAGGAAGTCCACCCTTGAGGAGATGTGCGATTCGGCGTTGCTCGTCGCAAGACTGCCTCCGATTCCAGGTTCCAGTCCCTCGGCGCTGTCTCCACCTCTCAGATCCTGACCGACCTCTTCATCAACACTCAAGTAGTCTCCAGTTGCCTCCCTGACAACTACACAGGGTCATGCACCTGGCAAGGGGGCGTAGTTCGGTACAAGAAAACCCAAGGATCAATCATAGTTTGCTTGGTTTATAGGCTAATTACTACAGCAATACGGCAGAGCTTTTGCATGGTACCAGCTATCCTGCCTACTGTTTTGACAAAGCTCACCCTTATTGCATAGGTATCAAACTTATGATTGTGTTGCGCCTCATTTCAGGAACAAACCTTTCTAAATCAAATGCTGTAGCTCTGATTGAAATTCTGACAGAATGTCAGACATCCCAAACAAAAACGTTCTTGCAAGATATAAAACGCAAAAAGACACAACCTCAGCGAAACAATTGAAATGGCAAAAGGGAAATTTCAACACCCTTTCATGGGCAATAAACGCTCTACTTGTTTGGCGTGATTCTTATGATCTCTATACTAATTATGTGAAAGAAAAATACACTAATATTTGTTTTGTATTCTAACTTATACTTGACTCTCTTTTTGGAAAAGATATAGGTTCCTGAAAGTTATACAAAATGAAGTAAACTTGCCTCCACATTGTTATAATCAAGTTTGTCAATTGCCTCCACAACAGACGATATATTAGAGCCCACATGCAAATCCCTTGAAGTATCTTCACGTCTAGAACTAATAGAAAGGGAAAGGCTTAGGATGGCAGGACTATAATTGGTCTTAGCTGTAAAATAATCAGGGACAGGAGAGACAACAGCAAACCTAGAGAAGAGTCCAATAAAAGGAAACAAAGCATTATGTCTTGGGAAGTAGCTACAATGCATGGTTCTTTTATGCACAGGAAAATGAACCATGGGAGACTAATTACCAGTAGAGGTATGGAGAGAAAATGGATAATTACCCCAGATGTTTGGGGGTACTTGCAACCAGGATAAAAAACCCTAATACAATAAGTACATAGAAACTGGGTATGGTGTTTTTTACTACAGAATTACTTAGAGATAGGTAATGTGGAAAATACTTTGAATAAGTGTCATAAATAGAAGAGAAAAGTCATCTGAAAGGGTTTCATGTCACTGCCCCATATTGTTTAATTCAGGATTGGATAAGTGAGGTATAAATCTTATGCAAGTGGATATTTGATAAGAATTTTGTAAATGATGTAAGGAATCAAAAGATCATTCCAATAGAGTATCTGTTTTTGTGAGGAGTCCCAGATCTAATACAGTCAGATTTGAATGGGCCAAGTTTTGTGATGCTATATTGAATTCAATGCAGTAGAGATGGAGCTTTGATTATCCAAAGGAAGGAACCAGTAAAATTGTATTTCAGTGATTTCTATAATGAATTCTTTTTCCAAGATTGACCAGATTTAATAAGAGAATTGTAATTGACTTCAGCCAATGACAGGGCTACTACCTTCTCTTTTTGAGCTTTCCAGCCAAGTGCCTCATAAAAATAGATGAGGTCTCAGCCTGTTACTCAAAACCAGAGTACAAGAATGACAGCAAACATACCATAAAACAATGGTAGAGTAAAATACCATCAAAAATGGAACTGAGTTGGCATAGCTTGTAAAAGGTATCAAAAGGAAGAGGAAAGCCACCTCCCTCCAAATCTAAAACTCCCATAATTACAGGGAAAATAATAACAAAGTTATTCATGATCAGGCTCAAGGCAATACCTGAGCATAAACATTAATTTTCACCTCTAATCTAAGATCCAGAGAAAGAAGCTGAACCCCATCAAGTTGGTGTACAGATTTAAGCTCTCAGTAAGAGCTATCCAATGGTACTAGCCAAATTTAACTAGCATCAAGAATATAGAAGTTATGTCCAAAATAAAGCCAAATAAGGGTGAATAAAATATTCACCTCTCATCTAACCTCTACAGTTTTAGTGTGAGATACCAAAATGGGGGTCTTTTTGGAAAGAGAAAAATAAGAGATTTCTGATGGTTTCATCCATTTCCTCATAGCTCAACTAGAAAAAAATCTATAGAGCAAACAAACTCTACACAGGATCTGAGAAATATCCATATCTTAATCATGGGATCTAAAAGAGGTATAACTTTGCCATATTTGATGCAACCCATACCAAGTGATATTCCATTGTTTAGTGCTAGTCCAGGTCTAAACAGTGAACCAACGTTGAGCTCATTATCTTGAAAACTGACAAAGCTATAGCAGCTTTAATGTTAAAACCCAACAGTATGGTCAATACACCTTTACTGTGGAATAATATCCCATATCCTTGAATATGAGGTATAACTTCTACAAAGGATCCTGTTTATCATTCAAAGCATCATATTTCTTCCTTTATGGGGTTCCCATACAGGTTCTGCGTAGCATTATATATGTTATAGACATCAGAAGAGCGCTGTGTGGTCTCCAAATGAAGGTGTTCACCCTGTATTGATGAAAACTGCCCAGATGTGGTTTCAAAACCACATCTGAGCCCAAGAGTGAGTATAAAGGCTATGTTCAAGCCACAAGCCAGTCCTTGGAAGTAAAAATTCTTCACTCTTACTATGTGAAAAGGTACAGAGGGCCTTTCCACCCAATTGCAGGATAAAAAGGTGCCTTTTCTCTGCCAAAAAGAGAATCCCCCTCCTAATCTTAAATTCCTATGTAGTAAAACTGTCCAAAACAGTTATACTCTTGGAAACTAAGCAGGTTCTACTTTAGTCTTAGTCTTTTATTGCTTATTATAGTTATCAAACCAATAATCAGTGCATTCACGGCTTTCAGAAGCACTCACCACCACTATTCTCCATAGTAAAGCCCCAAATTTTATTATTAAACATTTTTTTACTATGAATTACCATGTATAAGTCTGAATGAAAGCTATATATATTATTTTATAGCTTGATTATATACTCAGCCTGATATTTTGGGGTCCTGGTAATGTTTTTGAACTATTTTCAGGACTTTTTTTTACACAAAAGTGAGTTTTTTCTTATCTTTTATTTTTCGCTGATCATTAATTTTATTTTTAAGCATGAAAATACCTAAAATAAAGAATAGTAATATATTATTATTTTTGAGTTGTATAAAGTCATATAACACTGTGTTTTTTATTTTTATGCATGTTTTGACATGGTATACTGAAATCTAATTAAGACAGTCTTATTTGGGAGTTTTTTGTTACAAAAACAAAAAATTGCTTGTTTTTTCTTTCAAAGACTTAAAGAATCCTCCGAGATGTAAAGAGCAGGTCCAGAGGTGTGGTTTAACAGATTGGAAGTCTCAATTGCTCATACTAAGCCACTTTATTCAGTTATTTCTGTTAATTACAGAATACCACTGTGAGATATTTGAGTTAAAGCTGTAACAAAACATCTGTCAAACAAAATTTTTGATGTGGAAGGTGGTATTACTAACCCACAGTCACTGTGAAGAAGTGTAATACAGACATATATTACACCAGAGGCTATTCTCTGACATTCAAAGCATTGTTAAGAGTCAAGACTGAAATTGAGCCCTCATATTTTTCAAATAGTGGAAGAAAACCTCATATCACTAGAAGAAACATCACAGGATATGAGCCTTGAGCTATATTTTACATACCCAAATAGGCCAGAAAAATCTTTAAATATAACTTTTGAGCTATGCATAACCCATAAGTCATGAATATATTCAAAATTCATTTTTCTTTATTTCAGAAAGGATGAATAACCTTTTTTGAATAAGTAAAGCCATGGAGTTAAGAGCAGATTTGGATTCTACACAAGAGTTTCACCTAGGGTATCTCCATAGAGTGAATCAGCTTAAGTTAATTCTAAGAGGTGGTAATATGGAAAATACTTCAATACCACATAAAAGAACTGTGAAATTTTTTGTTTTTCTCAATTTCACACCAAAATAATGGGAATGTGAGAAATCCCATGTTTCATATACACTAAGAATAGTCTTATGCATGTTTGTGGCACTGAATATTGTGGTATTTTTAAATACACATTTGGTACACCCATAGTAGATATATGTCTTGAAGCCTGAATTTCTATTTTTGATGTGAAAATAGTCAAGGTGGACAAAAGACATCAAAGAGAGCCAGGGTACCTAACTTCTGAGGCCTCTGAGGTGTGGAAAGCTCTAAAGATTGTATCCATGGCTGATCTTAGCCCAATTAGTCCACTAAAACCTTATGGTAACTTGGTCACCAAGTTAAAATCTCATTAGATCATCAGAAAATAGCAAATAAGCTGCTATCTTGACGTGTCAAGGAGGCAAAGAGCAGCTTAGACTCCTGTAACCATGTGAATTCTTAATTAATTACCATGGATAAACCCTAAAAGAGTAATTGAAACCCTTTTTGAACTAGTATTCATTGATTTACCTCATAGGAACCAGAAATATAGTACTATTTGCAATTCTACATAGAAATGAGTTAAAAACTTCAAAAATCCATTAAAAATACAATTCTTAATAAATCATTATGAAGGTTTAAGGACCAATTCAGAACACTATCATAATTTTATAAGTAAAATTAAAAGTCTTACAGTCCATTTTTGATAATTCTATGTGAAATACTGAATCTTCAAAAATTCACACAAAATACAACCTGTGATGAAATTTCCAATAGCATTGATACATTTGAGAAATTAGTGTTTATTTTGAAATAAAAGAAGATTTACTGTTTTTACTCCTTTTATTCTTAACCATATTTGGGTTGGTAGTCATGTAAAAGCATCAATTAAGTAATTATGATAATCTTACATGACAACAGATGAGGAAATCATTAATGCAAAAAAGGATTAATGCTTTCTCCCTCACTGGTTTCTCAGTCTTCTTAATGGCATGCCTCTGTGAGCTGTCTTAGACTTAAAAGAGGCCTCCTCTTGCTGTTTTTTCCAAAATACCAACAAGTAACTATTAGTTAATCTTTTCTTAAAGTGTTTTATTTTTTCAGAATAAGCAGAAAGATGTGAAATAATAGAAGTAAGCTATATATTGTTGTAATCCTGTTATAAATCAATGTTGATCCTTCAAATCCACAATTATCTGTCAAATCTTTCTACTATTATCATTCAATAAGCTCTTTGGAGTATTAGTGAGTGTCTTGTCTTAATTCTTAAAGGTTTTTCTCTAGTAATAGTTTTCTTCAAGAGTTTTATTTATAATTATTCTTACAAAAGATAATTATATATTATAATAATTTTATTGTTTTAATAAAAAAGCTTTATTATTAAATACTTCTTGTAATTGATTCTTGTAGACAATTACTGCTTACTGGTATAATCACTAGTAGTGTGTAACAAGTAAAAGAAATTATTAATTAATCAATTATTTAATTCCGGTTATAATATTTTTTATCATTATATTTAATAAGAACAGTCATAGTACTGTTGATTAATAGTAATATCATCAACAGTTTAATAGACACATCTTACACAGGAGAACTCACCAGTGATACCCTCAGACACAGACCACATGCAGAAGGGCAAAGGAAAGAGCAGAAGTGATACCCTCAGTTCAACAAGAAGTGGACACTAATTGCTGCTCAGAGGACCACAAAACCAGATAGTTCTGCCTCCCTACAAGGTAAACCAAATTTGATAACCTTTAAAGGGAAAAAACCAATCATTAACCCAGTTGTAACTTCTAAAGGAGAATTTCTCAAAGCTTTAGATTAAAAATTTGTAAAAGGCACAGTAAAAGGTAAATAACCAAAGAAGAAGAAGTTTTTTACTGATTGAAGACATTAATATCATGTCTCCTGTACACCTCAGAGAACTCAAAGTCCCAAGGAACAATCCAGAGGAAAGAACAGGACTGTTCAGATCCAGATGAGGGTGTGGAAAGCATGGTGAATGAAAATAAAATCAGGGAAATGATTCCCAAACTTCCATTCACCTTCCATTTCATCAAACACCCCCAACCAGAGGACTGGACAGACATGTATCAAGTACTTCAGCTCCACCAGCTCCTGAAAGAAATGTTTCAATGGAGCATGTGAAAAAAGAGATTAAATCTGGCCTCTCACTGGGAAGGAATATGGGAAAGCTTCCAGAGGCATTGATCAGACAGAGATAATTCAAAGATCTTATGGGAATCACCAAAGGTTGGAATCCCAACAAGAAGTTCAAGCTCTTAGAAAAGAGGGAAGCCAAGATAAGGGAAAATCAAGCCACAATCCAGGCTATAGAGGAGAAATGGAGCCAGAAAGAGCACATTCTGACTCCTCCAAGCTCCTAAGGAGAAGACCAACCTAACACCCAGTGGATTCACACCACTCAGAATCCAGAAAATCAGTGGCCAAGAGTCACCATTCTTCACAATTCCAGGAAGATTCCAGGATAAGACAAGGACCAAAGGGGAAGAAAAAGAATTCTTTGAGAAATAGGAGGAAAACATTATACCCAATGATCCATATGCTTTTGGACTTAGTGAAGGAAGTACATAGAAACAGCAGATAATTCTGAATACATCTTATGGAATCAGTACACCTACAATTAGAAATGATATTCCCACTCAGAATGAACATAGTGTTGTTACACCTGAGAGTGAAATAAACAGTAATTAACTGTAAGATGTGACTATGAAACTGATGATAATATCAGTATTAATCAACAATACTGTGTCTGTTCTTATGAAATATAATAATAAAGTATTATTATAACCACAATTAAGTAATTAAAGAATTATTTCTTTCATGTGTTAAGCACTACTAGTGATTTTAACAGTGAGCAAGTAATTGTCTACTAGAATCAATTACAAGAAGATTTTAATGATAAAACTTCTTTTATTAAAATAATAAAATTATTTTAATATATAATTATCTTTTGCAAAAATAATTATAATGATAATTCTTGAAGAAAACTAATTTTAGAGAAAAACTTTAAGAATTAAAGATAAATCACTCACCAATATTCCAAACAGCTTATTGAAAGATAAGATAGAGAGATTTGACGTGGAATTGTGGATTTTAAAGATCAAAATGGATTCATAACAGTATTAAAACAATATATAGTTGGATTCTATAATTGCACGTCTTTCTGATTGATTCTGAAAGATTTAAAACACTTAAGAATAGCTGTAACTAATACTTACTTGTTGGTAATAATGATTAAATGATAATAAGATGATGATGTGGAAAAAACGGCAAGAAGAGGCTTCTTTTAAGTCAACAACAGCTCAAAGAGGCGTGCCATGGAGAAAACTGAAAAACCAGTGAGTGAGAAAACAATAAACCTTTTTGGATTATTGATTTCATCATCTGTTGTCACATAAGATTATCATAATTACTTAATTGATGCTTTTACATGACTACCAACCCCAATATGGTTAAGAATAAAAGGAGTAACATCTGTGAATCTTCTTTTATTCCAAAATAATCATTTATTTCTCAAAGTTATCAATGTTATTTCCAATTTCATCACAGGATGTAATTACTGTGAATTTTTGAAGATTCAGTGTTTCACGTAGAATAGTCAAAAATGGGCTGTAAGTAAAACTTTTAATTTTACTAGTAAAACTGTAATTCTTTTTGGTTTTACCATAGATAATACAGTTCTACATTAGTCCTGAACCTTTCAGAAATATTCATTAAGAATTTTATTTTTAATGCATTTTTGAAGTTTTTACCTCATTTCTACATAGAATTGCAAATATCAGTGGTTCACTGGTTTCTACGAGGTAAATCAATGGATACAAGTACAAAAAGGGTTTTAATTACTCTTGTGGGGTTTATCGATGGGAAGTCATTAAGAATTGGCATGGTTACAGGAGTCTAAGTAGCTCTTTACCTCCTTGGCACGTCAAAATAGCAGGTTATTTGCTATTTTCTTAAGTTTTACTGTAGTTGTAACATGGTAACCAAGTTCCCAAAAGGTTTTAGTTTACAAATTAGGCCAAGATCAGCCATGGATCCAAGCTTTGGAGCTGTAAATGCCTCTGAGGCCTCAGAAGTTGGGTACCCTGGCTCTCTTTGATGTCTTTTGTCCCCCTCGACTATTTTTCACGTCAAAATAGAAATGCAAGCTTCAAGTGAGATATCCACAATGGGTGTACCAAAGGTCCATGTAAGAATACCATGATATTAAGTGCTAAAAACATGCATAACATTATTCTTAGTGTATATGTAACATGGCATTTCTCACTTTCCCATCATTTTGGCGTGAAATTAAGAAAAACAAACATTTTCATGGATCTTTTATGTGGTATTGATGATGTGGTATTGAAGTATTTTCCATTTTAGCACCTCAAAGAGTTAATTTGAGCTTATTAACTCTATGGAGCTACCCTAGGTGAATTTTAGTGTAGAATCCAAATCTGGTCTTAAATCCATGGATTTACTTCCTCAATAAAATGTTATTCATCTTTTCTGAAATCAAAAATGATGAATTTTGGATATATGCATGACTTATGAGTTATGCATAATTCAAAATTTCTTTTTAAGATAATTGTGGCCTATTTGGGTATGTAAAATATACCTCAAGGCTCGCAAAAGGGGTGAGTTTCCTGTTTCTTTTGATACCTTTTGAGCTGATTTGGCTTAGATCCATGTTTTGGTGGTATCTTGGCTATACCATTGATTTATGGTATTTGGCTATCATGCTTGTGCTCTGAGTTTGAGTCACAGGCTGAAATACCCTCCCTCTAAAGAAGGATCATCATTGATGAGACTGTTCAGTCCTCCTAGAGGCTCTGAATATCCTTAAATGAAGGTTATGTCACAGGGGCTCTTCGAAGTGAAGAGGGCCTGGCACTCAGTAAACTGGGACTCACTTATGGAGGGCTCAAAGATATGGTAAGAAGGAACACACTGAAGAGTGTTAAAGATAAATTGCTAAAAGAATAATATAAGAAAAGCAGCAACAAGAATAAGAGTAAGAATTAGAAGAGCCAACCACAAACAAGTCCAAGTCCACTGTTTCAACCTGTCAGAATGGAAAGAGGAGGGTTAATAAGGATATGGCCACCCAACTCATACTGTACAGGCAAAGAGAGAAAAGGCAAAGACTAACTTAAAATTAAATAATTATAATATCCAATTATAAGGATAAGAATAATTATGAAATAATAAATAAACTAAATTAATTAACTGGGGAAAAATCCCCAGGGGGGAGAAAGAGGGGCTGGTATATGTGAGAATCACCAGCCCTGATCCAGAGGAAGAATTTTCATGAGAATAATTGATGATTGAATTGAGTCTGGCCAATACAGGTCCTGTACGGCTGTACAGAACCTGTACCAGAGGTGTGGTGTATTTGAGTGATCATACAGTTCCATATTGGTGTATTGAAACTGTATTGGGTGAATCCAACCTGTACAGGTATTGACAGGCTGTATTGATGTACCAAGCTGTATGCATGTTTCAGAATGAAGATTGCTGAAACTGAATGCTGATGCAGATACTGGATTTGCTGGTTTGGGGTGTTTGAGTGGGTGTATGAATGAATACCCTTACCCCTGATGGATGGTTGTGACAGGTTATCATCTGGTATGGCATCTTCTGCCAACCACTTGTCCTTATCAGCTGTATGGTTCTTGAGTCTAACTAAGTACTGTCTCTGATCCTTACCATTAAGTCTGATCTTCCTTGCCTTGATAATTTTCTTCAAAGGTCCAGGGGAGTACTCCACTTCCACTATTTATGGTGCGGTGGGGCTCTTCTTCCTGGAGGAGAATTAATCCTCCTTGGTGTGGAAGTATGGCTTGACTAAACTCACTGGAAAGACTGGGTGTTTCCTGGAATATTCCTCTGTGAGTTTGACTTCCACTGCATTTTTCCGTATCAATTTAATAATAGTGAAGAGCCCTACAAATGAGTCTCTCATTTTCTTGGGTCCATTGAGATTATTAAAGTTTAGTGTAGAAACTAGCACTTGGTCACTTCTCTAAAGACAGGTTCCATGTGTGATTTGTCCCACCTCTGCTTTTATATTCTTTTTCCTCAACTATGAATTTGGCTTCTGTGTCACAAGCTCTCTTCCACATTTCATTGAAATCTTTGGCTGTGGGGTGGATGGTCAGAAGATTTTTCTTCAAGTGATCCACAGGCAATAGTGGATTCCACCCTTTTTCTACCAGTGCAGGTGTTTTTCCTGTGGTAGAGTTCTGACTTGTGTTATAAGCCAGTTGTACCGCTGGTAGAAGGGTAACCCAGTCATGGGTGTAACCCTCATGGTCCTTATATTCCATGCCATAGGCACAGAATCTTCTAAGGATATCCTCCATTGTCTGGATAATCCTTTCAGCTAATCCATCTGTTTGCAGATGGTAAGCTGTGGAAAATGAAAGCTTGGTACCAAGCATGTCATACAAGTTTGTCCAAAATTCAGATGTGAACTTTGGGTCCCTGTCACTGATAATGATCTTAGGGACTCCAGAGGTAGATATGATGTTGTTCCAGAGTAACAGAGCAGTATCCATGGCTGTGTCCTCCTTCTGACATGGTAGGCACCTCATACTCTTGCTGAACCTATAAAATATGATTAAGCAGGCATTGAAGTTTTCTTTGCCTCCTGGGACAAGTCCTGTAACCCAGTCCATGTTGATGGTTTCCCATGGGTGCTTGGGTTCTTCTATGTGTTGAAGTAACCCATACTTCTTCCCATGTTTCCTGTTTTCCTTTTGGCATCTTTCACAAGTGTTGATGTATTCACTCAACTTGTGTTCCCATTTGGGCCACCAAGCAGTGCTTGCTACCCTCTCCTTAGTCCTGTCTTCACTCATGTGTGCCATATAGGGGCAGTAATGGCATTCCTGCAGGGTCAAGGATATATGGTCCCTGTCTATTATTGTGAGTGCACTAGTGTGCTTTGGTCTATGGTAGAGCAGGCCATCTATAAGGAAAAATTTATTGTCCTTATAGTCCCTCAACCAGGGTTCCTCAAACTGGGATTCCAGTTCTGGGCTCCTGTATTTTTGTTGAAGGAGTTTCGACAATATTCCACACTGTTTTTGTGTGGATGAAGAATTCAGTGTGCAGTTCTGAGGAATGTATTACCAATATGGGAGTTTCTGTTCCTTCTGAATCAGTGTTTCCACTGTCTGGGGTACCATTTTCTGGTGCCCATTCAGAAAATCTGAAGTTTTTCTTCCTGTCTATTTCCATGAAATGGATAGGAATTTTAGCTGCTACTTCAGGGTCATAAGCTGGGTTGATTTTGAAATTATCCAATGGCCATCTGCATTGGTAAGGCTTTTACCTTCTTTGTATATGATGGGCATATTCCCTCTATACTCTTGGATGGCTATGTGCCACCTCAACATGTGTCTATTGGTAGTCCTCATACTCAGTAAAGACTTCAAGGCTGTTCAGTCTGTGTAGAATTCAAAGACTTCACCCTCCAAATAATAATTGAGTTTCTCTAGATCCCAGACTAAGAATAGACATTTGCTCTGGGTGGCCCCATACCTGGCTTCTGAATCTTTCAGTTGCCTAGAGATGTAACATATTACTCCTTCTCTTGGTCCACCATCCAAAACTTGTCTCTGGTGAAGGGCTTCTCCCAAGCATTGGCTGCATGCTGCATCTATGTATTACTTGAATGGTAGTTCAAAGTCAGGCAAGATGAGAACAGGTGAATTTTTGAGTTCATGTTTGATCCTCTCATATGCATCCCTTCTTTCCTTGGTAATTTTAAATAACTACATCGTTTGAACATAGCTTGTATGAATTACTAGTTATGTGGGAAAGATGTTTGATGTGGTTTATTTAGTAGCTATCAAACCCAAGGAAAGATTGCATCTGTTTGATGTTTCTTGGGACTGGCTTTTTCAGTACTGCTGCTAGTTTGTTCTGGTCAATCGCCAGACTAAGAACTGAAACTTTATGTCCTAGAGATAGTAGCCCTTGTTGGCCAAAATTGCACTTTTTGAGTGAAATTTTCAAATTGATGGGTGTGTATATACTTATTACTCTGTCTATGTACTGCACATGGTCTTCCCATGTCTCTGAGTTTATAAGATGTCATAAATATATACTACCATTCAGCCTTCCAATATTTCTTCTTGAAATATGGTTTCCATCATTCTTTGTAAGTAGGCTGGTGCATTTTTGATTCCAAATGGCATCCTGTTGTACTCATATATGCCAATATGGCATATGATTCTGAGTAACTTCATGGAGTTTGGTTTAACTCCATTCTGGTGGAAGCCTTTAATACAATCCATTTTGGTTATGTATTTGGCTTTTGCATGTTTGTCTAAGGCATGAGGTATCCTGGGTATAGGGTTCCTGTCAGCTTTTGTGTAGTTATTCAGAGCTCTGAAATCTCCACACAGCCTAGACTTGCCATCATGCCAGGTGCTCAGCACAGGAGTGGTAATTTCCACTATTTCATTGTGTACAATCTTTCTAATGACATCCATGTCTAGGAGTTCATTGATATGTTTCCAATTTCTTTCCTAGTCTCCAGGCTTGCTTGGTATGGAGGTCTCCTGAGCATGGGTGGATAAGGTCTTTTGAAATCCAGATATAGTTCTATATCATGGCCTCTAATTTTTCCTAGGGGCTCTTCACCAATGGTAAATGCTGCTCTATTCTTTCCAAGCATCATCAGTACACTTAGTTTCTGTTTACTGATGAGGGTAGTGCTGAACTGGCCCTCTCGAAATTCATTCAGTAGTTATTGCAGTGGATCATGGGCAGATATTTGGTATATATCAAGTGAAAATACCTTTTCCTTGTTGGTACCAATGGTAATCTGCCTGTTTTTACTATTTTAAATATCAATTCCATACATCCTCTGGTAATCTATTCCCAGCAAAAACCCTTGGATGTGGGCATCATCAAGCACAAAAAACTCTGAATTGATTCTGATGTTACCTTTCCTATGGGGTAGAATTATCTCTTTGATAATTGCTTCAATAGAAGTCATCTTCCCTGATGCACTCTTGAAGTTCTTTGCCTTGGTAGGCAAGAGCTGTTTTTCCCAGTTCAGGAAGTCGTTTTCCAGATAATTTCTGGCCACTATGGGCAGTGTGCTCTACTGTCAATTATCAATGGATGTTGAGCATTCTCAATGCAAACAGTCATTTTTGTGGCTGTCCCATGTATGTATGCCATCTCTTTGGTTGGTGTAACCAGAAATCTTTGTGAATCTTGTGTGTGTTTGCACAAGTTGTTTTTGGAAGTGTTTTGTGGCATGCCTGCTTCCAACTGTATGTCCTGGATTTCTAGTGGTTTGTCCTCTGGGTATTCCACTAGAAATTTCTCTCTTGGGTCTTGCTCCTCATCAGATTGTTCTCTGATGGCATCTCCCATAGAGTCTGATTCAGAATCCTATGTGGGGGATTCCTCCTCTGGGACTTTCTCAATGGCATAGACTTTTTACTTTTCCTTTGGATAGTTTTTGGAATAGTGGCCTGTTGAGCCACAATTGTGACAAGAATTTTTCTTCTTAGCCACTTCTACCACTCTTTCTATGGGCTTGTCTTGAAGCTCCACCCTGAAAGGTTGTTTCTCTTTGAAACCACTGCCTTTATATGGGGTGTATTTCCCTATATGAGTTCTTTTCCTTACATCCTGTAAGGTATTTGCAATGTCATCTAGAGTGTAATTGTGGATGCATCTGCATTTTACTGCATGCTCTAGTTCTCCTGGCATTTGTGTCAGGAGTTTGTGATGCCTCATCTGAATGTTCATTTCAGGATCAATGGCTTTAAGTCTTTTAGCCTGTCTAAGACACAGCTCATATGGATATTTTTCCACAGAGTATATTTCATTTTCAAATGACATTATCTTTTGCAATATCCAGGTACCATTACTGTAATTCTGGATTATTTGACTCTTCCACCATGGCCAGTTTCTTCTTCCATGGATTTCTTTCATTTCTGTGTACCAAATACTAGCATGTCCTTAAAATGCTGTATTAAGTATAGCAGTAATCAAGTAGTCTGGTATGCTTGGTACATCAATTAAGAGTCCATAAATAAAATCTATGAGTTCTATATGATCATATCATCCAGTTCCAGAGGATTTGGGCTAGCTTGAGGCCTCAGGAAGCTGTTTCAAGGCTTCATTCTCAGCACAAGACATATTATCTCCATCCTGGTATTGTGATGGAGATCTTTCCTTATTAATCAACATGGCATCTGGTTTGATGTCATGGTTGTGATATGGATTATCCATAACATGATCTTGTGGTTGGGGCTTCATGCTATGGTAGACATTACACAGTTTGTTTATGTCTTGATACAGAGAATTCCTGTCCCTTTTTCTGTGGTGTTGTTCTTCAAAGACTATATGCAGTCTTTTGTTGGTCTCTTCAGAGGCTTTGCTCAATTGAGCATGTCCTTCTTGAGGGGTTTTAACAATTTTGTCCATGGAGGCTGTTGATTATTTCATCCTCTCATAGCTTGCTTCAAGTTCTGAAAACTGCTTTTGAGTTTGCTCAGAATATTGGGACATTTTTAAGCACAGTGCATCACTGTTTATGTTACTGTCAGGTGTGACGACATTATGTTCAATCTGAGTGGGGGTAATATTTCTATTAATAGCACTACTGATTCTAGAGTTACTTACAACTACTTCTGGTTCTTTTGCACTTTTTTCACCAAACCTAAAAGCTTCTGTATCATTGGGTATGACTCTCTCTTCCTCTGGTGGAAGGTGGTCTTGATTTTGCCCTTGTATCCTTGTCTTCTCCTGGAAACTTCCTGAGATTGTGAAGAATGGTGACTCTTGGCCACTGATCTGTTGGTTTCTGAATGGTGTGAAGCCACTGGAGAGTTTATTTGGCCTGCTCCTTGTGAGCCTGAAGGAATCTGAGTATTCCCTGTCTGGGTCAGCTGTTTTTCTATAGCTTGGATAGTGGCTTGATTCTCCCTTATTCTGTTTGCCCTCACCTCCAGGAGTCTGAACTTCCTGGTGGGATTCCAACCTTTGGTGATTACCATAAGGTCTTTGAAGTCTATCTCTTAGAGACAAATCTTCTGGCAACTTGCTCCAAGTTCTGCCCAGTGGGATTCCAGGTTGAAACTCTAGTTTTCCATGCTCCATTGAAATAAATCTCTGAGGAGTTGGTGTAGCTGAAGAGTTTGATTCATATCTTTCCAGTCCTCTGGATTGAGGTTCCTGTTTAATTGGAAACTGAATGGCAGAGTGGGTATAATCTCCCTCAGTGTCCCGCCATCCACCACCGCGTCCAAGGTGTCCTCTTCCAGGTCTTCTGGTCCTGGACAAGCCTTCTCTGTCCTCTGGTTGGTTCCTTTGGAAGCCAAGGTTTCTGAGGTTTACAGGTGACATATCAGTGCTTGCAAGCAGTCAAAAACTGTATTTTCTTAGGGTATTTACCTTTGACTGTGCCTTGTACAAATTTGTTGTCTGCTGATTTTGGCAATTTACCTTTAGAGGTTACAACAGGGTTAATTATGGTAATATTCCCTGTAACAGTCGTTACGGTTTGTTTACCTTGTATTGAAGCAGAGGTTTGTGGTTTTCTATTCCTCTGAGTGGCAATGGGTGTCCACCTTTTTGTGGTAATCAGGCCTTCCCTGTTCTGCTTTCCCTCTCCCTTGCTGCCCTCTGGTTCCAAGGGTGTCACTTGTGTGTTGGCCTGTGACTGGGTCTTAAGTGGTATGTAGTTTTCTTCCACTGAGTCAAATGGGAAAAGAGGGCTTAATTTCAGTTGAGACTTCTTAAAATGCTGTTTTCATGTCCAAGAATGGCCTCTGGGCTTGTATATTACTACACTATGCCCTTGTATAATGACAGTGTAATTGAATTAACAATTCCATGTCAGAAATACAGCTTACAGATACCTGGTACACTGTTTGTATGCCAGTATCTCACAGATTAACTTGTTATTAGCAAGCATAATCTGATAAAAATTGATATATAAGAGGGTAATTGAATCAACAATACACCCAACCATGCCCCAAGTGTTGATTTTACAGAAACAGGTGTCAATATTTAATCAAGAAAACGTCTTTATTAATGGCTTAAAGTGTTTTTATATATAAAAATGCCAAAAATAAGGGTTTTTGTGGTGATTAAATTATAATAAACCATGCCACAATGTGATTAAAGAAGATAAATAATGGCGGTATATGACATATACCATTGTAAAAATATATATAAGATATATATTATATATATTTTTATTTAAGAATTACACCTAAAAAGATGAAACAAGTTGTCAGAATAAGAAAATAAGAGAAAAACTCACTCATAAGGTCCAAAGTGTTAAAATAATCATGGTCAGGCCCCCAAGATGTCAGGCTGAGTCTATCATAAAGGTGTATAATAGTGTTTACAGGCTTCAACTATGACTGTGACACAGTAAGAATGGTAATAAAAATTGTTTGTGATTATAATAAGGGTTTAAAAAGGGAATAAGGGATTTACTATAATGATATAGTGGTGGTGAGTGCTGCTGAAAGCCCTGGGTGCAGTCTTAGCAGTTGGATTACTATAAGAAGAGCTACAATACGTAGGTTTGAAGTATAACCTGGTTATTTTCCAAGAGTATAGCTTTTTTTAACAGTTGTACTACATAGGAATTCCTTTTCTGGCAGTGAAAAGGCCTCCTTTCATCCTGAAATGGAGTGAAAAGGCTGCTAGACCTTTTCACCTAAAGGAAGTGGAGATTTTTCACTCTCTAGGACAGGCTTGTGGTTTGAAAGAGTCCTGTATAGCCTGTATTGGGCTCAGATGTGGTTTTGAAACCACATCTGGGCAGTTTTCACCACTACAGGGTGAAAATGGTCATCTGGGGACCACATAGCCTGATTCTGACGTGTATGACATGTAGAATGCTGTAGAGAACCTGTATGGGACCCCATATTGAATGAGCTATGAGGTATTGAAGTAAAAAAAAGCTTCTTCATCTGTTTGACACCTCATAATCATAGTTGTGGGATAACATCCCATGGTAAGGCTGTATTGGCCAAACTGTGGGATTTTGATCTTGAAACAGCCATACCTTTGACAGTTTTTGAGCTACCAACCTGAAAGTTGGTTCCTTGTGTAGCCCTGTATGTGCTCTACAAAATGGTACCTAAGCTGATATGGTTATCATTCAATATGGCAAAGGTATGCCATGTACAAGATTTCTGTACATATGCATGTTTTAGGCAAAAAGCTGTATTTGGCTTGTTTTCCCTATACCTTTAGTTCTAGGTGCTATATGTTGAAATGAAGGGCACCATAAGATAGCCCTTATTTTTGATTTTTCCAAAAAGACCTCACTTTAGGTATCTCATGCCAAAACTGTAGAAGTTAGATGAGAGGTAAATATTTTATTCACCCTTATTTGACCTGAATTGGGCCATAACTTCTGTAATACTGGTGCTAGCTCAGTTTGGCTAGTACCATTGGATAGCCCCAACCTAGAGCTCCATTTTAAATACCCATTTTATGGGGTTAAGCCTGTCCTCTTTATATCAGATGAGAGGTGAAAATGAAGGTTTATGCTCAGCAAAAACTTTGAGAAGAATAACTTTGTTATTCTTTGTCCTATGATAATGGGACTTGTATATTTTGAAAGTGGTGAGTTTCCTCTTTCTTTTTATAGCTTTTGAGCTCGTTCTTCTCAGCTGCATGTTTTGGTGGTATCTTAGCTTTACCATTGGTTTATGGTATTTGGCTGTCATGCTTGTGCTCTGGTTTTGAGTCACAGGCTGACATTCATGGCTTATTTCAATTCTTTAATTAATTGCATTTTCTCATAATTTCTTTTTTTATTTTTGATTTTTCATTTTGAGTCAGTTTTTGTAACTCTTTTTTATTGTTATTCTATTGTTTTTTAAATTTTGAATTGTTTGAGTTTTCCTTTTATGTTGCTTTTTATTTCTTTGAAATTTTTTGAAATTTTTAAATGTTAAGGTTTTTTTTTCATTTGTAATTTTATCAAGTTTTTTTTTAATTTTGTTAATAGGGGGCGTCAAAGTCACCAAATCCCAGGTTTTTCATTTGAAAATCACATGGCATTGTGAATAAGTCCCCTGGTATTTTCACCAAATATCATGCTTCTGGGATTTCAGTTTGAAACCCAACCCCAATGAGTATTCACCATTCACAATTTTACGACATATTCCTCCACACACTATTTTTGAAAATCTGACCAATACGGTTACAATCCATTTATAGTTCTCCATCCATTTAATAAAATTCCTTGTTCAAAAGAAAAACACATAAAGTCAGATGTGAAGATACCCTCCAGCCTTACTCATCAATCAGGTCACTTAGTTCATACTGATTATTTAACCATAATTAATTGGCTTTCAAGAAGATAAAACTTTGAGTCATTTTTTGGTGCTAGTGGTTCCACATAAACTGGAAGGCCTCCTCTGTCAAAGAAGCAAGGGTTTTGGCTTATGGACATTGAGGTAAACAAAAAATCACAACATGGCCTAAATCTTAGCTTAACTGCGTCTGGACTAAATAAAGAATATCAGAGTAAAGTAATAAAATAAATGAGTGAAAATCTTGGAAGTATGTGTCTTTGCTATGCTGAAATGCATTCACTCTTTGGCCACAAGTCCAATTTTACTCCCATTTCAAACTACTATTTTCAAGAAAAAGACAGCTTAAATGGTGATGACGATGATCTCTTGCTTCATAAGGTAAGCTATCATCTTTTTTATTTTTAACTAAGATAATTAAAGCTCATTTGCATTTTAAAGGGGAAGAATTGTTTTGAATTACCTGTTAATCTGGATCCTTTGCTTAATAATGATGATGACTTGGATCAAGTCAAAAACATTAAACATGAATAAGTAAATACACTTAAGAATGATATTTATTATTTCTGCTTTGACCAGAAAAGTAAATCCATAACTCATTTGACACAAAAGTTTATTAAAGCATTGAGACCCAAACTGAATGAAAAGAGTGGTTCCAGGAAAATGTTGATGGATATGTTTGCACCTACTTATGAAGTTAGCTTGAATAATGGCAAAAGGGTATGTCTTAAAAATTCTGGTCACTTTGATCAATCCTACAAAAAAATTCATGATTCATAGCCTGTGAAACCAGTGATAATTCTTGTTTGGAGTGGCACAGGGAGAGGTGGAATTAAGAGAAAGTGAGGAACATGAAAAAGCAAAGGTTTGAAGAAGTGAAGTTGAAAAAGCAGATGGAGTTTGAAAAGAAGAAACACACCAAAAAATATTAATTTGAAAAAGAAACACAGACCTGGGAATTGGAATAGAAGGTAAAGCAATGCCAGATGGATCTCACTATAGAAGCATTGTCATCAAGCCAGACAATCGAAAAGCTGGAATTTATTCTTACATTAATCAATAAAAAGGAAGATATTAAGTATATGTTGTGGGATCATTTTATAATGTGGTGATTTGTCAAATAGAATTTATATTTCTTTGCAATTGGGGCACAAAGCTTCAATTGATCTTATGTTTTATAATGGGATTGAAATTTATGACAAAATGGAAAATTTGATCAAGTTTTGCATTGAGAATTTATGTGCCAAAGACCAATGACCAAGTTTGTTCAAATCGAATATGAAGGCTTCCCTGAAATTTTTTTTCTTTAGCTTTTTTTCAAAAAAAAAGTGGATTTCCCCTTCAATTTTGATTTTTTCAAATAAAAAAGGAAACATTTACACTGAATTGCTTTTTTTGATTTTTTTCAAATACAAGCTAATTCCTTTTTAAATAAAACATAAATCAACTGCACGGATTGTTATTTCTAAATTTTTTTCCAATACCAGTTGAATTTTTATTTTTAAATTAAAAAAATCCTTTTCACCAAAACACTGCTATTTCAAAAATAGCCCTGGTAAAAACTTCATCCCTTCACTCCCAATTATTTCACAAAAACTGATTTTCTTTTTCTTACTAAATGTTTTCAATTTTTTCAATTTTATGTTTTTCTTTTTTATAATCAGGTCAGTTCTTTTTATTTTAATGTTTCATTTTTCAACAGGCCTATCTTTATCATATTCACCTCAGTCTCATCAAACATCCATCCTTCTATCCACCACCTGCCAGCATCCATCCTTCAATCACCCTAGAACCTTCCAAAAAAGCTTCTAGGAGGTTCTAGGGCTTAATTGCTTTAAATAGCTATGAATCAATTCCTAATTGATTTAAACAGTTTTTTTTAATTTTTTTACTTTTTAATGGCCTGCAAGAGGCTTTTAACATATTTTGATAATTTGTTTTAATTTTTTTTCAAATGAACTTAATCTTTGATTGATAGAAATAATGAAACAGTTTTTTTGGTTTCTTCATTTTCATTCTTTTTTTGGTTTCTTAATTTTCTCTTTTCATAATTCTGATTATTATAATAACAAACCAATGTTTTTTCTTTTTTTTCTTGTCTTTTCCAATGATCATTGATTTTTTTTGAAATTAAATCATTATCATTACTGATAATCTGTAATTTATTTTTTTTCCTCTTTTTATTTTTTTGATCATCATCATAACTAACATTTGGATTTTTTTGTATTTCTTTCTTATGATCATCACTGATGATCTATTTCTATTTTATTTTATGGATCATTATTATTTCTGATCCTTTTCATTTTTAATTCCTTTCAATATTTTATCATGCTGAAGATTCTTTCAATTTGTTTTTTAATTATTTGTAAATATGTGGTGGATTATTTATAAGGGTTTTTTATGAAATGTCATTCAATTTCACCCCCTTCCATCATCTTTGAAATTGATAAAAGGCTCCTCCTCTCTCTCACTCTGAAAATCATTCTGATGATGTCATGGTTACAACTAAACCAGACCCAGCACATCAGCAGAATGATTTGAATGATGATAAAACTATTATTACTCCTCTCGCTGTCATGGTTAGGACTAAACCACATATAGAACATCATAAGGACAATAATACTGAGCCATTAAAACACAGAATATGAGAGCTTCTCAACCATCTCAATTGCCAAGAAATAAGCAAATACCTCATGGTTAAAAATTCCATCAATAGGAACTTTACCCAATCCTTATGAAATGATTGATACAACACAAAAGCCAATTTTACCCATTATCATTTATGAAAGAAACATGTTTGTCCTTTCTTCTGGAAGCTCTCAAATAATAGAAGACCTTATTATGACATTAATGTCCTTATCCAAAAATTTACAAGAAATTAAATCCAATCAAAAGCTCTTAGGCACAACTATTAAAGGTATTGAGTTTCATCCTGGTTCTGATTCTGGAAAATATGGAGGTGTGTGATATTTTTTTGCTTTTTGTTTTAATGATTAATGATTAATTTGAAAAGGTTTAGGTTTTTACTACTGAAAAGCTGGTTTGACTCATCAAATTGAAACAAATAATAAGCAATGGTCCAAACTCCAACAATATGATAAATGCATTTACTTGAAAAATCTCATTTTTTTAAATTAGGTGCAAATGAAAATCAGTCATCAATGAAAGCAGCCAAACTACCCAAATTCAGCCAGCTCAAATGGACTTCTGCCAATCCAAAGGAAGAATTCAAATTTTTTACCAATGTCAATGTCACTGATGATGGATTTTTCAATAAGGCACACAAAGATTTAAATGATCTCAGTTCCTCGAATTATGGTATATTTTCTTTTGTCTTGAAAAAAGATTTCCAACTGTCTTCACCCCATCTGGACATGGCTTTCACTTCCCCAAATTGAAAATGGAGAACAATTTTTCAAAAAAAACTTGGCATCATGGAAATCCTTTGGAAGACATCAAAAAGGGTTCATCATACGGCAAAACCTCCTCCGGAAATCATCAATCATGACAAAACAGCTCTTTTTGAATTTTCTTTTCAAATCAACCATAAATTATTTACTGTAGGTGACAAATTCCTAAAAATGACACCTACCAAAATTAATTCATAAGTCAATGGGTACTGTGGTATTCCATACCAATTTTTTCACCAGGCTCAAGCTGATAGTACTGAATAAAAGCAGTAAATCCAGCCTACGGGCAGACTTACACTCAAATTTTCCACCAAAAGGTCAATTTTACAGAAAGAAGCTGGAGGTATTCATAACACCATGGCACAGGCACCAAAGGGAAGTTTATGTGTTTAAATAAATTATTCAATTTCATTAATCATATGTAAAAATCAAGTTACATATAGAAAACTAGTTACAATAAATAAGGTACCACCCTTTAAATTACATACCCCACCCAGCTTTACACCCCCTGATAGTCACAGGACTCCTGAAGCATGAAAATGACACATGCATTAGCTACACAGGTACCTTGCAGCCAAAATAAAATCACCTCATACATGCAAGAAAAATCCAAGAATAAAACATCATAATTAGTTCACTAAAAGACCATCATCTGATGAATGGAGGCTGTGCAGAGAAAATATTATCACCAATACTTTAATTACCTGACCTTTTCAAGAAATTTCCTCACCAAACACAAAGTCACATGATGTAATAAAGAGGAATTGAAGTTGAGAAAGACAGCTCCCATTGAGGGCACCCTGGGCTCCCAAAAGGTATAAATAGAGGGGCTCTCTCCCCCCATGCACAGTAGAAGCATAGGAGTAATTCATCCCTCACCTGGGAGGTAGTCCAGTATATTTTAGTAAAATTACTTGCCCAGGAGCTAAGCTCAATGGAAGTATAGTGTTGAAGATTACCCAGTAGCTAATCTCAGTGGAATCTTAGTATTAAAACATAAAAATTATCCAGTACCCAAGATTAAGGTTACTACTCTATTATAATATTTTATCCAGTAAGACTAACACCATCTATCAAGATTTAAAATTAACTTACCCCTTTCAAAATCCAATATCCGAGAATCTTACCTCTTAAATTTGACAAATACTATTCTATCTTATTATTAACCACTCTTAACAAAATAGAAAACCTTTAGAAAGATCATTTTACTCTATTATAACTTTACCTCAATAAAATTACCTTTACAAACACTCATCAAATTTTCCAGAACATCTTTAATAAAAAATATTACCAACATTTTCTCACCAAGAAGAAACCATTCACCCCAGTTTCACTAAAAATAAAAATTATACAGACAATTATCTTGTTGAAATAGAAAAAATTAACCAAATTACTGACATTAAATTTTTTATTATGTATTGAATAGGTTTGATCTGAGACTGCTGAATTTTCTCTTCTGAAGTTGTAAAGCCACTTACTAATTTGAATTTGGTTTGTGAGCTCCAAGGAAGATTTTGTGCATTATTTTAGGAGGGGTAGGCAATACACCCTTTACAACCTTGGTTGTAGGAGTTATTATCAATTCAAAACTAGTTACCTATGATTTCCCCCTCCAGTTACTGCCTCATTTTAATCCCACACAAGAGGAGTTCCCACATCTGGTGTCCCTACAGTGGCCAAGTCAACCTCAAACTCCAATAAAAAATAAATTTCATTACAATCAAATTACCAAAAAAAACTACACCAAGAATATTACGACTATAACAAAAGCTGGAGTCAAATAATCTAAAACAGCCAAAGCCATCATCAAATCAATCTGTGAATTACTGTGGTATTCCAAAACATTTTTTTCACAAGGCTCAAGCTCATAGTACCCCATAGCAGCAGTAAATCCATCCTACAGGCAGAATTACACTCAAATTTTATACCAAAAGGTCAATTTTGCAGAAAGAAGCCGGATGTATTCATAACACCATGGCACAGGCACCAAAGTGAAGTGTATGTGTTTAAATAAATTATTCAATTTCAGTATGCATATGTAAAAATAAAGTTACATATAGAAAACTAGTTACAATAAATAAGGTACCATCCTTTAAATTACACACGCCACCCTGCTTTACACCCCCTCTATAGCCACAGGACTCCTGAAGAATGACATTGAAACATGCATGAGTTACACAGCCACCTTGCATTCAAAGTCATATGATGCAAAGCCCAAACCAATGGAGTTCCTGAAATTAATCTACAACACAGCCAAAGGAGTACCATATCTTATGCTCATAGTAACCCAACTTGAAACCTCAAAACAGAATCAGAATTGTTTACACCACTCATCACCTCATGAAAACCAAAGCTACTTACAAGAGGGTGCAATTAGTGCACACTTCTGATTAAATCTCCACCACATGACTATGCAAAGCATGTATCAAACTCAAAAAGCACATCATCTAATACACAACAGTAAACTCATCAGTTCAAGAAATTCTCACCTGACCTCATTTTAAATCTCAAAGAGAAGAGAAACAACCATGATACCTGCATAAATTACACAGCCACTTCTACCAAGCCTAAAAGTGACATATGCAAAGGAAATAAAAGGTAATCATCTGATACTGCACCCACCAACAGGATATGATGTGACAGAAAAGATGCTATGCACAAGAAAAATACTCAGACAAAATTAAATCACCTCTTGCATGCAAGGAGAATCCAAGAATATCACATCATAATTAGTTCATTAAAAGACCATCATGTGATGAATTGAGGCTTTTCATGGAAAGAATTATCACCAAACCGTAAATTACCTGACCCATGCAGAAAATGTCCTGACCAAAAATAAAGTCACATGATGTAATCAAGAGGAATTAAAGTGGAGAAAGACAGCTCCCAAGGAGGGCCCCCTGATCTCCCAAAAGGTATAAATAGAGGGGCTCTCTCCCCCTATTCACAGTAGGAGCATAGGAATAATTCATTCCTCACCGGGGAGGTAGTCCGGTACATTATAGTAAATTTACTTTCCTATTACCCAATCTCAGTGGAAGTATAGTGTTGAAGATCACCCGGTAGCTAAGCTCAGTGGAATCTTATTATTGAAAAAGAAAATAAAAATTGTCCAGTGCCCAATATTAGGGTTACTCCTCTATTAAAGTATTTTATCCAGTAAAATTAACACCATTTATCAATATTTGAAATTAAATTACCCCTTTCAAAATCCAATATCAGAGAATCTTACCTCTTAAATTTAAGAGATAAAATTTTATTTTATTATTAACCACTCTTAAAAATATAACATACCTTTAAGAAATTATTTTACTATATTATAACTTTAACTTAACAAAATTACCTTTATCAACACTGATCAAATTTTTCTGAACACCTTGAATAGCTCATCTTACCAAGCTTTTATCACCAAGAAGAAACCACTCATCCCAATTTCACTGAAAGATAAACATTATACAGACAAGTATTTCATTAAAATCTCAAATTAGCCAGAATTACTTACATTATTTTTCATATTATTTATTGAATAGGTCTTATCTGAGACTATTGAATTTTGTATTCTGCAGTTTTAAAGCCACTTAATAATTTTATTTTGGTTTGTGAGCTCCAAGGAAGATTTTGTTCAGCATTTTAGGAGGGGCAGGCAATACACCCTTGCCACCCTTGGTTACAGCAGCTATTAGAAATTCCAAAAAAGTTACCTGTGATTTTCCCCTCCAGGTACTGCCTCATTTAATCCCACACAAGAGGAGTTCCCACATTACTATTATCCACCCAAGGAAGAAACAGAATTAGGAGAGGAATCAGAAATATATTCTAAATTTCCTATTGCAACACCAAGAACCAAGAAAAGTGAGTTGAAGGTTGTGGAGAAATTTTTCCTTGATCTCCTTGAAACAAATGATATCAATAACTCAACATCAAAATCAAGGGAAGAAATAAACAAATCAAAAATGGATTAACCTTCATCATCCAAATCACCTTCCAGTATTGAAGAAATCTAGGAAGAAGATCTTAATGAAGAGACTGTTGAAGGAAAGGAAGAATTGTCTTCAAAAGAAAGACTTCATCAGAAAATACTGGAAATGCAATAAAAAGTATTTGCATCAATTAAAAAGGTAGGAAAAAAACATCAAGCTATACTTCACAAAATAGTCCACTTTAAGAACAGACCACCCTTCCAAGATCATTCAGGAAGAATGGATCACCTTCACCTTATCCAAGACCCATGGCCACAGAGCAAAGACAAAAATACTCTACCAAGAAGAGTAAACATTTCTTCCCAAATCCCAACTCCATTACCTCAGGAAATTCCAAGAAATACTACTCCAATAGTAAAAATCAGATCCAAGGACTATAATCTGTGGTTTGATGGGAAGGATGTTGAAATATTCATCAATAAAGTTGAAAATATTGCAGAGTTTGAATGAGCAAGTGGAAGAGACATTGCAAGACAAATAGCAGTTTGGACCAAATATGAAGAAATAAGCTATCATATTGAAGGAATTCCAGGATATGAAACAGCTGATTAGGATAAATTGAAAGTGAATATGAAAAGAAGATGAGGAACAGTCTCACCTGAAAGAATATACATATTATCATCAATCATTGAATTATTCACAAAAGCTCATAAATCAGTTTGCGTAAGAAACATGACACAGCACATAAATGTCATTCAGGAATATGAAGCCATAATCACTTACCTCAAAAGATACCAATATATCCCAGGTGATATCAGGAATAATAAAGAAGTATTGGCCATCCTTTCAAGAAGTATTCAAGAGTCAATTTACAAAGAGATTATCAAAGACAGAGCTATGGTCCAAGCCTTTGATGGTGGCTATATCAGTATGTAACAACCATCCATCAGGGGTAAGGGTATTCATTCATACACCCACTCAAACACCTCAAATCAGCAAATCCAGTATCTGCATCAGCAGTCAGTTTCAGCAATCTTCATTCTGAAACATGCATACAGTTTGGTACATCAATACAGCCTGTCAATACTTGTACAGGATGGATTCACCTTAATACAGTTTCAATACACCAGTATGAAACTGTATGATCACTCCAATACACCACACCTCTTGTACAGGTCCTGTACAGCTATACAGGACCTGTATTGGCCAGACTCAATTCAACAATCAATTATTCTCATGAAAATTCTTCTCTGGATCAGGGCTGGTGATTCTCACATATACCAGCCCCTCTTTCTCCCCCCTGGGGACTTTTCCCCAGTTAATTAATTTAGTTGATTTATTATTATCTGAATATTCTTATCCTTATATTTTGGGTATTATATTTATTTAATCTTAAGTTAGTCTTTGCCTTTTTTTCTTTCTTCGCCTGTACAGTATGAGTTGGGTGGCCATATCCTTATTAACCCTTCTCTTTCCATTCTGACAGGTTGAAACAGTGGACTTGGACTTGTTTGTGGTTGGCTCTTCTATTTCTTATTCTTATTTCTTTGTTTGCTGCTTTTCTTATATTCATTCTTTTAGTAATTCATCTTTAACACTCTTAAGTGTATCTCATCTTATCTTATCTTTGAGCCCTCCATAAGTGAGTCCCAGTTTACTGAGTGCCAGGCCCTCTTCACTTCGAAGAGCCCCTGTGACATTAAATTAATTAACTCATATTTGATTCTTTCTTTTCATTCATTTATATTCATTTTCTCTCATTCATCAATTATGATCTCATTTATGACTTAATGATCTTTAATGATTATGATTTTCTCTTTTATCAATTTTCATCTCATTCATTTCATTTATATGAAAATTGATCCTTTCTTCTTTCTTAATCAATGCTGACCATTTCATCATTTCACTCTATTTTATCAAATCAAATTTTTCTGTGTTTTTATTCAGGTCTTATTCAGGAGTTATTGATTGGCTTAATTGATTGGATTATTCATTGGGATTCATTTGGGTTATTGATTCAGGACTTATTGGATTTATTGACTTTGAAATCTCAAGATATTGATTGATCCTCAAGAATTTATTTTGATTTATTGATTGATTTGACTCATCAAGATATTGAATTGATTTCTGAATATATTGAATTGATTGATTGATTCCTCAAGACCTTGATTTCATATTGAAGACACTGAATTATTGATTTATTGATTATTGATTTACTCAAGATTATTGATTTGAATTGATTGTTGATTGATTGAATTGATTTGATTGTTGATTGAATTTGATTTCACCTCAAGATTTGAATTGATTCCTCAAGATTCATCAAGATTTTGTTGTGATTGATTTGGCCAAATTTGATTATTCTTCTTAATACCATCAAGTTATTTTAATTCTTTTCATAATGCCAGTCCAGCATAGCCCCCCAGCAAAGAATACTAGATCCCAGAAAATTCCAGCTGTTCTCACTCCTACAGCAAGGGCTCCTCTTGACCGCACACCATCAGTTCATCAACTGAGTGCAAATTTGGACAGAGGACCACCAATGGAAGGAGCAGCACCCTCAAGAAGAGGTGGAATGAAATCTAGAAGATCAAGATCCTTTTTTGGACTTTTGGGTGGCTACCCTGGCATGTCTGAAGGTGCAAGAGCAAGATTAGGGGAAGTTGAAGATGAAGAGGGGGAAGAGTCTGTGGAAGAGGAAGATTCTGGGGAAACTGAAGTGGCAGATGCCTTGGCAAATGCTCCAGAGGTACCTCAGGGTTCTAATCTAGCCCTTTCTAGTCAACCTCTTGTCTCTCAAACTGATCCAAGTCTCCTCAAGATGATGGAGCAGATGACTCAATTCATGGGACAACTCACTCAAGCAGTTGCCCCCAGGGACAATTCCAAAGCCCCTGCTTTCAAGACTCCATCCATGAAGGCACCTGATTCTTTTGATGGTACTCAAGCTCATAAGTTGAGAGGATTTATCCAATCCTGTCAACTAATTTTCCATAATGATCCAGCAAACTTCTTCTCAGACAGGAAGAAGGTTTTGTACTCAACTTCTTTTCTCACTGGTAGAGCTGGCAAATGGATTGAACCTTACCTCTCAAATATTTCCAATGAAGACCCTTCCTACCTCCTCAATAATTGGCCACTGTTTGAATCTCAATTATTCACTCTGTTTGGTGATCCCAATGAAGTCAGGAAAGCTGAACAGGAGTTGGACAATCTGAGGATGAAGGAAAGTGGTCATGTTTCCTTGTACATAGCAGATTTCAGAAGCTTAATGTCAAGAATTGGAGATTGGGGGGAAAGAGCTTACATTCATGTGTATAGAAGAGGATTGGCATCAAGATTGTTGGACCAATTGGCTTCTCACCCTGGAACTTTTGACACTCTTCAAGAACTCATGGATGTCACCTTGGAATTAGACACAAGATATCATGAGAGGCAAAAGGAAAAGGGTGGCAATCAAGAGAAGAAGCCTCCAGTAATTGGATCCAATCAGTCTAGGCCTCCTCAAAACTCATCTTCAAAGAGGCCTCACCAGAAGAAGAATAAGAAGGGCAAGCAATTCCAATCTTCAAAGGACAAGCCCCATGCTGCTCTCCTCAATAAGGACAATAAATTAATCGGTTCTGAAAAGGAGAGGAGGATTAAAGAGGGGTTGTGTACTTATTGTGGTGGAAAGCACCCAATTGAAAAATGCTTCAAGAGACCTCAGAACAAGCCTGGGTCATCATCAAGAGGCTTCCCTAGCAAGCAGGGAAAAGCCTGAGTGGGAATCATGATGTGTTCAATGGTTCTCACTTATTTCCTTCAAGAGCACAATTGTGCACTCTGAATACTAGTGTCAAGAAATCTTTAAAATTTCTTATTTTCTCTTCAATCTCTGATATTTTTTATAGTATTCTCATTGATTCTGGTGCTACAAACTCTTTTATTGCAAAGAATTTTGTTCTCAAGTACTCATTGACTCTGTCAGAGCTCCCTGAAAAGATTCCTCTTTTCATTTTGGATTCTAATGAATCCCCTGCCTTGTTCATCACCCATTATACCAAGTGGGTAGTTGACTTGCCTTCCTTCCCAAGCTTTGAATGGGATTTCTTTATCATAGATTCACCCAAAGGAGAAGACCTGATATTGGGCTATGATTTCCTTTACCATTTCAATCCCATTATTGATTGGAAAAATGGATTGATCACCTATGATTCTAATCATAAGGATTCTAGTGGTATTACTCCTTCTACTAGTAATGACTTATCCACTGCTGTCAACAGTGTTGCTCTGGCTGGTGAACTTAAGACACCTTCCATCCCTTCTTCTGTCCATATCCCTTCCATAATTCCCTCTCAGTCATTACTTCCATCAAGAGATGAAGTCTTCAAAGAGATAAAGGATGTTGGAGAAGATGTTGCCATATCTTCACTTCATCTCTTCCAAGGGGATATGGACCTTCCTCCCTTATCTTTTCATGCATCCCTGGAGGAGCAGTGGGATGAGGAGGAAGAGCCAGAAGAGATTAAAACTGTGCTGAAGGTTGTTCCTCCTGCTTATCACCAATATTTGGATGTATTCTCCAAGGTGAAAGCAGAGAAACTTCCTCCACACCGCGCCTGTGATCACCATATCGAATTGGAGGGTCTTCTACCTCCAATTGGTGTTATCTACTCCTTATCAAATCAAGAGTCAGAAACACTGCGGGCCTACATTTCAGAGAATGTAGAGAAAGGTTTCATTAGACCAAGCTCCTCTTCAACAGGAGCACCTGTCCTTTTTGTCAAGAAAAAGGATGGTGGTCTTCGTTTGTGTGTTGACTACCACAAACTCAATGCTGTCACTAGGAAGAACAGATACCCTGTTCCTCCTATGAAACAGCTTCTTACCGTATTCAATGGTTCCACTATCTTCTCCAAGATAGATTTGCGTGGTGCATATAACCTTCTGAGAATCAAAGAGGGGGATGAGCACTTAACTGCCTTTAGAACCAAATATGGCAGTTATGAGTATTTGGTCATGCCATTTGGTTTGACCAATGCTCCTGCTTCTTTCCAAAATCTGGTAAATGATATCTTTGCAGATTTTTTGGATGTGTTTGTTGTGGTTTATCTAGATGATACTATGGTCTTTTCCAGTTCTGAGGAGGAACATGTCAAACATGTGGCCTCTGTCCTCCAAAGACTGAGGGACAATAATCTATTTGCCAAAGCCTCCAAGTGTGTATTCCATGCCTCAAGTGTGGAATACTTGGGCTATGTTGTTTCAAGTGATGGCCTCAAGATGGATTCCTCAAAAGTTCAGCAAATCCTCAATTGGCCTCAGCCCAGAAACATCAAGGCTCTTCAATCTTTTCTTGGCTTTGCCAATTTTTATCGACGTTTCATTAAAAATTATTCTAAAAAAATCACTTCTCTCACTTCCCTCCTTAAAAAGAATTCTCCCTTTATCTTCAATGAGGAAGCTCTTAGTCAGTTTCAAGCACTCAAAGAAGCTTTCACCTCTGCTCCTATCTTATCTCATTTTAATCCTTCTCTACCTACTATAGTAGAGACTGATGCTTCTGATTATGCATTGGGCGCCGTACTGAGTCAGGTGAATGACTCTGGAAAGCATCCCATTGCATTTGATAGTCGCAAGCTCTTACCAGCTGAACTCAACTATGAAATTCATGACAAGGAACTCCTTGGCATAGTTTGGGCTCTCAAGCGCTGGAGGGCATTTCTTCTTTCTCTTTCCAATCCTTTTGAGGTCTTGACAGACCACTCTTCCTTGCAGTTTTTCATGTCTTCCAAAGTTCTTACTCGTCGTCAGGCCCGTTGGGCTGAATTTCTCTCAGAATTTCATTTCACTATCACTTACCGCCCAGGCAGGCTGGCCACTTTGCCGGATGCCTTGTCACGTCGGGACAACGTGTACCCAGAGAGGGGGGTGGACTTCATCAGCAAGAATCCTCACAATTTTCATCAAATACTTAAGCAAGATGGAATTCAAGAGTCAAGATTCTTCTCAATCAAAGTGGAAATTTTCTCAGATTTAGTTGACAAGATTCAAGAAGAAGTATGGCAAGACAAAGACTATAAAGAAATACTCAAGCAACTAGCAAGAGGTGAATCAGTTCCAGATTATTCTCTTGAACCTCAAGCCAAGTTATTATTATTCAAAGATAGAGTGGTAATTCCAAGCAATGAAGAACTTCAACTCAATATTCTTCAAAAGCGTCATGACTCACCATTGGCTGGCCATCCTGGCCAGGAGAAGACCCTCAAGCTCATCAAGAGGGATTTTTATTGGGCTGGCATGAATCAATTCATCAAGGACTATGTGTCCTCATGTCAGCAATGTTCAAGAAACAAGAACATTCATCACAAGAAGTTTGGATTACTCAAGCCTCTTTCAATTCCATCTGGTCCTTGGAATTCATTATCAATGGACTTTATCACTCAATTGCCACTGTCCAACAACTTTGATTCAATTTTAGTAGTTGTGGACAGATTCTCAAAAATGGCAATCTTCATTCCAACTTATGGTACAATCACTGCTCTGGATTTAGCTCAAATATTCATTAGCCATGTATTTTCCAAGCATGGACTCCCAGTCAGTATTGTCAGTGATAGAGGATCCTTATTTGTTTCATCATTCTGGACTCAATTGTGTCAGCAGCTCAAGATATCAAGAGATCTTTCAACTGCCTTTCACCCTGAAACAGATGGACAGACAGAGAGGGTAAATCAGATACTAGAACAGTACCTTCGGATGTATGTCAGCTATCATCAAGATGACTGGTACACCTGGCTCCCTCTGGCTGAATTTGCCTATAATAATGCAGAACATTCATCAACCAAGCAATCACCTTTTTTCACTATTTATGGAAGAAATCCCAGCTTTGACTCAATCCATATTTCTCAAGACTCACCTGCTGGAAAGTTATCAACAAAACTCCAATCAGTACAGCAAGTTGTCAAAGAAGAATTAGAGTCAGCAATAAGGAGATTCAAGAAGTATGCAGATAGGAATAGGGCAATTCCACCTGATTTCCAACCTGGGGACAAAGTATGGCTAGCTTCCAAGAACATCAAGACAACAAGACCCACCAAGAAATTATCAGAAAGATGGTTGGGACCCTTCGAAGTTCTGAAGAAGATTGGCAGCCACGCATATCACCTCAAGTTGCCTCAGCAATGGAAGACAGTTCACCCTGTATTCCATGTGTCCTTATTAGAACCAGTCAAGCATTCAACTATCCCAAATTGTCATCAATTGCCGCCACCACCAGTTTTAGTGGAAGAGCAAGAAGAATGGGAAGTGGCTCAGGTTCTGGACTCAAAACTCAAAAGAGGTAATTTATGGTATCTTGTAGAGTGGAAAGGATTCAGTGAAGACCCAGAAAGAACCACTTGGGAACCATCTTCCAACCTTACCAACTCACCAGACCTTGTCAAGGATTTTCACTCATTGTATCCAGACAAGCCTGGTCCAAATACCTCAAGAGTTTGATTTTATGGTGCTTGGTGGGGAGAAGAAGTTATGAAAGTAAGTTCCTCTCCTGGCATGCACCTTTAAGGGGGTATTCTACCCATATGTTGTTGTAAGCATCACCTTGGCCACTTTGTGAGCACTTGTCAATTCTTTGGACAGGTTCAGGAAGCATACAACATCAATACCCTCCGATTTGGACCTTATCAAGATATGGCCCAATGTTTTCTTTCTTTATGTTTCATTTTCTTTCTTTATTATCATTTCATTTTATGCCAATCATCATAATTCAAGACATTCATTACTTCAAGTCATTTACGGCAATTCATTTCAGTAGTTATTTATGGCAATTCATTTCAGAAGGCATTTATGGCAATTTATTTCAGTCTTATGGTGCTTGGTGGGGAGTGGAAGTTATGAAAGTAAGTTCCATCTCCTGGTATGCATCCCTGAGGGTTCTACTTCTTGTAAAACATCACCTTGGCCACTCTGTGAGCATCAAATGCTTGGTTTTCATTTTTCAGACACTTCTTGGCCAGAATCAAGCAACTCACCACAAGAAGGACCAGCCATCAGGAATCTTTCTTTATTCCTTTCTTTACTCTCATTTTCTCTTATTCTTTTATTTTTCTTTCTTTCTTTACTTGTATAACTTTCTTTCTTTTATTTCTTTAAAGCAGCAGCATCCCCTCCCCAAATCATGTATTGGGAGGTTCCATTATTTTTTTATTTTTTAGTATTTATAAGAGTGGGGATAGAAGGCAAGCCAAACACGAACAAGGAAAAGGAAACTAGTTATCTCTACCCAAGTCATCAAAAGTTCTCTGGAAATCATTTATCAACTCATCTTCATACCAGGCAAATTTTGCAGCCATTTCTTCAGAAGCAGTACCTGGAATCGTCCTGTCATTGGCATACATAATCACCTCTCTGCTATTTCTATCAACTCTCCTGAACAATCTGGCCACAGCATCTTGATTTTCACTAGCCGCGTTGGGATCTTCTCTGGTAACCCGGATAGGCCAACGTTCTCTTCTTTGGAATACTTGAGCGGCAGGAAACGGCAAAGGGGACAATCCATCTCTTCTTCTGCTGGAGCTGGCCACAGGTTGGAGTTGACAGGAGGTGTTTATGGGTGAGTTTCTGGGCTGTTGAACTGGAGATGGTCTTACTGCTGGATTCAAGGCAGGCCTGGTGGTGTGGGAAGTAGTTGGTGATGGAGGAGGAAGGGTTGTAGGAATTGAAGCAAGCATTGGTTGGAAGGTTCTTGGAGTGCTGGGAATCACTTGGCTTTGGAATCTGTGGTTGGCAAGAGGTTGAGAAGAGGAATTGCTGGATGGATGGCCACTTGAATGAGGGATAACTTGAACTTCTTCACCATCCAACTCATCACTTCCTTCAGCATCTGGATCTGATGGGGAATCAACAATTCTTCTTAGCTTCTTCACTACTTTCACCACTCCATCAGCATTGGTCCTTGAAATGGGAATTTCTGAGCTGTAGTGGATGGGCCTACCACCAATCGGAATGGGCCCTCCAACATTAGTCCATCTGGCCACATCCCTCTGCCTAGAACCAGTCACTACATCAAAATATCAGCATCAATTCAACCAAGAAATGCAAATCACTTAAATTGAGAAAAGCCAGAAGTGGCATCAGGGGTAGGTTCCTCAAGAATGGGGAATTCCTGCCCATAAGGCCCATCCTTCCTACTCCATAAGTGCCTCCTCACCTGGGACGAAGTTGATCCGGTACGGCGGCAAGGCTTCTTCCCAATAAAGCAGAAATGGCATTTTGACAATCGAGGATTGTAATGTTGAAAGCAATCCTTCCCCCTGGCCAAACACTCAGTACAGGCAGGATCAAGAACTTCAACTGCTCTGAACCCATCATATGTTTGGGAGGGGTCAAAATGGCCAGAAGACGCCATGGAGGGAGAAGACAATCGACTGAAGACGCCAGAACCATGAAGAACAGACGGTGGCGGTGCAGAAGGGGAAGATTCAGTGAGTTCAGTCAGTTTGGAACTCATAACTGAAGAAAGTGCAAGCAGAAGATTCAAGACGTCAGAATCAATCCACTCCACATCAAGAAAAAAAAAAGTTGACTCAAGGAACTGGGGCCATAACTCAATTATGCCCCACCTCAAAGCCTCTAAGGTGAAGGTTCACACCCCTTTGGGGCTGAACTCATCACCCAGGGCCTCCCCTGCAACTTTGGGGGAGGCCAAGATCTTGATGGTCCTGGACCCCTTCAATGGATCCAGGCCATATATGGTGAAATTTGGAATGGGGCCATTTTTGGGCCCCTTGGTCACCCTGGGTCCCCAGTAAATTTGGGCCCAGGGGCTCCATTTTGGTCCTGGGGGCCTCCAATAGCCCCCACGGACCGCGGCGTACGGTCCACGGCCCACGGCCCACGGACCGCGGCGTACGGCCCGCGGACCGTAGGACCCCAAGACATCAAAAAGGCCTATTATGGCCAAAAAACCCAGAAAATCAAAAAAATTGCCCTAATCACCAAAACACCCAGCAAGGCCAAAAAGGCCATAAAAAGCAAGATACATCAAGATCACTCAAGATGGAGGCCACAGTCCAAAACCCACTGGGAGGGCTGCCTGAGGCCAATTCCTTGGATCATGGGGACAAGACCCCTTGGAGGTTCATTGAATGGATTAAGTCTGGGCCAATGAGTACAAGTCATATACTCATTGGGCACCAATTTTTGAGCACAAGTACTCAATGGCCTTTATTCTGGGATATATCCCACGGCCACATCCCAAGACATGGCTGATTGAATCAAAAGAAAGAATTGCATACTCTGGAAGGAATACTCACTCAAATTTGAAAAGAAAGGGGGGAATCAATTGAATTTGGCAGGGAAGAAGTAATGAAGGATTTTCAGGATAATGGTCAAGAGGAAAGAAAATTAAAAGGAAAAAATTTTGAAAAAATGTGGGGATATTGAGATGCCACTCAACAGTGGCAGGGTATTATGGTGTTCAGGAGCCCACCAGTTTCAAGAGGGGGATACTGTAACAACCATCCATCAGGGGTAAGGGTATTCATTCATACACCCACTCAAACACCTCAAATCAGCAAATCCAGTATCTGCATCAGCAGTCAGTTTCAGCAATCTTCATTCTGAAACATGCATACAGTTTGGTACATCAATACAGCCTGTCAATACTTGTACAGGATGGATTCACCTTAATACAGTTTCAATACACCAGTATGAAACTGTATGATCACTCCAATACACCACACCTCTTGTACAGGTCCTGTACAGCTATACAGGACCTGTATTGGCCAGACTCAATTCAACAATCAATTATTCTCATGAAAATTCTTCTCTGGATCAGGGCTGGTGATTCTCACATATACCAGCCCCTCTTTCTCCCCCCTGGGGACTTTTCCCCAGTTAATTAATTTAGTTGATTTATTATTATCTGAATATTCTTATCCTTATATTTTGGGTATTATATTTATTTAATCTTAAGTTAGTCTTTGCCTTTTTTTCTTTCTTCGCCTGTACAGTATGAGTTGGGTGGCCATATCCTTATTAACCCTTCTCTTTCCATTCTGACAGGTTGAAACAGTGGACTTGGACTTGTTTGTGGTTGGCTCTTCTATTTCTTATTCTTATTTCTTTGTTTGCTGCTTTTCTTATATTCATTCTTTTAGTAATTCATCTTTAACACTCTTAAGTGTATCTCATCTTATCTTATCTTTGAGCCCTCCATAAGTGAGTCCCAGTTTACTGAGTGCCAGGCCCTCTTCACTTCGAAGAGCCCCTGTGACACAGTACAAGATTGGATATTTTGAAATTATACATTGAACAGGACTTGGAGGCTAAGGTATGTATTCAACAAAAAGAACTTTCTAAGCCAAATCTACCAGAAAAGAAGACAAGAATTGAGGATAAAAGCTGGGAGGAAGTTCTAAAACAAGTAAAAGAACTCACCCAAAAGATTAAACATCCCCCACAACCAGAGTCTCAATAGATAAATGAGGGAAAAGAATCAGTTAAAGAAGTTTTAAGTCAACTCAAAAACCTTTCAGAAGAAGTTAAGCCATCAAGAAGGAACTGGAACAAAAATCAAGAGCAAATATTCGCTCAAAATAATCAGCCATACAGGCCAAGGAATTCCTTACCACCCTCTTCATCCAGTTACCAACCACACATACCAGCTCAAATGGCTCCAAGACCACCATTAAAGTGTACTTACTGCAAAGAAGAGGGTCATTAAGAAACTAGATGTACCAACCTTGCTGAAGATTTGGACAGAAGGATTGTCAGAACTCAAGGATAATATTACCTATTTCCCAATTATCAGAGAGTACCTATGGAAGGCAATGAAAGTGTCAAAAACATAGTCAGGACTTTTGCAAAAGAAAAAGCACAACTTGAAAAGAGATTTATGGAAAAAACTAATTTCAAACCTAAACCAGAAGAAGAGGTTAAGTCCAGTGAAAATAAATCAGAAGATAAAACAACCTCTATTGCACATGTTGAAGATTGGTCAAACTATAAATGACCTACCATTTCCTCAGCCAATAACCCCTTTGAATCACACTTTGGACTAAGGAAGAAAAAAAAGGATGAAAAGACAAGCTCAAAGTCAAACTAAAGAGGAAACAAAGAAAGCTTCTATTTCAGGAACTTATATTGAAGAGGAAAAACATGAAGAAAGAGTAACAATACTTACAAAATTCCAAAATTCAAATATTCCAAACCAGACCAACCTGAGGAGGAAATTGAAAATATTTCCAATAAGAATTAATATGTAGATATTCCAAAAGAAAAGAAAGTCAGAAACCCTCAAAAGCAACAAGCTTAAAGCCAACTGGAAGTTGACAAAACTATCAAGAAAATCATGCAACAAAAGAGCAACCTCACCATTGAAGAAATTGTGGGGATGTCACCAAATTTTGTCCATAAATTACAGGAATTATCAGGAAAGGAAAAGGAAAAAATAAAATCACTAAATTCAATGAATCTTCAAGAAATACAATTAACATTTTGGTTCAAAGAAATACCAAAGCCCAAGATTCATTATGCCTGTCCTTTGGGATTTATGGAAGTCTTCATTGGAAAGGAAGAATATCCAATCAAAGCATTAGTGGACACTGGTGCAGAACTTAACATTATACCAGAAGAAATAGAAATGAAAGCCTCACTACCAACAAGACATCTCAACATGAACCTCAGGGGAATTGAAGGCCATACTACTTCATTGGTGGAACTTTCATAATTTACTCCAATAATTTTGGCTCCAGGAGAAGAAACTCAAACACACTTTTTTCATTGCAAAAGGATCTGACCATGCGGTACTTGGAAGAACTTTCTTGGCAGAAAGCAATATCAGGCTAGAATTCTCCCATAAGCAAGGTGAAATACTCAGTTATCAAGAGCCTTATGGAAGAAGATTATGAATTCCAATATACAAGCCTCAAGCACTTTGATGGCAAACTAATCCACCTAGAGGAATGGATTTATGAAATATGGCAACCTTGGTCAGAAATACCCCAATCAAGAAGTTTAAAAATGCAAAAAGGAACAATACCATGATAAATTTGACTCAGAAGACCCAAGAGATATCCATATCTCCTGAGAGTGATGAATGTGGCAAATATTTAAAAAATAACAAATGGTCAAACAACCCCAAAAGACAACTTGAAGACCCAACCTCTGAAGATGAATTGCCCAAGCTAATGTACGAACCAATAGATGATAAATAATAACCTTCCATATTTTGATGGATGGAAATGATAAAATACATGGAAGCCCTTTCAGAACTAAACCCAAGATGAAGAAAGTCAGATGAAGCTAACAAAATGAGCTTTTAGAGGGAGAAATTATGAATGAAATTGAAAAAGACCTCAAAAGTATGGAAGAAAGTGACAAAAAGTTAAAAGACACATACCATATCAACTTCTTGGATAGACCATTGAACAGCCAAGAAGAATATTATTAATGAAAACTGGAAAACCCTTAATTCATCCAGAAACGACCCAATGAAGAAGAAGAAACAGAATTAAATCTAGAAAATATTAATCAATTTTGAATATATTTATGGGGATGAAGCTCAAGGACGTTTAGGTGAATATAAATATTTATGTCACCTCCCAGGAGAAAACTTAAAAAATATCCAATTATTACATTTATTAGCTGAAGAGGGAATTAAAGAAAACCTTGAAAACCAATTCTGGGATGAAATATTTGGAATGGCCACACTACCAAGAAGAGGAATTTACTTCAATCAAATTTGGGCCTGGTTGTACCTTGGATTGAGTGGATAAACATACCAAACTTGAAAACTGAAATGGTTTGGAGATGGATATATATTGATTGATGAAGACTTATGGTGGTCAGAATTTCCATCAGAACCAGAAACTGAAGAAAGAGATGCCTTTTTGGAAGCCCTCAAAAACCTTATTTTAGCCAGATTGTTCAACAGACACTCACCTTTCCCACTTGGGGGAGCTCAACTCTAAATTAATTCAACAAAATCAAGATTTTTTCTGTAACAATGTATTAGTATCATTCATCAAATGTAACATGAGTTTCTTTTTTTTCTCAAAAAAGAAATAAAGAAAAAATAAATAAAAAACTCACAAAAAAAACATCAATCACCTTCACCATGGCCAATTCACCAATTTCTGGATCCTATGGGGAAAAATTAATAAAAGAAGACCAAATTTTTAATTAATATCCAACTTGGAAACCAAAAGATGAAGATATCAATAAAGAAACCCTTTGGCACTTTAGGAATACTCAATCAATATGAAAAAAACATTAGGCAGTTTCCTCCTGCCTTATTAAAGAGGAAAATAATTTCTTATTAACCAAAATCACCAATTTCACTCACCCAAACCATCAATTATCTAGGAAGTTACTTCCGGCCTTATCTAGGAGGAATATCCCATTCTTACCCAAAATTATCATCCAAAACCCATTAAGCCTACCATTAAAGCTCCTTTGATAAATAAAATTGACAATATTTTGAATTATTACTACCTGTTGACACTTTCAAACACACCAAATCCTAAAAAATGGAGTCATGGCCATTACTTGAAGAAAGTCCCTGGGAGTTTGACAAACATACCAGCTTGATAGAAGAAAAAGAAGTCTGGGCCAATTGAAATAATCCCCAAGAATCAAATAAATATCCAGACTGGTTCTTGAAAGTAAAAACAGAACCCTGTCCTGATATTTACACAATAGTCCTTCCCTATATTGAGTTTTAGGACATCTTTGAAAAAGAAAAATCACCATTAGAAATTTTCATGTCTCATCCCTAGGAAGAATTACCTGGATTCAACCTTACAAAGTATGAATTCCTAGAGTTACTCACCTGGGATGGAATTGAAGGAAACCTTTGAAACAAATACTGGAATGAAATATCTTACATGGATGAACACCTCAGGAAATCATTATTGTGGAGGATCTGGGAATGCCAAGACTGGTTCAACCTCCAGGATTTAAAGATTAAAAATGGAAAAATCAGCAAGATCCCAAGAGGCTATATTATTAATAATTTCACCTGGAATTGTCACTGAGAGGAAACTCTTTTACCAGCAACATTCAGCCTTAGAGGGGGTGCAGTGAAATTGAATATAGAAGAATGGAACTCTTTTTGTCAAGAAAACGTGTTTAAAAGTCTCAAAAGAGAAAAATGGAGGGGAGGAATATTTATTAAGCAAGAATAAGTGAAGAAAATGCTTGGTAAAAGAAATTAATCAAAAATTAAATCTTACCTGCTAAGTCCCCAATTCTTTGATTTTTAATGCATCCTATTTCCATTAATATTAGTATTATTTATTCCTTTTGTTTGTTATTTTACTTTTATTTGAATCTTTGCTACTATCATTATTTAATTTTCCTTTCTTGATCGCCCTAAAACACAATTATGCTTCAGAGCATATAAGATTACAAGAAATAAAACATAAACTTACTTGATATTTAAAATTCTTTTTATAATTGTTTTTTTTCTTTTACTTAACCAAAAATATATAAATAAACAGATAACTATAATCAATTCTAAAAGATGTAAAAGTATATGAAACAAGAACCATGAACACAATCAGTTTCAGATCAGTTTATATCAGTAGATGACAACTAAAAAAAATAAATAAAGACTTACATAATATTGGGATACCTATTTTATCTTATTTTATTTATTTATTTTTCTTTTATTTTCCTATCTAAGCTTATCTGATTCTTAATTCCATCAATTAAAAAAAGTAACCCATTTACTCCACACAAATCATAATTATTGTAAGGTGTGGATATGACACTTTGATTAAAAATCAAGTACTTTTCCTGTCCTCAAAATTTGTATAAGGTGAAATATAAATAAAAATAGTAAGAAATAGTATTTTTTAAAAGTAACAACGCCAAATCTATTGCTTTTAACTTTAGAAGCAGAAAACAATAATACTATAAAGATTTATTGTTTTACCAACAATAAAAATTTATCCAAAAATACTCTACAAGAGATATTTAAGGCTACAATAGAAATTTCTTCAAGAGAAATTTCAATTGGAATTAATTGAGAAAAGAGCTGAAAGCATTTAATCAAAGGAAAAGGTCTTTAAAAATATATTTAAAGAGAAAAAATGCCCAAAAGTGACCAGAGTGAATTTGGAAACAAAGTGACAGAGTTAACAGTTATGAAAGATGCTTCGATTCACTTTTGGGGGGGTTCAAAGGGTCAAAATGATTATAAGAGTTAGAAAGAGTGATTATAATGATTTTTTCATGCGGCTAAAGGGTTCAAAATGATATAAAAAGGGTGTTTGTGGTCTTTTAGTAATTGGTTTAACAGTGTTTAAACTAATTATAAAAGGAAAAGATTCTATCATGAAGAGAAAAGTGAGGCAAATAAGACATTCTTTTATAGCCATCAATTTTCTTACTCCAAAAGTAATATTTACTCTTTTCAGTCGTGGAAAACAGTCTGAAACCAGAAAAGCCAATTATGGCATGATTGAACCCTGGTTTGGACCAAAAAAGGGCTAGTTTTAGCCATTTTAGACCCTTAAATCAGCCATTACTATAGTAATACCTGCCCTAAAGCCTTCAAAACACGTCAGAATGTGCGTAAAAGTTGTAGAAACCAGTTAAAGCTGTTTTTTCTAAGAGTTTTTCAACTTAAGGGTAGTTTTACCCTCTTGGCAACAGTTAAAACTGCCCTGGTTTGTATCAAAACCTCATCATAAATTGAGTCACGGACCCTGTGACTCATTTCCAGGCCAAAAGTGATGAACGTTTGCATGGATTTTGCCATCCCACGCCTGTCAGAAAGGATTTTGTGGGTCTGGCTCCCCCTTATAGCTAGAGTTCCATTTCCCCCAGAATTAATCTTTCTAATTTATTTTTTCTTTAATTCCTCATCATGTAATACACTTGTAATTTACACATACAATTCAATTGAGTTTTTACAGTAAGCAACTGAGATAATTGATACCTCATATGTAAACTACAGTTCACTTATGTAATACACACGCACATTTTGACATTTCAATTGAAAATACTTGAATTCCTCATACCTTCTAATCTACACACAACACCTCAATTTTAATACAAAAATTGATGGTTAACACCACATGTGGTGTGAATCAAATTAAGGTTTTGAGGATTTTCAACTTTTGTACAAAAAATACTAAAAACTTAATTTAAGCTTATTTACAGTTGAGTTACAGAAATTTTACCCAGAGGTGACCCCACCTTATTTTTTATGAGGAATCCAATGGTGAAGTAAATTTCTTAAGTTTATTTATTGGATAAAAAGCTATAAGAAATATTTTGTGTAATCTTTTACAAAGAATCTTTTCATTTCTTTGATTTTATTAAAAATTTGTTTTTACTTAATTTTTTCAAGTAAAAATCCATTTTCACAATTTCAAAATTTGATGTAATTTTTATTCTGAATGATAATGAAGTTTTTATTTTTATATGTAAATTTTTATTTATATTTTCATTTTTATCTTATTAATAAAAATAAATTTATTTTATTTATATTTATATTTTATTTTGTTATTTGTAGTCTTTTGGCTATATGAAAATACCTCTAAGGCTCACATTCCCTCCCCTCAAAAAAGAATATTACTTTGTAGTACTGTAAATTCAAGTGTGTCTAAACCTTCTCACAGTTTTAGTAGCTTCAGGTATTTCCTTTTCTGCTAAACATTGATTTTCACAAGCTGGGTCACTGTACCTAACAAGGTATTCCCTTACTTTATTGGTTCTCAACTTTCTTTCTTTGAGAACTTTGGTAATCTTTTCAATAATGAATGATTCAATAGGATTAATAACTTGGGGAACTTTATTCCTCAAAGGAAATTTTTCAGCATTACTACATTTATATGGCTTTATCAACCTCATTGGAAATGTAGGATGCTTATTGCTAAGTTCTTCAGATAGTTATACTTCAACAGAATTTTCTCCATGGAGGGCCTTAATAAGAAAAGGTCCTGCAAAGGAATCTTTGATCCTTTTGCATCCTTTGATGTTATTGAAGTTAGTGGTGGATACAAGTACTAAATCCCCCACTTTGAAATCTGGAGTGGCATGTGATTTGTCCCATTTTTCCTTAGCATATGCAAAAGAGTCTTCCATGCACCTCACTGCCTGCTTTATAGCTTTTTCTAGCATTCCTTTTAAGCTAGCAGCTGTAGGATGTATTTCAACCAATTCTTTCCTCAAGGAATCTTTAGGTAATTTGGGATTCCATCCTTTTCATAGAATGGCAGGAGTTTGATTAGTACTGGCATTAATAGATGTCTTATATGCCAATTCTAGTGCTGGTAAAAGAGTACACCAATCATGGGTAAATCTATCACAATCTTCAAATCCAAGGCCATATGCACAAAGTCTTATTACCATATCTTCCAAGGTCTGGATCATCCTTTCAGCCAAACCATCAGTTTGTGGGTGGTAGGCCGTAGAGAAGAATAATTTCTTCCCAAATAGTTGGTGAAGATTTGTCCATAGTGATGAGGTGAATTTGGAATATCTGTCACTAATGATGTTTGTGAATATGCCAGTCCATGATACTACTCTATTCCATATCAGAAGAGCTGTATTCATGGCTGTATCATCCTTTGACATGGTAGAAAGATTGGAGTCTTACCATATCTGTCAACAATCAAACGGCAAGAATTCTAACTTCTGTCAGCCCCTGTTGGAAGGCCAGTTACCCAATCCATATGGACAATTTCCCAAGGTCTTCTTGGTTCTTGGATATTGATCATATTTCCAAGTCTTTGCCAGTGGAGTTATTTGATTGTTGACATCTGTCAAATACTTTGCATTACTCTTCAACATCTTTCTGCCACATTGGCCACCATATGCAGGTTTTTACTTTTCTCTTGCTCTGTCCTAAGACAGATGTCCTGAGAAAAAGCTGTCATGGCATTATTTGAGTACAAGAGTGATTAAGGACCTGTCCACAACTGTCATGACACATGTATGCTTAGTTCTGTGGTAGATTATACCATCCAGTAAGTGGAATCTTCCTTCATCATATGATTTTCTCCATATGTCATCTAAGGCATGTATCAAAGAATTGTCTTTACAGTCTTTATTAAGTAATTGGAATGAAGTCCTAAATTTTTTGTCCTGAGTATAACTGTTTCTTACCTCCTCAAAGAAAGTGGTGTTCAGGTTTGTAACACTGATTCCTTCTATGGGGATTTGTGGGGAAGCTTCCTCTGGAACATAATCAGTATTATCAATATTATTTGGTAATGGCCATCTGATCAGTCCATCTGCATTTTTATGAATATTTCCATCTTTGTGCACAATCGTCATATTTCCCCTATACTCTTGTATGGCTAGTTGCCATCTGAGCATATGCCTGTTAGGAGTCTTCACGTTTAAAAGTGACTTACCAGCGGTACAATCTGTTATTAATTCGAAAAAACATCCTTCCAGAACGTAATTTAGCTTTTCTAAGGCCCAGACAAGGCATAAGCACTCCATTTGACTGGCTCCATATCTGGCTTCAGTTGGTTTGATTTGTCTGGATATGAAGCATATGGGTCCTTCCACAGGTTTATCATTGATAATCTGGACTTGATGAAGTGCAGCATCAAGCCCAACTTCTGATGCATAAATATAAAGCTTAAAAGGCACCTTAAAGTCTGGCATCAGTAATATTGGGCAATGGTCAAGACTTGTCTCAAAGATTCAAAGGCTTTGAATCTGTCAACAGTCATTTCAAATACTTTTTCTTTGTCACATAATTTATAAAGAGGTCTTGCTATGGATGAAAAATCTTTAATATGTTGCCTGTAATATCCTTCAAGCCCCAAAAAGGACTGAATTTCTTTCTTGTTCTGTGGCATGGGTTCCAGAAATACTGCTGCAACCTTGTTTTTGACAATTCCAAGGGATAAACCAGATACTACCTGTCCCAATGCTTTAAGTTCTTTAAATCCAAAATGGAATTTCTTTAAAGAAATTTTCATGTTCACAGATTGGATTTTTTTCAAACCACTGGGTAATCTGTTCATATGTTCTTCCCAAGTTTTGGAATAGACAATAATTTCATCAATGTAAATGATTAAATATTCTTCTGAAATTTCTTCAGGGAATATTTAATTAATCATTCTTTGGAAGTGTGAAGGTGCATTCTTGATACCAAAAGGCATCCTCAAATATTCATATACTCCACAATGAACAATAATTCTCAAGTATTTTCTTTTCCTTGGTGGAACTACATTCTGATGAAATCCTTTAAGGGCATCCATAGTGGTTATATACACTGCTTGAGATATCTGGGTAAGGGCAATTTGAATTTTTGCTATTGGGTACCTGTCTGGAACAGTGTAAGTGTTCAGAGCTCTAAAGTCCCCAAAAATTCTAGATTTTCCATTATTTCATGCCACTATGACTCGTGTAGCTACTTCTACTTCCTCATTATGGCCAGCCTTTCTTATTACACAAAGGTCTAGAAGCTCTTTCATATGAATTTTCAGAGCTTCTCTTGATTTAGGACTTGCTGTATATGCAGGTATTCTTAAAAGTGGTGGATAAGGTCTCTCAATATTGAGGATAATATCAACATCATGACCAATAATTGCCCCCAAAGGCTCATTGTCTCATGCAAATGCTTCTTTGTGGTCATATAAAAGGGCAGAAAGTTCATTTTCCTGAATATCAGTCAAATGAAGGCTTATTTCAGCTTCATGTAGCTGTTCAGACTTGAATCTTTCCAACTCTAAGTTGACTGGTGCTACTTTACTTACTGTAATTTGTCTTTTAAATGGTAAAAAGGCAAATGTTTGATGCTTATTGCCTCCAATACTAAAGTATATGTCTTTGTTGTTATGTATGTCTATCCCATACATGATCAAAAAGTCATTTCCCAATATAAAATGGGTACTAGAGCAATTTTCCCTAACAAGAATGTCAACAGTGATTCTTAAATTTCCATTAATATTTGGAAATACGACATTGGTCTGAAAGATTCCAAATGCTTTCATTGGATTACCTGCACTATTGAATTTTATGCCATCAATTGGTAACAATTTGTCTTCAAAATTTGGTACACAAGTCTTAAGAAATGATTTTCCAACACAAGAGAAGAAGGCTCCTGGGTAAAGTGAGAGTTTAGTGGGCTTGTTGTCAACTACCACTTCTGTTATACAGGGGTTACCAGCTGTATATCCTTTTCCCCTTTTTGGTTTGGTTTTCATAAGTTGTGCATGTTAAATTTTTGTAAGATCAACTTGACCATTGCTTAATTGTGGAAAGTGGGAATGAGATTCCATGATGTCAAAAGTGGAATTGATATTTTCTATATGTTTTGAAGATTAAGAAAATATTGATGACTTATCATCTGAAGTTTCTTCGATTATATTATCATATTTTTCAACATCAGGTTCTTTTTCAATGTCAATTTGATTGATTTCCCCCTCTTTGGACATATATTGGCTAGGCACCAGGGCAAACCTCGCAACAATCGTTGGCGATTGACTTCACCTCGCACCGCGGTCAGTATAAAATCTTGCTTCAGTCGCGTTAGTGTCACTTTATAGTCACTGGATTTAGTGGGTCATGTCATGTCAGCGTCAAGACAACATCAATCATCACATGTGTCACATGAGAATGTCACTCAAAGCCGAAACTCATTTCAACACTATTTGCAATGTTTGGGTAATTTCACCTCATTGGCTTGCGCAGCCCCACCTAATCCGCCTAGACGCTTTGCATGCTTACATGCCCGCACCGCCCTCCAGATGAGACTCCAACACTGCCCCCCCATCTCTGTCCTCACCACTCCTTACACTTTCACACCCCTGCCCTTACCATCTTTATGCTCACGTGGTGCCCTCCCGACATGCCTCTGACACCGCTAGCCAACCTTATGCTTGTGTAGTGCCCTCCCGACACTGCTTACCATCCTTATGCTCGTGGAGTGCCCTCCCAACATGCTCCCAACACCACTTATCCTTACGCTTGTGTAGTGTCCTCCTGACACTGCTTATCCTTATGCTTGCGGAGTGCACTCCCAACATGCTCCCAACACCACTTATCCTTACGCTTGTGTAGTGCCCTCCTGACATGCTCCCAACGCCACTTATCCTTACGCTTGTGTAGTGCCCTCCCGACATCCTCCCAACACTGCTTACCATCCTTATGCTTGCGGAGTGCACTCCCGACATGCTCCCGACACTGCTTACCATCCTTATGCTTGCGGAGTGCACTCCCGACATGCTCCCAACACCACTTATCCTTACACTTGCGGAGTGCCCTCCCGACATGCTCCTGACACCACTTATCCTTACACTTGTGTAGTGCCCTCCCGACATGCTCCCGACACCACTTATCCTTACGCTTGCGGAGTGCCCTCCCAACATGCTCCTGACATAACTTATCCTTACGCTTCCGTACTACATCCATAGTGTACAGTGGCTTGTTGGCATACACAATGAATGCAATCGCCGAAATATGCTGAGTGGCCTTCTCTGCCAACAGGACCTAAGGGGAAATTGGTCAGTATATTCACAATGTTGTGGTTAGGGTTTAAATCATGAGACTCACAAATTAAAACCTAATAAGTGGACTATTTAAGACAAGAATTTTGTCTCCTGTTTCCCCGACAAAACCATTTTATTTCATATCATTCAAATGGAACACTTTGCTTAGTCCTTACCTCATGAGCGTTGAATAGTTCAAAAGTTGACTTTAGTAGGTTTCTCACTAGTCAACTTTATTCAATGTCTCACAGGGAAGTGATTTCATTTGCATGATATGAAATAATTTGCAAAACATCACCTCCTTCAATTTCCCGACAAATCACATTTTGCAAATGCAATTATTTTACTTCCACCTTTTTTCTTCAAAAATTTTCAAAGTTATCAATCAACTTGTCACCATCTATTTGCTTAATAAACTACCTCCGCTATGGCCCAAATACCGGGAAATTCAACTGAATTCAATGAACAACCAACTTCAGCCCCAGAGAGTGGAAGTGAAATCTCTGATATTGCCAGTAGTCGTGAATTAGGCATTGAAGTAGAGAGCCAGTCACATGAAGATAATCAAGATCCACCAGTTCTTCCAGAATGTGAGTATGCATCCATCGTGAATATTTCTAATCTCTCAAAACCTTATATTGTGTCATAGCCTTTATTTCAGGTCAGCCTCCAAGCTCTCAGAAACCAATTTTTAAAAGTTATGAGAAGGAAAAGACTGTTTAACCTTGTGCGCTGACAGAAGATGATGTAATTTTAAGTAGGGAGGTGGAAATTATATCCAAGGAACAATTTGTCTCCAACATTGCTCAAACAATCCCAAGGCTAGAAAAAATTCAAAATGATAGTAAAATTCCTGATTATGTGCGTCAAAAGATTGCTGAAGATATGAGCCAGCTCAAAATGGATTTGAACCGTAAGTCCATTACTAATTCCAAACAAAATTGATAAAAATAGCTGCTTACAATATATGGGCAGGTGTGGAGGTGGGAGAATCTCTACCCAAAGGTTCTCGAGTCATAATTGGATTTCCAGGCAAAGGATTAGGAAAAAGACCAAATATACATGCGACCAAAAAAACAAACAAAAAACGCCATACCTTTGAAGCCGCAAAGGATTCTCAGGATCAAGGTGATGAAATGATCAATGTTGAAGGGGACCATATTGATAATGAACCTCCGCATACTGAGCCCCCCCATACTCAATGAAACAATCCATGATGAAGCTCCACATACTGAAAGCCCCCAATACCCAATGAAACAATCCATGATGAAACCCCTCCCGCCTCTCCTCGGAATACTCAAGCCTTTCAAGAAAGGGAAACAATTAAACATGATACAATGGGACGGGATATGAATGATATAATTCCTGACCCTGAGCCCAAAGTGTCATCGTCTGCTAATTTTCAAGCAATATTATTATCCTGCATGGAAGAGTTTGCAGGTATTTTGAATTATAATTCCAATATTACTCAACAATCATTGAAAAGGGGGATTGAAAATATCAATAGTATTTACAAAAATTGATGGGACAATTTACCAACAAAAGATGCTCATACATTCCTGCCCCTTGGTATTAAGGTGATCAGTAACCAAGAGCTTAAAATGTCGGCCTGGCTGGAGGACCTTGAGAAGGAAGGTGAGTTTTATCTTTGTGCATGATACATGATTATTGGCTGTTGACTGGTGATATAAATTGCAATATACAGGGTTAGATTTTTTTATGCCAACAGAAACAGAAGCGTTTTTTGATCACAACATTTGGAATATCAAATTGATGAAGGAATCAGATAAACCTCCAGAGAATCTCCCAAAATCTGAACACTCCTCCTTCAATATGGTTCAGAGCCTTCTTTACCCTGCCAATCCAGTTAAACATTTTTGGGAAAATCTTATGTTTTAATCCATTAGTTTAGTCTCATACGATGTGATTGCACCAACTTCAAATTCGACCAATCCTCTTGGACTCAAACAGGGAGCAGTTGAGTAAATCGAAGCAACGTGCAACCCAACTTAGCATTGAAGGTGGCGGGGCTGACAATGAGATATCCACAAAGCCGCACAAGAACCTGGAGGATCAAATGGATACAGTTATCCATTTGATGATTGCGTACAACATGGGACGTGCACATACAAAGGTCAAAGTTAATGGCATCAAAGGCAAACTCATGAACTCAAAAAAAATGAGGCCATCAAAGATCTTTTGGTGTGTCACAAGAATCTCGGAATAAATAGAATTTGCTATGGTATATTAGCAGCATTCTGTGCAGTGGGGGTTCGTGGTTTGATGGTATGCTCAGATGACAGGAGAACAAGCTCAGTTAAAGGGGCTTTATCACTAATTGACATTTCCAAAAAACTTTCAGAGGGTAAAAATCTAGTGGAGCCAGTGCGGCTACGTACTAATAAGTATATATGTAATTTACTGAATAAAAGTTTCTTCTCATCAGAGTCTTTTAACCCTACTGTACCTCTTAGATTTGAATTTGCACGATGCTTAGTATTAGAATTTGGTGATGCCTGGGTGGCGAAGCGCGGTCTTGGTTCAAGTGATGAGGTAACCTTGACTGTACCCAGGTCAGCTAAACTCACAACCAGGATTGACCCGTTTTAGATTAGCTTTGTACTAGATAGATTGTAATTAAATTTTGCAAAGTTATATATTAATTTAATAAGAATGACTTCCTATCCTACTACTGCCCGGATGCCACAGTCTGAATACCAATGGTAATTGTACGGCGGCATGCCTCCGTACATCATTGAAAAGACTCCGACAAGATGCAAGCTGAATCAGGCAGTTGTGCACGCGAGTAGCACATGCGGGGGAATTGCGGGAGGTCGCGTTTATCACTTCCCGCCAGCCCATCTTAGGCCAAATGTTCCTGTGTCTTTCAAGAGGACTAGGATAACTAGGGATCCGCAGCAGGATGCATATTTCATTTGCATGTGCTTGCAATATTCCAGATGGTTGGATTGGAAAGTGATTGCATGGGAACATCAATGTCAAATTGAATAATGCACTATCCACTGAAATTTTCAGGTTGAGGTATTTGAGATTGCAAATTCGCAAAGGTCAGGGGTGATCTTTCTTTTTAGCCACAATTAAAAAAAATTCATTGACCGCAATTCAATTTAGGTGATATTAATAAATCAGTAATCATTTGGTTTCATTTCATTTTCTGCTGCAAGCATGCCATTCACAAAAAAAGCAAAAGAGCGTAAAAGGGAACTCGCAAGAAAGCGTCAGGCTGAGGAAGGAAAGTGTGAGTTGCTCGCTTAATCTCAGTGTATATATATAGATATATATATATGCTTCCACATTTATGTGGCACCCTCATTGGGCCCCACGGAAGAACATTGGCTTTAGTCAGTTCAGATTGTGCCAATGTCATGTGGGCTCCAACAGGGAAGTCAAAGGATGTGTGCCAAAGAAAGCTCCTTGGGCATTGGGCACCATTCTGGACTCAAAGCTCCTTAGCTTCAAATGGCAGGAAGCAGTATATGATATCTTGTGTGCTTCAACACATAGTGATCCCTTAACCACTCGGGAATAGTGGGAGATCCCAAAAGACAAATGAGTGAAAAATGACCCAAATGAATAGGTTGTTTTCCTCCTCTCGACCAACAGCACAAATATCAATGCCAGTATCAGCAAATATCACCCCAAGTGAGATTTGGAGGGTTGTGGATGTCAATCAGATCAAACACATTCACTTTGGCCATGTGGCAATATTCTCTTCAACCAGATTACTCATTGCCCTTGTCAAATTCCGACCATTCACAACAATGAGTGAAGTCAAGGTCAATCAATGGGATGAATTATCACAATTCTTATTTTGCAAAAAGAGATTCACCAACCCGATTGCAGCAAATGGAGCATTACTGGAGGGATTTATGTTTGCAATTGGGTGGCGCAAATGCAGCACGAAGAATGAACAATTTGGTCTGTATGGAAGTGTCGGGAAAATTGCAAACGCAAAAGATGAATGGGGGAACCGAGGTGCCAATCTTAGTTCAGTGGGTTGCATTCTAGGTCAATCCTTACAATAAGTTGAGGATAATTTATTTGAGAAGATTCAAAATTTCTACAAGTCATTGGGGGTTCCATCTTTTGATCAAGTCAACTATGAAGCCAATATGCCTGCAAATCAGGGTGCATTCGAGTTTGCTTCCGCACTCACTTTCACCATGAATGGATTCAAAAACGCACCTCATGTTGATAAGGATGAATTGCTGTATGCTTTGGGATGGTGGTTTTAAGCTGATAAGCGGACCGGCCAAATTCAAAGAGATGCCTCAAAGCGGTGTACAGGGGGAAACTTGATTTTCCCAAATGAGCATTTTTGGATTGATCTATCCACATTTAATGGGCTCATTCAGGTAGTGTGGGCCAGTAGTACATTTGTTCATTATACTTATCCAGCACAGGACAACAAAAGCACGACACTAGTGGGTATGTCCGCACAATGCTCAAGCAGGTTAGAAAAAACAATGTGGCAAAAAAGCCATGGCTATTATGAGATTGGCAAGAGAGCGGGATATCAAATAAGGGATAGTCATACAATCTCATGCCAATTCAAAGAATGAGGAGATTTGCATGTGTGTTGGGTAAATAATGGTGGGGTAAGGCAGAGGACAATATACACCAGCATTGGATGGTTTTGAGTGCGGGAGATGGGGTGTCTCACATGAAAAAGGGGTGAAGTGGATTATGTACAGTGGCATGCCATCATACATATATCCTGGTTTGTTGCTCTTGTCCAGGATGCCAATGCTTCACACACGAATCTTTATGCTTGTGCAGGTTCCGACAATGCTAAAAGTTCCTTACACCTATGCGGGGTGCCGAAGCTTCACACGCCAATCCTTACGCCTGTGCAGGTTCCCGACAGCTCACACACCAGTCCTTACGCCTGTGCAGGCTCCCGAAAATTCACACGCCAATCCTTATGCCTGTGAAGGTTCCCCAAAATGCTAAAAATTCCTTACACCTGTACAGGCTTCCAAAGATTCACATGCCAATCCTGATGCTTGTGAAGGTTCCCCACAATGCCAAAAATTTCTTATGCCTGTGCAGGATCCCGAGAATTCACATGCCAATTCTTAGCCCTGTGCAGGCTCCCAGCAATTCACACGCCAATCCTTACGCCTGTGTAGGCTCCCAACAATTCACACGCCAATCCTTATGCTTGTGAAGGCTCCTAAAAATGCTAAAAATTCCTTACGCCTGTACAGGCTTCCGACAATTCACACGCCAATCCTTACGCTTGGGAAGGTTGCCAACAATGCTGACAAATTCTTACACCTGTGAAGGCTCCTGACAATTCACATGCCAATCCTTACGCCTGTGCAGGCACCCAACAGTTCACATGCCAATCCTTACGCCTGTGCAGGCTCCCGACAACTCACACGCCAATCCTTACGCTTGTGAAGGTTCCCGACAATTTGAACAATTCAATACATGAGTAAGATTAATAGCGTGTGACCATAGGAAATGCCATGTTTCACGAATCTGGAGTCAATTGCTCACATGTGGGAACCTCCCGCTTTTTTACAGTTAAGAGTTGATATGGCTCTAAACCATGGAAGAAGAAAATATAGGAGATGGTAACAGCGACTATTGGCGCATGTTTGGCAAAAGAGGGTCACACAAACAAATACTCACTCAAACGTTTGGTGGGGCACTTAAAAAACTTTCTCACACAATAGGATATTTGAACCATTGAGGAAAATATAATTTCACGTGAGCAAAGAATGTAATATAAATGGAAAATAACAAACATTGGATACAAATAATATATTTAAAAGAAAGTATTGCAAATAATAAAAAGAGGAAATAAGGAGATTATTTTTTTTAATTTTGTTTTTCTAAGTATTTCGAGACTATCCCAGTGATGTCCTCCTTTGGATAAGCCTCCAGTGCCTGGGCAAGGAGGGAGTTTAGTTCCTCCCGGAATTCCCGGTGCATCTCATTTCATTGAGATGCATCCACGAAAGGAATCATGTGGAGAAAGCGGCGATGCTCCAACAAGATTCAGTTGATCGATTCGTGGACAATGGCTCAAGGAATCATCAAAGTTGGTCGTAAGTCAGTGAATTCCTGGTGAGCGTCATCGTGGGAATGAGAGGGGCTTTGCACCAGGGGGGAGGAGGTGTTGGGGTTCTTGAGGGCACTGGAAGGGATCTCTGGGGATGGGGGGGGAACAGAAGGCAATGGTTGGCTAGTCGGGTAAGAAGAAGGGGATCCAACGGGCATATTGTCGATGATAATGATGGAGTGGGGAGTGGCGGGACGAGCTGGAGATGGTCAAAGGAGGGGTGAGGAAAAGCTGAGTAGAGTTATAAAAGTGAAATTGGGACTTACCAAAAGGTTCCTCCGTGGATTGTGTAGGAGCCACCTCAGGTTCTGGCTCACGAGTCATATCGTCCTCAGGTGGTTGGGAGGATGGACTCGGGCCAGGAATAGGTGGCTCTTTGGTTTGTGAGGGTTCTAAAAAAGGAGTAAGAGTCAGTTCACTCGACTCAAAAGTGAAAGTGAAAATGAAATGAAACTTTGGCTGCTTACCGCGGAATAATTCCTCTGACCATTGGGTGCCACTCGTGCCTGGAGTGGGTTGCCGCAGGGTTTGCTCGCAAGGCAAACCAGGAATGGGAGAGTCTTGATGGGGGGGTGTCACAGCCAAGAAGGCAGGGGCATTACCAATCATCTTCAACAATAGTTACTTCATTGATACCCTTCAAAACCCAACCAGCAACAATCATTATTTCATGGATACCCTTCAAAACCGAATCAGCAAGGGGGTTTCATTCTACATTCTCCAAATACAGTTTCCAGACCTCAATACAGTTTCATACAGGCAAGACCCAAATACAGGATTCACCAAATACAGTCCTGTCATCAATACAGGCGCAAATACCTGTATTGGATTCACCAATACAGGATTCAATCCCACATCCAACTTCTTCCAGCATACAGGCCAGTATCTCAACACTCAAACTCCAAGGCTGGTATTTCTCACATATACCAGCCCCTCTTCATCTGCCTGGGGTTTTTTACCCCAGTTAATTGAAATATTGAATTTATTATTTAATATTATTTTATTTCTCATTTAAGAAATATTATTTTATTATTTATTAAGTTATTCTTTGCCTTCCCTCACCTGTTCAGTAGAGTCCTGGTGGCCATATCCTTTATTAATCCTTTTCTCTTTTCTGAACAGGTTGAAACAGTGGTACAGGATTATTTGTGGTTGACTCTTTATTATTTCTTTTGTTTCCTCTCATATATTTTAACTCTTATTATTTTATGACTAGGAAATTATTATCTTTTCCATTACTCTCATCATTTGAGTATTCCTTCTGAGCCCTCCATAAGTAAGTCTGTTCACTGAGTGCCAGGCCCTCTTCATTTTAGAAGAGCCCCTGTGACATTATTTTAATCAACTCATAATTGCTTCTTTTTCTTTCATTCATTTTATTCATTTCTCTCATTCTTCAATTATGATCTTTTCATAATTTATGATTTTTATGATTTTTATGATTTTTCTCTCATCAATTTTCATCTCATTCATTTCATTCAAATGAAAATTGATTCTCTTTCTCATTTCAAAAATTCTGCTGACCATTTCACTTTATTTTTTATCATTCTCATTTCTCTTTTGTCTGAATTCAGGTTTTTATCAGGTTATTTGAGTGGAATTATTTGGGTTAATTGATTCATCATTCAGGGATTTTCATTGATTTGGGGTATTCAGTGATTTTGGTTTTGAAATTTCTCAAATTTATTGATTGATTCCTCAAGACATTTATTTCACCTCAAGAGTTGATTTGACTTGATTGATTTGATTGATTGACTTGATTTGATTCCTCAAGATATCTGATTTATCCTCAATATTTGATTTGATTTATTGATTTGAATTTGATTCCTCAAGAAAATTGAATTGATTTTGAAGATATTGATTGAATTCCTCAAGAATTAATTGATTTGATTTTGAATTGACTTGATTTACTTGATTTGACTTATTGATTGAAATTGATTATTCATAAGAATTTGACTTTGTCATCTTCACTCTTCAAGATTTATTCATATTGATTCACTTCAAGACTATTTATTGATTTCTCAAGTTCATCAAGATTCTCATTTGATTGTTTTGGTCAAGCCTTATTTTATTCAAAGTATCATCAAGTTTTATTCATTCTTCTTTCATGATGCCAGTTCAGCATAGCCCACCAGCCAAGAATACAAGATCCCAGAGACATCAAGCTGTTCTCACTCCTACACCAAGGGCTCCTCTTGACCGCACACCATCAGTTCATCAACTGAGTGCAAATTTGGACAGAGGACCACCAATGGAAGGAGAAGCACCCTCCAGAAGAGGAGGTGTGAAGTCTAGAAGATCAAGATCATTCTCTGGACTATTGGGTGGTTATCCTGGTGTTTCTCAAGGGCCTAGAAGTAGATTGGGGGAAGCTGAAGATGAGGAGGGGGAGGAGTCTGTGGAAGAGAGAGAATCTGAGGAGACTGAAGTGGCAGCTGCCTTGGCAGGTGCTACTGAAGCTCCTGAGGCTCCAAATCTAGCCCTTTCTAATCAACCTTCTGTCTCTCAAGCTGAACCAAATTTCCTCAAGATGATGGAGCAAATGACTCAGTTTATGGGACAACTCACTCAAGCAGTTGCCCCAAGGGACACTTCAAAAGTCCCTGCATTCAAGACTCCATCAATGAAGGCACCTGATTCTTTTGATGGTACTAAAGCTCATAAAGTGAGAGGATTTATTCAATCCTGTCAATTAATCTTTCATAATGACCCAGCAAACTTCTTCTCTGACAGGAAGAAGGTGCTTTACTCAACTTCTTTTCTTAATGGTAGAGCTGGCAAATGGATTGAACCTTACCTCTCAAATATCTCCAATGAAGACCCTTCTTATCTCCTCAATAACTGGCAGTTGTTTGAAACCCAGCTATTCACTCTGTTTGGTGATCCCAATGAAGTCAGAAAATCTGAACAAGAGTTGGACAATTTGAGGATGAGGGAAAGTGGTCAAGTTTCCTTGTACATAGCTGATTTCAGAAGTTTAATGTCAAGGATTGGAGACTGGGGGGAAAGGGCCTATATTCATGTGTATAGAAGAGGCTTGGCATCAAGATTGTTGGACCAATTGGATTCTCACCCTGGAACTTTTGATAGTCTTCAAGAACTCATGGATATCACCTTGGAATTAGATACCAGGTACCATGAAAGGCAGAAGGAAAAGGGCAGTCATCAAGAGAAGAAGCCTCCAATCAGTGGATCCAACTCCTCCAAGCCTCCTCAAAGTTCATCATCAAAGAAGCCTTATCACAAGAAGAATAAGAAGGGGAAGAATTTTCAAGTGTCCAAAGACAAGCCTCATGCTGCTCTCCTCAATAAGGACAACAAATTAATTGGTTCTGAAAAGGAGAGGAGGATTAAGGAAGGCTTGTGCAATTATTGTGGTGGTAAACACCCATTTGAAAAATGCTTCAAGAGGCCTGAAAATAGGCAGGGGTCATCAAAAGGCTTTCCTAGCAAGCAGGGAAAAGCCTGAGTGGGAATCATGATGTGTTCAATGGTTCTCACTTATTTCCTTCAAGAGCACAATTGTGCACTCTGAATACTAGTGTCAAGAAATCTTTAAAATTTCTTATTTTTTCTTCAGTCTCTGATATTTTTTATAGTATTCTCATTGATTCTGGTGCTACAAACTCCTTTATTGCAAAGAATTTTGTTCTCAAGTACTCATTGACCATGTCAGAGCTCCCTGAAAAGATTCCTCTTTTCATTCTGGATTCTAATGAATCCACTTCCCTGTTCATCACCCATTATACCAAGTGGGTTTTTGATTTACCTTCCTTCCCAAGCTTTGAATGGGATTTCTTTATCATAGATTCACCCAAGGGAGAAGACCTAATATTGGGCTATGATTTTCTTTACCATTTCAATCCCATTATTGATTGGAAAAATGGATTGATCACCTATTATTCTAGTCATAAGGATTCTAGTGGTATTATTTCTTCTACTAGTAATGACTTTTCCACTGCTGTCAACAGTGTTGCTCTGGTTGGTGAACTTAAGACACCTTCCCTTCCTCCTTCTGTCCATAACCCCTCCATTTTTCCCTCTCAGTCATTACTTCCATTAAGAGATGAAATCTTCAAAGAGATAAAAGATGTTGGAGAAGATGTTGCTATATCTTCACTTCATCTCTTTCAAGGGGATATGGACCTTCCTCCTTTATCTTTTCATGCCTCCCTGGAGGAGCAGTGGGATGAGGAGGAAGAGCCAGAAGAGATTAAAACTGTGCTGAAGGTAGTCCCTCCTGTTTATCACAAATATTTGGATGTATTCTCCAAGGTGAAAGCAGAGAAACTTCCTCCACACCGTGCCTGTGATCATCATATTGAACTGGAGGGTCTTCTACCTCCAGTTGGTGTTATCTACTCTTTATCAAAGAATGAGTCAGAAACACTGCGGGCCTACATTTCAGAGAATGTAGAGAAAGGTTTCATCAGACCAAGCTCCTCCTCAACAGGAGCACCTGTCCTTTTTGTTAAGAAAAAGGATGGTGGTCTTTGTTTGTGTGTTGACTACTGCAAACTTAATGCTGTCACCAGGAAGAACAGGTATCCTGTTCCTCCAATGAATCAGCTTCTTACCGTCTTTAACGGTGCTACTATCTTCTCCAAGATAGATCTTCGTGGTGCTTATAATCTCCTGAGAATTAAAGAGGGGGATGAGCATTTAACTGCCTTTAGAACCAAATATGGCAGTTATGAGTATTTGGTTATTCCATTTGGCTTAACCAATGCTCCAGCTTCATTCCAAAATCTTGTGAATGATATCTTTGCAGATTATTTTGATATTTTTGTTGTAGTGTACTTAGATGATATTATGGTCTTCTCTAGCTCTTTGGATGAATATGTTAAACATGTGGCCTCTGTTCTCCAAAGACTGAGAGACAATAATTTGTTTGCTAAAGCCTCCAAGTTTGTATTCCATGCCTCAAGTGTGGAATACTTGGGATATGTTGTTTCAAGTGATGGTCTCAAGATGGATTGTTCAAAAGTTCAACAAATCCTCAATTGGCCTCAGCCCAAGAACATCAAGGCACTCCAATCTTTTCTTGGCTTTGCCAACTTTTATCGTCGTTTCATTAAAAATTATTCCAAAAAAATCTCTGCTCTCACTTCCCTCCTTAAAAAAGATTCTCCCTTTATCTTCAATGAGGAAGCTCTTAGTCAGTTTCAGATACTCAAAGAATCTTTCACCACTGCTCCTATTCTCTCTCATTTTAATCCTTCTCTACCAACTATTGTAGAGACTGATGCTTCTGATTATGCCTTGGGTGCTGTACTGAGTCAGGTGAATGACTCAGGAAAGCATCCCATTGCATTCGATAGTCGCAAGCTCTTACCAGCTGAACTCAACTATGAAATTCATGACAAGGGACTCCTTGGCATAGTTTGGGCTCTCAAGCGCTGGAGATCTTTTCTCCTTTCTCTTTCTGATTCCTTTGAGGTCTTGAAAGACCATTGTTCCCTTCAGTATTTTATGTCCTCTAAAGTCCTTACTTGTCGTCAAGCCCGTTGGGCGGAATTTCTATCTGAATTCAACTTCATCATCACTTACCGCCCAGGCAGGCTGGCCACTTTACCAGATGCCTTGTCACATCGGGACGACGTGTACCCAGAGAGGGGGGTGGATTTCATCAGCAAGAATCCTCAAAATTTTCATCAAGTTCTCAAGCAAAATGAAATTCAAGAGTCAAGATTCTTTTCAATTAAAGTTGATGTTTTTTCAGATGTAGTTGATCAAATTCAAAGTCAAGTATGGCAAGACAAAGATTATAAGGAAATCCTCAAGAAATTAGCAAGAGGAGAAGCAGTCCCAGACTATTCTCTTGAACCTCAAGCAAAATTATTATTGTTCAAAGATAGAGTAGTCATTCCAAGCAATCATGAAATTCAATTGGACATTCTTCAAAAGCGTCATGACTCACCGTTGGCTGGCCATCCTGGCCAGGAGAAGACCCTCAAGCTCATCAAGAGGGATTTTCATTGGGCTGGCATGAATCAAATCATCAAGGACTATGTGTCCTCATGTCAGCAATGTTCAAGAAACAAGAACATCCACCATAAGAAGTTTGGATTACTCAAGCCTCTTCAAATTCCACCTGGTCCTTGGAATTCTTTATCAATGGACTTTATCACTCAATTTCCCTTGTCAAGCAGCTTTGATTCAATTTTAGTAGTTGTAGACAGATTTTCAAAAATGGCAATATTTATTCCAACTTATTCAACAATCACTGCTTTGGACTTAGCTCAAATATTCATTAATCATGTCTTTTCCAAACATGGTCTTCCAATCAGTATTGTTAGTGATAGAGGTTCATTATTTGTTTCATCATTTTGGACTCAATTGTGTAAGCAGCTCATAATATCAAGAGATATTTCAACTGCCTTTCACCCTGAAACAGATGGACAGACAGAGAGGGTAAATCAGATTCTAGAACAGTATCTTCGGATGTAAGATGTGACTATGAAACTGGTGATAATATTACTATTAATCAACAGTACTATGTCTGTTCTTATGAAATATAATAATAAAATATTATTATAACCACAATTAAATAATTATAAAATTATTTCTTTCACGTGTTATACACTACTAGTGATTATAACAGTGAGCAGTAATTGTCTACTAGAATCAATTACAAGAAGAATTTAATAACAAAAACTTCTTTATTAAAATAATAAAATTATTTTAATATATAATTATCTTTTACAAGAATAATTATGAATATAATTCTTGAAGAAAACTATTACTAGAGAAAAACCTTAAGAATTAAAAATAAATGACTCACTAATACTCCAAAGAACTTATTGATAGATAAAAGTAGAGAAATTTGACGTGGAATTGTGGATTTAAGGGATCAAAAGGATTTATAACAGTATTAAAACAATATATAGTTGGATTCTAGGATTTCACGTCTTTCTGGATGATTTGGAAAGATTTAAAACACTTAAGAATAGCTTTAACTAATACTTACTTGTTGGTAATAATGATTTAATAAATTGATAAGATGATTCTTGGAAAAAACAGCAAGAAGAGGCTTCTTTTAAGTCAACAACAGCTCACAGAGGCGTGCCATGGAGTAAACTGAAAAACCAGTGAGTGAGAAAACAATAAACCCTTTTGGATTAATGATTGCATCATCTGTTGTCACATAAGATTATCATAATTACTTAATTGATGCTTTTACGTGACTACCAACCCCAATATGGTTAAGAATAAAAGGAGTAACATCTGTAAATCTTCTTTTATTCTAAAATAATCATTGATTTCTCAAAGTTATCAATGTTATTGCCAATTTCATCACAGGTTGTAATTACTGTGAATTTTTGAAGATTCAGTGTTTCACGTAGAATGGTCAAAAATGGACTGTAAGTAAAACTTTTAATTTTACTAGTAAACCATAATTCTTTTTGGTTGTACCATAGATAATACAGTTCTTCATTGGTCCTGAAAGTTTCAGGAAGATTCATTAAGAATTGTATTTTTAATGAATTTTTGAAGTTTTTACCTCATTTCTACGTAGAATTGCAAATAGCAGTATTTTGCTGGTTGCTATGAGGTAAATCAATGAATATGGATCCCAAAAGGGCTTAATTACTCTTTTAGGGTCTAGTCATGGAAAGTCATCAAGAATTGATGTGGTTACAGGAGCCTAAGTAGCTTATTACCTCCTTGGAACGTCAAAATAGCAGGTTATTTGCTATTTTTCTTATGATTACAGTAGGTGTAACTTGGTAACCAAGTTCCCAAAGAGTTTTAGTTTACCAATTGGGCCAAGATGAGCCATGGATCCATGCTCTGGAGCTATCCACGCCTCTGAGGCCTCAGAAGTTGGGTACCCTGGCTCTCTTTGATGTCTTTTGTCCCCCTTGCCTAATTTTTACGTCAAAATAGTAATTTAAGCTTAAAGTGAGATATCCACTATGGGTGTACCAAAAGTCCATATAAGAATACCATGATATTAAGTGCTCAAAACATGCATAACACTATTCTTAGTGTATATGTAACATGGGATTTCTCACTTTCCCATTATTTTGGCTTAAAATCAAGAAAAACAAAAATTTTCACGGATCTTTTATGTGGTATTAATGATGTGGTATTGAAGTATTTTCCATTTTACCACCTCAAATACTTAAATTGAGCTTATTCACTCTATGGGTCTACCCTAGGTGAATTTTTGTGTAGAATCCAAATCTGGTCTTAAATCCATGGATTTACTTACTCAATAAAAAGTTATTCATCTTTTCTGAAATTGAAAATGATGAATTTTGGATATATGCATAACTTATGAGTTTTGCATAATTCAAAATTTCTTTTTAAGATGATTGTGGCCTATTTGGGTATGTAAAATATACCTCAAGGCTCACATTCCCTCCCACCAAAAAATAAAATTGTACTACAATTTTATTAGTGATAAAAGAATAAGGCCCCAAAGGGGGGTAATGTCCACTGTCCAACCTCTTCACATTACTCAGATCAAGTAATTTAAAGCACATTTATAGACATATTCAGGCTTGTGGCCTTCTTTCATGTCTAAATCTTCTCAAGAGTTTATCTGAGTCAGGTATTTCTGATTCTGCCATCCATTCATCTTCATGTACTGGATTTCTATATCTGACAAGATATTCTCTTTGATTTTTACCCCTAAGTCTCCTTTCTTTAATGACTTTCTTTATCTTTCTGTCTTCATTCTGTTCCACAGGTGGTACAGTTAAAGGAGTTGGGTTTCTTAAAGGAAACAATTCTTTGTCAGCTGGTTGATAAGGCTTTATCAAGCTGACTGGAAATGTGGGGTGTTTATTTTCCAATTCACCACTCAATTCCACTTGAACTGCATTGGTTCCATGTAAAGCAACAATAACAAAAGGTCCTACATAAGAATCTTTAAGTTTCTTTGGGCCTTTGATATTATTAAAAGTCAAGGTTGAAACTAAAACTAAGTCCCCTACTTTGAAGTCTGGTACTTTATGACTCTTGTCCCACTTCTGTTTTGCATAATCAAAAGCATCATCCATACTCTGTTTTGCATGGTGTTTTACTTTATCAAGCATTAATTTGAAGCTGGAAGCTGTAGGATGAATGTCAATCAAGTCTTTCCTCAGTGTGTCTGCTGGGAGTCTTGGATTCCATCCTTTTTCTAACATAGCAGGAGTTTGTCCTGTGGAAGAATGGACTGATGTCTTGTATGCCAACTCTAATGCAGGTATCAGAGTGCACCAGTCATGGGTAAAGCCATCTGAGTCTTTGAATTCTAATCCATAAGCACAAAATCTCCTGATCATGTCTTCTAAAGTTTGAATCATCCTCTCTGCTAGCCCATCTGTTTGAGGGTGATATGCTGTAGAGAATGATAACTTAGTCCCAAACAATCTATGAAGATTGGTCCAAAGTGCAGATGTGAACTTGGGATCTCTGTCACTTATGATATTCTTAAATAACCCTGTATGAGAAATAACTCTACCCCATAAAAGAAGAGCTGTATCCATAGCAGTGTCATCCTTATGACATGGTAAGAATATGGGAGTTTTGCTATATCTGTCTACAATGACTAAACAAGCATTATAACTTTTGTCACCACTTGGAGGAAGTGCTGTGACCCAATCCATGTGAACAACTTCCCATGGGGATTTTAGTTCCTGAATATAGATCATAAGTCCAAATTTCTTGCCTTTACTCCTGTTTGCCTTTTGGCATCTGTCACAGGTATGGCAATATTCAATGGTTTCTTTTCTCCAAGATGACCACCATGCACAATTCTTCACTTTTTCAAGTGTTCTGTCTTCTGACAGGTGTCCAGAGTAAATACTATCATGGAATTCATGAAGAATGGTATTGATAAGCAATCTACTACACAGTGTCATCACACAAGAATGTTTTGTTCTATGGTAAATAATCCCATCAAACAAGTGAAATCTTCCTTCAGAATAGGAATTTTTCCAAACTTCATCTAGTGCATTAACCAAAGATGTGTCTTTGCAGTCTTTATCCAAGAAAGAAGTCAAGATATGGCAATTCTTGTCTTGTTTATAAGACTCTCTGACCTCTTCAAAGAATTCAGTCCCAATATCAGTTATGTTAATTCCTTCAATTGGAATCTGTGGTTCAGCTTCCAAAGGTACATAAGCTGGGTTATCAGGAGTGTTGGCTAAAGCCCATCTACTAAGTCCATCAGCATTTTTGTGAATGTTTCCTGCTTTATGAACTATAGTCATGTTTCCTCTATATTCTTGAATGGCTATTTGCCATCTCAACATATGTCTGTTGGGAGTTTTCATGTTAAGAAGTGATTTTACAGCATTACAGTCAGTTATCACTTCAAAAACACTGCCATCAAGGTAATAGTGTAATTTCTCAAGTGCCCATACCAAACATAAGCACTCCATTTGGCTTGCACCATACCTGGCTTCTGTTGGTTTGATTTGTCTTGAGATATAACAAACTGGTCCTTCTGTAGGTTTGTCATCAATAATTTGGACTTGGTGTAGGGCTGCCCCTAATCCATCTGCACATGCATCAATGTACAATTTAAAAGGAATATTCCAGTCAGGCATGAGGAGTAAAGGTGCTTCTGTAAGGGCTTTCTTTATCTTCTCATAAGCTTTAATTCTTTCCTGTGTCATCTCAAATACAGTCTGTTGATCACAGATTCTATAAAGTGACTTGGCTAAAATTGCAAAATCTTTCAAGTGTTGCCTATAGTAACTAGCAAATACAAGAAAAGACATCATTTCTTTTTTATTCTGGGGTATTGGCTTAAGTAACACTGCTGCTACTTTATTCTTGTCAATACCCAAGCTCAAACCAGAAACAACATGTCCTAATGCTTTGAGTTCTTCAAAGCCAAAATTGCATTTCTTAAGTGAAATTTTCATGTTCACTTCTGCAACTTTATGAAGTACTCTTGCAAGTCTTTCAAGGTGCAAAGACCATGAGTCAGAACATATAATAATATCATCAATATAAATGATAAGCCATCCTTCAGACAATTCTGTGGGGAAGATGGTATTCATCATTCTTTGATAATGAGATGGAGCATTTTTAATGCCAAATGGCATTCTAAGATACTCAAAAATGCCACAGTGAGTGATAATTCTAAGTAATTTCTTAGCTTTAGGCGTCAAAACATTTTGATGGAAGCCTTTCAATGCATCCATTGATGTTATATACTTGGCTTTAGACAATTGAGTCAAGGCTTCTTGAATTCTAGGGATTGGATACCTATCTGGAACTGTGTAGGTATTCAAAGCTCTAAAATCTCCAACCATTCTTGACTTATCATTATGCCATGCAATAATAACAGGTGTTGTCACTTCAACTTCCTCATTATGGCCTACTTTCCTTAGCACACCAAGTTGGATCAACTCTTGGATATGTTTTTCCAAGGCCTCTCTAGCTCTGGGACTGGCTGGATAAGCTGGTCTTATAAGTACTGGAGGATATGGTCTGTCAATATTAAGAGTAATATCAACTTCATGTCCTCTTATAGCGCCTAATGGTTCATTATCACAGGCAAATGCAGTATTGTATGTATATAATACGTCAATAAGTTCATTCCTCATCTTTGGTGACAATGATGGATTAATTTGTGCTTCAACAAGTTGTTTAGACACAAATTCATCTTTGTAAGTATCTTTGACAGAAGATACTACAGATATTTGTTTTGGCATATTGGAGAAAGCAAATTTTTGCCTTTTGTTATCTCCAATTGTGAAATATCTGTACTTATGGTTATTTATATCAATACCATAAATATTCAAGTAATCATTTCCAAGAATGATGTGCTGAGATGTGCAATTATCCATTACTACAATCTCAGTTTTCATTCTTACACTTCCTGCTGGATGTGGGAATACAATATTAGTGTCCAATATGCCCAAGGGGTACATATTGTTACTGGCACTACTGAATTGTACACCTTCTATTGGTAATAGATGGTTTTTCCATTCAGGAAGTATAATTTGGAGATAATCTTTGCCAACACAATTGCAAAATGCCCCTGTATCCAAATTTACTTTGGCTTCAATATCACTCATCAGAACTGATGTGATACAGGATGCTCCAGCAGTATAACCCTTTCCTCTAGCAGGTTTTGTTTTACACATTCTGGCATCTTGGATATTGATCAGGTTGCAGCAATCCTCACTGTACTGTGGCAAGTGGGTATGGACTTCTGTGACCTCAAAGAAAGCTGAAATGTTTTCAATGGGATAGTCCTCCACTGGTGTATCTTCAGAGACTGCAGAATCTTGATCAGACTCTTCTTTCTCTTCAGTACACTGAGTTTCTTCAATGACTTGAACTTCATTGATCTTTGTCTTCTTAGGACAAGTGTTGGCTAAATGTGAAGTACTTCCACATTTATGACACTTCAAGACAGGTCTTTCTGGTCTTCTTTCTTCTCTAGGAATCTTTGAGACTATTTTGGACTCTATTGGGTTCTTAACCCAAGTTTTACCAATTCTTGTTCTGGTAATGATATCTTCCATAGCATTAATGTAGTCCTCTGTTGAACAGGGTTCCACACATCTACTTTTGATAGCATGTTCCAGTTCTCCTCCACACTTTCTTAATATTTTCATATTAATCATAGTGTCAGACATATCTGGGTGTAAAGCAGATAATCTGTCTTTTTGTTTGAAGAACCAAGTAAGTGGTTTGTCTTTTTCTGAGTTAAAAATGGCACTTTCAAAAGCAATATCCATTTTAAACCTCCAAGAATTATTAGCCCATTTGGTAATCACTTCAGATTTCCACCAAGACCAGTCATGTTTACCATGATCAATCCTCATTTTGTAATACCATTTCTTTGCAGTTCTGGTAAACAAACAGTGTAGTTTTCCCACTATGATTTCATCAGGTATATTAAAGTCTTCTTGCAACATATCAATAGTCCTGATGAATTCAATATGGTTGTATTCTCCTTCACCAGAGAATGTTGGCCATTCTTCTATTTTTGGAATATCTCTTGCAGAGTAGGCATTTTCTCCTAAGAATGGAGTCAGACTTTCTTTAACAGAGAGTTTTTCTTCAGTCAAAGGTGTAGAATGTCTTGGCATATGTGGTTCATGATTCTTATGAATTTGCTCCACACTTGCAATTATATCATTCATCAATTTCTGCCTCTCACTGTCACTTTTTGCTAAATGTATAGCAAATTGATTGGTGTTCTTAACTATTTGTAAGACATGGTCTTCAAGAGTTTTAAGTCTATCATTTACTTTAAAAATGGAAGGATCCTTTGTGTCATTATTTTGACATTGGTTCTCAATTCTTTCACAAGCATTGCTAATTGACTCAAGGGTGACAGTTGTCAATTTATGCCATTCAGAATGTTGCTTGTCATTTTTCTTTAAATCATTGATGTCTAATGTAATTTGCTTTAACTTTGACTCAAGTTTGCCAATTTCTACATTAATACTTCTATGTACATCAGTTATTTGCGTGGAAAGGTCCTGTTCATCCTTTCCCGCTCCTTGGCTGTGAATTCCATAAGAGTTCTGGCCATATTGAAGACACTGTCCACGGCTGAAGGCTCCAATTTGGGGATCCTGTACCCTTGTGGGTAAGGTCTGTGCCAATTGGCTTTGCCTTTGCCCTTGCTTTGATGGTTCTTGGGACCTCTCTGTTTCTTTTGAGGTCCTTTGGGCTTGTCCTTGGGCGCTTCTGGAGCTGGTTTGGAGCTGGTAGATGCCACTGGTGCCTCTGTCTCCAAAGCTGGAGTCATTTCCAACTCTTTCTTCTGGTCTATGGATAAAAGACTTTGGTTCTTCAACCAATTCTTTATCTTTTTGACCTTGTCTTTGCAAGACAGGGGGCTCCATCCTCCTAATAGTTCTATGGTCTTCTCCTGACTCAGAAAGCTCTTGATGTGTAAGTAGGAGTTCATGGCCCCCTGCCAAAGGCTTGGGCAGATTTACCACTCCTCTTCCTTGGCTGCTCTGAACCAGTTTTTGTAGTGGAATTGATATATTTCTATTGCTGCCACCTGAAAGTGGTTCAGCCCTGGAAATATTACCATAAATCAGTTCAGGCTCAGAATTTGCGTCAAAATCTGTTGGTACAGACCTTGGGGAATGGGGGGCAACTCTGGCATCCTCCAGATGTGTCTTTCTTGTGGAAGATTTGGCACTTCTGGATTTGGTCTTGCCTCTTCCTTGTCCACATCCATCTGGTTGGACTGAATAGTTGCTTCCATTTCTGGTATGCACCATTTTCACGTCAATTTAAAGATAAAAAGTGAAAATATAAGATAAAATACACACCTTTTGGAGGTAATTTAGCTTTTTCTGAGTTGAATAAAGTGCCTCTTTTAGCAATCTGCACCTCAATACTGTCTTCAGATTCTGCTTCTGAAGATTCTGGACTATTGATGTATCTTTTACTGAGTCTGTTACCAGCTGCACAGTATTTGATTAAAGACACTTAAAGAAAAAAAATATGATAAAAGAAATTATTTTTGTGTTTCAAGATATTTTTAAAAGATTTTTGATGAATTTGATTATTTTTTAATATTAAAAAAATTATTCTTTTTAAAGAAAAAAATTAAAATTTAAGATTTTGAATGAAAATTAATTCAGAGTAACTCAAAGAATAATTTTATAAGTTTTTGGATGTGAAAAAGCCACGTGTAAAACAGTCTAAAATTAAACCAAATTCCTCAATGAAAAAGATTTCCAAAACAATTTCAAAAATAAGAATTATTTTGACTTTAAAATGAAAGAAAAAAATATTAAATTAATATATTTTAGAGCTTAAAAATATATTAATTAAGGGTACAAGGTTCAAAAAACACGGCCAGGCCCCCAAATGTAAGATGTGACTATGAAACTGGTGATAATATTACTATTAATCAACAGTACTATGTCTGTTCTTATGAAATTTAATAATAAAATATTATTATAACCACAATTAAATAATTATAAAATTATTTCTTTCACGTGTTATACACTACTAGTGATTATAACAGTGAGCAGTAATTGTCTACTAGAATCAATTACAAGAAGAGTTTAATAATAAAAACTTCTTTATTAAAATAATAAAATTATTTTAATATATAATTTTCTTTTACAAGAATAATTATGAATATAATTCTTGAAGAAAACTATTACTAGAGAAAAACTTTAAGAATTAAAAATAAATGACTCACTAATACTCCAAAGAACTTATTGATAGATAAAAGTAGAGAAATTTGACGTGGAATTGTGGATTTAAGGGATCAAAAGGATTTATAACAGTATTACAACAATATATAGTTGGATTCTAGGATTTCACGTCTTTCTGGATGATTTGGAAAGATTTAAAACACTTAAGAATAGCTTTAACTAATACTTACTTGTTGGTAATAATGATTTAATAAATTGATAAGATGATTCTTGGAAAAAACAGCAAGAAGAGGCTTCTTTTAAGTCAACAACAGCTCACAGAGGCGTGCCATGGAGTAAACTGAAAAACCAGTGAGTGAGAAAACAATAAACCCTTTTGGATTAATGATTGCATCATCTGTTGTCACGTAAGATTATCATAATTACTTAATTGATGCTTTTACGTGACTACCAACCCCAATATGGTTAAGAATAAAAGGAGTAACATCTGTAAATATTCTTTTATTCTAAAATAATCATTGATTTCTCAAAGTTATCAATGTTATTGCCAATTTCATCACAGGTTGTAATTACTGTGAATTTTTGAAGATTCAGTGTTTCACGTAGAATGGTCAAAAATGGACTGTAAGTAAAACTTTTAATTTTACTAGTAAACCATAATTCTTTTTGGTTGTACCATAGATAATACAGTTCTTCATTGGTCCTGAATGTTTCAGGAAGATTCATTAAGAATTGTATTTTTAATGAATTTTTGAAGTTTTTACCTCATTTCTACGTAGAATTGCAAATAGCAGTATTTTGCTGGTTGCTATGAGGTAAATCAATGAATATGGATCCCAAAAGGGCTTAATAACTCTTTTAGGGTCTAGTCATGGAAAGTCATCAAGAATTGATGTGGTTACAGGAGCCTAAGTAGCTTATTACTTCCTTGGCACGTCAAAATAGCAGGTTATTTGCTATTTTTCTTATGATTACAGTAGGTGTAACTTGGTAACCAAGTTCCCAAAGAGTTTTAGTTTACCAATTGGGCCAAGATGAGCCATGGATCCATGCTCTGGAGCTATCCACGCCTCTGAGGCCTCAGAAGTTGGGTACCCTGGCTCTCTTTGATGTCTTTCGTCCCCCTTGCCTAATTTTTACGTCAAAATAGTAATTTAAGCTTCAAGTGAGATATCCACTATGGGTGTACCAAACGTCCATGTAAGAATACCATGATATTAAGTGCTCAAAACATGCATAACACTATTCTTAGTGTATATGTAACATGGGATTTCTCACTTTCCCATTTTTTTGGCTTAAAATCAAGAAAAACAAAAATTTTCACAGATCTTTTATGTTGTATTAATGATGTGGTATTGAAGTATTTTCCATTTTACCACCTCAAATACTTAAATTGAGCTTATTCACTCTATGGGTCTACCCTAGGTGAATTTTTGTGTAGAATCCAAATCTGGTCTTAAATCCATGGATTTACTTACTCAATAAAAAGTTATTCATCTTTTCTGAAATTGAAAATGATGAATTTTGGATATATGCATAACTTATGAGTTTTGCATAATTGAAAATTTCTTTTTAAGATGATTGTGGCCTATTTGGGTATGTAAAATATACCTCAAGGCTCACATCGGATGTATGTCAGTTACCATCAAGATGACTGGCACACCTGGCTCCCTCTGGCTGAATTTGCCTATAATAATGCAGAACTTTCATCAACAAAACAGTCTCCATTTTTCACTATTTATGGAAGAAATCCCAGCTTTGATTCAATTCACATTTCTCAAGATACACCTGCTGGAAAGTTATCATCAAAACTCCAATCAGTACAGCAATTTGTCAAAGAAGAATTAGAGTCAGCAATAAAGCGTTTTAAGAAGTATGCAGATAGAAATAGAGCAATTCCACCTGATTTCCAACCTGGGGACAAAGTATGGCTAGCTTCCAAGAACATCAAGACAACAAGACCCACCAAAAAGCTGTCAGAAAGATGGTTGGGACCCTTTGAAGTTCTTAAGAAGATTGGCAGCCATGCATATCACCTTAAGTTGCCTCAACAATGGAAGTCAGTTCACCCTGTTTTCCATGTGTCCTTGTTAGAACCAGTGAAGCAATCAACTATCCCAAATCGACACCAATTGCCACCACCTCCAGTAATAGTGGAAGAGCAAGAAGAATGGGAAGTGGCTCAGGTTCTGGACTCAAAACTCAAGAGAGGTTCATTATGGTATTTAGTGGAGTGGAAAAGATTCAATGAAGACCCAGAAAGAACAACTTGGGAACCAGCTTCCAACCTTACCAACTCCCCAGACCTTGTCAAGGATTTTCACACTTTGTATCCAGACAAGCCTGGCCCAAATGCCTCAAGAGTTTGATTTATGGTGCTTGGTGGGGATTGGAGTTTATGAAAGTAAGTTCCTCTCCTGGCATGCACCTTTAAGGGGGTATTCTACCCAAATTTGTTGTAAGAATCACCTTGGCCACTTTGTGAGCACTTGTCAATTCTTTGGACAGGTCCAGAAGGCCTTGCAACATCATACCCTCAAGATTTGGACCTTTCATCAAGATATGGCCCAATCTTTCTCTCATTTTCTTTTCTTTCTTTAATCATGCCATAAGTTATCTTTCAAGACATTCATTACCACAATTCATGTTATGGCATAATTCTTTTCATTTATGGTGCTTGGTGGGGAGTGGAAGTTATGAAAGTAAGTTCCATCTTCTGGTATGCATCCCTGAGGGGTCTAATTCTTGTAAAACATTACCTTGGCCATGCTGTGAGCATCAAATGCTTGATTTTATCTTTCAGAACATTTTGGCCAAAATCAAGAAACTCACCACAAGAAGAACGACCCTCAGGCATTTCTTATTTCTTTCTTTACTCTCTCTTTCTCTCAATTATTTTTCATTTTTATTTTTTATTTTCATTTCTTTTACTTGTATCTTTTATTTTTATTTTTATTTTTATTTTTATTTCTTATTTCAAAAAGCAGTAGTCATCACTCCCATATCACGTTTGGGGAGTCAATTCATTCAATAATCAAATAGCAAAACACTAGTAATGGTAAAGACCACCTACAGATAACCCTCATCAAAACTTCTTCAATTCAGCCTTAAACTCATTCCTTAACATCAAAATTGAAGCCAAAAACCCAATCAGCAAGGCAATTATGGCAATTGATCAGTCAAGGAGGAGATAAGAAGAAAAACAATCAGGAAGAAATCAAGATCAAAAAGGAAAACCCTGCTTCAAATGGCCCGATTGGTCAATTTCATGAATTTATGCACTTTGGCACAAATGGCCATATCAAACCTCAAAACTTCAAAATAGCTCAGTTCTATCATTTTCAATCAAAATAGGCTTAATTAGGCATATTGGCAAGTTTGCGCATTTTGCGCAAAAGGCCTGTTTATCTTGTCAAAAGGCTTCAAAAGGCCTTTTTAGTCAATTTCATCATAATTGCGCATTTGCGCACTTTGCGCAAAAATGCGCGAAATGGCCAAAACACCCTATAAGGCCATTTTTCATCATCAATCAAGTTTTTTCACTTTTTTCACCATTATATGCCATTACGGCATATATGCACATTTGTGCATTTTGCGCATTTTTGCACAATTTTGCGCAAATTGGCCAAAATCCCCTTTAATCACAAAATCAAGGATTTTGGCCAGGACTTCTGAAATGGTCCAAAACCTCAAGTATTGGCCACTTCATGCCAACACTGTCAAGATTCAAATTATGATGAAATCAGGTGTTCTTGGGTCATAAACCCAGGTCACCCCCTTTTCAAAAGCCAGAGGACTCAAGAAAAGTTTAGTGAAGACACTCAAGACAAGAATGAACATTATTTTAGAAGAATGAAGGCATTTTGAAGGAAAAGGAATTCAGAATCAAGATCAAGGGGAAGATACCTACAAGTGATTAAATGAAGATTTTGTTTGGGTATTGATTGCAGAAGAAAGTTTAATGGGATACATTTAAGGAATTGGGGAAAAAACTGTATGGATTGATTGCAAGCTCATCAAGACTCACTATACTTATGGTGCTCAGAGCTCACCACTTTCAAGAGGGGGATAATGTCACAGCCAAGAAGGCAGGGGCATGACCAATCATCTTCAACAATAGTTACTTCATTGATACCCTTCAAAACCCAACCAGCAACAATCATTATTTCATGGATACCCTTCAAAACCCAATCAGCAAGGGGGTTTCATTCTACATTCTCCAAATACAGTTTCCAGACCTCAATACAGTTTCATACAGGCAAGACCCAAATACAGTCCTGTCATCAATACAGGCGCAAATACCTGTATTGACTGTATAACCTGTATTGGATTCACCAATACAGGATTCAATCCCACATCCAACTTCTTCCAGCATACAGGCCAGTATCTCAACACTCAAACTCCAAGGCTGGTATTTCTCACATATACCAGCCCCTCTTCATCTGCCTGGGGGTTTTCCCCCAGTTAATTAAAATATTGAATTTATTATTTAATATTATTTTATTTCTCATTTGAGAAATATTATTTTATTATTTATTAAGTTAGTCTCTGCCTTCCCTCACCTGTTCAGTAGAGTCCTGGTGGCCATATCCTTTATTAATCCTTTTCTCTTTTCTGAACAGGTTGAAACAGTGGTACAGGATTATTTGTGGTTGGCTCTTTATTATTGCTTTTGTTTCCTCTCATATATTTTAACTCTTATTATTTTATGACTAGGAAATTATTATCTTTTCCATTACTCTCATCATTTGAGTATTCCTTCTGAGCCCTCCATAAGTAAGTCTGTTCACTGAGTGCCAGGCCCTCTTCATTTTAGAAGAGCCCCTGTGACAGGGGGATCAGGGGGGTTTTGTTCTATGAGTAATGGAAAAAAGTCAGTATTATTGCGTGAAGAGAAATGAGATAAGGAGGAGAAAGATAAAAGACTTACTTTGGCGTTTGAATCCCATTGGTGACAAGACATGGTGACAATCAGCCCAAGCTCGAATGTCCTCTTTCCACCGCCATCCTTCATCAGCCGGATAATCACTTCACTCAGGTCAAGGAGTGAAGTGACAATCGGATGGTGGGTGGAAAAATTGATGCTTGAGGGGACAGGGCTAATTGTCCGGAATTGTTCCCGTTGGCCTGCTTGAGGTCCTGGTGTCCATTCGCGCTCGGATATCATTTCATCATTGTCAACCACAAAGGAGTCCTCGCGAGGGCGTCTTGGGCAAGAATTCCTCTGGCCTCATGGTCGGAAGGGGCGGACAACAAACAAACATTTCTTGTGTGCTTGTCGGCAAGCATCAAAAGTGTCGGTCGTCGTTGAGGAACGAATGCAGGGGATACCCCACTTGGTGCATAAATTGCACGACATCTAAAAACAAAACAATTGAGGTTAGTAACTGAATAGAAAGTAAACAATCAAGAAAGAAAATGAAGATGTACGATGAATTATAAATTCAAAACGTTAACAAAATAAAGACACTCTACTCGGAAGGTTTTAGAAGTCTGGAAGAGAGTCGTGAAGAAAAATAAGTATTAATATTGGTACATAATGTTGACAAAAGTTTAAAAAAGAGGTAACACACAAGGTGGATAGAAGTGAGGTTCTGAAAGGATCAGCAGAATAAACAAACAGGCAAAAGGAAGGGGAGTGGGTTTAGTGGAGTGCAAAAGACAAAAGTAGAAAGGCAGGAAGACCAAGGGGAATACGCACAAGAAGGACAAACGCGGGTGAGGTTGAACAAAGTGGAGCGGGTGAGAAAGAAAGTGAAGGGTGTGTTGTGTGAAGATGGTCTTTTATACCATGGTGAAGCTGAGACAATCTAAGCAGTTGCAGCACCCGCAAAAGTCTCAGCTTCAAGGCGTGTGGGCAAAATTGAAGCTCAGTCGCAGCGTATGCTGCAACTGAGAAGGGAAATGCTGGCGTGAGGCAGAAGAACAATGGGGTTCTGGCTGAGTCTTGCAATTGATTGAATTGTCAAGCTCAGTTAAATCCCCTTTGTTTCCTTAAATAGCCACCCAATCACCCAGGAGTGTGGTTGTGAGGCTCTCGTTGAATGTCCATGGTGGGTGCAATTCCCAAATGCCCCATGCAGAAAAGAACGTGGTGCATTTGGTCACAAGTGACCGCGGCGAGATCACCGGCCATATGGACTGGTGATAGTATTTGAACTAAGGGGGGGGCTGTAAGACAAGTGAATACAGCATGAGCTTGTCTCAACCCATTGCTCAGGTTTGCTTTCGGGTCATAATTGAAATGCTCAGTGGCTGAACATTTTAATTGCACAGTAATTGAACTATTGATATAACAATATCAAATGCACCATGCTGAGCCATTGCTCAGTTGTTTTTGTATGCACACAATCTGAGCATTTGGCACAGCATTGGATGAAATTTCAGCCAGGTGCAGCATTTCACACACTTTGGTGAAGTGCTCCAAACTGAGCCTTCCAATGAACTATTGCAAAATGGTCCGCATCATGGCTTTACTGAGCACTTCCACACAGTGCTTTTGACCATGACATGCTCAGCTTGTGTGTGCAAACTGGGTGAAAGCAACGCTGAGCATGTGGCACATGAGCTACATATATGCAAACAATTGGAAGGTGCATGCACATTTGCTATATGCATGCAGGCTCAAGTAGTATTACACCTTCCTAATCAGTACAGCCAACACTGTAGTACGCAGTACACCTTTGTAAATGTATGCTGCGGGGCAGAGCAAAAGCTGTTCAACAATGTAACATACAATCACATCAAGTCATTGAGTCATATATCTCAACTGCATCCCTTTGATGTACCTTGTTGGACAGCTCTGCCTAACTACGGCACAGATGTGCATGTAATCCAAGTTAATGTAAGTGGGTCATAGTGGGATGACTGTTTATTTGGGTCATACACAAACAGTGGATTCCATCCGGTGCCATTGTCAGGGCAAACAATGACTGGCCCTGCGTGTGGATTGTGCGTTCTCATTGTCGGGCAGCCACACACTTTCATACACACCCCCCAACGGGTCATACGCAGGCAACTTTCACACGCCTGGAAGACATTTTACTGCCAGTCTTCCGACCAGCTATTTTCTTGGTCGGGTGGTCAGCTTGACTGCAGACACTCACCTGCTCACGCGTGGAAGCCTGAGGCCAATCAGTTTGGATTTGCTTCAGCCTCATCCGCATTAGAATTACCCCAGCCTATGTTTGCGTGGGGATCTCCCACCATGGGTCATTTTCTGCACATTCTCACGCGCCCTGCACAAGCTGTGGGGCCTGGCTTGCAGCCAAACATTCCCTTGGGCGGGTGGCCTCTTTCTCTGGAGTATTGTACACGCATGAGGCAAACACCCTTATGCCAATCTTGTTGGATTAGTACCCGCCTCAAACGCAATAGGGGTGAATGTATATGTGGATCACAGCTCACGGTCGTTGCCCCCTTTCATCATGCCACACATCCCCTCTGGAAGCCCAGTAGGCATCAGTCATCAAAAAACTTCACACAAAATCAAACTCCTGTTTGGTGGCATGCCACCAAACATATCTCACCCGCCCACAGACAAACATCCCCACTGTGAGATTGCCCTTTGAAATGGCCAAAATTGCCCAGTAGGTCCCTGTGCAACAATTAACCTGGGGAGGATACACTCATTGTTCGCTGTCACACCAGCGAACATGGCTGCATGCCCCTCCACAATAAGTTGCTACAACCCACCCAATTTCGGATATGCTAATGTCAACCTTGTTCCACAAAAGGTTTCGTAACTTGCTAAAGATTCAGCAGTCATATTGGTGCACCCACACTTTGGCCACATTGCCTTGGTATATGCTCCAAATTGGATATGAAAATTATGAGCCCAAAAGGCCCACCCCCATCAGGACCATGCACATAACCACAGGCCATCCCCCCTTGACCCCATTGCTGCCTCTCATATAAGTTCCCCACCTGCGCTTATTTGTCTTCATTCCCTTTAGCTAACCCTTCCCGATCATATGATTTCCAACTGTCCCCAAATAATTTAAAATAGCCATCATGTCAACCCCTTCACAACCATTTTGCATTGGGATGATTAATATTTGTATTCAAATAAATAGTTATATAACCTTAAAGCCTGATAATTCCCACTTAGCTTCTTGGATTATCATATGGCACAATCAACACAACATATTTGTATATCTCCCCAATCACCAGAGTGCTATTGGCTCTCTCCCTGGAACCCTTTCCAAAACGTTGATACCATTCCTTGGGGCACCAAAAACGTTCATGCACTGTGGTCCTGGTGGGGCATGGATTGAAAATTGCCAATCCAATCCTACTCAAATATTATTTGTTGAGGGAGTATTTATGACTGATGAAAATGATCCCTCCTCATCTCAGAAACCCAATCTAGCATTGATGTTCTTCACATGGTATCCAAACATTCTATTCATAATGGAAAGCTTTCAAACACAATATTTCAAGCTTAAAATGCCCAAAGAATATGACTGTAATACTCATAGTCAATGTCAACGCTTTAATCCCCCATTTCCCGCTTCAAACTTGATGCCAGCTTCATATCCTGCTGTTTCATCATTGATTTCCAAGCAAAAACGGATACAATTACCCAGTGGATCAGACCTCCCCATGATGACCCGCCCCATGCCATTATTCAAACCCCCCTCCTCCCTCATCAAAAGACCGGACTAGCTTTTCTCTGGGATCGAGAAATCCCCAATGGCCAATCAGCCCGTAACCTTTGGGCCACCTCACCCCCAGGATCCACTTTTAATGCCAGGCACATCATTACAAACAAGGTCGTTAGCTCATTTGAATCCCTTTCGCCCAATACCCCTCTTGGAGGACTGCTCGCGGATGATATGGGATTAGGTAAAACCATTCAGGACAACTCTCTAATTGGTACCTCCAAGGAGCGGATGATTGCAAACCCCCATTGCTCCACGCCCACCATGATCATATGCCCCCCTTGCTTAATTACCAACTGGCAATCAGAAATATCCAAGCATGCTCAGGCTGGAGCGCTGCATGCCAAAATCTACCATGGTCCCACTTGTTATTCATTATCCGAGGCAAACATCTTAAAATATGATATCATCATTACTTCTTACAATACTATCACCCAAGAATTTAAGCAAACCAATACCTCTACATCATTCATTTTTCAAATCAATCGGCATCGTATAATTTTGGATGAAGCACAGTGAGTGGCTGAGCTTAAATGATTCAAATTACCTTTTATATCCAATAACCCTTGCCCCATCTTATAGCTATATTTGCTCTCAATACACTTCCACTCACCGTGCCATTAATAGCCTCCTTTCATCCCGTCGAATATGTTTAACGGGCACACCTATTCACAACACCATTTATGACCTTTTGGGCATAATATCATTCATCACTCAACACCAGAGGGCCGATCAAGATAACTGGTCACCATTCATCCTGAGTAGTCTTTCCAAAGGTTGCAATGATATTTTGCATTTGGCATTGCGGCATTTAAGCTTGCGCCGCACCAAAACCACACATCTCAAATCCCTCCCCACTATTAGCCATCATTATGAGCTGCTCCCACTCAACCCGACCATGCAGCAAGAATATTCCACATTATATAAAGAATTCCTATCCTCCAAAAGCAAAGGACCAGGAGAATTTTTCAGAAATATTAATAAGCTGCAAATATGTTGTAACCATCACATCATGCTTAACACAATTGCGGAGGCAGATTTGGAAGACCCCGAGGGCAGGAGCACTCAGGATAACTCCCCAACAATCACACAAACTATTGTGGAAGTGGAAACATGCATGATGAGTAGTAGAATTGCACACCTCCTACAAAGCTTAATGAAGAACCAACAAACAAGGTGTGGTCTAACCAAATCGGTGGTTTATACCCAATGGACCCAATTTCTAGATTTGTGCGTTAATTCTAATATGCATCCATTACCAATTGAATCCATCTGACTTTTTTATATTGTAGAATTGGTATTGCACTTGCCCATAACTCTATCCTTTCAGCACGAATTGATGGAACAATTACAGCAGGAGCACAGGAGAATTTCTTCAATAATCCTGAATGTGAAGTACTGATTGCATCCATTGCCTCAGCTGGAACTGGCCTCAATATAACTTGTCAGCCTGTGACTCAAAACAGAGCACCAGCATGACATCCAACATACCATAAGTAATTGTATGAGGAGTATTGGACAAATATAGCCAATAAAAGTAAATTATAAAGAGGAAACCTCCTCAAATATAATAAGAAAGGACAAAGATATGCCCTATCAAAGATAAGACCAAATAAGCAAAAACTCTTATTCTAGCCTCTAATCTAACTTATACATATTTCATGAAACCCCAACCAGAATGGTTTATTTTCTTGAAGCTCTAACGTAGAGCTATCTAATGGTATCATCTATTCATCCGTAGCACTCCTAAATCAGGAGATACCATTATACCACATTTTTTCACCAACAACCCCTCAAAGGTGTAGGAGGGCTTGTACAAAACTGTACAAAACTACAGCCAAATTGAAGGTCTGAGTGAGAGATTTAATTTGAGATACCTTAGACCCCTCTATCTTCCAAATTGACAGAGGGATCTTGGTTTAAAGGTTTACATCTCAAAATACAGGATTTCTGAAACTAACCATATAAAGAAACCCCTGTATCTTTGGAATATATTCATACAGCTGTAAAGTTTTGTATATCAAACTGTAGATCTAATCAAGCCCTACAATACTGTATCATTGGAATACAGATATCTTTTAAATTGGAGAAGATATCTGGCTTGGAAGGTTTTAAAGCCTCATACTGATGTACAAAAATACATCCAAAAACTTAAAGTCCTTATAGCTTTTGCTATCTTGTAGAAGGGTAAGCATGAAGCATATCAAATTGAAGAGCTCATTAAGCCCTTCAATTCTGTGCTCTTGGATTCTTGATATCTCAAAAACTGACTAAGATATCTTGGTTGGAAGTATTTTGACCAATACTGGTCTGTACCAAACCTGTACCAACCAGTACTGGCTTGATACTTAAAATAATGGTCGTGCAAAGCTTAAACCCGCCCAGAATGACTAATATTAGTCATCCAGACACTCTGGACACGTCACAATGGTGCTGACGTGGCCTGTGAAGAGTTTTTTCACCCTGTATTGATCCAGAATGATCATTTGTGGTCCAAAAACCACAATTCTGACTATGCTGACGTCAGAATTGATGGTACAGAACCACAACCCAGCCTCCAAAGTGAAAATTTTCACTCTGTAGACGTTTGAAGGGTCTACCAGTCTTTCACAGTCCTCAGAGGAGATAAAAGCAGGTCTTTCCTCACTGGAAAAGACTCATCTTATAATGAATTAACATCCTTATGTAGTAAAACTGTCTTATACCAGTAGTACTCTTAGGATTATATTGATATAATTAAAATAATTAATTATTGTAGTGATTTTCACAGTCAATTGATATTAAATCATTGCAACCCAGGTTCTCAATAGATTCATCACCACTGTTATCATATTACAGTAGAACCTGTTTACTATTATTAAAATTTATTTTTTGTGTGTCACAGTCATAGTGCTAGCTTGCATTTGCTATTTTTAAGCTACTACATAGACTCACCCTGACATAACTTGTGCTGATATGGTCTATTTAATGGTGAGGGGACCCCCAAAATTCTGCCCTGATTTGCGGCCCCTGACATCCACATTTCCAGGAGCCAAATTGGAACCCAGCCATTGAGGCTCAGGCTGTTGATTGACTCCATCGTATTGGATAACAACAACCTGTAAAGGTCATCCACTATATCACTCCTCATTCAGCTGAGGTCAACATGCAGAAGGTACCTGTCAACCTCCTCTTTGACCCTAATTGTATTGCTATTCTAAAATCCTTCCTTATGGAAATGCCATTTTCCAAACACCAATAGGTCCAAGAAAAGAAAAAATCATTAACTGCTTGAGCCTTACTGATATTATATAATTTGCGTTTGAGCAAGTTGATCACACCTGCGCACCCTGGCACAGGTCCACAATTATGAACACCATGAGCTGGATCGAGCTCCTTCAATATTTCCTCGATGAAAATGAGCAATAGAGTATCATTTCTAAGGGAGACAGTGATACAGCCCAACTCATATTGTCTATATTCTGACATATTTAGCAAGTTGTTGCATCTTTAAGAAATAATAATCAGATTGTATAGCACCTGCACAAATAATTCAAAAATGTTAATTTGTAACGGTGCTATACATTTATATTACTAAGTTATTGCAGAGCATCACCATTTGGCCTAATAACTGGCATGTCAAGTATTTTTAGGGCGCTAGTCTGCATCCTACTACAGCTTTTGGGCCAATCTTGATCAAATACGTGAAATGATAAGCCTTCCGGAATATCACAATCATCTGTCAATCTATCAATAGTTTTTTTACCCTTTTTTTTAATGCAATTACAAAACTCTATTTCTCGATCCATTTTTAATACCAATTCATTAAATAACTGCAAGTGCCAGCGTAAGACCACTTTGCGGTAAACTTGACGGCCATTTTCCAGTATTTCCTCAGTATCTGAACATACTTGAGGGTCATTGAATTGTGATGCTAGAATGGGAAATTTAGCTGTGTCACACCATTCACGACGGCACTCAGAGGTCTGCACATAATCAAGTAGATCATCATCAGTCTTTGCTCACAATGAAGAAGAGATACATTAACTAACCCTTTGACAACTCTTTGCGAGCTTTTGATTCTCCTTCTTTTTAACCAAATACTCCGCATGCTTTTGAATAGACTTCCATTCTCTTTTCAAATAAGTGAAATATCACTCCATTAAAGCCGCCACGACCCCATAGTTGTTATGATCCTTGTTCCAACAGTAATGATGATACTCGGTGCTGACCAGTGCGAGACGGAATGTACGGTAAAACACCATAGACATCAGCTCATCAAACAGATGTTGCCATGAGCTCTCCCAGTCCCAAGTGAATCGCTTTAGTCCTAGCTTGTGGAGCTCATTTTCGCAGTAGCTTTGGAAACCCTGAGACTGAACCTGTGTTGATGGCTCATTGAAAACATCCTTGGGGACATATCCGAGATTACCAGTCACTTGAATTGCAATTTCACGCTCTTCTGTGCTTGGTGGTGCTGGTAGTGAGGAAAAATCCTTATCCCTAGCTTTGAGTAGGAACAGGCAATGGGCATGTACTGCTGATCTCATTCCATGGACATTCTCTGGAAGTTCTGCTTTCAGCCATTTTTGTTGCTCCTTCTGGCTTGCACATTTTGCCACATTGTGAGATTTACGAGCCTGGTTCCTTTGCTGTCTGACCTCGGATTGTTCAAGCATACTCTGGGCAAGGGGAATTTGAGGATGGGTGAACTCACTATTTGACTGAGTGCCATGCTCATGCCCTGTGAAATTGTCCCTCCTTGGTTCATCATTTGTTTCCATTTGAGTCGGAGACATGTTCTCATCCTCATCATCCACCATTTTTTCTCTTGATGAACTGGCATGAGCTGTTCTTGGTTTGGAGGCATATGGATGATGACGTCCAGTGACTTTCTCTTTATGGACCAGAGGTGAAGATGCATAAAGCTCATCACCTGCCATGCACATCATCAGTTAACACATCAAAAAATTAATGAAGACTGGTCATACTCACAATCTTCAATTGGCTCCTGAGATTGGACTGACTTCCCTTTAGGTGCCATATCTAATGCATGAAACAAAAATATAAAATTTTGAAAAAGTTTATACTCCAAAATTCAAATGACTTACTTTGATGTAGCGTCAATCCTGGATTTCCCTCTGACAGACCACTCCAAGTTACATTCTCCAATGGTCTTTTTTGTTGCCCCCCATCCATGCGCCTTTCATCGCCCACTTGAACCTGAGATCCTGATGGAATGTTGAGGGTTGGCTGTTTACTTTGGCCAAAGGGATCCTGGGATGCGACTGGATTCCAATCGGGATTAAGGAGGAACTCACGTGGAAATTTTGATTGGGGATTAGCGTTTGATGAGATTTGAGGTGTGCCTGCTGGCCCCTGGGACACATGCGTTTGTGTATTAGTGGGATTTGGGGGAATTGGAGTGGTGGAAATATTTGGGATCGACCAAGTGCTTGAAGTTGGAGCCTTTGGATTTCTCACATCAATGTTAAGACCTGATACATTCATTGAGGATGCGATAGGGGTTGTGAGAGGAATTTTGGGACTCAATGGTGACTGTGTTTGAAAATATTCTGTGCAAGATTCACTATCTGAGTCATGAACAGAACCTGAACGGGATTTTTGTGACTTGGAAGATGACATAAGGGCCGAAAAAGTACAGTAATATTTTTAACTAGATAAAATACCTCAGTATTATGATAAAATAGAGTGGTATGAGATGAAATATTTTCAAATTTAGAATAGTGATATTCTATGAATATTTCTAAAAATATTCTTATTGGAAGTCTAATAAGCCTCTCTTTAGGAGAATACTCCCTACCTCCTCTTGAGCTCTTCTGCTTTTGTCGGAAACCACCTGGACGGCCTACCACCATATAATGTAATATTCCCTTGATCTCAAAGGGGACCCATCATCCATAAGTAATCATATTTGGTAAAATTTCCACCTCTCCATTGTCACATTTTGTGAATTATCCAAACTGCCAATATATGCATTGAAATTCCACAGCATTGTACATCTGTAAAGGGGTATATTCATGAAGGATTTACCCACAAAAGAGACATCACCTTTTCAAGAAAGGCAAGACAATACAAATCACATTCCAACCAATTAAAAGCCAGCTGCACTCAAACCAAATACCAAGACTTTAGCTGCACTCCAACCCCTTATGTAATAGAGCTATATCATTATGTCTGTAATAAGGTTTATGCCATGTACAATGGTGTGCCAGCGTACATGGTTTGAATGTCAATCCCCTCAATTAAATGTTGACACATCCCTATTGGAATGCCCCTCAAGGGTCAAAACCGCAGTATTGCCATGTGTAAATAAAGTAGAATATGTATCAGCATTGAGCAGCATGGCATTTTACCCAATTAAACTCCTAAGAAATTCCGCCATCCAGATGAGACATGTTACACTCTTTCAGCTGCAGCTCACGCACCATTACAAATGGGATAAAATTCTCAGCTGGTTCAAATCATCTCCCCCTTCATAAATAATCACTCAAGTTTTTTGCCAATTAATAACACTCCTAAACACTTTCACATCAGCCATAGATATTTATACACAAAACAACCGTATTCCTAATTCCTGCAACAATGACAACCCGTCGCTATTCCTCAATGCGTATATGCATGTGTCAACACTGCTCAACTCAAACACACTCTTCCTCTGAGGGTGATAGGCCTGGAGTTGCCTTCACACCTTTCCAATATAAACAGCACATTAAAAAGCTCAAATCAACCATTGCACCCAAATCTCTTCCAAACATCCCTACTTCTGCATCAGGATCTGAGTGCCCACAACTTCTATTGGATCAAATATTCCCAGCTGATTATTCACAATTGACCCAAAGCACCTTCTCCACAGCACCGGGTCTCAATTCAACTGCACAGAAACCATACAGAAGCAGTCAAAACCTTCCCCCACAAGACCTGGCAATGATAATATCTGCCATTCTATCATTAAGGTATAATATACACCGCAGGGCTTCACGCATTCTCAACCCCGCCCTAAACCTACTGATCAAGTCCAGCATCTCAAGCTCCGGTGGTCCCCCCACTCCTGCATTCCATATACCTCAAGATCTGAGTACCATATTTGAACATCTTCAATTGGAACTAGTGATTCAAAACTATATATGTTGTCCTCAATGTTTCTCTCTTAATGGCCTTACTGAATCAGTCACAACTGACCAAACCCACTGTCAATGCCATAATGACCCAAATGATCATGATCCCCCTTGCACACAATCATTAGGCAAATGTATCTATTCATTTGAACCCCACACCCAAAACACAACCAACATGAAGCAAAAATTTATACCAACAAAACATTTCATTTATAAACCATTCAAAAATTGGCTTCCAGATTTCTCCAGCAGGCTGGAATCATGGAAATTCTGCATCAAAATCAACAATCCCAAACTCCCGAAGGTTCCCCAAAATGTGATGTCAGGGATGGATTGGTCTGGAGACGCTTCACTGGCACTAGAAATATCCATGACCCCCCATTCATGTCCATTCCTGGTGCATTGGCCTTCTCCATTTATGTGGACTGGTTTAATGCACATGGAAAGTCCACCCGGTTGGCCAGCATTGGACCTGTCATGCTTATTTGTCTTAATCTCCCCCCAAGTGAAAGATTGAAGCCAGAGAATGTCTATGTTGCAGGAATCATCCCCGGTCCAAAGGAGCCAACTTCCCTTCAAATTAACTACCTATTAATGCCACTCATCAACGAGCTCAAAGAGCTATGGCAAGGTTACCATTTTTCACCCACCTCCACAGGTCCTTCAGGATCCTTTATCTGTTTTGCCATTCTCACAGCCATTGCGGATGTGGTTGCCATGCACAAGCTTACTGGATTTATTTCCCATTCAGGCAACCACTTTTGAAATTTTTGCACCATTCACAAAGCTCAAATTGAAGAAATTGGTCCTCAATTTCACTACACACACTCATATCAAAATCATAAATCAACCATTGCTGAATGGCTTCGGGAAACCCCACAACAAAGACAAGCAATTTTCTCTGAGTATGGAGTGCGATATTCAAGTTTAGAAGACCTTCCATGTCAGGTTGAGTCTATATTGAAGTGGTAATAAGGGTATTTACAACTAGAACTATGACTGTGACACGTAGAAAATTGATTTACAATAAGGGTTTTGGGTTTTTAAAGATGATTTATAATATAATTAAGGGGTTCTACTATTGCATAATAGTGGTGTTGAGCGCTATTGAGAACCCAGGGTGCAATCTTACCAGTTGGGTTATTATAATAAGAGTTACAATAATTAAATAGATAATTATACCTGTTTATTACCCAAGAGTAAAACTGTTTTTGACAGTTTACTACGTAGGGTATTCAAGAGCAGGATGAGGAGACAATTCTGGCTGTGAAAAGCCTCCTTTTTATCCTGAAATGGGGTGGAAAGGGTGCTAGACCTTTCCATGTAGAGGAAGTGAAGATTTTTTCACTTTCTAGTACTGCCTTGGGGTTTTCAAACAGCCTGTATAGCCTGTATTGGGCTCTGATGTGGTTTTGAAACCACATCTGGGTGGTTTTCACCAATACAGGGTGAATATTTTCATCTGGGGACTTCACAGCCTGATTCTGACGTGTATGACGAGTAGAATTCTGTACAGAAACGGTATGGGACCCCAGTATTGACTGACATATGAGGTATTGAAGTAATAACATGCTTCTTCGTCTATTTGAAACCTCATATTCATGATTATGGGATATTATCCCATGGTAAGGCTGTATATGACAGCAGGTGGGATTTTAACCTTAAAACAGCTATACCTTTGTCAATTCTTGAGATATCAACCTCAACATTGGTTCAGTGTGTAGCCCTGAATGTGCTCTACACAATGGTACCTCATTAGATATGGGTATCATTAAATATGGCAAAGTTATCCCATGTACAAGATTTTTCTACATTTGTGTGTTTTAGGCAAAAAGCTGTATTGAGCTTGTTTGCCCCATAGCTTCTGCAGTAGTTGAGATATGAGGGGGTGGATGACACCATCAGAAAGCCCTGATTGAGCTCTTTCCAAAAACACCCCACTTCAGGTATCCCACACTAAAACTATAGAAGTTAGATGAGAGGTGAATGTTTTGTTCACCTTTATTTGGCCTGAAATTGACCATAACTCCAGTAATATTGGTGCTAGCTCAGTTTGGCTGGTGCAATTGGATAGCCCTGGCTTAGAGCTTCATTTTGAGTACCCATTTGATGGGGTTAAGCCTCTACTTCTAGATTTTAGATGAGAGGTGAAAATTAAGGTTTATGCTCAGCAGTAACTTTGAGCAGGAATAACTTTGTTATTTCTAGTCCTATGGTGATGGGACTTATATTTTCAGGAAGAGGTGAGTTTTCTCTTTTGTTTGATACCTTTTGAGCTGATGTGGCTCGGCTCCATGTTTTGGTGGTATCTTGGCTATACCATTGGTTTATGGTATTTTGGCTGTCATGCTTGTGCTCTGGTTTTGAGTCACAGGCTGACATACCCTCCCTCTAAAAAAGGCTCATAATTGATGACACTGTTCAGTCCTCCTACAGGTTCTGAATCTCCTTAAATGAAGGTTCCCATCTGGTATGGCATCCTCTGCCAACCATTCGTCTTTATCTGCTGTCTGGTTCTTGAATCTGACTAGGTATTGTCTTTGATCCTTCCCATTGAGTCTGATCTTCCTGGCCCTGATAATCTTACTCACAGGTCCAGGGGAGTCCTCCACTTCCACTATCTCTTGTGGTGTGGGGTTCTTTCTCCTGGAGGGGAATTCATCCTCCTCTGTCTGGAAGTATGGTTTGACCAAACTCACTGGAAAGACTGGATGTTTCCTTGAAAACTCCTCAGTGAGTTTGACTTCCACTGCATATCTCCCTATCAACTTAATGATAGTAAAAGGTCCTACAAATGAGTCCCTAATCTTTTTAGGTCCTTTGAGATTGTTGAAGTTCAGTGTAGACACTAACACCTGGTCCCCTTCCTTGACGTCAGGTTCCATATGTGATTTGTCCCACCTCTGCTTATTGTATTCTTTTGCCTCAGCTATGCATTTGGCAGCTGTGTCACAGGCTTTCTTCCACATATCATGGAAGTCTTTGGCTGTGGGGTTGATGGTCAGAAGATTCTTCTTCAAGTGATCCACAGGCAACAGGGGGTTCCACCCTTTCTCCACCAGTGCAGGTGTTTTACCTGTGGTGGAGTCCTGGCTTGTATTATAAGCCAGTTAGACTGCTGGTAAGAGGGTAACCCAATCATGGGTGTATCCCTCATGGTCCTTGTATTCCATGCCATAGGCACAGAATCTTCTGAGGATGTCCTCCATTGTTTGGATCATCCTTTCAGCTAGGCCATCTGTTTGTGGATGGTAAGCTGTGGAAAAAGCAAGTTTGGTACCAAGCATGTCATATAAGTTAGTCCAAAATTCAGATGTGAATTTTTGGTCCCTATCACTAATGATGATATTAGGGGCTCCACAGGTAAATATGATGTTATTCAAAACAACAGAGCAGTAGCCATGGCTGTGTCTTCTTTATGGCATGGTAGACACCTCATGCTCTTGCTGAACCTATCAACTATGATCAAACAGGCATTATAGTTTTCTTTTCCTCCTGGGACAAGTCCTGTAACCCAGTCCATGTTGATGGTTTCCCATGGGTGTTTGGGTTCTTCTATGTGTTGAGGTAACCCATACTTCTTCCCATGTTTCCTATTTGGCTTTTGGCATCTTTTGCAAGTGTTGATGTATTCACTCAACTCTTGTTCCCACTTGGGCCACCAAACTGTGCTTGCTACCCTCTCTTTGGTCCTATCTTCACTCATGTGTCCCATGTAGGGGCAGTCATGGAATTCTTGTAGGATGAATGAGATGTGGTCTCTGTCTACCACTGTGAGTGAACTTGTGTGCTTTTCTCTGTGGTAGAGCAGGCCATCTATAAGAAAAAACCTATTGTCCTTATAGGCCCTCAACCAGGGTTCTTCCAGCTGGGTTTCCAGTTCTGGACTCCTGTACTTTTGTTGAAGGAGTTGGAGTAGTATGCTACACTGTTTGTGTTTGGCATAAGACTTCTGTACTGCACTGAAGAATTCATTGTGCAGTTCTGAGGAACTTATTCCCAGTATGGGAGTTTCTTTCCCTTCTGAGTCAGTGTTTCCACTGTCAAGGGTGCCACTTTCTGGTGCCCATTCAGATAATCTGAAGTTTTTCCTCCTATCTAGATCCATGAAATGGATAGGGATTTTTGCTGCAACTTCTGGGTCATAAGCTGGATTGCTTTTGATATTGTCCAGTGGCCATCTGCTGAGGCCATCTGCATTGGTATGGCTTTTACCTTCCTTATATATGATGGTCATGTTCCCTCTATACTCCTGGATGGCTATTTGCCATCTCAGCATGTGTGTATTTGTAGTCTTCATGTTTAGTAAAGACTTCAAGGCTGTGCAGTCTGTGTAGACTTCAAAGACTGCACCCTCCAAATAATAATGGAGTTTTTCTAGAGACCAGACTAGACATAGACATTCGGTCTGGGTGGCCCCATACCTGGCTTCTGAATCTTTCAGCTGCCTTGAGATGTAGCAAATTACACCCTCTCTTGGTTCACCATCCACAATTTGTCTTTGGTGAAGGGCTGCTCCTAGGCCTTGACTGCATGCTGCATCTATATATAACTTGAATGATAGTTCAAAGTCAGGTAAGATGAGCACAGGTGCATTAGTGAGTTCATATTTGATCCTCTCATATGCATTTCTCCTTTCCTTGGTTATTTCAAAAACTACATCTTTTGAACATAACTTGTATAAACTACTAGTTATGTGTGCAAAATTTTTGATGTGGTTTCTATAGTAGCTAGCAAACCCAAGGAAAGATTGCATCTCTTTGATGTTCTTTGGTACTGGTTTTTGCAGTACTGCTACTACTTTGTTCTGGTCAATTGCCAGACTAAGACCTGAGACTTTATGTCCTAGAGCTAGTAGCTCTTGTTGGCCAAAATTACACTTTTTGAGTGAAATTTTCAGATTAATGGGTATACATTTACCTAGAACTCTGTCTATGTATTGTACATGGTCTTCCCATGTCTCTGAGTATATAATGATATCATCAATATATACTACCATCCAGCCTTCCATTATTTCTTCTTGAAATATGGTGTCGATCATTCTTTGGAAGTGGGCTGGTGCATTATTGATGCCAAATGGCATCCTGGTGTACTCATATATACCCATATGGCATATTATCCTGAGTAACTTCATGGAGTTTGGTTTAACTCCATTTTGGTGGAAGCCTTTCATACAATCCATTTTGCTTATATATCTGGCCTTGGCCAGTTTATCTAAGGCATGGGGTATTCTTGGTATAGGGTACCTGTCTGCTTTTGTGTAGTTATTCAGGGCTCTGAAATCTCCACACAATCTAGACTTGCCATCATTCCAGGTGATCAGGACAGGGGTGGTGATTTCCACTATCTCATTATGTCCAATCTTCCTGATGAAATCCATATCCAGGAGTTCATTGATATGTTTCTCAATTTCTTTCCTGGTTTCCAGGCTTGCTGGATAAGGAGGTCTCCTCAGCATTGGTGAATAAGGCCTTTCCACATCCAGATATAGTTCTATATCATGGCCTTTGATCTTGCCTAATGGTTCTTCACCAATGGCAAATGCTGGTCTGTTCTTTCTCAGCATCTTCAGTAAACTTAGTTTTTGTTTACTGGTGAGGGTAGTGCTAAAATGTCCCTCTCTGAATTCCTTCAGAAGTTCTTCTAGTGGATCTTGAGAAGATATCTGGTATATTTCAAGTGAAGATTTCTTTTCCTTGTTAGTACCAATGGTGATGTGCCTATTTTTACTGTTGTAAATGTCTATGCCATACATCCTCTGGTAATCTGTTCCCAGTAAAAACCTTGGATGTGGGCATCATTAAGCACTACAAACTCTGGGTTGAGTCTGATATTACCCTTCCTGTGGGGTATAATTATCTCTTTGATAATTGTCCCAAGGGAAGTCATCTTCCCTGATGCACTTTAAAAGTTCTTTGCCTTAGTGGGAAAGAGCTGTTTTTCCCAGTTTGGGAAGTGAGTATCCAGACAGTTTCTGGCCACTATGGAGAAGTGTGCTCCACTATCAATGATCAGTGGATGCTGAGAATTGTCAAGACAAACAGTCATTTTTGTGGCTGTCCCATGTATATATGCCATTCCTTTGGTTGGTGTAACCAGGAATGTTTGTGCATCTTGTGTGTGTTTGCACAAGTTCTTGTTAGCAGTGTCCTGTGGCATGCCTGCTTCCAACTGTATGTCCTGGATTTCCAGAGGGGTTTCCTCTTGGTATTCCACTAGAAATTCCTCTCTTGGGTCTTGATCATCCTCAGATGTTTCTCTGATGGCATCACCTGTAAGGTTTGTCTATGAAACTCTTGATAATAGTAACAATATCAAGAGTACTAGGACTGTCCTCAGTAGAAAAATATAATATAATAAAATATTCCAACCACAAATTTAAATATAATTATTAAAAAAAATTATATATAAAGAAAATGATTTTAATTATTATTATAAAAATATAATAATAAAAAAATGTAATAATTATAATAAATTATAATTATTCTACTATTGTTATAGTCACTGACAGTTATAACAATAAGAAGTGTAAATCTCTTAATGAGACAATTACACGTGGAAAATATGAATATTAACCACTTATAAATAATATAAATATTATTTATAAAAAGAATTAAACACACACTATGCAGAAATAATTCTTTCAGAATAAAAATTCTATATATAAAAAAACTAATACTAGATAAAAAAGCTATAGAACTTTAGAGAAAAACTTACTTATAATATTTATTTAATACAACAAGTCAAACAACAACAGTTATTATATTAAATATTAATTATAAGTTAAAAACACGCCTAAAATAAATAAATTTAAAGATAAAACAACTTCTTATAATATAAATTATGATTAAAGAGTTTTTGAGAGGAATTTGTGGATTTTAAAAGATATTTAAAATGATAATTTTATATAATAAAATATATTATTGGTGATTACAACAATAATCTAAATTCTATGACTTCAATTCTTTAATTTTAATAAATAAAGAATAAAAATAGCTTAAGAATTACTTTTAATAATAAGATTTTATATTTAATAAAACTTTACCTGTTTAAATTTCTAATATGATTGGATTGATAATGAATGATGGACAAAAACAGTGATGAAAAGACTCTTTTTATGTCTTCAGAGCAGCTCTCATGATTCATAATGGATGTAGAGGGCGCGCTCAGGTGAAAACTGAAAAACCATGCTTAAAAATAAAGTTCTTAACTTAAGGCAACTTATTTTTACTTCCAATTTAATGTTACCAGTGTTATTCTTAACTCCAAGTAACTTTAATCCTCATTTAAACTAATGATTTTAAGTTTTTAATATAAATAAACTTATTTATATTAAAGTTCATCACATGAACAACTTCAAAATAGAGTTTCAAGTAGAAATCTCTTAAACTCAATTTTTAATTAATTTTTAAAGAAATCATAACTTTCTTTGAGTTTAATTAAAAGAGTAAATTTCCAGGCTAATTACCCAGGAAATTTATTTATAAAAGATACTTCAAATTTAATTCATATATTGAAAATATTTAATTCTAAGTTGTGTGAAATTTTCAAGCAAATCCGTTAAGAATTGGATTTTTAATGAATTTTTGAAGTTATTGCTATTTTTCCATGCAAAATAGCAATACACACCAAACCTTAAGTTTTGATAAGGTTTTAATACTTGAAGCTTTAAGGTTTTAAGCTTATTTAAGGTTTTTAAGCTTAATTAAGCTCTGACAGTTCTTAAAAACTTGATTTCAAGCCTGCATATTGGGATTTACCCTTTGGCAGCTTGAAATTCCTGTCCAATTTGGGATAAAACCAGTTTAAACCTTAAGGTTGGATCAAAGTCTAATCTTAAAGTTTAAATAAGGTTAAAAATCCTCCAATACAGGTGGAAAACCTTAATTGAATCCTTGCAGATCCAAAAAGTTGGGTACCCCAGCTCTATTTGGTCTTTTTCCTTTGTCCCACCTTTCTGCGTGGATTTAGCCCTTTTCTTTATTTAAAGCCATACTATGGCCTTAAACCCTTTTAAATTGAGCTCACACAGGATTTACATTCTGTATGGCAAATCCTTAGCCAATTCATTAAATATACACCACACCTCAATTTTAACTAAAATTTTGGTAAGTTTGCATAAACCTTATGCAACTTCAAATTTAAGCTTAATTAAGCTTAAATTTAACAATTTAAAAAAATGTTAAAAACGTTACATTGGTACTGTGAGATTCTTAAATCTTCCAATAACATAAAAAATAAGTGGTTTTGGGTATAACACCCTATGGGTGTACCCTAGGTTATTTTTGGTGTAGAATCCAAAAATGACATAATATTTATAACTTTGTTTATCCAAAAAAAAGTTATACTTATTTTTTATTATTTTTTATTTTAAATTCAACTAAAAAGTCTGTTTAAGACAAAATTAACTGTTTATAAAATCATTTGTGGCCTTATGGGTATGTCATACATACCTCACAGGCTCACATTCCCTACCACCAAAAAAAAAATTGTACCACAATTTTCCTTTTGTAGTGTACCCCCAAGTTATTTTTGGGGGGTATAATCCACTGTCCAACCTCTCTACTTATACTTTCAAGTATGTAAAGCACACAATTCAGACTTTTTATTGAGCAATTGGTCTTCTCTCATGTCTGAATCTTCTGAGAAACTTTTGTGAATCAGGTATTTTGTTTTCTACAATCCACTCATATTCATGTTGTGGATTCTTATACCTGACCAAGTATTCTCTTTCATTTTTTCCCCTAAGTCTTCTTTCTTTCAAGACTTTCAGTACCTTTTTCTCCTCACTTAGGTCCAGTGGGGGTACTTCTAAGGGTGTTTCATTTCTTAAAGGAAATGATTCCTTGTCACTTGAAGTGTAATGCTTTACTAGACTGACAGGAAATGTTGGATGTTTATTTTCCAGTTCTCCTGACAGTTCTACTTGTACTGCATTTGTCCCATGAAGGGCTTTAATAATAAATGGTCCTGCAAAGGAATCTTTCAATTTCTTTGGACCTTTAATATTATTAAAGTTCAAGGTTGAAACTAGTATTAAGTCCCCTACTTTGAATTCTGGGGTCTTATGACTCTTATCCCATTTCTGCTTAGCATATTCAAAGGCATCATTCATGCTTTGATTTGCATGATGCCTTACTTTATCAAGCAGTAGCTTAAAGCTTGAAGAAGTTGGATGAATGTCAACCAGATCTTTTTTCAAAGTATCAACTGGGAGTTTGGGGTTCCATCCTTTTTCCAACATTGCAGGGGTCTTGCCTGTTGAAGCATGGATGGAGGTCTTGTAGGCTAATTCCAATGCTGGTATAAGAGTACACCAATCATGGGTAAAGCCATCAAAATCTTTAAACTCCAGGCCATAAGCACAAAATCTTCTGATCATGTCCTCAAGGGTTTGAATCATTCTTTCTGCTAACCCATCTGTTTGTGGATGGTATGCTGTTGAGAATGATAATTTTGTACCCAAAAGCTTATGTAAATTAGTCCATAAGGCTGATGTAAATTTTGGGTCTCTGTCACTAATGATGTTTTTAAAGAGACCAGTATGGGATATTACTCTATTCCAGATTAAAAGAGCTGTATCCATAGCCGTGTCATCTTTGTGACATGGTAAAAAGATTGGTGTTTTGCTATATCTGTCTACAATAACAAGACATGCATTGTAACTTTTATCACCTCCAGGTGGTAATGCAGTTACCCAATCCATGTGAACCACTTCCCATGGGGTACTTGGTTCTTGGATATGGATCATCAGACCAAATCTTTTACCAGTAGCTTTATTGGCTTTCTGGCATCTATCACAACTATGACAGTACTCAATGACATCTTTTCTCCAAGATGGCCACCAGGCACATGTCTTAATTCTTTCCATTGTTCTGTCTTCAGACAGATGTCCAGAATAAATGTTATCATGGCATTCTAGTAGTATTGTGTTAATCAACATTCTACTACATAGGACCATGACACATGTGTGTTTAGATCTATGATATAGTATACCATCAAACAAATGGAATCTTCCATTATCATAAGATGTTTTCCAAATATCATCCAGAGAATTAGCCAATGCTGCATCTTTACAATCTTTGTCAAGTAGAGCAGTAAGAATATGACAATTCTTATCTTGCTTGTAGCTTTCCCTAACTTCTTCAAAGAATTCTGTTCCAACATCTGTGATATTAATTCCTTCAATTGGAATTTGAGGTTCTGCACTTGTAGGAACATAGGCAGGATTATCAGGTGTATTTGGTAATGCCCATCTACTCAAGCCATCAGCATTCTTATGAATATTTCCAGCTTTATGTACTATGGTCATATTACCTCTATACTCCTGTATAGCAATCTGCCATCTTAACATGTGTCTGTTTGGAGTTTTCATGTTAAGAAGTGATTTTACTGCATTACAATCAGTAATTACTTCAAACACACTACCATCAAGATAGTAATGAAGTTTTTCCAGAGCCCAAACAAGGCAAAGGCACTCCATTTGGCTAGCTCCATATCTGGCCTCAGTAGGTTTAATTTGTCTTGAAATGAATCAAATTGGACCTTCATAAGGCTTGTCATTGACAATTTGAACTTGATGAAGAGAAGCTCCTAAACCATCACCACATGCATCAATATACAGCTTGAATGGAAGTTTCCAATCTGGCATCAATAATAATGGTGCATTGGTTAAGGCATACTTGATTTTATCATATTCTTGAATTCTCTCCTGTTTCATTTCAAAAACAGTTTGTTGATCACAAATTCTGTATAATGATTTGGCATGGATTGCAAAATCTTTAAGGTGTTGCCTGTAATAACTGACAAACCCTAAGAAAGACATCATTTCTTTTTTGTTCTGGGGCATTTGTTTCAGCAAAACTGCAGCCACTTTGTTTTTATCAACACCAAGGCTTAGTCCTGAGACTACATGTCCTAGAGCTTTTAACTCATGAAACCCAAAATTACATTTTTTAAGAGAAATTTTCATGTTCACTTGTAGAATTTTCTTAAGTACTAATGAAAGTCTCTCTAAATGTAATTGCCAGGTTTCTGAACAAATGATAATGTCATCAATATAAATGATTAACCATCCCTCTGATAATTCATGTGGGAAGATGGTATTCATCATTCTTTGGTAATGAGAGGGTGCATTTTTAATACCAAAAGGCATCCTCAAATATTCATAAATACCACAATGAGCAATTATTCTCAATAATTTCCTAGCATGAGGTGTCAAAACATTCTGGTGAAAGCCTTTCAGAGCATCCATAGAAGTGATGAATCTTGCTTTGGATAATTGAGTCAAAGTCTCATGAATTCTAGGGATTGGATACCTGTCTGGAATAGTATAGGTATTCAGTGCTCTAAAATCACCAACCATCCTTTACTTATCATTATGCCAAGTAATGATTACTGGAGTTGTGACTTCAACTTCCTCATTGTGTCCAACTTTTCTAAGAACTCCCAGTTTCATTAGTTCATTAATATGATTTTCTAATGCTTCTCTAGCCCTAGGGCTAGCTGGGTAAGCTGGTCTTCTTAATAGTGGCGGATAAGGCCTTTCCACATTAAGCATAATTTCCACCTCATGGCCTTTTATAACCCCAAGTGGTTCATTATCAGAAGCAAAGGCTTCTCTATATTGAAATAAAACTTCAATAAGTTCTTCCTTCATTTCTGGTGTTAATTCAGGACTAATTTGTGCTTCACTTAGCTGATCTGACACAAATTTTTCTTTTTTAACATTCTTTACTTGTTGGCTGACAGTAATTTCTTTTCTTTTTAGAGAAAAAGCAAATTTTTGCCTTTTATTTTCCCCTATAGTGAAATACCTGTCCTTGTGATTATTAATATCAATACCATAGATATTGAGATAATCATTTCCAAGTATAAAGTGTTGTGAAGTACAATTGTTCATAACAACAAATTCAGCTTTCAATCTTGTACTCCCTGCTGGATGAGGAAATATTATTTGTAAGGTTTGACTATGAAACAATAAGTAAAAATTACTAATTTATTACTTATTGTACTATGAATGTCCTTATGAATTGAATAAATAAGATTAAAAATATAATAATAATAAATAATTATTATTATTATGGCGTAAAATAATTATATTATTAAATAAATATAATAATATAATTTATATTATGAAAATATAATATAATAAATAAATATATTAATATAAAATAATTAATATATTTATAAAAGCTCTTTATTATTGTTACCAACAAATAATAAAGGCGTAAAAAATTGCTTTTTATTAATAAAAAACAATTAATAACAATAATATTACTAATATTAAAGTTATGAATTAATATAAATACTATTTATATTAATTAAAGAGTTATTAAGAGAGTAATAATAGAGAAATTATCATAATAAGAGAAAATAACCTACTTTTAACACTTAATATAATAATTTTGAAATATTTTATGCCAAAAAATATAAATACAACCTTTTTAAATTGTATTTACAATAAAAATAAAGAAAATTACAAATTATTCTGGATTTTTACGTGGAAATGAGTTTTTTAGAGAGATTTTTAACAAAAACAATTAAATAAATGATTTAATCATGTCAAAATGGATTATTATAATAAGGTGGACTTTGGTCTTTAATAATATAATAGTTTTATATATAAAGAATAAAGAAATTACCTTTGATTTAATTCATTTAATGTTTTTGATGCATCTGAGGGGAAAATAGAGTAGAAAGAGCTCTATTTATAGTAAATACCTCCCTCCTAGAGTCCAACAGGCTTCTAGTAGACGTTTACTGATCATATCCACTGGAATTGATCAATATTTTAAGGTTTGGAAATGATTACATCATTATCAAACCATATTACATCATTATTACACCATTATTTAGAGTTATCACTATAACTCTAAAGTTGATGACATCAGAGGCTTGGCAGAACCCCAAATTTCGTGGATTTTATTAGTTTTAATCATAAAATAATAGTATTCACCAATTTTATCACTCTTAAGACTGTTAAACTTAATTTAAGGTTACTGTGAGTGATCATAACTGTTCAAATTAAGCTCAAACTTTGATCCTCAATAACTTTGAAGATTTACACGCTACAGCAATTCAGAGAGTGAATTCTGATAGCCTGGCATAACCTCATTATGCTACCAAGAGCTTTTTATTACATCATCAAAACTCTAATTTTGATTATTTTTCTTGTAACTCATCTTTTCTGTCGAAATTCAATATTTTAAACTTCAAACCTTGATTTCAGGGGGTTATACCCTGAATTTAATAATAAAAATTACATCATTCTTCACGAATGAACTAGTAGAATCCAACTTTATACTTTTTTGTAAAAGTTTGGAACACTTTCACAACAAAGTGGTCAACAGCTCTGTTGATTTTTATCAATATTTCATCATAGGTTTTAACCTTGTTTATAATTTGTAAAATAAAGTTCATATCTGTGTTTTTACAGTAATTACGTGGTAACTTTATTTTTGGTTCATCATTCTATCATGTATAGTTTAAGAGATATTAGCTATGATCCTTGAATATATGCGTTGACCAAAAAGTGCATATATTCAGGTTAATTCCTTAAGTATTAACTTTGGAAATTAGCTTATTAATTGTTTTATGTGTGGGGTTTTGTGAGGAATTCACTGGTACAATTTGTTTCACATGTTGTTTCATTGGTTTTGAGATAAATAAGGTTTTATGGTTTTTATAAGGTATTATACCTTATAATTCATTTAATATTGACTTTACAGATATGCTATAAAAATGGTATATGTGTATTTTACCATGGGGAATTCAATGGTATAATTTATTTTACATGTTGATTCATTGGTTTTTAAGTTAAACCAATTTTTGTTTCAATTTATGGTATTTTAAGTAATTATTTTTAATGTATAATTATTCTAAGTACTCTGAATATAATTATATTAAAGGTATAATTATTCTGAGTCTTTTTTGTGACCTTATTGGGTATGTGGTCATATCTCAAAGGCTCACATTATTGCTGCTTCAAATATACCCAAAGGGTGCATGTTCTGGCTAGCACTGCTGAATTTTACACCTTCAATTGGCATCAACTTGTCTTGCCAATTGGTATAAATTTTGTCAAGATAATCTTTTCCAACACAAGTGCAAAAAGCACCTGAGTCAAGATGTATCTTGGCTTCTGTGTTATTTATCACAATATTAGTGATACAAGATGACCCAGCTGTATAACCTTTACCTCTAGAAGGTTTGGTTTTTTGCATTTTGGCATCTTGCACATGTATGAGATCCATACATTCATCACTGTACTGTGGTAAGTGAGTATGTACCTCAGTGACCTCAAAAGAAACATTAATATTTTCTATACCAAGTTGTTCTGATGCTTCTTCTTCTTCTGAAGGCTAAGAATCACTTTCATGTAAAGATACATCAGTTTCTTTTGTTTCTTCCACTTTTTCAACATTTATCTCATTGACTCTTGTCTTTTTTGGACAAGTGTTTGCTAAATGAGATGTACTTCCACATTTATGACATTTCAAAGGAGGTCTGTCATGTGGTTTATTTGGTTTTAAAATTGGTTTCCCACTAGTTTTGTTGTCTACTGGGGTTTTATACCAATTTCTTCCAATTTTTGTTCTAGTAGTGATATCCTCCATAGCATTGATATAATCTTCTTTAGAGCAAGGCTCAATAGATCTGCTTCTTATAGCATGCTCAAGGTCACCACCACACTTTCTTAATATCCTTTTATGTACCATTGGTTCAGACATATCAGGATGAAGGGCAGTTAATCTGTCCTTCTGTTTAAGAAACCAAGTTATGGGCCTGTTCCTTTCAATATTAAAAATGGCTTCTTCAAAAGAATTTTCCATTCTAAATCTCCAGGAATCATTTGCCCATTTGGAAATAACTTGTTCTTTCCACCAAGGCCAAGAATGTTTACCATGGTCTTGTCTCATTTTATAATACCATTTCTTTGCTGATTTGGTAAATAATGAGTGTAATCTGGCACTTATGTATTCATCTGGTATGTTAAAGTCTTCTTTGAACATATCAATTGTTTTCATAAATTCCATATGATTATATTCTCCTTCACCACTGAAGGTTGGCCATTCCTCCAATCTTGGAATGTCCTTATAACTGCAAGCAGTTTCCACATCATGACTTGAAATTGTATGATGTAAATCATTATTCAAGTTGAGGACATTTCTGTCAAGAATTGGTGTGGATTGCCTTGGCAATTCATTTTTCAGTGATATATTATTAATACTTGACTGAAGGTCTTCTTTCAATTCAAGTCTTGCTTTATCACTTTTTTCCAATTGTTCTTGAAAAAGAGCTGCATTGTGACCAGTTGAATTTTCCAAGTTTTGTACTTGTATTTTCAATTCTTTTAACTGTCCAGTTATAAAAGAAATTGAATGTTCATCTGGTTGATTGAGTAAGGTAACTTTAAACTCAAGTCTTTCACAAATTTGCGTCAAAGACAAAATATTTGCCTTATTAACATTTTCAAGGCCAATTATGGTCTTTTGTTGTTCTTTTACTTGTAGTATCTCATTACCCAACTTTTTTTGGACATGATCAAATGCTTTAAATTTTGCCATAATTTCTTTATTACAAGATTCAAAGTAAGTTACAAGTTTTACAAGATCTACTTCTTTGGAAAGGATTGGTTCAATCTTTCCTCCTCCTTGTTTTTGAATTCCATCAAAGTTCTTGCCATATTGAACACATTGTCCATGGCTGTCTTTTCCTTCTTTGGGATTCTGTAATTCTGAGGGTAAGGTTTGTTCCACTTGGGCTTTGCCTTTCCCTTTGCCTTTTGCTTGGCCTTCTGGTTGGTCTTTGGGGCTTGCTTGGGCTTGTTTGGCACTTGATGAGGCGTATTTTTGCTGGTGGATGCTTGAGGAGCTTCCACTGGGCTGTTGTCCTTGCCTTGAGCCAATTTCTTCTTCTGATCCTCTGACAACATGCTTTGGTTTTTCAACCAAGCTTTGATCTGTTGGACTTGTCCTTTGACAGACATTGGTGTCCAACCCAGCAGAAGATCTTCTGTCTTTTCTGGCCCCATGAACTTCTTCACTTGAAGATAAGAGTTCATGGTGCCTATCCAAAGACTTGGAAGGAGTTCCCACTCTTGTTGTTTTGACGCCAGGAACCAGTTTTTCCATTGGGATTGATAAATTTCCACATCTGCCTGTTGGAAATGGTTCAGGTCTAACAGCAATAGCAGTCATGTCAGCTTCTGGACTCTCAATAAGAGGTTCAAAGGTTCTGGCTAACCTTTGGGAACTGGTGGCAGTTCTGGCATCCTCCATTTGTGCCTCTCCTCAGGGAGGACATTCTTGCCTTTTGGATTTGTGGCTGGAATGTCCTGGTCCAGATCCATTTGATTGGATGGAGTAGTTGCTTCCACTTCTAGTAGGAGTCATTTCATGTCAATTTTAGTAAAAAATATAGTATAATTGAATTGAATTCACCTGCAGGACCTTTAAAGGGCTCTTTGGTTATTAAACCCCTTGGTGCTGGGCTGGTTTGAATCTCAATGCTGGACTCTGAGGCTTCAGAGTCTGAAGAACTTTCTCTGATTGAAGACACTAGAGAAAATTAAAAATATAAGTTATTTTATCAAATAATGAAAATAACTTATAAACTCAACTTATTAAATAAAGTTGTTTTAATGTAATTTTATGGCAAATTACTTCGAAAATAAAGAAAAATGTCTAAGATAAAAGAAAAAATATTTTTAGTAAAGATTTTTATTTTTAAAGATTTTTTTATTTGATTTATTATTTTTTTTAAAGAAATAATAATTATGCAATTAACAAGTTAATTAATCAAAATTGTATTATTATTCACTTTATACTAGAATAACTCAAAGAATAGATTTCAAGTCTGTGATGTGAAGAAGCCACTAGTTAGACAAAAGAAATTTATTCCAAGTCACTCAATGGTATATTGTTTCAAACAATATTCTCAAGAAAAAAATAACTTTATTAATATTATGAAGATTATTTATAAGGGATAATTCCCAAAAAAGCCAATATTAAACAAATATGGCAATTTTACGTCAAAAAAGAGTAACATAAGGTCTAAAATATGATTTATGTCCCAAAAATTGGTTTAAAATCACGGCCAGGCCCCCAAATGTAAGGTTTGTGTATGAAACTCTTGATAATAGTAACAATATCAAGAGTACTATGACTGTCCTCAGTAGAAAAATATAATATAATAAAATATTACAACCACAAATTTAAATATAATTATTAAAAATAATTATATATAAAAAAATAACTTTAGTTATTATTATAAAAATATAATAATAAAAAAATATAAGCATTATAATAAATTATAATTATTCTATTATTGTTATAGTCACTGACAGTTATAACAATAAGAAGTGTAAAGCTCTTAATGAGACAATTACACGTGGAAAATATGAATATTAACCACTTATAAATAATATAAATATTATTTATAAAAAGAATTAAACATACACTGTGCAGAAATGGTTCTTTTAGAATAAAAATTCTATATATAAAAAAACTAACACTAGATAAAAAAATTATAGAACTTTAGAGAAAAACTTACTTATAATATTTATTTAATACAACAAGTCAAACAACAACAGTTATTATATTAAATAATAATTATAAGTTAAAAACACGCCTAAAATCAATAAATTTAAAGATAAAACAACTTTTTATAATATAAATTATGATTAAAGAGTTTTTGAGAGGAATTTGTGGATTTTAAAAGATATTTAAAATGATAATTTTATATAATAAAATGTATTATTGGTGATTACAACAATAATCTAAATTCTATGACTTCAATTCTTTAATTTTAATAAATAAAGAATAAAAATAACTTAAGAATTACTTTTAATAATAAGATTTTATACTTAATAAAACTTTACCTGTTTAAATTTCTAATATGATTGGATTGATAATGAATGATGGACAAAAACAGTGATGAAAAGACTCTTTTTATGTCTTCAGAGCAGCTCTCATGATTCATAATGGATGTAGAGGGCGTGCTCAGGTGAAAACTGAAAAACCATGCTTAAAAATAAAGTTCTTAACTTAAGGCAACTTATTTTTACTTCCAATTTAATGTTACCAGTGTTATTCTTAACTCCAAGTAACTTTAATCCTCATTTAAACTAATTATTTTAAGTTTTTAATATAAATAAACTTATTTATATTAAAGTTCATCACATGAACAACTTCAAAATAGAGTTTCAAGTAGAAATCTCTTAAACTCAATTTTTAATTAATTTTTAAAGAAATCATAACTTTCTTTGAGTTTAATTAAAAGAGTAAATTTCCAGGCTAATTATCCAGGAAATTTATTTATAAAAGATACTTCAAATTTAATTTATATATTGATAATATTTAATTCTAAGTTGTGTGAAATTTTCAAGCAAATGAATCAAGAATTGGATTTTTAATGAATTTTTGAAGTTATTGCTATTTTTCCACGTAAAATAGCAATACACACCAAACCTTAAGTTTTGATAAGGTCTTAATGCTTGAAGCTTTAAAGTTTTAAGCTTATTTAAGGTTTTTAAGCTTAATTAAGCTCTGAAAGTTCTTAAAACCTTGATTTCAAGCCTGCATATTGGGATTTACCCTTTGGCAGCTTGAAATTGCTGTCCAATTTGGGATAAAACCAGTTTAAACCTTAAGGTTGGATCAAAGTCTAATCTTAAAGTTTAAATAAGGTTAAAAATCCTCCAATACAGGTGGACAACCTTAATTGAATCCTTGCAGATCCAAAAAGTTGGGTACCCCAGCTCTATTTGGTCTTTTTTCTTTGTCCCACCTTTCTGTGTGGATTTAGCCCTTTTCTTTATTTAAAGCCATACTATGGCCTTAAATCCTTTTAAATTGAGCTCACGCAGGATTTACATTCTGTATGGCAAATCCTTAGCCAATTCAGTAAATATACACCACACCTCAATTTTAACTAAAATTTTGGTAAGTTTGCATAAACCTTATGCAACTTTAAATTGAAGCTTAATTAAGCTTAAATTTAACAATTTAAAAAAATGTTAAAAAAGTTACATTGGTACTGTGAGATTCTGAAATCTTCCAATAACATAAAAAATAAGTGGTTTTGGGTATAACACCCTATGGGTGTACCCTAGGTTATTTTTGGTGTAGAATCCAAAAATGACATAATATTTATAAATTTGTTTATCCAAAAAAAAGTTATACTTATTTTTTATTATTTTTTATTTTAAATTCAACTAAAAAGTCTGTTTAAGACAAAATTAACTGTTTATAAAATCATTTGTGGCCTTATGGGTATGTCATACATACCTCACAGGCGCACATCACCCATAGAGTGTGAATCTGAATCCTCTGTTGGAGGTTCTTCCTCAGGGACTTTCTCTATGGCATAGACTCTTTTCTTTCCTTTTGGACAGTTGTTGGCATAGTGGTCTGTTGAACCACAATTGTGGCAAGAATTCTTCTTCTTAGCAACTTCTGCCACTCTTTTTCTGGGTTTGTCTTTAAACTCTACCCTGAGTGGTTGTTTCTCTTTGAAACTTCTGCTTCTATATGGGGTGAATTTCTTATATTAGTCCTCTTCCTTATGTCTTGTAAGGTGTTGGCTATGTCATCTAGAGGGCAATTTTGGTTGCATCTGCATTTTACTGCATGCTCTAGTTCTCCTGGCAGTTGTGTAAGAAGTTTGTGATTCCTCATTTGAATGTTCATCTGAGGATCAATGGCTTTAAGTCTTTTAGACTGTCTAAGACACCACTCATATGGATCTTTGTCCACAGAGTATTTGTCATTTTCAAATGACATGGTCTTTTGCCATATCCAAGTTCCATTACTGTAATTTTGGATGATTTGACTCTTCCACCATGGCCATTTTCTCCTGCCATAGATTTCTTTCATTTCTGTGTACATATACTAGCATGTCCTTTAAATGCAGTATTCAATCTAGCAGTGATCCAGTAGTCTGGTATGCTTGGTACATCAATTAAGAGTCCATCAATATAATCTATGAGTTCCATATGATCATATTCTCCTGATCCAGAGAATTTGGGCCAGTTTGAGGCCTCAGGAAGCTGTTTCACGACTTCCTTCTCTGAATAAGACATGCCATCTCCATCTTGGTATTGTGATGGGGATCTTGCCTTATTCATCAACATGGCATCTGGTTTGATGTCATCTGGTTGATATGAATTATCCATAACTTGGCCTTGTGGTTGGGGCTTCAAGCTATGGTAGGCATTAAACAACTTCTTAATGTCTTGATCCAGACACTTCCTGGCCCTTGTACTGTGGTGTTGTTCTTCAAAGACTATATTCAGTCTTTTGTTGGTTTCTTCAGAGGCTTTGCTCAGTTGAGCATATCCTTCTTGAAGACTCTTAAATATTTGTTCCAAGGAGGCTTAATTTTGTCTTATCCTCTCTTGCCTAGCTTTAATTTCTGCAAACTGCTTTGCAGTTTGTTCAGCATATTGGGACATTTTTAACCAAAGTGTATCACTGTTTATGTTACTCTCAGATGTGACAATGTTATTTTCAGTCTGAGTGGGGGTAATGTTTCCATTACTAGGACTACTGATTCTAGAGTGGTTTACAACTATTTCTGGTTCTTTTGTACTTCTTTTACCAAATCTAACAGCTTCTGGATCATGGGGTCTGACTCTTTCCTCCTCTGGTTGAATGAGGTTTTGTTCTTGCCCTTGTTCCCTTGTCTTCTCCTGGAAACTTCCTGGAATTGTAAAGAATGGTGACTCTTGGCCACTGATCTTCTGGTTTCTGAAAGGTGTGAAGCTGCTGGAGAGCTGATTTGGCCTGCTCCTTGTGAGCCTGAAGGAATCTGAGTAGGCCCTGTCTGGGTTAATTGTTCTTCTATTGCTTGGATAGTGGCTTGATTCTCCCTTATCCTCTGTGCCCTTGCCTCCAGGAGTCTGTGCTGCCTGGTAGGATTCCAACCTTTGGTGATTACCATAAGGTCTTGGAAGTCTATCTCTTTGAGACAGATCTTCTGGCAACTTGATCCAAGTTCTGCCCAGTGAGTTGCTAGGTTGAACCTCTTGTTGTCCATGTTCCATTGAAATAAATCTTTGAGGAGTTGGTGGATCTGAAGAACTTGATCCATATCCTTCCAGTCCTCTGGTTTGAGGTCTCTGTTGAATTGGAGTGTGAATGGCAAGGTTGATATTATCTCCCTCATTGTTTTGCCATCCACCACTGTGTCCAAGCTGTCTTCTTCCAGGTCTTCTGGTTCTGGACAAGCCTTCTCTGTCCTCTGGTTGGTTCCTTTGGAAGCCAAGGTCTCTGAGGTATGCAGGGGACATATAAGTGTTTGCAAGCAGTCAAAAACTTTATGTTCTTAGGGTATTTACCTTTGACTGTGCCTTGTACAAATTTATTGTCTGCTGACTTGGGCAGTTTGCCTTTCGAAGTTACAACTGGGTTAACAATTGTTGTGAGCCTTTGAGATATGATCACATACCCAATAAGGTCACAAAAAGACTCAGAATAATTATAACTTTAATATAATTATATTAAAATTACTTAGAATAAATATACATTAAGAATAATTACTTAAATATACAAAAAAATACCATAAATTGGTATAAAAACTGGTTTAACTTAAAACCCAATGAATCAAAATGTAAAACAAATTATACTATTGGATTCCCCATGGAAAAATACACATATACCACTTTTATGGCATATCTGTAAAGTCAATATTTAAGGAATTATAAGGTATAATACCTTATAAAAACCATAAAACTTTATTTATCTAAAGAACTAATGAAACAACATGTGAAATAAATTGTACCAGTGGTTTCCCCATGAAACTCCACACATAAAACAATTAATAAGCTAATTTTCAATGTTAATACTTAAGGAATTATCCTGAATATATGCACTTTTTTGGTCAACGCATATATTCAAGGATCATAGCTAATATCTTCTAAGCTATACATGATAGAATGATTAACCAAAAATAAAGTTACCACGTAATTACTGTAGGAACACAGATATGAACTTTATTTTACTAATTATAAACAAGGTTAAAACCTATGATGAATTATTGATAAAAATCAACAGAGCTGTTGACCACTTTGTTGTAAAAGTGTTCCAAACTTAAAAAGAAGTATACAGTTGGATTCTCCTAGTTCATTCGTGAAGAATGATGTAATTGTTATTATTAAATTCACTGTATAACGCCCTGAAATCAAGGTTTGAAGTTTAAAATATTGAATTTCAACAGAAAAGATGAGTTACAAGGAAAATCATCAAAATTAGAGTTTTGATGATGTAATGAAAAGCTCTTGGCAGCATAATAAGGTTATGCCAGGCTATCAGAATTCACTCTCTGAATTGCTGTAGCGTGTAAATCTTAAAGGTTATTGAGGATCAAAGTTTGAGCTTAATTTGAGCAGTTATGATCACATACTGTAACCTTAATTTAAGTTTAACAGTCTTAAGAGTGATAAAGTTGGTGAATACTATTAGTTTATGATTAAAACTAATAAAATCCACGAAATTTGGGGTTCTGCCAAGCCTCTGATGTCATCAAACTTAGAGTTATAGTGATAACTCTAAATAATGGTGTAATAATGATGTAATATGGTTTGATCATGATGTAATCACCCTCAAACCTTAAAATATTGATCAATTCCAGTGGATATGATCAGTACACGTCTACTAGAAGCCTGCTGGACTCTAGGAGGGAGGTATTTACTATAAATAGAGCTCTTTTTACTCTATTTTCCCCTCAGACGCATCAAAAACATTAAATCAATTAAATAAAAGGTAATTTTCTTTATTCTTTATATATAAAACTCTTATATTATTAAAGACCAAAGACCATCTTAATATTAATCACTATTTTTACGTGATTAAATCAATTCTTTAATTGTTTTTGTCATAAATCTCTCTATAAACTCATTTCCACGTAAAATCAAGAAATTTAGTAATTTTCTTTATTTTTTATTGTAAATACAATTTGAAAAATTTGTATTATATTCTTTTGGCGTAAAATATCTCAAAATTATTATTTTAAGTGTTAAAAGTAGGTTATTTCATCTTATTATAATAATTTCTCTCTTATTATTACTCTTAATAATTCTTAATTAATATAAATAGTATTTATATTAATATATAACTTTAATATTAGTAATATTATTGTTATTAATTGTTTTTTATTTATAAAAAACAGTTTTTTTACGCCTTTATTATTTGTTGGTAACAATAATAAAGAGCTTTATAATATATTAATTATTTTATATTAATATATTATTTATAATATTATAATTTCATATAATATTAATTATATTATTATATTTATTTAATAATATAATATTTTTACGCCATAATAATAATATTTCTTTATTATTATTATTATTTTAATCTTATTTATTTCAATTATAAGGACATTCAGAGTACAATAAGTAATAAATTAGTAATTTTTACTTATTGTTTCATAGTCAAACCTTACATTTGGGGGCCTGGCCGTGATATTTACTTAAAAGACCTTTAAAAAGATTCTATTTGGGTTTATCCAATAATTAATTATATTTATAATCATAAAATTATATAATAATTTTATATTTTATTGATTTTAAAAGCTATTGAGGCATTTGGAAAGCAATTGTACTGTCTTACACGTGGTTTTTCACATCCTTAGACTTGCAAGAACTTTCTTTGAGTGACTCTAGTGATTAAAAGAGATATTTTATAAATTAAAAATAATTTTTATTATAATTTAATTTTATAAGAATCATATTTATTTTTTATTTTATTCTTTAAAAATAAAAATAAAAAAAAAATATAAAAAATATTAAAAAATATTAAAAACCAATAAAAAAGTTATTTTTATTCACTTTTATTCATTTCTTTATTTATTTCAATTTTTTCAAAGATAAAAAAGCAATTTGTACGTGGAAAATTGCCATATCTTGCCAAAAATAACAATTATTATAAAAAGACTTATATTTATTTGTCTTTTTTAGTGTTTGAAGATAACCCAACAGAAGACAACCAAGCTACTGTTGAGAGATTGGTGGAAGAAACTTGTCAAAGTTCTCCTACACCAGTTATCACCAAAAGAAAGAAAGCTAAGAAATTAGACTTTCCAGGGCCCACCATTCAAGACTCTGAAGGTGAGCACCTCTTTTTAAATTGCCATAAAAGAATTTTATTCTAAAATACTTTTATTTTTTCTTATTCTTTAAATTATGACTACCAGAAGAGGTTCCCAATACTCCATCCAATCAGATGGAGCTGGACTCAGAGGTAGAATTGATCCCTCAAAAGGGAAAAGAAAGGGCAATGTCCCCAGTGGAACAGAATCCACACAAGGAAGTGCCTTATCCCAAAGGCAAGTCCCAGAAATGCCCATGATATCTGAGCCTGAATTGGAACTAAGTATGAGTAACTCAAATAGGTACAAATCACATTCAGAGGGCTCAAATAGACATCTACATGAGCCAGTACAAGCAGTATTACACAGTATACAAGGACAAAGACTGGGAAATGCTGCCTCAAATACACCAAGGAGTGATGAACTCCTGGCACATCCTGAAAAAGTTCCTCAAAGAGGAGGAGATAGTGAAATACTCCAATGGATGGAATCCACTGTCATCCAAACCTCAAATCAAAAAGATCAAGGATTATCATGCCAAAAAGAGGGAGGCAACCAAGGAAGAAGCCCCAGTAGCTTCTACCAGCAAGCCTCAAGCCAACCCACTTCCCCAAGAAGGGAAGAAGAACAAGAAAAAACATTGGAGGAAACCATATTCCCCAAGCTACAGAATCCCAAGAATCCAAAAGGATGCCATGGACAATGTTTTCAACATGGCCAGAACCTTGATGGAATTCAAGGACAAGGAAGAGCAAAGAATGAGACAACCTCATTTCCCAAAGAAATAACCTTGTCAAAAGATGTTGTAAATACTTTAACAGAAATTAAAAATAGTATATTACCTCTAAAAGAAATCAAAGATAGTTTATTATCACTACAAGAAATAAATAACAATTTATCTTCTTTAACAAAAATTGTTGTACAAAACAAGAAAGAAATTGACAACATTAAGTTTGTTGTTGAAAATAATAAACCAAAGAATTTAATTGACAATACTCAAAAATTAATACAAGGACAACAAGAATTGTATAAATACATAAAAGATATCAAAGACAAGACTTTGACAATCAATTATGATGTGAGTATTGACAATCTTACAGAAAAATTAAATAAATTAAGTATTTCTGTAGAGAAATTTGAAGAAAAAACTTCATCACACCAAAAATTACTTTGTGACCATGTGGAAAAAGGTGATGAAGCAAGAATGCATCTGAAAGATGATATTCAAAGTGAAATAAGGCTTATTACAGAAAAAATGGATAAAATTAATGAGGCTAATTTAAATATGCCAAAGTTATCAACACCATTTTCTCATATAAGAAGCCCTGTTAAAACAAAAGAAGAACTGTCAAATCCTTACATAACAGACTTGAGTCACCAAGACAATAACCAAGTCTTAAAGAAGGAAGCACCTCAATTGAAGGAATGGCCAACATTCACAGGAGAAGGTGAATATTACCACATGTCATTTATTAAAACAATTGACATGTTACAAGAAGACTATGCCATACCAGATGAATTAATCACTGCAAGATTACATTCATTGTTTGAGAAATCTGCAAAAAGATGGTATTATGGCATAAGACAAACAAATGGTAAAAATACCTGGTCTTGTTGGAAACAAGAAATAATCACCAAGTGGGCAAATGATGCCTGGAGGTATAAGATAGAAAATGCATTTGAAAACTCTTTCTTTGACCCTGAGAAAGATAAACCTTTAACTTGGTTCCTAAAACAAGTTGAAAGGCTTAATGCACTGTACCCAGAAATGTCACAGAAAATGGTGCATATGAAAATACTTAAAAAATGTGGAGGGGAACTAGAACATGCCCTAAGAAGCAGGTGTATAGAACCATGCTCCACAGAAGAGTATATAAATGCACTAGAAGATATAGTGACAAGAACAAAAATTGGCAGGACTTGGAAAAGATTGGACATTAAAAGCCCAAACAAACCATTTATCAAGAAAGATAAATCAAAAGAATCCTTTAAACCCAATACATCCAACAATAATGAGCAAAGAAAATGCCATAAATGTGGAGGTATTGGACACTTAGCCAATAATTGCCTTAAAAAAGCAAAGATTAATGAAATTGTGGAAACAGAAAACCACAATGACAAAGAAGAGGAATCTGACTCTGAAAAAGAGACAGAAGAGTCAGAGAGCTCTGAAAGTGATGAAATCAATATAATTAATGCACAAATTAATAATATTGATATAATTTATGAAGTACTGGATGTTAACTCAAACTTGCCACAAGTTGGAACATCTGACACAAATCTGACAAACATACAAGATGCCAAAATTTATAGAACCAAACCTGCAAGAGGAATGGGATATACAGCTGGAAAATCAAGTATTAGTATTGTTATGGTTGATAACCAAGAAGGAAAGGTTAACTTGGATACAGGAGCATATTGCACTTGTGTTGGCAAAAGTTATTTAAAAACCATTGTCCCAGACTGGCAAGAAAAACTTATGCCAATACAAGGTGTCAAATTTAGTAGTGCAAGTGAGAGCATGAAGCCCCTTGGAATAATTGATTTAACACTAATTTTTCCTCATCCCTCACAATGTGTCAGAATTAAAGTAAAGTTTGTAGTAATGGACAACTGTACTAGTAATCATTTCATACTTGGGAATGACTACTTATCAATCTATGGTATAGATATCTCCAACCAAAAGGATAGATATTTTACCATAGGAGATAACAAAAGACAAAAGTTTGGATTCTTAAATAACAAAAAAACAAATCACAGTTATTAAGAATGAAGAAAAAATTCCAGAAAAGGAACTTTTTATATCTGAACAACTCATAGAGCCAGAATTCAATCAAGAATTAACAGAAAAAATGGAAGAAAAATTGATTGATCTCTTATTTAAGTATAAAAATGCCTTTGCAACTGACAAAGAGCCACTAGGTGCCATAATTGGACATGAAGTGGATATAATTCTTAATGTAGAAAAACCTTACCCACCTTTATTAAGAAGACCTGCTTATCCAGCCTGTAAGGTGTGGATATGAAACTTTGATTAAAAATCAAGTACTTTTCCTGTCCTCAAAATTTGTATAAGGTAAAATTCAGTTAAAAATAGTATGAAATATTATTTTTAAGAGAAAACACGCCAATTTTATTGTTTATAACTTTATTAGTATAAAACAATAATATTATAAAAATTTATTGTTTTACCAACAATAAAAATTTATCCAAAAAATACTCTACAAGAGATATTTTAAGGCTACAAAAGAAATTTCTTCAAGAGCAATTTCAATTGGAATTAATTGAGCAAAGAACTGCAAGCAATTAATTAAAGAACAGAGTCTTTAAATAGAATATGAAAGAGAAAACACGCCCAAAAGTGACCAGAGTGAATTTGGAAACAAAGTGACAAAGTTAACAGTGATAAAAGATGCTTTAATTCACTTATGGGGTGGTTCAGGGGTAAAAATGATTATAAGAGTTACAAACAATGATTATAATGATTTTTTCACGTGGTTAAAAGGTTCAAAATGATTTAAAAAGGGTGGTTGGAATCTTTTATTGATTGGTTTAACAGTTTTAAACTAATTAATAAAAGGAAAAGATTCTAACATGAAGAGAAAAGTGGGGCAAAGAAGACATTCTTTTATAGCCATCAATTCTCTTACTCCAAAAGTAAAATTTACTCTTGTCAGTCGTGAAAAACAGTCTGACAACAGAAAAGCCAATTATGGCATCATTGAACCCTGGTTTAGACAAAAAGGGCTGGTTTAAGCCATTTTTAGCCATTTTTAGCCATTTTAGACCCTTAAATCAGCCATTACTATAGCAATACCAGGCCTAGAGCCTTCAAAACACGTCAGAATGTGTGTCAGAGGCGTAGAAACCAGTTAAAACTGTTTTTATTATGATTGTTTTATCTTAAGGGTAGTTTTACCTTCTTGGCAACAGCTAAAACTACCCCAGTTGGTATCAAAACCTCATCATCAATTGAGTCCACAGACCCTGTAACTCAATTCCAGGCCAAAAGTGATGAACTTTTGCGTGAATTTTGACATCCCACGCCTGTCAGCAAGGATTTTGGGGGTCTAGCTCCCCCTTAGAGCTGGAGTTCCTTTTCCCCCCCAAATTTAATCTTTCCAATTTATTTTTCCTTTAATTCCTCATCATGTATTATACTTATAATTTACACATGTAATTCAATTCAATTGTACAGTATAATACAGTAATAATTGACACCTCATATGTAAATCAAAGTTCACTTATGTAATACACGCGCACATTTTGACATTTCAATTGAATTCAATTGAAAATACTTTAATTCCTCATAACTTCTAAGCTAAACACAACACCTCAATTTTAACACAAAAATTGATGGTTAACACCACATGTGGTGTGAATTAAATTAAGGTTTTGAGGATTTTCAACTTTTGTATTGAAAATACTAAAAACTTAATTTAAGCTTATTTAGAGTTGAGTTACAAAAATTTCACTCAGAGGTGACCCCACCTGATTTTTTATGAGGAATCCAATGGTGAAATAAAATTTATATGTTTATTTATTGGATAAAAAGTTATAATAAATTTTATTTAACTTTTTTCCAAATTTATTTATTTTTTCACAATTTTGTTAAAATTTCATTTTTACTTAAATTTTTCAAGTATAAATGTAATTTTATATTTACAAAATTTAAAGTAATTTTATTTTTAAATTATAATTAATTTTTTATTTTTAATATAATTTTATATTTATATTTTTTATTTTTATTTTAATAATATAAATAAATTTATTTTATTTATATTAATATGTTATTTTTTATATTTGTGGTCTTTTGGGTATATGAAATTACCTCTAAGGCTCACACAGCCAGTCCAAGAGCTAGAGAAGCCTTAGAAGTGCACATTAAAGAATTAATGGACCTAGGAGTATTAAGAAAGGTTGGACATAATGAACAAGTAGAAGTTACTACACCTGTCATTATAACTTGGCATAATGGAAAATCAAGGATGGTAGGAGACTTCAGAGCCCTGAATACCTATACCATTCCAGACAGATATCCAATACCCAGAATCCATGAGACATTAACCCAATTGTCACAAGCTAAGTTCATCACAGCTATGGATGCTCTTAAGGGTTTTCACCAAAATGTCTTAACAGACAATGCCAAAAAACTACTAAGAATAATAGTCCATTGTGGAATTTTTGAATATTTAAGAATGCCATTTGGAATAAAAAATGCACCTTCCCATTATCAAAGAATGATGAATACCATATTCCCTGAAGAATTATCAGAAGGATGGTTAATTATCTATATTGATGATATCATTGTTTGCTCAGAAACTTGGGAAAATCACCTTACAAGACTAGAAAGGGTACTACAAAAAATAGTCCAAGTGAATATGAAAATTTCCTTGAAAAAGTGTCATTTTGCATATAGTGAATTAAAATCACTAGGACATGTTGTATCTGGCCTTAGTCTAGGCATAGACAAAAATAAAGTAGCAGCAGTACTACTTAAACCAATGCCTCAAACCAAAAAGGAAATGCAATCATTTCTAGGATTTTCTGGTTACTATAGATAGCATATAAAGGACTTTGCAAAGATTGCTAAATCCTTGTATAAGCTATGTGACCAAGAAACAGTCTATGAGATGACAGAAGAAAGAGTCAAGGCATATGAAGAATTGAAAAATTCCTTAACAAATTCCCCATTTCTTCTAATGCCAGATTGGAAACTGCCCTTCAAACTGTACATTGATGCTTGTGGAGAAGGATTAGGTGCTGCACTTCACCAAACACAAATTATCAATGATAAACCAGTGGAAGGACCAATTTGTTTCATTTCAAGGCAAATAAAGCCAACAGAAGCAAGGTATGGAGCAAGCCAAATGGAATGCTTATGCTCAGTGTGGGCTTTAGAAAAACTGCTTTATTATTTGGATGGCACAGTATTTGATGTAATCACAGACTGTAATGCTGTGAAATCACTATTAAATATGAAGACTCCAAATAGACATATGCTGAGATGGCAAATTGCTATCCAAGAATATAGAGGAAATATGACTATTGTTCATAAATCTGGAAATATTCATAAAAATGCAGATGGTCTTAGCAGATGGGCTCTAGCAAATACCCCTGACAATCCAGCATGGGTACCACAAGAAGAGCATCATATAGAAGGAATATGTGTTACAGACATTGGCACAGAATTCTTTAACCAAGTTAAAGAAAGCTATAAGACAGACAAAAATTGCCATATCTTAAGCCAACTTCTAATGAAAGACTGCAAAGATCCATCACTTTCATCAAAACTAGATGAAATATGGAAAAAGGCATATGATGAAGGAAGATTTCACCTCCTTGATGGAATCCTTTACCATAGAACAAAACACACATGTGTTATGGCCTTAACAGACAGAACACTAATAAACACTATTTTACATGAGTGTCATGATAGTGTTGCATCTGGACATCTCTCAGAAGATAGGACACTAGAGAGGGTGAAAACCTGCTCTTGGTGGCCAAATTGGAAGAAAGATGTTGCAGAGTACTGCCAAACATGTGACAGATGTCAAAAAGCCAACAGAGCCACAGGAAAGAAATTTGGAATGATGATCCAAATCCAAGAACCAAAATCCCCATGGGAAATAGTTCATATGGATTGGGTAACAGCCTTACCTCCAGGAGGAGACAGGAGTTATAATGCATGCCTAGTATTAGTTGACAGGTACAGTAAAACTCCCATGTTCTTACCATGTCATAAAGATGACACAGCTATGGATACAGCCATAATGATATGGAATAAAGTCATTAGCCACACAGGCTTATTCCAAAATATTATAAGTGACAGAGACCCAAAGTTCACTTCAGCATTATGGACAAATCTCCATAACTTGTTTGGGACAAAGTTATCATTCTAAACAGCTTATCATCCTCAAACTGACGGTCTAGCAGAGAGAATGATACAGACCCTAGAGGATATCATCAGAAGATTCTGTGCTTATGGGCTAGAATTCAAAGATTCTGATGGTTTTACCCATGATTGGTGTACACTAAGACCAGCACTTGAACCGGCATATAAGACATCAATCCATTCTTCTACTGGCAAAACACCAGCAATGCTAGAGAAAGGTTGGAATCCAAGACTTCCTTATGATACCCTCAAAAAGGACTTAGTGGATATACATCCAACAGCAAGCAGTTTCAAGATAATGCTTGACAAAGCAAGCCACCATGCAAGCAGATGCATGCAAGATTCTTTTAAATATGCAAAAGAAAGATGGGATAAAAGTCATAAGCCACCTGATTTCAAAATAGGAGACTTGGTTTTAGTATCAACCCTTAATTTCAATAACATAAAAGGCCCAAAGAAATTGAAAGATTCCTTTGCAGGACCATTTATGATAAAAGAACTCCATGGACCCAATGCTGTGCAATTAGAACTCACAGGTGAACTAATGAACAAACACCCAACTTTCCCTGTAAGTCTGATAAAACCTTACAGTTCAAGTGACAAGGAGTTATTTCCACTAAGAAATAAACCCCCACTTGAGATTCCCCCCTTGGAAGAAGGAGAAGAAAAGAAAATAGTAAAAGTCCTTAAAGAAAGAAGGACAAGAAACAAAAAAGAAAGGGAATACATTGTTAGGTATAGAAATTCAACTCAAGAAGATGAATGGCTACTTGAGAAAGATATAACAAATGCTGATAAACTACTAAGAAGGTTCAGACATGAAAGAAAGCCTGAAAAATAGAAAAGTTAAGCATTATTGAGCTTCAAGACTAACAAAGTCTAATGAAGGGGTAGGACAGTGGATGATACCCTAATCACACATATCAGATTGTGGTACAATCTTTTTTGGTGGTAGGGAATGTGAGCCTTTGAGATATGACCACATACCCAATAAGGTCACAAAAAGACTCAGAATAATTATAACTTTAATATAATTATATTAAAATTACTTAGAATAAATATACATTAAGAATAATTACTTAAATATACAAAAAAATACCATAAATTGGTATAAAAATTGGTTTAACTTAAAAACCAATGAATTAACATGTAAAACAAATTATACCATTGGATTCTCCATGGAAAAATACACATATACCACTTTTATGGCATATCTGTAAAGTCAATGTTTAAGGAATTATAAGGTATAATACCTTATAAAAACCATAAAACTTTATTTATCTAAAGAACTAATGAAACAACATGTGAAATAAATTGTACCAGTGGTTTCCCCATGAAACTCCACACATAAAACAATTAATAAGCTAATTTTCAATGTTAATACTTAAGGAATTATCCTGAATATATGCACTTTTTTGGTCAACGCATATATTCAAGGATCATAGCTAATATCTTCTAAGCTATACATGATAGAATGATTAACCAAAAATAAAGTTACCACGTAATTACTGTAGGAACACAGATATGAACTTTATTTTACTAATTATAAACAAGGTTAAAACCTATGATGAATTATTGATAAAAATCAACAGAGCTGTTGACCACTTTGTTGTAAAAGTGTTCCAAACTTAAAAAAAAGTATACAGTTGGATTCTCCTAGTTCATTCGTGAAGAATGATGTAATGTTTATTATTAAATTCACTGTATAACCCCCTGAAATCAAGGTTTGAAGTTTAAAATATTGAATTTTGACAGAAAAGATGAGTTACAAGAAAAATCACCAAAATTAGATTTTTGATGATGTAATGAAAAGCTCTTGGCAGCATAATAAGGTTATGCCAGGCTATCAGAATTCACTCTCTGAATTGCTGTAGCGTGTAAATCTTAAAAGTTATTGAGGATTAAAGTTTGAGCTTAATTTGAATAGTTATGATCACATACTGTAACCTTAATTTAAGTTTAACAGTCTTAAGAGTGATAAAGTTGGTGAATACTATTAGTTTATGATTAAAACTAATAAAATCCACGAAATTTGGGGTTCTGCCAAGCCTCTGATGTCATCAAACTTAGAGTTATAGTGATAACTCTAAATAATGGTGTAATAATGATGTAATATGGTTTGATCATAATGTAATCACCCTCAAACCCTAAAATATTGATCAATTCCAGTGGATATGATCAGTACACGTCTACTAGAAGCCTGCTGGACTCTAGGAGGGAGGTATTTACTATAAATAGAGCTCTTTTTACTCTATTTTCCCCTCAGACGCATCAAAAACATTAAATCAATTAAATAAAAGGTAATTTTCTTTATTCTTTATATATAAAACTCTTATATTATTAAAGACCAAAGACCATCTTAATATTAATCACTATTTTTACGTGATTAAATCAATTCTTTAATTGTTTTTGTCATAAATCTCTCTATAAACTCATTTCCACGTAAAATCAAGAAATTTAGTAATTTTCTTTATTTTTTATTGTAAATACAATTTGAAAAAGTTGTATTATATTCTTTTGGCGTAAAATATCTCAAAATTATTATTTTAAGTGTTAAAAGTAGGTTATTTCATCTTATTATAATAATTTCTCTCTTATTATTACTCTTAATAATTCTTAATTAATATAAATAGTATTTATATTAATATATAACTTTAATATTAGTAATATTATTGTTATTAATTGTTTTTCATTTATAAAAAACAGTTTTTTACGCCTTTATTATTTGTTGGTAACAATAATAAAGAGCTTTATAATATATTAATATATTATTTATAATATTATAATTTCATATAATATTAATTTATATTATTATATTTATTTAATAATATAATATTTTTACGCCATAATAATAATATTTCTTTATTATTATTATTATTTTAATATTATTTATTTTAATTCTAAGGACATTCAGAGTACAATAAGTAATAAATTAGTAATTTTTACTTATTGTTTCATAGTCAAACCTTACAATTGTAATCTTTCCTGTACAAGTGGTTAAGGTTGGTTTACCTTGTATTGAAGCAGAGTTTTGTGGTTTTCTACTCCTCTGAGTGGCTATGGGTGTCCACTTTTTGGCTGTAATGAGACCTTCACTGTGCCTCTTTCCTTTGCCCTTGCTGCCCTCTGGTTCTGAGGGTGTCACTGGTGTGTTGGCCTGTGACTGGATCTCCAGTGGGATGTAATTTTCTCCCACTGAATCAAGGAAGGAAGAAGTGGGCTTATGTCAGTTAAGACTTCTCAAGAGTGCTGGTTTTGCACGTCTAGGATTGGCCTCTGGGCTTGTATGTTACTACAATATGCCCTGTATGATGACAGTGTAATTGAATCAACAATTCCATGTCAGAATTACAGCTTTTGGTACCCTGTCACACTGTTTGTGTGCCAGTATCCCACAGATACACTTGTGGTTTTCAAGTGTAATCTGAATAAGTGGCTCTGTATAAGTGTAATTGAGTTAACAATACACTTAACCATGCCTCAACTGATGGTTTTTCAGTCAGAGGTGTCCTTAGTCAATCAAGAATACATGACTTATTGATGGCTTAAGTGTTTTATATATAAACACACCAAAAATAAAGGTTCCAGTGGGTATTAACCACGTGGTAAGTACTCTTATAATATGAGTAATAAAATAAAATATATATAAAAAAAATATATTTTAAAAGAAAATACGCCTAAAAAATATAAAACAATTGTCAGAAAATAGAAAATAAGAGAAAAAACTTACTTGTAAGGTCCAAAAAAGTTTAAAACACGGCCAGGCCCCCAAAATGTCAGGTTGAGTCTATATTGAAATGGTAATAAGGGTATTTACAACTATAATTATGACTGTGACACGTAGAAAATTGATTTAAAATAAGGTTTTTGGGTTTTTAAAGATGATTTATAATATAATTAAGGGGTTCTACTATTGGATAATAGTGGTGATGAGCGCTATTGAGAACCCAGGGTGCAATCTTACCAGTTGGGTTACTTTAATAAGAGTTACAATAATTAAATATATAATTATACCTGTTTATTACCCAAGAGTAAAACTGTTTTTGACAGTTTACTACGTAGGGTATTCAAGAGCAGGATGAGGAGACAATTCTGGCTGTGAAAAGCCTCCTTTTTATCCTGAAATGCGGTGGAAAGGGTGCTAGACCTTTCCACGTAGAGGAAGTGAATATTTTTTCACTTTCTAGTACTGGCTTGTGGTTTGCAAACAGCCTGTATAGCCTGTATTGGGCTCTGATGTGGTTTTGAAACCACATCTGGGTGGTACAGAAACTGTATGGGACCCCAGTATTGGCTGACATATGAGGTATTGAAGTAAAAACATGCTTCTTCGTCTATTTGACACCTCATATTCATGATTATGGGATATTATCCCATGGTAAGGCTGTATATGACAGCAGGTGGGATTTTAACCTTAAAACAGCTATTACTTTGTCAATTATTGAGATATCAACCTCAACATTGGTTCAGTGTGTAGCCCTGTATGTGCTCTACACAATGGTACCCAATTTGGTATGGCTATCATTAAATATGGCCAAGTTATCCCATGTACAAGGTTTTTTGTACATAGGCGTGGTTTGGGCAAAAAGCTGTATTGAGCTGGTTTGCCTCATAACTTCTGTTATAGTTGAGATATGAAGAAGTGGGTAGCACCATCAGATAGCCCTGATTGAGCTCTTTCCAAAGATACCCCACTTCAGGTATCCCACACTAAAACTGTAGAAGTTAGATGAGAGGTGAATGTTTTGTTCTCCCTTATGTGGCCTGAAATTGACCATAACTCCAGTAATATTGGTGCTAGCTCAGTTTAGCTGGTACCATTGGAGAGCCCTGTCTTAGAGCTTCATTTTGAGTACTCATTTGATGGGGTTAAGCCTCTCCTTCTAGATTTTAGATGAGAGGTGAAAATTAAGGTTTATGCTCAGCAATAACTTTGAGCAGGAATAACTTTGTTATTTCTAGTCCTACCGTGATGGGACTTATATTTTCAGGAATAGGTGAGTTTCCTCTATCTTTTGATACCTTTTGAGCTGATTTGGATCAGCTCCATGTTTTGGTGGTATCTTGGCTATACCATTGGTTTATGGTATTTTGGCTGTCATGCTTGTGCTCTGGTTTTGAGTCACAGGCTGACATTCCATATTGGGATGCAACCACAATGGTTAATCTTGACATAATGCATAATTTAATATTGGGAATTTTGAAGGATCATCCAACTTTCAAATTGTGCATTCCAGAGTCCAAATCAAAAATATACCTCAGGTCGCGCAGGAAATCCAATGACACCAACAGTTCAGACTCAGATTCCATGATCTCCAACATCTCTCTTGATAAAATCACATTGAGCGAGGCCCACTCCCTGAGAAGAGACACAGCAAAAATAATAAATGAGCCATTCCCCACTACTTCCACCCGCAAAAACTACTTCCCAATTCCCACCCCTCACACAGAACATCCATCTAGTGGTTCTGCGGAGATTCCTTCATTTGATGCCGATTACATCCCCACTTCTGAAATCCCCTCTGAATTGGATATCACTGCACTGAGTGATCACCAGATCAAGGTTGAGGCTCTGAAGCATCTCCAACAAATCATATCTGAGATGATAATCCCCTCATCATGGACAAGAGTACCTCGCAACATGGGTTCCCCCTCTCATGGTAGCTTAAAAGCCGCTGAATGGGCTCTCTTATATAAGGTCTATATTCCATTTTTAATGCTCAGTCAACAGATGTCATTAGATGTACACCAATCCGCCAACATTCAAAGAAAAATGGGTCAGTCAGAAGAACCTGCAAAGGTACTAACCAAGAATACATTCCATTTGATTAGTGCTATCAACATTGTCACAAGTTGGACAGTTTCAATAGATGATGCGACTGCATTTGCTGAACATTGGAAAAAATTCCGCCTTTCCAATCAACACCTGTTCCCAAAACAGAAAAGTAAACCAAATCATCATTTTGCTGAGCATATTCCCAAACCCTTCCAACGGTGGGGGCCCAGCACAAGCCTCAGCCACATGGAGTTATGAGTGCTTGATTGGAGTATTTACAAAAATGCCAACAAATAACAAAATATGTACATCAATTAATAAGATCAATATATTCACATTTATTAAACACCTGAACTGAATAAGAATAACTTCTTGCAACTCTGAATAGATGATATAGATAAAACCTTACTTCAACATATGTGTCGATGTTCCAACCTTTCCGTTCTCCTGAAATCCCCATCCGTGCCATGTGAAATAAAACAGCTTTTTGAATCACAGCCACCTGCCCTGTTCAATCACCATAAATAGAACAAACCATCCCGCCATTACCAAGAAAATTATGATTGCCTGGTTGAGTACTTACAGAATTTTCATGCAACAAGGGAAATAGTTGATTGGATCAGCTTAGACACTACCGTGCAATCCACAAGTCCTCCCACTTCAAGGATTGTCTCACCTTGGTATTTTCCAGTTTCAAACATTAATATTGGGAACAATATATTTTCCACTGAATCCAAAAATGTCAGCAACAGTGTGATATGTTTTCTGAGGGGCAACTCACAGCTATTTGGTATTATTAATAGCATTTTTAAAATCTCTGAGCCATCTAGCATACTGAACAATAACTTTCTGATCTTAAAAACTTTGAAGATTGAGGTGAATTTCTTACCAGATTGGCCGCATCTGAATATTTATAAAGCTGTTGGTTTTGATGATGGAAACTTGACTATATCTGAAGAAGAAATAGAAGGTAACTGTGGATTGTATGATAATGAAGTTCTGTCATGTGGACTGCTTGTAATGATAAAGCCGTTATTTCATGATATTTAGTCTACTAAAATGCAAATCTCTCAGATTCATTAGCAATTTTGCTGGTGAAATAATTGCCTCAAAATTTAGTGACAGAGACATGCAATTGTGACAAGCAAAGCCCATTATTTCACATTGCCACAAAGAACTTACTATTTTGACATTGGGTACGGTGTGAATAAGCCAAGTTCAATGATCAAATGACCCACACACTCACCTTTCACAGCATCCAAAATTTCTAACTGTGCCATCATCATGTTGGAAGGGGAATCGGCCCTTGCGCACCCGCACATGCCAATGCACACGCAAGCGCACCCCCACCCACCAATGCACACGCAAGTGCACCCCCACCCACCACTGCACACGCAAGCGCACCCATGGTATTGTGCGGCGGGCTCTACCAGTGTCATCTGCAAAACGACAATCCTGCTCAGGCGGAGTCCTTTCATGGATGACCTGGTGAAGTCAAACCCCCCGCCTACATAAAGACTGGCTGAAGGACCTCTTTGATGTGTGTTTGTGCAAACAGGCGGGTCTTGTGTAATTTTTACCAACCATCAGAGGGTTGCGGGATGATCAGGTGGTGAGGAATCTGAGTTGAAGGCACAGGGGAACCAATATTGGTGGATGTCACAGGATTTGGTGTAAAACAATAGTAGGCCGTGTGCTTGACGTTTGCTTGACGTGAGCTTGACTTTTATCCTGCTTGACGTGAAGTCAATTGCCGACAATTGACACAAGATTCGCCCTGGTGAGGTGGGTGGTGCTTTGGCAAAGATGGCACTTTCTGAGTATTTCTGCAGATTTATATTTAACATTATTAGAATTTTCTTTGGAATTTTTGTCCACAGAATCTTTCCAAGGTGTATTAAACCTTTTTTCAAGATTCACCCTACTAGAATCAATCCTGGTTCTGGTGGTTACTTCTTCTAATATATTAATAATATCTTCTGCTGAAGATTATTCAGTAGTCCTTCTTTTGACAGCATGCTCTAAGTCACCTCCAAATTGTCTCAGGGTTTTTCTGTGGATCATAAATTCTGACATGTCAGGATAAAATGCTGTTAATCTGTCTCCCTGTTGCCAAAACCATGGTAAGGCTTTGTCTTTATCAGCATTAAATTTGGCAGATTCAAAGGCTGTTTCTTTTTTAAACCTCCAAGAATCATTGGCCTATTTTTTGTTAATTTGGATTTCCCACCAAGTCCAACTTTGGTGTTCATGTGCTTCTCTTAATTTGATATACCATCTGTGAGCTGATCTGGTAAACAAGGTTTTAAATCTGTCACAGGGGCTCTTATGGAAGCAAGAGGGCCTGGCACTCAGGAAACAAGAACTCACTTGGAGGGCTCCAAAAGATGATAAGAAATACTAAGGAATATATTTCTTAAGCAGGAATAAGAGAAAGGACAAATATGCCAAAGATAACAAAGAATAATAAGAATGAAGCCAGAGGCCAAAGATAAAAGAAAGCCAAAAGCCAAGAAGCCAACCAAGTGAATCCTCAATTCACTGTTTCAACCTGCCAGAAAGAACAATGGAATTAGTAAATGATATGACCACTAATATCCACTGACAGGCTGTCAGCCTGTGACTCAAAACCAGAGCACAAGCATGACAGCCAAAATACCATAAACCAATGGTATAGCCAAGATACCACCAAAACATGGAGCTGAGCCAAATTAGCTCAAAAGGTATCAAAAGATAGAGGAAACTCACCTCTTTCTGAAAATATAAGTCCCATCACCATAGGACAAGAAATAACAAAGTTATTCCTGCTCAAAGTTATTGCTGAGCATAAACCTTAATTTTCACCTCTCATCTAAAATCTAGAAGGAGAGGCTTAACCCCATCAAATGGGTACACAAAATGAAGCTCTAAGCCAGGGCTATCCAATTGCACCAGCCAAACTGAGCTAGCACCAATATTACTGGAGTTATGGTCAATTTCAGACCAAATAAGGGTGAACAAAACATTCACCTCTCATATAACTTCTACAGTTTTAGTGTGGGATACCTGAAGTGGGGTATCTTTGGAAAGAGCACAATCAGGGCTATCTGATGGTGCCACCCACTTCTTCATATATCAACTATAACAGAAGTTATGAGGCAAACAAGCTCAATACAGCTTTTTGCCCAAACCATGCCTATGTACAAAAAACCTTTTACATGGGATAACTTGGCCATATTTAATGATAACCATACCAAATTGGGTACCATTGTGTAGAACGCATACAGGGCTATCCAATGAACCAATTTGAGGTTGATATCTCAAAAACTGACAGAGTTATGGCTGGTTTAAGGTCAAAATCCCACCTGCTGTCATATACAGCCTTACCATGGGATAATATCTCATAATCATGAATATGAGGTGTCAAATAGACGAAGAAGCATGTTTTTACTTCAATACCTCATATGTCAGCCAATACTGGGGTCCCATACAGTTTCTGTACAGCACTCTACGCGTCATACACGTCAGAATCAGGCTGTGAGGTCCCCAGATGAAAATTTTCACCCTGTATTGGTGAAAACTGCCCAGATGTGGTTTCAAAACCACATCTGAGCCCAATACAGTGTATACAGGCTGTTTGCAAACCACAAGCCTGTCCTGGAGAGTGAAAAATCTTCACTTCCTCTATGTGGAAAGGTCTAGCAGCCTTTCCACCCCAATTTCAGGATAAAAGGAGGGCTTTTCACAGCCAAAATCATCTCCTCATCCTGGTCTTGAATAACCTATGTAGTAAACTGTCAAAAACAGTTTTACTCTTGCTTAATAATCAGGTATAATTATAAATTTACTTATTGTAACCCAACAGATAAAGCTGCACCCAGGGCTTTCAGTAGCGCTCACCACCACTATCTCTATAGTAAAGCCCTTAAAATCTTAATTTAATCATCCATTATCAACTTTATTATCTTTTAAAACCATTTTTACCGTGTCACAGTCATAGTTTTAGTTGTAAATAGCCTTATTACTTCTTTAACATAGACTCATCCTGACATTTTGGGGGCCTGGCCGTGTTTTAAATCCTTTTTTGGACCTTATAAGTAAGTCTTTTCTCTTTTTATGACTTATTAACAAGTGTTTTATCTTTGTTTACGCGTGATTTCTCTATTAAGATATATATTTTATATATCTTTATCCTTTTCTTTCTATATACTCATATTATAAGAGTATCATTCACGTGGTTAATACCCACTGAAAATAACTATTTTTGGCATGTTTTGTATATAAAAACACATAAGCCATCAATAAGTCCTGTATTCTTGACTGAATAAGCACACCTCTGACTGAAAAACCATCAGTTGAGGCGTGGTTAAGTGTATTGTTAACTCAATAACACTTATACAAAACCACTTGTACAGAATACACTTGAAAACCACAAGTGTATCTGTGGGATAATGGCACACAAAAAGTGTGACAGGGTACCAAAAGCTGTAATTCTGACGTGGAATTGTTGATTCAATTACACTGTCACTATACAGGGCACATTGTAGTAACATACAAGCCCAGAGGCCAATCTTAGACGTGCAAAACCAGAATCCTTGAGAAGTCTTAACTGACATAAGCTGTGAGCCTTGAGGTATATTTTACATACCCAAATAGGCCACAATTATCTTAAAAAGAAATTTTGAATTATGCAAAACTCATAAGTCATGCATATATCCAAAATTCATCATTTTCAATTTCAGAAAAGATGAATAACTTTTTATTGAGTAAGTAAATCCATGGATTTAAGACCAGATTTGGATTCTACACAAAAATTCACCTAGGGTAGCTCCATAGAGTTAATAAGCTCAATTTAAGTATTTGAGGTGGTAAAATGGAAAATACTTCAATACCACATCATTAAAACCACATAAAAGATCCGCGAAAATTTTTGTTTTTCTTGATTTTTAGCCAAAATAATGGGAAAGTGAGAAATCCCATGTTACATATACACTAAGAATAGTGTTATGAATGTTTTGAGCACTTAATATCATGGTATTCTTACATGGACTTTTGGTACACCCATAGTGGATATCTCACTTTAAGCTTAAATTACTATTTTGACATAAAAATTAGGCAAGGGGGACGAAAGACATCAAAGAGAGCCAGGGTACCCAACTTCTGAGGCCTCAGAGGCGTGGATAGCTCCAGAGCATGGATCCATGGCTCATCTTGGCCCAATTGGTAAACTAAAACTCTTTGGGAACTTGGTTACCAAGTTACACCTACTGTAATCATAAGAAAAATAGCAAATAACCTGCTATTTTGACGTGCCAAGGAGGTAATAAGCTACTTAGGCTCCTGTAACCACATCAATTCTTGATGACTTTCCATGACTAGACCCTAAAAGAGTAATTAAACCCTTTTGGGATCCATATTCATTGATTTACCTCATAGCAACCAGCAAAATACTGCTATTTGCAATTCTACGTAGAAATGAGGTAAAAACTTCAAAAATTCATTAAAAATAAAATTCTTAATGAATCTTCCTGAAACATTCAGGACCAATGAAGAACTGTATTATCTATGGTACAACCAAAAAGAATTATGGTTTACTAGTAAAATTAAAAGTTTTACTTACAGTCCATTTTTGACCATTCTACGTGAAACACTGAATCTTCAAAAATTCACAGTAATTACAACCTGTGATGAAATTGGCAATAACATTGATAACTTTGAGAAATCAGTGATTATTTTAGAATAAAAGAAGATTTACAGATGTTACTCCTTTTATTCTTAACCATATTGGGGTTGGTAGTCACGTAAAAGCATCAATTAAGTAATTATGATAATCTTACGTGACAATAGATGATGCAATCATTAATCCAAAAAGGATTATTGTCTTCTCACTCACTGGTTTTTCAGTTTGCTCCATGGCACGCCTCTGTGAGCTGTTGTTGACTTAAAGGAAACCTATTCTTGCTGTTTTTTCCGTATCATCATCTTATCAATTTATTAAATCATTATTACCAACAAGTAAGTATTAGTTAAAGCTATTCTTAAGTGTTTTAAATCTTTCAAAATCATCCAGAAAGACGTGAAATCATATAATACAACTATATTTTGTTGTAATACGGTTATAAATCCTTTTGATCCCTTAAATCCACAATTCCACGTCAAATTTCTCTACTCTTACCTATCAATAAGTTCTTTGGAGTATTAGTGAGTCATTGATTCTTAATTCTTAAAAGTTTTTCTCTAGTAATAGTTTTCTTCAAGAATTATCTTTATAATTATTCTTGCAAAAGATAATTCTATATTAAAATAATTTTATTATTTTAATAAAGAAGTTTCTATTATTAAATTCTTCTTGTAATTGATTCTTGTAGACAATTACTTGCTCACTGTTAAAATCACTAGTAGTGTTTAACACGTGAAAGAAATAATTTTTTAATTATTTAATTGTGGTTAGAATAATACTTTATTATTATATTTCATAAGAACAGACATAGTACTGTTGATTAATAGTAATATTATCATCAGTTTCATAGTCACATCTTACATTTGGGGGCCTGGCCGTGTTTTTTGAACCTTGTACCCTTAATTAATATATTTTTAAGCTCTAAAATATATTAATTCAATAATTTCTTCTTTCATTTTAAAGTTAAAATAATTCTTATTTTTGAAATTGTTTTGAAAATCTTTTCATTGAGGAATTTGGTTTAATTTTAGACTGTTTTTACACGTGGCTTTTTCACATCCAAAAACTTATAAAATTATTCTTTGAGTTACTCTGAATTAATTTTCATTCAAAATCTTAAATTTTAATTTTTTTCTTTAAAAAGAATAATTTTTTTAATATTAAAAAATAATCAAATTCATCAAAAATCTTTTCAAAATATCTTAAAACACAAAAATAATTTCTTTTATCATATTTTTTTTCTTTAAGTGTCTTTAATCAAATACTGTGCAGCTGGTAACAGACTCAGTAAAAGATACATCAATAGTCCAGAATCTCCAGAAGCAGAATCTGAAGACAGTATTGAGGTGCAGATTGCTAAAAGAGGCACTTTATTCAACTCAGAAAAAGCTAAATTACCACCAAAAGGTGTGTATTTTATCTTATATTTTCACCTTTTATCTTTAAATTGACGTGAAAATGGTGCATACCAGAAATGGAAGCAACTATTCAGTCCAACCAGATGGATGTGGACAAGGAAGAGGCAAGACCAAATCCAGAAGTGCCAAATCTTCCACAAGAAAGACCCATCTGGAGGATGCCAGAGTTGCCCCCCATTCCCCAAGGTCTGTACCAACAGATTTTGATGCAAATTCTGAGCCTGAACTGATTTATGGTAATATTTCCAGGGCTGAACCACTTTCAGGTGGAAGCAATAGAAATATATCAATTCCACTACAAAAACTGGTTCAGAGCAGCCAAGGAAGAGGAGTGGGAAATCTGCCCAAGCCTTTGGCAGGGGGCCATGAACTCCTACTTACACATCAAGAGCTTTCTGGGTCAGGAGAAGACCATAGAACTATTAGGAGGATGGAGCCCCCTGTCTTGCAAAGACAAGCTCAAAAAGATAAAGAATTGGTTGAAGAACCAAAGTCTTTTATCCATAGACCAGAAGAAAGAGTTGGAAATGACTCCAGCTTTGGAGACAGAGGCACCAGTGGCATCTACCAGCTCCAAACCAGCTCCAGAAGCGCCCAAGGACAAGCCCAAAGGACCTCAAAAGAAACAGAGAGGTCCCAAGAACCATCAAGGCAAGGGCAAAGGCAAAGCCAATTGGCACAGACCTTACCCACAAGGGTACAGGATCCCCAAATTGGAGCCTTCAGCCGTGGACAGTGTCTTCAATATGGCCAGAACTCTTATGGAATTCACAGCCAAGGAGCAGGAAAGGATGAACAGGACTTTTCCACGCAAATAAATGATGTACATAGAAGTATTAGTGTAGAAATTTGCAAACTTGAGTCAAAGTTAAAGCAAATTACATTAGACATCAATGATTTAAAGAAAAATGACAAGCAACATTCTGATTGGCATCAAGTGACAACTGTCACCCTTGAGTCAATTAGCAATGCTTGTGAAAGAATTGAGACCCAATGTCAAAATAATGACACAGAGGATCCTTCCATTTTTAAAGTAAATGATAGACTTAAAACTCTTGAAGACCATGTCTTACAAACAGTTATGAACACCAATCAATTTGCTATACATTTAGCAAAAAGTGACAGTGAAAGGCAGAAATTGAAGAATGATATAATTGCAAGTGTGGAGCAAATTCATAAGAATCATGAACCGCATATGCCAACACATTCTACACCTTTGACTGAAGAAAAACTTTCTGTCAAAGAAAGTTTGACTCCATTCTTAGGAGAAAATGCCTACTCTGCAAGAGATATTCCCAAAATAGAAGAATGGCCAACATTCTCTGGTGAAGGAGAATATAACCATATTGAATTCATCAGAACTATTGATATGTTGCAAGAAGACTTTAATATACCTGATGAAATCATAGTGGGAAAATTACACTTTTTGTTTACCAAAACTGCAAAGAAATGGTATTACAAAATGAGGATTGATCATGGTAAACATGACTGGTCTTGGTGGAAATCTGAAGTGATTACCAAATGGGCCAATAATTCTTGGAGGTTTAAAATGGAGAATGCTTTTGAAAGTGCCATTTTTAACTCAGAAAAAGACAAACCACTTACTTGGTTCTTTAAACAAAAAGACAGTCTATCTGCTTTACACCCAGATATGTCTGACACTATGATTAATATGAAAATATTAAGAAAGTGTGGAGGAGAACTGGAACATGCTATCAAAAGCAGATGTGTGGAACCTTGTTCAACAGAGGACTACATTAATGCTATGGAAGATATCATTACCAGGACAAGAATTGGTAATACTTGGATTAAAAACCCAATAGAGTCCAAAATAGTCTCAAAGATTCCTAGAGAGGAAAGAAGACCAGAAAGACCTGTCTTGAAGTGTCATAAATGTGGAAGTACTTCACATTTAGCCAACACTTGTCCTAAGAAGACAAAAATCAATGAAGTTCAAGTCATTGAAGAAATTCAGTGTACTGGAGAGAAAGAGGAGTCTGATCAAGATTCTGCAATCTCTGAAGATACACCAGTGGAGGACTATCCCATTGAAAAAATTTCAGCTTTCTTTGAGGTCACAGAAGTCCATACCCACTTGCCACAGTACAGTGAAGATTGCTGAAACCTGATCAATATCCAAGATGCCAGAATGTGTAAAACAAAACCTGCTAGAGGAAAGGGTTATACTGCTGGAGCATCCTGTATCACATCAGTTCTGATGAGTGATATTGAAGCCAAAGTAAATTTGGATACAGGGGCATTTTGCACTTGTGTTGGCAAAGATTATCTCCAAATTATACTTCCTGAATGGAAAAACCATCTATTACCAATAGAAGGTGTACAATTCAGTAGTGCCAGTAACAATATGTACCCCTTGGGCATATTGGACACTAATATTGTATTCCCACATCCAGCAGGAAGTGTAAGAATGAAAACTGAGATTGTAGTAATGGATAATTGCACATCTCAGCACATCATTCTTGGAAATGATTACTCAAATATTTATGGTATTGATATAAATAACCATAAAGACAGATATTTCACAATTGGAGATAACAAGAGACAAAAATTTGCTTTCTCCAATATGCCAAAACAGATATCTGTAGTATCTTCTGTCAAAGATACTTACAAAGATGAATTTGTGTCTAAACAACTTGTTGAAGCACAAATTAATCCATCATTGTCACCAAAGATGAGGAATGAGCTTATTAATGTGTTATACACATATAAAAATGCATTTGCCTCTGATAATGAACCATTAGGCGCTATAAGAGGACATGAAGTTGATATTACTCTTAATATTGACAGACCATATCCTCCAGTACTTAGAAGACCAGCTTATCCAGCCAGTCCCAGAGCTAGAGAGGCCTTGGAAAAACATATCCAAGAGTTGATCCAACTTGGTGTGCTAAGGAAAGTAGGCCATAATGAGGAAGTTGAAGTGACAACACCTGTTATTATTGCATGGCATAATGATAAGTAAAGAATGGTTGGAGATTTTAGAGCTTTGAATACCTACACAGTTCCAGATAGGTATCCAATCCCTAGAATTCAAGAAACCTTGACTCAATTGTCTAAAGCCAAGTATATAACATCAATGGATGCATTGAAAGGCTTTCATCAAAATGTTTTGACGCCTAAAGCTAAGAAATTAATTAGAATTATCACTCACTGTGGCATTTTTGAGTATCTTAGAATGCCATTTGGCATTAAAAATGCTCCATCTCATTATCAAAGAACGATGAATACCATCTTCCCTACAGAACTGTCTGAAGGATGGCTTATCATTTATATTGATGATATTATTATATGTTCTGACTCATGGTCTTTGCACCTTGAAAGACTTGCAAGAGTACTTCATAAAGTCGCAGAAGTGAACATGAAAATTTCACTTAAGAAATGCAATTTTGGTTTTGAAGAACTCAAAGCATTAGGACATGTTGTTTCTGGTTTGAGCTTGGGTATTGACAAGAATAAAGTAGCAGCAGTGTTACTTAAGCCAATACCCCAGAATAAAAAAGAAATGATGTCTTTTCTTGGATTTGCTAGTTACTATAGGCAACACTTGGAAGATTTTGCAATTCTAGCCAAGTCACTCTATAGAATCTGTGATCAACAGACTGTATTTGAGATGACACACGAAAGAATTAAAGCTTATGAGAAGATAAAGAAAGCCCTTACAGAAGCACCTTTACTCCTCATGCCTGACTGGAATATTCCTTTTAAATTGTACATTGATGCATGTGGAGATGGACTAGGGGCAGCCCTACACCAAGTCCAAATTATTGATGACAAACCTACAGAAGGACCAGTTTGTTATATCTCAAGACAAATCAAACCAACAGAAGCCAGATATGGTGCAAGCCAAATGGAGTGCTTATGTTTGGTATGGGCACTTGAGAAATTACACTATTACCTTGATGGCAGTGTTTTTGAAGTGATAACTGACTGTAATGCCGTGAAATCACTTCTTAACATGAAAACTCCCAACAGACATATGTTGAGATGGCAAATAGCCATTCAAGAATATAGAGGAAACATGACTATAGTTCATAAAGCAGGAAACATTCACAAGAATGCTGATGGACTTAGTAGATGGGCTTTAGCCAACACTCCTGATAACCCAGCTTATGTACCTTTGGATGCTGAACCACAGATTCCAATTGAAGGAATTAACATAACTGATATTGGGACTGAATTCTTTGAGGAGGTCAGAGAGTCTTATAAACAAGACAAGAATTGCCATATCTTGACTTCTTTATTAGATAAAGACTGCAAAGATACATCTTTAGTTAATGCACTTGATGAAGTTTGGAAAAATTCCTATTCTGAAGGAAGATTTCACTTGTTTGATGGGATTATTTACCATAGAACAAAACATTCTTGTGTAATGACACTGTGTAGTAGATTGCTCATCAATACCATTCTTCATGAATGCCATGATAGCATTTACTCTGGACACCTATCAGAAGACAGAACACTTGAAAAGGTGAAGAACTGTGCATGGTGGCCATCTTGGAGAAAAGAAACCATTGAGTATTGCCATACCTGTGACAGATGCCAAAAAGCAAACAGGAGTACAGGCAAGAAATTTGGATTGATGATCCATATTCAAGAACCAAAATCCCCTTGGGAAGTTGTTCACATGGATTGGGTCACAGCACTTCCTCCAATTGGTGACAAAAGTTATAATGCTTGTTTAGTCATTGTAGACAGATATAGCAAAACTCCCATATTCTTACCATGTCATAAAGATGACACTGCTATGGATACAGCTCTTCTTCTATGGAGTAGAGTTATTTCTCATACAGGGTTATTTAAGAATATCATAAGTGACAGAGACCCCAAGTTCACATCTGCACTTTGGACCAATCTTCATAGATTGTTTGGGACTAAGTTATCATTCTCTACAGCATATCATCCTCAAACAGATGGGCTAGCAGAGAGGATGATTCAAACTTTAGAAGACATGATCAGGAGATTTTGTGCTTATGGATTAGAATTCAAAGACTCAGATGGCTTTACCCATGACTGGTGCACTCTGATACCTGCATTAGAATTGGCATACAAGACATCAGTCCATTCTTCTACAGGACAAACTCCTGCTATGTTAGAGAAAGGATGGAATCCAAGACTCCCAGCAGACACACTGAGGAAAGACTTGATTGACATTCATCCTACAGCTTCCAGCTTCAAATTAATGCTTGATAAAGTAAAACACCATGCAAAACAGAGTATGGATGATGCTTTTGATTATGAAAAACAGAAGTGGGACAAGAGTCATAAAGTACCAGACTTCAAAGTAGGGGACTTAGTTCTAGTTTCAACCTTGAATTTTAATAATATCAAAGGCCCAAAGAAACTTAAAGATTCTTATGTAGGACCTTTTGTTATTGTTGCTTTACATGGAACCAATGAAGTTCAAGTGGAATTGGGTGGTGAATTGGAAAATAAACACCCCACATTTCCAGTCAGCTTGATAAAGCCTTATCAACCAGCTGACAAAGAATTGTTTCCTTTAAGAAACCCAACTCCTTTAACTGTGCCCCCTGTGGAACATAATGAAGACAGAAAGATAAAGAAAGTCATTAAAGAAAGGAGACTTAGGGGTAAAAATCAAAGAGAATATCTTGTCAGATATAGAAATCCAGTACATGAAGATGAATGGATGGCAGAATCAGAAATACCTGACTCAGATAAACTCTTAAGAAGATTTAGACATGAAAGAAGGCCACAAGCCTGAATATGTCTATAAATGTGCTTTAAATTACTTGATCTGAGTAATGTGAAGAGGTTGGACAGTGGACATTAACCCCCTTTGGGGCCTTATTCTTTTATCACTAATAAAATTGTAGTACAATTTTTATTTTTTGGTGGGAGGGAATGTGAGCCTTGAGGTATGTTTTACATACCCAAATAGGCCACAATTATCTTAAAAAGAAATTTTGAATTATGCAAAACTCATAATTCATGCATATATCCAAAATTCATCATTTTCAATTTCAGAAAAGATGAATAACTTTTCATTGAGTAGGTAAATCCATGGATTTAAGACCAGATTTGGATTCTACACAAAAATTCACCTAGGGTAGCTCCATAGAGTGAATAAGCTCAATTTAAGTATTTGAGGTGGTAAAATGGAAAATACTTCATTACCACATCATTAATACCACATAAAAGATCCGTGAAAATTTTTGTTTTTCTTGATTTTTAGCCAAAATAATGGGAAAGTGAGAAATCCCATGTTACATATACACTAAGAATAGTGTTATGCATGTTTTGAGCACTTAATATCATGGTATTCTTACATGGACTTTTGGTACACCCATAGTGGATATCTCACTTTAAGCTTAAATTACTATTTTGACGTAAAAATTAGGCAAGGGGGACGAAAGACATCAAAGAGAGCCAGGGTACCCAACTTCTGAGGCCTCAGAGGCGTGGATAGCTCCAGAGCATGGATCCATGGCTCATCTTGGCCCAATTGGTAAACTAAAACTCTTTGGGAACTTGGTTACCAAGTTACACCTACTGTAATCATAAGAAAAATAGCAAATAACCTGCTATTTTGACGTGCCAAGGAGGTAATAAGCTACTTAGGCTCCTGTAACCACATCAATTCTTGATGACTTTCCATGACTAGACCCTAAAAGAGTAATTAAACCCTTTTGGGATCCATATTCACTGATTTACCTCATAGCAACCAGCAAAATACTGCTATTTGCAATTCTACGTAGAAATGAGGTAAAAACTTCAAAAATTCATTAAAAATAAAATTCTTAATGAATCTTCCTGAAACATTCAGGACCAATGAAGAACTGTATTATCTATGGTACAACCAAAAAGAATTATGGTTTACTAGTAAAATTAAAAGTTTTACTTACAGTCCATTTTTGACCATTCTACGTGAAACACTGAATCTTCAAAAATTCACAGTAATTACAACCTGTGATGAAATTGGCAATAACATTGATAACTTTGAGAAATCAGTGATTATTTTAGAATAAAAGAAGATTTACAGATGTTACTCCTTTGATTCTTAACCATATTGGGGTTGGTAGTCACGTAAAAGCATCAATTAAGTAATTATGATAATCTTACGTGACAATAGATGATGCAATCATTAATCCAAAAAGGATTATTGTCTTCTCACTCACTGGTTTTTCAGTTTGCTCCATGGCACGCCTCTGTGAGCTGTTGTTGACTTAAAAGAAACCTATTCTTGCTGTTTTTTCCGTATCATCATCTTATCAATTTATTAAATCATTATTACCAACAAGTAAGTATTAATTAAAGCTATTCTTAAGTGTTTTAAATCTTTCAAAATCATCCAGAAAGACGTGAAATCATATAATACAACTATATTTTGTTGTAATACTGTTATAAATCCTTTTGATCCCTTAAATCCACAATTCCACGTCAAATTTCTCTACTCTTACCTATCAATAAGTTCTTTGGAGTATTAGTGAGTCATTGATTCTTAATTCTTAAAAGTTTTTCTCTAGTAATAGTTTTCTTCAAGAATTATCTTTATAATTATTCTTGCAAAAGATAATTCTATATTCAAATAATTTTATTATTTTAATAAAGAAGTTTCTATTATTAAATTCTTCTTGTAATTGATTCTTGTAGACAATTACTTGCTCACTGTTAAAATCACTAGTAGTGTTTAACACGTGAAAGAAATAATTTTTTAATTATTTAATTGTGGTTATAATAATACTTTATTATTATATTTCATAAGAACAGACATAGTACTGTTGATTAATAGTAATATTATCATCAGTTTCATAGTCACATCTTACATAAGCCCTCTTTTTCCTGCCTTGATTCAGTGGAAGAAAATTACATCCCACTTGAGACCCAGTAACAGGCCAACACAACAGTGACACCCTCAGAACCAGAGGGCAGCAAGGGCAAAGGAAAGAGGCACAGTGAAGGTCTCATTACAGCCAAAAAGTGGACACCCATAGCCACTCAGAGAAGTAGAAAACCACAAAACTCTGCATCCATACAAGGTAAACCAACCTTAACCACTTGTACAGGAAAGATTACAATTATTAACCCAGTTGTAGCTTCCAAAGGCAAACTGCCCAAGTCAGCAGACAATAAATTTGTACAAGGCACAGTCAAAGGTAAATACCCTAAGAACATAAAGGTTTTGACTGCTTGCAAACACTGATATGTCCCCTGCATACCTCAGAGATCTTGCCTTCCAAAGGAACCAGCCAGAGGACAGAGAAGGATTGTCCAGAACCAGAAGACCTGGAAGAAGACACCTTGAACACAGTGGTGGATGGCAAAACAATTAGGGAAATAATATCAACCTTGCCATTCACACCCCAATTCAACAGAGACCTCAAACCAGAGGACTGGAAGGATATGGATCAAGTTCTTCAGATCCACCAACTCCTCAAAGATTTGTTTCAATGGAGCATGGACAACAAGAGGTGCAACCTAGCAACTCACTGGGCAGAACTTGGATCAATTTGCCAGATGATCTGTCTCAAAGAGATAGACTTCAAAGACCTTATGCAAATCACCAAAGGTTGGAATCCTACCAGGCAGCACAGACTCCTGGAGGCAAGGGCACAGAGGATAAGGGAGAATGAAGCCACTTTCCAAGCAATAGAAGAACAATTAACCCAGACAGGGCCTACTCAGATTCCTTCAGGTTCACAAGGAGCAGGCCAAATCAGCTCTCCAGCGGCTTCACACCTCTCAGAAACCAGCAGATCAGTGGCCAAGAGTCACCATTCTTCACAATTCCAGGAAGTTTCCAGCAGAAGACAAGGGAACAAGGGCAAGAACAAAACCTCCTTCTACCAGAGGAGGAAAGAGTCAGACCCCATGATCCAGAAGCTGTTAGATTTGGTAAAAGAAGTACACAAGAATCAGAAATAGTTGTAAACCACTCTAGAATCAGTAGTCCTAGTAATAGAAACATTAACCCCACTCAGACTTAAAATAACATTGTCACATCTGAGAGTAACATCAACAGTGATACACTGTGGTTACAAGTGTCCCAATATGCTGAACAATCTGCAAAGCAGCTTGAAAAAATTAAAGCTAGCCAAGAGAGGATCAGACAAACTCAAGCCTCCTTGGAACAAATAGTTAAAAATCTTCAAGAAGGATATGCTCAACTGAGCAAAGCCTCTGAAGAAACCAACAAAAGACTGAATATAGTCTTTGAAGAGCAACACCACAGCACAAGGGACAGGGAGTGTCTGGATCAAGACATTAAAGAATTGTTTAATGCCTATCATAGCTTGAAGCCCCAACCACAAGGCCAAGCTATGGAGAATCCATATCAACCAGATGAAATCAAACCAGATGCCATGTTGTTGAATAATGCAAGATCTCCATCACAATACCACGATGGAGATGGCATGTCTTATTCAGAGAAGGAAGCCTTTAAACAACTTCCTGAGGCCTCAAACTGGCCCAAATTCTCTGGATCAGGAGAATATGATCATATGGAACTCATAGATTATATTGATGGACTCTTCATTGATGTAACAAGCATACCAGACTACTGGATCACTGCTAGATTGAATACTGCATTTAAAGGTCATGCAAGTATATGGTACACAGAAATGAAAGAAATCCATGGCAGAAGAAACTGGCCATGGTGGAGCAATCAAATCATCCAAAAGTACAGTAATGGAACTTGGATATGGCAAAAGACCATGTCATTTGAAAATGACAAATACTCTGTGGACAAAGATCCATATGAGTGGTGTCTTAGAAAGTCTAAAAGACTCAAAGCCATTGATCCTCAGATGAACATCCAAATGAGGAATCATAAACTCCTGACACAACTGCCAGGAGAACTGGAGCATGCAGTAAAATGCAGATGCAAGCAAAATTGCACTCTAGATGACATAGCCAACACCTTACAAGACATAAGGAAGAGGACAAATATAGGGAAATTCACCCCATATAAGAGCAGTAGTTTCAAAGAGAAACAACCTTTCAGGGTAGAGTTTAAAGACAAACCCAAAGAAAGAGTGGCAGAAGTGGCAAAGAAGAGAAATTCTTGTCACAATTGTGGTTCAACACACCACTATGCCAACAACTGTCCAAAGGCAAAGAAGAAAGTCTATGCCATAGAGAAAGTCCCTGAGGAAGAACCTCCAACAGAGGATTCTGATTCAGACTCTATGGGTGATGCCATCAGAGAACCATCTGAGGATGATCAAGACCCAAGAGAGGAATTTCTAGTGGAATACCAAGAAGAAACCCCACTGGAAATCCAGGACATACAGTTGGAAGCAGGCATGCCACAGGACACTGCTAACAAGAACTTGTGCAAACACACAAGATGCACAAACATTCCTGGTTACACCAACCAAAGGAATGGCATATATACATGGAACAGCCACAAAAATGACTGTTTGTATTCACAATTCTCAGCATCCACTGATCATTGGTAGTGGAGCACACTGCTCCATAGTGGCCAGAAACTGTCTGGATACCCACTTCCCAAACTGGGAAAAACAGCTCTTGCCCACTAAGGCAAAGAACTTTAAAAGTGCATCAGGGAAGATGACTTCCATTGGGAAAATTATCAAGGAGATAATTATACCCCACAGGAAGGGTAATATCAGACTCAACCCAGAGTTTGTAGTGCTTAATGATACCTACATCCAAGGGTTTTTACTGGGAACATATTACCAGAGGATGTATGGCATAGATATTTACAACAGCAAAAATAGGCACATCACCATAGGTACTAACAAGGAAAAGAAATTTTCACTTGACATATACCAGATATCTTCTTAGGATCCACTGGAAGAACTTATGAAGGAATTCAGAGAGGGACAGTTTAGCACTACCCTCACCAGTAAACAAAAACTAAGTTTACTGAAGTGTAATTTTGGCCAACAAGAGCTACTAGCTCTGGGACATAAAGTCTCAGGTCTTAGTCTGGCAATTGACCAGAACAAAGTAGCAGCAGTACTGCAAAAGCCAGTACCAAGGAACATCAAAGAGATGCAATCTTTCCTTGGGTTTGCTAGCTACTATAGAAACCATATCAAAGATTTTGCACACATAACTAGTAGTTTATACAAGCTATGTTCAAAAGATGTAGTTTTTGAAATAACCAAGGAGAGGAGGGATGCATATGAGAGAATCAAATATGAACTCACCAATGCACCAGTGCTCATCTTACCTGACTTTGAACTACCACTCAAGTTATATATAGATGCAGCATGCAGCCAAGGCTTAGGAGCAGCGCTTCACCAAAGACAAATTGTGGATGGTGAACCAAGAGAGGGTGTAATATGTTACATCTCTAGGCAACTGAAAGATTCAGAAGCCAGGTATGGGGCCACCCAGACTGAATGTCTATGTCTATTCTGGGCTCTAGAAAAAATCCATTATTATTTGGAGGGTGCAGTCTTTGAAGTCAACACAGACTGCACAGCCTTGAAGTCTTTACTAAACATGAAGACTACTAATAGACATATGCTGAGATGGCAAATAGCTATCCAGGAGTATAGAGGGAACATGACCATCATATACAAGGAAGGTAAAAGCCATATCAATGCAGATGGCCTCAGCAGATGGCCAGTGGACAATGTCAAGAGCAATCCAGCTTATGACCCAGAAGTTGCAGCCAAAGTCCCTATCCATTTCATGAAAATAGATAGGAGGAGGAACTTCAGATTTTCTGAATGGGCACCAGGGAATGGTACCCTTGACAGTGGAAACACTGATTCAGAAGGAACAGAAACTCCCATACTAGGAATAAGCTCCTCAGAACTGCACAATGAATTCTTCAGTACAGTACAGAAGTCTTATGCCAAACACAAACAGTGTAGCATACTACTCCAACACCTTCAACAAAAGTACAGGAGCCCAGAACTGGAAACCAAGCTGGAAGAACCCTGGTTGAGGGCCTATAAGGACAATAAGTTTTTTCTTATAGATGGCCTGATCTACCACAGAGAAAAGCACACAAGTGCACTCACAGTGGTAGACAGAGACCACATCTCATTGATCCTACAAGAATGCCATGACTGCCCCTACATGGGACACATGAGTGAAGACAGGACCAGAGAGAGGGTAGCAAGCACAGCTTGGTGGCCCAAGTGGGAACAAGAGTTGAGTGAATACATCAAGACTTGTGAAAGATGCCAAATGGCAAATAGGAAACATGGGAAGAAGTATGGGTTACTTCAACACATAGAAGAACCCAAGCATCCATGGGAAACCATCAACATGGACTGGGTTACAGGACTTGTCCCAGGAGGCAAAGAAAACTACAATGCCTGTTTGATCATAGTTGATAGGTTCAGCAAGAGCATGAGGTATCTACCATGCCATAAAGAAGACACAGCCATGGATACTGCTCTGTTGTTTTGAATAACATCATATCCACCTGTGGAGTCCCTAAGATCATCATTAGTGATAGGGACCCAAAATTCACATCTGAATTCTGGACTAACTTATATGACATGCTTGGCACCAAACTTGCTTTTTCCACAGCTTACCATCCACAAAAAGATGGCCTAGCTGAAAGGATGATCCAAACAATGGAGGACATCCTCAGAAGATTCTGTGCCTATGGCATGGAATACAAGGACCATGAGGGATACACCCATGATTGGGTTACCCTCTTACCAGCAGTCCAACTGGCTTATAATACAAGCCAGCACTCCACCACAGGTAAAACACCTGCGCTGGTGGAGAAAGGGTGGAACCCCCTGTTACCTGTGGATCACTTGAAGAAGAATCTTCTAACCATCCACCCCACAGCCAAAGACTTCCATGATATGTAGAAGAAAGCCTGTGACACTGCTGCCAAATGCATAGTTGAGGCCAAAGAGTATAACAAGAAGAGGTGGGACAAATCACATATGGAACCTGACTTTAAGGAAGGGGACCAGGTGTTAGTGTCTACACTGAACTTTAAAAATCTCAAGGGACCCAAGAAAATGAGATACTCATTTGTAGGGCCCTTCACTATCATTAAGTTGATAGGGAAGAATGCAGTAGAGGTCAAGCTCACTGAGGAGTTTTCCAGGAAACACCCAGTCTTTCCAGTGAGTTTGGTCAAACCATACTTCCAGACAGAGGAGGATAAATTCCCCTCCAGGAGAAAGAATCCCACACCACAAGAGATAGTGTAAGTGGAGGACTCCCCTGGACCTGTGAGTAAGATCATCAGGGCCAGGAAGATCAGACTCAATGGGAAGGATCAGAGACAATACCTAGTCAGATTCAAGAACCAGACAGCAGATAAAGACAAATGGTTGGCAGAAGATGCCATACCAGATGGGAACCTTCATTTAAGGAGATTCAGAGCCTCTAGGAGGACTGAACAGTCTCATCAATGATGAGCCTTTTTTGGAGGGAGGGTATGTCAGCCTGTGACTCAAAACCAGAGCACAAGCATGACAGCCAAAATACCATAAACCAATGGTATAGCCAAGATACCACCAAAACATGCAGCTGAGCCAAATTAGCTCAAAAGGTATCAAACGATAGAGGAAACTCACATCTTTCTGAAAATATAAGTCCCATCACCATAGGACGAGAAATAACAAAGTTTCTCCTGCTCAAAGTTATTGCTGAGCATAAACCTTAATTGTCACCGCTCATCTAAAATCTAGAAGGAGAGGCTTAACCCCATCAAATGGGTACTCAAAATGAATCTCTAAGCCAGGGCTATCCAATGGCACCAGCCAAACTGAGCTAGCACCAATATTACTGGAGTTATGGTCGATTTCAGACCAGATAAGGGTGAACAAAACATTCACCTCTCATCTAACTTCTACAGTCTTAGTGTGGGATACCTGAAGTGGGGTATCTTTGGAAAGAGCACAATCAGGGCTATCTGATGGTGCCACCCACTTCTTCATATCGCAACTATAACAGAAGTTATGAGGCAAACAAGCTCAATACAGCTTTTTGCCCAAACCACGCCTATGTACAAAAAACCTTGTACATGGGATAACTTGGCCATATTTAATGATAACCATACAAAATTGGGTACCATTGTGTAGAGCTCATACAGGGCTATCCAATGAACCAATTTGAGGTTGATATCTCAAGAACTGACAGAGTTATGGCTGGTTCAAGTTCAAAATCCCACCTGCTGTCATATACAGCCTACCATGGGATAATATCTCATAATAATGAATATGAGGTGTCAAATAGATGGAGAAGCATGTTTTTACTTCAATAACTCATATGTCAGCCAATACTGGGGTCCCATACAGTTTCTGTACAGCATTCTACGCGTCATACACATCAGAATCAGGCTGTGAGGTCCCCAGATGAAAGTTTTCACCCTGTATTGGTGAAAACCGCCCAGATGTGGTTTCAAAACCACATCTGAGCCCAATACAGTGTATACAGGCTGTTTGCAAACCACAAGCCTGTCCTGGAGAGTGAAAAATCTTCACTTCCTCTACGTGGAAAGGTCTAGCAGCCTTTCCACCCCAATTTCAGGATAAAAGGAGGGCTTTTCACAGCCAAAATCATCTCCTCATCCTGCTCTTGAATAACCTATGTAGTAAACTGTAAAAAACAGTTTTACTCTTGGTTAATAATCAGGTATAATTATAAATTTATTTATTGTAACCCAACAGATAAAGCTGCACCCAGGTCTTTCAGTAGTGCTCACCACCACTATATCTCTATAGTAAAGCCCTTAAAATCTTAATTTAATCATCCATTATCAACTTTGATATCCTTTAAAACCATTTTTACCGTGTCACAGTCATAGTTTTAGTTGTAAATAGCCTTATTACTTCTTCAACATAGAATCATCCTGACACAGGCGAAGAAAGAAAGAGAAAAGGTGCTAATGACTGACTTAAGATTATCAGTATTAACTTTAATAATGTAAAAGAAAATAGAGACAAAAATAAATCCAATATATTAATTAACTGGGGAAAAAGTCCCCAGGTGCTGAAAGGTAGCTGGTATATGTGAAAACTGAAAGATTGATCCTGGAAGGTGGATCAGTGGCTGTATTGTCCGGATCGGGAAATACAGTTCTGGCTATCTTGAAATTGAACTGTGTGATTTAATTCCCACAGTTGAATATGAAATGACCCAATTGGGCCAAGTCCATACAGGTTGATTGAATGAGGCCTGTACGGATGAATTGGGTTGTCCAAAGGAGTATTGAATACTTGATGCCTTGACAACTGATTGAAATGGTGTAATACCTCTTGAGAATTGTCGTTGAATAATCCTGAATGAATTGTGCCAACCCAACCCCTGCAGATACAGGTGGTTGGGGTCCTTGAAGAGTCTTCTCATTGCCGCCATAACTTGTCAGACTGATGAGCTGATTAATCCTCCTTCAAAATGGGTGTTGGGATTTGAGACCTTGAGTTGGGAAGGTGGCATTGGATCCTGAAAACGTCACCATTGGATTTCTGAGCAAAAATGGTACATAATGGTATATAATACCATATATGCACCATGCCTGCAACCTTGAGTACAGATGGTATGAAGGAAAAGAGGAAATCCCCTGGAGTTGAGGGGAAAGATGGGCTGAGCTGATCTGGTGGCCTCTGATGGTTGCCAGAGGCCATGGCTGAACTATTGGTCCATGGTGGTCCATGGCCAAAATTGGGTCCTACGGGATTTATGGCCAAAAGGGGGTCCATGAGGTTCTTGGTCATTTTTGGGTCCAAGGAGGTGATGGCCAAAAATGGCCCAGGTGGGCCCAATTGTGGTTTGGGACCCACCTGGCTGGCCCATTTTGCCCCTTTTGGCCTCATTGGATTAGGCCAAAAGGGGCCTAAATGGCCTACGGACTGTGGACGGTGGACCGTGAATCACGGCCCATGGGCCGTAGGAGCCGTAGGGGGCCTAAATGGCCAAAAACCCCATTAATGAAAGGGGTGGCCCTGAATCCAAAGATGATGGCTAGGGGGCCTGAAGGCGACTAGAAGACAAAATGACCCCCCAGGCCCAAAATCAAAGATGAAGGCCTGGGGGTTGGTGAAGTGGGAATTGGCCAAGAAGGCCAATGATGGCAGGATATGGCCTGAGGCCATAAAATGGCCATGGGAAGGTGTTATGGCATGGATGCCATAGAACACCCAAGGGGGCCAATTGGCCATAAAAGATATGATGTGGCCAATTGGCCCCAACTTGGCTCCAGGTTGATTTGCCACAACCATCAAGGGGGAGGGTCAAACTTGTGGTTGTGACAAAATCTTTCTGTTACCAATCTTTCTGGGAATTCAAAATATTATTTAATAATTTCAATACCTTTGATGAACTCCATATGGTCATATTCTGCTTCACCACTGAAGTGAGGCCATTCTTTAAGGTTTGGTACTTTGTTCAGGAGTGCTTGGCCCATTTATGGTTCCAAGTTATGAAAAGAAGTGGAAAATTCATTTTTTAACTGTGAATTTTCAACCTCCAATACTTGTGGATTTGGAATTCTTGTGCCCTCATTCCGATTCAAAGGTGTAGACATTCTTGTTAAGGTGTGAAGTAATTGTTCAATATAATTCATTTTACTATTGTTACACATTTGGGAATTTCTGAATTCATTTTGTAAGCTTTGTATTGAATTTATTACTTTAGTTTTATGATTATCTTCTGTTCATGTTAATTCTTGCCATAGTTCTGCTTGTCTAGTATTATCGGAAGTGATTTGGTTCAAATTAATTGTTAATTTTGATATTTCCTCTTGTGAGATGTCAAAACACTTTTTAAAGGCAATTGTATATGTCTTGAATTCAGTAAATGATTTTGCAATATTCTCAAGAACACTTTTATTCTCTTTTTTGATAGTAGCTATGGCTTGTTTTATTCTTCTTTCCATTATGTCATCAATATTGAATTTAGAATATTTGTCTGTCAATTCTTTAATAATGGCTGATTGTTCATTTAATTTATTTCCAAATTAATTTTCATTATTGGAAGCTTTGATTGCTCTTAAAGCTTTTTAAAAACACATAAGTGTCTTATTTATTTGGCTGAGACTTAAGTTGTTTGTTTTAATATTGTTAAAAATGGATGAATTTTTATCAGAAACATGAGTTTTTATATCATTTATAGCTTCATACAGCTCTGGGATAGAATCAAAAATGTCAGGAATTGTTTCTGATATTTTTATCTGGCTTCCTCCTTTTTCTTTGATTCCATCATTGTTCTGGCCATCTGAAATAAATCTTCATGGGATTCTGCTGAATCTTTAGGATCCTTTAGCCCTGGCTGTGAGGTTTTGTGGCTGGTGCCTTGCCTTTGCTCTTGTTTTGAGCTTGTGGCTGCTTTTTCATGTTGAAATTGCTGCTTCTGGCAAATGGGGCTATTTTTGGAAATTGCTTGGGTGGTGGAGGGTAGTTTTTCCTCCATGCCGCTGTTAAAAGAATCATGTTCCTCTTTTCCATCAATGGATTCCATCCATTGAGTAACTTGCAAGTGTTGGGATGGCCCAGGAATTTTCTCACAGTCAGGTAAGAAATCATGAAGTTTTTACACGGATCTGCAAGGATCTGGTACTCTTTGTTCTGCAATGCATTGTTGTAGGCCTTCTGGCTGGCTTTGTATATATCTACTGAGGCTTATTGTGGCAGGTTCAGCTCTGTTTGAAGGTAAAACAGTATTGTCACCTTCAGAATGAACTAATTTATTAATTTGGAGGTCATCAAATGACCCTTGTCCTTCTATAAATGATTGGCTTCTGCCATAATCACGTCTATGACCTTTTTGGGAGCTGCTTGAGGGGTTATAGCTGCCTCCTGATCTGGTTGGGGGAATATTTTATGATTAAAAAGTTAAAATAGTAATTTTACGTCACAAAACTTACTATTTCCCAAATTCTTTGCTTTCTGAAGGGTATTAATTATATCCAAGTTAATTAATTCAGAAGAAATCGGTTAAGGTTGATTATTATGAATTGAAATAACTGTATGGTTACTGTAAGGTGTGGATATGAAACTTTGATTAAAAATCAAGTACTTTTCCTGTACTCAAGATTTTTATAAGGTGAAATATAATTAAAAATAGTAAGAAATAGTACTTTTAAGAGTAAACACACCAAATTTATTGTTTTTAACTTTATAAGCATAAAAAAATAATATTATGAAGATTTATTGTTTTACCAACAATAAACGTTTATCCAAAAATACTCTACAAGAGATATTTAAGGCTAAAAAAGAAATTTCTTCAAGAGAAATTTCAATTGGAATTAATTGAGAAAAGAACTGCAAGCATATGATTAAAGGAAAAAATCTTTACAAATATATTTAAAGAGAAAAAACATCCAAAAGTGACCAGAGTGAATTTGGAAACAAAGTGACAAAGTTAATAGTGATGAAAGATGCTTCAATTCACTTTTGGGTGCTCAAGGGATAAAAATGATTATAGGAGTTGCAAAAAATGATTATAATGATTTTTTCACAAGGGGGTAGAAGGTTCAAAATGATATAAAGAGGGTGTTTGGAATCTTTTATTGATTGATTTAACAGTGTTTAAACTAACTATAAAAGGAAAAGATTCTAACATGAAGAGAAAAGTGAGGCCAAGAAGACATTCTTTTATATCAATCAATTTTCTTACTCCCAAAGTGAAATTTACTCTTGCCAGTCGTGGAAAACACTCTGACAACAGAGAATCCAATTATGGCATCATTGAACCCTGGTTTAGACCAAAAAAGGGCTGGTTTTAGCCATTTTTTGCTATTTTTAGCCATTTTAGACCCTTAAATCAGCCATTACTATAGTAATACCTGGTATAGAGACTTCAAAACACGTCAGAACGTGTGTAAGAGTAGTATAAACCAGTTAAAACTGTTTTTACTACAATTATTTCAAGTTAAGGGTAGTTTTACCCTCTTGGTAACAGTTAAAACTGCCCTGGTTGGTATCAAAACCTCATCATCAATTGAGTCACAGACCCTGTGACTCATTTCCAGGCCAAAATTGATGAGCGTTTGCCTGGAATTTGATATCCCACCCCTGTCAGCAAGTATTTTGTGGGTCTGGCTTCCCCTTAGAGCTAGAGTTCCTTTTCCCCCCAGAATTAATCTTTCCAATTTTTTTTTCTTTAATTCCTCATAATGTAATACACTTGTAGATTACACATACAATTCAATTGAGTTTTTACAGTACACAACTGAAATAATTGATACCTCATATGTAAATTACATTTCACCTATGTAATACACATGCACATTTTGACATTTCAATTAAAAATACTTCAGTTCCTCATACCTTCTAATCTACACACAACTACTCAATTTTAACACAGAGATTGATGGTTAATTCCACATGTGGTGTGAATTAAATTAAGCTTTTGAGGATTTTCAAGTTTGGTACAAAAAATACTAAAAACTTAATTTAAACTTATTTAGAGTTGAATTACAGAAATTTTACCCAGAGGTGACCCCACCTTATTTTTTATAAGGAATCCAATGGTGAAGTAATTTTCAGAGGTTTATTTATTGGATAATAAGTTATAATATATTTTATCTAACTTTTTACCAAAAATATTTTTATTTCTTTGATTTTATGAAGAATTCATTTTTACTCAATTTTTTCAAGTAAAAATGCATTTTCACAATTTCAAAATCTAATGTAATTTTTATTTTACATTATAATTAAGCTTTTTATTTTTATATATAAATTTGTATATATATGTTAATCTTTATTTTGACAATATAAACAGATTCATTTCCTTTATATTTATATCTTGTTTTGTTATTTGTGGTCTTTTGGCTGTATGAAAATACCTCTAAGGCTCACAATTATCATATGAAAACAATATAAAGAGCTTAAATTAACTTCAAATATTTTTTTTACAAACCAGGAAGTAATAGTAAGCTAATATATATAAAAGCTTCAATCACTGATTGATATTTTCAATATAATTGTTTTTTGAATGTATAGATTTTAATTGACAGATCCTCTTATGAATATTTTAAAGATTAAATATACTTATTAAAACATCATCAAGCAACAATTACAGCCTAAAGTCTTTTCTATATAAAATTCTTGGTACAATTATTATTTTATTATATATAATATTAATTTTCTTAAACTGTATTATATATATATATAAATATTTATATTATTTTTTCATTATTTTACTTTATTTTATTTCAGATTTATTTATTTTATTTAGTTATTTGAAATTATTCATGTATTTATTATTAACGTTTCTTTGTTTATACATAAATAATTAGACTTATTTATTCTGCTTCTTCCCATTTCAAGTTCCTTTGGGAATTTAACTTTATCATTTATTCCTTAAGTTTTTTATTTTTTAGTATTATCATTTATTTTAATTTGTTTTTTTTCTCTTCCTCCAAGTTCCATTAGAACTTGCCTTTATTATTGTTTTTTATACATATAAAACTGTCTTCATTTTATTGTGTTTTATTTTATTTATTTATTTTGTTTTTTTTTTTCTCAAATCCACACATATTACATAAAAATTAGGAGTTCTAGAAGCCACCACTAAATAAAAAAGGGTCTACTATGACAAATAACAATGCACAGGGATTACCTGCCAAGATAAATATATACAAATAGCAATAGAGCACAATGCTTATTATATTATATATAAAAAAAGTGACCGAGGATTAGTTACACACACATTAAAATAATAATAATAATAACAAATGTACAAAGGGACTAAAACTAACCTAGAGCAAATTTCATGTATGAATAGCCTGTACATGAGAATCACGGGGGCATCAATAGTAGGGAGGCATCCTTTGTTGCCAATGGTGTCTTTTAGGTCTAATGGCAGAGGAGGATCCCTCTTTCTAAAGGTAGCTTGAGGGGTCTGGAACCAAAAGACAAGGATCATACTTGCCTTTAATGAAAGCATAAAAAGCCATTTCAGCTTGTGTAACTCCCTCTGAATAGGAGGAGGTGGAAGAGGCATTTCAAATTGTTGCCAGAGCAGGAGGAGATGGCAGGGTAGATTTAGGATTGTTAACCCAATCCCAGAAGCCTTTACTGCTTGAAGGATGTGAGGGATAGCCAAAAAGCAACTCTTCCAGTTCTTCAGTACTGAAGGAATTAATAAATTTGGCGTAACACAAACCATATTATTGACTTTGGGGATTCATTAAAATAATATTTAGGTAAAATAACACAACAAAGAACAAAAAAAAAGGATTTACAAAGACAGAGTCAATATTTATAATTCACAAAAAAAATGAATTCTTATTAGAAAAATAAAAAACATATACATTACCAAACGGAGTTGAGGTGAGGCAGTTAAATGAAATAATAACTAATTGGCCCTGACCACAGGAAGAAGGATTCCTCATCCAAACTCCGACAATCAATAATAATAACAACCTTTAGCAATGAAGCCAAGAAGCTTAAAATGAATTAAAAGCTTACCAACCTATATTAAAATACTCCTTAACAATAAAGGATTCTGGAAGGAAGACTAAATTGTTCCTCAATGGCATGCATAAGAAACCAATATTAAAAAGATGCAAGAGAAGTGGGATTTCAATTCTACTCCTAAACCAATCTTTTCTAAATGCATCAGAAGTTCTATCAGCACAATGATTGAAATAACATAATATATGCTTCAAAAGAAAGGTACAGTCTAAAATAATCAAAACTTCAAGATTAAAACACCAAAGAAAAAGGTGGGAGAAATATTTCTACTTTCTAAACAGAGAAGAGAACCATCAGCTTTTCTGTATTCAGAAGGTTCATATAAAAAAAGGGACTTCAATGTCACTGGTTAAGTTAGCTTTCTCAAATAAAAATGAAGAGTTGTCCAAGACCCTAGCTCGCGTCAGGATGTGGAATTAGCCAGGCTTATCTTTGCTCTTTTAAGAATAAGTCCATGAAAGGAATAAGGAGGCTACTTCTATTTCTTATGATAGTGTTATGAGAGGATGGAGAATCAACAAAAACTGCTGTATGAAAGCAATGGAAGTAGTAGGTGGACTAACTCATGGGGTAGTCTTTATTCTACTGAGAATAGAAATCACCTCAAAGTCAATAACCACAAACAGTGGGCCTTCATGTCAAACATTAATACTTAGCTAAATAATTGGTGGATATGTAATACAAGTAATAACTTGATACTATCATGCTGAAGAGATGGCGGAAATACCAAAAAGCCACAAGCAAGCCCTAAATGTTACTGCACTAATTCCCCTAAAGATCACAATATAGTGTGAAATAAAGAAGACCTAAACACATTCCACAAAAACTTGAATTAACAGGAATTTAAAGGCAAAACAAAATAGGACACAATGAATCAGCACTACAGTTTTGGGTATTGATGCTGCAGTGGCTTTCGAAGGACACCTTTATGCAGTACCAAGTAGCTTATTTTTTAAAAAAAAGAAGAGAGGAAGGAGAGAAAAGGACAGAGACTTACATTGACAGCTGCACATGATGATAAAGAGAATCATTCAATACCTCCCTAAAGAAGACAAGTGACAGGGCTGATTTTTATGATGGAGTTATCCTGGGAATGGCTCCTACAGCCATCAATATCAGTAAATTGGGTTGAGATCACACTAGAGATTTATTAAAAGATCACCTAGTAAAGAAAGCTCACCTCATAAGCTTACTATTGGATCTCCATGAAAGAGACCACCCCCTGGTGTCTGGTAAGCATATCCAAATCGTGCATTAAGTATTATAATGGGTAGCTGTAACGCATTTAAGCTCAATTAAGTACTAATGAGCCTAAAATTAACCTACAAAGCCAGAGGAGAGAGTTAGTATCTATTAAAAACAACCAGTGCCACAGTATTGAAAGAAATTCACAAGATACAGTTCTTGTGAATTTAGATGCAAAGATAAGGCCGAGTTAAATCCTTTAGGTTTTCCTGGTAAGAGGAAGTGGCTTGAGCTGGACTTACAGTGGAGAATCTCAATTGATTGAGTCTGAAAAATGAGAAGGAGACCATTTACTATTTACCAATCAGATTAAGATCACAGAACTCCCCCTGATTCCTTCCGGATGACTGACAGCCTTTTCATTAGGCAGTGACCACAGCTTGAAGCAAAATTGATTATAAGACAAAGGGTATACCCCAGCCATTTGAGTACTCAATTGTTGGGAAGAACTTCTTGAGAAGTGTGGAGTTGTGAAACCTTGTTATTCTAAAACAGGCCACCAAAACTGTAAGGTTTGACTATGAAACAATAAGTAAAAATTACTAATTTATTACTTATTGTACTCTGAATGTCCTTATAATTGAAATAAATAAGATTAAAATAATAATAATAATAAAGAAATATTATTATTATGGCGTAAAAATATTATATTATTAAATAAATATAATAATATAATTAATATTATATGAAATTATAATATTATAAATAATATATTAATATAAAATAATTAATATATTATAAAGCTCTTTATTATTGTTACCAACAAATAATAAAGGCGTAAAAAATTGTTTTTTATTAATAAAAAACAATTAATAACAATAATATTACTAATATTAAAGTTATGAATTAATATAAATACTATTTATATTAATTAAAGAATTATTAAGAGAGTAATAATAGAGAAATTATTATAATAAGAGAAAATAACCTACTTTTAACACTTAATATAATAATTTTGAAGTATTTTACGCCAAAAAATATAAATACAACCTTTTCAAATTGTATTTACAATAAAAATAAAGAAAATTACAAATTATTCAGTATTTTTACGTGGAAATGAGTTTTTTTAGAGAGATTTTTAACAAAAACAATTAAATAAATGATTTAATCACGTCAAAATAGATGATTATAGCAAGGTGGTCTTTGGTCTTTAATAATATAACAGTTTTATATATAAAGAATAAAGAAATTACCTTTGATTTAATTGATTTAATGTTTTTGATGCGTCTGAGGGGAAAATAGAGTAAAAAGAGCTCTATTTATAGTAAATACCTCCCTCCTAGAGTCCAACAGGCTTCTAGTAGACGTGTACTGATCATATCCACTGGAATTGATCAATATTTTAAGGCTTGAGGGTGATTACATCATGATCAAACCATATTACATCATTATTACACCATTATTTAGAGTTATCACTATAACTCTAAGTTTGATGACATCAGAGGCTTGGCAGAACCCCAAATTTCGTGGATTTTATTAGTTTTAATCATAAACTAATAGTATTCACCAATTTTATCACTCTTAAGACTGTTAAACTTAATTTAAGGTTACAGTATGTGATCATAACAGCTCAATTTAAGCTCAAACTTTGATCCTCAATAACCTTTAAGGTTTTCATGCTACAGCAATTCAGAGAGTGAATTATGATAGCCTGACATAACCTTATTATTCTGCCAAGAGCTTTTCATTACATCATCAAAACTCTAATTTCGATGATTTTTCTTGTAACTCATCTTTTCTGTCAAAATTCAATATTTTAAACTTCAAACCATGATTTCAGGGGGTTATACCCTGAATTTAATGATAAAAATTACGTCATTCTTCTCGAATAAACTAGTAGAATCCAACTGTATACTTTTTCTAAGTTTGGACTACTTTCACAACAAAGTGGTCAACAGCTCTGTTGATTTTTATCAATATTTCCTCATAAGTCTTAACCTTGTTTATAATTTGCAAAATAAAGTTCATATCTGTGTTCTTACAGTAATTACGTGGTAACTTTATTTTTGGTTCATCATTCTAGCATGTATATTTTAGAAGATATTAGCTATGATCCCTGAATATATGCGTTGACCAAAAAAGTGCATATATTCAGGATAATTCCTTAAGTATTGGTTTTGGGAATTAGCTTATTAATTGTTTTATATGTGGATTTTTGTGGGGAATCCACTGGTACAGTTTGTTTCATATGTTGTTTCATTAGTTTCTGAGATAAATAAGGTTTTATGATTTTTATAAGGTATTATACCTTATAATTCCTTAAATATTGACTTTACAGATATGCCATAAAAGTGGTATATGTGTATTTTTCCATAGGGAGTCCAATGGTATAATTTATTTCACATGTTCATTCATTGGTTTTCAAGTTAAACCAATTTTAGTACCAATTTATGGTATTTTTTGTATATTTGAGTAATTATTTTTAGTGTATAATTATTCTAATTAATTTTAATATAATTATATTAAAGGTATAATTATTCTGAGTCTTTTTTGTGACCTTATTGGGTATGTTTTCATATCTCAAAGCCTCACATTCCCTACCACCAAAAAAGATTGTACCACAATCTGATATGTGTTATTAGGGTATCATCCACTGTCCTACCTCTTCATTAGACTTTGTTAGTCTTGAAGCTCAATAATGCTTAACTTTTCTATTTTTCAGGCTTTCTTTCATGTCTGAACCTTCTTAGTAGTTTATCAGCATTTGTTATATCTTTTTCAAGTAGCCATTCATCTTCTTGAGTTGAATTTCTATACCTTACAAGGTATTCCCTTTCTTTTTTGTTTCTTGTCCTTCTTTCTTTAAGGACTTTTACTATTTTCTTTTCCTCTCCTTCCTCCAAGGGGGGAATCTCAAGTGGGGGTTTATTTCTTAGTGGAAATAACTCCTTGTCACTTGAACTGTAAGGTTTTATCAGACTTACAGGGAAAGTTGGGTGTTTGTTCATTAGTTCACCTGTGAGTTCTAATTGCACAGCACTGGGTCCATGGAGTGCTTTTATCATAAATGGTCCTGCAAAGGAATCTTTCAATTTCTTTGGGCCTTTTATGTTATTGAAATTAAGGGTTGATACTAAAACCAAGTCTCCTATTTTGAAATCAGGTGGTTTATGACTTTTATCCCATCTTTCTTTTGCATATTTAAAAGAATCTTGCATGCATCTGTTTGCATGGTGTCTTGCTTTGTCAAGCATTATCTTGAAACTGCTTGCTGTTGGATGTATATCCACTAAGTCCTTTTTGAGGGTGTCATAGGGAAGTCTTGGATTCCAACCTTTCTCTAGCATTGCTGGTGTTTTGCCAGTAGAAGAATGGATTGATGTCTTATATGCCAGTTCAAGTGCTGGTATTAGTGTACACCAATCATGGGTAAAACCATCAGAATCTTTGAATTCTAGCCCATAAGCACAGAATCTTCTGATCATATCCTCTAGGGTCTGTATCATTCTTTCTGCTAGACCATCAGTTTGAGGATGATAAGCTGTTGAGAATGATAATTTTGTCCCAAACAAGTTATGGAGATTTGTCCATAATGCTGAAGTGAACTTTGGGTCTCTATCACTTATAATATTTTGGAATAAGCCTGTGTGGCTAATGACTTTATTCCATATCATTATGGCTGTATCCATAGCTGTGTCATCTTCATGACATGGTAAGAACATGGGAGTTTTACTGTACCTGTCAGCTAATACTAGGCATGCATTATAACTCCTGTCTCCTCCTGGAGGTAAGGCTGTTACCCAATCCATATGAACTATTTCCCATGGGGATTTTGGTTCTTGGATTTGGATCATCATTCCAAATTTCTTTCCTGTGGCTCTGTTGGCTTTTTGACATCTGTCACAGGTTTGGCAGTACTCTGCAACATCTTTTTTCCAATTTGGCCACCAAGAGCAGGTTTTCACCCTCTCTAGTGTCCTATCTTCTGAGAGATGTCCAGATGCAACACTATCATGACACTCATGTAAAATAGTGTTTATTAGTGTTCTGTCTGTTAAGGCCATAACACATGTGTGTTTTGTTCTATGGTAAAGGATTCCATCAAGGAGGTGGAATCTTCCTTCATCATATGCCTTTTTCCATATTTCATCTAGTTTTGATGAAAGTGATGGATCTTTGCAGTCTTTCATTAGAAGTTGGCTTAAGATATGGCAATTTTTGTCTGTCTTATAGCTTTCTTTAACTTGGTTAAAGAATTCTGTGCCAATGTCTGTAACACATATTCCTTCTATATGGTGCTCTTCTTGTGGTACCCATGCTGGATTGTCAGGGGTATTTGCTAGAGCCCATCTGCTAAGACCATCTGCATTTTTATGAATATTTCCAGATTTATGAACAATAGTCATATTTCCTCTATATTCTTGGATAGCAATTTGCCATCTCAGCATATGTCTATTTGGAGTCTTCATATTTAATAGTGATTTCACAGCATTACAGTCTGTGATTACATCAAATACTGTGCCATCCAAATAATAGTGCAGTTTTTCTAAAGCCCATACTAGGCATAAGCATTCCATTTGGCTTGCTCCATACCTTGCTTCTGTTGGCTTTATCTGCCTTGAAATGAAACAAATTGGTCCTTCCACTGGTTTATCATTGATAATTTGTGTTTGGTGAAGTGCAGCACCTAGTCCTTCTCGACAAGCATCAATGTACAGTTTGAAGGGTAGTTTCCAATCTGGCATCAGAAGAAATGGGGCATTTGTTAAGGAATTTTTCAATTCTTCATATGCCTTGACTCTTTCTTCTGTCATCTCATAGACTGTTTGTTGGTCACATAGCTTATACAAGGATTTAGCAATCTTTGCAAAGTCCTTTATATGCTGTCTATAGTAACCAGCAAATCCTAGAAATGATTGCATTTCTTTTTTAGTTTGAGGCATTGGTTTAAGTAGTACTGCTGCTACTTTATTTTTGTCTATGCCTAGACTAAGTCCAGATACCACATGTCCTAGTGCTTTTAATTCACTATATGCAAAATGACACTTTTTCAAGGAAATTTTCATATTCACTTGGACTATTTTCTGTAGTACCCTTTCTAGTCTTGTAAGGTGATTGTCCCAAGTTTCTGAGCAAACTATAATATCATCAATATAGATGATTAACCATCCTTCTGATAATTCTTCAGGAAATATGGTATTCATCATTCTTTGATAATGGGAAGGTGCATTTTTTATTCCAAATGGCATTCTTAAGTATTCAAAAATTCCACAATGGACTATTATTCTTAGTAGTTTCTTGGCATTGTCTGTTAAGACATTTTGATGAAAACCCTTAAGAGCATCCATAGCTGTGATGAACTTAGCTTGTGACAATTGGGTCAATGTCTCATGGATTCTGGGTATTGGATATCTGTCTGGAATGGTATAGGTATTCAGGGCTCTGAAGTCTCCTACCATCCTTGATTTTCCATTATGCCAAGTTATAATGACAGGTGTAGTAACTTCTACTTGTTCATTATGTCCAACCTTTTTTAATACTCCAAGGTCCATTAATTCTTTAATGTGCACTTCTAAGGCTTCTCTAGCTCTTGGACTGGCTGGATAAGCAGGTCTTCTTAATAAAGGTGGGTAAGGTTTTTCTACATTAAGAATTATATCCACTTCATGTCCAATTATGGCACCTAGTGGCTCTTTGTCAGTTGCAAAGGCATTTTTATACTTAAATAAGAGATCAATCAATTTTTCTTCCATTTTTTCTGTTAATTCTTGATTGAATTCTGTCTCTATGAGTTGTTCAGATATAAAAAGTTCCTTTTCTGGAATTTTTTCTTCATTCTTAATAACTGTGATTTGTTTTTTTGTTATTTAAGAATCCAAACTTTTGTCTTTTGTTATCTCCTATGGTAAAATATCTATCCTTTTGGTTGGAGATATCTATACCATAGATTGATAAGTAGTCATTCCCAAGTATGAAATGATTACTAGTACAGTTGTCCATTACTACAAACTCTACTTTAATTCTGACACATTGTGAGGGATGAGGAAAAATTAGTGTTAAATCAATTATTCCAAGGGGCTTCATGCTCTCACTTGCACTACTAAATTTGACACCTTGTATTGGCATAAGTTTTTCTTGCCAGTCTGGGACAATGGTTTTTAAATAACTTTTGCCAACACAAGTGCAATATGCTCCTGTATCCAAGTTAACCTTTCCTTCTTGGTTATCAACCATAACAATACTAATACTTGATTTTCCAGCTGTATATCCCATTCCTCTTGCAGGTTTGGTTCTATACATTTTGGCATCTTGTATGTTTGTCAGATTTGTGTCAGATGTTCCAACTTGTGGCAAGTTTGAGTTAACATCCAGTACTTCATAAATTATATCAATATTATTAATTTGTGCATTAATTATATTGATTTCACCACTTTCAGAGCTCTCTGACTCTTCTGTCTCTTTTTCAGAGTCAGATTCCTCTTCTTTGTCATTGTGGTTTTCTGTTTCCACAATTTCATTAATCTTTGCTTTTTTAAGGCAATTATTGGCTAAGTGTCCAATACCTCCACATTTATGGCATTTTCTTTGCTCATTATTGTTGGATGTATTGGGTTTAAAGGATTCTTTTGATTTATCTTTCTTGATAAATGGTTTGTTTGGGCTTTTAATGTCCAATCTTTTCCAAGTCCTGCCAATTTTTGTTCTTGTCACTATATCTTCTAGTGCATTTATATACTCTTCTGTGGAGCATGGTTCTATACACCTGCTTCTTAGGGCATGTTCTAGTTCCCCTCCACATTTTTTAAGTATTTTCATATGCACCATTTTCTGTGACATTTCTGGGTACAGTGCATTAAGCCTTTCAACTTGTTTTAGGAACCAAGTTAAAGGTTTATCTTTCTCAGGGTCAAAGAAAGAGTTTTCAAATGCATTTTCTATCTTATACCTCCAGGCATCATTTGCCCACTTGGTGATTATTTCTTGTTTCCAACAAGACCAGGTATTTTTACCATTTGTTTGTCTTATGCCATAATACCATCTTTTTGCAGATTTCTCCAACAATGAATGTAATCTTGCAGTGATTAATTCATCTGGTATGGAATAGTCTTCTTGTAACATGTCAATTGTTTTAATAAATGACATGTGGTCATATTCACCTTCTCCTGTGAATGTTGGCCATTCTTTTAATTGAGGTGCCTCTTTCATTGAGACTTGGTTATTATCTTGGTGACTCAAGTCTGTTATGAAAGGATTTGACAATTCCTCTTTTGTTTTAATAGGGCTTCTTATATGAGAAAATGGTGTTGATAACTTTGGCATATTTAAATTAGCCTCATTAGTTTTATCCATTTTTTCTGTAATAAGCCTTATTTCACTTTGAATATCATCTTTCAGATGCATTCTTGCTTCATCACTTTTTTCCACATGGTCCAAAAGTAATTTTTGGTGTGATGAAGTCTTTTCTTCAAATTTTTCTACAGAAATACTTAATTTATTTAATTTTTCTGTAAGATTGTCAATACTCACATCATAATTGATTTTCAAAGTCTTGTCTTTGATATCTTTTATGTATTTATACAATTCTTGTTGTCCTTGTATTAATTTTTGAGTATTGTCAATTAAATTTTTTGGTTTATTATTTTCAACAATAAACTTAATGTTGTCAATTTCTTTCTTGTTTTGTACAACAATTTTTGTTAAAGAAGATAAATTGTTATTTATTTCTTGTAGTGACAATAAACTATCTTTAATTTCTTTTAGAGGTAATATACTGTTTTTAATTTCTGTTAAAGTATTTACAACATCTTTTGACAAGGTTATTTCTTTGGGAAATGAGGTTGTCTCATTCTTTGCTCTTCCTTGTCCTTGAATTCCATCAAGGTTCTGGCCATGTTGAAAACATTGTCCATGGCATCCTTTTGGATTCTTGGGATTCTGTAGCTAGGGGAATATGGTTTCCTCCAATGTTTTTTCTTGTTCTTCTTCCCTTCTTGGGGAAGTGGGTTGGCTTGAGGCTTGCTGGTAGAAGCTACTGGGGCTTCTTCCTTGGTTGCCTCCCTCTTTTTGGCATGATAATCCTTGATCTTTTTGATTTGAGGTTTGGATGACAGTGGATTCCATCCATTGGAGTATTTCACTATCTCCTCCTCTTTGAGGAACTTTTTCAGGATGTGCCAGGAGTTCATCACTCCTTGGTGTATTTGAGGCAGCATTTCCCAGTCTTTGTCCTTGTATACTGTGTAATACTGCTTGTACTGGCTCATGTAGATGTCTATTTGAGCCCTCTGAATGTGATTTGTACCTATTTGAGTTACTCATACTTAGTTCCAATTCAGGCTCAGATATCATGGGCATTTCTGGGGCTTGCCTTTGGGATAAGGCACTTCCTTGTGTGGATTCTGTTCCACTGGGGATATTGCCCTTTCTTTTCCCTTTTAAGGGATCAATTCTACTTCTGAGTCCAGCTCCATCTGATTGGATGGAGTATTGGGAACCTCTTGTGGTAGTCATAATTTAAAGAATAAGAAAAAATAAAAGTATTTTTAGAATAAAATTCTTTTATGGCAATTTAAAAAGAGGTGCTCACCTTCAGAGTCTTGAATGGTGGGCCCTGGAAAGTCTAATTTCTTAGCTTTCTTTCTTTTGGTGATAACTGGTGTTGGAGAACTTTGACAAGTTTCTTCTACCAATCTCTCAACAGTAGCTTGGTTGTCTTCTGTTGGGTTATCTTCAAACACTAAAGAAGACAAATAAATATAAGTATTTTTATAATAAGTGTTATTTTTGGCAAGATATTGCAATTTTCCACATAGAAATTGCTTTTATATCTTTGAAAAATTGAAATAAATAAAGAAATGAATAAAAATGAATAAAAATAACTTTTTTATTGGTTTTTAATATTTTTTAATATTTTTTATATATTTTTTTATTTTTATTTTTTAAAGAATAAAATAAAAAATGAATATGATTCTTATAAAATTAAATTATAATAAAAATTATTTTTAATTTATAAAATATCTCTTTTAATCACTAGAGTCACTCAAAGAAAGTTCTTGCAAGTCTAAGGATGTGAAAAACCATGTGTAAGACAGTACAATTGCTTTCCAAATGCCTCAATAGCTTTTAAAATCAATAAAATATAAAATTATTATATAATCTTATGATTATAAATATAATTTATTATTGGATAAACCCAAATAGAATCTTTTTAAAGGTCTTTTAAGTAAATATCACGGCCAGGCCCCCAAATGTAAGGTTTGACTATGAAACAATAAGTAAAAATTACTAATTTATTACTTATTGTACTCTGAATGTCCTTATAATTGAAATAAATAAGATTAAAATAATAATAATAATAAAGAAATATTATTATTATGGCGTAAAAATATTATATTATTAAATAAATATAATAATATAATTAATATTATATGAAATTATAATATTATAAATAATATATTAATATAAAATAATTAATATATTATAAAGCTCTTTATTATTGTTACCAACAAATAATAAAGGCGTAAAAAATTGTTTTTTATTAATAAAAAACAATTAATAACAATAATATTACTAATATTAAAGCTATGAATTAATATAAATACTATTTATATTAATTAAAGAATTATTAAGAGAGTAATAATAGAGAAATTATTATAATAAGAGAAAATAACCTACTTTTAACACTTAATATAATAATTTTGAAGTATTTTACGCCAAAAAATATAAATACAACCTTTTCAAATTTTATTTACAATAAAAATAAAGAAAATTACAATTTATTCAGTATTTTTACGTGGAAATGAGTTTTTTAGAGAGATTTTTAACAAAAACAATTAAATAAATGATTTAATCACGTCAAAATAGATGATTATAGCAAGGTGGTCTTTGGTCTTTAATAATATAACAGTTTTATATATAAAGAATAAAGAAATTACCTTTGATTTAATTGATTTAATGTTTTTGATGCGTCTGAGGGGAAAATAGAGTAAAAAGAGCTCTATTTATAGTAAATACCTCCCTCCTAGAGTCCAACAGGCTTCTAGTAGACGTGTACTGATCATATCCACTGGAATTGATCAATATTTTAAGGTTTGAGGGTGATTACATCATGATCAAACCATATTACATCATTATTACACCATTATTTAGAGTTATCACTATAACTCTAAGTTTGATGACATCAGAGGCTTGGCAGAACCCCAAATTTCGTGGATTTTATTAGTTTTAATCATAAACTAATAGTATTCACCAATTTTATCACTCTTAAGACTGTTAAACTTAATTTAAGGTTACAGTATGTGATCATAACAGCTCAATTTAAGCTCAAACTTTGATCCTCAATAACTTTTAAGGTTTTCACGCTAAAGCAATTCAGAGAGTGAATTATGATAGCCTGACATAACCTTATTATGCTGCCAAGAGCTTTTCATTACATCATCAAAACTCTAATTTTGATGATTTTTCTTGTAACTCATCTTTTCTGTCAAAATTCAATATTTTAAACTTCAAACCATGATTTCAGGGGGTTATACCCTGAATTTAATAATAAAAATTACGTCATTCTTCTCGAATAAACTAGTAGAATCCAACTGTATACTTTTTCTAAGTTTGGACTACTTTCACATCAAAGTGGTCAACAGCTCTGTTGATTTTTATCAATATTTCCTCATAAGTCTTAACCTTGTTTATAATTTGCAAAATAAAGTTCATATCTGTGTTCTTACAGTAATTACGTGGTAGCTTCATTTTTGGTTCATCATTCTAGCATGTATAGTTTAGAAGATATTAGCTATGATCCCTGAATATATGCGTTGACCAAAAAAGTGCATATATTCAGGATAATTCCTTAAGTATTGGTTTTGGGAATTAGCTTATTAATTGTTTTATATGTGAAGTTTTGTGGGGAATCCACTGGTACAATTTGGTTCACATGTTGTTTCATTAGTTTCTGAGATAAATAAGGTTTTATGATTTTTATAAGGTATTATACCTTATAATTCCTTAAATATTGACTTTACAGATATGCCATAAAAGTGGTATATGTGTATTTTTCCATGGGGAATCCAATGGTATAATTTATTTCACATGTTCATTCATTGGTTTTCAAGTTAAACCAATTTTAGTACCAATTTATGGTATTTTTTGTATATTTGAGTAATTATTTTTAGTGTATAATTATTCTAATTAATTTTAATATAATTATATTAAAGGTATAATTATTCTGAGTCTTTTTTGTGACCTTATTGGGTATGTGGTCATATCTCAAAGGCTCACAAAAACATTGTAGAAAGTGAAGGAAGAATAAATGTGAGCCTTAGAGGTATTTGTATATACCAAAAAGACCACAAATGATAAATCAAAATACAAATATAAATAAAATAAATTTATTTTTATTATAAAAATAAAAATATAAATGCCAATTTATATTTAAAAATCAAAATTTAATTAAAATTTAAAAATAAAATTACAATAAAATTTCAAATTATGAAAATTCATTTTTACTTGTAAAAATTAAGTAAAAATGAATGTTTAATAAAAATTATGAAATTAAAATATTTTTGGTAAAAATTTATATAAAATATATTATAACTTTTTTTCCAATAAATAAACATATAAAATTTATTTCACCATTTGATTCCTGTCAGCCTGTGACTCAAAACCAGAGCACAAGCATGACAGCCAAAATACCATAAACCAATGGTATAGCCAAAATACCACCAAAACATGGAACTGAGCCAAATTAGCTCAAAAGGTATCAAAGGAAAGAGGAAACTCACCTCTTCCTGAAAATATAAGTCCCATCATCATAGGACAAGGAATAACAAATTTATTCCTGCTCAAAGTTAGTGCTGAGCATAAACCTTAATTTTCACCTCTCATCTAAAATCTAGAAGGAGAGGCTTAACCCCATCAAATGGGTACTCAAAATGAAGCTCTAAGCCAGGGCTATCCAATGGTACCAGCCAAACTGAGCTAGCACCAGTATTACTTGAGTTATGGTCAAATTCAGACCAAATGTCACAACCATGGAAATTCACTTCCTTGGATCCCCATATGGCATATCAAGCCACAGTTCTTTTATGGCCAATTGGCCATATCCATCACCAGTGGCCAATATGGCCACGTCATCATCTTATGGACCATTTATGGCCATTTGTGTTTTGGGGCCTTCATGGCCCTTCACCTCAATCCAGCACCCATAGCGGCAATTTATGGCCAAATGGGTATTTCTGGTCATTTCCCTCAAAACCAGGGGAAATGGCCCAAATGGCTGTTTTTGGCCATTTTGGCTCATAATGCGCATTTTTGCGCATTTGCGCACTTTTTGCGCACTTTGCGCATTTGCGCATATTTGTGCACTTTTTGTGCACTTTTGCGCATTTTGCGCATTTGCGCACTTTTGCGCATTTTTGCGCACTTTGACGCAAAGTGTCCAAAAGACACTTTCCCGCCTTTTGGGCCAGTTTTTGGCTCAGAACCCAAAAGTGGCCAAAAACCCCAAAAGGCCCAGAAACACCTTTCCAAGCTCTGAAGCCATCACATCCATCATTTTCCCCTCTGCCTTTCCACCTAAAGACCTTTGGACGTAATCTTCTTGCCAATCAACCAATATGCCATAAATGATGTTATACATCATTGTGCATCATTTTTCAACAGCAATTCAATGGTGGCAATATCAAATAGTCTTTTCAACATTCCAACATCTCATCATGTCATCAAGGCACCCAATCATTCAGAGGAATCATCAAGGCTCAAGAGCAAGTGTTTCAGCGTCAAAGACCAATGACGCCATCAAGCAGTCATTTGTTATTCTCACTCCAAGTATTCCTTCCAAGGGAATACTGTCAATTCATTCTCAAGTGTATTCAAGAGGCAGTGCCAAAAAGAAGTTGTCAAGTGTCAAAGCTCCACTCAATCCATCTTGGCAACCATATTCATTTTGATACAGTCTGGATCCATCAAGAACTGTGTTTCATTTTCAATAATGGGAAATTCATTCAACCCAATTCAATTTCAATATTAGCCAGCTGTATCAATTCCCAAAACAATCAATACAGCCTCAAGGATCAATACAGATCAGTTTTCAGCCTGAAGAACTCAAGCTCCCAACTTTTCACATATACCGGCTACCCTTTCCACCCTGGGGGGTTTTCCCCAGTTAATTAATATATTTTGATTTTATTTTATCTTTATTTTCTTTTAATTTTAGTGAAGCAAATACTGATATTATTAAGTCAGTCATTTAGCACTTTTCTCTTTCTCTTTCTTTGCCTGTCAATGGATATTTGGTGGTCATATCCTTACTAATTCCATTATTCATTTTTGGCAGGTTGAAACAGTGATTAAGGACTTACTTGGTTAGCTCTTTGGCCATTTGGCTTCCCTTTCCTCTTTTGCATCTCATCTTGTACCTGCATATCTTTTAGAGGAATTTATTCTTTATTCTTTGGAGTCTTCCAAGTGAGTTCCCTGATTGCTGAGTGCCAGGCCACTCTTGTATTTCTGTCCAAGAGCCCCTGTGACATTATATTAATTAACTCATAATTTCTTTTTCATTCTGTTCATTCTTTCTTTATAATTTTATTCACTCATTTCATCAAAATTATGATTCTTTTACACTTATGAACTTAATGATTCATTGTCACCTCTCAATTTTCTTTCATTCATTCTTCATTTTGAAAATTGAAAGCTGACCCATTTTTTATTTTTGTTATTCTTTTTAAAATCTTTTCAAATCATCAAATTTTCATTTTCATTCATAATTCAGGCTTCATCTTGATTTTCTTTGACTCTCAAATTTTTCATCAAGATATTCAGACACGTTATTCACATCAAGATTCATAATTGATTCATTCTTCAAGAATTTTGGTTTTTAAAGAATAATTCACTTGATTTTGATTGATTGATTGATTTGACATATTTGATATTGACCTCAAGAAAATTGATTGACCTGAAGATTTCATTGATTTTGCTGATTTTTTCACATCAAGAATTTTGACATAAATTGATTTTTCTTCAAGATTTTCATTTGATTGATTGATTTTTGCAAGATTTTGATTTTGATTGATTTGATTGATTGATTTATTGACTTGAAGATCTCATTTGGCTTTGATTCATTGATTTACTTCAAGACATTGATTTGATTTGACTTCAAGAATTCATTTGATTTTGATTTATTGACGTACTTGAAGATTTTCATTTTTATTCATTGATTTTTTCCTCAAGATTTGATTGTTGACTCTTTTCACTTCAAGCAAATTTTGATTTTTAATTCATTATTTCATTTTATTCCTGATATCATGCCTGTTCAACACTCACCTCCGGCAAGACAGACAAGATCTCAGGCCAGAGCTCAAGCTGTTCTTACTCCAACTCCAAGAGCTCCTCTAGATGGCACCCCAGCAGTTCCTCAACTGAGGGCCCAATTAGATAGAGGACCCCGCATGGAAGGAGCAGCACCATCCAGGAAGGAAGGAAGAGGGCCAAGAAGATCATGTTCATTTTCAGGAGTAGTTGGCGGATTTCCAGGAACTTCAAGGACTATTTTCAAAGGTCCAGGTGAATATGGTGAAGAGGAGGAGGAGAATTCTGTGGAAGAGGAAGAGTCTGATGGTACTGAAGGTGTCCCTGCTCCGGTGGAGGCATCCCAAGGTACTGGAGGACCAACTCTAGCCCAGTTTAATCAGCCTGTCTCTCATCATTCTGAACCATCCCCATTGGCCATCATGCAGCAAATGACTCAGATTATGGCCAATCTTCAAGCAGCTTCATCCTCTGAAGCATCAAGACCACCAGCCTTCAAGACTCCATCTATGAAGGCACCGGAATGCTTTGATGGGACTCAGTCCTTCAAAGTTAGAAGCTTTATTCAGTCTTGTCAATTGATTTTTCATAATGATCCAGCAAACTTTGCTGAAGACAGAAAGAAGGTCCTTTATGCCACTTCATTCCTCATTGGCAGGGATGCAAAATGGATTGAGCCTTATCTTTCCAATCTCACCAATCAAGATTCAAATTACCTTCTCAATTCTTGGCCTTTGTTCGAATCTCAGCTCTTCACACTATTTGGTGACCCGAATGAAGTCAGAAAAGCGGAAGCTGAGTTGGATTCTTTAAGAATGAAAGAAGGTGGGCATGTATCCTTATACATTGCTGACTTCAGAAGTTTAGTCTCAAGAATCGGTGATTGGGGTGAAAGAGCTCTCATCCATCATTTCAGGAAGGGATTGCCATCCAGGATTTTGGATCAATTGGCCTCCCATCCTTCAAGAATTGACTCTCTTCAAGAATTAATGGACGTTACCCTGGAACTTGATACCAGGTACCATGAGAGGCAAAATAAAAAGAGTCATCATCAAGAGAAGAAGCCAGAAGCCTCAAAGTCAAGTTCTTCTCATCCTCAAAATTCTTCAAGTTCAAGTCATAAGAAGAAGAAGAATTTTCAGAAGAGGGACAAGCCCCATTCTTCTTTGTTGAATAAAGATTTCAAGCTCATGAACTCTGAAAAAGAAAGAAGAATCAAGGAGGGTCTTTGAACCTATTGTGGTGGGAAGAATAGTCTTGAGTCCTGTTTCAAAAGGCCTCAAAACAAGCTTACCCAACCGTCAGGCAAATTTCCCAGCCAGGGAAAAGCCTGAGTGAAGATCATGTTGTGTTCAATGGTCTTCACAGTTTTCCATCCAGAGCACAATTGTGCATTCTGAATACTGGTGTCAAAAATTCTCTTAAATTTTTTGTTTTTTCTTCTCTCTCTGATATGTTTTACAGTATTCTCATTGATTCTGGTGCTACCAACTCATTTATTGCAAAGCAGTTTGTTCACAAGTATTCTTTGACCATGTCAGAACTCCCGGAGAAGATTCCCCTTATTATTCTTGACTCCTCTGAGTCTCCTTCTTTATTTGTGACTCACCATACTAAATATATGGTTGAGCTCCCTTCCTTCCCAAGCTTTGAATGGGACTTTTTAGTCATTGATACTCCCAAGGGAGAAGACCTCATATTGGGCTTTGACTTTCTCAATCATTTTAATCCATTTATTGATTGGAGGCAAGGATTGATTACCTTTAATTCTGATCATAAGGACTATAATGATCCTTCAATTTCTTTCAGTAATGACTTTTCTTCTGCCAAATCATGTGCAGCTCTGGTTGGTGATTCTAGAACACCATCATTTCCGTCTTCTGTCCATATTCCTTCCCTTAATTCCCATCAGTCATTACTATCATCTAGAGATGAAGTCTTCAAAGAGATTCAAGATGTTGGAGAAGATAATTCTGTATCTTCACTTCATCTCTTCTTTGGGAATATGGACCTTCCTCCTTCGTCTTATCATGACTCCCTGGAGGAGTTGTGGGATGAAGAGGAAGAGCCAGAAGAAATAGAAACGGTGATGAAGGTTGTACCATCTGTTTATCACCAATACTTGGATGTATTTTCCAAGGTGAAAGCAGAGAAACTTCCTCCTCACCGCGCCTGTGATCATCATATTGAGCTGGAGGGGTCTCTACCTCCAGTTGGGGTGATCTACTCTTTATCAAACCAAGAGTCAGATACACTCAGGGCCTACATTTCAGAGAATGTAGAGAAAGGTTTCATCCGGCCAAGCTCCTCTTCTACAGGAGCACCTGTTCTTTTTGTCAAAAAGAAAGATGGTGGCCTCCGTTTGTGTGTTGATTACCGCAAGCTCAATGCTGTTACTAGGAAGAACAAGTATCCCGTTCCTCCTATGAATCAGCTTCTCACTGTTTTCAATGGTTCTTCTATCTTCTCCAAGATTGACTTGCGTGGTGCATATAACCTGCTCAGAATCAAGGAAGGTGATGAACATTTGACTTGTTTTAGAACCAAATATGGTAATTATGAGTACTTGGTTATGCCATTCGGGCTTACCAATGCTCCTGCTTCTTTTCAAAATCTTGTCAATGATATTTTTTATGATCTTCTTGATGTTTATGTCGTGGTTTATTTGGATGACATTATGGTCTTTTCCAAATCTGAGGAAGAACATGTCACTCATGTGTCCACTGCTCTTTCCAGACTCAGAGCCAATAACCTCTTTGCTAAGGCGTCCAAATGCCTATTTCATGTTTCAAGTGTGGAATATCTTGGTTATGTAGTTTCTTCTGAAGGCCTCAAGATGGACCAAGCAAAAGTCCAGCAAATTCTCAATTGGCCACCTCCAAGAAACCTCAAGGCTCTTCAATCATTCCTTGGCTTTGCCAATTTTTACCGCCGTTTCATCAAGAATTATTCAAAGAAGATTAGTTCACTCACTAGTTTCCTCAAGAAAGATTCCCGTTTTCCCCTCAATGAGGAAGCTCTTAGACAGTTTCATCAACTCAAAGAGGCATTCACCACTGCTCCAATCCTTTCTCATTTCAATCCTTCTCTACCCACCATTGTAGAGACCGATGCATCAGATTATGCCTTGGGTGCTGTACTGAGTCAGGTCTCTGACTCAGGAAAACATCCCATTGCATTTTATAGCCGCAAGCTTCTCCCAGCTGAGCTCAATTATGAGATTCATGACAAGGAACTCCTTGGCATAGTCTGGGCCCTCAAGCACTGGAGAGCTTTTCTTCTTTCTATTTCTTCGCCTTTTGAAGTTCTCACCGATCATTCATCTCTTCAATATTTTATGTCTTCCAAGATTCTCACTCGCCGTCAAGCCCGCTGGGCTGAATTCCATTTCTCAATCACTTACCGCCCTGGCCGCTTGGCCACCCTTCCAGATGCCTTGTCACGTCGGGACGACGTTTACCCGGAGAGGGGGGAGGATTTCATCAGCAAGAATCCAATGACCTATCAGAAGATAATAAAGCAAGATGAAATTCAAGCTTCAAAGTTTTTTGCAGTCAAGGTGGATTCATTTTCAAACTTGATTGATTCAATTCAGAAGGCAGTGTGGCAAGATTCTCAATATAGAAGTGTCCTTGAAGATTTGGGTAAAGGTAAATCTGTCCAAGATTATTTTCTTGATTCCTCTTCCAAACTTCTCCTTTTCAAAGATCGGGTGGTGGTCCCAAATGACCCCAAAATTCAACTCAATATACTTCAAAAGGGGCATGACTCTCCTCTAGCTGGACACCCTGGCCAAGAGAAGAGTCTCAAACTTGTCAAGCGGGATTTCCACTGGTCCGGCATGACTCAATTTATCAAGGATTATGTATCATCCTGTCAACAGTGTTCAAGAAACAAAAATATTCATCACAAGAAGTTTGGACTCCTCAAGCCTCTTCCAATTCCAAGTGGTCCTTGGATTTGTCTTTCAATGGATCTCATCACTCAATTGCCACTGTCCAATTCCTTTGATTCAATTTTAGTCATAGTGGACAGATTCTCAAAAATGGCGGTTTTTATTCCAACAATAGCTTCAATCACTTCATTAGATTTGGCCCATTTATTGATCAAGAATATTTTCTCAAAGAATGGCCTTCCTTCAAGCATTGTTAGTGATCGAGGTTCTCTTTTTGTTTCTTCCTTTTGGACCAACCTTTGTCAGCAGCTCAAGATTTCAAGAGACTTGTCAACTGCTTATCATCCAGAAACTGATGGACAGACAGAGAGGGTAAATCAGATACTAGAAAAGTACCTTCGGATGTATGTCAGTTATCATCAAGATGATTGGAACACCTGGCTCCCTCTGGCTGAATTTGCCTACAATAACTCTGACCACTCTTCAACAAAGCAATCACCGTTTTTCACTGTTTATGGAAGAGGCCCTCATTTTGACTCAGTTCACATCACTCAAGACACTCCGGCTGGAAAGTTATCAACAAAAATCCAATCAGTACAGCAAGATGTCAAGAGAGAACTTGAAGTTTCAATAAACAGGTTTAAGAGGTATGCAGATAAAAGTAGAGCAAGTCCACCTGTTTTCAATCCTGGTGACATGGTATGGCTTTCTTCCAAGAACATCAAATCAACCAGACCCACCAAAAAGCTGTCTGAAAGATGGCTGGGTCCTTTTCCAATCTTGAAGAAAGTCAGCACTCATGCCTACCACCTCAAGCTTCCATCTCAATGGAAATCCATCCACCCAGTTTTCCATATTTCCGTTTTGGAACCAGTCAAGACGTCAACAATCCCAAATAGGCATCAAGAGCCTCCTCCTCCAATCACCATTGAAGAAGAAGAGGAATGGGAAGTCTCTCAAATACTGGACTCAAAGCTCAAGAGAGGAAAATTATGGTATCTGGTGGAATGGAAAGGTTTCAGTCAAGACCCAGAAAGATCCACTTGGGAACCAACTGAAAACCTCAAGAATTGTCCTGAACTTGTCAAAGATTTTCATTCATTATATCCTGACAAGCCTGGGCCCAATTCTTCAAAAGCTTGATTTTTTATGGTGCTTGGTGGGGAGAGGAATTACCAAAAGTAAGTCCCACTCCTGGTATGCACCTTTAGGGGTATTCTACTCTTTTTGTTGTAAGCATCACCTTGGCCACTCTGTGAGCACTTTGCAATTTGGACACAGATCTCTGGCATGGCTTTCAACTTCATTTCCAATATTAGGGCCATTTTCACTTGGGACAATGGGTCATTCACTTTTCAAGTCATTTCCAAGACTTCAAAATTCAAATTCATTCCTTCAGCATTTTGTTTTATTTTTATAGCACTGGCGGGGGTGGTAATTACCAAAAGTAAGTTCCTCTCCTGGTGTGCACTTCCCTGAGGGGTCTACAATCTTGTCAAAACATCACCTTGGCCACTTTGTGAGCACCTGGAATCAAATTCCTCTTTCCAGGTCCTTGGCCAATTTCAAAATCAGTTATCAACCTCCATGATGAAGATTGGAACCTCCTCAAGATTCAATTCACTTTTCTTTTCTCTTTTCTTTTCTTATTTTCATTTTCATTCTTTATTTCTATTTTACTTTCATTTTAAATTTTCTTTTATCACGTCAATTATCATGTCAAACAATTTTCATTCATTTCAAAAATCAAATTCAAATCATGAAGCCAATGACAAAAGAAGATCAAGCAAGTCCTGCGTCAAATGTCAAATTCTTAATATCAGTTTTCAAATTTTTTACCTTAATCAGTCCTCTTGAATAACTCTCTCAAAATCTTTCCAATAGCCTCAACGGGCTTCACCTTGTATTGGTGCTCAGGAGCTCACCATTTCAAGGTGGGGGGTACTGTCACAACCATGGCAATTCACTTCCTTGGATCCCCATATGGAATATCAAGCCACAGTTCTTTTATGGCCAATTGGCCATATCCATCACCAGTGGCCAATATGGCCATGTCATCATCTTATGGACCATTTATGGCCATTTGTGTTTTGGGGCCTTCATGGCCCTTCACCTCAATCCAGCACCCATAGCGGCAATTTATGGCCAAATGGGTATTTCTGGTCATTTCCCTCAAAACCAGGGGAAATGGCCCAAATGGCTGATTTTGGCCATTTGGGCTCATAATGCGCATTTTTGCGCATTTGCGCATATTTGTGCACTTTTTGCGCATTTTGCGCATTTTTGCGCACTTTGACGCAAAGTGTCCAAAAGACACTTTCCCGCCTTTTGGGCCAGTTTTTGGCTCAGAACCCAAAAGTGGCCAAAAACCCCAAAAGGCCCAGAAACACCTTTCCAAGCTCTGAAGCCATCACATCCATCATTTTCCCCTCTGCCTTTCCACCTAAAGACCTTTGGACGTAATCTTCTTGCCAATCAACCAATATGCCATAAATGATGTTATACATCATTGTGCATCCTTTTTCAACAGCAATTCAATGGTGGCAATATCAAATAGTCTTTTCAACATTCTAACATCTCATCACGTCATCAAGGCACCCAATCATTCAGAGGAATCATCAAGGCTCAAGAGCAAGTGTTTCAGCGTCAAAGACCAATGACGCCATCAAGCAGTCGTTGGTTATTCTCACTCCAAGTATTCCTTCCAAGGGAATACTGTCAATTCATTCTCAAGTGTATTCAAGAGGCAGTGCCAAAAAGAAGTTGTCAAGTGTCAAAGCTCCACTCAATCCATCTTGGCAACCATATTCATTTCGATACAGTCTGGATCCATCAAGAACTGTATTTCATTTTCAATCATTGGAAATTCATTCAACCCAATTCAATTTCAATATTAGCCAGCTGTATCAATTCTCAAAACAATCAATACAGCCTCAAGGATCAATACAGATCAGTTTTCAGCCTGAAGAACTCAAGCTCCCAACCTTTCACATATACCGGCTACCCTTTCCACCCTGGGGGGTTTTCCCCAGTTAATTAATATATTTTGATTTTATTTTATCTTTATTTTCTTTTCATTTTAGTGAAGCAAATACTGATATTATTAAGTCAGTCATTTAGCACTTTTCTCTTTCTCTTTCTTCGCCTGTCAATGGATATTTGGGTGGTCATATCCTTACTAATTCCATTATTCATTTTTGGCAGGTTGAAACAGTGATTAAGGACTTACTTGGTTGGCTCTTTGGCCATTTGGCTTCCCTTTCCTCTTTTGCATCTCATCTTGTACCTGCATATCTTTTAGAGGAATTTATTCTTTATTCTTTGGAGTCTTCCAAGTGAGTTCCCTGATTGCTGAGTGCCAGGCCACTCTTGTATTTCTGTCCAAGAGCCCCTGTGACACCAAATAAGGGTGAACAAAACATTCACCTCTCATCTAACTTTTACAGTTTTAGTGTGAGATACCTGAAGTGGGGTCTTTTTGGAAAGAGCACAATCAGGGCTATCTGATGGTGCCATCCATTTCCTCATAACTCAACTACAACAGAAGCTATTGGCCAAAAGAGCTTAATACAGCTTTTCACCAGACCACGCCAATGTACAAAAATACTTGTACATGGGATAACTTTGTCATATTTAATGATAACCATGTCAAGTTTTGTACCATTGTGTAGAGCGCATACAGAGCTATTCAATGAACCAACTGTGAGCTTGATATCTCAAAAACTGACAGAGTTATGACCATTTTAAAGTCAAAATCCCACGTGCTGTCAGATACAGCCTTACCATGGGATAATATCGCATAACCATGAATATGAGGTGTCAAATAGACAAAGAAGCATGTTTTTACTTCAATACCCCATATGTCAGTCAATACTGGGGTCCCATACAGTTTCTGTACAGCATTCTACACATCATACACGTCAGAATCAGGCTGTGAGGTCCCCAGATGAAAATTTTCACCCTGTATTGGTGAAAACTGCCCAGATGTGGTTTCAAAACCACATCTGAGCCCAATACAGGGTATACAGGCTGTTTGCAAACCACAAGCCTGTCATAGAGAGTGAAAAAATCTTCACTTCCTTTACGTGGAAAGGTCTAGCAGCCTTTCCACCCCAATTTCAGGATAAAAGGAGGGCTTTTCACAGCCAAAATCCTCTCCTCATCCTGCTCTTGAATAACCTACGTAGTAAACTGTCAAAACAGTTTTACTCTTGGTTAAATAATCAGGTATATTTATAATCTTTCATTATTGTAGACTTTATTATTGTAATCCAACAGATAAAGCCTGCACCCAGGGTTCTCAATAGCGCTCACCACCACTATTTCTCAATAGTAGAACCCTTTTATCTTATTATAAACCCTTATAAATCTTTTTTTAAATCATTTTCTGTCGTGTCACATACACAGTTAAAGTTGTAATTAGCCTAGTTATACCTTTATCATAGTATCATCCTGACATTTTGGGGGCCTGGCCGTGTTTTTGACTTTTTTTTTTTGGACCTTACAAGTGAGTCTTTTCTCTTTTTTATGACTTATTAACACATTGTTTTATCCTTTTTTAGGCGTAATTTCTATTTAAATATATATATTTTATATATTTTTACCTTTTTTTTTTATATACTCATAATATAAGAGTATTTTTTACATGGTTAACACCCACAGTAATTTATTATTTTTGGCATGTTTTGCATATAAAAACACATAAGCCACTAATAAAGTCCTGTATTCTTGACTGAATAAGGACACCTCTCACTGAAAAACCATCAGTTGAGGCATGGTCAAGTGTATTGTTAATTCAATAACACTTGTATATAAACCACTTTTACAGAATACACTTGCAAACCACAAGTGTATCTGAGGGATACTGACACACAAACAGTGTGACAGGACACCATAAGCTGTATTTTTGACGTGAAATTGTTAATTCAATTACACTGTCATTATACAAGGGCATACTGTAATAATATACAAGCCCAGAGGCCATTCTTAGACGTGCAAAACCAGCCTTTTAAGAAGTCTTAACTGACATAAGCCCTCTTTTTCCTGTTTTGATTCAGTGGAAGAAAACTACATCCCACTTGAAACCCAGTCACAGGCCAACACACCAGTGACACCCTCAGAACCAGAGGGCAGCAAGGGTAAAGGAAAAAGGCTTAGTGAAGGCCTCATTACAGCCAAGAAGTGGACACCAATAGCCACTCAGAGGAGTAGAAAACCACGAAACTCTGCTTCAATACAAGGGAAACCAACCTTAACCACTTGTACAGGGAAGATTACAATTATTAACCCAGTTGTAACCTCCAAAGGCAAACTGCCCAAATCAGCAGATAACAAATTTGTACAAGGCACAGTCAAAGGTAAATACCCTAAGAACATAAAGTTATTGACTGATTGCAAACACTGATATGTCCCCTGCATACCTCAGAGACCTTGGCTTCCAAAGGAACCAGCCAGAGGATAGAGCAGGAATGTCTAGAACCAGAAGACCTGAAAGAAGACACATTGGACACAGTGGTGGATGGCAAAACAATGAGGGAGATAATATCAACCTTGCCATTCACACTCCAATTCAACAGAAACCTCAAACCAGAGGACTGGAAGGATATGGATCAAGTTCTTCAAATCCACCAACTCCTCAAAGATTTGTTTCAATGGAGAATGGACAACAAGAGGTTCAACCTAGCAACTCACTGGGCAGAACTGGGATCAAGTTGCCAGAAGATCTGTCTCAAAGAGATAGACTTCAAGGACCTTATGGTAATCACCAAGGGTTGGAACCCTACCAGGCAGCACAGACTCCTGGAGGCAAGGGCACAGAGGATAAGAGAGAACCAAGCCACTATCCAAGCTATAGAAGAACAGTTAACCCAGACAGGGCCTACTCAGATTCCTTCAGGTTCACAAGGAGCAAGCCAAATCAGCTCTCCAGTGGCTTCACACCATTCAGAAACCAGCAGATCAGTGGCCAAGAGTCACCATTCTTCACAATTCCAGGAAGTTTCCAGGAGAAGACAAGGCAACAAGGGCAAGAACAAAGCCTCCTTCAACCAGAGGAGGAAAGAGTCAGACCCCATGATCCAGAAGCTGTTAGATTTGGTAAAAGAAGTACACAAGAACCAGAGGTAGTTGTAAACCACTCTAGAATCAGTAGTCCTAGTAATAGAAACATTACCCCCACTCAGACTGAAAATAACATTATCACATCTGAGAGTAACATCAACAGTGACACACTGTGGTTACAAATGTCCCAATATGCTGAGCAATCTGCAAAGCAGGCTGCAGAATTTGCAGCTGCCCAAGAGAGGATGAGAAAAACTCAAGCCTCATTGGAGCAGATAGTTAAAAACCTTCAGGAAGGATATGCTCAAATGAGCAAAGCCTCTGAAGAAACCAACAAGAGACTGAATCAAGTCTCTGAAGAACAACACCATAGCAGCAGGGACAGGGAGTGTCTGAACCAAGACATCAACAGATTGTTTGATGCCTACCATAGCTTGAAGCCCCAACCACAAGGCCAAGCTATGGAGAATCCATATCAACCAGATGACATCAAACCAGATTCCATGTTGTTGAATAAGGCAAGATCTCCATCACAATACCAGGATGGAGATGGCATGTCTTATTCAGAGAAGGAAGCCTTGAAACAGCTTCCTGAGGCCTCAAACTGGCCCAAATTCTCTGGATCAGGAGAATATGATCATATGGAACTCATGGATTATATTGATGGACTCTTCATTGATGTACCCAGCATACCAGATTACTGGATTACTGCTAGACTGAATACTGCATTTAAAGGTCATGCAAGTATATGGTACACAGAAATGAAAGAAATCCATGGCAGAAGAAATTGGCCATGGTGGAAGAGTCAAATAATCCAAAAGTACAGTAATGGAACTTGGATATGGCAAAAGACCATGTCATTTGAAAATGACAAATACTCTGTGGACAAAGATCCATATGAGTGGTGTCTTAGACAGTCTAAAAGACTTAAAGCCATTGATCCTCAAATGAACATTCAAATGAGGAATCATGAACTTCTGACACAACTTCCAGGAGAACTAGAGCATGCAGTAAAGTGCAGATGCAACCAAAATTGCACTCTAGATGATATAGCCAATACCTTACAAGACATAAGGAAAAGGACTAATATAGGGAAATTCACCCCATATAGAAGCAATAGTTTCAAAGAGAAACAACGTTTCAGGGTAGAGTTTAAAGAAAAACCCAGAGAAAGAGTGGCAGAAGTGGAAAAGAAGAAGAATTCTTGTCACAATTGTGGTTCAACAGACCACTATGCCAACAACTGTCCAAAAGCAAAGAAGAAAGTCTATGCTATAGAAAAAGTCCCTGAAGAAGAACCTCCAACAGAGCATTCTGAATCAGACTCTATGGGTGATGCCATTAGAGAACCATCTGATGAGGATCAAGACCCAAGAGAGGAATTTCTAGTGGGATACCAAGAGGAAACCCCACTAGAAATCCAGGATATACAGTTGGAAGCAGGCATGCCACAAGATACTGCCAACAAGAACTTGTGTAAACATACACAAGATGCACAAACATTCCTGGTTACACCAACCAAAGGAATGGCATATATACATGGAACAGCCACAAAGATGACTGTATGTATTGACAATGCTCAGCACCCACTGATCATTGACAGTGGAGCACACTGCTCCATAGTGGCCAGAAATTATCTGGATAACCACTTCCCAAACTGGGAAAAAGAACTCTTGCCCACCAGGGCAAAGAACTTTAAGAGTGCATCTGGAAAGATGACCTCTATTGGGACAATTATCAAAGAGATAATTATACCCCACAGAAAAGGTAATATCAGACTCAACCCAGAGTTTGTAGTGCTTGAAGATGCCCACATCCAAGGGTTTTTACTGGGAACAGATTACCAGAGGATGTATGGCATAGATATTTACAATAGTAAAAATAGGCATATTACCATTGGTACTAACAAGGAAAAGAAATTTTCTCTTGATATATACCAGATATCTTCTCAGGACCCACTGGAAGAACGTCTGAAAGAATTCAGAGAGGGACAGTTTAGCACTACCCTCACCAGTAAACAAAAGCTAAGTTTACTGAAGATGCTGAGGAAGAATAGACCAGCATTTGCCGTTGGTGAAGAACCTTTAGGCAAGATCAAAGGCCATGATATAGAACTATATCTGGATGTAGAAAGGCCTTATCCACCCATGTTAAGGAGACCTCCTTACCCAGCAAGTCTGGAGACCAGGAAAGAGATTGAGAAACATATCAATGAACTCCTGGACATGGATGTCATTAGGAAGATTGGACATGATGAAATAGTGGAAATCACCACTCCTGTCCTAATCACCTGGCATGATGGCAAGTCTAGATTGTGTGGAGATTTCAGAGCCCTGAATAACTACACAAAAGCAGACAGGTACCCTATACCAAGGATACCTCATGCCTTGGATAAGCTAGCCAAATCCAAATACATAACCAAGATGGATTGTATGAAGGGCTTCCACTAAAATGGAGTTAAACCAAACTCCATTAAATTACTCAGAATAATATTCCATATGGGCATATATGAGTACATCAGGATGCCATTTGGCATCAAGAATGCACCAGCCCACTTCCAAAGGATGATGGATACCATATTTCAAGAAGAAATAATGGAAGGCTGGATGGTAGTATATATTGATGATATCATTATATACTCAGAGACATGGGAAGACCATGTACAATACATAGACAGAGTGCTAAGTAAATGTACACCCATCAATCTGAAAATTTCACTTAAAAAGTGTAATTTTGGCCAACAAGAGCGACTAGCTCTAGGACACAAAGTCTCAGGCCTTAGTCTGGCAATTGACCAGAACAAAGTAGCAGCAGTACTGCAAAAGCCAGTACCAAAGAACATCAAAGAGATGCAATCTTTCCTTGGATTTGCTAGCTACTATAGAAACCACATCAAAAACTTTGCTCACATAACTAGTAGTTTATACAAGTTATTCTCAAAGGATGTAGTTTTTGAAATAACCAAATAAAGGAGTGATGAATATGAGAGGATCAAATATGAACTCACAAATGCACCTGTGCTCATCTTGCCTGACTTTGAACTACCATTCAAGTTATATATAGATGCAGCATGCAGCCAAGGCTTGGGAGCAGCCCTTCACCAAAGACAAATTGTGGATGGTGAACCAAGAGAAGGTGTAATATGTTACATCTCCAGGAAGCTGAAAGATTCAGAAGCCAGGTATGGGGCCACCCAGACAGAATGTCTATGTCTAGTCTGGGCTCTAGAAAAACTCCATTATTATTTGGAGGGTGCAGTCTTTGAAGTCTACACAGACTGTACAGCCTTGAAGTCTTTACTAAACATGAAGACTACTAATAGACACATGCTGAGATGGCAAATAGCCATCCAGGAGTATAGAGGGAACATGAACATCATATACAAGGAAGGTAAAAGCCATACCAATGCAGATGGCCTTAGCAGATGGCCACTGGACAATGTCAAAAGCAATCCATCTTATGACCCTGAAGTTGCTGCAAAAATTCCTATCCATTTTATGGAAATAAATAGGAAGAAAAACTTCAGATTCTCTGAATGGGCACCAGGTAGCGGTACCCTTGACAGTGGAAACACTGATTCAGAAGGGACAGAAACCCCCATACTGGGAATAAGTTCCTCAGAATTGCACAATGAATTTTTCAATGCAGTACTGAAATCTTATGCTAAACACAAACAGTGTAGCATACTACTCCAACTCCTTCAACAAAAATACAGGAGCCCAGAACTGGAAACCCAGCTGGAGGAACCCTGGTTGAGGGCCTATAAGGACAAGAAATTCTTCCTTATAGATGGCCTGATTTATCACAGAGAAAAGCACACCAGTGCACTCACAGTGATAGACAGAGACCACATCTCTTTAATCCTGCAGGAATGCCATGACTGCCCCTACATGGGACACATGAGTGAGGACAGGACTAAAGAGAGGGTAGCAAGCACAGCTTGGTGGCCCAAGTGGGAGCAAGAGTTGAGTGAATACATCAACACTTGTGAAAGATGCCAAAAGGCAAATAGAAAACATGGGAAAAAATATGGGTTGCTTCAACACATAGAAGAACCCAAACACCCATGGGAAACCATCAACATGGACTGGGTCACAGGACTTGTCCCAGGAGGCAAAGAAAACTACAATGCCTGCCTAATCATAGTTGATAGGTTCAGCAAGAGCATGAGATTTCTAACATGCCATAAAGAGGACACTGCCATGGACACTGCTCTGTTATTTTGGAATAACATCATATCCACCTGTGGAGTCCCTAAGATCATAATGAGTGACAGGGACCCAAAATTCACATCTGAATTTTGGACCAATTTCTATAACATGCTAGGCACCAAGCTTGCTTTTTCCACAGCTTACCATCCACAAACAGATGGCCTAGCTGAGAGGATGATCCAAACAACGGAGGACATCTTCAGGAGGTTCTGTGCCTGTGGCATGGAATACAAGGACCATGAGGGATATACCCATGATTGGGTCACCCTCTTACCAGCAGTCCAACTGGCTTATAATACAAGCCAGCACTCTACCACAGGAAAAACACCTGCACTGGTAGAGAAAGGGTGGAATCCCCTGTTACCTGTGGATCACTTGAAGAAAAATCTTCTGACCATCCACCCCACAGCCAAAGACTTCCATGATATGTGGAAGAAAGCCTGTGATACGGCTGCCAAATGCATAGCTGAGGCGAAAGAGTATAATAAGCAAAGGTGGGACAACTCACATATGGAACCTGACTTCAAGGAAGGGGACCAGGTGTTAGTGTCTACACTGAACTTTAACAATCTCAAAGGACCCAAGAAAATGAGAGACTCATTTGTAGGGCCCTTCACTATCATTAAGTTGATAGGGAAGAATGCAGTAGAGGTCAGGCTCACTGAGGAGTTTTCTAGGAAACACCCAGTCTTTCCAGTAAGCCTGGTCAAACATACTTCCAAACAGAGGAGGATAAATTCCCCTCCAGGAAGAAGAACACCACTCCACCAGAAATAGTGGAAGTAGAAGACTCTCCTGGGCCTGTGAGTAAAATCATCAGGGCCAGAAAAATCAGACTTAATGGGAAGTATCAGAGACAATATCTAGTCAGATTCAAGAACCAGACAGCTGACAAAGACAAATGGTTGGCAGAGGATGCCATACCAGATGGGAACCTCCATTTAAGGAGATTCAGAGCCTCTAGGAGGACTGAACAGTCTCATCAATGATGAGCCTTTTTTAGAGGGAGTGTATGTCAGCCTGTGACTCAAAACCAGAGCACAAGCATGACAGCCAAAATACGATAAACCAATGGTATAGCCAAAATACCACCAAAACATGGAACTGAGCCAAATTAGCTCAAAAGGTATCAAAAGAAAGAGGAAACTTACTTCTTCCTGAAAATATAAGTCCCATCACCATAGGACAAGAAATGACAAAGTTATTCCTGCTCAAAGTTAGTGCTGAGCATAAACCTTAATTTTCACCTCTCATCTAAAATCTAGAAGGAGAGGCTTAACCCCATACAATGGGTACTCAAAATGAAGCTCTAAGCCAGGGCTATCCAATGGTACCAGCCAAACTGAGCTAGCACAAGTATTACTTGAGTTATGGTCAAATTCAGACCAAATAAGGGTGAACAAAACATTCACCTCTCATCTAACTTTTACAGTTTTAGTGTGAGATACCTGAAGTGGGGTCTTTTTGGAAAGAGCACAATCAGGGCTATCTGATGGTGCCATCCATTTCCTCATAACTAAACTACAACAGAAGTTATTGGCCAAACAAGCTTAATACAGCTTTTGACCAGACCACGCCAATGTACAAAAATACTTGTACATGGGATAACTTTGCCATATTTAATGATAACCATGTCAAGTTGGGTACCATTGTGTAGAGCTCATACAGACCTATTCAATGAACCAACTCTGAGCTTGATATCTCAAAAACCGACAGAGATATGACCATTTTAAGGTCAAAATCCCACCTGCTGTCAGATACAGCCTTACCATGGGATAATATCCCATAACCATGAATATGAGGTGTCAAATAGACGAAGAAGCATGTTTTTACTTCAATACCTCATATTTCAGTCAATACTGGGGTCCCATACAGTTTCTGTACAGCATTCTACACGTCATACACGTCAGAATCAGGCTGTGAGATCCCCAGATGAAAATTTTCACCCTGTATTGGTGAAAACTGCCCAGAAGTGGTTTCAAAACCACATCTGAGCCCAATACAGGGTATACAGGCTGTTTGCAAACCACAAGCCTGTCATAGAGAGTGAAAAAATCTTCACTTCCTTTACGTGGAAAGGTCTAGCAGCCTTTCCACCCCAATTTCAGGATAAAAGGAGGGCTTTTCACAGCCAAAATCCTCTCCTCATCCTGCTCTTGAATAACCTACGTAGTAAACTGTCAAAACAGTTTTACTCTTGGTTAAATAATCAGGTATATTTATAATCTTTCATTATTGTAGACTTTATTATTGTAATCCAACAGATAAAGCCTGCACCCAGGGTTCTCAATAGCGCTCACCACCACTATTTCTCAATAGTAGAACCCTTTTATCTTATTATAAACCCTTATAAATCTTTTTTTAAATCATTTTCTGCCGTGTCACATACACAGTTAAAGTTGTAATTAGCCTCGTTATACCTTTATCATAGTATCATCCTGACAATTCCTTATAAAAAATTAGGTGGGGTCACCTCTGAGTGAAATTTTTGTAACTCAACTCTAAATAAGCTTAAAGTAAGTTTTGAGTATTTTCAATACAAAAATTGAAAATCCTCAAAACTTTAATTTAATTCACACCACATGTGGTGCTAACCATCAATCTTTGTGTTAAAATTGAGGTGTTGTGTTTAGTTTAGAAGTTATGAGGAATTGAAGTATTTTCAATTGAATTCAGTTGAAATGTCAAAATGTGCACATGTATTACATAAGTGAACTTTGATTTACATATGAGGTATCAATTATTACTGTATTCTACTGTACAATTCAATTGAATTACATATGTAAACTACAAGTATAATAAATGATGAGGAATTAAAGGAAAAAATAAATTGGAAAGATTAAAATTGGGAGGGAAAAGGAACTCTAGCTCTAAGGGGGAATCAGACCCCCAAGATCCTTGCTGACAGGCGTGAGATGTCAAAATTCATGCAAAGGTTCCTCACATTTGGCCTGGAAGTTATCACTGTAATCCAAGTCTTCTGAAATCAAAGGCTTGGAAGAATACTAAGATTTGTGGATGTTATTCTTTTTAATAATAATAAACTAGTATTAACAACTTTCATCACTTATATGACTGTTAAACATAAATTAAGATTACAGTGAGTGATCATAAATGATCAATTTTAAGCTGAAACTTTGATCATTAATAAATTCTGAGCTATACACGCTCAAGTCATTCAGATAGTGAATTCTGATATCTTGGCATGTCTTTAATAAACCTCCAAGAGAATTTCATTACCTCATCAAAACTCTATTTTTGATTATTTTCCTTGTAACTCATCTTTTCTGTTGGAATTTACTATTTTAAACTTCAAACAATGATTTCAAGGCGTTATACCTTGAATATAATGATAAAAATCATTTACTTATTCAATTATGAGCCAGTAGAAGCTGAATATCCACCTTCTTTTCAGCCCTTACAACTTTCACAATAAAGTGGTCAATAGCAATAACCATTTTGTTTAATAAACCCTTACATGTTATAACCTTGTTTATAGCTTTTCAGATAAAGTTTATATCTGTATTTCCAAATTAATTATGTGGTAACTTGATGTTTGGCTCACGTCTCTATCATTCAAAGCTCAAGAAATATGAGCTCAAAACCATGAGTATATGAGCTGATCATAAAAGTGCATATATTCAGCTTACTTACTTAAGTATTGACTTTAGACATATGAAATGAAAATTTTATATGTGTAGTTCTTCATGGGAAATCCAATGGTACAGTTAATTTCACATTTTTTCAAATTGGTCTATGATATAAACAAGAATTTGCGCCTTTTTATTGCATTTTTACTTGCTATGCAGTAAGTATTATCTTTACAGATATGGCATAAAAATGCTATATGTGTATTGTACAATGGAAAATATATTGGTAAAATTAGTTTCAAATTTTTATTCATTGGAGTCTGAGATAATCAAGAGCTTGTTCCTATTCATGGTATTTTAATTATATTAAGATTATAATTCTAATTCTTATCATAATAATTATTGTAAAGATATTTTGTAAGATGTGTCTATGAAACTGTTGATAATATTACTATTAATCAACAGTACTATCACTGTCCTTATGAAGCATAATAATAAAAAATCATTATAGCCACAATTAAATAATTAAGGAATTATATCTTTTACGTGTTATACACTACAATTGATTATAACAGTAAGCAATAATTGTCTACAAGAATAAATTACAAGAATAATTTAATGATAAAAACTTCTTTTATTAAAATAATAAAACTATTTTAATATATAATTTTCTATCACAAGAATAACTACAAAGATAACTCTTGAAGAAACCTATTACTAGAGAAAAATTTAAGAATTAAGATAAATCACTCACTATTAATCCAATGAACCTTTTAGAAAATAATAGTGGAGATATTTGACATAGAATTGTGGATTTAATGGATAAAAATTGATTTATAACAATATTACAACACTATATAGTTGATTTTCATGATTTCACTTCTTTCTGATTGACTTCTGAAAGAATAAAATACTTAAGAAAAGATTTAACTAATACTTACTTGTTGGTACTAAAGGTATAATTGAATAATATGATAATTTAGAAAAAAAGCAAGAGGAAGCCTCTTTTAAGTCTAAGACAGCTCACAGAGGCATTCCCTGGAGCAAATTGAAAAACCAGTGAGTGAAAAAACAATAAACCTTTTTGTATTATTGAGTGCATCATCTGTTGTCATATGAGATTATTACTTAATTGAGGCTTTTACATGCCTACCAACCCATTTATGGTTAAGAATAAAAGGAGTAACAACTGTGAATCTTATTTTATTTCAAAATAATTATTTATTTCTCAAAGTTATCAATGTTATTGGAAATTTCATCACAGAATGGATTTTCTGTAAATTTTTCAAGATTCTGTGTTTCACATGGAATCATCAAAAATGGACTGTAAGTAAATATTTTAATTTTGCATATTAAAGTATAATTCTTTCTTGTTTTTATATTCATTATACATTTTTTCATTGGTCTTGAAGGTTTCAGAAATATTTATTAAGAATTGTAGCTTTAATGAATTTATGAAGTCTTTATCTCATTTCTATGTGGAATTGCAAATAGCGGTATATGGCTGGTTGCTATGAGGTAAATCAAAGGATACTAGTCCAAAAAGTGTTTGAATTACTCTTTTGGTGTTCATCCATGGAAGGCCATTAAGAATTGACATTGTTACAGGAGTCTGAGTTCCTCTTTACCTCCTTGGCACATCAAAATAGCAGGTTATTTGCTATTTTCTTATCATTTACTGAAGTTGTGACATGGTAACCAAGTTCCCAAAATGCTTTAGTTTACTAATTGGGCCAAGATCAGCCATGTATCCAAGCTTTGGAGCTGTCCACACCTCAGACGCCTCAGATGTTGGGTACCCTGGCTCTCTTTGATGTCTTTTGTCCCCCTTGACTATTTTTCACGTCAAAATAGAAATTCAAGCTTCAATTGAGATATCCAATATGGGTGTACCAAATTTTCATGTAAGAATACCATAATATCAAGTTGTACACACATGCATAACACTCTTCCTAGTGTATATGTAACATGGGATTTCTCACTTTCCCATTATTTTGGAATGAATTAAAAAAAACGTTTCACGGATCTGTGATGTGGTATTAAAGTATTTTCCATATTACCACCTGGAAGAGTTGATTTGAGCTTATTCACTCTATGGAGCTACCCTAGGTGAAGATCTGTGTAGAATCCAAATCTAGACTCAAATCCATGGATTTACTTACTCAATAAGAAGTTATTCATCTTTTCTGAAATAAAAAAAGATGAATTTTGAATATATGCATGACTTATGGGTTATGCATAGTTCAAAATATATTTTCAAGGGAATTGTGGCCTCTTTGGGTATGTAAAATATACCTCAAGGCTCACATTACCTCCCACGAACAAATAAAATTGTACTACAATTTTATTAATGGTATTCAGAAGAAAGAGGCTACAAAAGGGCGTAATGCCCACTGTCCAACCTCTTTACATTACTCAGATCAAGTAATTTAAAGCACATTCATAGACATATTCAGGATTGTGGCCTTCCTTCATGTCTAAATCTTCTTAAGAGTTTATTTGAGTCAGGTATTTCTGATTCTCCAGCAATTCATCTTCATGTACGGGGTTTCTATATCTGACAAGATAATCTCTTTGATTTTTACCCCTAAGTCTCCTTTATTTGATGACATTCTTTATCTTTTTGTCTTCATTCTGTTCCACTGGTGGTAAAGTCAAAGGAGTTGGGTTCCTTAAAGGAAACAATTTCTTTTCAGTTGGTTGATAAGGTTTTATCAAGCTTACTGGAAAGGTGGGGTGTTTATTTTCCAATTCACCACTCAATTCCACATGAACTGCATTGGTTCCATGTAAGGCAACAATAACAAAAGGTACTACATAAGAAGCTTTCAGTTTCTTTGTGCCTTTGATATAATTAACATTCAAGGGTGAAACTAGGACTAAGTCCCCTACTTCAAATCTTGTCCCACTTCTGTTTTGCATAGTCAAAAGCATCATTCATACTCTTCTTTGCATGATTTTTCACTTTATCAAGAATTATCTTGAAGCTGGAAGGTGTAGGATGAATGTCAATCAAGTGTTTCCTCAGTGTGTCTTCTGGGAGTCTTGGATTCCATCCTTTTTCTAGCATAGCAGAAGTTTGTCCTGTGGAAGAATGGACTGATGCCTTATATTTCAATTCTAATGCAGGTATCAGAGTCTACCACTCATGGGTGAAGCCATCTGAGTCTTTGAATTATAATCCATAAGCACAGAATCTCTTGATCATGTCTTCCAAAGTTTGAATGATTCTCTCTGCTAGCCCATCTTTCTGAGAGTGATATTCTGTTGAGAATGATAAGTTATACCCAAACAATCTATGAAGATCGGTCCAAAGCACAGATATGAATTTGGGATCTCTGTCAGTTATAATATTCTTAAATAATCCTGTATGAGAAATAACTCTACTGCATAAAAGAAGAGCTGTATCCATAGCAGTGTCATCTTTATGAAATGGTAAGAATATGGGTGTTTTGCTATATCTGTCTAAAATGATTAAACAAGCATTATACCTTTTGTCACCACTTGGAGGAAGTTCTGTGACCCAATCCATGTGAACAGCTTCCCCCAAGGATTTTGGTTCTTGAATATGGCTTATAAGTCCAAATTTATTGCCTTTACTCCTGTTTTCCTTTTGGCATCTGTCACAGGTGTGGCAATATTCAATAGTCTCCTTTCTCCAAGATGGCCACCATTCACAGTTCTTTACTTTTTCAAGTGTTTTTTCTTCTGACAGGTGTCAAGGGGCAATGCTACCATGGCATTCATTAAAATTGTATCAATAAGAAGACTGCTACATAATTTGAACCTTTGAGATATGACCACATACTCAAAAAGGTCACAAGAAATATTTAAAATAATTATACATTAAAAATAATTACCTTAAAACTACAAAAATGCCATAAATAGGCATAAAACTTGGTTCAACTTAAAAACCAATGGACAAAAATGTGAACTAAAGTATGCTATTGGATTTCCCATCGTTAAATACACATATACCATTTTTATGGCATATCTGTAAAGTCAATATTTGATGAGTTATAAGCAATAATAGCTTATAAAAAACATGAATCCTTAATTATTTCAAATACCCATGAAGCAACATTTGAAATAAACGGTACCATTGGATCTTTCACAAAATTCTACACATAAAACAATTAAGAAGCTAATCTCCAAAGTCAATACTTAAGGAGTTAAGCTGAATATATGCACTTTTTTGGTCAACGCATATATTCAAGGATTTTAGCTAATATCTTTTGAAATATACATGATAGAGTGATGAACCAAAGATAAAGTCGCCACGTAATTACTGTAGGAGTACAGAAATGGACTTTTTTTCACAAGCTATAAACATGGTTAAAACCTGTAAGGGATTATTGATTGAAATCAATAGAGGTGTTGACCACTTTGTTGTGAGAGTGGTCCAAACTTAAAAAAAGTGGCCAGTTGGATTCTACTAGCTCATTCGTGAAGAATGATGTATTTCTTATCATAATATTGAAGGTATAACCCCTTGAAATCATGGTTTGAAGTTTAAAATATTAAATCTTGACCTCAAGGATGAGTTACAAGAAAATCATCAAAAATAGAGTTTTGATGATGTAATGATGTTATCTTGGCAGTGTAATAAGGACATGCCAGGATATCAGAAGCCACTCTCATAATAGCTTTAGCGTGTATAAATCAAAAGTTATTAATGATCAAACTTTAAGCTTAAATTTGATCATTTAACATCACTCACTGTAATCTTATTTTAAGTTTAACAGTCATATAAGTGATACAACTGGTGAATACCATTACAATATGATTAAAACTAATAAAATCCCCCAAGTTTAGGCTTCTGCCAGGCCTATGATGTCATCAAACTTGGAGTTATAGTGATAACTCTAAATAATAGCATAATTATGAAGTAAGATGGTTTGATCATGATGTAATCATCACCAAACCTTAAAATATTAATCAATTCTAGTAGAAAGCATCCGTACACGTCAACTAGGAGCCTGCTGGACTCTAGGAGGGAGGTATTTACCATAAATAAAGATCTTTTTACTCTGTTTTCCCCTCAGACGCTTACAAAACATTAAATCATTAAATAAAAAGGGAATTTCTTTACTCTTTATATATAAAACTTTTATATTATTAAAGACCAAAGTTAATCTTATTATAATCATCATCTCTGAAGTGATTATGGCAATTATTTAATTGTTTTGTTTAAATTTCTCTTAAAAACCTCTATTCCATGTAAAATCAAGAAAAATTGTAATTTCTCTTAAATTTTATTGTAATTACAATTTAAATAAGTTTTATTTACATTTCTAGGCATGAAATTATTCAGAATTATTATATTAAGCATTAAAAGTAGGTTATTTCTCTATTATTACTTTAATAATTCTTTAATTGATATATATAGTATTTATATTAATTTATAGCTTTAATATCAGTAATATTATTATTATTAATTGTTTTTTATTAATAAAAAAGAATTTTTTACGTCTTTATTATTTGTTGGTAACAATAATAAAGTGTGTTTAAATATATTAATTCTCTTATATTAGTATATTTATTTTACTATATTATTTTTTTATAATATAAATTGTATTATTATATTTATTTAATAATATAATTATTTTACGCCATAATTATAATAATTCTTTCTTATTATAATTATTTTGATCTTATTTATTTCATTTTTAAGGACATTAATAGTACAATAAGTAAAATATTAGTAATTTTTACTTATTGTTTCATAGTCAAACCTTACACATAATGTCATTAGACAAGAATGTTTGGTTCTGTGGTAAATAATCGCATCCAACAAGTGAAATATTCTGTCAGAATAGGAATTCTTCCAAAATTCATCCAGTGCATTGAATGAAGATTTATATTTCCAGTTCTTATCTAATAATAAAGACAAGATATGGGAATTCTTGTCTTTCTTATAAGATTACCTGAATTCTGCAAAGAATTCAGTCCCAACATCAGTTATCTTGATTCCTTCAATTGTAATCTGTGCTTCTGGTTCCAAAGGTAAATAATCTGGGTTATCAGGAGTATTGGTTAATGCCCACCTGCGAAGTCCATCAGCACTCTTGTGAATATTTCCTGCTTTATGAACCATAGTCATACTACCTCTATATTCCTGAATGGCTATTTGCCATCTCACCATATGTATGTTGGGAGTTTTCATGTCAAGAAGTGATTTCACAGCATTACAGTCAGTTATCACTTCAAAAACACTGCCATCAAGACAATAGTGTAATTTCTGAAGTTCCCATACCAAACATAAGCATGCCATCTGGATTGCACCATATCTGGCTTCTGTTGGTTTGATTTTTCTGGAGACATAACAAACTGTTACTTCTGTAGGTTTGTCATCAATAATTTGGACCTGATGTAGGGCTGCCCCTAATCCATCTCCACATGCATCAATGTACAATTTAAAAGGTATATTACAGTCAGGCATGAGGAGTAAAGGTGCTTCTGTATGGGCTTTCCTTATCTTTTTATAAGCTTCAATTCTCTCCAGTGTCATCTCAAATACTTTCTTTTGATCACAGACTCTATAGAGTGACTTGGCTAGAATTGCAAAGTATTTCAGGTGTTGCCTATAATAACTGACAAATCCCAAAAAAGACATCATTTCTTTCTTATTCTGGGGTATTGGGTTAGGTATCACTGCTGCAACTTTATTTTGGTCAATACCCAAGCTTAAACCAGAGACAATATGTCCTAATTCTTTGAGTTCTTCAAAACCAAAACTGCATTTCTTGAGTGAAATTCTCATATTCACTTCTGCAACTTTGTGAAGTACTCTTGGAAGTATTTCAAGGTACAAAGACCATGAATCAGAACATATGATGATATCATCAATATAAATGATAAGCCATCCTTCAGATAACTCTGTGGGGAAGATGGTATTCATCATTCTTTGATAATGAGAAGGAGCACTCTTAATACCAAATGGCATTCTAAGATACTCCTAAAGACCACAGTGAGTGATAATTCTAAGTAACTTCTTAGCTTGAGGCATCAAAACATTTTCGTGAAACCCTTTCAATGAATCCATTGATGTTATATACTTGGCTTTAGACGATTGGGTCAGGTTTCATGGATTCTAGAAATTGGATACCTATCTGGAACTGTGTAGGTATTCAATGCTCTAAAATCTCCAATCCTCTTTGATTTATAATTATGCCAATCAATAATAACAGGCTTTTTTACTTCAACTTCCTCATTATGGCCTCCCTTCCTTAGTACCCCAAGTTGTATCAGCTCTTGGATATGTTTTTCCAAGGATTCTCTACCTCTGTCACTGGCTGGATAAGCTGGTCTTCTAGGTACTGGAGGGTATGGTCTGTCAATATTAAAAGTAATATCAACTTAATGCCCTTTTATAGCGCCCAATGGTTCATTATCAAAGGCAAATGCATTATTATTTGTGTATAACACATCGATAAGTTCTTGCCTCATCTTTGGTGATAATGATGGATTAATTTTTGCTTCAACAATTTTATTAGACACAAATTCTTCCTTATGAGTATTTTCGACAGAAGATATCACATATATTTGTTTTGGAATATTGAAAAAAGCAAATTTGGGTCTTTTGTTTTCTCCAATTGTGAAATATCTGTCTTTATGGTTATTGATATCAATACCATAAATATTCAAGTAGTCATTTCCGAAAATGATGTGCTGAGATGCACAATTTTCCATTAGTACTATTTCAGTTTTCATTCTTATACTCTCTGTTGCATTTGGAAATACAATATTGGTGTCCAATATGCCCAAAGGGTACATATTGTTACTGGGAATACTATATTGTACACCCTCTATTTGTAATAGATGGTTTTCCATCCAGGGAGTATGGTTTGAAGATAGTCTTTGCCTACACAAGTACAAAATTCCCCTGTATCCAAATTTAATTTGGCTTCAATATCATTCATCTAGATTTATGTGATACAAGATGCTCCAGCAGTGTATCCTTTGCCTCTAGCAGGTTTGGTTTTACACACTCTGGCATCCTGGATATTGATCAGGTTATGATAATCCTCAATATACTGTGGCAAGTGAGTATGGATTTGTGTGACTTCAAAGAAAGCTGTAATGTTTTAAATGGGATAGTCCTCTACTGGTGTGTCTTCAGAGACTGCAGAATCTAGGTCAGATTCTTCTTTCTCTTCAGTACACTGGTTTTTTTCAATGACTTGAACTTCATTAATTTTTGTCTTTTTGGTGCAAGTATTGGCTTAATGTGAAATACTTCCAAATTTATGACAGTTCAAGACAGGTTTCTCAGGTCTTCTGTCCTCTCTGGAAATCTTTGGGACAATTTTGTACTCCATAGGGATTTTAGTCCAAGTTTTACTAATTTTTTTCTCGTAATGATATCTTCCATTGCATTAATGTAGTCCTCTGTTAAACAGGGTTCTACAATGTGAGCCTTGAGGTATATCTTACATACCCAAATAGGCCACAATTATCTTAAAAAGAAATTTTGAATTATGCATAACTCATAATTCATGCATATATTCAAAGTTCATCATTTTTGATTTCAGAAAAGATGAATAACTTTTTATTGAGGAAGTAAATCAATGGATTTAAGGCCAGATTTGGATTCTACACAAAACTTCACCTAGGGTAACTCCATAGAGTGGATAAGCTCAAATTAACTCTTTGAGTTGGTAATATGGAAAATACTTCAATACCACATCATCAATACCACATAAAATATCCGTGAAAAATTTTGTTTTTCTTAATTTCACGCCAAAATAATGGGAATGTGAGAAATCCCATGTTACATATACGCTAAGAATAGTGTTATGCATGTTTCGAGCACTGAATATCATGGTATTTTTACATGGACTTTTGGTACACCCATAGTAGATATCTCACTTTAAGCTTAAATTTCTATTTTGACATAAAAAATAAGCGAGGGGGACAAAAGACATCAAAGAGAGCCAGGGTACCCAACTTCTGAGGCCTCAGAGGCATTGACAGCACCAAAACTAGGATTCATGGCTGATCTTGGCCTAATTGGTAAACTAAAACCTTTTGGGAACTTGGTTACCATGTTACAACTACTGTAAATCTTAAGAAAATAGCAAATAACCTGCTATTTTGACGTGCCAAGGAGGTAAAGAGCTACTTAGACTCCTGTAACCATGTCAACTCTTAATGATTTTACATGGATAAGCCCCAAAAGAGTAATTAAAACCCTTTTTGGACTTGTATCCATTGATTTACCTCATAGCAACCAGTTAAACACTGATATTTGCAATTCTACGTAGAAATGAGGTAAAAACTTGAGAAATTTATTAAAAATACAATTCTTGCTGAATCTTTCTGAAACTTTCAGGACTAATAGAGAGCCGTATTATTCATGGTACAACCAAAAATAATTACAGTTTTACTAGTAAAATTAAAAGATTTACTTACAGTCCATTTTTGACCATTCTACGTGAAACACTGAATCTTCAAAAATTCACAGTAATTACAACCTGTGATTAAATTGGCAATAACATCGATAACTTTGAGAAATCAATGATTGTTTTGGAACAAAAGAAGATTTACAGATGTTACTCCTTTTATTCTTAACCATATTGGGGTTGGTAGTCACGTAAAAGCATCAATTAAGTAATTATGATAATCTTATGTGACAACAGATGATGCAATCAATAATACAAAAGGGTTTATTGTTTTCTCACTCACTGGTTTTTCAGTTTGCTCCATGGCACGCCTCTGTGCGTTGTTGTTGACTTAAAACAGGCCTTCTCTTTCTGTTTTATCCAGATCATCATCATCTTATTATCATTCAAAACATTATTACCAAAAAATAAGTATTAGTCATAGCTATTCTTAAGTGTTTTAAAGCTTTCAAAATCAATCAGAAAGACGTGAAATCATAGAATCCAACTATATATTGTTGTAATACTGTTATAAATTCATTTTTATCCTTAAAATCCACAATTCTACGTCAAATCTCTCTATCTTATCATTCAATAAGCTCTTTCAAATATTAGTGAGTGATTTAATTTTAATCCTTAAAGTTTTTCTCTAAAATTAGTTTTCTTCAAGAATTATCATTATAATTATTCTTGCAAAAGATAATTATATATTAAAATAATTTTATTATTTTAATAAAAGAAGTTTTATTATTAAAATCTTCTAGTAATTGATTCTTGTAGACAATTACTTGCTCACTGTTAAAATCACTAGTAGTGTTCAACACATGAAAGAAATAATTCTTCAATTATTTAATTGTGGCTATAATAACATTTTGTTATTATATTTCATGAGAACAGTAATAGTACTGTTGATTAATAGTGAGTTTATCATCAGTTTCATAGACACATCTTACATCATCTTATTAGCCATTTATAGCATTGTTACCAGCAAGTAAGTATTAGTAAAACTATTATTAAGTGTTTTAAATATTTCAAGAAATCAGAAAGACTTGAAATGATAGAGTCCAACTATATATTTTTGCAATCCTGCTATAAATCATTTTGATCCCTTAAATACACAATTCTACATCAAATTTCTCTACTTATATCTTTCAATAAGTTCTTTGGAGTATAGGTGAGTCATTTATCTTTAATTCTTAAAGTTTTTCTCCAAAATCACTTTTCCTCAAGAATTATCTTTATAATTCTTCTTGAAAATGATAATTATATAGTAAAATAATTTTATTATTTCAATAAAAGAAGTTTTTATTATTAAATTCTTCTTGTAATTGACTCTTGTAGACAATTACTGCTCACTGTTGAAAGCACTAGTAGTGTTTAACAAGTGAAAGAAATAATTATTTAATTACTTCATTTTGGTTAAAAAAATATTATATTATTATATTTCATAAGAACAGATATAGTACTGTTGATTAATAGTAATATTATCATCAGTTTCATAGTCAAATCTTAGCAGTTAACTTTGCATCAATTTTACCAATTTCTATATTGATACTAGTTTTAACAAAATGAATTTCTTGTGTTATTTCCATGGAAAGGTTCTGTTCATCCTTTCCTGCTCCTTGGCTGTGAATTCCATAAGAGTCCTGGCCATATTGAAGACACTGTCCACAGCTGAGGGCTTCAATTTGGGGATCCTGTACCCTATTTGGCTGCTCTGAACCAATTTTTGTATTGGCTTTGATAAATTTCTCTTTCTGCCACCTGAAAGTGGTTCAGCCATTAAGATATTATCATGAATCAGTCCAGATTCAGAATTCATGTCAAATTTTGTGCGTACAGACCTTGGGGAATGGGGGGCAACTCTGGCATCCTCCAAATGTGTCTTTCTTGAGGAAGACTTGGCACTTCTGGATTTGGTCTTGCCTCTTCCTTGTTCACATCCATCTGGTTGGACTGAATAGTTGCTTCCATTTCTGGTATGCACCATTTTCACGTCAATTTAAAGATAAAAGGTGAAAAATATAAGATAAAACACACACCTTCTGGTGGTAATTTAGCTTGTTCTGCTCTGAATAAAGTGCCTTTTTTAACAATTTGCACTTCAATTCTCTCTTCAGATTCTGCTTCTGAAGATTCTGGACTGGTAATACATCTCTACCTGAGCTTATTACCAGCTGCACTGTATTTTATTAAAGACACTAGAGAAAGATTTATGAAAGAGAAAAAATTATTTTTATGCTTTTAAAAATATTTTTGAAGATTTTTACAAGTTTTATTATTTTTTAATATTGAAAAATTTTTCTTTTCAAAGAAAGAAATCAAAACTCAAGATTATGATTTAAAGTTAATTTTGAGTAACTCAAAGAATAATTTTAGAAGTTTTTTGATGTGAAAAAGCCATATGTAAAATATAATAAAATTAAACCAAATTCCTCAATGCAAAAGGTTTTAAAAAAAATTTCAAAAGTAAAAATTATTTTAACTTCAAATTTGAAGAAAAAAATATTAAATTAATATATTTTAGAACTTAAAAATATATTAATTAAGGATACAAGGTTCAAAAAACACGGCCAGGCCCCCAAATGTAAGATGTGTCTATGACACTGTTTATAATATTACTATTAATCAACAGTACTATGGCTGTTCTTATGAAATATAATAATAAAAATTAGTATAACCACAATTTAATAATTTAATAATTATTTATTTTATGTGTAATACACTACTAGTGATTATAACAGTAAGCAATAATTGTCTACAAGAATGAATTACAAGAATGATTTGATAAGAAAAACTTGTTATATTAAAATAATAAAAATCTTTTAATGTATAATTATCTTTTACAAGAATAATTATAAAGGTAACTCTTGAAGAAAACTATTACTAGAGAAGAAATTTAATAATTAAGATAAATCACTCACTATTAATCCAATGAACCTTTTAGAAGATGATAGTAGAGGGATTTGATGAAGAATTGTGGATTTAATGGATCAAGATTTATTTATAGCAATATTACGAAAATTTCTAGTTTATTTATATTATTTCACTTCCTTCTGATTTATTTCTTAAAGAATGAAATACTTAAGAGAAGATTTAACTAATATTTACTTGTTGGTACTAAAGGTATAATTGAATGATGTGATAATTTGGAAAAAACAGCTAGAGAAAGCCTCTCCTAAGTCTTAGACAGCTCACAGAAGTGTGACATGGAATAAGCTGAAAAACCAGTGAGTGAGAAAACAATAAACGTTTTGGGATTATTGATTGCATCATCTGTTGTCACATAAGATTATTACTTAGTTGAGGCTTTCACATGACTTCCAACCCATTTATGTTTAAAAGTAAAAGGAGTTGCAACTTTAAATCTTCTTTCATTCCAAAATAATCATTAATTTATCAAAGGTATCAATGTTATTGGAAATTTAATCACAGAGTGTATTTTCTGTAAATTTATAAAGATTCTGTGTTTTACATGGAATCATCAAAAATGGAGTGTAAGTAAAGCTTTGAATTTTACATATTGAAGTATGATTCATTTTTGTTTTTATATGAACTTGACAGATGTTAATTTGTCCTGGAAGCTTCAGAAAGATTAATTAAGAATTGTATTTTGAATGAATTTTTGAAGTTTTTACATCATTTCTATGTAGAATTTCAAATATCAGTGTTTAACTGGTTTCTATGAGGTACATCAATGAATACAAGTCTCAAAAGGGTTTTAGTTACACTTTTGGGGTCTATTCATGGAAATTCAATAAGAATTGACATGGTTACAGGAGTCTAATTAGCTCTTTACCTCCTTGGCATGTCAAAATAGCAGGTTATTTGCTATTTTCTTATGACTTACTGAGGTTGTGACATGGTAACCAAGTTCCCAAAGGCTTTTAGCTTACTAATTGGGCCAAGATCAGCCATGGACCCAAGCTTTGGAGCTTTCCACGCCTCAGAGTCCTCAGAAGTGGAGTACCCTGGCTCTCTTTGATGTCTTTTGTCCCCTCGACTATTTTTCATGTCAAAATAGAAATGCAAGCTTCAAGTGAGATATCCACTATGGCTGTGCCAAAGGTTCAGGTAAGAATACCATAATATTAAGCTCCACAAACATGCATAACACTATTCTTAGTGTATATGTAACATGGGATTTCTCACATTGCCATCAATTTGGCATGAAATCAAGAAAACCAAAAATCTTCACAGATCTTTGATGTGGTATTGATTATGTGGTATTGAAGTATTTTCCATATTACCACCTCAAAGAATTTATTTGAGCTTATTCACTTTATGGAGCTACCCTAGGTGAAATTTTGTGTAGAATCTAAATCTGGCCTTAAATACATGGATTTACTTACTCAATAAAATGTTATTCATCTTTTCTGAAATAAAAAATGATAAATCTTGAATATATGCATGACTTATGGGTTATGCATAGTTAAGAATTTATTTTTAAGGTAATTGTGGCCTATTTGGGTATTTAAAATATATCTCACTGCTCACACATTTTGTGACCTTCTTGGATATGTGCTAATATCTCAAATGCTCACAGAACATGTTATTTATTAAGACACAAACAACTATCATTGAAAATCTATAATATTCTATTTCAATAGAGTTACATTCTCAATGTCCAAATATGTGGCTAAAAGTATCTGAAAAAATATTTCAAGGTTAGAACCAAGGTTCAAACGCAGGTTAAAAGGAGGTTGTAATTGGGCTGGACCTGCTACCCCTGGCAGAAGGGATAGCATTTTCTCATGATGATTGGATATGGCATTGATATGCCATACAAAGGTCCAAGAGAGTGATTGTCCATGGTTGTGACACAGCCTTGAATTCATTTTCTTTTTTCCAGATATAGCCTGAGTATTTCTTTGTGTCTTGATCAAGGATGTCTTCAAAATTAGTGGTGTTCCTGTGCCTCCTGGGCTCTAAGATGATGTTCCATGTATAAATTTTCCTGATCATTTCATTTTAAGGGGAAGATTCAATTTCTGAGACACATGTGTATAACTTGTGTTTGAACTGGGGAATAAAAATACTTGAATTTGGTGGTCCTTCTTTGCCTCCACCAACCATGTAAGGTGTGGATATAAAACTTTGATTGAAAATCACATACTTTTCCTGTCCTCAAAATTTGTATAATGTAAAATTTGATTAAAAATAGTATGAAACAATTTTTTTAAGAGAAAAAAATCCAAATTTATTGTTTTTACATTTAAGTATAAAACAATAATGCTATAAATACTTATTGTTTTACCAACAATAAAGATTTATCCAAAAATACTCTACAACAGATATTTAAGGCTACAAAAGAAATTTATTCAAGAGAAATTTTAATTGGAATTAATTGAGCAAAGAGCTGCAAGAAATGAATTAAAAGAAAAGTCTTTAAAAATATTATCAAAGGGAAAACACGCCCAAAAGTGATGAGAGTGAATTTGGCAACAAAGTGACAAAGTATACAGTGAGGAAAGATACTTTAATTCACTTATGGGGTGGCTCAAGGGTAAAAATGATTATAATGATTTCTCACATGGTTAAAAGTTGTAAAATCATAAGAAAAGGGCGGTTGGAATCTTTTATAAATTTGTTTAATAGTGTTTTAAGCTAATTATAAAAGGAAAAGATTCTAACATGAAGAGAAAAGTGGGGCAAAGAAGACATTCTTTTATAGCCATCAATTTTCTTACTCCAAAATTAAAATTTACTCTTCTAGGTCGTGGAAAACACCCTGAGAACAGAAAAGCCAATTGTGGCATCATTGAATGCTGGTTTAGACCAAAACAGGGCTGGTTTTAGCCATTTTTTGCTATTCTTAGCCATTTTAGACCCTTAAATCAGCCATTACTATAGTAATACCTAGTCTAGAGCCTTCAAAACACGTCAGAGTGAGTGTAAGAGACGTAGAAACCGGTGAAAACTGTAGTCACTAAGATCTTTTTAACTTAAGGGTAGTTTTACCCTCTTGGCAACAGTTAAAACTTCCCTGGTTAGTATCAAAACCTCATCATCAATTGAGTCAAAGACCCTGTCACTCAATTCCAGGCCAAAAGTGATGAACCTTTGCATGGAGTTTGACATCTCACGCCTGTCAGGAAGTACTTTGGGGGTCTGGCTCCCCCTTAGAACTAGAGTTCCCTCCCCCCAAATTTATCTTTCCTTTAATTCCTCATCAGGTATTATACTTGTAGTTTACATATGTAAATCAATTGAGTCTTACAGTACACTTACTTTAATAATTGACACCTCATATTTAAATTACAGCTCACTTATATAATACATGTGCACATTTTGACATTTCAATTGAAAATACTTCAATTCCTCATAGCTTCTAAACTACACACAACACTGCAATTTTAACACAAAAATTGATGGTTAACACCACATGTCATGTGAAAATAATTAAGTTCCTGAGGATTTTAAAATTTTCTACAGAAAATACTAAAAACTTAATTTAAGCTTATTTAGAGTTGAGTTACAAAAATTTTACCCAGAGGTGACCTCACCTTAATTTTTATAAGGAGTCCAATGGTAAAACCATTTTCAGATTTATATTTTTAGGATAATAAGTTATGAAAATCTTTATTTAACTTTGGTATTTTTGTTGAAAATTTATTTTTACTTAATTTATTCAAGTAAAAATGTGTTTTCACAAATTTAAAATTCAATGCAATTTTATTCTTAAATTATGATTAAGTTTTTATTTTTATATATAAATTTATATTTATATTTTATTTTTATTTTGATAATATAAATAAACTTATTTTATATATATTTATATCTTATCTTATTATTTGTGGTACTTTGGGTATATGAAAATACCTCTAAGCACCAGGGCGAATCTCGCGTCAATCGTCAGCAATTGACTTCACGTCGCACCGCTGTCAGTATAAAATCTTGCTTCAGGCGTGTTAGTGTCACTTTATAGTCACTGGATTTAGTGGGTCACGTCACGTCAGCGTCAAGACAACGTCAATCGTCACATGTGTCACATGAGAATGTCACTCAAAGCCCAAAACCATTTCAACACTATTCACAATGTTCGGGTAATATCACCTCATTGGCTTCCGCATCCCCACCTAATCCTCCCCGATGCTTCGCATGCTTACGAGCCCGCACCACCCTCCAGATGAGACTCCGACACTGCCCCCCCATCTCCATCCTCACCACTCCTTACGCTTTCACACCCCCGCCCTTACCATCTTTATGCTCACGTGGTGCACTCCCGACATCACTTATCCTTACGATTGCTAAAGTACCCTCCCGATATGCTCCCGACACTGCTTACCATCCTTACGCTCGCGGAGTGCACTCCCGAAATGCTCCCGACACCACTTATCCTTACGCTTGTGTAGTGCCCTCCCGATATGCTCCTGACACTGATTACCATCCTTACGCTCACGGAGTGCACTCCCGACATGCTCCCAACACCACTTATCCTTACGCTTGTGTAGTGCCCTCCCAACATGCTCCCAACACCACTTATCCTTACGCTTGTGTAGTGCCCTCCCGACACCACTTATCCTTACGCTTGTGTGGTGCCCTCCCGACACCACTTATCCTTATGCTTGTGTAGTGCCCTCCCGACCCTGCTTATCATCCTTACGCTTCCGTACTACATCCATAGTGTACGGTGGCTTGTTGGCATACACAATGGACTCCATCGCCAAAATATGCTGAGTGGCCTTCTCTGCCAACAGGACCTAAGGGGAAATTGGTGAGTATATTCACAATGTTGTGGTTAGGGTTTAAATCATGAGACTCACAAATTAAAACCTAATAAGTGTACTATTTAAGACAAGAATTGTGTCTCCTGTTTCCATGACAAAACCATTTTATTTCATATCATTCAAATGGAACACTTTGCTTAGTCCTTACCTCATGAGTGTTGAATAGTTCAAAAGTTGACTTTAGTAGGTTTCTCACTAGTATACTTTATTCAATGTCTCACAGGGAAGTGATTTCATTTGCATGATATGAAGTAATTTGCAAAACATCGCCTCCTTCAATTTCCCGACAAATCGCATTTTGCAAATGCAATTATTTTACTTGCACATTTTTTCTTCAATTTGGATATTTTTATTCAAAAATTTTCAAACAAGTTATCAATCAACTTGTCACCATCTATTTGCTTAATAAACTACCTCTGCTATGGCCCAAACCCCGGGAAATTCAACTGAATTCAATGAACGACCAACTTCAGCCCCAGAGAGTGGAAGTGAAATCTCTGATATCGCCAGTAGTCATGAATTAGGCATTGAAGTAGAGAGCCAGTCACATGAAGATAATCAAGATCCACCAGTTCTTCCACAATGTGAGTATGCATCCATCTTGAATATTTCTAATCTCCCAAAACCTGATATTGTGTCATAGCCTTTATTTCAGGTCAGCCTCCAAGCTCTCAGAAACCGAATTTTAAAAGTTATGAGAAGGAAAAGACTGTTGAACCTTGTGCACTGACAGAAGATGATGGGCAAGATGATGTAATTTTCAGTGGGGAGGTGGAAATTATATCCAAGGAACAATTTGTCTCCAACATTGCTCAAACAATCCCAAGGCTCGAAAAAATCCAAAATGATAGTAAAATTCCTGATTATGTGCATCAAAACATTGCTGAAGCCATGAGCCTTCTCAAAATCAATTTGAACCGTAATTCCATTACTAATTCAAAACAAAAGTGATAAAAATAGCTGCTTACAATATATGGGCAGGTGTGGAGGTGGGAGAATCTCTACCTGAAGGATCTCGAGTCATAATTGGATTTCCAGGCAAAGGATTAGGAAACAGACCAAAAAAACAAACAAAAAACGCCATACCTTTGAAGCCGCAAACGATTCTCGGGATCAAGGTCATGAAATTATCAATGTTGAAGGGGACCATATTGATAATCAACCTCCGCATACTGAACCCCCCCCAATACTCAATGAAACAATCCATGATGAAGCTCCACATACTGAAAGCCCCCCAATACCCAATGAAACAATGCATGATGCAACCCCTCGCGTCTCTCCTCGGAATATTCAAGCCTTTCAAGAAAGGGAAACAATTAAACATGATACAATGGGACGAGATATGACTGATATAGTTCCTGACCCTGAGCCCAAAGTGTCATTGTCTGCTAATTTTCAAGGAATATTTTTATCCCGCATGGAAGAGTTTGCAGGCATTTTGAATTATCATTCTAATATTACTCAACAATCATGGAAAAGTGGGTCTGATAATATAAATAGTATTTACAAAAATCAATGGGACAATTTACCAACAAAAGATGCTCATACATTCCTGCCCATTGGTATTAAGGTGATCAGTAACCAAGAGCTTAAAATGTTGGCCTGGCTGGAGGACCTTGAGATGGCAGGTGAGTTTTATCTTTGTGCATGATACATGATCATTGGCTGTTGACTGGTGATATAAATTGCAATAGACAGGGTTAGATTTTTGTAAGCCAACCAAAACAGAAGCGTTTTTTGATCACAACATTTGGAATCTCAAATTGATGAAGGAATCAGCTAAACCTCCAGAGAATCTCCCAAAATCTGAGCACTCCTTCTTCAAAATGGTCCAGAGCCTTCTTTACCCTGCCAATCCATTCAAACATTTTTGGGCAAATGTTATGTTTGAATCTATTAGTTTAGTCTCATACGATGTGATTGCACCCAAACCATATGTTGCACCAACATCAGATTCGACCGATCCTCTTGGACTCGAACGGGGGGCAGTTGAATACCTTGCCTCCTGCTTGATTGAATTGAAGCAACATGCAACCCAGCTCAGCATTGAAGGTGGCGGGGCTGACAATGAGATATCCACAAAGCCGCACAAGAACCTGGAAGATCTAATGGATACAGTTATCCATTTGATGATTACGTGCACATACAAAGGTCGAAGTTAATGGCATAAAAGGCAAACTCACGAACTCAAATAAAAATGAGGCCATCAAAGATCTTTTGGCGTGTCACAAGAATCTCGGAATAAATTGAATTTGCTATGGTATATTAGTGACATTCTGTGCGGCAGGGGTTCGTGGTTTGATGGTATGCTCAGATGACTGGAGAACAAGCTCAGTTAAAGGGGCTTTATCACTAATTGACATTTCCCAAAAACTTTCAGAGGGTAAAAATCTAGTGGAGCCAGTGTGGCTACGTACTAATAAGTATATATGTAATTTACTGAATAAAAGTTTCTTCTCATCAGAGTCTTTTAACCCCACTGTACCTCTTAGATTTGAATTTGCACAATGCTTAGTATTAGACTTTGGTGATTCCTGGGTGGCGAAACGCGGTCTTGGTTCAAGTGATGAGGTCACCTTCACTGTACCCAGGTCAGCTAAACTCACAACCAGGATTGACCCATTTTAGATTAGCTTTGTACTAGATAGATTGTAATTGAATTTTGAAAAGTGATTTATGAATTTAATAATCATGACTTCCAATCCTACTACTGCCCAGATGCCACAGTCTGAATACCAATAGTAATTGTACGGCGGCATGCCTCCGTACATCATTGAAAAGACTCCGACAAGATGCAAGCTGAGTCAGGCAGTTGTGCATGCGAGTAACACACGCGGGGGAATTGCAGGAAGTCGCGTTTATCACCTCCCGCCAGCCCATAATAGGCCAAATGTTCCTGTGTCTTTCAGGAGGACTAGGATGGCTAGGGATCCGCAGCAGGATGCATATTGCATTTGCGTGTGCTTGCAATATTCCAAATGGTTGGATTGGAAAGTGATTGCATGGGAACATCAATATGTAAAATTGAATAATGCACTATCCACTGCAATTTTCAGGTTCAGGTATTTGAGATCGCGAATTTGCAAAGGTCAGGTGTGATCTTTCTTTTTAGCCGCAATTAAAAAATATTCATCAACCGCAATTCAATTTAGGTGATATTAATAAATCAGTAATCATTTGGTTTCATTTCATTTTCTGCTGAAAGCATGCTATTCATGAAAAAAGGAAAAGAGCGTAAAAGGGAACTCGTGAGAAAGGGTCGGGCTGAGGAAGGAAAGTGTGAGTTGCTTGCTTAATCTCAGTATATATATATGCTTCCACATTTATGTGGCACCCTCATTGGGCCCCACGGAAAAACATTGGCTTTAGTTGGTTCAGATTGTGCCAATGTCATGTGGGCTCCAACAGGGAAGTCAAAGGATGTGTGCCGAAGAAAGCTCCTTGGCAGTATCTGATATCTTGTTTGCTTCAACACATAGTGATCCCTCAACTACTTGGGAATAGTGGGAGATCCCAAAAGACAAATGAGTGCAAAACAACCCAAATGAATAGGTTGTTTTCCTCCTCTCGCCCAACAGCACAAATATCAATGCCAGTATCAGCAAATATCACCCCAAGTGAAATTGGGAGGGTTGTGGATGTCAATCGGATCAAACGCAGTCACTTGGGCTGTGTGGCAATTTTCTCTTCAACCGGATTACTCATTGCCCTTGTTGAATTCCGACCATTCACAACAAAGAGTGAAGTCGAGGTTAATCAATGGGATGAATTATCCCAATTCTCATTTCGCGAAAAGAGATTCACCAACCCGATTGCAACCAATGGAGCATGACTTGAGGAATTTATGTTCTCAATTGGGTGGCGCAAATGCAGCACAAAGAATGAACAATTTGGTCTGTATGGAAGTGTTGGGAAAATTGAAAACACAAAAGATGAATGGCGGAACCGAGGTGCCAATCTTAGCTCGGTGGGTTGCATTCTAGGTCAATCCTTACGATATGTTGGGGATAATTTATTTGAGAAGATTCAAAATTTCTACAATTCATTGGGGGTTCCATCTTTTGATCAAGTTAACTATGAAGCCAATATGCCTGCAATTCAGGGTGCATTCGAGTTTGCTTCCGCACTCACTTTCACCATGAATGGATTCAAAAACGCACCTCATGTTGATAAGGATGCATCGCTGTATGCTTCGGGATGGTGGCTTCAAGCTGATAAGCGGGCCGTCCAAATTCAAAGAGATGCGTCAAAGCGGTGTACAGGGGGAAAATTGATTTTCCCAAATGAGCATTTTTGGATTGATCTATCCGCATGTCATGGGCTCATTCAGGTAGTGTGGGCCAGTAGTACATTTGTTCATTATACTGATTCAGCACAGGACAACAAAAGCACAACACTAGTGGGTATGTCCGCACAATGCTCAAGCAGGTTAGCAAAAACAATGCAGCAAAAAAGCCATGGCTATTATGAGATTGGCAATAGAGCGGGCTATCAAATAAGGGATGGTAATACAATCTCATGCCGATTGAAAGAATGAGGAGATTTGCATGTGTGTTGGGTAAATAATGGTGGGGTAAGGCAGAGGACAATATACACCAGGATTGGATGGTTTTGAGTGCGGGAGATGGGGTATCTCACATGAAAAAGGGGTGAAGTGGATTATGTACAGTGGCATGCCATTGTACATATGTACTGGTTTGTTGCTCTCGTCTAGGATGCCAATGTTTCACATGCAAATCCTTATGCTTGTGCAGGTTCCAACAATGCTAAAAGTTCCTGATGCCTATGCAAGCTACCAATGCTTCAACCGCCAATCCTTACGCCTGTGCAGGCTCCCAAAAATTTACATGCCAATCCTTACGCTTGTGAAGGTTCCCAAAAACGCTAAAAATTCCTTACGCCTGTACAGGCTTCCGACGATTGACACGCCAATCCTTACGCTTGTGAAGGTTCCCCACAATGCTGAAAATTTCTTGGCCTGTTCAGGATCCCGAGAATTCACACGCCAATTCTTACGCCTGTGCAGGCTCTCAACAATTCACACGCCAATTTTTTACGCCTGTGCAGGCTCCCGAAAAGTCACACGCCAATCCTTATGCTTGTGAAGGTCCCAGACGATTTAAACAATTCAATACATGAGTAAGATTAATAGCGTGTGACCATAGGAAAGACCATGTTTCACGAATCTGGACTGGATTTCTCACATGCGGGAACCTCCCGCTTTTTTACAGTTAAGAATGGATATGGCTCTAAACCATGGAAGAAGAAAATATAGGAGACGGTAACGGCAACTATTGGCGCATTTTTGTAAAAAGGGGTTCACGCAAACAAATACTCACTCAAACTTTTGGTGGGGCACTTCCAAAAATAATTCTCATGCAATCAGGGTTTTTCTCTAAGGAGAAAATAAATAGATTTTACATGAACAAAGAATGTAATAGAAATTGAACATAATAATAATTGAATACAAATAATTTATTTAAAAGAAAGTATTACAAATTATAAAAAGTGGAAATAATGAGATTATTTTTTTGGAATTTTTATTTTTCTAGGAATTTGGAGACTATCCCGGTTATGTCCTCCTTTGGATAAGCCTCCAGTGCCTGGGCAAGGAGGGAGTTTAGTTCCTCCCAGAATTCCCGGTGCATCTCATTTAGATGAGTTGCATCCATGAAAGGAATCATGTGGAGCAAGCGGCGATGCTCCAACAAGATTTGGTTGATCGATTTGTGGACGATGGCGCGAGGAATCATTAGGGTTGGTCGCAGGTTGGTGAATTCCTGGCGAGTGTCATTGTGGGAATGAGAGGAGGTTGGGTTCTCGGGGGCAATGGGAGGGAGCTCCGGGGTAGGAGTGGAGGGAGGGGGAAGATGGCGGAGTCGGTGAAGAAGAAGGGGGGTGGGGGGATCCAACAGGCGTATTGTCAATGATGATTATGGAGCGAGGAGTGGCGGGACGAGCTGGAGACATTCAAAGGAAAAATGAGGAAAAGTGGATATGGATCGAAGAGAAAGAAGGGGTGACTTACCATAAGGTTCCTCCGTGGATTGCGTAGGAGCCATCTCAGGTTCTGGCTCACGAGTCGTATTGTCCTCAGGTGGTTGGGACGATGGACTTGGGCCAGGAATAGGTGGCTCTTTGGTTCGGGAGGGTTCTAAAAAAGGAGTAAGAGTCAGTTCACTCAACTCAAAAGTGAAAGTGAAAATGAAATGAAACTTTGGCTGCTTACCGCGGTATAATTCCTCAGACCATCGGGTGGCACTTGGGCCTGGAGTGGGTTGCCCCGGGGTTTGCTTGCGAGGCAAACTAGGAATGGGAGAGTCTTGTCGGGGGGGATTTGGGGGGTTTTATTCTATGAGTAATGGAAAAAAGTCAGTATTATTGCGTGAAGAGAAATGAGATGAGGAGGAGAAAGAAAACTTACTTTGGCATTTGAATCCCATTGGTGACAATCAGCCCAAGCTCAAATGTCCTCTTGCCATTGCCATCCTTCATCGGCCGGATAATCACTTCGATCCGGTCGAGGAGTGAAGTGACCATCGGATGGTGGCCTAGGAGGGGGAGTGGACAAATCAATACTGGAGGGGACAGGGCTAATCGTCCGGAATCATTCCCGTTGGCCTGTTTGGGGGCCCGGCGTCCATTCACGCTCAGAAATGGTTTCATCATTGTTGACCACAAAGGAGTCCTTGCGAGGGCGTCTTGGGTGGGAACTCCTCAGGCCTCATGGTTGGAAGGGGCGGACAAAGAACGAACATTCCTTGTGTGCTTGCCGGCAAGCATCACAAGTGTCGTTCCTTGTCAAGGAACGAATGCAGGGGATACCCCGCTTGGTGCATAAAGTGCACAACATCTAAAAACAAAACAATTGAGGTTAGTAACTGCATACAAAGTAAACAATAAAGAAAGAAAATGAAGGCGTAGAATTAATTATAAATTTAAAACGTTAAAAAAATAAAGACACTCTACTCGGAAGGTTTTAAAAGTCTGGAAGAGAGTCGTGAAGAAAAATAAGTATTAATATCGGTACATAATGTCGACAAAAGTTTAAAAAAGAGGTAACGCACAAGGTGGATAGAAGTGAGGTTCTGAACGGATCAGAAGAATAAACAAACAGGCAAAAGGCAGGGGAGTGGGGTTAGTGGAGTGCAAAAGACAAAAGTAGAAAGGCAGGAAGACCAAGGGGAATACGCACAAGGACAAATGCGGGTAAGGTTGAACGAAGTGGAGCGGGTGAGAAAGAAAGTGAAGGGCGTGTCATGTGAAGATGGTCTTTTATACCATGGTGAAGCTGAGACGATCTCAGCAGTTGCAGTACCCGCAAAAGGCTCAGCTTCAAGGCATGTGGGAAAAATTGAAGCTCAGTCGCAGAGAATGCTGCAACTGAGAAGGGAAACGCTGGCGTGAGGCAGAAGAACAATGGGGTTCTGGCTGAGTATTGCTATTGATTGAATTGTCAAGCTCAGTCAAAGCCCCTTTGTTTCCTTAAATAGCCACCCGATCACCCAGGAGGGTGGTCGTGAGGCCCTCATTGAATGTGCATTGTGGGTGCAATGCAGAAATGCACTCGGTGCATTTGGTCACAAGTGACCGCGGCGAGATTACCAGCCGTATGGCCTGGTAATAGTATGTGAACAAAGGGGGGGGCTGTAACACAAGTGAATACAGCGTGAGCTTGCCTCAACCCATTGCTCAGGTTTGCTTTCCGGTCATAATTGAAATGCTCAGTGGCTGAACATTTTGATTGCACAGTAATTGAACCATTGATCTAACAATATCAAATACACCGTGCTGAGCCATTGCTCAGTTGTTTTTGTATGCACACAATCTGAGCATTTGGCACTGCATCGGATGACATTTCAGCCAGGTGCAGCATTTCACATGTTTTGGTGAAGTGCTCCAAACTGAGCCTTCCAATGAACTATTGCAAAAATGGTTCATTCCATGGGTTTGCTGAGCACTTCCTCACGGTGCTTTTGACCATGACATGCTCAGCTTGCATGTGCAAATCCGGTGAAACGCAATGCTGAGCATGTGGCACATGAGCTACATATATGCAAATGATCGGAATGTGCATGCACATTCGCTATATGCATGCAGGCTCAAGTAGTATTACACCTTCCTAATCTGTACAGCCAACACTGTAGTACACAGTACACCTTTGTAAATGTATGCTGCGGGGCAGAGCAAAAGCTGTTCAACAATGTAACATCCAATCACGTCAAGCCATCGAGTCATATATCTCAACTGCATCCCTTTGATGCACCTTGTTGGAGAGCTCTGCCTTACTATGGCACAGATGCGGGTGTAATCCAAGTTAATGTAAGTGGGTCATAGTGGGATGACTGTTTATTTGGGTCATACACAAACAGTGGATTCCATCCGGTGCCATTGTCAGGGCAAACACTGACTGGCCCCGCTTGTTCATTGCGCGTTCTCATTTTCAGGCAGCCACACGCTTTCATACGCACCCCCAACGGGTCATACACAGGTAACTTTCACACTCCTGGAAGACATTTTACTGCCAGTCTTCCAACTGCCTATTTTCTTGGTTGGGTTGTCAGCTTGACTGCACACGCTCACCCGCTTGCGCGTGGAAACCTGAGGCCAATCAGTGTGGATTTGCTTCAGCCTCATCTGCATTAGAATAATCGCGGCCTATGATTGCTGAGGCTGGTTATGTTTGCGTGGGGATCTGCCACAGCGGGTCATTTTCTGCACGTTCTCACGCGCACCGCACAAGCTGTGGGGCCTGGCTTGCAGCCAAAAATTCCCTTGGGCATGTGGCCTCTTTCTCCGGAGTTTTGTACATGCGTGAGGCAAAGACCGCGATCCCAATCTCGGTGGATTAGTAGCTGCCTCAAACGCAATAGGGGTGAATGTATATGTGGATCACGCCTCACGGTCGGTGCCCCGTTTGATCATGCCACACATCCCCCCCTGAAGCCTAGTTGGCATTAGTCATCAAAAAGCTTCATGCAAAATCAAACTCATTTTCGGTGGCATGCCACCAAACATATCTCACCCGCCCACACACAAACATCCCCACTGTGAGATTGCCCTTTGAAACCGCCAACATTCCCTAGTAGGTCCCTGTGCGACAACTAACCTGGGGATGATACGCTCATTGTTTGCTGTCACACCAGCGAACATGGACGCATGCCTCTAATATGCCCCTCCACAATAAGTTGCTACAACCCACCCTATTTTGGATATGCTAATGTCAACCTTGTTCCACAAAAGGTTTTGTAACTTGCTGCAGATCCAGCAGTCATATCAGTGCACCCATATTTTGGCCACCTTGCCTTGATATATGCCCCAAATTGGATATGAAAATTATCAGCCCAAGAGGCCCACCCCCATCAAGACCATGCATGTAACCACAGGCCATCCCCCCTTGACCCCATTGCTGCCTCTCATATAAGTTCCCCACCTGCGCTTATCTATCTTCATTCCGTTTAGCCAACCCTTCCCAATCATATAATTTCCGACTATCCCCAAATAATTTAAAATAGCCATCATGTCAACCTCTTCACAACCACTTTGCATTGGGATGATTAATATTTGTATTCAAATAAATAGTGATATAACCTTAAATCCTGAGAATTCCCACTTAGCTTCTTGGATTATCATATGGCACAATCAACACAACATATTTGTTTATCTCCCCAATCACCAGCATGCTATTGGCTCTCTACCTGCAACCCTTTCCAAAACGTTGATACCATTTGTGAGCCTTTGAGATATGACCACATACCCAATAAGGTCACAAAAAGACTCAGAATAATTATAACTTTAATATAATTATATTAAAATTACTTAGAATAAATATACATTAAGAATAATTACTTAAATATACAAAAAATACCATAAATTGGTATACAAATTGGTTTAACTTGAAAACCAATGAATCAACATGTAAAACAAATTATACTATTGGATTCCCCATGGAAAAATACACATATACCACTTTTATGGCATATCTGTAAAGTCAATATTTAAGGAATTATAAGGTATAATACCTTATAAAAACCATAAACCTTTATTTATCTCAAGAACTAATGAAACAACATGTGAAATAAATTGTACCAGTGGATACCCCATGAAAATCCAAACATAAAACAATTAATAAGCTAATTTCCAATGTTAATACTTAAGGAATTATCCTGAATATATGCACTTTTTTGGTCAACACATATATTCAAGGATCATAGCTAATATCTTCTAAACTATACATGATAGAATGATGAACCAAAAATAAAGTTACCACGTAATTACTGTAGGAACACAGATATGAACTTTATTTTACTAATTATAAACAAGGTTAAAACCTATGATGAATTATTGATAAAAATCAACAGAGCTGTTGACCACTTTGTTGTGAAAGTAGTCCAAACTTAAAAAAAAGTATACAGTTGGATTCTCCTAGTTCATTCGTGAAGAATTATGTAATTTCTATTATTAAATTCACTGTATAACCCCCTGAAATCAAGGTTTGAAGTTTAAAATATTGAATTTCGACAGAAAAGATGAGTTACAAGGAAAATCATCAAAATTAGAGTTTTGATGATGTAATGAAAAGCTCTTGGAAGCATAAAAAGGTTATGCCAGGCTATCAGAATTCACTCTCTCAATTGCTGTAGCGTGTAAACCTTAAAAGTTATTGAGGATCAAATTTCGAGCTTAATTTGAGCAGTTATGATCACATACTGTAGCCTTAATTTAAGTTTAACAGTCTTAAGAGTGATAAAGTTGGTGAATACTATTAGTTTATGATTAAAACTAATAAAATCCACGAAATTTGGGGTTCTGCCAAGCCTCTGATGTCATCAAACTTAGAGTTATAGTGATAACTCTAAATAATGGTGTAATAATGATGTAATATGGTTTGATCATGATGTAATCACCCTCAAACCTTAAAATATTGATCAATTCCAGTGCATATGATCAGTACACGTCTACTAGAAGCTTGCTGGACTCTAGGAGGGAGGTATTTACTATAAATAGAGCTCTTTTTACTCTATTTTCCCCTCAGACGCATCAAAAACATTAAATCAATTAAATAAAAGGTAATTTTCTTTATTCTTTATATATAAAACTCTTATATTATTAAAGACCAAAGACCATCTTAATATTAATCACTATTTTTACGTGATTAAATAAATTCTTTAATTGTTTTTGTCATAAATCTCTCTATAAACTCATTTCCACGTAAAATCAAGAAATTTAGTAATTTTCGTTATTTTTTATTGTAAATACAATTTGAAAAAGTTGTATTATATTCTTTTGGCGTAAAATATCTCAAAATTATTATTTTAAGTGTTAAAAGTAGGTTATTTCATCTTATTATAATAATTTCTCTCTTATTATTACTCTTAATAATTCTTAATTAATATAAATAGTATTTATATTAATATATAACTTTAATATTAGTAATATTATTGTTATTAATTGTTTTTTATTTATAAAAAACAGTTTTTTACGCCTTTATTATTTGTTGGTAACAATAATAAAGAGCTTTATAATATATTAATTATTTTATATTAATATATTATTTATAATATTATAATTTCATATAATATTAATTTATATTATTATATTTATTTAATAATATAATATTTTTACGCCATAATAATAATATTTCTTTATTATTATTATTATTTTAATCTTATTTATTTTAATTATAAGGACATTCATAGTACAATAAGTAATAAATTAGTAATTTTTACTTATTGTTTCATAGTCAAACCTTACACCATTCCTTGGGGCACCAAAGACTTTCATGCACTGTGGTCCTGGTGGGGCATGGATTGAAAATTGCCAATCCAATCCTACTCAAATATTATTTGTTGAGGGAGTATTTATGACTGATGCAAATGATCCCTCCTCATCTCAGAAACCCAATCTAGCATTGATGTTCTTCACATGGTATCCAAACATTCTATTCATAATGGAAAGCTTTCAAACACAAGATTTCAAGCATAAAATGCCCAAAGAATATGACTGTAACACTCATAGTCAATGTCAACTCTTTACTCCGACATTTCCCGGTTCAAACTCGACGCCAGCTTCATATCCTGCTGTTTCATCATTAATTTCCAAGCAAAAACTGATACAATTACCCAGTGGATCAGACCTCCCCATGATGACCCCGCCCCATGCCATTATTCAAACCCCCCTCCTCCCTCATCAAAAGACTGGACTAGCTTTTCTCTGGGATTGAGAAATCCCCAATGGCCAATCAGCCTGTAACCTTTGGGCCACCTCACCCCCAGGATCCACTTTTAATGCCAGGCACATCATTACAAACAAGGTCGTTAGCTCATTTGAATCCCTTTCGACCAATACCCCTCTTGGAGGACTGCTTGCAGATGATATGGGATTAGGTAAAACCATTCAGGCCATCGCTTTAATTGGTACCTCCAAGGAGCGGATGATTGCAAACCCCCATCGCTCCACGCCCACCATGATCATCTGCCCCCCTCGCTTCATTACCAACTGGCAATCAGAAATATCCAAGCATGCTCAGTCTGGAGCGCTGCATGGCAAAATCTACATGGTCCCACTCGTCACTCATTATCCCAAGCCGACATCTTAAAATATGATATCATCATCACTTCTTACAATACTATCACCTAAGAATTTAAGCAAACCAATACCTCTACATCATTCATTTTTTAAATCAATTGGCATCGTATAATCTTGGATGAAGCACAGTGAGTGGCTGAGCTTAAATGATTCAAATTAACTTTTATATCCAATACCCCTTGCCCCATCCTTTAGCTATATTCGCTCTCAATACACTGCCACTCACCGTTCCATTAATAGCCTCCTTTCATCCTGTCGAATATGTTTAACGGGCACACCTACTCACAACACCATTTATGACCTTTTGGGCATAATATCATTCATCACTCAACCCCAGAGCGCCAATCAAGATAACTGGTCACCATTCATCCTGAGTAGTCTTTCCAAAGGTTGCACTGATATCTTGCATTTGGCATTGCGGCATTTAAGTTTGCGCCGCACCAAAACCACACATCTCGAATCCCTCCCCACTATTAGCCATCATTATGAGCTGCTCCCACTCAACCCAACCATGCAGCAAGAATATTCCACATTATATGAAGAATTCCTATCATCCAAAAGCAAAGGACCAGGAGAATTTTTAAGAAATATTAATAATCTGCAAATATGTTGTAACCATCACATCATGCTTAACACAATTGCGGAGGCGGATTTGGAAGACCCCAAGGGCAGGAGCACTCAGGATAACTCCCCAACAATCACACGAACTATTGTGGATGTGGAAACATGCATGATGAGTAGTAAAATTGCACACCTCCTACAAAGCTTAATGAAGAACAAACAAACAAGGTGTGGTCCAACCAAATCGGTGGTTTATACCCAATGGACCCAGTTTCTAGATTTGTGCGTTAATTCTAATATGCATCCATCTGACTTTTTTATATTGTAGAATTGGTATTGCACTTTCCCATCACTCTATCCTTTCAGCACAAATTGATGGAACAATTACAGCATGAGCACAGGAGAAGGCACTGGAGAATTTCTTCAATAATCCTGAATGTGAAGTACTGATTGCATCCATTTCCGCAGCTGGAACTGGCCTCAATATAACTTGTGCTAATACGGTCTATTTAATGGTGAGGGGACCCCAAACATTCTGCCCTGATTTGCAGCCCCTGACATCCACATTTCCAGGAGCCCAACTGGAACCCAGCCATTGAGGCTCAGGCTGTTGATCAACTCCATCGTATTGGCCAACAACAACCTGTAAAGGTCATCCACTATATCACTCCTCATTCAGTTGAGATCAACATGCGGAAGGTACCTTTCAACCTCATCTTTGACCCTAATTGTATTGCTATTCTAAAATCCTTCCTTATGGAAATGCCATTTTCCAAACACCAATAGGTCCAAGAAAAGAAAAAATCATTAACTGCATGAGCCTTACTGATATTATATAATTTGCGTTTGAGCAAGTTGATCACACCTGCGCACCCTGGCACAGGTCCACAATTATGAACACCATGAGCTGGATCGAACTCCTTCAATATTTCCTCAATGAAAATGTGCAATAGAGTATTATTTCTAAGGGAGATGGTGATACAGTCCAACTCATATTGTCTATATTCTGACATATTTAGCAAGTTGTTGCATCTTTAAGAAATAATAATCAGATTGTATTACACCTGCACAAATAATTCACAAAATGTTAATTTGTAACGGTGCTATAAATTTATATTACTAAGTTATTGCAGAGCATCACCATTTGGCCTAATAACTGGCATGTCAAGTATTTTGAGGGCGCTAGTCTGCATCTTAATACAGCCTTTGAGCCAATCTTTATCAAATAGCTGAAATGATAAGCCTTCCGGAATATCACCATCATCTGTCGATCGTAATTCTGGCAATCTATCAATAGTTTTTTACCGTTTTTTTTAATGCAATTCCAAAACTCTAGTCTCGATCCATTTTTAATACCAATTCATTTAAATAACTGGGAGCGCCAGCATAATCCCACTTTGTGGTAAACTTGACAGCCATTTTCCAGTACCTCCTCAGTATCTGAACATACTTGAGGGTCATTGAATTGTGATGCTAGAATGGGAAATTTAGCCGTATCACACCATTCACGACGGCGCTCACAGGTCTTGTAAGATGTGACTATGAAACTGAGGATAATATTACTATTAATCAAAAGTACTATGTCTGTTCTTATGAAATACAATAATAAAAAATTATTATAACCACAATTAAATAATTATAAAATTATTTCTTTCACGTGTTATACACTACTAGTGATTATAACAGTGAGCAGTAATTGTCTACTAGAATCAATTACAAGAAGAATTTAATAATAAAAACTTCTTTGTTAAAATAGTAAAATTATTTCAATATATAATTATCTTTTACAAGAATAATTATGAATATAATTCTTGAAGAAAACTATTACTAGAGAAAAACTTTAAGAATTAAAAATAAATGACTCACTAATACTGCAAAGAACTTATTGATAGATAAAAGTAGAGAAATTTGACGTGGAATTGTGGATTTAAGGGATCAAAAAGGATTTATAACAGTATTACAAAAATATATAGTTGTATTCTAGGATTTCACGTCTTTCTGGATGATTTGGAAAGATTTAAAACACTTAAGAATAGCTTTAACTAATACTTACTTGTTGGTAATAATGATTTAATAAATTGATAAGATGATGATTGGAAAAAACAGCAAGAAGAGGCTTCTTTTAAGTCAACAACAGCTCACAGAGGTGTGCCATGGAGCAAACTGAAAAACCAGTGAGTGAGAAAACAACAAACCCTTTTGGATTAATGATTGCATCATCTGTTGTCACGTAAGATTATCATAATTACTTAATTGATGCTTTTACGTGACTACCAACCCCAATATGGTTAAGAATAAAGGGAGTAACATCTGTAAATCTTCTTTTATTCTAAAATAATCATTGATTTCTCAAAGGTATCAATGTTATTGCCAATTTCATCACAGGTTGTAATTACTGTGAATTTTTGAAGATTCAGTGTTTCACGTAGAATGGTCAAAAATGGACTGTAAGTAAAACTTTTAAGTTTACTAGTAAAACCATAATTCTTTTTGGTTGTACCATAGATAATACAGTTCTTCATTGGTCCTGAAAGTTTCAGCAAGATTCATTAAGAATTGTATTTTTGATGAATTTTTGAAGTTTTTACCTCATTTCTACGTAGAATTGCAAATAGCAGTATTTTGCTGGTTGCTATGAGGTAAATCAATGAATATGGATCCCAAAAGGGTTTAATTACTCTTTTAGGGTCTAGTCATTGAAAGTCATCAAGAATTGATGTGGTTACAGGAGCCTAAGTAGCTTATTACCTCCTTGGCACGTCAAAATAGCAGGTTATTTGCTATTTTTCTTATGATTACAGTAGGTGTAACTTGGTAACCAAGTTCTCAAAGAGTTTTAGTTTACCAATTGGGCCAAGATGAGCCATGGATCCATGCTCTGGAGCTATCCACGCCTCTGAGGCCTCAGAAGTTGGGTACCCTGGCTCTCTTTGATGTCTTTTGTCCCCCTTGCCTAATGTTTACGTCAAAATAGTAATTTAAGCTTAAAGTGAGATATCCACTATGGGTGTACCAAAAGTCCATGTAAGAATACCATGATATTAAGTGCTCAAAACATGCATAACACTATTCTTAGTGTATATGTAACATGGGATTTCTCACTTTCCCATTATTTTGGCTTAAAATCAAGAAAAACAAAAATTTTCACGGATCTTTTATGTGGTATTAATGATGTGGTATTGAAGTATTTTCCATTTTACCACCTCAAATACTTAAATTGAGCTTATTCACTCTATGGGTCTACCCTAGGTGAATTTTTGTGTAGAATCCAAATCTGGTCTTAAATCCATGGATTTACTTACTCAATAAAAAGTTATTCATCTTTTCTGAAATTGAAAATGATGAATTTTGGATATATGCATAACTTATGAGTTTTGCATAATTCAAAATTTCTTTTTAAGATGATTGTGGCCTATTTGGGTATGTAAAATATACCTCAAGGCTCACAGGTCTGCACATAATCAAGTAGATAATCATCAGTCTTTGCTCCCAATGAAGAAGAGATACATCAACTAACCCTTTGACGAATCTTTGCGAGCTTTTGATTCTCCTTCTTTTTAACCAAATACTCCGCATCCTTTTGAATAGACTTCCATTCTCTTTTCAAATAAGTGAAATATCGCTCCATTAAAGCCGTCACGACCCCATAGCTATTATGATCCTTGTTCCAACAGTAATGATGATACTCGGTGCTGACCAGTGCAAGACGGAATGTACGGTAAAACACCATAGACATCAGCTCATTGAACGGATGTTGCCATGAGCTCTCCCAGTTCCAAGTGAATCTCTTTAGTCCTAGCTTGTGGAGCTCATTTTGGCAGTAGCTTTGGAAACCCTGAGACTAAACCTGTGTTGATGGCTCATTTAAAACATCCTCGGGGACATATCCGAGATGACGAGCCACTTGAATTGCAATTTCACGCTCTTCTGTGCTTGGTGGTGCTGGTAGTGAGGAAAAATCCTTATCCCTAACTTTGAGCAGGAACAGGCAATGGGCATGTACTGCTGATCTCATTCCATGGACATTCTCTGGAAGTTCTGCTTTCAGCCATTTTTGTTGCTCCTTCTGGTTTGCACGTTTTGCCACATTGTGAGCTTTACGAGCCTGGTTCCTTTGCTGTCTGACCTTGGATTGTTCAAGCATACTCTGGGCAAGGGGCATTTGAGGATGGGTGAACTCATTATTTGACTGAGTGCCATGCTCATGCGCCGTGAAATTGTCCTTCCTTGATTCATCATTTGTTTCCATTTGAGTCGGAGACATGTTCTCATCCTCATCATCCACCATTTTTTCTCTTGATGAACTGGCATGAGCTTTTCTTCGTTTGAAGGCATATGAAGGATGACGTCCAGTGACTTTCTCTTTATGGACCAGAGGTGAAGATGCATAAAGTTCATCACCTGCCATGCACATCATCAGTTAACACATCAAAAAATTAATGAGGACTGGTCATACTCACGATCTTCAATTGGCTCCTGAGATCAGACTGACTTGCCTTTAGGTGCCATATCTAACCCATGAAACAAACATATCAAATTGTGAAAAAGGATATACTCTGAAATTCAAATGACTTACTTTGACCCGCCCCCCATCCACACGCCTTTCATCACCCACATGAACCTGAGATCCTGATGGAATATTGAGGGTTGGCTGTTTACTTTTGCCAAAGGGACCCTGGGATGCGACTGGATTCCGACCGGGATTAAGGAGGAACTCACGTGGAAATTTTGATTGGGGATTAGCGTGTGATGAGATTTGAGGTGTGCCTTCTGGCCCCTGAGACACATGCGTTTGTGTATTAGTGGGATTCGGGGGAATTGGAGTGACGGAAATATTTGGGATCGACCAAGTGCTTGAAGTTGGAGCCTTTTGATTGCCCACATCAATGTTAAGACCTGATACATTCATTGAGGATGTGATAGGGGTTGCGAGAGGAATGTTGGGACTCAATGGTGACTGTGTTTGAACATATTCTATGCTAGATTCACTATCTGAGTCATGAACAGAACCTGAACGGGATTTATGTGACTTGGAAGATGACATAAGGGCCAAAAAAGTACACTAATATTTTTAACTAGACAAAACACCTCAGTATTATGATAAAATAGAGTGATATGAGATAAAATCTTTTCAAATTTAGAATAGAGAAGTTCTATGAATAGTTGGAACTAAGTGTCGCGTGGAAGTCCAATAAGACTCTTTTTAGGAGAATCCTCCCTGCCTCCTCTTGAGCTCCTCCGCTTTTGTCAGAAACCACCCGGCACAGCCTACTACCATATGATGTAATATTCCCTTGATCTCAAAGGGGACGCATCATCCATAAGTAATCATATTTGGTAACATTTCCGCCTCCCCATTGTCAAATTTTGTGAATTATCCAAACTGCCAATATATGCATTGAAATTCCACAGCATTGTACATCTGTAAAGGGGTATATTCATGAAGGATTTACCCACAAAAGAGACATCACCTTTTCAAGAAAGGCGAGACAATCCAAATCACATTCCAACCAATTAAAGGCCTGCTGCACTCAAACCAAATACAAAGACTTTAGCTGCACTCCAACCCCTTATGTAATAGAGTTATATCGTTATGTCTGTAATAAGGTTTAAGCCATGTACAATGGCGTGCCAGCGTACATGGTTTGAATGTTAATCCCCTCAAATCAATGTTGACACATCCCTATTGGAACACCCCTCAAGGGTCAAAACCACAGTATAGCCATGTGTAAAAAAAATAGAATATGTATGAGCATTGAGCAGCATGGCATTTTACCCAATTAAACTCCTAACCAATTCCGCCATCCAGATGAGACATGTTACACTCCATCAGCTGCAGCTCACGCACCATTACAAATGGGATAAAATTCCCAGCTGGCTCAAATCATCTCCCCCTTCATAAATAATTACTCAATTTTTTTGCCAATTAATAACACTCCTAAACACTTTCACATCAGCTATAGATATTTATACACAAACCAACCGTACTCCCAATTCCTGAAACAATGACAACCCGCCGCTATTCCTCAATTTGTATATGCATGTGTCAACACTGCTCAACTCAAACACACTCTTCCCCTGAGGGTGATAGGCCTGGAGTTGCCTTCACACCTTTCCAATATAAACAGCACATTAAAAATCTCAAATCAACCATTGCACCCAAATCTCTTCCAAACATTCCTACTTCTGCATCAGGATCTGAGTGCCAAAAACTTCTATTGGATCAAATATTCCCAGCTGATTATTCACCATGGGCCCAAAGCACCTTCTCCACAGCACCAGGGCTCAATTCAACTGCACAGAAACCATACAGCAGCAGTCAAACCCTTCCCCCACAAGACCTTGGAATGATAATATCTGCCATTCTATCATTAAGGTATAATATACCCCGCAGGGCTTCACACATTCTCAACCCCGCCCTAAACCTGCTGATCAAGTCCAGCATCTCAAGCTCCGGTGGTCCCCCCATTCCTGCATTCCATATACCTCAAGATCTGAGTACCATATTTAAACATCTCCAATTGGAGCCAGTGATTCAAAACTATATATGTTGTCCTCAATGTTTCTCTCTTAATGGCCTTACTGAATCAGTCACAACTGACCAACCCCACTGTCAATGCCATAATGACCCAAATGATCATGATCCCCCTTGCACACAATCATTAGGCAAATTCATCTATTCATTTGAACCCCGCACCCAAAACACAGCCAAAATGAAGCAAAATTTAATACCAACAAAACATTTCATTTATCAACCATTCAAAAATTGGCTTGCCAGATTTCTCCAGTGGGCTGGAATTATGGAAATTCTGCATCAACATCAAAAATCCCAAACTCCTGAAGATTCCCCAAAATGTGACGTCTGGAGACGCTTCACTGGCACTAGAAATATCCATGACCCCCCATTCATGTCCATTCCTGGTGCATTGGCCTTCTCCATCTATGTGGACTGGTTTAATGCACGTGGAAAGTCCACCCGATTGGCCAGCATTGGACCTATCATGCTTATTTGTCTTAATCTCCCCCCAAGTGAAAGATTGAAGCCATAGAATGTCTATGTTGCAGGAATCATCCCTGGTCCGAAGGAGCCAACTTCCCTTCAATTGAATTATTTCTTAATGCCAGTCATCAATGAGCTCAAAGAGCTATGGCAAGGTTACCATTTTTCACCCACCTCAACAGGTCCTTCAGGATCCTTTATCCGTGTTGCCATTCTCACAGCCATTGCGGATGTGGTTGCCATGCGCAAGCTTACTGGATTTATTTCCCATTCAGGCAACCACTTTTGTAATTTTTGCACCATTCACAAAGCTCAAATTGAAGAAATTGGTTGTAAGCCTGTGACTCAAAACAGAGCACTAGCATGACATCCAACATACCATAAATAATGGTATGACAAGTATTGAACAAACATAGTCAATACAGGTAATAAATAAGAGGAAAAAATCCTCTTAAATTAAACACCAACCTTATCCAAACAGAATAAGGAAACCTAGTGGAGAATAAACAAGTCAAAACCCTTATTTTCACCTCTCATCTAACTTATGCATATTTAAGCTATCCTATACCAAAATGGTATTTTTCTTAAAGCTCACATAGAGAGCTACACAATGATATCATCCATGTTGTTGTAACACCACTACAACTGGAGATACCATATGACCTATTTTAAAACCAAGACCCCCCTGAAGGTCAAAGAGGGCTTGTACAAAACTGTACAAAAGTATAACCAAATTAAAGATATAAACAAGAGCTTTAATTTGAGATACATTACACCTCTGTATCTCTTAAATGGACTGAGGGATCTTGGTTCAAAGGTTTAACAGCCAAAAATACAGATATTCTGAAAACAAGAAAGTAAACAAACCCCTGTATCTTTGGCATACACTCATACAACTGTACAGTGTAATATACCAAACTGTAGAGCTAATCAAGCCCTACAAAACTGTATCATCAGAATACAGATATCTTCCAAATTGGAGAAGATATCTGGCATGGACGTTTTTGAAGCCTCATACTGATGTACAAAATTACATCAAAAAACTTAAAACCCTTATAACTTTTGCTATTTGAAAGAAGGGTAAACATGAAGCATACCAAATTAAAGAGCTCCTTAAGCCCTTCAATTCTGTGCTCTTGGTTTCTTGATATCTCAAAAACTGACTAAGATATCTTGGTTGGAAGTATTTTGACCAATACTGGCCTGTACCAAACCTGTACCAACCAGTACTGGCTTGATACTTAAAATAATGGTTGTTTAAAGCTTAAGCCCGCCCAGAATGACTAATATTGATCATACAGACACCAGAACAACGTCATCCAAGTGCTGACGTGGCAGGTGAAAAGTTTTTTCACCCTGTATTGACCCAGAATGATCATTTATGGTGCTAAAACCACAATTCTGCCTCTATTGACGTCAGAATTGAGGATCCAGAACCACAGATTGACCATTGGAGTGAAAATTTTCACTCTACTGACGTGTGAAGAGTTAATAACTCTTGAAAGTCTTGAAAGATATAAAAAGAAGGGTTTTTTCCTTGAAAACCCATCATTATTATCTCATTATCCATATTCTTATGTGACAAAACTGTTATCAATCAGTAGTGCCCTTATAATTATTATTAAAAGATATAATTAGAACATAATTATTGTAGTACCTCTTTACAGTCAAACATATTAGAGTATTGCAACCCAGGTCCTCAATAGACTCATCACCACTGTTACCACGTAGCAGTAGGACCTGAAGATTTAATTTTATTTGTTTTAGACGTGTCACAGTCATAATACTAGCTTGTAACTACATTTTATAGCTACTATATAGACTCACCCTGACATTGGTCCTCAATTTCACTACACACGCTCATATCAAAATCATAAATCAACCATTGCCAAATGGCTTTGGGCAACCCCACAACAAAGACAAGCAATTTTCTCTGAGTATGAAGTGCGATATTCAATTTTAGAAGACCTTCCGTATTGGGATGCAACCAGAATGGTTAATCTTGACATAATGCATAATTTAATACTTTCAATTTTGAAGGATCATGCAACTTTCAAATTGTGCATTCCAGAGTCCAAATCAAAAATTTACCTCAGGTCCCGCAGGAAATCCAATGACACCGACAGTTCAGACTCAGATTCCATGACCTCCAACAGCTCTCTTGATAAAATCACATTGAGAAAGGCCCGCTCCCTGAGAAGAGACGCAGCAAAAATAAGAAATGAGCCACTCCCCACTACTTCCCAATGCCCACCCCTCACATGGAACATCCATCTAGTGGTTCTGCGGAGATTCCTTCATTTGATGTGGATTACATCCCCCCTTCTGAAGTCCCCTCTGAATTGGATATCACTGCACTGAGTGATCACTAGATCAAGGGTGAGGCTCTGAAGCATCTCCAACAAATCATATCTGAGACAATAATTCCCTCATCATGGACAAGAGTACCTCGCAACATGGGTTCCCCCTCTCATGGTAGCTTAAAAGCCGCTGAATGGGCTCTCTTATATAAGGTCTATATTCCATTTTTAATGCTCAGTCAACAGATGTCATTAGATGTACACCAATCCGCGAAGATTAAAAGAAAAATGGGTCAGCCAGAAGAACTTGCAAATGAACTAACCAAGAATACATTCCATTTGATTAATGCTATCAACATTGCCACAAGTTGGACTGTTTCAATAGATGATGCGACTGCATTTGCTGAACATTGGAAAAAATTCCGCCTTTCCAATCAACTCCTGTTCCCAAAACAGAAAAGTAAACCAAATCATCATTTTGCTGATCATATTCCGGAACTCTTCCAACGTTGGGGCCCAGCACAAGCCTCAGCCACATGGGGTTATGAGCGCTTGATTGGAGTATTCGCAAAAATGCCAACAAATAACAAAATATGTACGCCAATTGATAAGATCAATATATTCACATTGATTAAACACCTGAACTGAATAAGACTAACTTCTTGCAACTCTGAATAGATGATATAGATAAAACCTTACTTCAACATATCTGTCGATGTTCCAACCTTTCCGTTCTCCTGAAATCCCCATCCGTGCCATGTGAAATAAAACAGCTTTTCAAATCACAGCCACCTGCCCTGTTCAATCACCATAAATATAACAAACCATCCCGCCATGACCAAGAAAATTATGATTGCCTGGTTGAGTACTTGCAGAATTTTCATGCAACAAGGGAAATAGTTGATTGGATCAGCTTAGACACTACCGTGCACTCCACAAGTCCTCCCACTTCAAGGATTGTCTCACCTTGGTATTTCCAGTTTCAAACATTAATATTGGGAACAATATATTTTCAACTGAATCCAAAAATGTCAGCAACAGTGTGATATCTTTTCTGAGGGGCAACTCACGACCATTTGGTATTATTAATAGCATTTTTAAAGTCTCTGAGCCATCTAGAATACTGAACAATAGCTTTCTGATCTTAAAAACTTTGAAGATTGATGTGAATTTCTTACCAGATTGGCCCCATCTCAATATTTATAAAGCTGTTGGTTCTGATGATGGACACTTGATTATATCTGAAGAAGAAATAGAAGGTAACTGTGGATTGTATGATAACAAAGTTCTGTCATGTGGACTCCTTGTAATGATAAAGCTGTTATTTCATGATATTTAGTCTACTAAAATGCAAATCTCTCAGATTCATTAGCAATTTTTCTAGTGAAATAACTGCCTCAAAATTTAGTGACAGAGACATGCCATTGTGACAAGCAAAGCCCATTATTTCACATTGCCACAAAGAACTTACTATTTTGACATTCGGTAAACTGTGAATAAGCCAAGTTAAATGATCAAATGACCCACACATTCACCTTTCACAGCATCCAAAATTTCTAACTGCGCCATCATCATGTTGGAAGGGGAAGCGGCCCTTGCGCACCCGCACGCGCACACACCAATGCACCCACACCTGCGGTATTGTGCGGCGGGCTCTTCCAGTGTCACCTGCAAAACAACAATCCCGCTCAGGCGGAGTCCTTTCATGGATGACCTGGTGAAGTCAAACCCCCCGCCTACATCAAGACTGGCTGAAGGACCTTTTTGATGTGTGTTTGTGCAAACAGGCGGGTCTTGTGTAATTTTTACCAACCATTGGACAGTTGCGGGATGATCAGGTGATGAGGAATCTGAGTGGAAGGCACAGGGGAACCAATATTGGTGGATGTCACAGGATTTGGTGTAAGACAAGAGTAGGACGTGTGCTCGACGTTCGCTTGATTTTCACTTGACGTGAGCTCGACTTATATCCTGCTTGACGTGAAGTGAATCGCCGACTATTGACACAAGATTTGCCCTGGTGAAGGCTCACATTTCCTCCCCCCAAAAAAAGAATATTACTTTGTAATATTGATATTTATAGTGTGTCTGAACCTTCTGAGAAGTTTGGTAGCTTCAGGTATGTCTTTTTTTGCTAACCATTCATCTTCACAAGCTGGGTCACTGTACCTAACAAGGTATTCCCTTACTTTATTGGTTCTCAACTTCCTTTCTTTGAGAACTTTGGTAAATTTCTTAATGCCAGATGATTCAATAGGAGGTATAACTTGGGGAACTTTGTTCCTCACAGGAAATTCTTCAGCATCACTAGATTTATATGGCTTTATCAAGCTCACTGGAAATGTAGGATGCTTATTGTAAAGTTTCTCAGATAATTCTACTTCAACAGCATTTTGTCCATGGAGGGCCTTAATAACACAAGGGCCTGAAAAGGAGGCTTTGCGCTTTTTACATCATTTGATGTTATTGAAGTTAGTGGTGGATACAAGTACTAAATCCCCTACTTTAAGATCTGCAGTGGCATTTGATTTTTCCCATTTGTCTTGAGAATATGCAAACTGATCTTCCATGCACCTTATTGCATGCTTTCTAGCTTTTTCTAGGATTCCTTTGAAGCTAGCAGCTGTAGGATGTAACTACTCCAAATCTTTCCTCAGGGAATCCTGAGGTAATTTGTGATTCAATCCTTTTTCTAGAATAGCAGGATTTTGATTGGTACTGGCATGAATGGATGTCTTATATGCCAAGTCTAGCTCCAGTAAAAGAGTACACCAATCATTGGTGAATCCATCACAATCCTTAAATTCAAGGCCATATGCAACAAATCCCCTTACCATGTCTTCCAAGGTTTGGATTATCCTTTCAGCCAAACCATCATCTTATGGGTGGTAGGCTGTAGAGAAGGATAACTTATTCCCTAAAAGTTGGTTAAGATTTGTCCATAGTGCTGAGGTGAATTTGGGACCTCTGTCACTCATGATGTTTGTGAATATGCAAGTCCATGATACTACTCTATTCCATATCAGAAGAGCTGTATCCATGGCTGTATCATCTTTGTGACAAGGTAGAATGATTGGAGTCTTACTAAATCTTTCAACAATCACTAGGCAAGAACTATAACCTCTATCACCCCCTGGTGGTAGTCCAGTTACCCAATCCATATGAACAATTTCCCAAGGTTTGCTGGGTTCTTGTATCTTGATAACATTTCCAAGTCTTTTGCCAGTGGATTTATTTGCCTTTTGACATCTGTCACAGGTTTTGCAATACTCTGAAACATCTTTCTGCCATATTTGTCACTATATACAGGTCTTTATCTTTCCTCTTGTTCTGTCTTCAGACAGATGTCCTGAGATGGGGCTGTCTTGGCATTCTTTGCGTACAAGATTGAGTAAGGACCTTTCCACAACTGTCATTACACATGTATGCTTAGTTCTGTGGTAAATTATATCATCCAGTAAGTGGAATCTTCCTTCATCATATTATTTGTTCCATATTTCATCCAAGGAATGTATCAAAGAGTTGTCTTTAAAGTCTTTAGTAAGTAATTGGCATAAAATGCTACAATTCTTATCCTGCGTATAACTGTTTCTCACTTCTTCAAATAAAGTTGTGTTCCGATCTGTAACACTGATTCCTTCTATGGGGATTTGTGGGGAAGCTTCCTCTGGAACATAAGCAGTATTATCAATATTATTTGGTAATGGCCCTCTGATCAGTCCATCTGCATTTTTATGAATATTTCCATCTTTGTGAACAATATTCATATTGCCCCTATACTCTTGTATGGCTATTTTCCATCTGAGCATATGTCTGTTAGGTGTATTCATGTTGAAAAGTGACTTAAAAGTGGTACAATCTCTTATTAATTCAAAAACACATCCTTCCAGGAAGTAATTTAGCTTTTCAAAGGCCGGGAAAAGGCATAAAAACTCCATTTGACTTGCTCCATATCTGGCTTCAGTTGGTTTGATTTTCCTTGATATGAATCATATGTGTCCTTCCACAGGTTTATCATTGATAATCTGGACTTGATGAAGTGCATCACCAACCCCATCTCCTGATGCATCAATATAAAGGTTAAAAGGCAGATTAAATTCTGGCATCAGTAAGAGTGGAGAAGTGGTTAAGGCTTGTCTTAAATATTCAAAGGCTTTGACTCTGCCAACAGTCATTTCAAACACTGTGTCCTTGTCACAAAGTTTATACAGAGGTCTCTCTATGGATGCAAAATCTTTAATTTTCTGTCTGTAATATCCTGCAAACCCAAAAAAGGACTTGATTTCTTTTTTGTTCTGAGGCATAGGTTTCAGTAGTACTGCTGCAACTTTGGTTTTGTCAAATCCAAGGGATAAACCAGATACTACATGTTTCAGTGCTTTGAGTTCATTGAATCCAAAATGACATTTCTTCAAAGACATTTTTATGTTTACAGATTGAATTTTGATCAAAACTCTGGATAATCCATATATATGTTCTTCCCAAGTCATGGAGCAAACAATAATGTTGTCAATGTAAATGATTAACCATCCTTCTGAAAGTTCTTCAGGGACGATTTTATTCATCATTCTTTGGAAGTGTGAAGGTGCATTCTTGATACCAAGAGGAATCCTGAAATATTCATATAATCCACAATGAAAAAAAATTCTCAAGTATTTTCTTGCCCTTGGTGTCACTACATTTTGGTGAAATTCCTTAAGGGAATCCATACTGCTTATATACACTGCTTGAGATATCTGGGTAAGGCAATTTGGATTTTTGGTATTGGGTATTTGTCTGGAACAGTGTAATGGTTCAGGGGTCCAAAGTTCCCAACTATTCTAGATTTCCCATTATGCCATTCCACTATGACTGGTGTAATTCTTTCTACTTCCTCATTATGGCCAACCTTCCTTATTTGGAAGATGTGTCTATGAAGCTGTTGATAATATTACTATTAATCAACATTACTATGACTGTTATTATGAAATGTAATTATGAAATTATTATAGCCACAATAAAATAATTTATTAATTAATTATTTCTTTTACTTGTTATACACTACTAGTGATTATAAAAGTAAGCAGTAATTGTCTACAAGAATCGATTACAAGAAGTATCTAATAATGAAACTTCTTTATTAAAATAATAAGATTATTTTAATATATATTTATCTTTTGCTAGAATAATTTTAAATATAATTCTTGAAGAAAACAATTACTAGAGAGAAACTTTAAGAATTAAGACAAAACACTCACTAATACGCCAAAGAACTTATTAAAGATAATACTAAAGAATTTTGACGGATAATTGTGGATTTAATGGATCAAAAGGGATTTATAACAGTATTCCAAAATCATATAGCTGATTTCCATTATTCCACTTCTTTCTCATTTCTTCTGAAAAAAGAAAACACTTAAGAAAAGGTTAACTAATACTTACTTGTTGGTAATAATGGTATAATCGAATAATGTGCTGATTTGGAAAAAACAGCAAGAGGAGGCCTCTTTTAAGTCTAAGACAGCTCACAGCAGCCAGCCATGGAAAATACGGGAAAACCAGTTAGTGAGAAAACTGTAATCCTTTTTTGATTAATTCTTTCATCATCTGTTCTTATGTCAGGTTATTATAATTACTTAATTGATGCTTTTAAGGGACTACCAACCCAGATTTGGTTGAGAATGAGATGAGTAAAAACAAAAAATCTCCTTTTATTTAAAAATAAACATTAATTTCTCAAAGTTATCAATGTTATTGGAAATTTTATGAAAGGTGGTATTTTCTGTAAATCTGGAAGATTCAGTACTTCACATAGAATTATCAAAAATAGACTGTAAGTAGAGTGTTTAATTTTACTTATAAAAGTATGTTTGTTTTTTTTATGAAATATATCGCTTCAATTGTTCCTGAAAGTTTCAGAAATATCAATTAAGAATTTTATTTTTAATGAATTTTTGAAGTGTTTACCTTATTTCTACGTGGAATTGCAAATAGTACTATATTGCTGGTTGCAATGGGGTAAATCAATGGATACTAGCCCAAAAAGGTTTTCAATTTCTCTTTTAGGTATTATTCATGGAAAAGAATTAATAATTGAAATGGTTACAGGAGTCGAAGCTTCTCTTCACCTCCTTGGCATGTCAAAATAGCAGCTTATTTGCTATTTTCTTATGATTTCATGAGATTTTAACTTGGTAACCAAGTTTCCAAAACGTTTTAGTATATTGATTGGGCCAATATCAGCCATGGATACAAGCTTTAGAGATATCCACACGTGAGAGACCTCAGAAGTTGGGTACCCTGGCTCTCATTGATGTCTTTTGTCCCCCTTGACTATTTTCACATCAAAAATAGAAATTCAGGCTTCAAGACTGATACCCACTTTGGGTGTACCAAAGGTTTATGTAAGAATACCATAATATTAAGTGCCACAAACATGCATAACACTATTCTTAATGTATATGTAACATGGGATTTCTCACATTCCCATTATTTTAGTGTGAAATCGAGAAAAACAAAACTTTTCACAATTTGTTTATGTGGTATTGAAGTATTTTCCATATTACCACCTCTTAGAGTTAACTTAAGCTTATTCACTCTATGGAGCTACCCTAGGTACATTTTTGTGTAGAATCCAAATCTGGTCTTAATTCATGGATTTACTTACTCAAGAAACAATTTATTCATGTTTTTTGAAATAAAAAATGATTAATTCTGAATATATGCATTACTTATGGGTTATGTATAGTTAAAAATTTATTTTTAAAGATATTTGTGGCCTATTTGGGTATGTAAAATTTACCTCAAGGCCCACATTATTACACCAAGATCCAGAAGTCTTTTAATATGAATTTCCAGAGCTTCTCTTGATTTAGGACTTGCTGGATGTGCAGGTCTACTTAAGAGTGGTGGATAAGGTCTGTCAATATTAAGGATTATGTCAACTTCATTACCATTGATTGCCCCCAAGGGCTCTTTTTCTGATGAAAATTCTTCTTTGTGGTTATATAAAAGAGCTGAAAGTTCACTTTCCTGTTGATCAGCCAGATTAAACCTTATTAACGCTTCATTGAACTGTTCAGATTTGAACTTCTCCAACTCTAAGTTAATTGGTGATTGTGTGCTTACTGTAATTTTTCTTTTAAATGGTAAAAAGGCAAATTTTTGATGCTTATTGTTTCCAATAGTAAATTATCAGCCCTTCTTGTTATGTAAGTCTATTCCATACATTATTAATTAGTCATTTCCAAATATAAAATGGGTACTAGAGCAATTTTTGATAACAACAAAGTCCACAGTGATTCTTAGATTTCCATTTATGTGTGGAAACATGACAGTAGTGTCAAATATTCCTAATTCTTTCATCGGACTAATGCAGTACTAAATTTGTGAGCCTTTGAAATACAAAGACATCTCCAAAAAGGTCACAACAAAATTTCTGTAATAATTATACTTATAATAATTATCTCAAAGACTAGTAAAAATACTATAAATAAGTACAAAATCTGAATTAACTCGGAATCTAATGGGTAAACATGTGAAATAAATTAAACAATGACATTCCTCATTGTAAAATACACATATGTCATATTTATGGCATACCTGAGAAGTTAATAATTACGGAAGAATAAGTAATAATACCTTAAAAAAGGTATAAAACCTGATTTAACTCAGAAGACAATGAAACAACATGTTGAAAAATTGTAAAATTGGATTTTCCATAAAAGCCCACACATAAAACAATTATAAATCTATTCTCTAAATTCAATACTTAAGGAATTAAGCTGCATATGTGCACTTTTTTAGTCAATGAATATATTCATGGTCTTCAGCTAAGATCTCTTGAAATATACAATATAGAAATATAAACCAAAAATAAAGTCACCATGTAATTACTTTAAGGACACATACATGACCTTTATTTCACAAGCTATAAACAAGGTTAAAACTTGTAATAGATTATTGATTAAAATCAATGGAGCTGTTCACCACTTTGTTTTGAAAGTGGTCCAAATTAAAAAAGTAGACAGTCAGATTCTACAAGCTTATACATAAAGAAATATGTAATTTTTATTATAATATTCAAGGTATAACCCCTTGAAATCATGGTTTGAAATTTAAGATATTGAATTTCGACAGAAAGGATGAGTTACAAATAAAATCATCAAAATAGAGTTTTGATGATGTAATGAAATGCTGTTGGGATTTTAAGAGGGACATGCCAAGCTATCATAATCCGCTCTCAGAATAGCTGTAGCAGGTATTACTTAAAAGTTATTAATGATTAAAGCTTAAGCTTAAATGTGATCATTTATGATCACTTACTGTAATCTTATTTTAAGTTTAACAGTTATATAAGTGATAGAACTGGTGAATACTATTAGATTAGGACTAATACTAATAAAATTCACAAATCTTAGGCTTCTTCCAAGCCTATGATGTCATCAAGCTTAGAATTATAGTGATAACTCTAAATAATGGTGTAATAATGAGATAAGATGGTTTGATCATGACTTAATCATCACTAAACCTTAAAATACTGATCATTTCCAGTGGATACCATCAGTACAAATCTACTAGAAGCCTACTGGACTCTAGAAGGGAGGTATTTACTATAAATAGAGCTCTTGTTACTCTATTTTTCCCTCAGATGCACCAAAACATCAAACCAATTAAATCAAAAGGTAAAATCTTTATTCTTTATATATAAATATTTGTATATTATTAAAGACCAAAGTTAATCTTTATTATAATCATCATTTTGGACGTGATTACTTCAAATGTTATATTGTTTTGCTATATTTCTCTTAAAAATCTCAAATCCGCATAAAATCAGGAAAATTTTTAATTTCTCTTATTTTTGATTTTAAATAAAATTTAAATAAGTTTTCTTTATATTGTATGGCATACATTTATTCAAAATTATTATAATAAGTGTTAAAAGTAGGTTTTTTTCTCTTATTATATGAATTTCTCTTTATTGTTGCTTTTAATGATTCTTTAATTAATATAAATAGTATTGATATTAATTTAGGGTGTTGGTAAACACACATAAGCCCTTACTGGTTTTTACCAATTTATGGCCAAAACACGTAATTTGATGGTAAAAACATGTACCTAATTTTTTTATAAAAATTCCTCAGGCTCATTTTTGAGATTTTTTAACATTTCTTTTTGCCATATTTTTTCCAACGTGGGATGTGAAGGTCCCCAAATTGTTTCAAATGTTTTTTTTTGCCCAATTTTTCTATTTTGGGCAGTTTGGTAAAATGGCCCATTTTTTTGAAAAAATTCATTAAAAATGTTCCCACTTATGAATTTCAATATTTTTTTAAAAATGAGGGTGAGAATGTTGAGAATAATAAACCAGAAGCCCAAAATTTTGGTATTTTTTTTGAAAGAACATTTGTAGGCCCAAAAAGTCCATGTTTTTTTATGTTTTTTTGTTCATGTTTGTAATTAAATTGAAAACGCCATTTATGACATAAATTGAATTCAAAATTTAATTCATGATGAGTGGAAGTTAAACTTTGATTTTTGGCATTAACAGTCCCATTTATCACATCAAAAGTGCCATAAATGGCATCAATAATGACATAATAATGCCATAAATGGCATCAAGAATGACATACAGATGCTATTTATGGCCAGGAAATTGGCATAAATGGCATTACAGCAATGCCATAAGTTGAATTTAATGGCCTTGAAAATGCCATTTATGCATTTAAAAATGCCATAAATGGCCTTAAAAATGGCATGAATGGCCTTAACATTGGCCTTAAAAATCGCATTAATGGCCTTAACTATAACATAAATGGCATCAAAAATGCCATTTATGGAATCAAAAATTCCATTTGTGGCATTACATAAATGGAATTAACAATGCCATTTATGGTGTTACATAAATGGCATTATGCCATTTATTGCATTGATAATGCCATTCATGCTCTTAGTAATGCCATCAATGGCATTGTTAATGTGGCATTATTAATGCCCTTTATGGCATTAATGGCATCAGAAATGTTGCATTTTTGATGCAACAAATGGCATTAATGGAATCAATATTGTTTCATTGATAATGCCATTAATGGAACTGTTAATTCCATTAATGGAACTGTTAATGCCATTAATGGCATTATTAAGGCCATTAATGGCATTGTTAAGGCCATTAATGGAATTGTTAAGGCCATTAATGGCATTGTTAAGGCCATTAATGGCATTGTTAAGGCCATTAATGGCATTGTTAAGGCCATTAATGGCATTGTTAAGGCCATTAATGGCATTGTTAAGGCCATTAATGGCATTGTTAAGGCCATTAATGGCATTGTTAAGGCCATTAATGGCATTGTTAAGGCCATTAATGGCATTGTTAAGGCCATTAATGGCATTGTTAAGGCCATTAATGGCATTGTTAAGGCCATTAATGGCATTGTTAAGGCCATTAATGGCATTGTTAAGGCCATTAATGGCATTGTTAAGGCCATTAATGGCATTGTTAAGTCCATTAATGGCATTGTTAAGTCCATTAATGGCATTGTTAAGGCCATTAATGGCATTGTTAAGGCCATTAATGGCATTGTTAAGGCCATTAATGGCATTGTTAAGGCCATTAATGGCATTGTTAAGGCCATTAATGGCATTGTTAAGGCCATTAATGGCATTGTTAAGGCCATTAATGGCATTGTTAAGGCCATTAATGGCATTGTTAAGGCCATTAATGGCATTGTTAAGGCCATTAATGGCATTGTTAAGGCCATTAATGGCATTGTTAAGGCCATTAATGGCATTGTTAAGGCCATTAATGGCATTGTTAAGGCCATTAATGGCATTGTTAAGGCCATTAATGGCATTGTTAAGGCCATTAATGGCATTGTTAAGGCCATTAATGGCATTGTTAAGGCCATTAATGGCATTGTTAAGGCCATTAATGGCATTGTTAAGGCCATTAATGGCATTGTTAAGGCCATTAATGGCATTGTTAAGGCCATTAATGGCATTGTTAAGGCCATTAATGGCATTGTTAAGGCCATTAATGGCATTGTTAAGGCCATTAATGGCATTGTTAAGGCCATTAATGGCATTGTTAAGGCCATTAATGGCATTGTTAAGGCCATTAATGGCATTGTTAAGGCCATTAATGGCATTGTTAAGGCCATTAATGGCATTGTTAAGGCCATTAATGGCATTGTTAAGGCCATTAATGGAATTGTTAAGGCCATTAATGGCATTGTTAAGGCCATTAATGGAATTGTTAAGGCCATTAATGGCATGTTAATTCCATTAATGGCATTTTTAATGCCATTTATGGCACTGTTAATGCGATTTATGGCACTGTTAATGCGATTTATGGCACTGTTAATGCCATTTATGGCACTGTTAATGCCATTTATGGCATTGTTAATGCCATTTATGGCATTGTTAATGCCATTTATGGCATTGTTAATGCCATTTATGGCATTGTTAATGCCATTTATGGCATTGTTAATGCCATTTATGGCATTGTTAATGCCATTTATGGCATTGTTAATGCCATTTATGGCATTGTTAATGCCATTTATGGCATTGTTAATGCCATTTATGGCATTGTTAATGCCATTTATGGCATTGTTAATGCCATTTATGGCATTGTTAATGCCATTTATGGCATTGTTAATGCCATTTATGGCATTGTTAATGCCATTTATGGCATTGTTAATGCCATTTATGGCATTGTTAATGCCATTTATGGCATTGTTAATGCCATTTATGGCATTGTTAATGCCATTTATGGCATTGTTAATGCCATTTATGGCATTGTTAATGCCATTTATGGCATTGTTAATGCCATTTATGGCATTGTTAATGCTATTTATGGCATTGTTAATGCCATTTATGGCATTGTTAATGCTATTTATGGCATTGTTAATGCCATTTATGGCATTGTTAATGCCATTTATGGCATTGTTAATGCCATTTATGGCATTGTTAATACCATTTATGCCATTGTTAATACTATTTGTGGCATTGTTAATGCCATTTATGGCACTGTCAATGCCAATTATGGCATTGTTAATGCCATTTATGCCATTGTTAATGCCATTTATGCCATTGCTAATGCCATTTATGGCACTGTCAATGCCATTTATGGCATTGTTAATGCCATTTATGCCATTGTTAATGCCATTTATGCCATTGTTAATGCCATTTATGCCATTGTTAATGCCATTTATGCCATTGTTAATGCCATTTATGCCATTGTTAATGCCATTTGTGCCATTGTTAATGCCATTTATGCCATTGTTAATGCCATTTATGCCATTGTTAATGCCATTTATGCCATTGTTAATGCCATTTATGCCATTGTTAATGCCACTTATGCCGTTGTCAATGCCATTTATGCCATTGTTAATTCCATTTATGCCATTGTTATTGCCATTTATGCCATTGTTAATGCCATTTATGCCATTGTTAATGCCATTTATGCCATTGTTAATGCCATTTATCGCATTGTTAATGCCATTTATGGCATTGTTAATGCCATCTATGGTATTGTTAATGCCATTTATAGCATTGTTGATTCCATAAATGGCATTAATGGCATCAGAAATATTTTATTGATAATGCCATTAATGGCACTGTTAATGCCATAAATGGAATCTTTAATGCCACAAATGGCATTAATGGCATCATAAATGCCATAAATAGCCATATTTCATTTAAAAACCACCCCTTACGTTTTTTACCATGAAATTACGTGTTTTTACCAATACCCTTAATTTATAACTATAATATTAGTAATATTATTGTTATTAATTGTTTTTTATTAGTAAAAAACAATTCTTTATGCCCTTATTATTTGTTGGTATAAATAATAAAGTGCTTTTAAATATATTTATTTATTTTATTATTTATTTATAATATAAATTATATTATTTTATTTATTCAATAATATAATTATTTCAATGCCTTAATTATAATAATTATTAATTATTAGAATTATTTTTATCTTACTTACTTTATTCACAAGGACATTCAGATAACAATAAGTAAAATATTAGTAATTTTTACTTATTGTTTCATATTCAAACCTTACAAATCTTTACGCCACCAATTGGTAAGAATTGGCCTTCAAAATTTGGTACACAAGTCTTAAGAAAATATTTTCCATCACAAGAGCAGAAGTCTCCTTTTTCAAGTAAAGATTTAGTGGCTTTGTTGTCAATTACCACTTCTGTTGTACAGGGGTTACCAGCTGTACAACCCTTTCCCCTCTTTGGTTTGGTCTTCATAAGTTGTGCATCTTGATTTTTTTGACAAATCATGTTGACCATTGCTTAATTGTGGCAAGTGGGAATAAGATTCCATAATGTCAAAGGTGGCATTGATATTTTCTATATCTTTTCAAGATTCAGAAAATATTGATGATTTTTCATCTGTATTTTCTAAATCATAATCTTTTTCAACATCAGATTCTTCTTCAATGTCAATTTCGTTGATTTTTCCCTTTCTGGGACATGCATTAGCTAAAGGTGTGGTGCTTTGGCAAATATGGCACTTCCTGATTATATCTGCAGATTCATACTTCATATTATTAGAATTTTCTTTGGGATTTTTGTCCACAGAATCTTTCCAAGGTGTATTAAACCTTGTTTTGAGATTCAACCTACTAGAACCAATTCTGGTTCTGCTGGTTACTTTCTCTAATATATTAATAATATCTTCCGCTGAGCATTTTTCAGTAGTACGGCTTCTGAAAGCATGCTCTAAGTGACCTCCACATTGTCTTAAAATGTTTCTGTGAATCATGTATTCTGACATGTCAGGATATAATTCTGTTAATCTGTATTTTTGTTGGCAAAACCATGGTAAATCTTTGTCTTTTTCAGCATTACATTTGGCAGATTCAAAGGCTGTCTCAACTTTAAATTTACAAGCATCATTGGCCCATTTGTTTATAATTTGGGTTTTCCACCATGTCCAGCTTTGGTGTCCATGTGCTTGTCTTAATTTGATATACCATCTGGGGGCTGATCTTGTAAACAAGGTGTTATATCTTGCTGTCACCAATCTGTCTGGTAATTAAAAATTTTCTTTAATCATGTCAATACTTCTGGTGAATTCCATATGGTCATATTATCCTTTGTTACTGAAATGAGGCCATTCTTTAAGTTTTGGTACTTCTTTCAAGGGTTCTTGGCCCATGAATGGTTCCAAGTTATGAAAAGAAGTGGAACGTTCATTTTTTAATTTTGAATTTTCAACTTCCAATACTTGTGGATTTGGAATTCTTGTGCACTCATTCTGTTTTAAAGGTGTAGAAATTCATTGTAAGGTGTTCAGTAATTGTTCAATATCATTCATCTTACTGCTGCTACAGCTTTGAGAATTTCTGAACTCATTTTGGAAGCTCTGTATTAAGTTTATTACTTCAATTTTATAAATATCTTCTTTATGTTTTAATCCTTGCCATAATTCTGTCTGCCTAGTATTATCAGAAGTTACTTGATTCAATTTCATTGATGATTTTGATACTTCCTTTTGTGGGGTGTCAAAACACTTTTTCAAGGCAATTGTATAAGTCTTTACTTCAGTAAATGAATTTTCAATATCATTAAGGCCCTTCTTATTATCTTCTTTGATGATATTTATGGTGTGTTTTATTCTTCTTTCAATTATGTCATCAATATTTAATTTAGAATATTGGTTTGTCAATTATTTAATAATTGCAGATTTTTCATTTAACTGATTTCCAAATGAATTGTCATTATTGGAAGTTTTAATTGTTCTTAAACCTTTTTCAAAACATGTAAGTGTCTCATTTATTTGGCTCAGACTTAAGCTCTTTGTCTTAAGATTGTTACAAATTGATGAATTTTAATCAGAAATATGACTTTTTATGTCATTTATAGCTTCATACAACTCTGGGATAGCATCAAAAATGTCAGAGATCATTTCTGATATTTTAAGCTGGCTTCTTCCTTTTTCTGCAATTCCATTGTTGCCCTGGCCATCTGAAATACATTTTCCATGGCATCCTGCTGAATATTTGGGATTCTGTAAACCTGGCTGTAAGTTTTTGTGGCTGCGCCTTGCCTTTTCCCTTGTTCTGAGCTTGTGGCTACATTTTCAAGTTGGAATTTCTGCTGCTGACTACTGAGGCTTTTTTTGGAACTTTCTTGGGTGGAGGAGGGTTGTTTTTCCTCCATTCTGCTGCTAAAAGCATCATGTTTTTTTTCCATCAATGGATGCCATCCATTGAGTAACTTTCAAGTGTTGGGATGGCCTAGGAACTTTCTCACAGTCAGCTAAGAATTCATGCAGTTTCTCCATGGATCTGCAAGGATCTGGTACTCTTTTGTGCTGCAATGCAGTGTTGTAGGCCTTCTGGCTGGCTTTGTATATATCCACTGAGGCTTCTTGTGGCAGTTTCAGCTCTGTTTGAAGGTAAAACAGTATTTTTAGCTTCAGAATGAACTAATTTATTACTTTGGGAGTCATCAACTGACCCTTGTCCTTCTGTAGCACATTGGCTTCTGCCATAATCATGTTTATGACCTTTTTTGGAGCTTCTTGAGGGGTTATAGGTAGCTCATGATCTGGTTGAAGGCATATTTATGATTAAAAAAGGATTTAAAATAGTAATTTTATGTCAAAAACTTAATATTGGCCAGATTATTTGCATTCTTAAGAGTATTAATTTTATCTGAGTTCTTAAATTCAGAGGATATTGGCTCTACTTGATTATTCTGAATTATAATAATTTTACTATTATGGTCAGAATTAACAGTACTTTCAGTAATAATGGTGGTTACTGTTTAAGCTATGTCAATTTTTTCTTGTCTTACCACATTTTCAGACACTAAAATTAATGAAAAAGCCAATTGATTAAGTAAAAAAAGATTTTTTTTGGAAAGAGAAATGAAAAATAAAGGCTCATTTATAATATAAAATGTTTTTATTTTTAATTTACTTTTTATATGTTTGCAAATTTTTCAATAAATAAAACAAACCTTTGAAAAGAGTAAAAACTATGTCACAGGTAAAATATAATGGCTGGGCCCCCAAATGTAAGGTGTGAATATGAAACTTTGATTGAAAATAAAGTGCTTTTCCTGTCCTCAAAATTTGTATAAGGTAAAATTTGATTAAAAATAGTGTGAAATACTATTTTTATGAGAAAACACACCAAATTTATTGTTTTCAAACTTATAAGTATAAAACAATAATTTTAAAAAGATTTCTTGTTTTACCAACCATGAAAAGTTATCCAGAAATAATAAGGCTATAAATACTTATTGTTTTACCAACAATAAAGATTTATCCAAAAATACTTTACAAGAGATATTTAAGGCTACAAAAGAAATTTCTTCAAGAGAAACTTCAACTGGAATTAATTGAGAAAAGAGCTGCAAGAAATGAATTAAAGGAAAAGTCTGTAAAGATATTATTAAAGGGAAAACACACCCAAAAGTGACCAGAGTGAATTTGAAAACAAAGTGGCAAAGTTTACAGTGATGAAAGATGCTTTAATTAACTTATGGGGTGGTTCAGCAGTAAAAATGATTATAAGAGTTACAAACAATGATTAAATGGTTTCTTCACATGGTTAAAAGGTTTGAAGTGATATGAAAATGGTGGTTGGAATCTTTTCTTGATTGGTTTAACAGTGTTTTAAACTAATTATAAAAGGAAAAGATTCTAACATGAAGAGAAGAGTGGGGCAAAGAAGACATTCTTTTATACCGATAAATTTTTGTACTCCAAAAGTGAAGTTTTGTCTTTTCAGTCGTGGAAAACACTCTGACAACAGAAAAGCCAACTATTGTTAGAATGCAGAACTAAAGGTTTGCATTTCATTAGTCTTTGCAGTAGTTAAAATCACAAAGAGATATGTGACAATACCTAAAGGTGGATAACAAGTAGATAACAAATAATGAATGGACAAAGATGCGACAACTTAGGATCAACAAACAGCTATAACGACAAAGACAAGTTAGTTAGTAGTTTGTAGTTAATAAAGTGATAAAATTCTAAGTTGTGACTATACCTGAACAACTGATGACAAAAGGATTATAAGAAAAAGAGTAAACAAGTGAGAGAGAAGAGAAGAAAGAAAGCGAGATGAGGGGAGAAACAAAGAAAAGAATGAGAGGAATAAAAGGTAAAGGATGGAAAGGAGTTAGATGACTGATGTTTTGTCAGGAGCTGTGAGGACGGGTTAAATAGTGATGATCATTGGTGGGGATAAGCACTGATGGTTATTGTGGTGGTTAGGTACTCGATGATTGTTGTGGCAGTTAGTCGTTGGCGATCATTTTGGCGCATAACCAATTTTTAGTGGTTATTTGCTCGGACATTTTTGAGCCGTTGGAGTGTTAGTTGGTTTAATTTTCAACAATTATGGCATCATTGAACCCTGGTTTAGACCAAAAAAGGGCTGGTTTTAGCCATTTTAAACACGTGAATCAGCCATTGCTATAGTAATACCTGATATAGAGCCTTGAAACATGCCAGAATGTCTGTAAGAGACATAGAAACAAGTTAAAATTGTTTTTAATAAGATTTATTTAGCTTAAGGGTAGCTTTACCCTCTTGGCATCAGTTAAAACTGCCCTGATTAGTATTAAAACCTCATCATCAATTGAGTCACAGACCCTGTGACTCAATTCCAGGCCAAAAGTGATGAACTTTTGCATGTATTTTGACATCTCACACCTGTCAGGAAGGATTTTGGGGGTCTGGCTCCCCCTTGGAGCCAAGATTCCTTTTGCCCCCCAGAATCAATTTTTCCAACTAATTTTTGCTTTAATTCCTCATCATGTATTATACTTGTAATTTTCATATGTAATTCAATTGAGCTTTAAAGTAAGCTTACTGTATTAATTGATACCTCATATGTAAATTACAGCTCACTTATGTAATATACGCACACATTTTGACATTTCAATTGAAAATACTTCAATTCCTTGTAGCTTCTAAACTACACACAACACCTCAGTTTTAACACAAAAAATTGATTGTTAACACTGCATGTGATGTGAATTTACTTGCGCTTTTGAGGATTTTCAACTTTTGTACAGAAAATACTCAAAACTTAATTCAAGCTTATTTAGAGTTGAATAACAGAAATTTTACCCAGAGGTGACCCCACCTTATGTTTTATGAGGATTCCAATGGTAAAAAAATTTTCATAAGTCTATTTGTAGGATTAAAAGTTATGATAATTTTTATTTGAATTTTTTCCAAGAATATTTTAATTTTGGTATTTTTGTTGAAAATTCAATTTTACTTAATTTTTTCAAGTAAAAATGTGTTTTCACAAATTTAAAATTCAATGTAATTTTATTTTCAAATTATAATTTAATTTTTCCTTTTATATACAAATTTATATTTATATTTTATTTTCATTTTGATAATATGAATAAATTTATTTTATTTATATTCATATCTTATTTTACTATTTGTGGACTTTTGGGTATATTAAAATACCTCTAAGGCTCACAAACCATTTCATTGATAGGAGGGTCTTCTTCTAGGAGACATTCTGAGCTTAAAAGCCTTCACCCAGCTCAGAGCTTTCTGATATTTCATTTTTCACCAAACCATCTTTGTTACAATTTTAACTTTTTAAGTCATTGGCTATTTGAAAGATTTTATTTTAAGTTTGTGCTTATTCAACTAGGTTTCCAAGGAATATTTCAAATACAAATTTCACATGGTGAGGGAGTCTTACAGTACCTTTCACTTTATCAATTATCCTAAAGTTTCAATGTCCCTTGCTGTATCCCAAAAATATACCTTCCTCTCCAGGATCCTCAAATTTCCCCCTTTTTGTTTTTAAGGCTAAAAGGCAAAAATAAATATGAATGAAGGTATTTGAGGGTTTTTTGTGTACCTGACCACTTTAAAATGGGAGTTTCATAATTGAGTGCTTTCTTTGGCATTATATTCTTTAAAAAGACTCTAGTTTTTGCTTTATAAGCTCAGAGTCTTCAAGTAAGAACCTTCATTTGTTAATAGTAGTTCTATTTCCTTGCTTGGAAAATGAATTTTTTTCAGGTCTGTACGGGGAATATGTTATGTGTTTTATTCCATTTGTCAAAAAACTCTTTAAGGTATTCATTTTCAACCTAATTTTGATTGCCAGAAAAAAATGTGTTACTCTTGAGGGAATTTGATGTTAAACCTTTCAAATAAGCTTCATGATGAGCTCCTTGGCTTCAGATTTACTTCTGAAGAAGAAGATCCACCAGTAGTTTCTTCCCAATCCATTATCTTGAGAAAGTATCTCAATCCTGATACTGATCAAGGAGATATTGAGCCACATAGATCTAGGTGAATAAATTCCAATTTTCTTGTTTCTGAGGGAAAACCCCTTGAATGAGGTTTTTACCATTTTCAATGTGTTGCCGGTGAGGCAGTTGACATTCTTAATGTTTCCTGAGGGATACATTTTTTTGAATTATTCAAGGGATGGATGTCTAGCAGCACAAAGGAGTGAGGTGATGATTTTTTTCAATGATTGTTAAATCTGCCTATGCATTGTGATTAGAATAGTCAATAACCAAGTTTCCTGATGCAAACAAACTGGTGATTATCCTATTTTTATTATTTTCAAGTATTTTTAATGTTTATTTATTGTGTGGTTTGAGCTAAGAAAGGTGGACCTTTGGATAGGATTTTTGGCTAAATCTGGAATGTAAAGTGAATCTTTCATCATCAGGGTGACATTAGGAAGGTCTAATGTAATGGTGCCTTGTACAAGTGAGTTAATAGTTGAACCATAAGCTAGCTTAATTCTTTCTTAACAAAAATTGATTTTCTGAAAGTATGCTAACTCATTTATCATTTTTGTAGTGGCTCCAGAGTCTAGGTTGAGTTTTGATCTGTTGGATTTGGCTGCCTTTGGCTTGAGATCTGTCACAATTCTGTCTTCCAGACCTCAACAAAGGGAGCTCTTGCTGAAAAGTCTATTAAGCCGGTTGAAAGAACAGTTAATACTGGCAAGTTTTAGATCACATTTGACCATGTTTCAAGAGCCTTTATTTGTTTCTCAAATTTCCATGGTCTCTTTTCAGGGTTAATTCTCCAACAGTCTTCTTCTGAGTGTTTTACAAGTGGGTTATGAAACCTTTTGCAAAATTTAGTGTTTTTACTCCTAGTTTCTATCTGGAGAGCTGAAAGAGATTTGATGTTCTCATTATTATCTTATGCTTTTTGAATATATGGTCAAAGTTCATCAATAGTATTTTTCAGTGTAAGTGCTTTTTTCTCTATTTAAAATTTCTTTAGCCAGAGCTTTCCAGTGGTTTTGTAGTCTTCCAGTAAGCTAATAATGGTCCACATTGCTACTACTGAGTCTGAAAGAATAGATTATTTGGTTGCTTTGCCATCTATTAAGCTGCACAGATGCTGAATGTTTTCAAGTAGTTTGTTCAGGGTTTTTTAAAGCTTATTCTTTGATAGGCATGTTTATGATATATCTTTGAGGTAGGTGGTCTGATTCTGCACATTTTTGGGTTGGTAAAAAAATTCAATTCTTGGCAACAGGAAGTGTGGATTATATTCTACATCAGATCAGAATTGAGATTCAATTTTTACTTCATAGGGGATGCAAATAATCTTGAAGGCCATCTCTTTCCTTGAGGTGTCAATTTTATCAACTTAAAGGGTAATGTTTGAGTCTTCTGTCCCTTCAACCAATTCATACAGATTATTGATTCTGATGATATATTTCATCCTGAATTTCCAGTCCAGGAAGTTTGATCCATTGACTTTGTATTTTTCATTTAGTTCAATATTGGATTTTCCCATTTGTGAAGATCTTTTTAGATGGCTAAAAGGGCTGGTCTCATAATTTGATAAAAGAAAACTTATAAGATGACTATGATTAGTCTGAGCCATTGAGGTGAAATTCTGAATACATGATCTACAACTAACTTAAACAGGTGAATAAAAGAAAACAAAGAAAAAAGGATCAGGATTGCAAAGAAATATTATGAAGAATTGTCAAGTATAGGCACCTTATAAGATGTAGGACTATAATTTTTCTGAGACTGTGAGCCTTTGAGATATTACCACATATCCAAAAAGGTCACACCAAAATTTCTGTAATAATTATACTTATAGTAATTATCTCAAAGACTAGTAAAAATACCATAAATAAGTACAAAATCTGAATTAACTCAGAATCTAATGAGTAAGAATGTAAAATAAATTACACAATTAGATTTCTCATGGTAAAATACACATATGTCATTTTTATGGCATATCTGAAAAGTCAATAATTACTGAAGAATAAGTAATAATACCTTAAAAAAGGTATAAAACATTATTTAGCTCAGAAACCCATGAAACAACATGTAAAATAAATTGGACCATTGGATTCCCCATAAACGCCACACATAAAACAATTATAAAGCTATTCTCTAAAGTCAATACTTAAGGAATTAAGCTGAATATATGCACTTTTTTGGTCAATGCATATATTCATGGTTTTTAGCTGATATCTCTTGAAATATAAAATATAGAGAGATAAACCAAAAATAAAGTCACCACGTGATTACTGTAAGAACACAGATATGTACTTTATCTCACAAGCTATAAACAAGGTTAAAGCTTGTAATGGATTATTGATTAAAATCAATGGAGCTGTTGACCACTTTGTTGTGAAAGTGGTACAAACTTAAAAAAGTAGACATTCAGATTCTACTAGCTCATACGTGAAGAATGATGTAATTTTTATTATAATATTCAAGGTATAAGCCCTTGAAATCATGGTTTGAAGTTCAAAATATTAAATTTCAACAGAAAAGACGAGTTACAAGAAAAATTATCAAAAAAAAAGTTTTGATTATGTAATGAAATGATCTTGGCAGTTTAATAAGGACATTCCAAGATATTAGAATCCACTCCCAGAATGGCTGTAGCATTTATAACCTAAAGGTTCTTAATAATCAAAGCTTAAGCTTAAATTTGATCATTTATGATCACTCACTGTAATCTTATTTTAAGTTTAACAGTTATATAAGTGATAGAACTGGTAAATACCATTAGATTATGATTAATACTAATCAAATCCTGGAATTTTAGGCTTCTTCCAAGTCTATGATGTCATCAAACTTAGAGTTATAGTGATAACTATAAATAATGGCATAATACTGAGATAAGCTGGTTTTATCATGACTTAATCATCACTAAACCTTGAAATACTGATCATTTCCAGTGGATACCATCAGTATACATCTACCAGAAGCCTATTGGACTCTAGAAAGGAGGTATTTACTATAAATAGAGCTCTTTTTACTCTATTTTCCCCTCAGACACATCAAAAAATTAAAACAATTAAATCAAAAGGTAAAATCTTTTCTCTTTATATATAAATCTTTTATATTATCAAAGAACAAAGATAATCTTTATTATAATAATCATTTTTGATGTGATTACTTCAATTTTTCTACTGTTTTGCTATAAATATTTTAAAAAATCTCATTTCCACGTAAAATCAAGAAAATTTGTAATTTCTCCTATTTTTATTTGTAAATACAATTTATATAAGTTTTATTTACATTATTTGGCATAAAAATATCCAAAATTATTATATTAAGCATCAAAAGTAGGTTATTTTCTCTTATTATAATAATTTTTCTCTATTATTACTATTAATAATTTCTTCAATTAATATAAATAGTATTCATATTAATATATAACTTTAATATTAGTAATGTTATTGTTATTGATTGTTTTTTATTAATAAAAAACAACTTTTTATGCCTTTATTATTTGTTGGTAACAATAATAAAGTGCTTTTAAATATATGAATATATTTATTATATTATTTTTTTATAATATAAGTTATATTATTTTATTTATTCAATAATATAATTATTTTTATGCCTTAATTATAATAATTCTTTATTATTATAATTATTTTTATCTTATTTACTGTATTTATAAGGACATTCACAGTACAATAAGTAAAATATTAGTAATTTTTACTTATTGTTTCATAGTCAAACCTTACAGAGCCGTGGAGAAGGATTTCTGGATACAAGAGCTACAACAAACCTAAACAGGTAAATAAAAGAATACATTTATAACAGGATAAGGAATATCTAAGGTACAACATAGAGGTAATCTATATATATGGTGATAAACTAATCCTGCACAGACATCTTTTTAATTTGCTGAGAATTACAGACTATAGCTAGTAGGGAGACTAAGTCTGTTGAGGAAAAAGAATAGTGGAATTTCATATATGGATTTCCTCATGGTCAAAGATCCTGTGACATGAATAATTCTTTCAATATTTTCTGGGAAACTCAATGAAAGCATTGGTCACACCGCTTTTTCCACAAAAAGAGGACAAGATAGCTTTTCAAAGATGGAAAGGCACAAAAAAGCTGAATTAGGTCCTTTTCCATACAATTCAATTTATTCTTAATGGAAATTATCCTTTTGAGAAGCCTTTATCATACACCGAAAAGGAATAAAAATTGACTTGATGACACAAAAATAATGCAAAAGCCTTTCGGCGTTTAAATTCACACACATATTCGGATCTAGAGCTTAATTTTCATAAATGGAACCATATAAATGTAGGATAATTCAAAGGACGCTATGGTAGAAGCTAAGGCTTTTTATGCAACATATTTTCCCAGATGTGCGCAACTTTTATAAATTTTTAATTGCTGAAAATGACGAATTTCGATATTAATTTGATTACTTTTGAAGAGGCTCCACAACGTATTGTAAGAAATGTTTAAGATTGGAGAACTGCATATTGAGTAAGACCGCATTTTTTAGTTACTCATTAAGATTATAATGTTGAGGAATTTTCAAGTGAGGTCTTGTACAGTACAACACATAGATCAAAAAAATCCTGAGATTACCTCAGCTGTAAAGCTGTACTGGCTTGACCAAGACTCTCAGGTTTAGGCAGGCCAAAGCAATAAACCAGTTTCGTTGGGCAACTATCCATTTGCCTATACGTTTGTTGTTTGATCTGCAACACCTAAAAAGGTCTACGTGACGATTATCTTTCTATTGGGTAGTTCTTGGTTAGCTTCTCTTTTAATAATCATGATCTCATGCGAAATGAATCATTTTAATTGGTCAGAAAACACAAACGCGAGGATGGTTACAGAAAAAAGAAAGGAAAAAAGGGCTTCTAATGGTTAAAATCATCTAATCTACGCGTAATTTGTTTGGATTCATTCCAAAATTGACAAGAGAGCCTTATGTTTATTACAGATACCGACTTAGTTTTAATGCCAGGAAATCTTTGTACGACATCAGCCTTGCAAATGGTTGGTCAAATGACTCAAAACCTTTCTCTCCGTGCTGGTAGTTTAGCTTCTCTTCTAGCATTGGAAAAGACATAAAAGGCGTGCTCCCTTTACTTCCAACTCCTTCCTCAGTCCCATAACCCCGAGCCCTACTCTTTTCTTATTTTTTCTGTAAACAAAAAAGTCACTTCAGCCGCTTCTTTTCTCCTCCTTAGATATTTCTATAAAATTATCAGCTCTTCTCATTGATTCTCTTTGATGAAAGGCCATAATTGAACTTCCAAATATCATAGGTCTTTTTTAAATTAAAACGTGATTATAAAGCATCTTTTCCTGGAGAGCATGCAACATCCAAATTGTTTACTCATTTATGTTTCAATTCATTGTGTCATTTTTCTGCAATCTATTTTGCTTTCGGAGAAAGCAGAAAGATCCTATTTTGAACACCTTCAATAATAAAAGGTACTTTCAACGACTCTGATATTTCTACATATAATAAAAACGATGTTAAGCTGACTTTTAGTTTATTCTTTTTTTGTCATGACAAGTTTCGCTCTTATGGTCTCAGTGATTTATCCAAATCATGTCCTTTATATTGGGCTAAGATTGACTATCTATTACTATTGAAGATCATTTTCAATTACGTTTAATCCAGCTCATGATTTCAGAGTAATTGCTTTGATGCTTTAGGTACGTTTTTTGCATAGAAAAATGAAACTTCTGATTAAAGCTGTTTATCTGTTCTGGTTTTGAATTCGGTTATTGTCACTTCTTTTAGGCATGACCTTAACCATTCCTTATATGTTAGGCCAAGGTTATTGCATTCTTTACGACACCAACAAAACTTCCTACTCAAGATGGATATCAATTTCTTTTCGAATCACTTGAGTTCTGATTTTTTCGGACCGCAACAAGGCCGTCCTCATTATACCGGACGAAACCTGGCTCTATCATCAAGACAGTGTCAAGTTTGCTTTTCCTAAAGATATACTATTCAAAGGATCAATTCCCTACGATTGTGAATAAAGAAATCCTGAGGAAAATTGTCATTTCTCTCAAAACTCAACACATTGAGGTCAACTAAAGTCAATCCCCAAAATTAAAGGTTCTGAGGTTTGAGGTAAACAGATTTTTTCTTGCTTTCAATAGAAATCCGCTGACAGATCTTTAAATCTTTAATCTTTTTGTTTCTTAGTTGGGTGATGGAAGATCAAGCCATGCCCTACATATTGGGCCGAGGCGATCGATCTTTTGGCACTTTTATTGAATCACAAGGGGGATTGACATTACATGGTTCGTTCATTAGTCTCACCCAACAAGGAAACGCTTGATGAATCGTTGACACATTATTCTTTGTTTAGTTTCTGAGTTTGCCATATAGCCATATAGCCACGCTCTTGATTTTGGGGTCAAGTGGGCATGTTTTCTGAACTAAGAGCATTGACCACGTAGAATATTATCAGTACGTGGTCGAAACGCGGAGATCTGGACATGAAAACATGACGAAGCCGACTCCCTCTTATTGGGTCAATTTCGGTTCGTTTGTGAGATCGGTCCTCCTAAGTTTGCGTTGATTTCCTTCCATGCATAGTGCAAAATATCGAATCACTGAGTGAGAGGGTGAGATGTTGAGTCAAAGAGACGATATTCTGATTTATGGCAAGCCTTCAAATGTGAAAGAACCTGATCTAATACCCTCAAAGCGTCTTAGATCAAGTAAGCACTCCTATCTCAAAGTGCACTAGCTTCTCTTTTAGTAAAAGCGTGGTTCACTCAAGTTACTCTTGACCTAGGGATTACGACGTCTCCTGAAGACTTAAAGCGCCTCCTCTGACGACAATACGGCTCTTGTCTCCTTACTTAGAATCTTAGTCTCTTAATCATTGTTTCCTTCATTACTTGTTTCTTCTTCGCCACATTCTTTTTATATTATTGTTTAACTTATATCTGCTCTTATCTTCACCTGTTGTTATTATCGTTGCTCTCCCTTAAATTGTAGCTCAAACTTGCTTTCCACCTTAGGTACTTCTTTCTTTTCTCTCCTTTTTTTGCTTACTGCATATTAATGAAATCAAACCTTAGTTTCCAAAAGTTTAACAGATTTACAGTCTCGCTGCTCTTAAACCTTTTTTTTACGGGTGGACTGCAAGATCACTATGACTGACAAGATCACTGACACAAAAGATCTAACAAACATTCCAATCTTGGACGGCACGAATTTTAGCCAATGGAATATTCGAATGAAAATTCACCTTCGAGCCAAAGATCTTTTGGATGTATGTGAAAAGTCACTCCCAGGAGATGCAACTATTCCTGCTACAAACAGATGGACCAAAGCCAGTTATGATGCCATAAACATCATAACTAGCCGAATCAGTGAGCGCGTTTTTCTGGAAGTCATCAATTCAGAAACAACCGAGAAGGCGAACTTGCTCTGGTCAAAAATAAATGAGCAATATGCCTCAAAAAGGGCAATGAACAGGGGAAGAATTTGGATGGACTTTCAGCGATGCTTCTACAATGGTAATCTTCAAAGTTACATTGACTCATGTAGAAAGCTATTAATGGAACTTGAGACCGTGAGCGTCAAGATTCCAAATGAATTGCTTTCGTACTCCCTGCTTGGAAAACTGGCAGGGGACGCAAAGCTTCAGCAACTTGTTGAAACTCTTACCTTAAATGAAGAGCTCATTGAAAGACCAGATCTTATACTTACTCGGCTACAAGACTATGTTAATTTGATTAAATCGAAAGACTCCACTCCAACTGATCTACCATCAGCACTAGTATCAACTGTTGACGACTCTTTCAAAGTTATTCACTTTTGTACCAATGGAAAGCATAATCCAAAGAGCACGACTCACCAGAAGGAACAATGTTGGGCAGAGAACCCACAGTTAAGGCCAAATCAAAGGGATAATAAGCGGAAAAAGTTTCGACCTACTGCTTATTTCTCGACGGCGACTGCACTAATCACCTCATCGGAAGAAGCAAAATCCAATGCTCATCAAGTCATCTTGGACTGTGGTGCTACACACCATATGTTCAACTCTGAGTCATTCTTTGTCTCACTAAACCGTCTTGCTCCTTTTACAGTCACGACAGGGGACTCAACAAGCTCATTAATGGCTTCTGGCATCGGCTGCGTCAAAATACTCTGCAAAAGCCAGCCCTTATTGTTAAAGGACTGTCTGTATGTTCCTAAGCTTAGCTGTAATCTCATTAGCTTACTTGCCCTGTTTGAAAGGCAAATCACTGTCAAACGAGTAGAAGATAAATTTATGCTAGAATGCAGCAACAAGACACTTCTTGAAGGAAGAATAATTAATAAGCTGATGTATATTGATTACGCATTGCCAACTACCTTCATGACTACCAACAATCAACTTTTGTGGCACAAGAGGCTGGGACACCCAGGAATACTTGTACTCAAACAGATGGGTCTTCCCTATCAAGACATCACCTGTTCGATTTGTGAAATCAACAAATCTCACAAGCAAGCGTTCAATCATCGATTCGACAGTGCAGTTCAACCACTGGACTGCATTCACCTTGATCTAATAGGACCAATAGTTCCTGCTTCAGTCTCCAGTTGTCAGTACGTTCTGACTATAGTTGATCAAGCAACATCGTTTAAAATAGTTAAATTCTTAAAAAAGAAGTGTGAAGCATTTGACCAATTTTCTCTTGTCAAAATCTTTATGGAAAATCAACAAGACCGAAAGATAAAAAGGGTTGTCTCTGACAGGGGGGGCGAATTCTTAAACAACAAGTTCAAGGAACTTTCCGAGAAACATGGTTTCATACACATTTTTTCTCCTCCCGAAACGCCTCAGCATAATGGGTATGCTGAGAGGGCAAACAGAACGATTCTAGAGAAAACGAGGTGTCTATTGGGATCATCAAACCTACCCAATCGCTATTGGGCAGAAGCTATGAGTACAGCCACCCTACTATCAAATCTAGTTCCAACTCCTTCCAGAGTGAATAAATCACCATATTCGCTCTGGACCAACCAGCCACCCCGAGTTAGACGTCTTAAGACCTTTGGGTGTCTTGCTTTTATTTCTACTCCAAAGAATCATCGGAGTTGGAAGTTGGGACCAGCAGGAACGAAAGGGATCCTACTAGGTTATGAAAATGAAAATACATCCTACCGGATCTTGCGAATCTCAGATGCCAAGATAGTTATCACCAAGCATGCCACGTTCAATGAGAACGAGTTTCCAAAACTTGCGGGGTTTGTTGAGAGCAGTCCACTGAATCTAGATGACTTTGCAATGATGGTAGATGAAGCCCATCTTGCCGAACATGAAGAAGACCCAAACTGTTCAATGACGGTAGATGAAGTCCGGGTTGACAGTTTGGATGAATCCCCATTGTCAGACATGGTAGATGAAGCCCACGCTGATGAACAAGAGTTCCAGTCTCTGGAGTCAGTAACTGCTCCGGCAACTACCTCGCGTATCAAGGTCATTGGACCTCGACATCCTACTTTGGTGTCGTCAGACATAAACAATCTGAACATACTACCATACCCTAGGAGAGCAGATGCCCTACTCTCCTTGGCGGAAGCAACACCCCGGACTTTTAAAGGTGCCCTACAATCGCCGGAAAAAGACCTTTGGAAGGCTGCCATTGACAAGGAACTTTGCTCAATGAAAAGCCTGAACGTATGGGAAGTAGTGGAACGACAAGAAAGCTACAAGCTTGTTGGAACAACTTGGGTATTTAAGATAAAGAAAAATCACTCCAATGAGGTGACTGAGTACAAGGCCCGACTTTGTGCTCAGGGCTTTACGCAGACGCAGGGAGTTGATTTTGAAAAGACTTACGCTCCAACAGGCCGTCTTAATTCATTACGAACTCTGATTGCGCTTGCTGCAGCTAAGAATCTGAAACTGCATCAAATCGACATTAAGAGTGCATTCTTAAATGCACCTCTCCGGGAAGAAGTGTACCTTCATGTTCCTCAAGGGTTGCCGTTAGACCAGAAGAAGCATTGCCTTCGGTTGAAAAAGGCCATCTACGGGCTAAAACAGGCCCCCCTGGCCTGGTATCAACACTTGAAGGAGTACTTGCTTAGTATCGACTTTGTTGCATGCGTGTTGGACGCATGTATCTTCTATCGAGCAGGATCAAAACCAATGTGGTTGTATATTCACGTTGATGACATTGCTGTCGTTGGAGAAGATGTTGAAGAATTCAAGAACAAAATTGCGCTCAAGTTTGAAATTAAAGATTTGGGCTCAGCAGACCTCATGCTTGGAGTAAAGATAACTCACAACTCGGATTCAATCTGTCTTGACCAGCAGCATTTTGCTGAGTCCCTGCTGGACCAGTACAGTATGGGTGAGTGTCGACCGGTCTCCACCCCTCTGGTGCCAAATGAGCACCTAAGCACTGCGACTGAAGAAGAGATAGCAGTCCTCAAGAACCTTAGAGTAAACTACCGTAGTGCAATAGGTAGTATTAACTATCTCAGTACCGCGACTCGTCCAGATCTGTCCTTCGCAGTCAGCTGCCTATCGCAGTATTTGGAGAATCCAGGACTCAAGCATTGGCAGGCTTTCATGCATGTGCTTCGCTACTTAAAAGGATCTCTGGATGTTGGCTTAAGGTATCCACGGGGAGGAAGCCAAGGGATCACCGCTTGGAGCGACGCAGACTGGGGAAACTGCCGGTCTACCAGACGATCTGTGACAGGCTATCTAGCAACCTTCCATGGGTGTCTGGTGTTGTGGAAGACGAGGAAACAACCGTCGGTATCCATTTCAACTGCAGAGGCCGAATACAAGGCCCTGTGTGACCTTACGTCTGAGCTTCTCTGGCTGAAACAGTGGTCTGAGGAAGCGGGAATTCTCAAGCTTACAACACCTATCACAGTCTGGGAAGATAACCAAGGTTGTATCAACACCGCCAACGGTGACTGCAACTTCAACAGTCAGCGTATGAAGCATGTAGATATCCAATTACATTTTGTCAAGGAGGTAATACGTTCATCAATCATCAAACTCTGCTATGCACCAAGTAGCGAAATGCTGGCTGATTTTCTCACCAAATCGGTCAACAAGGTAAGCCTAGTGAACTCTCTCGAAGCCCTGGGCATTTTGAGAATAGCAGTGAGGGGGGATGTGAAAGAACCTGATCTAATACCCTCAAAGCGTCTTAGATCAAGTAAGCACTCCTATCTCAAAGTGCACTAGCTTCTCTTTTAGTAAAAGCGTGGTTCACTCAAGTTACTCTTGACCTAGGGATTACGACGTCTCCTGAAGACTTAAAGCGCCTCCTCTGACGACAATACGGCTCTTGTCTCCTTACTTAGAATCTTAGTCTCTTAATCATTGTTTCCTTCATTACTTGTTTCTTCTTCGCCACATTCTTTTTATATTATTGTTTAACTTATATCTGCTCTTATCTTCACCTGTTGTTATTATCGTTGCTCTCCCTTAAATTGTAGCTCAAACTTGCTTTCCACCTTAGGTACTTCTTTCTTTTCTCTCCTTTTTTTGCTTACTGCATATTAATGAAATCAAACCTTAGTTTCCAAAAGTTTAACATCAAACTCATTTCGATCATTTCAAGAACATTTAAGCAAGTTACAGTCATTTCTTATTTCAAAGTAGTTATTCGAAGAGAGTCGACTCCAATAGTCATTCATATATCAAGATGACTGGAGTAAGCGGGTTGTATCCCATATCAGACATATATCGTGATTTTTAATTTTTATACCTGTGAGAGAAAGCTCTTTATTGGCTTTTGTTTCCCTCGTAACCTGCTTCAGCTTTCATAGCACGCCTATTTGCGAATGAAAACAGGTTAGAAAAAAGAAACATTCAAAAGGTTTTTTGAAAGATTAAGCATTCACTGGTTACAACCTGTGAATGAGGTATTCTTGTTGTGTACTTTGATCGTCAAAACCGATCCAAGTATGACATGAATACGATATTTGATTGTGATGATGTTTTTGTAGGATATAATACAGCACTAATTCTTGTGAGTTATTATTTTGATAGGCCAAAATTAGCTGTATCGACTAATAATTCGATTTTTCCTTTGGTTAAATAATAGACAGATGATCACACCGGCATAGAGATATGGTGCTCTGCTCTTGGTGTGGAATACGCAAGGACGTTTGATTTGCAGGTCAAAGATTTACAGTCGCTCACAGATTCCTTTCGGACTAGCCTGACTGCCGCTAATTTGTGAGCATGAATAGTAGTACGAAGGCGTGAGTTGAATAAATTGGGATGAGACTTGCGAAGAGCACCACTGCGATGAAGATCAAAATTTAATTTTCGAGCGGAGTTGGCGCGTAAATTTTACAACCCTAGTGGCGCGTTTGGACCCAGTCAAAAGTAGAACTGCAACATTTGTTCAAGATAGCGTAAGACTTCATCATCAGCATCAAGATGGCCAATGTTAAGCTAGAATTTCAGATAAAGCCTTGAGTTTGTAAGATGAGATGGCTTCAAGGCAAAATTTCGAAAGCAACGCTAGGGAATCAGAATACGAAGCACTGCGATCAAGTCTTGACGATTCGCTTGAGGCAGTGGATAAGCAAATGCCAAGATGAGCACTGCCGTCAGAATGTCCACATCTGCCTTTGGAGACGCCTTATGAGGGGATCCCTGGATGATCATTGTATCAAACGTTTATTCATGAGAAATAAGAATAGCGAGAAATCTCTGAGCACTCAAGTTCGACACAACAAAACATGAGTTCCGTCGGGAGCAACTAGATGATGAGCCCTTTTTAACGAAGAAAATGTCGTTCTTAAGACTTCAACCTTTGCCAATCCATCATTTCTATTTATATTCATGGCCTAAACGGACTTACCTCACTAAATAAGTCATTAGCATCTATTTATTTTGGCTATTGTTGCTCAAAATCGTGTCACCTATGGCGAACTAAGCAGCACATTTCTCTGTCTAGGTCTCTGTTTGATGAAAGGATGAAATCATGAAGCTGCTGGGTTTAGACTCACATCAATTGCTGAAGTGAGCTCCTGAGTCAATCTGACAATCAAATGAAGTTTTTGATTCTTGTGTCAACTTGTCCCACAAACGATGCTCCGCCAGCAACAGTTGGAGCACCATGAAAATGCTTTTTCAATGTCCAAAGCCATCACAATGTGTTCCCTGGTGATCCTCACTTACCTATTTGTCATAACAAGCATATCCTTAGCTTTCAAGAAATCCAAATCACAACTGCTTCCTAATCGCAGTGGAAGCAATCTTGTTTGTTTTTCTTGTGGCCTGAAACACTAATTTTACTTGAACGCAGTTTAAAAGAAAATAGATGCTATTATTGCCTTGGATGGAGCTATCAATTTTGGTTTAACTTTTCGAATGCTTTCTGTAATTTTTTGCAATATCTATGTCCAATCCCCTTCAGAAATTGCCAGAATATAACTCCCTTTTCACTAATTAAGGTGCTTGAGAGCACCTTCAATAAAAATATTGCAATGTAATCATCAATACAATCTTGATATCATTGAAATATGAGTATTTCATAGATCTTATACAGAAGTTACTTTCAATATCTAATTTAAATTATTTTTATTGAGTTTCCTCAGCCAAAGTGCTTTTCTAGTTTTACCAATCTCTGATACATGATCTGAAAGCACTTTCAACTTAAAAACAATTCAAAGAAGATCATCAGTAAAAAATTTCTACTTTAATTAATCTCATCATATTTCAAGTAAGGAAGCCTTCAATAGATTGCTTTTTTTTCAAAATATTAAAATGTTGATGTTAATACAGAACATTACATTATTGGTATATTTTGAAAAGATAATACTGTTTGAGAAAGGACATGGTGGAAGCTGAAAAGCTATTCTGAAAGCTAAAATTTGTGAAAACCAGATTTTGAGAACCAATCAAAATCTGAATGAACTGGAGAAAAACATCACAAAATATTATAAAAACCCAGTTCAAAATCAAATCTTATTCATAAAAGAATTGCATTTTCAACCAAAATTCAAAAAAAAAATTGAAGTCCACTTTATGAAATACATTCCCTGCATCTTTATAAATTCATTTGTTAGAATCCCAAGAGAAAAACTTACTTCCCCTTCTGGCAGATAATTAATATTGCTTCTCACCCTTGGATAAATATTCAGCCTTATCAATTATTGTAATCTCAAAAGGAAATGTTCTTCAAATTCTTCTTGATTTTTATTTTTCAAGCAGTGTTGAACAAAAAATTGAAATGTAATTAAAATATGTTGAACAGTAGAAATTCACTAATCCCACTTAAATGTGCAAGGGGAGCATTGAATGGGGGGGAAGAAAGCCTTGGGGGAAATTGAGTGATTTGCAGATATTTTTTTGAACTCCAAAGAATGTTAGTTTCCTTGAAGAAATTCATTTTCTCTCAGCTAATAGAGAATAGGAATCATATGAATAATCAAGAGAGCTTGAGAATGAATGCTTTACACATTTTAAAATTTTTTCATCATCAATATGTTTCAGTAAAGGCACATTCTGTATTGTTGTCTCAATGGGACTTATGTGGTATGAAGCCACAATATTGTTTCCTTATTATTAAATGAAACTCTTTCTCATTCTCAATTAGCTTATGGATTGCATTGAATAAAAATATTGATGCTATTAAATCTACCTGTTGGTGGCATTAAATCAACATCTGATTGATAATCCAATGCCTAATTTCTTCACAACTAGCACAGGGGCTCTTCTAAGTTCAGAGGGCCTGAAACTCACTTATGGAGGGCTCAAATGGGATAAGAAAGAGTACAATAAATGTAAGGTTTGACTATGAAACAATAAGTAAAAATTACTAATATATCACTAATTGTCCTATGAATGTCCTTATAAATAAATTAAATAAGATAAAAAAGAATTATAATGATAAAGAATTATTATAATTATGACATAAAATAATTATATTATTAAATAAATATAATAATATAATTTAGATTATAAAAAATAATATATATCAAATAAATATATTAATATAAGATAATCAACATATTAAAAAGCACTTCATTATTGTTACCAAAAAATAATAAAGGCGTAAAAAATTGTTTTTTATTGATAAAAAACAATTAATAACAATAATATTACCAATATTAAAGTTATAAATCAATATAAATACTATTCATATCAATTATGGAATTATTAAAAAGTAATAATAGAGAAAAATTATTATAGTAAGAGAAATAACCTAATTTTAATGCTTGATATAATAATTTTGAGTAAATGTATACCTAGAAATGTAAATACAACTTATTTAAATTGTAGTTACAATAAATTTTCAGAGAAAGTACAAATTTTCTTGCTTTTACGTGGAATTGAGGTTTTTGAGAGAAATTTAAACAAAACAATTAAATAATTGTAATAATCATGTCAAAGATGAAGATTATTATAAGATGATCTTTGGTCTTCAATAATATAAAAGTTTTATATATAAAGAATAAAGAAGTTACCTTTTTATTTAATGATTTAATGTTTTGTAAGCGTCTGAGGGGAAAACAGAGTAAAAAGAGCTCTATTTATACTAAATACCTCCCTCCTAGAGTCAAACAGGCTTCTAGTAGACGTGCACCAATCATATCCACTGTAATTGATCAATATTTCAAGGTTTGGGGATGATTACATCATGATTAAACCATATTATCCCATTATTATGCCATTATCTAGAGTTATCACTATAACTCTAAGTTTGATGACGTCAAGGCTTGGAAGAACCCCAAATTTCGTGTATTTTATTAGTTTTAATCATAAACTAACAGTATTCACCAATGATATCACTCATATGACTGTCAAACTTAATTTAAAGTTACAGTGAGTGATCATAAATGATCAAATTAAGCTCAAACTTTGATCCTTAATAACTGTTAATATTTACATGCTACAGCAATTCAGAGAGTGAATTCTAATAGCTTGCATAACCGTATTGTGCTGCCAAGAGCATTTCATTACATCATCAAAACTCTATCTTTGATGATTTCTCTTGTAACTCATCTTTTCTGTCAAAATTTAATATTTTAAACTTCAAACCATGATTTCGAGGGGTTATACCTTGAATATTATAATAAAAAATACATCATTCCTCACAAATGAGCTAGTAGAATCCAACTGTATATTTTTTTTCAAGCTTGGACCACTTTCACAACAAAGTGGTCAACAGCTCTGTTGATTTTTGTAAGGTTTGACTATGAAACAATAAGTAAAAATTACTAATTTTTTACTTATTGTACTCTGAATGTCCTTATAATTGAAATAAATAAGATTAAAATAATAATAATAATAAAGAAATATTATTATTATGGCGTAAAAATATTATATTATTAAATAAATATAATAATATAATTAATATTATATGAAATTATAATATTATAAATAATATATTAATATAAAATAATTAATATATTATAAAGCTCTTTATTATTGTTACCAACAAATAATAAAGGCGTGAAAAACTGTTTTTTATAAATAAAAAACAATTAATAACAATAATATTACTAATATTAAAGTTATATAGTAATATAAATACTATTTATATTAAATAAGAATTATTAAGAGTAATAATAAGAGAGAAATTATTATAATAAGATGAAATAACCTACTTTTAACACTTAAAATAATAATTTTGAGATATTTTACGCCAAAAGAATATAATACAACTTTTTCAAATTGTATTTACAATAAAAAAATAAAGAAAATTACTAAAATTCTTGATTTTACGTGGAAATGAGTTTATAGAGAGATTTATAGCAAAAACAATTAAAGAATTGATTTAATCACGTAAAAATAGTGATTAATATTAAGATAGTCTGTGGTCTTTAATAATATAAGAGTTTTATATATAAAGAATAAAGAAATTACCTTTTTATTTAATTGATTTAATGTTTTTGATGCGTCTGAGGGGTAAATAGAGTAAAAAGAGCTCTATTTATAGTAAATACCTCCCTCCTAGAGTCCAACAGGCTTCTAGTAGACGTGTACTGATCATATCCACTGGAATTGATCAATATTTTAAGGTTTGAGGGTGATTACATCATGATCAAACCATATTGCATCATTATTACACCATTATTTAGAGTTATCACTGTAACTCTAAGTTTGATGACATCAGAGGCTTGGCAGAACCCCAAATTTCGTGGATTTTATTAGTTTTAATCATAAACTAATAGTATTCACCAATTTTATCACTCTTAAGACTGTTAAACTTTATTTAAGGTTACAGTATGTGATCATAACAGCTCAATTTAAGCTCAAACTTTGATCCTCAATAACTTTTAAGTTTTTCACGCTACAGCAATTCAGAGAGTGAATTCTGATAGCCTGACATAACCTTATTATGCTGCCAAGAGCTTTTCATTACATCATCAAAACTCTAATTTTGATGATTTTTCTTGTAACTCATCTTTTCTGTCGAAATTCAATATTTTAAACTTCAAACCTTGATTTCAGGGGGTTATACCCTGAATTTAATAATAACAATTACGTCATTCTTCTCGAATAAACTAGTAGAATCCGACTGTATACTGTTTTTTAAGTTTGGACTACTTTCACAACAAAGTGGTCAACAGCTCTGTTGATTTTTATCAATATTTCCTCATAAGTCTTAACCTTGTTTATAATTTGCAAAATAAAGTTCATATCTGTGTTCTTACAGTAATTACGTGGTAACTTTATTTTTTGGTTCATCATTCTAGAATGTATAGTTTAGAAGATATTAGCTATGATCCCTGAATATATGCGTTGACCAAAAAAGTGCATATATTCAGGATAATTCCTTAAGTATTGATTTTGGGAATTAGCTTATTAATTGTTTTATGTGTGGATTTTTATGGGGAATCCACTGGTACAATTTATTTCACATGTTGTTTCATTAGTTTCTGAGATAAATAAGTTTTTATGGTTTTTATAAGGTATTATACCTTATAATTCCTTAAATATTGACTTTACAGATATGCCATAAAAATGGTATATGTGTATTTTTCCATGGGGAATCCAATGGTATAATTTGTTTTACATGCTGATTCATTGGTTTTTAAGTTAAACAAATTTTAGTACCAATTTATGGTATTTTTTGTATATTTGAGTAATTATTTTTAGTGTATAATTATTCTAATTAATTTTAATATAATTATATTAAAGGTATAATTATTCTGAGTCTTTTTTGTGACCTTATTGGGTATGTGGTCATATCTCAAAGGCTCACATTCCCTACCACCAAAAAAGATTGTACCACAATCTGATATATGTGATTAGGGTATCATCCACTGTCCTACCTCTTCAATAGACTTTGTTAGTCTTGAAGCTCAATAATGCTTAACTTTTTTTTATTTTTCAGGTTTTCTTTCATGTCTGACCCTTCTTAGTAATTTATCAGCATTTGTTATATCTTTCTCAAGTAGCCATTCATCTTCTTGAGTTGAATTCCTATACCTCACAAGGTATTCCCTTTCTTTTTTGTTTCTTGTCCTTCTTTCTTTAAGGACTTTTACTATTTTCTTTTCCTCTCCTTCCTCCAAGGGGGGAATTTCAAGTGGGGGTTTATTTCTTAGTGGAAATAACTCCTTGTCACTTGAACTGTAAGGTTTTATCAGACTTACAGGGTGTGAGCCTTTGAGATATGACCACATACCCAATAAGGTCACAAAAAATACTCAGAATAATTATATCTTTAATATAATTATATTAAAATTAATTAGAATAATTATACACTAAAAATAATTACTCAAATATACAAAAAATACCATAAATTGGTACTAAAATTGGTTTAACTTAAAAACCAATGAATGAACATGTGAAATAAATTATACCATTGGATTCCTCATGGAAAAATACACATATACCATTTTTATGGCATATCTGTAAAGTCAATATTTAATGAATTATAAGGTATAATACCTTATAAAAACCATAAAATCCTATTTATCTCAGAAACCAATGAAACAACATGTGAAATAAATTGTACCAGTGGATTCCCCATAAAATTCCACACATAAAACAATTAATAAGCTAATTCTCAAAATCAATACTTAAGGAATTATCCTGAATATATGCACTTTTTTGGTCAACGCATATATTCAGTGATCATAGCTAATATCTTCTAAACTATACATGCTAGAATGATGAACCAAAAATAAAGTTACCACGTAATTACTGTAAGAACACAGATATGAACTTTATTTTGCAAATTATGAACAAGGTTAAGACTTATGAGGAAATATTGATAAAAATCAACAGAGCTGTTGACCACTTTGTTGTGAAAGTAGTCCAAACTTAAAAAAAGTATACAGTTGGATTCTCCTAGTTCATTCGTGAAGAATGATGTAATTTTTATTATTAAATTCAGGGTATAACCCCCTGAAATCAAGGTTTGAAGTTTAAAATATTGAATTTCGACAGAAAAGATGAGTTACAAGAAAAATCATCAAAATTAGAGTTTTGATGATGTAATGAAAGGCTCTTGGCAGCATAATAAGGTTATGTCAGGCTATCAGAATTCACTCTCTGAATTGCTGTAGCGTGAAAACCTTAAAAGTTATTGAGGATCAAAGTTTGAGCTTAAATTGAGCTGTTATGATCACATACTGTAACCTTAAATTAAGTTTAACAGTCTTAATAGTGATAAAATTGGTGAATACTATTAGTTTATGATTAAAACTAATAAAATACACGAAATTTGGGGTTCTGCCAAGCCTCTGATGTCATCACACTTAGAGTTATAGTGATAACTCTAAATAATGGTGTAATAATGATGTAATATGGTTTGATCATGATGTAATCACCCTCAAACCTTAAAATATTGATCAATTCCAGTGGATATGATCAGTACACGTCTACTAGAAGCCTGTTGGACTCTAGGAGGGAGGTATTTACTATAAATAGAGCTCTTTTTACTCTGTTTTCCCCTCAGACGCATCAAAAACATTAAATCAATTAAATAAAAGGTAATTTCTTTATTCTTTAAATATAAAACTCTTATATTCTTAAAGACCAAAGACCATCTTGTCATTAATCACCATTTTTACGTGATTAAATCAATTCTTTAATTGTTTTTGCTATAAATCTCTCTAAAAAGCTCATTTCCACGTAAAATCAAGAAATTTAGTAAATTCTCTTTATTTTTATTGTAAATACAATTTGAAAAGGTTGTATTATATTCTTTTGGCGTAAAATAACTCAAAATTATTATCTTAAGTGTTAAAAGTAGGTTATCTCATCTTATTATAATAATTTCTCTCTTATTATTACTCATAGTAATTCTTATTTAATATAAATAGTATTTATATTAATTTATAACTTTAATATTAGTAATATTATTGTTATTAATTGTTTTTTATTTATAAAAAACAATTTTTTACGCCTTTATTATTTGTTGGTAACAATAATAAAGAGCTTTATAATATATTAATTCTTTTATATTAATATATTATTTATAATATTATATTTTTATATAATATTAATTATATTATTATATTTATTTAATAATATAATAATTTTACGCCATAATAATAATATTTCTTTATTATTATTATTATTCTAATCTTATTTATTCATTTTATAAGGACATTCAGAGTACAATAAGTAATAAATTAGTAATTTTTACTTATTGTTTCATAGTCAAACCTTACACAGGGAAAGTTGGGTGTTTGTTCATTAGTTCACCTGTGAGTTCTAATTGCACAGCATTGGGTCCATGGAGTGCTTTTATCATAAATGGTCCTGCAAAGGAATCTTTCAATTTCTTTGGGCCTTTTATGTTATTGAAATTAAGGGTTGATACTAACACCAAATCTCCTATTTTGAAGTCAGGTGGTTTATGACTTTTATCCCATCTTTCTTTTGCATATTTAAAAGAATCTTGCATGCATCTGTTTGCATGGTGTCTTGCTTTGTCAAGCATTATCTTGAAACTGCTTGCTGTTGGATGTATATCCACTAAGTCCTTTTTGAGGGTGTCATAAGGAAGTCTTGGATTCCAACCTTTCTCTAGCATTGCTGGTGTTTTGCCAGTAGAAGAATGGATTGATGTCTTATATGCCAGTTCAAGTGCTGGTATTAGTGTACACCAATCATGGGTAAAACCATCAGAATCTTTGAATTCTAGCCCATAAGCACAGAATCTTCTGATCATATCCTCTAGGGTCTGTATCATTCTTTCTGCTAAACCATCAGTTTGAGGATGATAAGCTGTTGAGAATGATAACTTTGTCCCAAACAAGTTATGGAGATTTGTCCATAATGCTGAAGTGAACTTTGGGTCTCTGTCACTTATAATATTTTGGAATAAGCCTGTGTGGCTAATGACTTTATTCCATATCATTATGGCTGTATCCATAGCTGTGTCATCTTTATGACATGGTAAGAACATGGGAGTTTTACTGTACCTGTCAACTAATACTAGGCATTCATTATAACTCCTGTATCCTCCTGGAGGTAAGGCTGTTACCCAATCCATATGAACTATTTCCCATGGGGATTTTGGTTGTTGGATTTGGATCATCATTCCAAATTTCTTTCCTGTGGCTCTGTTGGCTTTTTGGCATCTGTCACAGGTTTGGCAGTACTCTGCAACATCTTTCTTCCAATTTGGCCACCAAGAGCAGGTTTTCACCCTCTCTAGTGTCCTATCTTCTGAGAGATGTCCAGATGCAACACTATCATGACACTCATGTAAAATAGTGTTTATTAGTGTTCTGTCTGTTAGGGCCATAACACATGTATGTTTTGTTCTATGGTAAAGGATTCCATCAAGGAGGTGGAATCTTCCTTCATCATATGCCTTTTTCCATATTTCATCTAGTTTTGATGAAAGTGATGGATCTTTGCAGTCTTTCATTAGAAGTTGGCTTAAGATATGGCAATTTTTGTCTGTCTTATAGCTTTCTTTAACTTGGTTAAAGAGTTCTGTGCCAATGTCTGTAACACATATTCCTTCTATATGGTGCTCTTCTTGTGGTACCCATGCTGGATTGTCAGGGGTATTTGCTAGAGCCCATCTGCTAAGACCATCTGCATTTTTATGGATATTTCCAGATTTATGAACAATAGTCATATTTCCTCTATATTCTTGGATAGCAATTTGCCATCTCAGCATATGTCTATTTGGAGTCTTCATATTTAATAGTGATTTCACAGCATTACAGTCTGTGATTACATCAAATACTGTGCCATCCAAATAATAATGCAGTTTTTCTAAAGCCCATACTATGCATAAGCATTCCATTTGGCTTGCTCCATACCTTGCTTCTGTTGGCTTTATCTGCCTTGAAATGAAACAAATTGGTCCTTCCACTGGTTTATCATTGATAATTTGTGTTTGGTGAAGTGCAGCACCTAGTCCTTCTCCACAAGCATCAATGTACAGTTTGAAGGGTAGTTTCCAATCTGGCATCAGAAGAAATGGGGCATTTGTTAAGGAATTTTTCAATTCTTCATATGCCTTGACTCTTTCTTCTGTCATCTCAAGGACTGTTTGTTGGTCACATAGCTTATACAAGGATTTAGCAATATTTTCAAAGTCCTTTATATGCTGTCTATAGTAACCAGCAAATCCTAGAAATGATTGCATTTCTTTTTTGGTTTGAGGCATTGGCTTAAGTAGTACTGCTGCTACTTTATTTTTGTCTATGCCTAGACTAAGGCCAGATACTACATGTCCTAGGGCTTTTAATTCACTATATGCAAAATGACATTTTTTCAATGAAATTTTCATATTTACTTGGACTATTTTCTGTAGTACCCTTTCTAGTCTTGTCAGGTGATTTTCCCAAGTTTCTGAGCAAACTATGATATCATCAATGTAGATTATTAACCATCCTTCTGATAATTCTTCAGGAAATATGGTATTCATCATTCTTTGATAATGGGAAGGTGCATTTTTTATCCCAAATGGCATTCTTAAGTATTCAAAAATTCCACAATGGACTATTATTCTTAGTAGTTTCTTGGCATTGTCTGTTAAGACATTTTGATGAAAACCCTTAAGAGCATCCATAGCTGTGATGAACTTAGCTTGTGACAATTGGGTCAATGTCTCATGGATTCTGGGTATTGGATATCTGTCTGGAATGGTATAGGTATTCAGGGCTCTGAAGTCTCCTACCATCCTTGATTTTCCATTATGCCAAGTTATAATGACAGGTGTAGTAACTTCTACTTGTTCATTATGTCCAACCTTTCTTAGTACTCCAAGGTCCATTAATTCTTTAATGTGCACTTCTAAGGCTTCTCTAGCTCTTGGACTGGCTGGATAAGCAGGTCTTCTTAATAAAGGTGGGTAAGGCTTTTCTACATTAAGAATTATATCCACTTCATGTCCAATTATGGCACCTAGTGGCTCTTTGTCAGTTGCAAAGGCATTTTTGTACTTAAATAAGAGATCAATCAATTTTTCTCTCATTTTTTCTGTTAATTCTTGATTGAATTCTGCCTCTATGAGTTGTTCAGATATAAAAAGTTCCTTTTCTGGAATTTTTTCTTCATTCTTAATAACTGTGATTTGTTTTTTGTTATTTAAGAATCCAAACTTTTGTCTTTTGTTATCTCCTATGGTAAAATATCTATCCTTTTGGTTGGAGATATCTATACCATAGATTGATAAGTAGTCATTCCCAAGTATGAAATGATTACTAGTACAGTTGTCCATTACTACAAACTCTACTTTAATTCTGACGAATTGTGAGGGATGAGGAAAAATTAGTGTTAAATCAATTATTCCAAGGGGCTTCATGCTCTCACTTGCACTACTAAATTTGACACCTTGTATTGGCATAAGTTTTTCTTGCCAGTCTGGGACAATGGTTTTTAAATAACTTTTGCCAACACAAGTGCAATATGCTCCTGTATCCAAGTTAACCTTTCCTTCTTGGTTATCAACCATAACAATACTAATACTTGATTTTCCAGCTGTATATCCCATTCCTCTTGCAGGTTTGGTTCTATACATTTTGGCATCTTGTATGTTTGTTAGATTTGTGTCAGATGTTCCAACTTGTGGCAAGTTTGAGTTAACATCCAGTACTTCATAAATTATATCAATATTATTAATTTGTGCATTAATTATATTGATTTCATCACTTTCAGAGCTTTCTGACTCTTCTGTCTCTTTTTCAGAGTCTGATTCCTCTTCTTTGTCATTGTGGTTTTCTGTTTCCACAATTTCATTAATCTTTGCTTTTTTAAGGCAATTATTGGCTAAGTGTCCAATACCTCCACATTTATGGCATTTTCTTTGCTCATTATTGTTGGATGTATTGGGCTTAAAGGATTCTTTTGATTTATTTTTTTTGATAAATGGTTTATTTGGGCTTTTAATGTCCAATTTTTTCCAAGTCCTGCCAATTTTTGTTCTTGTCACTATATCTTCTAGTGCATTTATATACTCTTCTGTGGAGCATGGTTCTATGCACCTGCTTCTTAGGGCATGTTCTAGTTCCCCTCCACATTTTTTAAGTATTTTCATGTGCACCATCTTCTGTGACATTTCTGGGTACAGTGCATTAAGCCTTTCAACTTGTTTTAGGAACCAAGCTAAAGGTTTATCTTTCTCTGGGTCAAAGAAAGAGTTTTCAAATGCATTTTCTATCTTATACCTCCAGGCATCATTTGCCCACTTGGTGATTATTTCTTGTTTCCACCAAGACCAGGTATTTTTACCATTTGTTTGTCTTATGCCATAATACCATCTTTTTGCAGATTTCTCAAACAATGAGTGTAATCTTGCAGTGATTAATTCATCTGGTATGGCATAGTCTTCTTGTAACATGTCAATTGTTTTAATAAATGACATGTGGTCATATTCACCTTCTCCTGTGAATGTTGGCCATTCCTTCAATTGAGGTGCTTCCTTCATTAAGACTTGGTTATTGTCTTGGTGACTCAAGTCTGTTATGAAAGGATTTGACAATTCCTCTTTTGTTTTAACAGGGCTTCTTATATGAGAAAATGGTGTTGATAATTTTGGCATATTTAAATTAGCCTCATTAATTTTATCCATTTTTTCTGTAATAAGCCTTATTTCACTTTGAATATCATCTTTCAGATGCATTCTTGCTTCATCACTTTTTTCCACATGGTCCAAAAGTAATTTTTGGTGTGATGAAGTCTTTTCTTAAAATTTTTCTACAGAAATACTTAATTTATTTAATTTTTCTGTAAGATTGTCAATACTTACATCATAATTGATTGTCAAAGTCTTGTCTTTGATATCTTTTATGTATTTATACAATTCTTGTTGTCCTTGTATTAATTTTTGAGTATTGTCAATTAAATTCTTTGGTTTATTATTTTCAACAATAAACTTAATGTTGTCAATTTCTTTCTTGTTTTGCACAACAATTTTTGTTAAAGAAGATAAATTGTTATTTATTTCTTGTAGTGATAATAAACTGTCTTTAATTTCTTTTAGAGGTAATATACTATTTTTAATTTCTGTTAAAGTATTTACAACATCTTTGGACAAGGTTATTTCTTTGGGAAATGAGGTTGTCTCATTCTTTGCTCTTCCTTGTCCTTGAATTCCATCAAGGTTCTGGCCATGTTGAAAACATTGTCCATGGCATCCTTTTGGATTCTTGGGATTCTGTAGCTTGGGGAATATGGTTTCCTCCAATGCTTTTTCTTGTTCTTCTTCCCTTCTTGGGGAAGTGGGTTGGCTTGAGGCTTGCTGGTAGAAGCTACTGGGGCTTCTTCCTTGGTTGCCTCCCTCTTTTTGGCATGATAATCCTTGATTTTTTTTGATTTGAGGTTTGGATGACAGTGGATTCCATCCATTGGAGTATTTCACTATCTCCTCCTCTTTGAGGAACTTTTTCAGGATGTGCCAGGAGTTCATCACTCCTTGGTGTATTTGAGGCAGCATTTCCCAGTCTTTGTCCTTGTACACTGTGCAATACTGCTTGTACTGGCTCATGTAGATGTCTATTTGAGCCCTCTGAATGTGATTTGTACCTGTTTGAGTTACTCATACTTAGTTCCAATTCAGGCTCAGATATCATGGGCATTTCTGGGACTTGCCTTTGGGATAAGGCACTTCCTTGTGTGGATTCTGTTCCACTGGGGATATTGCCCTTTCTTTTCCCTTTTGAGGGATCAATTCTACTTCTGAGTCCAGCTCCATCTGATTGGATGGAGTATTGGGAACCTCTTCTGGTAGTCATAATTAAAGAATAAGAAAAAATAAAAGTATTTTAGAATAAAATTCTTTTATGGCAATTTAAAAAGAGGTGCTCACCTTCAGAGTCTTGAATGGTGGGCCCTGGAAAGTCTAATTTCTTAGCTTTCTTTCTTTTGGTGATAACTGGTGTTGGAGAACTTTTACAAGTCTCTTCCACCAATCTCTCAACAGTAGCTTGGTTGTCTTCTGTTGGGTTATCTTCAAACACTAAAAAAGACAAATAAATATAAGTCTTTTTATAATAAGTGTTATTTTTGGCAAGATATGGCAATTTTCCACGTAGAAATTCCTTTTATATCTTTGAAAAATTGAAATAAATAAAGAAATGAATAAAAATGAATAAAAATAACTTTTTTATTGGCTTTTAATATTTTTTAATATTTTTTAATATTTTTTATATATTTTTTTATTTTTATTTTTTAAAGAATAAAATAAAAAATGAATATGATTCTTATAAAATTAAATTATAATAAAAATTATTTTTGATTTATAAAATATCTCTTTTAATCACTAGAGTCACTCAAAGAAAGTTCTTGCCAGTCTAAGGATGTGAAAAACCACGTGTAAGACAGTACAATTGCTTTCCAAATGCCTCAATAGCTTTTAAAATCAATAAAATATAAAATTATTATATAATTTTTATGATTATAAATATAATTTATTATTGGATAAACCCAAATAGAATCTTTTGAAAGGTCTTTTAAGTAAATATCACGGCCAGGCCCCCAAATGTAAGGTTTGACTATGAAACAATAAGTAAAAATTACTAATTTTTTACTTATTGTACTCTGAATGTCCTTATAATTGAAATAAATAAGATTAAAATAATAATAATAATAAAGAAATATTATTATTATGGCGTAAAAATATTATATTATTAAATAAATATAATAATATAATTAATATTATATGAAATTATAATATTATAAATAATATATTAATATAAAATAATTAATATATTATAAAGCTCTTTATTATTGTTACCAACAAATAATAAAGGCGTGAAAAACTGTTTTTTATAAATAAAAAACAATTAATAACAATAATATTACTAATATTAAAGTTATATAGTAATATAAATACTATTTATATTAAATAAGAATTATTAAGAGTAATAATAAGAGAGAAATTATTATAATAAGATGAAATAACCTACTTTTAACACTTATAATAATTTTGAGATATTTTACGCCAAAAGAATATAATACAACTTTTTCAAATTGTATTTACAATAAAAAAATAAAGAAAATTACTAAAATTCTTGATTTTACGTGGAAATGAGTTTATAGAGAGATTTATAGCAAAAACAATTAAAGAATTGATTTAATCACGTAAAAATAGTGATTAATATAAAGATAGTCTTTGGTCTTTAATAATATAAGAGTTTTATATATAAAGAATAAAGAAATTACCTTTTATTTAATTGATTTAATGTTTTTGATGTGTCTGAGGGGTAAATAGAGTAAAAAGAGCTCTATTTATAGTAAATACCTCCCTCCTAGAGTCCAACAGGCTTCTAGTAGACGTGTACTGATCATATCCACTGGAATTGATCAATACTTTAAGGTTTGAGGGTGATTACATCATGATCAAACCATATTGCATCATTATTACACCATTATTTAGAGTTATCACTGTAACTCTAAGTTTGATGACATCAGAGGCTTGGCAGAACCCCAAATTTCGTGGATTTTATTAGTTTTAATCATAAACTAATAGTATTCACCAATTTTATCACTCTTAAGACTGTTAAACTTAATTTAAGGTTACAGTATGTGATCATAACAGCTCAATTTAAGCTCAAACTTTGATCCTCAATAACTTTAAAGGTTTTCTTGGTACAGCAATTCAGAGAGTGAATTCTGATAGCCCGACATAACCTTATTATTTTTCCAAGAGCTTTTCATTACATCATCAAAACTCTAATTTTGATGATTTTTCTTGTAACTCATCTTTTCTGGCGAAATTCAATATTTTAAACTTCAAACCTTGATTTCAGGGGGTTATACCCTGAATTTAATAATAAAAATTACGTCATTCTTCTCGAATAAACTAGTAGAATCTAACTGTATACTTTTTTTTAAGTTTGGACTACTTTCACAACAAAGTGGTCAACAGCTCTGTTGATTTTTATCAATATTTCCTCATAAGTCTTAACCTTGTTTATAATTTGCAAAATAAAGTTCATATCTGTGTTCTTACAGCAATTACGTGGTAACTTTATTTTTGGTTCATCATTCTAGCATGTATAGCTTAGAAGATATTAGCTATGATCCCTGAATATATGCGTTGACCAAAAAAGTGCATATATTCAGGATAATTCCTTAAGTATTGATTTTGGGAATTAGCTTATTAATTGTTTTATATGTGGATTTTTGTGGGGAATCCACTGGTACAATTTATTTCACATGTTGTTTCATTAGTGTCTGAGATAAATAAGTTTTTATGGTTTTTATAAGGTATTATACCTTATAATTCCTTAAATATTGACTTTACAGATATGCCATAAAAATGGTATATGTGTATTTTTCCATGGGGAATCCAATGGTATAGTTTGTTTTACATGTTGATTCATTGGTTTTTAAGTTAAACCATTTTTTGTATCAATTTATGGTATTTTAAATAATTATTTTTAATGTATAATTATTCTAAGTACTTTGAATATAATTATATTAAAGGTATAATTATTCTGAGTCTTTTTTGTGACCTTATTGGGTATGTGGTCATATCTCAAAGGCTCACAATTTTAGTCAATAGTCCCTTACAGGTTTTAACCTTGTTTATAACTTGTGAAATAAACTTAATTTCTGTATTTCTACAGTGATTACATGATGACTTTATTTTGGTTCATCACTCCATCATGCATATTTCAAAAGATATTAGCTAAAATCCTGGAATGTATGCATTGACCAAAAAAGTGCATATATTCAGCTTAATTCCTTAAGTATTGACTTTGGAGCTTAGCTTGTTGATTGTTTTATATGTGGACTTTTATGGAGAATCCAATGGTACCATTTATTTCAAATGTTGTCCCATTGGTCTTTGAAATAAATAAGGATTTGTGTTTTTTATAAGGTATTATTACTTATAACTCATTAAATATTGACTTTACAGATATGCCATCAAAATGTTATATGTGTATTTTGCCATGGGGAATCCAATGGTATAATTTATTGCAGATGTTTGTTTATTGGGCTTTAAGTTAAACCAAGTTTTTTGCCAATTTATGGCATTTTTGTAGCTTTAAGGTAATTATTTTTGGGTGTTGGTAAAAGCACGTAAGCCCTCACATGATTTTACCAAATTATGGCCAAACAACGTAAGTGACCTAATTTTCTTATAAAAATTCCTCAGGCTCAGTTTTGAGAATTTTTAACATTTGTTTTTGCCATATTGTTTCCAACATGGGATGTGAAGGTCCCCAAATTTTTTCAATTTTTTTTTCCCCAATTTTTCTATTTTGGGCAATTTGGTAAAATGGCCCATTTTTTTGAAAAAATTCATTAAAAATGTTCCAACTTATGAATTTCAATTTTTTTTAAAAAATGAAGGTGAGAATGTTGAGAATAACAAACCAGAAGCCCAACATTTTGGTATTTTTTTTGTAAGAACATTTGTAGGCCCAAAAAGTCCATGTTTTTTTACGTTTTTTTGTTCATGTTTGTTATTAAATTGAAAATGCCATTTATGATGAGTGGAAGTTAAAATTTGATTTTCGGCATTAGCAGTGCCATTTATCACATCAAAAGTGCCATAAATGGCATCACTAATGACATAATAATTCCATAAATGGCATCAAGAATGACATACAGATGCCATTTATGGCCAGAAAATTGGCATAAATGGCATTACAGCAATGCCATAAATTGAATTTAATGGCCTTGACAATTCCATTTATGCATTTAAAAATGCCATAAATGGCCTTAACATTGGCCTTAAAAATGGCATGAATGGCCTTAACATTGGCCTTAAAAATGGAATTAATGGCTTTAACTATAACATAAATGGCATCAAAAATGCCATTTATGGAATCAAAAATTCCATTTGTGGCATTACATAAATGGAATTAACAATGCCATTTATGGTGGTACCCAAATGGCATTATGCCATTGATTGCATTGATAATGCCATTAATGGCATTGTTAATGTGGCATTATTAATGCCATTTATGGCATTAATGGCATCAGAAATGTTGCATTTTTAATGCCACAAATGGCATTGTTGATGACATAAATGGCATTAATGGCATCAATAATATTTCATTGATAATGCCATTTATGGAACTGTTAATGCCATTTATGGAATTGTTCATGCCATTTATGGCATTGTTGATTCCATAAATGGCATTAATGGCATCAGAAATATTGCATTGATAATGCCATTGCCGGCACTGTTAATGCCATAAATGGAATTTTTAATGCCACAAATGGCATTAATGGCATCATAAATGCCATAAATAGCCATATTTCATTTAAAAACCATCCCTTACGTGTTTTTACCAATTGATGGTAAAAACACGTAAGGTTTTAGTAAAAACATGTAAACTCTTACGTGTTTTTACCAATACCCTTATTTTTAATGTATAATTATTTTAAATATTTCTTGTGACCTTTTTGGGTATGTGGTCATATCTCAAAGGTTCAGATTCCCTACCACCAAAAAAGATTGTACCACAATCTGATATGTGTAATTAGGGTATCATCCCCTGTCCTACCTCTTCAATAGACTTTGTTAGTCTTGAAGCTCAATAATTCTTAACTTTTCTATTTTTCAGGTTTTCTTTCATGTCTGAACGTTCTTAGTAGCTTATCAGCATTTTTTATATCTTTCCCAAGTAGCCATTCATCTTCTTGAGTTGAATTTCTACACCTTACAAGGTATTCTCTTTCTTTTTTGTGTCTTGTCCTTCTTTCTTTAAGGACTTTTACAATTTTCTTTTCTTCTCCTTCTTCCAAGGGGGGAATTTCAAGTGGGGGTTTATTTCTTAGTGGAAATAACTCCTTGTCACTTGAGCCGTAAGTTTTTATCAGACCTACAGGGAAAGTTGGGTGTTTGTTCATTAATTCACCTGTGAGTTCCAATTGCACAGCATTGGGTCCATGATGTGCTTTTATCATAAATGGTCCTGCAAAGGAATTTTTCAATTTCTTTGGACCTTTTATGTTATTGAAATTAAGGATTGATACTAGGACTAAGTCTCCTATTTTGAAGTCAGGCGGTTTATGACTTTTGTCCCATCTTTCTTTTGCATATTTGAAAGAATCTTGCATACATCTGTTTGCATGGTGTCTTGCTTTGTCAAGCATTATCTTAAAGCTGTTTGATGTTAAATGTATATCAACTAAGTCTTTTTTGAGGGTATCATAAGGAAGTCTTGGATTCCAACCTTTTTCTAGCATTTCTGGTGTTTTGCCAGTGGAAGAATGGATTGATGTTTGATATCCAGTTCAAGAGCTGGTATTAGTGTACACCAATCATGGCTAAAAACATCAGAATCTTTGAATTATAGTCCATAAGCACAGAATCTTCTCATCATGTCCTCCAAGGTCTGTATCATTATTTCTGCTAAACCATCAGTTTGAGGATGGTAAGCTGTTGAGAATGATAATTTTGTTCCAAACAAGTTATAGATATTTGTCCACAATGCTGAAGTGAACTTTGGGTCTCTGTCACTTATAATATTTTGGAATAAGCCTGTATGGCTAATAAATTTATTCCATATCATTATGGCTGTGTCCATAGCTGTGTCATCTTTGTGACATGGTAGGAACATGGGAGCTTTGCTATACCTGTCGACCAATACTAGGTGTGCATTATAGCTTCTGTCTCCTCCTGGAGGTAATGCTGTTACCCAATCCATATGAATGATTTCCCAAGGGGATTTTGGTTCTTGGATTTGAATCATCATTCCAAATTTCTTTCCTGTGGCTCTGTTAGCTTTTTGACATCTGTCACAGGTTTGGCAGTATTCTGAAACATCTTTCTTCCAATTTGGCCACCAAGAGCAGGTTTTCACTCTTTCTAGTGTTCTGTCTTCTGAAGGTTGTCCAGCTGCAACACTATCATGACACTCATGTTAAATAGTCTTTATCAGGGTTCTATCTGTTAAGGCCATAGCACATGTGTGTTTTGTTCTATGGTAAAGGATTCCATCAAGGAGGTGGAATATTCCTTCATCATATGCCTTTTTCCATGTTTCATCTAATTTTGATGAAAGTGATGGGTCTTTGCAGTCTTTCATTAGAAGTTGGCTTAAGATATGGAAATTCTTGTCTATCTTATAGCTTTCTTTAAATTGGTTAAAGAATTCTGTGCCAATGTCTGTAACACATATTCCTTCTATGTGGTGCTCTTCCTATGGTACCCATGCTGGATTGTTGGGGGTATTTGATAGAGCCCATCTGCTAAGACCATCTGCATTTTTATGAGTAGTGCCAGATTTATGAACAATAGTCATATTTCCTCTGTATTACTGGATAGCAATTTGCCATCTCAGCATATGTCTATTTTGATTTTTCATATTTAATAGAGATTTTACAGCATTACAGTCTGTATTCACATCAAATACTGTTCCATCCAAGTAATAATGTAATTTTTCTAAAGCCCACACTAAGCAGAGGAATTCCATTTGGCTTGCTCCATGTCTTTCTTCTGTTGGCTTTATTTGTCTTGAAATAAAACAGATTGGTCCTTCTACTGGTTTATCATTTATAATTTTTGTCTGGTGTAGTGCAGCACCTAGTCCTTCTCCACAAGCATCAATTTACAGTTTGAAGGGTAGTTTCCAATCTGGCATTAGAAGAAATGGGGCATTTGTCAAGGAATTTTTTAATTCTTCATATGCCTTGACTCTTTCTTGTGTCATTTCATAGACTGTTTGTTGGTCACATAGCTTATACAAGGATTTAGCAATTTTTGCAAAGTCCTTTATATGCTGTCTATAGTATCCAGCAAAACTTAGAAATGATTGCATTTCTTTTTTGGTTTGAGGCATTGGCTTAAGTAGTACTGCTGCTACTTTATTCTTGTCTATGCCTAGACTAAGTCCAGATACAACATGCACCAGGGCGAATCTTGCGTCAATCGTCGGCGATTGACTTCACGTCGCACCACAGTCAGTATAAAATCTTGCTTCAGTCTCGTTAGTGTCACTTTATAGTCACTGGATTTAGTGGGTCACGTCACGTCAGCGTCAAGACAACGTCAATCGTCACATGTGTCACATGAGAATGTCACTCAAAGCCCAAACCCGTTTCAACACTATTCGCAACGTTTGGGTAATTTCACCTAATAGCTTCCGCCTCCCCAACGCTTAGCATGCTTACGCGCCCGCACCACCCTCCAGATGAGACTCTGACACTGCCTGCCCCCCATCTCCGTCCTCACCACTCCTTACGCTTTCACACCCCCACCCTTACCATCCTTACGCTTGTGTAGTGCCCTCCCAACATGCTCCCGACACTGGTTACAATCCTTACGCTCGCGCAGTGCCCTCCCGACATGCTCCCGACACTGCTTACGATCCTTACGCTCGCGCAGTGCCCTCCCGACATGCTCCCGACACTGCTTACGATCCTTGTGCTCGCGCAGTGCCCTCCCGACATGCTCCCGACACTGCTTACGATCCTTACGCTCACGGAGTGCCCTCCCGCCATGCTCCCGACACTGCTCACCATCCTTACGCTCATGAAGTGCCCTCCTGACATGCTCCCGACACTGCTTACGATCCTTATGCTCACGGAGTGCCCTCCCGACATACTCCCGACACTGCTTACGATCCTTATGCTCGCGGAGTGCCCTCCCGACATACTCCCGACACTGCTTACGATCCTTATGCTCGCGGAGTGCCCTCCCGACATACTCCCGACACTGCTTACGATCCTTATGCTCGCGGAGTGCCCTCCCGACATGCTCCCGACACTGCTTACGATCCTTACGCTCGCGCAGTGCCCTCCCGGCATGCTCCCGACACTGCTCACCATCCTTACGCTCATGAAGTGCCCTCCCGACATGCTCCCGACACTGCTTACGATCCTTACGCTCGCCTAGTAGGTACCCTCCCGACATGCCCCGACGCCGCTTACCATCCTTAAGCTTCCGTACTACATCCATAGTGTGTACGGTGGCTTGTTGGCGTACACAATGGACGCCATCGCCGAAATATGCTGAGTGGCCTTCTCTGCCAACAGGACCTCAGGGGAAATTGGTCAGTATATTCACAATGTTGTGGTTAGGGTTTAAATCATGAGACTCGCAAATTAAAACCTAATAAGTGGACTATTTAAGACAAGAATTGTGTCTCCTTTTTCGCCGACAAAACCATTTTATCTCATATCATTCAAATGGAACACTTTGCTTAGTCCTTACCTCATGAGCGTTGAATAGTTCAAAAGTTGACTTTAGTAGGTTTCTCACTAGTCAACTTTATTCAATGTCTCACAGGGAAGTGATTTCATTTGCATGATATGAAATAATTTGCAAAACATCGCCTCCTTCAATTTCCCGCCAAATCGCATTTTGCAAATGCGATTATTTTACTTCCACCTACTTTCTTCAATTTGGATATTTTTATTCAAAATTTTCAAACAAGTTATCAATCAACTCGTCACCATCACTTTGCTTACTAAACTACCTCCACAATGGCCCAAACCCCGGGAAATTGAACGGAATTTAATGAACGACCAACTTCAGCCCCAGAGAGTGGAAGTGAAATCTCTGATATGGCCAGTAGTCGTGAATTAGGCATTGAAGCAGAGAGCCAGTCACATGAAGATAATCAAGATCCACCAGCTCTTCCAGAATGTGAGTATACATCCATCTTGAGTATTTCTAATCTCTCAAAACCTGATATTGTGTCATAGCCTTTATTTCAGGTCAACCGCCAAGCTCTCAGAAACCAAATTTTAAAAGTTATGAGAAGGAAAAGACTGTTGAACCTTGTGCACCAACAGAAGATGATGGGCAAGATGATGTAATTTTCAGTGGGGAGGTGGAAATTATATCCAAGGAACAATTTGTCTCCAACATTGCTCAAACAATCCCAAGGCTCGAAAAAATTCAAAATGATAGTAAAATTCCTGATTATGTGCGTCAAAAGATTGCTGAAGCCATGAGCCTCCTCAAAATGGTTTTGAACCGTAAGTCCATTACTAATTCAAAAAAAAATTGATAAAAATAGCTTCTTACAATATATGGGCAGGTGTGGAGGTGGGAGAATCTCTACCTGAAGGATCTCAAGTCGTAATTGGATTTCCAGGCAAAGGATTAGGAAAAAGACCAAATATACATGCGACCAAAAAAACCAACAAAAAACGCTGTACCTTTGAAGCCGCAAAGGATTCCCGGGATCAAGGTGATGAAATGATCAATGTTGAAGTGGACCATATTGATAATGAACCTCCGCATACTGAACCCCCCCCATACTCAATGAAACAATCCATGATGAAGCTCCACATACTGAAAGCCCCCCGATACCCAATGAAACAATGCATGATGCAACCCCTGCCGCCTCTCCTCAGAATATTCAAGCCCCTCAAGAAAGGGAAACAATTAAACATGATACAATGGGACGAGATATGACTGATATAATTCCCGATGCTGAGCCCGAAGTGTCATCCGCTGCGAATTTTCAAGGAATATTTTTATCCCGCATGGAAGAGTTTGCAGGCATTTTGAATTATCATTCCAATATTTCTCAACAATCATGGAAAAGGGGGCTTGATAATATCAATAGGATTTACAAAAATAGATGGGACAATTTACCAACCAAGGATGCTCATACATTCCTGCCCGTTGGTATTAAGGTGATCAGTAACCGAGATCTTAAAATGTCCGCTTGGCTGCAGGACCTTGAGATGGCAGGTGAGTTCTTTTTATCTTTGTGCATGATACTTGATTATTGGCTGTTGACTGGTGATATAAATTGCAATATACAGGGTTAGATTTTTTTAAGCCAACCGAAACAGAAGCGTTTTTTGATTACAACATTTGGAATCTCAAATTGATGAAGGAATCAGCTAAACCTCCAGATAATCTCCCCAAATCTGAACACTCCTTCTTCAAAATGGTTCAGAGCCTTCTTTACCCCGCCAATCCAGTTAAACATTTTTCGGCAAATGTTATGTTTGAATCCATTAGTTTAGTCTCATACGATGTGATTGCACCCAAACCGTATGTTGCACCAACATCAAATTCGACTGATCCTCTTGGACTCGAACGGGGAGCAGTTGAATACCTTGCCTCCTGCTTGAGTAAATCGAAGCAACGTGCAACCCAACTCAGTATTGAAGGTGGCGGCGCTGACAATGAGATATCCACAAAGCCGCACAAGAACCTGGAGGATCTAATGGATACAGTTACCCATTTGATGATTGCGTACAACATGGTACGTGCACATACAAAGGTCGAAGTTAATGGCATCAAAGGCAAACTCACGAACTCAAAAAAAAATGAGGCCATCAAAGATCTTTTGGCGTGTCACAAGAATCTCGGAATAAATGGAATTTGCTATGGTATATTAGCGGCATTCTGTGCGGCGGGGGTTCGTGGTTTGATGGTATGCTCAGATGACTGGAGAACAAGCTCAGTTAAAGGGGCTTTATCACTAATTGACATTTCCGCAAAAATTTCAGAGGGTAAAAATCTAGTGGAGCCAGTGTGGATACGTACTAATAAGTATATATGTAATTTACTGAATAAAAGTTTCTTCTCATCAGAGTCTTTTAACCCCACTGTACCTCTTAGATTTGAATTTGCACGATGCTTAGTATTAGACTTTGGTGATGCCTGGGTGGCGAAACGCGGTCTTGGTTCAAGTGATGAGGTCACCTTGACGGTACCCAGGTCAGCTAAACTCACAACCAGGATTGACCCGTTTTAGATTAGCTTTGTACTAGATAGATTGTAATTTAATTTTGCAAAGTGATTTATGAATTTAATAATCATGACTTCCTATCCTACTACTGCCGGATGCCACAGTCTGAGTACCAATAGTAATTGTACGGCGGCATGCCTCCGTACATCATTGCAAAGACTCCGCCAAGACGCAAGCTGAGTCAGGCTTTGTGCCCGCGAGTAGCACACTCGGGGGCATTGCGGGAAGTCGCGTTTATCACTCCCCGCCAGCCCATAATAGGCAAAATGTTCCTGTGTCTTTCAAGAGGACTGGGATAACTAGGGATCCGCAGCAGGATGCATATTGCATTTGCGTGTGCTTGCAATATTCCAAATGGTTGGATTGGAAAGTGACTGCATGGGAACATCAATATGTAAAATTGAATAATGCACTATCCACTGCAATTTTTAGGTTCAGGTATTTGAGATCGCGAATTCGCGAAGGTCAGGTGTGATCTTTCTTTTTAGCCACAATTAAAAAAGATTCATCGTCCGCAATTCAATTTAGGTTGTATTAATAAATCAGTAATCATTTGGTTTCATTTCATTTTCTGCTGCAAGCATGCCATTCACGAAAAAAGGAAAAGAGCGTAGAAGGGAACTCGCGAGAAAGCGTTGGGCTGAGGAAGGAAAGTGTGAGCTTCTCGCTTAATCTCAGTGTATATATATAGATATATATATATGCTTCCACATTTATGTGGCACCCTCATTGGGCCCCACGGAAGAACATTGGCTTTAGTCGGTTCAGATTGTGCCAATGTCCTGTGGGCTCCAACAGGGAAGTCAAAGGATGTGTGCCAAAGAAAGCTCCTTGGCAGTATCTGATATCTTGTGTGCTTCAACACATAGTGATCCCGCAACCACTCGGTAATAGTAGCAGATCCCAAAAGACAAATGAGCGCAAAACCACCCGAATGAATAGGTTTTTTTCCTCCTCTCGCCCAACAGCACAAATATCAATGCCAGTATCAGCAAATATCACCCCAAGTGAAATTCGGAGGGTGGTGGATGTCAATCAGATCAAACGCATTCACTTCGGCCGTGTGGCAATTTTCTCTTCAACCGGATTACTCATTGCCCTTGTTGAATTCCGACCATTCACAACAATGAGTGAAGTCGAGGTCAATCAATGGGATGAATTATCACAATTCTTATTTCGCGAAAAGAGGTTCACTGACCCTATTGCAACAAATGGAGCATTACTGGAGGGATTTATGTTCGCGATTGGGTGGTGCAAATGCACCACGAAGAATGAACAATTTGGTCTGTATGGTAGTGCTGGAAAAATTGAAAATGCAAAAGATGAATGGCGGGACCGAGGGGCCAATCTTAGCTCGGTGGGTCGCATTCTAGGTCAATCCTTACAATATGTTGGGGATAATTTATTTCAGAAGATTCAAAATTGCTACAACTCATTGGGGGTTCCGTCTTTTGATCAAGTCAAGTATGAAGGCAATAATCCCGCAAATCAGGGTGCATGTGAGTTTGCTTCGGCACTCACTTTCACCATGAATGGATTCAAAAACGCACCTCATGTTGATAAGGATGCATCGCTGTATGCTTCGGGATGGTGGTTTCAAGCTGATAAGGAGACCGGCCAAATTCAAAGAGATGCATCAAAGCGGTGTACAGGGGGGAAATTGATTTTCCCAAATGAGCATTTTTGGATTGATCTATCCGATTGTCATGGGCTCATTCAGGTAGTGTGGGCCAGCAGTACATTTCTTCATTATACTGATCCAGCACAGGACAAGGAAAGCACGACACTAGTGGGTATGTCCGCACAATGCTCAAGGAGGTTGGCAAAAACAATGTGCCGAAAAAGCCACGGCTATTATGAGATTGGCGAGGGAGCGGCCTATCAAATCAGGGATGGTAATACAATCTCACCCCAATTCAAAGAGTGAGGCAGTCGGAATAGTAGCGTGATTGGTAGATAATGGTGGGGTAAGGCAGAGGACAATATACACCAGGATTGGATGGTTTCGAGTGCGGGAGATGGGGTGTCTCACATGAAAAAGGGGTGAAGTGGATTATGTACAGAGGCATGCCATCGTACATATGCCAGGTTTGTTGCTCTTGTCCAGGATCCCAACGCTTCAACGCGAATCCTTATGCTTGTGCAGGTTCCGACAATGCTAAAAGTTCCTTATGCCTATGCGGGGTGCCGACGCTTCACACGCCAATCCTTACGCCTGTGCAGGTTCCCGACAACTCACACGCCAATCCTTACGCCTGTGCAGGTTCCCGAAAGCTCACACGCCAATCCTTACACCTGTGCAGGCTCCCGACAGCTCACACGCCAATCCTTAGGCTTGTGAAGGTTGCCAACAATGCTGACAATTTGTTACGCCTATGCAGGCTCCCGAAAATTCACACGCCAATCCTTACGCCTGTGCCGCCTCCCGACAGCTCACACGCGAATCCTTAGGCTTGTGAAGGATGCCAGCAATGCTGACAATTTCTTACGCCTTTGCAGGCTCCCGACAATTCACACGCCAATCCTTTCACCTGTACAGGCTCCCGACAGCTCACACCCCAATCCTTACGCCTTTTCAGGCTCCCGACAGCTCACACGCCAATCGTTACGCTTGTGAAGGTTCCCGACAATTTAAACAATTAAATACATGACTAAGATTAATAGCGTGTGACCATGGGAACGGCAATTTCTCATGAATCTGGAGTGGATTGCTCACATGCCGGAACCTCCCGCTTTTTTACAGTTAAGATTTGATATGGCTCTAAACAATGGAGGAAGAAAATATAGGAGGCAGGAATGGTGACTATTGGCGCCTTTTTGGCAAAAGATTTTCTCACATACAAATACTAACTCAAACTTTTGGTGGGGCACTTACAAAAATTATTCTCACCCAATAGTAAATATGAATCATTGAGGAATTATAATAAATTCACGTGAACAAAGAATGCAAGAGAAATTGAAAATATCTTTCATTGAATACAAATAATTTATCTAAAGGAGTGTATTACAAAAGGTAAAAAGAGGAAAGAATACGATTTTTTTTGTGGATTTTATTTTTCTAAGAATTTGGAGACTATCCCAGTGATGTCCTCCATTGGATAAGCCTCTATCGCCTCGCCAAGGAGGGAGTTTAGTTCCTCCCGGAATTCCCGGTGGGTCTCATTTCGATGAGCTGCATCCACAAAAGGAATCATGTGGAGCAACCGACGATGCTCCAACAAGATTCGGTTGATCGATTCATGGACGATTGCTCGAGGAATCATTAGTATCGGGCGCAGGTCGGTGAATTCCTGGCGAGCGTCATCATAGGAATGAGAGGAGCTTGGCACCGGGGGGGAGGAGGCGGTTGGGTTCTCGGCGTCAATGGGAGGGATATCCGGGGAAGGAACCGGGGTAGGAGTGGTGGGAGGGGGAACAGGAGGGGAAGGTGGGGGAGTGGGTGAAGAAGAAGGTGGAAGGGGAGGGGGAGGGGGGGATCCGACTGGCATATCGTCCATGATGATAATGGAGCGGGGAGTTGCGGGACGAGCTGGAGATGGTCGAAGGAGGGGTGAGGAAAAGTTGAGTTGAGTTAAAAAAGGGAAATAGGGACTTACCAAAAGGTTCCTCCGTTGATTGCGTAGGAGCCACCTCAGGTTGAGGCTCACGAGTCGCAATATCCTCAGGTGGTTCGGAGGATGGACTCGGGCCAGGAATAGGTGGCTCATCGTGCTGGGAGGCTTCTACAAAATGAGGAAGAGTCAGTTAACTTGATGCAAAAGTGAAAATGAGAAAAGAGAAAGTTGGCTGCTTACTGCGGAATAAGTCCTCAGACCATCGGGTGCCACTCGGGCCTGGAGTGGGTTGCCGCGGGGTTTGCTCACGAGGCAAAGTAGGAACGGGAGAGTCTTGTCGGGGGGGATTCGGGGGGTTTGGTTCTATGAGTAATGGAAAAAAGTGAGTATTATTGCGTGAAGATAAATGAGATAAGGAGGAGAAAGAAAACTTACTTTGGCGTTTGAATCCCATCGGTGACAAGACATGGTGACGATCAGCCCAAGCTCGAATGTCCTCTTTCCATCGCCATCCTTCATCGGCCGGATAATCACTTTGCTCAGGTCAAGGAGTGAAGTGACCATTGGATGGTGGCCTAGGAGGGGGGTGGACAAATTGATGCTTGAGGGGACTGGGCTAATCGTCCTGAATCGTTCCCGCTGGCCTGTTTGGGGTCCCGGGGGCCACTCATGCTCGGAAATCGTTTCATCATCATCGGCCACAAAGCAGTCCTGGCGAGGGCGTCTTGGGCGGGAACTCCTCTGGCCGCGGGGTCGGAAGGGGCGGACGACGAACGAACATTTCTTGTGTGCTTGTCGGCAAGCATCACAAGCGTCGGTCGTCGTCAAGGAACGAATGCAGGGGATACCCCGCTTGGTGCATAACGTGCACGACATCTAAAAACAAAACAAAACAGGTTAGTAACTGAATAGAAAGTAAGCAATCAAGAAAGAAAAGGAAGACATATGATGATTTATAATTTTAAAACGGAATTCAAATTAAAAAAGCGCTAGTAGGAGGTTTTTAAAAGTCTAGAAGAGAGTCGTGAAGAAAGGGAATTATTAATATTGGATCATAATGTTGACAAAAGTTTAATTGGAGAAAACGTACAAAGTAGATAGAAGTGGGGTTCTGAAAGTATTAGCAGGAAAAACAAAAAGCGAGCAGGAAGGGGAGTGGGGTTAGTCAAGTGCGAAAGAAAAGACTGGAAAGGCAGGAAGACGAGGGGGAATACGCACAAGAAGGACAAACGCAGGTGAGGTTGAACGAAGTGGAGCGGGTGAGAGAGAAAGTGAAGTGCGTGTCGTGTGAAGATGGTCTTTTATACCATGGTGAAGCTGAGACGATCTCAGCAGTTTCAGCACCCGCAAAAGTCTCAGCTTCAAGGCATGTGGGCAAAATTGAAGCTGAGTCTCAGCGAATGCTGCAACTGGGAAGTGAAATGCTCGTGTGAGGCAGAAGAACAATGGGGGTCTGGCTGAGTATTGCAATTTATTGAGTTGTCAAGCTGAGTCAAATCCCCCTTGTTTGCTTAAATAGCCACCCAATCACCCAGGAGGGTGGTCGTGAGGCCCATGTTGAATGTGCATTGTGGGTGCAATGCACAAGTGACCCATGCAGAAAAGCACCCGGTGCATTTGGTCACAAGTGACCGCGGCGAGATTACCGGCCATATGGCCTGGTAATAGTATGTGAACAAAGGGGGGGGCTGTAAGACAAGTGAATACAGCGTGAGCTTGCCTCGACCCATTGCTCAGGTTTGCTTTCGGGTCATAATTGAAATGCTCAGTGGCTGAACATTTTAATTGCACAGTAATTGAACAATTGATATAACAATATCAAATGCACCGCTGAGTATTGCAATTTATTGAATTGTCAAGCTGAGTCAAATCCCTTTTGTTTCCTTAAATAGCCACCTGATCACCCAGGAGGGTGGTCGTGAGGCCCATGTTGAATGTGCATTGTGGGTGCAATGCACAAGTGACCCATGCAGAAAAGCACCCGGTGCATTTGGTCACAAGTGACCGCGGCGAGATTACCGGCCATATGGCCTGGTAATAGTATGTGAACAAAGGGGGGGGCTGTAAGACAAGTGAATACAGCGTGAGCTTGCCTCGACCCATTGCTCAGGTTTGCTTTCGGGTCATAATTGAAATGCTCAATGGCTGAATATTGGAATTGCACAGTGATTGAACTATAGATATAACAATATCAAATGCACCATGCTGAGCCATTGCTCAGTCGTTTTTGTATGCGCGCACTCTGAGCATTTGGCACAGCATCGGATGACATTTCAGCCAGGTGCAGCATTTCACACGCTTTGGTGAAGTGCTCCAAGCTGAGCCTTCCAGTGAGCTATTGTAGAATTAATTCATTCCATGGCTTTACTGAGCACTTTCACACGGTGCTTTTGACCATGACATGGTCAGCTTGCGTGTGCAAATCGGGTGAAACGCAATGCTGAGCATGTGGAACATGAGCTACATAAATGCAAACGATCGGAAGGTGCATGCACATTTGCTATATGCATGCAGGCTCAAGTAGTATTACACCTTCCTGATCAGTACAGTACAGTCGACACTGTAGTACGCAGTACACCTTTGTAAAAGTATGCTGCAGGGCAGAGCAAAAGCTGTTCAACAATGTAACGTGCAATCACGTCAAGCCATCGAGTCATATATCTCAACTGCATCCCTTTGATGCACCTTGCTGGACAGCTCTGCCTAACTACGGCACAGATGCGCATGTAATGCAAGTTAATGTAAGTGGGTCATAATGGGATGACTTATTATTTGGGTCATACACAAAGAGTTGATTCACTCCGGTGCCATTGTTGGGGCAAACAATGACTGGCCCGCTTGTTCATTGTCGGGCAGCCACACGCTTTCATACGCACCCCCGATGGGTCATACGCAGGCAGCTTTCACACGCCTGGAAGACATTTTACTGCCAGTCTTCCAGCTGCCTATTTTCTTGGTCGGGTTGTCAGCTTGACTGCAGACGCTCACCTGCTTGCGCGTGGAAACCTGAGGCCAATCAGTGTGGATTTGCTTCAGCCTCATCCACATTAGAATAAGAATCCCAGCCTATGATTGCTGAGGCTGGTCATGTTTGCGTGGGTATCTCCCACCGCGGGTCATTTTCTTCACGTTCTCACACGCCCCACGCAAGTTGTGGCACGTGGCTTGCAGCCAAAAAATCCCTTGGGCGTGTGGCCTCTTTCCTCCAGAGTTCTGTACGCGCGTGAGGCAAAGACCCGGATGCCAATCTCGGTGGATTAGTACTCGCCTCAAACGCCATAGGGGTGAATGTATATGTGGATCACGGCTCACGGCTGGCGCCCCCTTTGATCATCCCACACATTCCACCCTGGAAGCCCAGTAGGCATCAGTCAGCAAAAAACTTCAGGCAAAACCAAAGTCATGTTTGGTGGCATGCCACCGAACATATCTCACCCGCCCACACACAAACATCCCCACAGTGAGATTGCCCTTTGAAACGGCCAACATTGCCCAGTAGGTCCCTGTGCGACAATTAACCTGGGGAAGATATGCATCCACGTTCGCTGTCACACCAGCGAACATGACTGCATGCCTCTAATATGCCCTCCACAATAAGTTGCTCCAACCCACCAAATTTTGGATATGCTAATGTCAACCTTGTTCCACCAAAGGGTTCGTAACTCACTGCAGATCCAGCAGTCATAATGGTGCACCCACAATTTGGCCACCTTGCCTTGATATATGCCCCAAATCGGATATGAAAATTATCAGACCAAGACGCCCACCCCCATCAAGACCATGCACGTAACCACAGGCCATCCCCCCTTGACCCCATTGCTGCCTCTCATATAAGCTCCCCACCTGCGCTTATCAGTCTTCATTCCGTTTAGCTAACCCTTCCCAATCATATAATGTCCGACTATCCCCAAATAATTTAAAATAGCTATCATGTCAACCCCTTCACAGCCACTTTGGATTGGGATGATTAATATTCGTATTCAAATAAATAGTGATATAACCTTAAATCCTGAGAATTCCCACTTAGGTTCTTGGATTATCCTATGGCATAATCAACACAACATATTTGTATATCTCCCCAATCACCAGCATGCTATTTGCTCTCTCCCGGGAACCCTTTCCCAAACATTGATACCATTCCTTGGGGCACCAAAAACGTTCATGCACTGTGGTCCTGGTGGGGCATGGATTGAAAATTGCCAATCCAATCCTACTCAAATATTATTTGTTGAGGGAGTATTTATGACTGATGCCAATGATCCCTCCTCATCTCAGAAGCCCAATCTAGCATTGATGTTCTTCACATGGTATCCGAACATTCTATTCATAATGGAAAGCTTTTGAACACAAGATTTCAAGCTTAAAATGCCCAAAGAATATGACTGTACTACTCATTGTCAATGTCAACTCTTTACTCCGACCTTTCCCGCTTCAAACTCGATGCCTGCTTCATATCCTGCTGTTTCAACATTGATTTCCAAGCAAAAACTGATACAATTACCCAGTGGATCAGACCTCCCCATGATGACCCCGCCCCATTCCATTATTCAAACCCCCCTCCTCCCTCATCAAAAGACCGGACCAGCTTTTCTCTGGGATCGAGAAATCCCCAATGGCCAATCAGCCCGTAACCTTTGGGCAACCTCACCCCCAGGATCCACTTTTAATGCCAGGCACATCATTACAAACAAGGTCGTTACCTCATTTGAATCCCTTTTGACCAATACCCCTCTTGGAGGACTGCTTGCGGATGATATGGGATTAGGTAAAACCATTCAGGCCATTGCTCTAATTGGTACCTCCAAGGAGCGGATGATTGCAAACCCCCATCGCTCCACGCCCACCATGATCATCTGCCCCCCTCGCTTAATTACCAACTGGCAATCAGAAATATCCAAGCATGCTCAGGCTGGAGCACTGCATGCCAAAATCTACCATGGTCCCACTCATCACTCATTATCCCAAGCCAACATTTTAAAATATGATATCATCATCACTTCTTACAATACTATCACCCAAGAATTTAAGCAAACCAATCCCTCTACATCATTCATTTTTCAAATCAATTGGCATCGTAATATTTTGGATGAAGCACAGTGAGTGGCTGAGCTTAAACGATTCAAATTACCTTTTATATCCAATAACCCTTGCCCCCTCTTATAGCTATATTCGCTCTCAATACACTGCCACTCACCGTGCCATTAATAGCCTCCTTTCATCCCGTCGAATATGTTTAACGGGCACACCTATTCACAACACCATTTATGACCTTTTGGGCATAATATCATTCATCACTCAACCCCAGAGCGCCGATCAAGATAATTGGTCACCATTCATCCTGAGTAGTCTTTCAAAAGGTTGCAATGATATTTTGCATTTGGCATTGCGGCATTTAAGTTTGCGCCGCACCAAAACCACACATCTCAAATCCCTCCCCACTATTAGCCATCATTATGAGCTGCTCCCACTCAACCCAACCATGCAGCAAGAATATTCCACATTATATGAAGAATTCCTATCATCCAAAACCAAAGGACCAGGAGAGTTTTTCAGAAATATTAATAAGCTGCGAATATGTTGTAACCATCACATCATGCTTAACACAATTGCGGAGGCGGAGTTGGAAGACCCCAAGGGCAGGAGCACTCAGGATAACTCCCCAAGAATCACACGAACTATTGTGGATGTGGAAACATGCATGATGAGTAGTAAAATTGCACACCTCCTACAAAGCTTAATGAAGAACAAACAAACAAGGTGTGGTCCAACGAAATCGGTGGTTTATACCCAATGGACCCAATTTCTAGATTTGTGTGTTAATTCTAATATGCATCCATTACCAATTGACTCCATCTGACTTTTTTATATTGTAGAATTGGTATTGCTCTTGCCCATCACTCTATCCTTTCAGCACGAATTGATGGAACAATGACACCACGAGCGCAGGAGAAGGCGCTTGAGAATTTCTTCAACAATCCTGAATGTGAAGTACTCATTGCATCCATTGCCGCGGCTGGAACTGGCCTCAATATAACTTGTGCTAATATAGTCTATTTAATGGTGAGGGGCCCCCCAAAATTCTCCCCTGATTTTCGGACCCTGACATCCACATTTCCAGGAGCCCAATTGGAGCCCAGCCATTGAGGCTCAGGCTGTTGATCGTCTACATCGTATTGGCCAACAACGACCTGTACAGGTCATCCACTATATCACTCCTCATTCAGTTGAGGTCAACATGCGGAAGGTACCTTTCAAGCTCATCTTTCACTTGATTGTATTACTATTCTGAAATCCTTCCTTATGGGAATGCCATATTCCAATAACCAATAGGTCCAAGAAAAGAAAAAATCATTAACTGCATGAGCCTTACTGATATTATATAATTTGTGATTGACAAAGTTGATAACTCCTGTTGACTCTGGCACAGGTCCACAATTATGAACACCATGAGCTGGATCGAACTTCTTCAATATTTCCTCAATGAAAATGAGCAATAGAGTATTATTGCAAGGGAGACGGTGATACATTTCAATTCATATTGTCTATATTCTAACATATTTAGCAAGTTTTTGCATCCTTAAGAGATAATAATCAGATTTTATTACACCTGCACAAATAATTCACAAAATTTTAATTTGTCACAGTGCTATACCATGACAAATTACTAAGTTATTGCAGAGCATCACCATTAGGCCTAATAACTGGCATGTCAAGTATCTTGAGGGCGCTAGTCTGCATCTTACTACAGCCTTTGAGCCAATCTTGATCAAATACCTGAAATGATAGGCCTTCCGGAATATCACCATCATCTGTCGATCGTAATTCTGGCAATCTATCAATAGTTTTTTTACCCTTTTTTTTAATCCGATTACAAAACTCTATGTCTCTATCCATTTTCAATACCAAAACATTAAATAACTGGGAGCGCCAGCGTAATCCCACTTTGTGGTAAACTTGACGGCCATTTTCCAGTACCTCCTCAGTATCTGAGCATACTCGAGGGTCATTGAATTGTGATGCTAGGATGGGAAATTTAGCCGTATCACACCATTCACGACGGCGCTCACAGGTCTGCACATAATCAAGTGGATCATCATCAGACTTGGTCCACAATGAAGAAGAGATACAGTAACTAACTCTTTGACAAATCTTTGCGAGCTTTTGATTCTCTTTCTTTTTTACCAAATACTCGGCATCCTTTTGAATAGACTTCCATTCTCTTTTCAAATAAGTGAAATATCGCTCCATTAAAGCCGCCACGACCCCATAGTTGTTATGATCCTTGTTCCAACAGTAGTGATGATACTCAGTGCTGACAAGTGCAAGACGGAATGTACAGTAAAACACCATAGACATCAGCTTGTTGAACGGATGTTGCCATGAGCTCTCCCAGTCCCAAGTGAATCGCTTTAGTCCTAGCTTGTGGAGCTCATTTTCGCAGTAGCTTTGGAAACCCTGAGACTGAACCTGTGTTGATGGCTCATTGAAAACATCCTCGGGGACATATCCGAGATGACCAGCCACTTGAATTGTAATTTCACGCTCTTCTGTGCTGGGTGGTGCTGGTAGTGAGGAAAAATCCTTATCCCTAACTTTGAGTAGGAACAGGCAATGTGCGTGTACTGCTGATCTCATTCCATGGACATTCTCTGGAAGTTCTGCCTTCAACCATTTTTGTTGCTCCTTCTGGCTTGCACGTTTCGCCACATTGTGAGCTTTGCGGGCCTGGTTCCTTTGCTGTCTGACCTCGGATTGTTCAAGCATACTCTGGGCGAGGCCCAGCTGAGGATGGGTGAACTCACTATTTGATTGAGTGCCTTGCTCATGCGCTGTGAAATTGTCCCTCCTTGGTTCATCATTTCTTTCACTTTGAGTCGGAGACATGTTCTCATCCTCATCATCCACCATTGTTTCTCTTGATGTACTGGCATGACCCGTTCTTGGTTTGGAGGCATATGGATGATGACGTCCAGTGACTTTCTCTTTATGGACCAGAGGTGAAGACGCATAAAGTTCATCCCCTGCCATGCAAATCATCAGTTAACACATCAAAACATTAATGAAGACTGGTCATCCTCACGATCTTCAATTGGCTCCTGAGATCGGACTTACTCGCCTTTAGGTGCCATATCTAACCCATGAAACAAACATATCAAATTGTGAATAAGTTTCTACTCCAAAATTCAAATGACTTACTTTGATGAAGCATCAATACTGGATTTCCCTCCGACAGACCGCTCCAAGATACATTTTCCCAAGGTCTTTTTCGTCGCCCCCCATCCACGCGCCTTTCATCACCCACATGAACCTGAGATCCTGATGGAATATTGAGGGTTGGCTGTTTACTTTGGCCAAAGGGATCCTGGGATGCGACTGGATTCCGACCAGGATTAAGGAGGAACTCACGTGGAAATTTTGATTGGGGATTAGCGTGTGAGGAGATTTGAGGTGTGCCTTCTGGCCCCTGAGACACATGAATTTGTGTATTAGTGGGATTCGGGGGAATTGGAGTGACGGAAATATTTGGGATTGACCAAGTGCTTGAAGTTGGAGCCTTTGGATTGCCCACATCAATGTTAAGACCTGATACATTCATTGAGGATGCGATAGGGGTTGTGAGAGGAATGTTGGGACTCAATGGTGACTGTGTTTGAACATATTCTATGCTAGATTCACTATTTGAGTCATGAACAGAACCTGAACGGGATTTATGTGACTTGAAAGATGACATAAGGGCCGAAAAAGTACACTAATATTTTTAACTAGATAAAACACCTCAGTATTATGATAAAATAGAGTGATATGAGATGAAATCTTTTCAAATTTAGAATAGAGAAATTCTATGAATAGTTGGAACTAAGTGTTGTGTGGAAGTCGGATAAGACTCTTTTGAGGAGAATCCTCCCTGCCTCCTCTTGAGCTCCTCCGCTTTTGTCGGAAACCACCCTGCACGGCCTACCAGCATATAATGTGATATTTCCTTGATCTGAAAGGGGACCCATCATCCATAGGTAATCATATTTGGTAACATTTCCGCCTCCCCATTGTCACATTTTGTGAATTATCCAAACTGCCAATATATGCATTGAAATTCCACAACATTGTACATCTGTAAAGGGGTATATTCATGAAGGATTTACCCACAAAAGAGACATCACCTTTTCACGAAAGGCAAGAAAATCCAAATCACATTCCAACTGATTCAAAGCCCGCAGCACTCAAACCAAATACCAAGACTTTAGCTGCACTCCCCCCCTTATGTAATAGAGTTATATAGTTATGTCTGTAATAAGGTTTAAACCATGTACGATGGCGTGCCAGCGTACATGGATTAAATGTTAATCCCCTCAATTCAATGGTAACACTTCACTAATGGAACCCCCTCAATGGTCAAACCCGCACTATCACAATGTGTAAATAAACTAGAATATGTATGAGCATTGAGCAGCATGGCATTTTACCCAATTAAACGCCTAACCAATTCCACCATCCAGATGAGACATGTTAAACTTTATCCACTGCAGCTCATGCTCCATTACAAATGGGATAAATTCCTCAGCTGGCTCAAATAATCTCCCCCTTCATAAATAATCACTGAATTTTATTTCCAATTAATAACACTCCTAAACACTTTCACATCAACCATAAATATTTATACACAAACCAACCGTACTCCCAATTCCTGCAACAATGACAACCCGGCCATATTCCTCAATGCGTATATGCATGTGTCAACACTGCTCAACTCAAACACACTCTTCCCCTGAGGGTGATAGGCAAGGAGTTGCCTTCACACCTTTCCAATATAAACAGCACATTAAAAAGCTCAAATCAACCATTGCACCCAAATCTCTTCCAAACATCCCTACTTCTGCATCAGGATCTGGGTGCCCACAAATTCTATTGGATCAAATCTTCCCAGCTGATTATTCACGTTTGACCCAAAGCACTTTCCCAACTCCAGCGGGTCTCAATTCAACTGCACAGAAACCATATAGTGGCAGTCAAACCCTTCCCCCACAAGACCTAGGAATGATAATATCTGCCATTCTATCATTAAGGTATAATTTACCCCGCAGGGCTTCACGCATACTCAACCCCGCCCTGAACCTGCTGATCAAGTCCAGTATCTCAAGCTCAGCTGGTCCCCCCGCTCCTGCATTCCATATACCTCAAGATCTGAGTACCATATTTGAACATCTCCAATTGGAGCCAGTGATTCAAAACTATATATGTTGTCCTCAATGTTTCTCTCTTAATGGCCTTACTGAATCAGTCACAACTGACCAACCCCACTGTCAACGCCATAATGACCCAAATGATCATGATCCCCCTTGCACACAATCATTAGGCAAATTCATCTATTCATCTGAACCCCACACCCAAAACACAACCAACATGAAGCAAAAAATTATAACAACAAAACATTTCATTTATCAACCATTCAAATATTGGCTTTCCAGATTTCTCCAGCGGGCTGGAATTATGGACATTCTGCATCAACATCAACAATCCCAAACTCCCGAAGATTCCCCAAAACGTGACGTCTGGGATGGATTGGTCTGGAGATGCTTCACTGGCACTAGAAATATCCATGACCCCCCATTCATGTCCATTCCTGGTGCATTGGCCTTCTCCATATATGTGGACTGGTTTAATGCACATGGAAAGTCAACCCGGTTGGCTAGCATTGGACCTATCATGCTTATTTGTCTTAATCTCCCCCCAAGTGAAAGATTGAAGCCCGAGAATGTCTATGTTGCAGGAATCATCCCTGGTCCGAAGGAGCCAACTGCGCTTCAATTGAATTATCTATTAATGCCACTCATCAACGAGCTCAAAGAGCTATGGCAAGGTTACCATTTTGCACCCACCTCAACAGGTCCATCAGGATCCTTTATCCGTGTTGCCATCCTCACAGCCATTGCGGATGTGGTTGCCATGCGCAAGCTTACTGGATTTATTTCCCATTCAGGAAACCACTTCTGTAATTTTTGCACCATTCACAAAGCTCAAATTGAAGAAATTGGTCCTCAATTTTACTACACGCGCTCATACCAAAGTCATAAATCAACCATTGCCAAATGGCTTCGGGCAACCCCACAACAAAGACAAGCAATTTTCTCTGAGTATGGAGTGCAATGTTCAATTTTGGAAGACCTTCCGTATTGGGATGCAACCAGAATGGTTAATCTTGACATAATGCATAATTTAATACTTGGAATTTTGAAGGATCATGCAACTTTTAAATTGTGCATTCCAGAGGCGAAATCGAAAATTTAATTCAGGTCCCGCAGGAAATCCAATGACACCAACAGTTCAGACTCAGATTCCAAGACCTCCAACAGCTCTCTTGATAAAATCACATTGAGAGAGGCCCGCTCCCTGAGAAGAGACGCAGCAAAAATAATAAATGAGCCACTCCCCACTACTTCCACCCGAAAAAACTACTTCCCAATGCCCACCCCTAACACACAACATCCATCTAGTGGGTCTGCGGAGATTCCTTCATTTGATGCCGATTACATCCCCACCTCTGAAATCCCCTCTGAATTGGATATCACTGCACTGAGTGATCACCAGATCAAGGGTGAGGCTCTTGAGCATCTCCGACAAATCATATCTGAGACCATAATTCCCTCATCATGGACAAGAGTTCCCCGCAAAATGGGTTCCCCCTCTCATGGTAGCTTAAAAGCCGCTGAATGGGCTCTCTTATATAAGGTCTATATTCCATTTCTAATGCTCAGTCAACAGATGTCATTAGATGCACACCAATCTGCCAACACTCAAAGAAAAATGGGTCAGTCAGAAGAACTTGCAAATGAACTAGCCAAGAATACATTCCATTTGATTAGTGCTATCAACATTGCCACAAGCTGGACTGTTTCAATAGATGATGCGACTGCATTTGCTGAACATTGGAAAAAATTCCGCCTTTCCAATCAACACCTGTTCCCAAAACAGAAAAGTAAACCAAATCATCATTTTGCTGATCATATTCCCGAACTCTTCCAACGTTGGGGCCCAGCACAAGCCTCAGCCACATGGGGTTATGAGCGCTTGATTGGAGTATTTGCAAAGATGCCAACAAATAAAAAGATATGTACGTCAATTAATAAGATCAATATATTCACATTGATTAAACACCTGAACTGAATAACACTAACTTTTTGCAACTCTGAATAGATGATATAGATAAAACCTTACTTCAACATATCTGTCGATGTTCCAACCTTTCCGTTCTCCTGAAATCCCCATCTGTGCCATGTGAAATAAAACAGCTTTTCGAATCACAGCCACCTGCCGTGTTCAATCACCATAAATATAACAAGCCATCCCGCCATGACCAACAAAATTATGATTGCCTGGTTGAGTACTTACAGACTTTTCATGCAACAAGGGAAATAGTTGATTGGATCAGCTTAGACACTACCGTGCAACCCACAAATCCTCCCACTTCAAGGATTGTCTCACCTTGGTATTTTCCAGTTTCAAACATTAATATTGGGAACAATATATTTTCAACTGAATCCAAAAATATCAGCAACAGTGTGATATGTTTTCTGAGGGGCAACTCACGACAATTTGGTATTATTGATAGCATTTTCAAAGTCTCCGAGCCATCTAGCATACTGAACAATAACTTTCTGATTTTAAAACCTTTGAAGATTGATGTGAATTTCCTACCAGATTGGCCGTATCTCAATATTTATAAAGCTGTTGGTTTTGATGATGGACACTTGATTATATCAGAAGAAGAAATAGAAGGTAACTGTGGATTGTATGATAACAAAGTTCTGTCATGTGGACTGCTTGTAATGATAAAGCCGTTATTTCATGAAATTTAGTTTACAGAAATGCAAATCTCTCAGATTCATTAGCAATTTTGCGAGTGAAATAACTGCCTCAAAATTTAGTGACAGAGACATGCCATTGTGACAAGCAAAGCCCATTATTTCACATTGCCACAAAGAACTTACTATTTTGACATTAGGTACAGTGTGAATAAGCCAAGTCCAATGATCAAATGACCCACACACTCACCCTTCACAGCATCCAAAATTTCTAACTGCACCATCATCATGTTGGAAGCGGAATCGGCTTTTGCGTACCCACACCCGCATGTGCACCCGCACGCGCCAATGCACACAACACCCACCCGCACACCCACCCGCCCATGCTCCCGCACACGCCAATGCACACGCAAACGCACCCGCCCCCACGCATGCACACGCACACTTCATGGATGACCTGGTGAAGTCAAACCCCCCGCCTACATCAAGACTGGCTGAAGGACATCTTTGATGTGTGTGTGTGCAAACAGGCGGGTCTGGTGTAATTTTTACCAATCATCAGACGGTTGTGGGATGATCAGGTGGTGAGGAATCTGAGTTGAAGGCACAGGGGAACCAACATTATTGGATGTCACAGGATTTGGTGTAAGACCAGAGTGTGACGTGTGCTCGATGTTCGCTTGATTTTCGCTTGACGTGAGCTCGACTTTTATCCTGCTTGACGTTTGCTTGACGTGAAGTCAATCGCCGACGATTGACACGAGATTCGCCCCGGTGATGTCCTAGTGCTTTTAGCTCACTATATGCAAAATGACACTTTTTCAAGGCAATTTTCATATTCACTTGCACTATTTTTTGCAGTACCCTTTCTAGTCTTGTGAGGTTATTTTCCCAAGTCTCTGAGCAAACTATGATATCATCAATATAGATGATTAACCATCCTTCTGATAATTTTTCAGGAAATATGGTGTTCATCATCCTACGATAATGGGAAGGTGCATTTTTTATGCTAAATGGCATTCTTAAGTATTCAAAAATCCCACAGTGGACTATTATCCTTAGTAGTTTCTTGGCATTTTCTGTTAAGAAATTTTGATGAAAACCCTTTAAGGCATCCATGGCTGTAATGAACTTAGCTTGTGCCAATTGGGTCAATGTCTCATGGATTCTGCGTATTGGGTATCTGTCTGGAATGGTATAGGTGTTCAGGGCTCTGAAGTCTCCTACCATCCTTGATTTTCCATTATGCCAAGCTATAATGACAGGTGTAGTGACCTCTACCTGTTCATTATGTCCTACCTTTCTTAATCCTCCAAGGTCCATTAATTCTTTAATGTGTACCTCCAAGGCTTCTCTAGCTATTGGACTAGCTGGGTAAGGTGGTCTCCTTAGTAAAGGTGGGTAAGGCTTTTCCACATCAAGAATTATATCTACCTCATGCCCAATTATGGCACCTAGTGGCTCCTTGTCAGTTGCAAAGGCATTTTTGTACTTGAATAAGAGGTCAATAAATTTTTCTTTCATTTTTTCTGTTAATTCTTGATTGAATTTTGCCTCTTTCAGTTGTTCAGATATAAAAAGGTGCTTTTCTGGACTTTTATCCTCATCCTTAATAACTGTGATTTGTTTTTTGTTATTTAAGAAGCCAAACTTTTGTCTTTTGTTATCTCCTATGGTAAAATATCTGTCTTTTTGGTTAGAGATATCTATACCATAAATTGATAAGTAGTGATTTCCAAGTATTAAGTGATTACTAGTACAGTTGTCTATTACTACAAACTCTACTTTAATTCTGACACATTGTGAAGGGTGAGGAAAAATTAGTGTTAAATCAATTATTCCAAGGGGCTTCATGCTCTCACTTGCACTACTAAATTTGACACCTTGGATTGGCATAGACTTTTCTTGCCAGTCTGGCCCAATGGTTTTTAAATAACTTTTACCAACACAGGTGTAATATCCTCCTGTATCTAAGTTCACATTTCCTTCTTGGTTATCAACCATAACAATACTTATACTTGATTTTCCAGCTGTATATCCCATTCTTTTTTCAGGTTTGGTTCTGTACATTTTGGCATCTTGTATATTTTTCAGGTTTGTCTCTGATGTCCCAACTTGTGGTAAGTTTGAGTTAACATCCAGTACTTCATAAATTATATCAATATTATTAATTTGTGCATTAATTATATGAATTTAATCCCTCTAAGAACTTTCTGACTCTTCTGTTTCTTTTTTGGAGTCAGATTCCTCCTCTTTGTCATTGTGGTTTTGTGTTTCCACAACTTCATTAATCTTTGCCTTTTTGAGGCAATTATTGGCTAAATGTCAAATAACTCCACATTTATGGCATTTTCTTTGCTCATTATTGTTGGATTCATTGGGCTTGAAAGATTCTTTTGATTTATCTTTTTTGATAAAGGGCTTATTTGGACTTTTAATGTCCAATTTCTTCCAAGTTCTGCCAATTTTTGTGCTTGTTACTATGTCTTCTAGTGCATTGATATACTCTTCTGTGGAGCATGGTTCTATACACCTGCTCCTCAGGGCATGTTCTAGCTCTCCTCCACATTTTTTAAGTATTTTCATGTGCACCATTTTCTGTGACATTTCTGGCTACAATGCATTGAGTCTTTCAACTTGTTTTAAGAATCAAGTTAAAGGTTTGGCTTTGTCTGGGTCAAAGAAAGAACTTTCAAATGCATTTTCTATCTTGTACCTCCAGTAATCATTAGCCCATTTGGTGATTATTTCTTGTTTCCACCAAGACCAGGTATTTTTGCCATTTGTTTGCCTTATGCCATAATAACATCTTTTTCAGATTTTTCAAATAATGAATTTAATCTTGCAGTGATTAATTCATCTGGTATGGCATAATCTTCTTGTAGCATGTCAATTGTTTTGATAAATGACATGTGGTAATATTCACCTTCTCCTGTGAATATTGGCCATTCTTTTAATTGAGGTGCTTCCTTCATTAAGACTTGGTTATTGTCTTGGTGACTCAAGTCTGTTATGAATGGGTTTGTTAATTCCTGTTTTGGTTTAACAGGGCTTCTTATGTGAGAAAATGGTGTTGATAACTTTGGCATGTTTGAGTTAGCCTCATTAATTTTATCAATTTTTTCAGTAATAAGCCTTATTTCACTTTGAATGTCATCTTTCAGATGCATTCTTGCTTCATCACTCTTTTCCACATGGTCCAAAAGTAATTTTTGGTGTGATGAAGTCTTTTCTTCAAATTCTTCTACAGAAATGCTCAATTTGTTTAATTTTTATGTAAGATTATCAATACTCATGTCATAATTGATTGTCAAAGTTTTTTCTTTGATATCACTTATGTATTTGTACAACTCTTGTTGTCCTTGTATTAATTTCTGAGTATTATCAATTGATACTTTTGGTTTATTATTTTCAATCATAAGTTTTATGTTATCAATTTATTTTTTATTTTGTACAACAAGTTTTGTTAATGATGATAAGGTATTATTTATTTCTTGGAAAGATAATAAACTATTTTCAATGTCTTTAAGAGCTAAAATACTATTTTTAAGCTCTGTTAAAGTATCTACAACATCAGGAGACAAGGTTATTTCTTTGGGAAATGGGGTTGTCTCATTCTTTGCTCCTCTTTGTCTCTGAATTCCATCAAAGTTCTGGCCATGTTGAATACATTGTCCATGGCATCTTTTTGGATTTTGGGGATCCTGTAGCTTGGGGAATATGGTTTTCTCCAATTCTTTTTCTTGTTCTTCTTCCCTTCTTGGGGAAGTGTGTTGGCTTGGGGCTTGCTGGTAGAAGCTACTGGGGCTTCTTCCTTGGTTGCCTCCTTCTTTTTGGAATGGTACTCCTTGATCTTTTTGATTTGAGGTTTGGATGATAGTGGATTCCATCCATTGGAGTATCTCACTATTTCCTCCTCTTTGAGGAACTTTTTCAAGATGTGCCAGGAGCTCATCACTCCTTGGTGTATTTGGGGCAACATTTCCCAATCTTTGTCCTTGTACACCATGTAGTACTGTTTGTACTGGCTCATGTAAATGTCTATTTGAGCCTTCTGAATGTGATTTGTACCTGTTTGAGTTACTAATACTTAGTTCCAATTCTGGTTCAGATATCATGGGCATTTCTGGGACTTGCCTTTGGGATAAGGCACTTCCTTGTGTGGATTCTGTTCCACTGGGGATATTGCCCTTCCTTTTCCCTTTTGAGGAATCAATTCTACCTCTGAGTCCAGCTCCATCTGATTGGATGGAGTATTGGGAGCCTCTTCTGGTAGTCATATTTTAAGAAAGATAAGAAATAAGAAGATTTCAGAACAGGAATTCTTCTTATGGAAATTTATAAATGAGGTACTCACCTTCAGAGTCCTGAATAGTGGCTCCTGGAAAGTCCAATTTCTTGGCTTTCTTTTTCTTAGTGATTATTGGTGTTGGAAAACTTTGGCAAGTTTATTGCACCAATATTCCAACAGTGGTTTGGTTGTCCTCCGTTGGATTGTCTTCAAACACTAAAAAAGACAAATAAATTTAAGTCTTTTATATAAAAGTGTTATTTTTGGTAAGATATGGCAATTTTCCATGTAAAAACTGCTTTTATATCTTTTTAAAAGTGAAAATAATTAAAGAAATGAAATTGAAATGAATAAAATAACTTTTTTATTGGTTTTTAATATTTTTATTATTTTTCATGTTTTTATTTTTAAAGAATAAAATAAAATTAATATGATTCTTTTATAAAATTAATTCAAAATAAAAAATTATTTTTAATTTATAAAATATCTTTTCTAATCACTAGAGTCACTCAAAGAAAGTTTTTGCAAGTCTAAGGATGTGAAAAACCACATGTAAGACAGTACAATTGCTTTCCAAATGCCTCAATAGCTATTAAAATCAATAAATATAAAATTATTATATAATTTTATAATTATAATTATAATTTATTATTGGATAATCCCAATTAGAATCTTTTTAAAGGTTTTTTAGCGTAAATATCACGGCCAGGCCCCCAAATGTAAGGTTTGACTATGAAACAATATGTAAAAATTACTAATATATCACTTATTGTACTATGAATTTCCTTATAAATAAATTAAATAAGATAAAAAATAATTATAATAATAAAGTATTATTATAATTATGGCGTAAAGTAATTATATTATTAAATAAATATAATAATATAACTTATATTATGAAAAATAATATATATAAAATAAATATATTAATATAAGATAATTAATATATTAAAAAGCACTTTATTATTGTTACCAACAAATAATAAAGGCATAAAGAATTGTTTTTATTAATAAGAAACAATTAATAACAATAATATTACCAATACTAAAGTTATAAATTGATATAAATACTATTTATATCAATTATGGAATTATTAAAAAGTAATAATAGAGAAAAATTATTATAATAAGAGAAATAACCTACTTTTAATGCTTAATATAATTATTTGGAGTAAATTTACACCTAGAAATGTAAATACAACTTATTTAAATTGTAGTTACAATAAAGTTTAAGAGAAATTACAAATTTTCTTGGTTTTACGTTGAATTGAGGTTTTTGAGAGAAATTTAAACAAAACAATTAAATAATTGTAATAATCACGTCAAAGATGAAGATTATTATAAGATGATCTTTGGTCTTTAATAATATAAAAGCTTTATATATAAAGAATAAATAAGTTACCTTTTTATTTCATGATTTAATGTTTTGTAAGCATCTGAGGGGAAAACCGAATAAAAAGAGCTCTATTTATAGTAAACACCTCCCTACTAGAGTCCAACAGTCTTCTAGTAGATGTGAACCAATCATATCCACTGGAATTGATCAATACTTTAAGGTTTGGTGATGATTACATCATGATTAAACCATATTATCTCATTATTACGCCATTATTTAGAGTGTTCACTATAAATCTAAGTTTGATGACGTCAAGGCTTGGCAGAACCCCAAATTTTGTGGATTCTATTGGTTTTCATCATAAACTAACAGTATTCACCAATTATATCACTCATATGACTGTTAAACCTAATTTAAAGTTACAGTAAGTGATCATAAATGATCAAATTAAGCTCAAACTTTGATCCTCAATAACGTTTAAGATTTACACGCTACAGCAATTCAAAGAGTGAATTCTAATAGCTTGGCATAACCATATTATTCTGCCAACAGCATTGTATCACATCATCAAAACTCTATTGTTCATGATTTTTCTTGTAACTCATCTTTTCTGTCGAAATTTATTATTTCAAATTCAAACCATGATTTGAAGGGGTTATACCTTGAATATTACAATATGAAATACATAATTCTTCACGAATGAACTAGTAGAATCCAACTGTCTACTATTTTTCAAGTTTGGACGACTTTCACAACAAAGTGGTCAACAGCTCTGTTGATTTTAGTCAATAATCCCTTACAGGTTTTAACCTTGTTTATAGCTCGTGAAATAAACTTTCTTTCTGTATTCCTAAAGTAATTACGCGATGATTTTATTTTTGGTTCATCACTCTATCATGCATATTTCAAAAGATATTAGCTAAAATCCTTGAATATATGCGTTGACCAAAAAAGTGCATATATTCAGCTTAATTCCTTAAGTATTGACTTTGGAGCTTAGCTTCTTAATTGTTTTATATGTGGAGTTTTATGGAAAATCCAATGGTACCATTCATTTTACATGTTGTTTCATTGGTCTTTGAAATAAATAAGGATTTGTGTTTTTTATAAGGTATTATTACTTATAACTCATTAGATATTGACTTTACAGATATGCCATAAAAATGTTATATGTGTATTTTACCATGGGGAATCCAATGGTATAATTTATTTCACATGTTTGTTCATTGTGCTTTAAGTTAAATCAAGTTTTATGCCAATTTATGGGATTTTTGTAGTTTTAAGGTAATTATTTTTAATGTATAATTATTTTAAATATTTCTTGTGACCTTTTTGGGTATGTGGTCATATCTCAAAGGTTCACAATAAAGTGTTTAATGGGGATGGGATTACTAATAAAATGAATATAATAAAAGCAGCAAAAACAAAGAAATAAGAGTAGAAAATAAAAGAGCCAGCCACAAACAAGTCCAAGTCCACTGTTTCACCCTGCCAGAAGGAAAGAGAGGGGTTAAGAAGGATATGGCCACCACAACTTTACTTAACAGGTGAATAAATCCAATCACTAAATTGATACCAAATAAATAATATATTCCAAAGTAATAATAAGAATATTTATTAAAAAATAAGTCAACTACATTAATGATGTTGGGAAAAGTCCCCAGACAGAGGAAGAAGGGCTGGTCCATGTGTGAATCCACCAGCCCTAATTCAAAGAGTAGTTTTCCTGAGAAGAATCTTTATTTGAATTGATTTGGAAAATACATCCCCTGTATGGGTGTACAGGGTCTGAACAAGAGGTGTGGTGAAGTTGGATGATCATACAGTTCAGGCTTGTGAATCCAGCCTGTACAAGTAGTTACAGGCTGTATTGGTTAATCCAAATTTATTAGTGTTTCAACAGAAAATGTCTTCAGCTAGATGGTCATACATAACAACAATTTAATGGTTTGGTGAGTTTGAGTTGGTATAAGATTGAAATGCCCTTTACCCCTGAGGATGCCTGTGACAGTATCCCCCCTTGAAACTGGTCGGCTCCTGAACACCATAACAACCCATAATAACTCTAGGTGTCCTTCTTTTGGGTAAATTATTCTTTTCTTCAGTCTTTATTGTTCAAAAATGTCTTCTTGAAAGCTTCCTTTGGGTGTATCCCAGAATAAACACTGATTCATCTTCAACTCAAAGATCAATGCAAAATACCTATATGAATGCCATACTTGCATATATTGGCACATTTGAGGGAAAGATGAAGTTTTTGCCTTTTTAGGACTTGATGGGCAGGGGTTCTGTCCCAATAACCCTTGAAAAATGGCCCAAAATGCCCTTCATGGCTATTTGGATCATTTTGGTGTTTCCTGAGCTCCATGGCCATTTTGGTTCCTTACAGTCCACAGCACAAATGCTGTGGTCCATAGGCGGTATAAAAAGCCCCTGGGACCAATTTTAATGGGTTTCCAGCGGTCCAAGGGACCCAAAAATACAGGTTCTACCCTATTTATGGCATGGATTTTGAGCATGTCCAGTGTGAGCCTTAGAGGTATTTTCAGATACCCAAAAGACCACAAATAATAAAATAATATAAAATGATAAATAAAATGAATTTATTTATATTATCAAAGCAAAAATTAAAATATAAATATAATTTCATACACAAATATTCAAATTTAATTATTATTTAAAAATAAAATTTGTGAAAACACATTTTTACTTGAAAAAATTAAGTAAAAATGAATTTTCAACAAAAATACCAAAATTAAAATATTTTTGGAAAAAAGTTAGATGAAAATTATTATAACTTTTTTTCCTACAAATAAACATATGAAAATTGTTTCACCATTGACTCCTCATAAAAAATAAGGTGGGGTCACCTCTGGGTAAAATTTGTGTAACTCAACTCTAAATAAGCTTAAATTGAGTTTTTAGTATTTTCTGTACAAAAGTTGAAAATCCTCAAAAACTTAATTCAATTCAAATCACATGTGGTGTTAACCATCAATTTGTGTGTTGAAATTGTCTCATTGTGTGTAGTTTAGAAGCTATGAGGAATTGAAGGATTTCCAATTGAAATGTCAAAATGTGCATGTGTATTACATAACTGAACTTTAATTAACATATGAGATGTCAATTATTACAGTTCTGTAATGTAAAAACTCAATTGAATTACATATGTAAATTATAAGTATAATACATATTGAGGAATTAAAGAAAAAATAAATTGGAAATATTGATTCTGGGGGGGGAAAGGAATCTTGGCTCCAAGGGGGAGCCAGACCCCCAAATTCCTTGCTGACAGGTGTGAGATGCCAGAATCCATGCAAAAGTTCATCACTTTTGGCCTGGAATTGAGTCACAGGGTATGTGACTCAATTGATGATGAGGCTTTGATACCAACCAGGGCAGTTTTAACTGTTGCCAAGAGGGTAAAACTACCCTTAACATAAAAAAAATAATTGTAAAAACAGTTTTAGGTATATTTGACGTCTCTTACACAAATTCTGACATGTTTTGAAGGCTTAAAACCAGGTATGACTATATAAATGGCTGATTTGAGGGTCCAAAATGGCTAAAACCAGCACTTTTTGCCCTAAAGCAGGGTTCAATGATTCCATAATTGGCGTTTCTGTTGTCAGGGAATTTTCCACCACTGACAAGAGCAAATTTTACTTTTGGAGTAAGAGAATTGATGGCTATAAAAGAATGTCTTCTTTGCCCCACTTTTCTCTTCATGTCAGAATCTTTTCCTTTTATAATTAGTTTAAACACTGTTAAACCAATCAATAAAAGATTCCAACCACCCTTTTTAAATCATTTTAAACCTTTCAATTACATGAAAAATCATTATAATCATTGTTTGTAACTTTTGTAATAATTTTTGCCCCTTGAACCACCCCTAAGTGAATTATAGCATCTTTCATCACTGTTAGCTTTGTCACTTTGTTTCCAAATTCACTCTGGTGACTTATGGGTGTGTTTTCTCTTTAATAATATTTTTAAAGACTCTGTTCTTCTATTAATTTCCTGAAGTTCTTTTCTCAATTAATTCCAATTGGAATTGCTCTTGAAGAAATTTCTTTTGTAGCTTTAAATATCTGTTGTAGAGTATTTTTGGATAGATTTTTATTGTTGGTAAAACAATAAATCTTTATAATTTTATTGTTTAATACTTATGAAGTTAAAAAATAAAATTGGCGTGTTTTCTCTTAAAAATTTCATTTCATACTATTTTGAATCAATTTTTACCTTATACAAATTTTGAGGACAGGAAAATACTTGATTTTGAACCAAAGTTTCATATCCACACCTTAAATTTGGGGGTCCAGCCGTGATATTTTACCTGTGACATATATTTTTGTTCCTTTTAAATTCCTTTTCTTATATTGAAAAATTTAAAAAATCCATAAAAAATACTTGTAATTCAAAAATCTCATAAAAAATAAAACTCTTTCATATTATAAGTGAGGCTTGAATTTTTATTTATCTTTTGAAATAATCCTTTTTTTTACTTTAATAATTGCTTTTTTCATTAATTTTAGTGTCTGACAACATGGTAAGACAAGAAAATATTAAAACTTCATCAACAGCTACTATCATTATTTGTGCCAGCACTGCCACATCTGACTATAATAGCACAGTTATTTCAACTCAGAACAATCAACCAGAGCCAATTTCTTCTGAATTAATTACTTGGGATAGAAGTAATACCCTTCAGAAGGCAAAGAATTTGGCCCATAGTAAGTTTTTTGACATAAAATTACTATTTTTAAGCTCTTAATCATAAAATATGAATTAAACTAGATGAGAAGCCAGATATAACCCCTAAATCAGCGCCCAAAAAGAGTATAGACGCGATTATGGCAGAAGCAAATCAGTTACAGAAGGACAAGGGTCAGTAAAAGGATCCCAAACTGAAAGATTATGCCATTCCAAAGCTGATGATACTGTTTTACCTTCCAACAGAGCTTAAAATGCCACAAGAAGCCTCAGTGGACATATACAAAGCAAGCCAGAAGGCCTACAGAAATGCATTGCAGCACAAAGAGTACCAGATCCTTGCAGATCTGTGGAAAAGCTGCATGAATTCTTAACTGACTGTGAGAAGCTTCCTGGGCCATCCCAACACTTGAAAGTTACTCAATGGATGGCATCCATTGATGTAAAAGAAAGACATGATTGGTTTGACAGAAGAATAGAAGAAAACAACCCTCCACCACCCAAGCAAGTGCCAAAAACAGCCCCAGTAGCCAGCAGCAGCAATTCCAATGCAAAAAAGCAGCCATAAGCACAGAACAAGGGCAAAGGCAAGGCACCAGCCACAAAACCTTACAGCCAGGGTTACAGAATCCCAAAGATTCAGCAGGATGCCAGAGAAAATGTATTTCAGATGGCCAGAACAATGATGGAATTTCAGAAAAAGGAGGAAGCCACATTACAATATAAAAAATGATTTCTGATATTCTAGATGGCATTCCAAACTTGTATATAGCTATAGATGACGTGAAAATCCATATTTATGATAAAAATTCATGAATTTGTAACAATATTAAGACAAATAGCTTAAGTTTGAGCCAAAGAAATGAGACACTTATGTGTTTTGAAACAGGTTTAAGAACAATTAAAACTTCCAATAATGACAACTCATTTGGAAATAAGCTAAATGAACACTCTGCCATTATTAAAGAATTGACAAACCAATATTCTGAATTAAATATTGATGACATAATTGAAACAAGAATAAAAAACACCATAAATATTATCAAAGAAGATAAGAAGAAAGTCCTTGATAATATTGCAAATTCATTTACTGAAGTAAAGACATATACAATTGCCTTGAAAAAGTGCTTTGACAACTCACAACACGGAGTTTCAAAATTAACAATGAAATTGAATCAAGTAGCTTCTGCTAATACTAGACAGACAGAATTATGGCAAGAGTTAACACATAAGGAAGATATGTATAGAATTGAAGTAATAAATTTAATACAGAGCTTCCAACATGAGCTCAGAGATTATCAAAGGTGTAGCAACAGTAAAATGAATGATATTGAACAATGACTGCACATCTTGACTAGAATTTCTACACCTCTGAATCAAAATGAGGGTGCAAGAATTCCAAATCAAAAAGTATTGGATGTTGAAAATTCACAATTAAAAAATGAATTTTCTACCTCCTTTCATAACTTGGAACCATCAATGGGCAAAGCACTCTTGTAAAAGTACCAAGAATTAAAGAATGGCCTCACTTAAGTAGTGAAGGAGTGTGAACCTTTGAGATATGACCACATACCCAAAAGAGTCACAAGAAATATTTAAAATAATTGTACATTAAAAATAATTACCTTATAGCTATAAAAAGGCCATAAATTGGCATAAAACTTGGTTTAACTTAAAACCCAATGAACAAACATGTGAAAGAAATAATACCATTGGATTCCCCATGGTAAAATACACATATACCATTGTTATGGCATATCTGTAAAGTCAATATTTAATGAGTTATAAGTAATAATACCTTATAAAAAACACAAATCCTTATTTATTTCAAAGACCAATGGAACAACATGTGAAATAAATGATACCATTGGATTCTCGATAAAAGTCCACATATAAAACAATTAAGAAGCTAAGCTCCAAACTCAATACTTAAGGAATTAAGCTGAATATATGCACTTTTTTGGTCAACGCATATATTCAAGGATTTTAGCTAACATGTTTGAAATATGCATGATAGAGTGATGAACCAAAAATAAAGTAATAACATAATGACTGTAGAAATACAAAAATGAAGTTTATTTCACAAGTTATAAACAAGGTTAAAAACTGTATAAGATTATTGACTAAAATCAACAGAGCTGTTGACCACTTTGTTGTGAAAGTGGTCCAAACTTAAGAAAAAGTACACAGTTGGATTCTCCTAGTTTATTCGTGAATAATGATGTATTTTTTATTATAATATGCAAGGTATAACCCTTTGAAATCATAGTTTGAAGTTTAAAATATTCTATTTCAACAGAAAAGATGAGTTACAAGAAAAATCATCAAAAAATAGATTTTGATGATGTAATAAAATGCTCTTGGAGGCACAATACGCTTATGCCAAGCTATTAGAATTCACTCTCCAAATTGCTGTAGCGTGTAAATCTTAAAATTTATTAAGGATCAAAGTTTGAGCTCAATTTGATCATTTATGATCACTCACTGTAACTTTAAATTAAGTGTAACAGTCATATGAGTGATAAAATTAGTTAACACTGTTAGTTTATGATTAAAACTAATAAAATCCACTAAATTTGGGGTTCTGCCAAGCCCTGACGCCATCAAACTTAGAGTTATAGTGTAAGCTGGGGTCTCTTTTGTGACTTCCAGTTTATATAAAAGGAATTTTAATAAATTAAAAAGAAGTTGAATACTGTTAAGATAAAATAACAGAGACGTCACTGTAAGTTTAATTATAATATTATTAGTGGTATGAGCTTCACTAATAATATCAAAGATAATTTATAATTGTAAGCAATATAAATTATTATATAAAGGTTTGAGAGATCTTATATTTTTTGAAGTAATAAATGATTTAATTTAAACTGTAAAAAATATATATAAAATTGAGCTCTGAGGTATCATTCAAAGGTAAGAATTATCCTCTTAAATATTGTAAATACAAAATTATAAGTGATGTCATAATAAGATTTTTATGACATAATGATTTTATTTACAAAATTAAATGATGTCATATGATGTTTTATGACATCATTAAGATTTAAAATAATAAAATTTAATTTTTAGGTTAAAGTTTGAACCTAATAATTGAATAAAATAAAAACATAGTGATAACTCTTCATAATGGCGTAATAATGAGATAAGTTGGTTTGATCATGATGTAATCATCACCAAACCTTAAAATATTGATCAATTCCAGTGGATATGATCAGTGCACGTCTACTAGAAGCCTGTTGGACTCTAGGAGGGAGGTATTTACTATAAATGGAGCTCTTTTTACTCTGTTTTCCCCTGAGACACTTACAAAACATTAAATCATTAAATAAAAGGTAATTTCTTTTTTCTTTATATATAAAACTCCTATATTATTAAAGACCAAAGATCATCTTATAATAATCTTCTTCTTGGACGTGATTATTACAATTATTTAATTGTTTGGCTTAAATTTCTCTCAAAAACTTCAATTCCACGTAAAACCAAGAAGGTTTGTAATTTCTCTTAAACTTTATTGTAACTAATATTTAAACAAGTTGTAATTACATTTCTAGGCGTAAATTTACTCAAAATTATTATATTAAGTATTAAAAGTAGGTTATTTCTCTTATTATAATAATTTTCCTCTATTATTACTTTTTAATAATTCCATTATTGATATAAATAGTATTTATATCAATTTCTAACTTTAATATTAGTAATATTATTGTTATTAATTGTTTTTTTATTAATAAAAAACAATTTCTTACCCCTTTATTATTTGTTGGTAACAATAATAAAGTGCTTTCAAATATATTAATAATTTTATATTAATATATTTATTTTATATATTATTTTTTATAATATAAATTATATTATTATATTCATTTGATAATATAATTATTTTATGCTTTAATTATAATAATTACTTTTTACCTTATTTAACTTATATATAAGGACATTCATAGTACAATAAGTAAAATATTAGTAATTTTTACTTATTGTTTCATAGTCAAACCTTACATTTGGGGGCCTGGCCATGATATTTACTCTAAAAGACCTTTAAAAAGATTCTAATTGGGCTTATCCAATAACAATTTGTAATTATAATTATAAAATTATATAATAATTTTATAGTTATTGATTTTAAAAGCTGTTGAGGCATTTGGAAAGCAATTGTACTGTCTTACATGTGGTTTTTCACATCCTTAAACTTGCAAAGACTTTCTTTGAGTGACTCTAGTGATTAAAAAAGATATTTTATAAATTAAAAATAATTTTATATTAAAAATTCATCTTATAAAAGAATCATATTCATTTTATTTTATTCTTTAAAAAAAAACATAAAAAATATTAAAAATATTAAAAACCAATAAAAAAGTTACTTTGTTCATTTTAATTTCATTTCTTTAATTATTTTCACTTTTTTTAAAAAAAAAGATATAAAAGCAATTTTTACATGGAAAATTGCCATATCTCACAAAAAAAACACTTTTATATAAAATACTTATATGCATTTGTCTTTTTTAGTGTTTGAAGACAATACAACAGAGGACAACCAAACCACTGTTGAAAGATTGGTGGAAAAAACTTGCCAAAGTTCCCCAACACCAATAATCACTAAGAAAAAGAAAGCCAAGAAATTGGACTTTCCAGGACCCACTATTCAGGACTCTGAAGGTGAGTACCTCATTTATAAATTTCCATAAGAAGAATTCCTGTTCTGAAATCTTCTTATTTCTTCTTTTTCTTAAAATATGACTACCAGAAGAGGCTCCCAATACTCCATCCAATCAGATGGAGCTGGACTCAGAGGTAGAATTGATTGCTCAAAAGGGAAAAGGAAGGGCAATATCCCCAGTGGAACAGAATCCACACAAGGAAGTGCCTCATCCCAAAGGCAAGTCCCAGAAATGCCCATGATATCTGAACCAGAATTGGAACTAAGTATGAGTAACTCAAACAGGTACAAATCACATTCAGAAGGCTCAAATAGACATTTACATGAGCCAGTACAAACAGTAATACATGGTGTACAAGGACAAGGATTGGGAAATGTTGCCCCAAATACACCAAGGAGTGATGAACTCCTGGCACATCCTGAAAACGTTCCTCAAAGAGGAGGAAATAGTGAGATACTCCAATGGATGGAAGCCACTATCATCCAAACCTCAAATCAAATAAATCAAGGAGTACCATGCCAAAAAGAAGGAGGCAACCAAGGAAGAAGCCCCAGTAGCTTCTACTAGCAAGCCCCAAGCCACCCACTTCCCCAAGAAGGGAAGAAGAACACAAAAAAGAATTGGAGAAAACCATATTCCCCAAGCTACAGGATCCCCAAAATCCAAAAAGATGCCATGGAAAATGTATTCAACATGGCCAGAACTTTGATGGAATTCAAAGACAAAGAGGAGAAAAGAATGAGACAACCCCATTTCCCAAAGAAATACCCTTGTCTCCTGATGTTGTAAATACTTGAACAGAGCTTAAAAATAGTATTTTACCTCTTAAGGACATTGAAAATAGTTTATTATCTTTCCAAGCAATAAATAATAGCTTATCATCTTTAACAAAGCTTGTTGTACAAAAAAAATTGATAACATAAAACTTATGATTGAAAAAAATAAACCAAAAGTATCAATTGATAATACTCAGAAATTGATACAAAGACAACAAGAGTTGTACAAATACATAAGTGATATCAAAGAAAAAACTTTGACAATAAATTATAATGTGAGTATTGATAATCTTACAGAAAAATTAAACCAATTGAGAATTTCTGTAGACAAATTTGAAGAAAAGACTTCATAACACCAAAAATTACTTCTGGACCATGTGGAAAAGAGTGATGAAGCAAGAATGCATCTGTAAGATGACATTCAAAGTGAAATAAGGGTTATTACTGAAAAAATCAATAAAATTAATGAGGCTGACTCAAATATGCCAAAGTTATCAACACCATTTTCTCACATAAGAAGCCCTGTCAAACCAAAAGAGGAATTGACAAATCCATTCATAACAGACTTGAGTCACCAAGAAAATAACCAAGTCTTAATGAAGGAAACACCTCAATTGAAAGAATGGCCAACATTCCTAGGAGAAGGTGAATATGACCACATGTCATTTATCAAAACAATTGACATGCTACAAGAAGATTATGCCATACCAGATGAATTAATCACTGCAAGATTACATTCATTATTTGAAAATCTGCAAGAATATGGTATTATGGCATAAGGCAAACAAATGGCAAAAATACCGGGTCTTGGTGGAAGCAAGAAATAATCACCAAGTGGGCTAATGATGCCTGGAGGTACAAGATAGAAAATGCATTTGAAAATTCTTTCTTTGACCCAGACAAAGACAAGCCGTTAACTTGGTTCTTAAAAAAGTTAAGACTTAATGCATTGTACCCAGAAATGTCACAGAAAATGGTGCACATGAAAATACTTAAAAAATGTGGAGGAGAGCTAGAACATTCCCTGAGGAGCAGGTGTATAGAACCATGCTCCATAGAAGAGTATATCAATGCACTAGAAGACATAGTAACAAGCACAAAAATTGGCAGAAATTGAAAGAAATTGGACATTAAAAGTCCAAATAAGCCCTTTATCAAAAAAGATAAATCAAAAGAAACTTTCAAGCCCAATACATCCAACAATAATGAGCAAAGAAAATGCCATAAATGTGGAGGTATTGGACATTTAGCCAATAATTTCCTCAAAAAGGCAAAGATGAATGAAATTGTGGAAACAGAAAACCACACTGACAAAGAGGAGGAATCTGACTCTGAAAAAGAAACAGAAGAGTCAGAAAATTCTTAAAGTGATGGAATTAATATATTTAATGCACAAATTAATAATATTGATATAATTTATGAAGTACTGGATGTTAACTCAAACTTACCACAAGTTGGGACATCTGACACAAACCTAACAAATATACAAGATGCCAAGATGTACAGAAGCAAACCTGCAAAAGGAATGGGATATAAAGCTGGAAAATCAAATATCAGTATTGTTATGGTTGATAACCAAGAAGGAAAAGTGAACTGAGATACAGGAGCATATTGCACCTGTGTTGGTAAAAGTTACTTAAGAACCATTGTCCCAGACTGGCAAGAAGAACGTATGCCAATACAAGGTGTCAAATTTAGTAGTGCAAGTGAGAGCAAGAAGCCCCTAGGAATAATTGATTTAACACTAATTTTTCCTCACCTTTCACAATGTGTCAGAATTCAAGTAGAGTTTGTAGTAATGGACAACTGTACTAGTAATCACTACTTATCAATTTATGGTATAGATATCTCTAACCAAAAAGACAGATATTTTACCATAGGAGATAACAAAAGAAAAAAGTTTGGCTTCTTAAATAACAAAAAACAAATCACAGTTATTAAGAATGAGGAGAAAAGTCTAGAAAAGGACGTTTTCATATCTGAACAACTCAAAGAGGCAGAATTCAATCAAGAATTAACAGAAAAATTGAAAGAAAAAATGATTGAACTCTTATTTAAGTACAAAAATGCCGTTGAAACTGACAAGGAGCCACTAGGTGCCATAATTGGGCATGAGGTAGATATAATTCTTAATGTGGAAAAGCCTTACCCACCTTTACTAAGGAGTCCAGCTTACCCACCTAGTCCAATAGCTAGAGAAGCCTTGGAGGTACACCTTAAAGAATTAATGGACCTTGAAGTATTAAGAAAGGTAGGACATAATGAACAGGTAGAGGTCACTAAACCTGTCATTATAGCTTGGCATAATGGAAAATCAAGGATGGTAGGAGACTTCAGAGCCCTGAAGGCCTATACCATTCCAGACAGATACCTGATACCCAGAATCTATGAGACATTGACACAATTGTCACAAGCTAAGTTCATTACAGCCATGGATGCCTTAAAGGTTTTTCATCAAAATGTCTTAACAGACAATGCCAAGAAACTAGTAAGGATAATAGTCCACTGTGGGATTTTTGAATAATTAAGAATGCCATTTGGCATAAAAAATGCACCTTCCCATTATCAAAGGAGGATGAACACCATATTTCCTGAAGAATTGTCAGAAGGATGGTTAATCATCTATATTAATAATATCTTAGTTTGCTCAGAAACTTGGGAGAATCACCTCACAAGACTAGAAAGGGTACTACAAAAAAAAGTGCAAGTGAATATGAAAATTTCCTTGAAAAAGTGTCATTTTGCATATAATGAACTAAAAGCACTAGGACATGTTATATCTGGACTTAGTCTAGGCATAGACAAGAATAAAGTAGCAGCAGTACTACTTAAGTAAATGCCTCAAACCAAAAAAGAAATGCAATCATTTCTAGGATTTGCTGGATACTATAGACATCATATAAAGGACTTTGCAAAAATTTTTAAATCCTTGTATAACCTATGTGACCAACAAACAGTCTATGAAATGACAGAAGAAAGAGTCAAGGCATAAGAAGAATTGACAAATTCCTTGACAAATGCCCCATTTCTTCTAATGCCAGATTGGAAACTACCATTCAAACTGTACATTGATGCTTTTGGAGAAGGACTATGTGCTGCACTACACCAGACACAAATTATCAATGATAAACCAGGAGAAGGACCAATCTGTTTTATTTCAAGAAAAATAAAGCCAACAGAAGCAAGATATGGAGCAAGCCAAATGGAATGCCTCGGCTTAGTGTGGGCTCTAGAAAAATACATTGTTACTTGGATGGAACAGTATTTGATGTGATTACAGACTGTAATACTGTAAAATCTCTATTAAATATGAAAACTTCAAATAGACATATGCTGAGATGGCGAATTTCTATGCGAGAATACAGGGGAAATATGACTATTGTTCATAAATCTGGCAATATTCATAAAAATGCAGATGGTCTTAGCAGATGGGCTCTATCAAATACCCCTGACAATCCAACATTGGTACTACAGGAAGAGCACCACATAGAAGGAATATGTGTCACAGACATTGGCACAGAATTCTTTAACCAAGTTAAAGAAAGCTATAAGATAGACAAGAATTGCCATATCTTAAACCAACTTCTAATGAAAGACTGCAAAGACCCATCAATTTCATCAAAATTGCATGAAACATGGAAAAAGGAATATGATGAAGGAAGATTCCACTTCCTTGATGGAATCCTTTACCATAGAACAAAACACACATGTGTTATGGCCTTAACAGATAGAACCCTGATAAACACTATTTTACACAAGTGTCATGATAGTGTTGCAGCTGGACATCTTTCAGAAGACAGAACACTAGAAAGGGTGAAAACTTGCTCTTGGTGGCCAAATTGGAAGAAAGATGTTTCAGAATACTGCCAAACCTGTGACAGATGTAAAAAAGCTAATAGAGCCACAGGAAAGAAATTTGGAATAATGATCCAAATCAAAGAGCCAAAATCCCCTTGGGGAATAATTCATATGGATTGGGTAACAGCATTACCTCCAGGAGGAGACAGAAGCTATAATGTATGCCTAGTATTGGTTGACAGGTATAGAAAAACTCCCATGTTCCTACCATGTCACAAAGATGAAACAGCTATGGGCACAGCCACAATGATATGGAATAAAGTTATTAGCCATACAGGCTTATTCCAAAATATGATAAGTGGCAGAGACCCAAAGTTCACTTCAGCATTGTGGACAAATCTGCATAACTTGTGCGGAACAAAATTATCATTCTCAACAGCTTACCATCCTCGGACTGATGGTTTAGCAGAAAGAAGGATACAGACCTTGGAGGACATGATCAGAAGATTCTGCGCTTATGGACTAGAATTCAAAGATTCTGATGGTTTTAGCCATGATTGGTGTACACTAATACCAGCTCTTGAACTGGCATATAAAACATCAATCCATTCTTTCACTGGAAAAACACCAGCAATGCTAGAAAAAGGGTGGAATCCAAGACTTCCTTATGATACCCTCAAAAAGGACTTAGTGGATATACATCCAATAGCAAGCAGCTTTAAGATAATGCTTGACAAAGCAAGACACAATGCAAACAGATGTATGCAAGATTCTATCAAATGTGCAAAAGAAAGATGGGAAAAAAGTCATAAACCACCTGACTTCAAAATAGGAGAATTGGTCCTAGTATCAACCCTTAATTTCAATAACATAAAAGGTCCAAAGAAATTGAAAAATTCCTTTGCAGCACCATTTATGATAACAGCACTTCATGGACCCAATGCTGTACAATTGGAAGTCACAGGTGAATTACTGAACAAACACCCGACTTTCCCTGTAAGTCTGATAAAACCTTACAGCTCAAGTGACAAGGAGTTATTTCCACTAATAAATAAACCCCCACTTGAAATTCCCCCCTTGGAAGAAGGAGAAGAAAAGAAAATTGTAAAAGTCCTTAAAGAAAGAACGACAAGAAACAAAAAAGAAAGAAAATACCTTGTAAGGTGTAGAGATTCAACTCAAGAAGATGAATGGCTACTTGAGAAAGATATAAAAAATGCTCATAAGCTACTAAGAAGGTTCAGACATGAAAGAAAACCTGAAAAATAGAAAAGTTAAGAATTATTGAGCTTCAAGACTAACAAAGTTATTGAAGAGGTAGGACAGTGGATGATACCCTAATTACACATATCAGATTGTGGTACAATCTTTTTTTGTGGTAGGGAATGTGAACCTTTGAGATATGACCACATACTCAAAAAGGTCACAAGAAATATTTAAAATAATCATACCTTAAAAATAATTACCTTAAAACTACAAAAATGGCATAAATTGGCATAAAACTTGGTTTAAGTTAAAACCCAATGGACAAAAATTTGAAATAAATTATACCATTGGATTCCCCATGGTAAAATACACATATACCATTTTTATGGCATATCTGTAAAGTCAATATTTAATGAGTTTTAAGTAATAATAACTTATAGAAAACACTAATCCTTATTTATTTCAAAGAAAAATGAAACAACATGTAAAATAAATGATACTATTGAATTCTCCATAAAAGTCCACATATAAAACAATTAAGAAGCTAAGCTCCAAACTCAATACTTAAGGAATTAAGCTGAATATATGCACTTTTTTGGTCAATGCATACATTCCAGGATTTTAGCTAATATCTTTTGAAATATGAATGATAGAGTGATGAACAAAAAATAAAGTCATCACGTAATCACTGTAGGACTACATAAGTTCAGTTTATTTCACAAGTTATAAACAAGGTTAAAGCTGTAAGGGATTATTGACTAAAATCAACAGAGCTGTTGACCACTTTGTTGTGAAAGTAGTCCAAACTTAAAAAAAGTACACAGTTGGATTCTCCTATCTCATTTGTGAGGAATGATGTATTTCTTATCATAATATTCAAGGTATAACCCCTTGAAATCATATTTTGAAGTTTAAAATATTAAATTTCAACAGAAAAGATGAGTTACAAGAAAAATCATCAAAAATTGAGTTTTGATGATGTAATGAAATGCTCTTGGCAGCATAATACGGGTATGCCAAGCTATTAGAATTTACTCTTTGAATTGCTGTAGCTTTTAAATCTTAAGGGGTATTAAGGATCAAAGTTTGAGCTTAATTTGATCATTTATGATCACTCACTGTAACTTTAAATTAAGTTTAACAGTCATATGAGTGATACTATTAGTGAATACTGTTAGTTTATGATCAAAACTAATAAAATCAACAAAATTTGGGGTTGTGCCAAGCCTTGACGGCATCAAACCTAGAGTTATAGTGATAACTCTAAATATTGGTGTAATAATGAGATAATATGGTTTAATCATGATGTAATCATCACCAAACCTTAAAATATTGATCAATTCCAGAGGATATGATCAGTGCACGTCTACTAGAAGCCTGTTGGACTCTAGGGGAGAGGTATCTACTATAAATGGAGCTCCTCTTACTCTGTTTTCCCCTCAGGCACTTACAAACCATTAAATCATTAAATAAAAGGTAATTTCTTTATTCTTTATATATAAAACTCTTATATTATTAAAGAACAAAGATCATCTTATAATAATTTTCTTCTTTGACATGATTATTACAATTATTTAATTTTTTTGCTTAAATTTCTCTCAAAAACCTCAATTCAACGTAAAACCAAGAAAATTTGTAATTTCTCTTAAAATTTATTCTAACTACTATTTAAACAAGTTTTAATTACATTTTCAGGCGTAAATTTACTCAAAATCATTATATTAAGTATTAAACGTAGGTTATTTCTCTTATTATAATAATTTTCCTTTATTATTACTTTTTAATAATTCCATAATTGATATAAATAGTATTTATATCAATTTATAACTTTAATATTAGTAATATCATTGTTATTAATTGTTTTTTTATTAATAAAAAACAATTTTTTACGCCTTTATTATTTGTTGGTAACAATAATAAAGTGCTTTTAAATATATCAATTATTTTATATTAATATATATATTTTATATATATTATGTTTTATAATATAGATTATATTACTATATTTATTTGATAATATAATTATTTTACGCCTTAATTATAATAATTATTTGTTATCTTATTTAACTTATATATAATGACGTTCATAGTACAATAAGTAAAATATTAGTAATTTTTACTTATTGCTTCATAGTCAAACCTTACATGCTATCTACTAGAAATAATCAGTAATTTAAGGTTTGGTGATGATTACATCATGAGCAAACCGTCTTATCTCATTATTATGCCATTATTTAGAGTTATCACTATAATTCTAAGCTTGATGATTTCATATACTTGGCAGAACCCCAAAATTTGTGGATCTTATTATATTTAATCATAAAATAATAGTAGTCACCAATTTTATCACTCATATGACTGTTAAAGTTAGTTTATGATTACAGTGAGTGATCATGAATTATCAAAATTAAGCTCAAACTTTGATCTTTAATAACTTTTAAGTTTTACGCGCTACAACTATTCAGAGAGTTAATTCTGATAGCTTGGAATGTCATTATTAAACTGCCAAGAGAATTTTGTTACATCATCAAAACTCTATTTTTGATGATTTTTCTTGTAACTCATCTTTTCTGTTGAGATTTAATATCTTAAAGTTCAAACCATGATTCCAAGGGGTTATACCTTGAATATTATAATAAAAATTACAAAATTCATCACGAATGAATCGGTAGAGTCTGACTTTCTATGTTCTTTCAAGTTTGGACCACTTTCACAATAAAGTGGTCAACAGCTCCAATGATTCTGATCAATAAACCATTACAAGTTTTAACCTTTTTTACAACTTGTAAAATTAATTTCATATCTGCCTTCCTACAGTAATTATGTGGTAAACTTATTTTTGGTTTAACTCTCTATCTTGCATGTTTCAAGAGATATTAGCTAAAAGCCATGAATATATGCATTGACCAAAAAAATGCATATAATCAGCTCAATTCCTTAAGTATTAACTTTGGAGAATAGCTTTATAATTGTTCTATGTGTGGGGGTTTGTGGGGAAACCAATGGTACAATTTATTTCACATGTTGCTTCATTGGTTTTGTAAATAATTAAATGTTTATGTTTGTTATAAGGTATTTGTAAGATGTGACTATGAAACTGATGATAATATTACTATTAATCAACAGTACTATGTCTGTTCTTATGAAATATAATAATAAAATATTATTATAACCACAATTAAATAATTAAAAATTATTTCTTTCACGTGTTAAGCACTACTAGTGATTTTAACAGTGAGCAAGTAATTGTCTACAAGAATCAATTACAAGAAGAATTTAATAATAAAAACTTCTTTATTAAAATAATAAAATTATTTTAATATATAATTATCTTTTGCAAGAATAATTATAAAGATAATTCTCGAAGAAAACTATTACTAGAGAAAAACTTTAAGAATTAAAGATAAATGACTCACTAATACTCCAAAGAACTTATTGATAATAAAAGTAGAGAAATTTGACGTGGAATTGTGGATTTAAGGGATCAAAAGGATTTATAACAGTATTAAAACAATATATAGTTGGATTCTATGATTTCACGTCTTTCTGATTGATTCTGAAAGAATTAAAACACTTAAGAATAGTTGAACTAATACTTACTTGTTGGTAATAAAGATTTAATAAATTGATAAGATGATGATAAGGAAAAAACAGCAAGAAGAGGCTTCTTTTAAGTCAACAACAGCTCACAGAGGCGTGCCATGGAGCAAACTGAAAAACCAGTGAGTGAGAAAACAATAAACCTTTTTGGATTATTGATTGCATCATCTGTTGTCATGTAAGATTATCATAATTACTTAATTGATGCTTTTACGTGACTACCAACCCCAATATGGTTAAGAATAAAAGGAGTAACACTTGTAAATCTTCTTTTATTCTAAAATAATCATTGATTTCTCAAAGTTATCAATGTTATTGCCAATTTCATCACAGGTTGTAATTACTGTGAATTTTTGAAGATTCAGTGTTTCACGTAGAATATCCAAAAATGGACTGTAAGTAAAACTTTTAATTTTACTAGTAAAACTGTAATTCCTTTTGGTTGTACCATAGATAATACAGTTCTCCTTTAGTCCTGAAAGTTTCAGAAAGATTCATTAAGAATTGTATTTTTAATGAATTTTTGAAGGTTTTACCTCATTTCTACGTAGAATTGCAAATAGCAGTGTTTTGCTGGTTGCTATGAGGTAAATCAATGAATATGGGTCCCAAAAGGGTTTTAATTACTCTTTTGGGGTTTATCCATGGAAAGTCATTAGTAATTGACATGGTTACAGGAGTGTAAGTAGCTCATTACCTCCTTGGCACGTCAAAATAGCAGGTTATTTGCTATTTTCTGATGTTTTACAGTAGTTGTAACTTGGTAACCAAGTTCCCAAAGAGTTTTAGTTTACCAATTGGGCCAAGATGAGCCATGGATCCATGCTCTGGAGCTATCCACGCCTCTGAGGCCTCAGAAGTTGGGTACCCTGGCTCTCTTTGATGTCTTTTGTCCCCCTTGCCTATTTTTTACGTCAAAATAGTAATTTAAGCTTAAAGTGAGATATCCACTATGGGTGTACCAAAAGTCCATGTAAGAATACCATGATATTAAGTGCTCAAAACATGCATAACACTATTCTTAGTGTATATGTAACATGGGATTTCTCACTTTCCCATTATTTTGGCTAAAAATCAAGAAAAACAAAAATTTTCACGGATCTTTTATGTGGTATTAATGATGTGGTATTGAAGTATTTTCCATTTTACCACCTCAAATACTTAAATTGAGCTTATTCACTCTATGGAGCTACCCTAGGTGAATTTTTGTGTGGAATCCAAATCTGGTCTTAAATCCATGGATTTACTTACTCAATAAAAAGTTATTCATCTTTTCTGAAATTGAAAATGATGAATTTTGGATATATGCATGACTTATGAGTTTTGCATAATTCAAAATTTCTTTTTTAAGATAATTGTGGCCTATTTGGGTATGTAAAATATACCTCAAGGCTCACATTCCCTCCCACCAAAAAATAAAATTGTACTACAATTTTATTAGTGATAAAAAGAATAGGGCCCCAAAAAGGGGGTTAATGTCCACTGTCCAACCTCTTCACATTACTCAGATCAAGTAATTTAAAGCACATTTATAGACATATTCAGGCTTGTGGCCTTCTTTCATGTCTAAATCTTCTTAAGAGTTTATCTGAGTCAGGTATTTCTGATTCTGCCATCCATTCATCTTCATGTACTGGATTTCTATATCTGACAAGATATTTTCTTTGATTTTTACCCCTAATTCTCCTTTCTTTGATGACTTTCTTAATCTTTTTGTCTTCATTCTGTTCCACAGGTGGTACAGTTAAAGGAGTTGGGTTTCTTAAAGGAAACAATTCTTTATCAGCTGGTTGATAAGGTTTTATCAAGCTGACTGGAAATGTGGGGTGTTTATTTTTCAATTCACCACTCAATTCCACTTGAACTGCATTGGTTCCATGTAAAGCAACAATAACAAAAGGTCCTACATAAGAATCTTTAAGTTTCTTTGGGCCTTTGATATTATTAAAATTCAAGGTTGAAACTAGAACTAAGTCCCCTACTTTGAAGTCTGGTACTTTATGACTCTTGTCCCACTTCTGTTTTGCATAATCAAAAGCATCATCCATACTTTGTTTTGCATGGTGTTTTACTTTATCAAGCATTAATTTGAAGCTGGAAGCTGTAGGATGAATGTCAATCAAGTCTTTCCTCAGTGTGTCTGCTGGGAGTCTTGGATTCCATCCTTTTTCTAACATAGCAGGAGTTTGTCCTGTGGAAGAATGGACTGATGTCTTGTATGCCAATTCTAATGCAGGTATCAGAGTGCACCAGTCATGGGTAAAGCCATCTGAGTCTTTAAATTCTAATCCATAAGCACAAAATCTCCTGATCATGTCTTCTAAAGTTTGAATCATCCTCTCTGCTAGCCCATCTGTTTGAGGGTGATATGCTGTAGAGAATGATAACTTAGTCCCAAACAATCTATGAAGATTGGTCCAAAGTGCAGATGTGAACTTGGGGTCTCTGTCACTTATGATATTCTTAAATAACCCTGTATGAGAAATAACTCTACTCCATAAAAGAAGAGCTGTATCCATAGCAGTGTCATCTTTATGACATGGTAAGAATATGGGAGTTTTGCTATATCTGTCTACAATGACTAAACAAGCATTATAACTTTTGTCACCACTTGGAGGAAGTGCTGTGACCCAATCCATGTGAACAACTTCCCAAGGGGATTTTGGTTCTTGAATATGGATCATTAATCCAAATTTCTTGCCTGTACTCCTGTTTGCTTTTTGGCATCTATCACAGGTATGGCAATATTCAATGGTTTCTTTTCTCCAAGATGGCCACCATGCACAGTTCTTCACCTTTTCAAGTGTTCTGTCTTCTGATAGGTGTCCAGAGTAAATGCTATCATGGCATTCATGAAGAATGGTATTGATGAGCAATCTACTACACAATGTCATCACACAAGAATGTTTTGTTCTATGGTAAATAATCCCATCAAACAAGTGAAATCTTCCTTCAGAATAGGAATTTTTCCAAACTTCATCTAGTGTATTAACCAAAGATGTGTCTTTGCAGTCTTTATCCAATAAAGAAGTCAAGATATGGCAATTCTTGTCTTGTTTATAAGACTCTCTGACCTCTTCAAAGAATTCAGTCCCAATATCAGTTATGTTAATCCCTTCAATTGGAATCTGTGGTTCAGCTTCCAAAGGTACATACGCTGGGTTATCAGGAGTGTTGGCTAAAGCCCATCTACTAAGTCCATCAGCATTTTTGTGAATGTTTCCTGCTTTATGAACTATAGTCATGTTTCCTCTATATTCTTGAATGGCTATTTGCCATCTCAACATATGTCTGTTGGGAGTTTTCATGTTAAGAAGTGATTTCACGGCATTACAGTCAGTTATCACTTCAAAAACACTGCCATCAAGGTAATAGTGTAATTTCTCAAGTGCCCATACCAAACATAAGCACTCCATTTGGCTTGCACCATATCTGGCTTCTGTTGGTTTGATTTGTCTTGAGATATAACAAACTGGTCCTTCTGTAGGTTTGTCATCAATAATTTGGACTTGGTGTAGGGCTGCCCCTAATCCATCCCCACATGCATCAATGTACAATTTAAAAGGAATATTCCAGTCAGGCATGAGGAGTAAAGGTGCTTCTGTAAGGGCTTTCTTTATCTTCTCATAAGCTTTAATTCTTTCCTGTGTCATTTCAAATACAGTCTGTTGATCACAGATTCTATAAAGTGACTTGGCTAGAATTGCAAAATCTTTCAAGTGTTGCCTATAGTAACTAGCAAATCCAAGAAAAGACATCATTTCTTTTTTATTCTGGGGTATTGGCTTAAGTAACACTGCTGCTACTTTATTCTTGTCAATACCCAAGCTCAAACCAGAAACAACATGTCCTAATGCTTTGAGTTCTTCAAAACCAAAATTGCATTTCTTAAGTGAAATTTTCATGTTCACTTCTGCAACTTTATGAAGTACTCTTGCAAGTCTTTCAAGGTGCAAAGACCATGAGTCAGAACATATAATAATATCATCAATATAAATGATAAGCCATCCTTCAGACAATTCTGTGGGGAAGATGGTATTCATCATTCTTTGATAATGAGATGGAGCATTTTTAATGCCAAATGGCATTCTAAGATACTCATAAATACCGCAGTGAGTGATAATTCTAAGTAATTTCCTAGCTTTAGGCGTCAAGACATTTTGATGGAAGCCTTTTAATGCATCCATTGATGTTATATACTTGGCTTTAGACAATTGAGTCAAGGTTTCTTGGATCCTAGGGATTGGATACCTATCTGGAACTGTGTAGGTATTCAAAGCTCTAAAATCTCCAACCATTCTTGACTTATCATTATGCCATGCAATAATAACAGGTGTTGTCACTTCAACTTCCTCATTATGGCCTACTTTCCTTAGCACACCAAGTTGGATCAACTCTTGGATATGTTTTTCCAAGGCTTCTCTAGCTCTGGACTGGCTGGATAAGCTGGTCTTCTAAGTACTGGGGGATATGGTCTATCAATATTAAGAGTAATATCAATTTCATGTCCCCTTATAGCGCCTAATGGTTCATTATCAGATGCAAATGCATTATTGTATGTATATAATACATCAATAAGTTCATTCCTCATCTTTGGTGACAATGATGGATTAATTTGTGCTTCAACAAGTTGTTTAGACACAAATACATCTTTGTAAGTATCTTTGACAGAAGATACTACAGATATCTGTTTTGGCATATTGGAGAAAGCAAATTTTTGCCTTTTGTTATCTCCAATTGTGAAATATCTGTCTTTATGGTTATTTATATCAATACCATAAATATTCAAGTAATCATTTCCAAGAATGATATGCTGAGATGTACAATTATCCATTACTACAATCTCAGTTTTCATTCTTACACTTCCTGCTGGATGTGGGAATACAATATTAGTATCCAATATGCCCAAGGGGTACATATTGTTACTGGCACTACTGAACTGTACACCTTCTATTGGTAATAGATGGTTTTTCCATTCAGGAAGTATAATTTGGAGATAATCCTTGCCAATACAAGTGCAAAATGCCCCTGTATCCAGATTTACTTTGGCTTCAATATCACCCATTAGAACTGATGTGATACAGGATGCTCCAGCAGTGTAACCCTTTCCTCTAGCAGGTTTTGTTTTACACATTCTGGCATCTTGGATATTGATCAGGTTGTAGCAATCCTCACTGTACTGTGGCAAGTGGGTATGGACTTCTGTGACCTCAAAGAAAGCTGAAATGTTTTCAATGGGATAGTCCTCTACTGGTGTATCTTCAGAGACTGCAGAATCTTGGTCAGACTCTTCTTTCTCTTCAGTACACTGAATGTCTTCAATGATTTGAACTTCATTGATCTTTGTCTTCTTAGGGCAAGTGTTGGCTAAATGTGAAGTACTTCCACATTTATGACACTTCAAGACAGGTCTTTCTGGTCTTCTTTCCTCTCTAGGAATCTTTGAGACTATTTTGGACTCTATTGGGTTTCTAACCCAAGTTTTACCAATTCTTGTTCTGGTAATGATATCTTCCATAGCATTAATGTAGTCCTCTGTTGAACAGGGTTCCACACATCTGCTTTTGATAGCATGTTCCAGTTCTCCTCCACACTTTCTTAATATTTTCATATTAATCATAGTGTCAGACATATCTGGGTGTAAAGCAGATAATCTGTCTTTTTGTTTGAAGAACCAAGTAAGTGGTTTGTCTTTTTCTGAGTTAAAAATGGCACTTTCAAAAGCATTCTCCATTTTAAACCTCCAAGAATTATTGGCCCATTTGGTAATCACTTCAGATTTCCACCAAGACCAGTCATGTCTTCCATGATCTATTCTCATCTTGTAATACCATTTCTTTGCAGTCTTGGTAAACAAACAATGTAATTTTCCTACTATGATTTCATCAGGTATATTAAAGTCTTCTTGCAACATATCAATAGTCCTGATGAATTCAATATGGTTGTATTCTCCTTCACCAGAGAATGTTGGCCATTCTTCTAATTTGGGAATATCCTTTGCAGAAATAACATTCTCTCCTAAGAATGGAGTCAAACTTTCTTTGACAGAAAGTTTTTCTTCAGTCAAAGGTGTAGAATGTCTTGGCATATGTGGTTCATGATTCTTATGAATTTGCTCCACACTTGCAATTATTTCATTCTTCAATTTCTGCCTTTCACTGTCACTTTTTGCTAAATGTATAGCAAATTGATTGGTGTTCTTAACTATTTGTAAGACATGGTCTTCAAGAGTTTTAAGTCTATCATTTACTTTAAAGATGGAAAGATCCTCTGTGTCATTATTTTGACATTGGTTCTCAATTCTTTCACAAGCATTGCTAATTGACTCAAGGGTGACAGTTGTCAATTTATGCCAATCAGAATGTTGCTTGTCATTTTTCTTTAAATCATTGATGTCTAATGTAATTTGCTTTAACTTTGACTCAAGTTTGCCAATTTCTACACTAATACTTCTATGTACATCATTTATTTGCATGGAAAAGTCCTGTTCATCCTTTCCTGCTCTTTGGCTGTGAATTCCATAAGAGTTCTGGCCATATTGAAGACACTGTCCACGGCTGAAGGCTCCAATCTGGGGATCCTGTACCCTTGTGGGTAAGGTCTGTGCCAATTGGCTTTGCCTTTGCCCTTGCCTTGATGGTTCTTGGGACCTCTCTGTTTCTTTTGAGGTCCTTTGGGCTTGTCCTTGGATGCTTCTGGAGCTGGTTTGGAGCTGGTAGATGCCACTGGTGCCTCTGTCTCCAAAGTTGGAGTCATTTCCAATTCTTTCTTCTGGTCTATGGATAAAAGACTCTGGTTCTTCAACCAATTCTTTATCTTTTTGACCTTGTCTTTGCAAGACAGGGGGCTCCAACCTCCTAAGAGTTCTATGGTCTTCTCCTGACCCAGAAAGCTCTTGATGTGTAAGTAGGAGTTCATGGCCCCCTGCCAAAGGCTTGGGCAGATTTCCCACTCCTCTTCTTTGGCTGCTCTGAACCAATTTTTGTACTGGCTCTGATATATTTCTATTGCTGCCACTTGAAAATGGTTCAGCCCTGGAAATATTATCATAAATTAGTTCAGGCTCAGAATTCACGTCAAAATCTGTTGGTACAGACCTTGGGGAATGGGGGGCAATTCTGGCATCCTCCAGATGTGCCTTTCTTGTGGAAGATTTGGCACTTCTGGATTTGGTCTTGCCTCTTCCTTGTCCACATCCATCTGGTTGGACTGAATAGTTGCTTCCATTTCTGGTATGCACCATTTTCACGTCAATTTAAAGATAAAAGGTGAAAATATAAGATAAAATACACACCTTTTGGTGGTAATTTAGCTTTTTCTGAGTTGAATAAGGTGCCTCTTTTAGCAATCTGCACCTCAATACTGTCTTCAGATTCTGCTTCTGAAGATTCTGGACTAGTGATATATCTTTTACTGAGTCTGTTGCCAGCTGCACAGTATTTGATTAAAGACACTAAAAGAAATTATAAAAGAGAAAAAATTATTTTTTATACTTTTTTAAAATATTTTTTAAAGATTTTTATAAGTTTTATATTTTTTAATATTAAAAAAATTATTCTTTTTAAAGAAAAAAAATTAAAATTTAAGATTTTGAATGAAAATTAATTCAGAGTAACTCAAAGAATAATTTTATAAGTTTTTGGATGTGAAAAAGCCACGTGTAAAAACAATATAAAATTAAACCAAATTCCTCAATGAAAAAGATTTTAAAACAATTTCAAAAATAAAAATATTTTTAACTCCAAATTGAAAGAAAAAAATTAATTAAATTAATATATTTTAGAGCTTAAAAATATATTAATTAAGGGTACAAGGTTCAAAAAACACGGCCAGGCCCCCAAATGTAAGATGTGATAGGTATGGTGGTTTTTTGAACACAAAAAATGAAGTCTAGAATATGATTAAAGCCAAGTCTATGGATAAAATCACGGCCAGGCCCCCAAATGTAAGATGTGACTATGAAACTGATGATAATATTACTATTAATCAACAGTACTATGTCTGTTCTTATGAAATATAATAATAAAATATTATTATAACCACAATTAAATAATTAAAAATTATTTCTTTCACGTGTTAAGCACTACTAGTGATTTTAACAGTGAGCAAGTAATTGTCTACAAGAATCAATTACAAGAAGAATTTAATAATAAAAACTTCTTTATTAAAATAATAAAATTATTTTAATATATAATTATCTTTTGCAAGAATAATTATAAAGATAATTCTCGAAGAAAACTATTACTAGAGAAAAACTTTAAGAATTAAAGATAAATGACTCACTAATACTCCAAAGAACTTATTGATAATAAAAGTAGAGAAATTTGACGTGGAATTGTGGATTTAAGGGATCAAAAGGATTTATAACAGTATTACAACAATATATAGTTGGATTCTATGATTTCACGTCTTTCTGATTGATTCTGAAAGAATTAAAACACTTAAGAATAGTTGAACTAATACTTACTTGTTGGTAATAAAGATTTAATAAATTGATAAGATGATGATAAGGAAAAAACAGCAAGAAGAGGCTTCTTTTAAGTCAACAACAGCTCACAGAGGCGTGCCATGGAGCAAACTGAAAAACCAGTGAGTGAGAAAACAATAAACCTTTTTGGATTATTGATTGCATCATCTGTTGTCATGTAAGATTATCATAATTACTTAATTGATGCTTTTACGTGACTACCAACCCCAATATGGTTAAGAATAAAAGGAGTAACACTTGTAAATCTTCTTTTATTCTAAAATAATCATTGATTTCTCAAAGTTATCAATGTTATTGCCAATTTCATCACAGGTTGTAATTACTGTGAATTTTTGAAGATTCAGTGTTTCACGTAGAATATCCAAAAATGGACTGTAAGTAAAACTTTTAATTTTACTAGTAAAACTGTAATTCCTTTTGGTTGTACCATAGATAATACAGTTCTCCTTTAGTCCTGAAAGTTTCAGAAAGATTCATTAAGAATTGTATTTTTAATGAATTTTTGAAGGTTTTACCTCATTTCTACGTAGAATTGCAAATAGCAGTGTTTTGCTGGTTGCTATGAGGTAAATCAATGAATATGGGTCCCAAAAGGGTTTTAATTACTCTTTTGGGGTTTATCCATGGAAAGTCATTAGTAATTGACATGGTTACAGGAGTGTAAGTAGCTCATTACCTCCTTGGCACGTCAAAATAGCAGGTTATTTGCTATTTTCTGATGTTTTACAGTAGTTGTAACTTGGTAACCAAGTTCCCAAAGAGTTTTAGTTTACCAATTGGGCCAAGATGAGCCATGGATCCATGCTCTGGAGCTATCCACGCCTCTGAGGCCTCAGAAGTTGGGTACCCTGGCTCTCTTTGATGTCTTTTGTCCCCCTTGCCTATTTTTTACGTCAAAATAGTAATTTAAGCTTAAAGTGAGATATCCACTATGGGTGTACCAAAAGTCCATGTAAGAATACCATGATATTAAGTGCTCAAAACATGCATAACACTATTCTTAGTGTATATGTAACATGGGATTTCTCACTTTCCCATTATTTTGGCTAAAAATCAAGAAAAACAAAAATTTTCACGGATCTTTTATGTGGTATTAATGATGTGGTATTGAAGTATTTTCCATTTTACCACCTCAAATACTTAAATTGAGCTTATTCACTCTATGGAGCTACCCTAGGTGAATTTTTGTGTAGAATCCAAATCTGGTCTTAAATCCATGGATTTACTTACTCAATAAAAAGTTATTCATCTTTTCTGAAATTGAAAATGATGAATTTTGGATATATGCATGACTTATGAGTTTTGCATAATTCAAAATTTCTTTTTTAAGATAATTGTGGCCTATTTGGGTATGTAAAATATACCTCAAGGCTCACAGTATTATTACTTATAACTCATTAAATATTGACTTTACAGATATGCCATAAAAATAATATATGTGTATTTTACAATGAGGAATCTAATGGTGTAATTTATTTCACATCTTTATTGATTAGATTCTGTTTTACTTCAGATTTTGTACTTATTTATGGTATTTTACTAATTTTTGAGATAATTATCATAAGTATAATTATTACAGAAATTGTAAGATGTGACTATGAAACTGATGATAATATTACTATTAATCAACAGTACTATGTCTGTTCTTATGAAATATAATAATAAAATATTATTATAACCACAATTAAATAATTAAAGAATTTTTTCTTTCACGTGTTAAGCACTACTAGTGATTTTAACAGTGAGCAAGTAATTGTCTACAAGAATCAATTACAAGAAGAATTTAATAATAAAAACTTCTTTTATTAAAATAATAAAATTATTTTAATATATAATTATCTTTTGAAAGAATAATTATAAACATAATCCTTGAAGAAAACTATTACTAGAGAAAAACTTTAAGAATTAAAGATAAATGACTCACTAATACTCCAAAGAACTTATTGATAGATAAAAGTAGAGAAATTTGACATAGAATTGAGGATTTAAGGGATCAAAATGATTTATAACAGGATTACAACAATATATAGTTGGATTCTATGATTTCACGTCTTTCTGATTGATTCTGAAAGATTAAAACACTTAAGAATAGTTTAACTAATACTTACTTGTTGGTAACAATGATATAAAATGATAATAAGATGATGATGATACGGAAAAAACAGCAAGAAGAGACTTCTTTTAAGTCAACAACAGCTCACAGAGGCGTGCCATGGAGCAAACTGAAAAACCAGTAAGTGAGAAAACAATAAACCTTTTTGGATTAATGGTTGCATCATCTGTTGTCACGTAAGATTATCATAATTACTTAATTGATGCTTTTACGTGACTACCAACCCCAATATGGTTAAGAATAAAAGGAGTAACATCTGTAAATCTTCTTTTATTCCAAAATAATCATTGATTTCTCAAAGTTATCAATGCTATTGCCAACTTCATCACAGGTTTTAATTACTGTGAATTTTTGAAGATTCAGTGTTTCACGTAGATTGGTCAAGAATGGACTGTAAGTAAAACTTTTGATTTTACTAGTAAAACTATAATGATTTTTGGTTGTACCATAGATGATACAGTTCTCCATTGGTCCTGAATGTTTCAGAAGGATTAATTAAGAATTGTATTTTTAATGAATTTTTGAAGTTTTTACCTCATTTCTACGTAGAATTGTAAATATCAGTGTTTCACTGGTTGCTATGAGGTAAATCAATGGATACAAGTCCAAAAAGGGTTTGAATTACTCTTTTGGGGTTAATCCATGGAAAGTCATTAAGAATTGGCGTGGTTACAGGAGTCTAAGTAGCTCTTTACCTCCTTGGCACGTCAAAATAGCAGGTTATTTGCTATTTTCTTAAGATTTACAGTAGTTGTGACATGGTAACCAAGTTCCCAAAGAGGTTTAGCTTACCAACTGGGTCAAGATCAGCCATGGAACCAAACTTTGGAGCTATCCACGCCTCTGAGTCCTCAGAAGTTGGGTACCCTGGCTCTCTTTGATGTCTTTTGTCCCCCTTGCCTATTTTTTACGTCAAAATAGTAATTTAAGCTTAAAGTGAGATATCCACTATGGGTGTACCAAAAGTCCATGTAAGAATACCATGATATTAAGTGCTCAAAACATGCATAACACTATTCTTAGTGTATATGTAACATGGGATTTCTCACTTTCCCATTATTTTGGCGTGAAATTAAGAAAAACAAAAATTTTCACGGATCTTTTATGTGGTATTGATGATGTGGTATTGAAGTATTTTCCATTTTACCACCTCAAAGAGTTAATTTGAGCTTATTCACTCTATGGAGCTACCCTAGGTGAATTTTTGTGTAGAATCCAAATCTGGCCTTAAATCCATGGATTTACTTACTCAATAAAAAGTTATTCATCTTTTCTGAAATTAAAAATGATGAATTTTGAATATATGCATGATTTATGAGTTATGTATAATTCAAAATTTCTTTTTAAGATAATTGTGGCCTATTTGGGTATGTAAAATATACCTCAAGGCTCACAGAAATTTTGCTGTGATCTTTTTGGATATGTGGTCATATCTCAAATGCTTGAATTCCCTAACACCAAAAAAGTATTTTACCACAATCTGATATAGTTAATTAGGGTATAATCCACTGTCCTACCTCTTGAATAGACTTTATCAGTCTTGAAGCTCAATAATGCTTGATTTCTCTATTATTCGGGCTTTCTTTCATGTCTAAACCTTCTTAATAGTTTATTAGCATTTGTTATATCCTTTTCAAGTAGCCATTCATCTTCTTGAGTTGGATTTCTATACCTTACAAGGTATTCTCTCTCTTTTTTATTTCTTGTCCTTCTTTCTTTAAGGACTTTCACAATTTTCTTTTCCTCCCCTTTCTCCAAAGGGGGTATTTCAAGTGGGGGTTTATTTCTTAGTGGAAATAATTCCTTGTCACTTGAGTGGTAAGGTTTTATCAGACTTACAGGGAAAGTTTGGTGTTTATTCATTAGTTCACCTGTGAGCTCAAATTACACAGCATTAGGTCCATGTGGTGCGTTTATAATTAATGGTCCTGCAAAGGAATCTTTCAATTTCTTTGGTCCTCCTATATTATTGAAATTAAGAGTTGACACTAGGACCAAGTCTCCTATTGTGAATTCAGGTGTTTTATGACTTTTAACCCATCTTTCTTTTGCATATTTGAATGAATCTTTCATACATCTGTTTGCATGGTGTCTTACTTTGTCAAGCATTTTTTAAAACTGCTTGCTGTTGGATGTATATCCACTAATTCCTTCTTGAGGGTATCATAAGAAAGTCTTGGATTCCAACCTTTTTCTAGAATTGCTGGTGTTTTGCCAGTAGAAGAATGGATTGATGTTTTATATGCCAGCTCAAGAGCTGGTATTAATGTACATCAATCATGGATAAAACCATCAGAATCTTTAAATTCCAGTCCATAAGCACAGAATCTTCCGATCATGTACTCCAAGGTTTGTATCATTCTTTCTGCTAAACCATCAGTTTGAGGATGGTAAGCTGTTGAGAATGATAATTTTGTCCCAAATAAGTTATGGAGGTTTGTCCATAATGCTGAAGTGAACTTTGGGTCTCTGTAACTTATGATATTTTGGAATAGGCCTGTTTCGCTAATGACTTTATTCCATATCATTATGGCTGTGTCCATAGCTGTGTCATCTTTGTGACATGGTAGGGACATAGGAGTTTTGCTATAAATGTCAACTAATACCAGACATGAATTATAACTTCTGTCTCCTCCTGGGGGTAATGCTGTTACCCAATCCATATGAACTATTTCCCAAGGGGATTTTGGTTCTTGGATTTGGATCATCATTCCAAATTTTTTTGATGTGGCTCTGTTGTCTTTTTGACATCTGTCACAGGTTGGGCAGTATTCTGCAACATCTTTCTTCCAATTTTGCCACCACGAGCAGGTTTTCACCCCCTCTAGTGTTCTATCTTCTGAGAGATGTCCAGCTGCAACACTATCATGACACTTGTGTAAAATAGTGTTTATTAGAGTTCTTTCTGTCAAGGCCATAAGACATGCGTGTTTTGTTCTATGATAGACGATTCCATCAAGGAAGTGGAATCTTCCTTCATCATATGCCTTTTTCCATATTTCATCTAATTTTGATGAAAGTGATGGGTCTTTGCAGTCTTTCATTAGAGGTTGGCTTAAATTATGGCAATTACTATCTATTTGATAGCTTTCTTTAACTTGTTTAAAGAATTCTGTACCAATTTCTGTGACACATACACCTTCTATATGGTGCTTCCCCTGTGGTACCCATGCTGGATTTTCAGGAGTATTTGCTAGAGCCCATCAGCTAAGACCGTCTGCATTTTTATGAATATTACCAGATTTATGAACAATAGTCATATTTGATCTATATTCTTGGATAGAAATTTGCCATCTCAGCATATTTCTATTTGGAATTTTCATGTTTAATAGAGATTTTACACAATGACAGTCTGTAATCTCATCAAATACTGTTCCATCCAAGTAACAGTGTAATTTGTCTAAAGCCCACACTAAGCATAGGCATTCCATTTGGCTTGCTCCATATTTTTCCTCTGTTGGCTTTATCTGTATTGAAATAAAACAAATTTGTCCTTCCACTGGTTTCTCATTGATGAGTTTTGTCTGGTGTAGTGCAGGACCTAGTCCTTCTCCACAAGCATCAATGTAAAGCTTAAAGGGTAGTTTGCAATCTTGCATTGAAAGAAATGGGGCATTTGTTAAGGAATTTTACAATTCTTCATATGCTTTGACTCTTTCTTCAGTCATTTCATAAACTGTTTGTTGGTCACATAGTTTATACAAGCATTTGGCAATTCCTGCAAAGTACTTTATATGCTGTCTATAGTAACCAGAAAATCCTAAAAATGATTGCATTTCTTTTTTGGTTTGAGACATTGGCTTAAGTAGTACTGCTGCTAATTTCTTCTTTTCTATACCAAGGCTAAGTCCACATACAACATGTCCTAGTTCTTTTAGTTCAATATATGCAAAATGACACTTTTTCAAGGAAATCTTCATATTTACTTGCACTAGTTTCTGTAGTACCCTTTCTACTCTTGTGAGGTGATTTTCCCAAGTTTCTGAGCAAAGTATGATATCATCAATATAGATAATTGACCATCCTTCTGATAATTCTTCAGGAAATATGGTGTTCATTATCCTTTGATAATGGGAAGGTGCATTCTTTATACCAAATGGAATTCTTAAGTATTCGAAAATTCCACAGTGGACTATTATTCTTAGTAGTCTCTTGGAATTTTCTGTTAAGACATTTTGATGAAAACCCTTTCGAGCATCAATGTCTGTGATGAACTTAGCTTGTGACAATTGTGTCAATGTCTCATGGATTCTGGGTATTGGATATCTTTCAGGGATGGTATGGGTGGTCAGGGCTCTGAAGTCCCCTACAATTCTTGATTTTCCATTATGCAAAGTTATAATGACAGGTGTAGTGACTTCCACCTGTTCATTATGTCCTACTTTCCATAATACTCCAAGGTCCATTAATTCTTTAATGTGTGCCTCCAAGGCTCCTCTAGCCCTTGGACTAGCTGGGTAAGCAGGTCTCCTTAGTAAAGGTGGGTAAGGTTTTTCCTCATTAAGAATTATATCTACTTCATGCCCAATTATGGCACCTAGTGGCTCTTTGTCAGTTGAAAAGGCATTTTTATACTTAAAGAAGAGGTCAATCAATTTTTCTTCCATTTTTTCTGTTAAATCTTGATTGAATTCTGCCTCTTTAAGCTATTCAGATATAAAAAGTTACTTTTCTGGACTCTTTCTTCATTCTTAATAACTGTAATTTGTTTTTTGGTATTTAAGAAGCCAAACTTTTGTCTTTCGTTGTCTCCTATAGTAAAATATGTATTTCTTTGGTTAGAGATATCTATACCATAGATTGAAAAGTTTCAACATGTGGATATGAAACTTTGATAAAATATCAAGTACTTTTCCTGTCCTCAAAATTTGTATGAGGTAGAATTCCTTAAAAATAGTAAGAAAATAGGATTTTTAAAGAGAAAACATGCCAATTTTGTTTTTTTAACTTTATAAGTATAAAAAAATAATATAATAAAAATTTATTGTTTTACCAATGATAAAGATTTATCCAAAAATACTCTACAAGAGATATTTAAGGCTATAAAAGAAATTTCTTCAAGAGAAATTTCAATTGGAATTAATTGAGCAAAGAACTGCAAGAAATTAATTAAAGAACAAAGTCTTTTACAAGATATTTAAAGAGAAAACATGCTCAAAAGTGACAAAGTTAACAGTGATGAAAGATGCTTTAATTCACTTTTGGGGTGGTTCAGGGGTAAAAATGATTATAAGAATTACAAACAATGATTATAATGATTTTTTCACGTGGTCAAAAGGTTAAAAATGATTTAAAAAAGGGTGGTTGGAATCTTTTATTCACTGATTTAACAGAATTTAAACAAGATATAAAAGGAAAAGATTATAGCATGAAGAGAAAAGTGGGGCACAGAAGACATTCTTTTATAGCCATCAATTCTCTTACTCTAAAAGGAAAATTCACTCTTGTCAGTCGTGGAAAACACTCTGACAACAGAAAAGCCAATTATGGCATCATTGAACCCTGGTTTAGACCAAAAAAGGGCTGGTTTAAGCCATTTTAGACCCTTAAATCAGCCATTACTATAGAAATGCCTCGTCTAGAGCCTTAAAAACAAGTTGGAATGTGTGTATGAGGCGTAGAAGCCAGTTAAAATTGTTTTAACTTAAGGGTAGTTTTACCCTCTTGGCAGCAGTTAAAACTACCCTGATTGGTATCAAAACCTCATCATCAATTGAGTCACAGACCCTGTGACTCAATTCAAGGCCAAAATTAATGAACTTTGGCGTGGATTTTGACATCTCACGCCAGTCAGAAAGGATTTTGGGGGTCTAGCTCCCCCTTAGAGCTAGAGTGTCTTTCCCCCCCACAATCAATCTTTCCAATTTATTTTTTCTTTAATTCCTCATCATGTAATACAATTATAATTTACACATGTAATTCAATTGAGTTTTTAATTACACATCTGGAATAATTGACACCTCATATGTAAATTAAAGCTCACTTATTTAATACATGCAAACATTTTGACATTTCAATTGAATTAAATTGAAAATACTTCAATTCCTCATAACATCTAAGCTAAACACAACACCTCAATTTTAACACAAAAATTGATGTTTAACACCACATGTGGTGTGAATTAAATTAACGTTTTGAGGATTTTCATACTTTTGTACAAATAATACTAAAAACTTGATTTAAGCTTATTTAGAGTTGAGTTACAGAAATTTCATCCAGAGGTGACCCCACTTTAATTTTCATGAGGAATCCAATGGTGTGATAATTTCTTTGTGTTTATTTATTGGATAAGAGGTTATAATATATTCTATATAACTTTTTACTAAAAATATTTTCATTTCATAATTTTTATTAAAAATTCATTTTTACTTAATTTTTACAAGTAAAAATGTAATGTCATAATTTTAAATTTTATTGTAATTTTATTTTTAAATTATAATTAAATTTTGATTTTGAAATATAAATTTGTATTTATATTTCAATTTTTTATTTTTATAATATAAATAAATTTATTCTATTTATATTTGTATTTTAATTTATCATTTGTGGTCTTTTGGGTATATGAAAATACCTCTAAGGCTCACATTCCCTCCCCCTAAAAAAAGAATATTACTTTGTAATCTTGCTATTTCTAGTGTTCCTGAACCTTCTGAGAAGATTAGTAGCTTCAGGTATGTCTTTTTCTGGCAACCATTCATCTTCACAAGCTGGGTCACTGTACCTAACAAGGTATTCCCTTACTTTGTTGGTTTTCAACTTTCTTTCTTTTAGAACTTTGGTAATTTTCTTACTTCCAGATGACTCAATAGGAGGTATAACTTGGGGAGCTTTATTCCTCAAGGAAAATCTTTCAGCAGCACTAGATTTATATGGCTTGATAAAGCTCACTGGAAATGTAGGATGCTTATTGCTAAGTTCTTCAGATAACTCTACTTCAACAGCATTTTCCACATGGAGGCCTTAATAACAAAAGGTCCTGAAAAGGAGTCTTTCAGCTTTTTACATCCTTTGATGTTATTGAAGTTAGTGGTGGATACAAGATCTAAATACCCTACTTTGAAATCTGGAGTTGCATGTGATTTATCCCATTTTTCCTTAGCATATGCAAAAGAGTCTTCCATGCACCTTACTGCATGCTTTCTAGCTTTTTCTAGCATTCCCTTGAAGCTAGCAGCTGTGGGATGTATTTCAATAAAATCTTTCCTCAAGGAATCTTGGGGTTATTTTGGGTTCCATCCCTTTTCTAGGATAGCAGGAGTTCGATTGGTACTGGCATGGATTGATGTTTCATATGCTAATTCCAGTGCTGGCAACAGAGTGCACCAATCATGGGTTAATCCATCACAATCTTTGAATTCAAGGCCATATGCACAAAATGTTCTTACCATGTCCTCTAAGGTCTGGATCATCCTTTCAGCTAGACCATCAGCTTGTGGGTGGTAGGCTGTAGAGAAGGACCCCTCAGTGCCAAATAATTGGTGAATATTTTTCCATAGTGCTGAAGTGAATTTGAAATCCCTGTCACTAATGATATTTGTAAATATGCCAGTTCATGACACTACTCTATTACATATCAGAAGAGCTGTATCCATAGCTGTATCATCTTTGTGACATGGTAAAAAGATTGGAGTTTTACTGAATCTGTCTACAATCACTAGGAAAGAATTATAACTTCTGTCACCTCCTGGTGGTAGGCAAGTTACCCAATCCATATGGACAATTTCCCAAGGTCTTCTGGGTTCTTGTATTTTCATCATATTTCCAAGTCTCTTGCCAGTGGATTTATTTGCCTTTTGGCATCTGTCACTGGTTTTGCAATACTCTGCAACATCTTTCTACCACATAGGCCACCATATGCAGGTCTTTACTTTTTCTCTTGTTCTGTCTTCAGACAGATGTCCTGAAAAGGGGCTTTCATGGCATTCTTTTAGTGAAAGATTGTGTAAGGTGTGGATATGAAACTTTGATTAAAAATCAAGTACTTTTCCTGTCCTCAAAATTTGTATAAGGTAAAATTCAGTTAAAAATAGTATGAAATATTATTTTTAAGAGAAAACACGCCAATTTTATTGTTTATAACTTTATTAGTATAAAACAATAATATAAAAATTTATTGTTTTACCAACAATAAAGATTTATCCCAAAAATACTCTACAAGAGATATTTTAAGGCTACAAAAGAAATTTCTTCAAGAGCAATTTCAATTGGAATTAATTGAGCAAAGAACTGCAAGCAATTAATTAAAGAACAAAGTCTTTAAAAAGAATATTAAAGAGAAAACACGCCCAAAAGTGACCAGAGTGAATTTGGAAACAAAGTGACAAAGTTAACAGTGATGAAAGATGCTTTAATTCACTTTTGGGGTGGTTCAGGGGTAAAAATGATTATAAGAGTTACAAACAATGATTATAATGATTTTTTCACGTGGTTAAAAGGATTAAAATGATTTAAAAGTGGTGGTTGGAATCTTTGATTGATTGGTTTAACAGTTTTAAACTAATTAATAAAAGGAAAAGATTCTAACATGAAGAGAAAAGTGGGGCAAAGAAGACATTCTTTTATAGCCATCAATTCTCTTACTCCAAAAGTAAAATTTACTCTTGTCAGTCGTGAAAAACAGTCTGACAACAGAAAAGCCAATTATGGCATCATTGAACCCTGGTTTAGACCAAAAAGGGCTGGTTTAAGCCATTTTTAGCCATTTTTAGCCATTTTAGACCCTTAAATCAGCCATTACTATAGCAATAGCAGGCCTAGAGCCTTCAAAACACGTCAGAATGTGTGTCAGAGGCGTAGAAACCAGTTAAAGCTGTTTTTATTATGATTGTTTTATCTTAAGGGTAGTTTTACCCTCTTGGCAACAGCTAAAACTACCCCAGTTGGTATCAAAACCTCATCATCAATTGAGTCCACAGACCCTGTAACTCAATTCCAGGCCAAAAGTGATGAACTTTTGCGTGAATTTTGACATCCCACGCCTGTCAGCAAGGATTTTGGGGGTCTAGCTCCCCCTTAGAGCTGGAGTTCCTTTTCCCCCCCAAATTTAATCTTTCCAATTTATTTTTCCTTTAATTCCTCATCATGTATTATACTTATAATTTACACATGTAATTCAATTCAATTATACAGTACAATACAGTAATAATTGACACCTCATATGTAAATCAAAGTTCACTTATGTAATACACGCGCACATTTTGACATTTCAATTGAATTCAATTGAAAATACTTTAATTCCTCATAACTTCTAAACTAAACACAACACCTCAATTTTAACACAAAATTTGATGGTTAACACCACATGTGGTGTGAATTAAATTAAGGTTTTGAGGATTTTCAACTTTTGTATTGAAAATACTAAAAACTTAATTTAAGCTTATTTAGAGTTGAGTTACAAAAATTTCACTCAGAGGTGACCCCACCTGATTTTTTATGAGGAATCCAATGGTGAAATAAAATTTATATGTTTATTTATTGGATAAAAAGTTATAATAAATTTTATTTAACTTTTTTCCAAATTTATTTATTTTTTCACAATTTTGTTAAAATTTCATTTTTACTTAAATTTTTCAAGTATAAATGTAATTTTATATTTACAAAATTTAAAGTAATTTTATTTTTAAATTATAATTAATTTTTTATTTTTAATATAATTTTATATTTATATTTTTTATTTTTATTTTAATAATATAAATAAATTTATTTTATTTATATTAATATGTTATTTTTTATATTTGTGGTCTTTTGGGTATATGAAATTACCTCTAAGGCTCACATTCCCTCCCCCTAAAAAAGAATATTACTTTGTAATATTGGTGTTTCTAGTGTGTCTGAATCTCCTCAGGAGTTTGGTGGCTTCTGGTATATCTTTCTCTTCTAACCATTCATCTTCACAAGTTGGGTCACTGTACCTAACAAGGTATTCCCTTACTTTCTTGGTTCTTAATTTCCTTTCTTTAAGAACTTTGGTTATTTTCTTAGTACCAGATGTCTCAATAGGAGGTATAACTTGGGGAATCTTATTCCTCAAGGGAAATTTCTCAGCATCACTAGATTTGTATGGCTTTATCAAGCTTACTGGAAATGTAGGGTGCTTATTGCTAAGTTCTTCAGATAACTCTACTTCAACAGCATTTTCTCCATGGAGGGCCTTAATCACAAAAGGTCCTGCAAAGGAGTCTTTTAACTTTTTACATCCTTTGATGTTATTGAAGTTAGTGGTGGATACAAGAACTAGGTCCCCCACTTTGAAATCTGGAGTTGCATGAGATTTATCCCATTTGTCTTTAGCATATGCAAAAGAGTCCTCCATGCATCTCACTGCATGCTTTCTAGCTTTGTCTAGCATTCCTTTGAAGCTAGCAGCTGTGGGATGTATTTCAATTAAGTCTTTCCTCAAGGAATCTTGGGGTAACTTGGGGTTCCATCCTTTTTCTAGAATAGCAGGAGTCTGATTGGTACTGGAATGGATTGAAGTTTTATATGCTAATTCCAGTGCTGGTAACAGAGTACACCAATCATGGGTAAATCCATCACAATCTTTGAATTCAAGGCCATATGCACAAAATCTTCTCACCATGTCCTCTAAGGTTTGGATCATTCTTTCAGCCAGACCATCAGTTTGTGGGTGGTAGGCTGTAGAGAAAGACAGTTTTGTGCCAAATAATTGGTGAAGATTTGTCCATAGAGCTGAAGTGAATTTGGGATCTCTGTCACTGATGATATTTGTAAATATCCCAGTCCATGACACTACTCTATTCCATATCAGAAGAGCTGTATCCATGGCTGTATCATCTTTGTGACATGGTAAAAAGATTGGAGTTTTACTGAATCTGTCCACAATTACTAGGCAAGCATTATAGCTCCTGTCACCTCCTGGTGGTAGGCCAGTTACCCAATCCATATGGACAATTTCCCAAGGTCTGTTTGGTTCTTGGATTTTCATCATATTTCCAAGTCTTTTGCCAGTGGATTTATTTGCCTTTTGGCATCTGTCACAGGTTTTGCAATATTCTGCAACATCTTTTTGCCACATTGGCCACCATATGCAGGTTTTTACTTTCTCTCTTGTTCTGTCCTCAGAAAGATGTCCTGAAAAGGGACTATCATGGCATTCTTTCAGTACAAGATTGATTAATGACCTGTCTACAACTGTCATGACACATGTGTGCTTGGTTCTGTGGTAAATTATACCATCCAGTAGGTGAAATCTCCCTTCATTATAAGATTTTCTCCATACTTCATCCAAGGCATGTATTAGAGAGTTGTCTTTACAGTCTTTGTTAAGTAATTGGCATAAGATGCTACAATTCTTATCTTGAGTGTAGCTGCTTCTGACTTCTTCAAAGAAGGTGGTGTTCAAGTCTGTAACACTTATTCCTTCTATTGGAATTTGTGGTGAAGCTTCTTCTGGCACATAAGCAGGATTATCAATGTTATTTGGTAATGGCCATCTGCTTAGTCCATCTGCATTCTTATGAATATTCCCATCCTTATGAACAATAGTCATATTGCCTCTGTATTCTTGTATGGCTATTTGCCATCTGAGCATGTGTCTGTTAGGTGTTTTCATGTTCAAAAGTGATTTCACAGCTGTACAATCTGTTATTACTTCAAAAACACATCCCTCTAAGAAATAGTTCAATTTCTCTAAGGCCCAGACAAGGCATAGACATTCCATTTGACTTGCTCCATATCTGGCTTCAGTTGGTTTGATTTGCCTGGATATGAAACATATTGGTCCTTCTACAGGTTTGTCATTTATGATCTGAACTTGGTGAAGTGCAGCACCTAGTCCATCCCCTGATGCATCAATATACAGTTTGAAAGGCAATTTAAAGTCTGGCATCAGTAAGAGTGGAGCAGTGGTCAATGCTTCTCTTAGAGACTCAAAAGCTTTGACTCTGTCAACAGTCATCTCAAATACTGTGTCTTTGTCACACAACTTATAAAGTGGTCTTGCTATGGATGCAAAGTCTTTAATGTGTTGCCTGTAATATCCTGCAAAACCTAAGAATGACTGAATTTCCTTCTTATTCTGAGGCATGGGTTTTAACAATACTGCTGCAACTTTGTTTTTATCAATTCCAAGGGACAAACCAGATACAACATGTCCTAGTGCCTTAAGTTCTTTAAATCCAAAATGACATTTCTTCAAGGAGATTTTCATGTTTACTGATTGGATTTTTGTCAAAACTCTTGATAATCTGTACATGTGCTCCTCCCAAGTCTTTGAACAGATAATAATGTCATCAATGTAAATGATTAACCATCCCTCTGAGAGTTCTTCAGGGAAGATTTCATTCATCATTCTTTGGAAGTGTGAAGGTGCATTTTTGATACCAAAGGGCATCCTTAAGTATTCATACACTCCACAATGAACAATAATTCTCAAGTATTTTCTTGCTCTTGGTGTTACCACATTTTGATGGAATCCTTTAAGGGCATCCATAGTGGTTATATACACTGCTTGAGATATTTGAGTAAGGGCAATTTGGATTTTTGGTATTGGGTATCTGTCTGGAACAGTGTAAGTGTTCAGAGCTCTAAAGTCCCCAACCATTCTGGATTTTCCATTATGCCACGCCACTATGACTGGTGTAGTTATTTCTACTTCCTCATTGTGGCCTACTTTTCTTATTACACCAAGGTCTAGAAGTTCTTTGATATGAATTTCTAGAGCTTCTCTTGATTTTGGACTTGCTGGATAAGCAGGTCTTCTTAAGAGTGGTGGATAAGGTCTCTCAATGTTAAGAATGATGTCAACTTCATGACCAATAATTGCTCCCAGAGGTTCTTTGTCTGTAGCAAATGCTCCTTTGTGGTCATACAAAAGGGAAGAAAGTTCATTTTCTTGTTTATCAGTCAGATGAAGGCTTATCTCAGCCTCATTTAACTGTTCAGACTTGAATTTTTCTAACTCTAAGTTGACTGGTGATACTTTGTTTACTGTAATTTGTCTTTTAAATGGTAAAAAGGCAAATTTCTGGCGCTTATTGTCTCCAATTGTAAAGTATCTGTCTTTGTTATTATGTAAATCTATCCCATACATGATTAAATAGTCATTTCCCAATATAAAATGGGTACTAGAGCAATTTTCCATAACAACAAATTCAACTGTGATCCTTAAATTCCCATTTATGTGTGGGAATATGACATTGGTCTCAAAGATTCCTAATGCTTTCATTGGGTTACTTGCACTGTTGAATTTTATACCATCAATTGGTAACAATTGGTCTTCAAAATTTGGTACACAAGTCTTAAGAAAAGATTTTCCAACACAAGAGCAGAAGGCTCCTGGGTCAAGCAAAAGTTTGGTGGGCTTGTTGTCAATCACCACTTCTGTTATACAGGAGTTACCAGCTGTATAACCTTTTCCTCTGTTTGGTTTTGTCTTCATAAGTTGTGCATCTTGAACTTTTGATAAATCAACTTGACCATTGCTCAATTGTGGTAAGTGGGAATAAGATTCCATGATGTCAAAAGTGGCATTGATATTTTCTATATCTTTTGAAGATTCAGAAAATATGGATGACTTATCATCTGAATTGTCTTCAATTATGTCTTCTTTTTCAACATCTGGTTCCTTTTCAATGTCAATTTCATTGATTTTCCCCCTCTTTGGACATGTATTGGCTAAATGGGTGGTGCTTTGGCAAATATGGCATTTTCTGACTGTATCTGCAGATTTATATTTAATATTACCAGAATTTTCTTTGGGGTTTTTGTCCACAGAATCTTTCCAAGGTGTATTAAACCTTGTTTTAGGATTCACCCTACTAGAACCAATTTTGGTTCTTGTGGTTACTTCTTCTAGTATATTGATAATATCCTCTGCTGAAGATTGTTCAGTAGTCCTGCTTTTGACAGCATGCTCTAAGTCACCTCCACATTGTCTCAGAATTTTTCTATGGATCATAAATTCTGACATGTCAAGATATAATGCTGTTAATCTGTGCTTTTGTTGGCAAAACCATGGTAAAGCTTTGTCTTTATCAGCATTAAATTTGGCAGATTCAAAGGCTGTTTCAACTTTAAACCTCCAAGCATCATTTGCCCATTTGTTGATGATTTGGGTTTTCCACCAAGTCCAACTCTGGTGCCCATGTGCTTGTCTTATTTTGATGTACCATCTGTGAGCTGATCTGGTAAACAAGGTGTTAAACCTGGCTGTTACCAATCTGTCTGGTAATTCAAAATCTTCTTTGATCATGTCAATACCTCTAATGAATTCCATATGGTCATACTCTCCTTCACCACTGAAGTGAGGCCATTCTTTAAGTTTTGGAACTTCTTTCAAGAGTGCTTGGCCCATTGATGGTTCCAAGTTATGAAAAGAAGTGGATAATTCATTTTTTAATTGTGAATTATCAGGATCCAATACTTGTGGATTTGGAATTCTTGTGCCCTCATTTTGATTTAGAGGTGTAGACATTCTTGGTAAGGTGTTCAGTATTTGTTCAATGTCATTCATTTTACTGTTGCTACACCTTTGGGAATTTCTGTATTCATGTTGGAAGCTTTGTATTAAATTTATTACTTCAATTTTATACATGTCTTCCTTATGTGTCAGTTCTTGCCATAACTCTGTCTGTCTTGTATTATCAGCAGTGACTTGATTCAATTTCATTGATAATTTTGATACTTCTTCTTGTGAAGCATCAAAACACTTTTTCAAGGCAATGGTATATGTCTTTACTTCAGTAAATGAATTTGAAATGTCATCAAGGACTTTCTTGTTATCTGTTTTGATAATATTTATGGCTTGTTTAATTCTTGTTTCAATCATGTCATCAATATTGAGTTTAGAATATTTATCTGTTAATTCTTTAATAATGGCAGATTGTTCATTTATCTTAATGTTAGAAGAATTGTCATTATTAGAATGTTTAATTGTTCTTAAAACGTTTTCAAAACACATAAGTGTTTCATTAATTTGGCACAGACTCAGGTTGTTTGTTTTAATGTTGTTACAAATGGTGTCATTTTTATCAGAAAGATGTTTTTTCACGTCATTTATAGCATTATACAACTCTGGGATGGAATCAAATATGTCAGAAATCATTTCTGGAACCTTAATCTGGCTTCCTCCTTCTTCTGTAATTCCATCATGGTTCTGGCCATCTGAAATACATTTTCCATGGCATCCTGCTGAATCTTTGGGATTCTGTAGCCCTGGCTGTAAGGTTTTGGGGCTGGTGCCTTCCCTTTGCCCTTGTTTGGAGTTTGTGGCTGCTTTTTCACGTTGGAATTGCTGCTGCTGGCCACTGGGGCTGTTTTTGGCACTGGTTTGGCTGGTGGAGGGTTGTTTTTCCTCCATTCTAGTGTCAAAAGCATCATGTTTTTCTTCTCCATCAATGGATGCCATCCATTGAGCAATTTGCAAGTGTTGGGATGGCCCAAGAATTTTCTTACTGTCAGGTAAGAATTCATGCAATTCTTCCACAGGTCTGCAAGGATCTGGTACTCCTTGAATTGGAGTGCATTGTTGTATGCACTGTGGCTGGCTTTGTATATGTCCACAGAGGCTTGTTGTGGCGGTGTCAGCTCTTTTTGAAGGTAAAATGGTATTATCAGCTTCAGAATGACCCATTTTAGTTGTTTGGAAGTCATCAACTGACCCTTTTCCTTCTGTACCTGGTTGGCCTCTGCCATAATCACGTCTATTACCTTTTTGGGAGCTGCTTGAGGGGTTGTAGCTGGCTCCTGACCTGGTTGAAGGCATAATTATGGTTAAAAAAGGCTTACAATAGTATTTTTACGTCAAAAACTTACTATTGGCCAAATTTTTGGCTTTCTGAAGTGTATTACTTATATCCAAGTTAATTAATTCAGAAGATATTGGTTCAGGTTGATTATTTTGAGTCACAATAACAGTACTATTATGATCAGAATTAACAGTACTGGCAGGGATAATGCTGGTTACTGTTGAGGCTGTTTCAATGTTTTCTTGTCTTACCACGTTGTCAGACACTAAAATTAATGAAAAAAGCCAATTAATTAAGTAAAAAAAGGTTATTTCAAAAAAGAAATAAAAATATAAGCCTCACTTATAATATGAAAAAAAATTATTTTTTAAGGATTTTTTTTGGATTATAAGTATTTTTTATATGTTTTTAAATTTTTCAATATAAGAAAAAAGATTTGAAAAGAGTAAAAAAAATATGTCACAGGTAAAATATCACGGCTGGGCCCCCAAATGTAAGGTGTGGATATGAAACTTTGATTAAAAATCAAGTACTTTTCCTGTCCTCAAAATTTGTATAAGGTAAAATTCAGTTAAAAATAGTATGAAATATTATTTTTAAGAGAAAACACGCCAATTTTATTGTTTATAACTTTATTAGTATAAAACAATAATATAAAAATTTATTGTTTTACCAACAATAAAGATTTATCCAAAAAATACTCTACAAGAGATATTTTAAGGCTACAAAAGAAATTTCTTCAAGAGCAATTTCAATTGGAATTAATTGAGCAAAGAACTGCAAGCAATTAATTAAAGAACAAAGTCTTTAAAAAGAATATTAAAGAGAAAACACGCCCAAAAGTGACCAGAGTGAATTTGGAAACAAAGTGACAAAGTTAACAGTGATGAAAGATGCTTTAATTCACTTTTGGGGTGGTTCAGGGGTAAAAATGATTATAAGAGTTACAAACAATGATTATAATGATTTTTTCACGTGGTTAAAAGGATTAAAATGATTTAAAAGTGGTGGTTGGAATCTTTGATTGATTGGTTTAACAGTTTTAAACTAATTAATAAAAGGAAAAGATTCTAACATGAAGAGAAAAGTGGGGCAAAGAAGACATTCTTTTATAGCCATCAATTCTCTTACTCCAAAAGTAAAATTTACTCTTGTCAGTCGTGAAAAACAGTCTGACAACAGAAAAGCCAATTATGGCATCATTGAACCCTGGTTTAGACCAAAAAGGGCTGGTTTAAGCCATTTTTAGCCATTTTTAGCCATTTTAGACCCTTAAATCAGCCATTACTATAGCAATACCAGGCCTAGAGCCTTCAAAACACGTCAGAATGTGTGTCAGAGGCGTAGAAACCAGTTAAAACTGTTTTTATTATGATTGTTTTATCTTAAGGGTAGTTTTACCCTCTTGGCAACAGCTAAAACTACCCCAGTTGGTATCAAAACCTCATCATCAATTGAGTCCACAGACCCTGTAACTCAATTCCAGGCCAAAAGGGATGAACTTTTGCGTGAATTTTGACATCCCACACCTGTCAGCAAGGATTTTGGGGGTCTAGCTCCCCCTTAGAGCTGGAGTTCCTTTTCCCCCCCAAATTTAATCTTTCCAATTTATTTTTCCTTTAATTCCTCATCATGTATTATACTTATAATTTACACATGTAATTCAATTCAATTATACAGTACAATAAAGTAATAATTGACACCTCATATGTAAATCAAAGTTCACTTATGTAATACACGCGCACATTTTGACATTTCAATTGAATTCAATTGAAAATACTTTAATTCCTCATAACTTCTAAACTAAACACAACACCTCAATTTTAACACAAAATTTGATGGTTAACACCACATGTGGTGTGAATTAAATTAAGGTTTTGAGGATTTTCAACTTTTGTATTGAAAATACTAAAAAATTAATTTAAGCTTATTTAGAGTTGAGTTACAAAAATTTCACTCAGAGGTGACCCCACCTGATTTTTTATGAGGAATCCAATGGTGAAATAAAATTTATATGTTTATTTATTGGATAAAAAGTTATAATAAATTTTATTTAACTTTTTTCCAAATTTATTTATTTTTCACAATTTTGTTAAAATTTCATTTTTACTTAAATTTTTCAAGTATAAATGTAATTTTATATTTACAAAATTTAAAGTAATTTTATTTTTAAATTATAATTAATTTTTTATTTTTAATATAATTTTATATTTATATTTTTTATTTTTATTTTAATAATATAAATAAATTTATTTTATTTATATTAATATGTTATTTTTTATATTTGTGGTCTTTTGGGTATATGAAATTACCTCTAAGGCTCACAGATTGATTAATGACCTGTCTACAACTGTCATGACACATTTGTGTTTGGGTCTGTGGTATATTATACCATCCAGTAGGTGAAATCTTCCTTCATCATAGGATTTCTTCTGTACTTCATCCAAGGCATGTATTAGAGAGTTGTCTTTGCAGCCTTTGTTAAGTAATTGGAATAAGATGCTACAATTATTATCTTGACTGTAACTGTTTCTTACTTCTTCAAAGAAGGTGGTATTCAAATCTGTAGCACTTATTCCTTCTTTTGGGATCTGTGGTGAACATTCTTCTGGAACATAAGCAGTATTATCAATATCATTTGGTAATGGCCATCTGCTTAGTCCATCTGCATTTTTGTGAACATTCCCATCTTTATGAACAATAGTAATATTGCCCCTGTATTCTTGTATGGCTATTTGCCATCTGAGCATATGTCTGTTAGGTGTTTTTATGTTTAAAAGTTATTTGAAAGCTGTACAATCTGTTATCATTTCAAAAACACCTCCCTCTAAGAAGTAGTTCAATTTTTCTAAGGCCCAGACAAGGCATAGACATTCCATTTGACTTTCTCCATATCAGGCTTCAGTTGGTTTGATTTGCCTGGATATGAAACATATGGGTCCTTCCACAGGTTTATCATTTATGATCTGAACTTGGTGAATTGCAGCACCCAAACAATCCCCTGTTGCATCAATATACAATTTAAAAGGCAACTTAAAGTCTGGCATCAGTAATAGTGGAGCAGTGGTTAAGCTTTCTCTTAGAGACTCAAAAGTCTTGACTCTGTAAGCAGTCCTTTCAAATACTGTGTCTTTGTCACACAATTTATAAAGTGGTCTTGCTATGGATGCAAAATCTTTAATGTGTTGCCTGTAATATCCTTCGAAACCTAAAAATGACTGAATTTCCTTATTGTTCTGAGGCATGGGTTTTAGCAATACTGCTTCAACTTCATTTTTTGTCAATTCCAAGGGACAAACCAGATACAACATGTCCTAATGCTTTAAGTTCTTTAAATCCAAAATGAAATTTTGCCAAAGAGATTTTCATGTTCACTGATTGAATTTTCGTCAAACCTCTGGACAATCTGTACATGTGCTCTTCCCAAGTCTTGGAACAGACAATAATTTCATCAATGTCAATGATTAACCATCCCTCTGAAAGCTCTTCATGGAATATTTCATTCATCATTCTTTGGAAGTGTGAAGGTGCATTTTTGATACCAAAGGGCATTCTTAAATATTCATAAACTCCACAATGAACAATAATTCTCAAATATTTTCTTGCTCTTGATGTCACCACATTTTGATGGAATGCTTTAAGGGCATCCATAGTGGTTATATACACTTCTTGAGATATTTGAGTAAGGGAAATTTGGATTTTTGGTATTGGGTACCTATCAGGAACAGTGTAAGTGCTCAGAGCTCTAAATTCTCCAACAAATCTGGATTTTCCATTATAACATACCACTATGACTGGTGTAGTTATTTCTACCTCTTAATTATGGCCAACTTTTCTTATTACACCAAGGTCTAGAAGTTCTTTGATATGAGTCTCTAGAGCTTCTCTTCACTTGGGACTTGCTGGGTATGCAGGTCTCCTTAAGAGTGGTGGATAAGGTCTTTCAATATTAAGAATGATGTCAACTTCATGACCAATAATTTCTCCTAGAGGTTCTTTGTCTGAAGCAAATGCTCCTTTGTGGTCATACAAAAGGGAAGAAATTTCATTTTCTTGTTTTTCAGTCAGATGAAGGCTTATTTCAGCCTCCCTCAACTGTTCAGACTTGAATTTTTCCAATTCTAAGTTGACTGGTGATACTTTATTTACTGTAATTTGTTTTTTAAATGGTAAAAAGGCAAATTTCTGACGCTTATTGTCTCCAATAGTAAATTATCTGTCTTTGTTGTTATGCAAATCTATTCCATACATGATTAAATAGTGATTTCCCAACATAAAATGGGTACTAGAGCAATTTTCCATAACAACAAATTCAACTGTGATCCTTAAATTCCCATTAATGTGTGGGAATATGACATTGGTCTCAAAAATTCCCAATGCTCTCATTGGATTACTTTCACTATTGCTTTTGATACCATCAATTGGAAACAATTGGTCTTCAAGATTTGGTACACAAGTTTTAAGAAAAAATTTACCAAAACAAGAGCAGAAGGCTCCTGGGTCAAGCAAAACTTTAGTGGGCTTATTGTCAATCACCACTTCTGTTATACAGGAGTTACAAGCTGTATACCCTTTAACCCTGTTTGGTTCTGTTTTCATAATTTATGCATGTTGAACTTTTGATAAATAAAGCTTACAATTTCTCAATTGTGGTAAGTGGGAATACGATTCCATGATGTCAAAAGTGGAATTAATATTTTATATATCTTTTGAATGCTCAGAAAATATTGATGACTTATCATCTGAATTTTCTTCAATTATGTCATCTTTCTCAACATCAGGTTTCTTTTCAATATCAATTTCATTGATTTTCCCCCTTTTTGAACATGTATTGGCTAGATGGGTGGTGCTTTGGAAGATATGGAAATTTCTGACTGTATCTGCAGATTTATATCTATTATTAGAACTTTCTTTGGGGTTTTTGTCCACAGAATCTTTCCAAGGTGTATTAAACCTTGTTTTTAAATTCACCCTACTAGAACCAATTTTGGTTCTGGTGGTTACTTCTTCTAATATATTGATAATATCCCCTGCTGAAGATTGTTCAGTAGTCCTGCTTTTGACAGCATGCTCTAAGTCACCTCCACATGGTCTCAGAATGTTTCTGTGGATCATGAATTATGACACGTCAGGGTATAATGCTGTTACTCTGTCTTTTTGTTGGCAAAACCATGGTAAAGATTTTTCTTTATCAGCATTAAATTTTTCACATTCAAAGGCTGTCTCCACTTTAAATCTCCAAGAATCATTGGCCCATTTGTTGATAATTTGGGTTTTCCACCAAGTCCAGCTTTGGTGTCCATGTGCTTGTCTTAATTTGATATAAAATCTGTGAGCTGATCTGGTAAACAAGGTGTTAGATCTTGCTGTTACCAGTCTGTCTGGTAATTCGAAATCTTCTTTAATCATGTCAATTCCTCTTATGAATTCCATATGGTCATATTCTCCTTCACCACTGAAGTGAGGCCATTCTTCAAGTTTTGGTACTTCTTTCAAAAGTGCTTGGCCCATTAATGGTTCCGAGTTATGAAAAGAAGTGGATAATTCATTTTTTAACTGTGAATTATCAGGATCCGATACTTGTGGATTTGGAATCCTTGTACCCTCATTTTGATTCAGAGGTGTAGACATTCTTGGTAAGGTGTTCAGTATTTGTTCAATATCATTCATTTTACTGTTGCTACACATTTGGGAATTCCTGTATTAATGTTGGAAGTCTTGTATTAAGTTTATTACTTAAATTTTATACATGTCTTCCTTATGTGTGAGTTCTTGCCATAATTCTGTATGTCTTGTATTATCAGCAGTGACTTGATTTAATTTCATTGATAATTTTGATACTTCTTCTTGTGAAGCATCAAAACACTTTTTCAGGGGAATGTTATATGTCTTTACTTCAGTAAATGAATTTGAAATGTCATCAAGGACTTTCTTGATATCTGTCTTGATAATAGTTACGGCTTTTTTAATTGTTGTTTCAATTACGTCATCAATATTGAATTTAGAATATTTGTGTGTTAACTCTTTAATAATGGTAGACTTTTCATTTATTTTATTGCCAAAAGAATTATCATTATTGGAAGTTTTAAGTTTTCTTGAAGCTTTTTCAAAACACATAAGTGTTTCATTAATTTGGCACAGACTTAAGTTGTTTGTTTTAATGTTGTTACAAATGGTTTCATTTTTATCAGAAAGATGTTTTTTCATGTCATTTACAGCTTCATACAACTCTGGGATGGAATCAGATATGTCAGAAATGATATCCGGAATCTTAATCTGTCTTCCTCCTTCTTCTGTAATTCCATCATGGCTCTGGCCATCTGAAATACATTTTCCATGGCATCCTGTATCCCTGGCTGTAAGGCTTTGGGGCTGGTGTCAGCCTGTGACTCAAAACCAGAGCACAAGCATGACAGCCAAAATACCATAAACCAATGGTATAGCCAAGATACCACCAAAACATGGAGCTGAGCCAAATCAGCTCAGAAGGTATCAAAAGAAAGAGGAAACTCACCTCTTTCTGAAAATATAAGTCCCATCACCATAGGACAAGAAATAACAAAGTTATTCCTGCTCAAAGTTATTGCTGAGCATAAACCTTAATTTTCACCTCTCATCTAAAATCTAGAAGGAGAGGCTTAACCCCATCAAATGGGTACTCAAAATGAAGCTCTAATCCAGGGCTATCCAATGGTACAAGCCAAACTGAGATAGCGCCAGTATTACTTTATTTATGGTCAAATTCAGGCCAAATAAGGGTGAACAAAACATTCACCTCTCATCTAACTTCTACAGTTTTAGTGTGGGATACTTGAAGTGGGGTCTTTTTGGAAAGAGCACAATCAGGGCTATCTGATGGTGCCATCCACTTCCTCATATCTCAACTATAACAGAAGCTATGAGGCAAACAAGCTCAATACAGCTTTTTGCCCAAACCACGCCTATGTACAAAAAGCTTGTACATGGGATACCTTTGTCATATTTGATTCTCACCATACCAAATTAGAAATCATTGTGTAGAGCTCATACAGGGCTATCCAATGAACCAATTTTGAGCATGATATCTCAAAAACTGACAGAGTTATGGCTATTTGAAAGCTATAATCCCACAATATGACCAATACAGCTGTATTATGACAGGATACAGTTGTACTCTGATTATGAGGTGTCAAACAGACGCTGAAGCTTATTTATACTTCAATACCTCATAATTAGGTCAAATACAGAGGTCCATACAGGTTCTGTACAGTTTCTGACGCGTCAGGAGCACCAGAATACACCTGTAAACTCCATTGGTGAAATTTTTCACGCTGTATAGAGTAAAAATGACTACTTGTGGTTCTAAAACCACATTTCAACCCAATACTAGCCTGTATTGAGTGTATAGAACCAAAAACCAGCCCACAGTAGTGAAAATTTTCACTCTGTGGTCGTGTGCAGAGGTAAACCACCTCCCACTACCCCAGAACAAGATAAAAGGAGGCTTTGCCTCACCAGGAAGCAAATCAAGCATCCTGTTCTTGATATTCTTACGTGGTATAACTTCTTAAAAAGGAAGTGATACTCTTAGAATTTAACACGTATACTTTATGTTTAAGCATTGTAGGGTTTGCTATTGTAAACCAACAGGCAAACACTGCACCCAGGGCTATCAGCAGTACTCACCATCACTAAATTATTTTAGTATAGCCCTTTTCACTCATATTCTCACTCTAATATCAAAATTATTTTCGTGTCACACTCAGAGTTATAGCTTTTATTATCATTCTGAAGCTATATTGTGAGCCTTTGAGATATGACCACATACCCAATAAGGTCACAAAAAAGACTCAGAATAATTATACCTTCAATATAATTATATTAAAATTAATTAGAATAATTATACACTAAAAATAATTACTCAAATATACAAAAAATACCATAAATTGGTACTAAAGTTGGTTTAACTTAAAAACAAATAAATCAACATGTAAAACAAATTATACCATTGGATTCCCCATGGAAAAATACACATATACCATTTTTATGGCATATCTGTAAAGTCAATATTTAAGGAATTATAAGGTATAATACCTTATAAAGACCATAAAAACTAATTTATCTCAGAAACTAATGAAACAACATGTGAAATAAATTGTACCAGTGGATTCCCCACAAACCTCCACATATAAAACAATTAATAAGCTAATTCCCAAAATCAATACTTAAGGAATTATCCTGAATATATGCACTTTTTTGGTCAACGCATATATTCAGGGATCATAGCTAATATCTTCTAAACTATACATGCTAGAATGATGAACCAAAAATAAACTTACCACGTAATTACTGTAAGAACACAGATATGAACTTTACTTTGCAAATTATAAACATGGTTAAGACTTATGAGGAAATATTGATAAAAATGAACAGAGCTGTTGACCACTTTGTTGTGAAAGTAGTCCAAACTTAAAAAAAAGTATACAGTTGGATTCTACTGGTTTATTCGAGAAGAATGACGTAATTTTTATTATTAAATTCAGGGTATAACCCCCTGAAATCAAGGTTTGAAGTTTAAAATATTGAATTTCGACAGAAAAGATGAGTTACAAGAAAAATCATCAAAATTAGAGTTTTGATGATGTAATGAAACGCTCTTGGCAGCATAATAAGGTTATGTCAGGCTATCAGAATTCACTCTCTGAATTGCTGTAGCGTGAAAACCTTAAAAGTTATTGAGGATCAAAGTTTGAGCTTAAATTGAGCTGTTATGATCACATACTGTAACCTTAAATTAAGTTTAACAGTCTTAAGAGTGATAAAATTGGTGAATACTATTAGTTTATGATTAAAACTAATAAAATCCACGAAATTTGGGGTTCTGCCAAGCCTCTGATGTCATCAAACTTAGAGTTACAGTGATAACTCTAAATAATGGTGTAATAATGATGCAATATAGTTTGATCATGATGTAATCACCCTCAAACCTTAAAATATTGATCAATTCCAGTGGATATGATCAGTACACGTCTACTAGAAGCCTTTTGGACTCTAGGAGGGAGGTATTTACTATAAATAGAGCTCTTTTTACTCTATTTACCCCTCAGACGCATCAAAAACATTAAATCAATTAAATAAAAAGGTAATTTCTTTATTCTTTATATATAAAACTTTTATATTATTGAAGACCAAAGACTATCTTAATATTAATCACTATTTTTACGTGATTAAATCAATTCTTTAATTGTTTTTGCTATAAATCTCTCTATAAACTCATTTCCACGTAAAATCAAGAATTTTAGTAATTTTCTTTATTTTTTTATTGTAAATACAATTTGAAAGAGTTGTATTATATTCTTTTGGCGTAAAATATCTCAAAATTATTATTTTAAGTGTTAAAAGTAGGTTATTTCATCTTATTATAATAATTTCTCTCTTATTATTACTCTTAATAATTCTTATTTAATATAAATAGTATTTATATTACTATATAACTTTAATATTAGTAATATTATTGTTATTAATTGTTTTTTATTTATAAAAAACAGTTTTTCACGCCTTTATTATTTTTTGGTAACAATAATAAAGAGCTTTATAATATATTAATTATTTTATATTAATATATTATTTATAATATTATAATTTCATATAATATGAATAATATTATGATATTTATTTAATAATATAATATTTTTACGCCATAATAATAATATTTCTTTATTATTATTATTATTTTAATCTTATTTATTTCAATTATAAGGACATTCAGAGTACAATAAGTAAAAAACTAGTAATTTTTACTTATTGTTTCATAGTCAAACCTTACATTTGGGGGCCTGGCCGTGATATTTACTTAAAAGACCTTTAAAAAGATTCTATTTGGGTTTATCCAATAATAAATTATATTTATAATCATAAAAATTATATAATAATTTTATATTTTATTGATTTTAAAAGCTATTGAGGCATTTGGAAAGCAATTGTATTGTCTTACACGTGGTTTTTCACATCCTTAGACTGGCAAGAACTTTCTTTGAGTGACTCTAGTGATTAAAAGAGATATTTTATAAATCAAAAATAATTTTTATTATAATTTAATTTTATAAGAATGATATTCATTTTTTATTTTATTCTTTAAAAAATAAAAATAAAAAAATATATAAAAAATATTAAAAAATATTAAAAACCAATAAAAAAGTTATTTTTATTCATTTTTATTCATTTCTTTATTTATTTCAATTTTTCAAAGATATAAAAGCAATTTCTATGTGGAAAATTGCCATATCTTGCCAAAAATAACACTTATTATAAAAAGACTTATATTTATTTGTCTTTTTTAGTGTTTGAAGATAACCCAACAGAAGACAACCAAGCTACTGTTGAGAGATTGGTGGAAGAAACCTGTCAAAGTTCTCCAACACCAGTTATCACCAAAAGAAAGAAAGCTAAGAAATTAGACTTTCCAGGGCCCACCATTCAAGACTCTGACGGTGAGCACCTCTTTTTAAATTGCCATAAAAGAATTTTATTCTAAAATACTTTTATTTTTTCTTATTCTTTAATTATGACTACCAGAAGAGGTTCCCAATACTCCATCCAATCAGATGGAGCTGGACTCAGAAGTAGAATTGATCCCTCAAAAGGGAAAAGAAAGGGCAATATCCCCAGTGGAACAGAATCCACACAAGGAAGTGCCTTATCCCAAAGGCAAGTCCCAGAAATGCCCATGATATCTGAGCCTGAATTGGAACTAAGTATGAGTAACTCAAACAGGTACAAATCACATTCAGAGGGCTCAAATAGACATCTACATGAGCCAGTACAAGCAGTATTGCACAGTGTACAAGGACAAAGACTGGGAAATGCTGCCTCAAATACACCAAGGAGTGATGAACTCCTGGCACATCCTGAAAAAGTTCCTCAAAGAGGAGGAGATAGTGAAATACTCCAATGGATGGAATCCACTGTCATCCAAACCTCAAATCAAAAAAAATCAAGGATTATCATGCCAAAAAGAGGGAGGCAACCAAGGAAGAAGCCCCAGTAGCTTCTACCAGCAAGCCTCAAGCCAACCCACTTCCCCAAGAAGGGAAGAAGAACAAGAAAAAGCATTGGAGGAAACCATATTCCCCAAGCTACAGAATCCCAAGAATCCAAAAGGATGCCATGGACAATGTTTTCAACATGGCCAGAACCTTGATGGAATTCAAGGACAAGGAAGAGCAAAGAATGAGACAACCTCATTTCCCAAAGAAATAACCTTGTCCAAAGATGTTGTAAATACTTTAACAGAAATTAAAAATAGTATATTACCTCTAAAAGAAATTAAAGACAGTTTATTATCACTACAAGAAATAAATAACAATTTATCTTCTTTAACAAAAATTGTTGTGCAAAACAAGAAAGAAATTGACAACATTAAGTTTATTGTTGAAAATAATAAACCAAAAAATTTAATTGACAATACTCAAAAATTAATACAAGGACAACAAGAATTGTATAAATACATAAAAGATATCAAAGACAAGACTTTGACAATCAATTATGATGTAAGTATTGACAATCTTACAGAAAAATTAAATAAATTAAGTATTTCTGTAGAAAAATTTGAAGAAAAGACTTCATCACACCAAAAATTACTTTTGGACCATGTGGAAAAAAGTGATGAAGCAAGAATGCATCTGAAAGATGATATTCAAAGTGAAATAAGGCTTATTACAGAAAAAATGGATAAAATTAATGAGGCTAATTTAAATATGCCAAAATTATCAACACCATTTTCTCATATAAGAAGCCCTGTTAAAACAAAAGAGGAATTGTCAAATCCTTTCATAACAGACTTGAGTCACCAAGACAATAACCAAGTCTTAATGAAGGAAGCACCTCAATTGAAGGAATGGCCAACATTCACAGGAGAAGGTGAATATGACCACATGTCATTTATTAAAACAATTGACATGTTACAAGAAGACTATGCCATACCAGATGAATTAATCACTGCAAGATTACACTCATTGTTTGAGAAATCTGCAAAAAGATGGTATTATGGCATAAGACAAACAAATGGTAAAAATACCTGGTCTTGGTGGAAACAAGAAATAATCACCAAGTGGGCAAATGATGCCTGGAGGTATAAGATAGAAAATGCATTTGAAAACTCTTTCTTTGACCCAGAGAAAGATAAACCTTTAACTTGGTTCCTAAAACAAGTTGAAAGGCTTAATGCACTGTACCCAGAAATGTCACAGAAGATGGTGCACATGAAAATACTTAAAAAATGTGGAGGGGAACTAGAACATGCCCTAAGAAGCAGGTGCATAGAACCATGCTCCACAGAAGAGTATATAAATGCACTAGAAGATATAGTGACAAGAACAAAAATTGGCAGGACTTGGAAAAAATTGGACATTAAAAGCCCAAATAAACCATTTATCAAAAAAGATAAATCAAAAGAATCCTTTAAGCCCAATACATCCAACAATAATGAGCAAAGAAAATGCCATAAATGTGGAGGTATTGGACACTTAGCCAATAATTGCCTTAAAAAAGCAAAGATTAATGAAATTGTGGAAACAGAAAACCACAATGACAAAGAAGAGGAATCAGACTCTGAAAAAGAGACAGAAGAGTCAGAAAGCTCTGAAAGTGATGAAATCAATATAATTAATGCACAAATTAATAATATTGATATAATTTATGAAGTACTGGATGTTAACTCAAACTTGCCACAAGTTGGAACATCTGACACAAATCTAACAAACATACAAGATGCCAAAATGTATAGAACCAAACCTGCAAGAGGAATGGGATATACAGCTGGAAAATCAAGTATTAGTATTGTTATGGTTGATAACCAAGAAGGAAAGGTTAACTTGGATACAGGAGCATATTGCACTTGTGTTGGCAAAAGTTATTTAAAAACCATTGTCCCAGACTGGCAAGAAAAACTTATGCCAATACAAGGTGTCAAATTTAGTAGTGCAAGTGAGAGCATGAAACCCCTTGGAATAATTGATTTAACACTAATTTTTCCTAATCCCTCACAATGTGTCAGAATTAAAGTAGAGTTTGTAGTAATGGACAACTGTACTAGTAATCATTTCATACTTGGGAATGACTACTTATCAATCTATGGTATAGATATCTCCAACCAAAAGGATAGATATTTTACCATAGGAGATAACAAAAGACAAAAGTTTGGATTCTTAAATAACAAAAAACAAATCACAGTTATTAAGAATGAAGAAAAAATTCCAGAAAAGGAACTTTTTATATCTGAACAACTCATAGAGGCAGAATTCAATCAAGAATTAACAGAAAAAATGAGAGAAAAATTGATTGATCTCTTATTTAAGTACAAAAATGCCTTTGCAACTGACAAAGAGCCACTAGGTGCCATAATTGGACATGAAGTGGATATAATTCTTAATGTAGAAAAACCTTACCCACCTTTATTAAGAAGACCTGCTTATCCAGCCAGTCCAAGAGCTAGAGAAGCCTTAGAAGTGTCCATTAAAGAATTAATGGACCTTGGAGTACTAAGAAAGGTTGGACATAATGAACAAGTAGAAGTTACTACACCTGTCATTATAACTTGGCATAATGGAAAATCAAGGATGGTAGGAGACTTCAGAGCCCTGAATGCCTATACCATTCCAGACAGATATCCAATACCCAGAATCCATGAGACATTGACCCAATTGTCACAAGCTAAGTTCATCACAGCTATGGATGCTCTTAAGGGTTTTCATCAAAATGTCTTAACAGACAATGCCAAGAAACTACTAAGAATAATAGTCCATTGTGGAATTTTTGAATACTTAAGAATGCCATTTGGGATAAAAAATGCACCTTCCCATTATCAAAGAATGATGAATACCATATTTCCTGAAGAATTATCAGAAGGATGGTTAATAATCTACATTGATGATATCATAGTTTGCTCAGAAACTTGGGAAAATCACCTGACAAGACTAGAAAGGGTACTACAGAAAATAGTCCAAGTAAATATGAAAATTTCATTGAAAAAATGTCATTTTGCATATAGTGAATTAAAAGCCCTAGGACATGTAGTATCTGGACTTAGTCTAGGCATAGACAAAAATAAAGTAGCAGCAGTACTACTTAAGCCAATGCCTCAAACCAAAAAAGAAATGCAATCATTTCTAGGATTTGCTGGTTACTATAGACAGCATATAAAGGACTTTACAAAGATTGCTAAATCCTTGTATCAGCTATGTGACCAACCAACAGTCTATGAGATGACAGAAGAAAGAGTCAAGGCATATGAAGAATTGAAAAATTCCTTAACAAATGCCCCATTTCTTCTGATGCCAGATTGGAAACTACCCTTCAAACTGTACATTGATGCTTGTGGAGAAGGACTAGGTGCTGCACTTCACCAAACACAAATTATCAATGATAAACCAGTGGAAGGACCAATTTGTTTCATTTCAAGGCAGATAAAGCCAACAGAAGCAAGGTATGGAGCAAGCCAAATGGAATGCTTATGCCTAGTATGGGCTTTAGAAAAACTGCATTATTATTTGGATGACACAGTATTTGATGTAATCACAGACTGTAATGCTGTGAAATCACTATTAAATATGAAGACTCCAAATAGACATATGCTGAGATGGCAAATTGCTATCCAAGAATATAGAGGAAATATGACTATTGTTCATAAATCTGGAAATATCCATAAAAATGCAGATGGTCTTAGCAGATGGGCTCTAGCAAATACCCCTGACAATCCAGCATGGGTACCACAAGAAGAGCACCATATAGAAGGAATATGTGTTACAGACATTGGCACAGAATTCTTTAACCAAGTTAAAGAAAGCTATAAGACAGACAAAAATTGCCATATCTTAAGCCAACTTCTAATGAAAGACTGCAAAGATCCATCACTTTCATCAAAACTAGATGAAATATGGAAAAAGGCATATGATGAAGGAAGATTCCACCTCCTTGATGGAATCCTTTACCATAGAACAAAACATACATGTGTTATGGCCCTAACAGACAGAACACTAATAAACACTATTTTACATGAGTGTCATGATAGTGTTGCATCTGGACATCTCTCAGAAGATAGGACACTAGAGAGGGTGAAAACCTGCTCTTGGTGGCCAAATTGGAAGAAATATGTTGCAGAGTACTGCCAAACATGTGACAGATGCCAAAAAGCCAACAGAGCCACAGGAAAAAAATTTGGAATGATGATCCAAATCCAAGAACCAAAATCCCCATGGGAAATAGTTCATATGGATTGGGTAACAGCCTTACCTCCAGGAGGAGACAGGAGTTATAATGCATGCCTAGTATTAGTTGACAGGTACAGTAAAACTCCCATGTTCTTACCATGTCATAAAGATGACACAGCTATGGATACAGCCATAATGATATGGAATAAAGTCATTAGCCACACAGGCTTATTCCAAAATATTATAAGTGACAGAGACAAAAAGTTCACTTCAGCATTATGGACAAATCTCCATAACTTGTTTGGGACAAAGTTATCATTCTCAACAGCTTATCATCCTCAAACTGATGGTTTAGCAGAAAGAATGATACAGACCCTAGAGGATATGATCAGAAGATTCTGTGCTTATGGGCTAGAATTCAAAGATTCTGATGGTTTTACCCATGATTGGTGTACACTAATACCAGCACTTGAACTGGCATATAAGACATCAATCCATTCTTCTACTGGCAAAACACCAGCAATGCTAGAGAAAGGTTGGAATCCAAGACTTCCTTATGACACCCTCAAAAAGGACTTAGTGGATATACATCCAACAGCAAGCAGTTTCAAGATAATGCTTGACAAAGCAAGACACCATGCAAACAGATGCATGCAAGATTCTTTTAAATATGCAAAAGAAAGATGGGATAAAAGTCATAAACCACCTGACTTCAAAATAGGAGATTTGGTGTTAGTATCAACCCTTAATTTCAATAACATAAAAGGCCCAAAGAAATTGAAAGATTCCTTTGCAGGACCATTTATGATAAAAGCACTCCATGGACCCAATGCTGTGCAATTAGAACTCACAGGTGAACTAATGAACAAACACCCAGCTTTCCCTGTAAGTCTGATAAAACCTTACAGTTCAAGTGACAAGGAGTTATTTCCACTAAGAAATAAACCCCCACTTGAAATTCCCCCCTTGGAGGAAGGAGAGGAAAAGAAAATAGTAAAAGTCCTTAAAGAAAGAAGGACAAGAAACAAAAAAGAAAGGGAATACCTTGTGAGGTATAGGAATTCAACTCAAGAAGATGAATGGCTACTTGAGAAAGATATAACAAATGCTGATAAATTACTAAGAAGGTTCAGACATGAAAGAAAACCTGAAAAATAAAAAAAAGTTAAGCATTATTGAGCTTCAAGACTAACAAAGTCTATTGAAGAGGTAGGACAGTGGATGATACCCTAATCACATATATCAGATTGTGGTACAATCTTTTTTGGTGGTAGGGAATGTGAGGCTTTGAGATATGACCACATACCCAATACGGTCACAAAAAAGACTCAGAATAATTATACCTTTAATATAATTATATTAAAATTAATTAGAATAATTATACACTAAAAATAATTACTCAAATATACAAAAAATACCATAAATTGGTACTAAAATTGGTTTAACTTAAAAACCAATGAATCAACATGTAAAACAAATTATACCATTGGATTCCCCATGGAAAAATACACATATACCATTTTTATGGCATATCTGTAAAGTCAATATTTAAGGAATTATAAGGTATAATACCTTATAAAAACCATAAAAACTTATTTATCTCAGAAACTAATGAAGCAACATGTGAAATAAATTGTACCAGTGGATTCCCCACAAAACTCCACATATAAAACAATTACTAAGATAATTCCCAAAATCAATACTTAAGGAATTATCCTGAATATATGCACTTTTTTGGTCAACGCATATATTCAGGGATCATAGCTAATATCTTCTAAACTATACATGCTAGAATGATGAACCAAAAATAAACTTACCACGTAATTACTGTAAGAACACAGATATGAACTTTATTTTGCAAATTATAAACAAGGTTAAGACTTATGAGGAAATATTGATAAAAATCAACAGAGCTGTTGACCACTTTGTTGTGAAAGTAGTCCAAACTTAAAAAAAAGTATACAGTTGGATTCTACTAGTTTATTCGAGAAGAATGACCTAATTTTTATTATTAAAATCAGGGTATAACCCCCTGAAATCAAGGTTTGAAGCTTAAAATATTGAATTTCGACAGAAAAGATGAGTTACAAGAAAAATCATCAAAATTAGAGTTTTGATGATGTAATGAAAAGCTCTTGGCAGAATAATAAGGTTATGTCAGGCTATCGGAATTCACTCTCTGAATTGCTGTAGCGTGAAAACCTTAAAAGGTATTGAGGATCAAAGTTTGAGCTTAAATTGAGCTGTTATGATCACATACTGTAACCTTAAATTAAGTTTAACAGTCTTAAGAGTGGTAAAATTGGTGAATACTATTAGTTTATGATTAAAACTAATAAAATCCACGAAATTTGGGGTTCTGCCAAGCCTCTGATGTCATCAAACTTAGAGTTACAGTGATAACTCTAAATAATGGTGTAATAATGATGCAATATGGTTTGATCATGATGTAATCACCCTCAAACCTTAAAATATTGATCAATTCCAGTGAATATGATCAGTACACGTCTACTAGAAGCCTGTTGGACTCTAGGAGGGAGGTATTTACTATAAATAGAGCTCTTTTTACTCTATTTACCCCTCAGACGCATCAAAAACATTAAATCAATTAAATAAAAAGGTAATTTCTTTATTCTTTATATATAAAACTCCTATATTATTAAAGACCAAAGACTATCTTAATATTAATCACTATTTTTACGTGATTAAATCAATTCTTTAGTTGTTTTTGCTAAAAATCTCTCTATAAACTCATTTCCACGTAAAATCAAGAATTTTAGTAATTTTCTTTATCTTTTTATTGTAAATACAATTTGAAAAAGTTGTATTATATTCTTTTGGCGTAAAATATCTCAAAATTATTATTTTAAGTGTTAAAAGTAGGTTATTTCATCTTATTATAATAATTTCTCTCTTATTATTACTCTTAATAATTCTTATTTAATATAAATAGTATTCATATTACTATATAACTTTAATATTAGTAATATTATTGTTATTAATTGTTTTTTATTTATAAAAAACAGTTTTTCACGCCTTTATTATTTGTTGGTAACAATAATAAAGAGCTTTATAATATATTAATTATTTTATATTAATATATTATTTATAATATTATAATTTCATATAATATTAATTATATTATTATATTTATTTAATAATATAATATTTTTACGCCATAATAATAATATTTCTTTATTATTATTATTTTAATCTTATTTATTTCAATTATAAGGACATTCAGAGTACAATAAGTAAAAAATTAGTAATTTTTACTTATTGTTTCATAGTCAAACCTTACATATATCATAGAGTCACCCTGACAGCTGGTGCCTTCCCTTTTCCCTTGTTTTGAGCTTGTGGCTGCTTTTTCACGTTGGAATTGCTGCTGTTGGCCACTGGGGCTGGTCTTGGCACTTTCTTCGGTGATGGAGGGTTCTTTTTCCTCCATTTTACTGTTAAAAGCATCATATTCTTCTTTTCCATAAATGGATACCATCCATTTAGTAACTTGCAAGTGTTGGAATGACCCAGGAATTTTCTTACAGTCAGGTATGAGTTCATTCAGTTTTTCCACAGATCTGCAAGGATCTGGTACTCTTTGTGCTGCAGTGCATTGTTGTACGCCTTCTGGATGGCTTTTTAAATGTCTACTGAGGCTTCTTGTGGTAGTGTCAGCTCTTTTTGAAGGTAAAATAGTGTCATCAGCTTCAGAATTGGACCATTTACTGTTGTTGAAGTCTTTAACTGACCCTTGTCCTTGTGTATCTGATGGGCTTCTGCCATAATCACGTCCATGACCTTTTTGGGAGCTGCTTGAGGGCTTATAGCTTGCTCCTGATCTGGTTTAAGGCATATTTTATGATCAAAAAGGGTTTAAAATAGTAATTTTACGTCAAAAACTTACTATTTGCCAAATTTTCGGCTTTCTGAAGAGTATTACTGATGTTCAAGTTGATCAATTCAGAAGAAATTGGCTCTTGTTGGTTATTCTGAGTTAGAATAACAGTGCTATTATGATCAGAAATCACAGTGCTTGCAGGAATAATGCTAGTAAATGTGGAGGCTGTTTTAAGGTTTTCTTGTCTTACCACATTGTCAGACACTAAAATTAATGACAAAGGCAATTAATCAAGTAAAAAAACGTATTTCAAAAACAGAAATAAAATATAAACCTCACTTATAATATGAAAAAAAGTTATTTTTTATGGAATTTTTTGATTTATAAGTATTTTTTATATGTTTTGTAAATTTTCCAATATAAGAAAAAGGATTGAAAAAGAGTAAAAAAATATGTCACAGGTAAAATATCACGGCTGGGCCCCCAAATGTAAGGTGTGGATATGAAACTTTGATAAAATATGAAGTAATTTTCCTGTCCTCAAAATTTGTATAAGGTAGTATTCCTTAAAAACAGTAAAAAAATAGTATTTTTAAAGAGAAAACACGCCAATTTTATTGTTTTTAACTTTATAAGTATAAAACAATAATATAATAAAAATTTATTGTTTTACCAACAATAAAGATTTATCCAAAAATACTCTACAAGAGATATTTAAGGCTACCAAAGAAACTTCTTCAAGAGCAATTTCAATTGGAATTAATTGAGCAAAGAACTGCAAGCAATTGATTAAAGAACAAAGTCTTTTAAAAAGATATTTAAAGAGAAAACATGCCCAAATGTGACCAGAGTGAATTTGGAAACAAAAAGACAAAGTTAACAGTGATGAAAGATTCTTTAATTCACTTTTGGGGTGGTTCAAGGGTAAGAATTATTATAAGAGTTACAAAAAATGATTATAATGATTTTTTCACGTGGTTAAAAGGTTTAAAATGATTTAAAAATAGCAAAAAATGGGTTAAACCAGCCCTTTTTTGGTCTAAACCAGGGTTCAATGATGCCATAATTCGCTTTTCTGTTGTCAGCATGTTTTTGTGACTGACAAGAGTAAATTTTACTTTTGGAATAAGAAAATTGATGGCTATAAATGAATGTCTTCTTTTCCCCATTTTCCCTTCATGTTAGAATCTTTTCCTTTTATAATTAGTTTAAACGCTGTTGAACCAATCAATAAAATATTCTAACCACCCTTTTGAAATCATATTAAGCCTTTTAACCACGTGAAAAAACATTATAATCATTGTTTGTAACTCTTATAATCACTTTTACCCCTGAACCACCCCAAAAGTGAATTAAAGCATCTTTAATCACTGTTAACTTTGTCACTTTGTTTCCAAATTCACTCTGGTCACTTTTGGGTGTGTTTTCTCTTTAAATATTGTTTTAAAAGACTCTGTTATTTCATCAATTGCTTGCAGTTCTTTGCTCAATTAATTCCAATTGAAATTGCTCTTGAAGAAATTTCTTTTGTAGCCTTAAATATCTCTTGTAGAGTATTTTTGGATAAATCTTTACTGTTGGTAAAACAATAAATTTTTATTATATTATTGTTTTATACTTATAAAGTTAAAAATAATGAAACTGGCCTGTTTTCTCTTTAAAAATACTATTTTCTTACTATTTTTAAGGGATTCTCCCTTATACAAATTTTGAGGATAGGAAAAGTACTTGATATTTCATTGAAGTTTCATATCCACACCTTATACAAGAAGTCATTTCCAAGTATGAAGTGATTACTAGTACATTTGGCCATTAACACAAACTCTAATCTAATTCTAACACATTGTTAAGGTTGAGGAAAAATGAGTGTTAAGTCAATTATTCCAAGGGGGTTCATGCTCTCACTTGCACTGCTAAATTTGACACCTTGTATTGGTATAAGGTTTTCTTGCCAATCTGGAACAATTGGTTTTAAATAACGTTTACCAACACAGGTGCAATATGCGCCTGTATCCAAGTTCAATTTTGCCTCTTGGTTATTAACCATGACAATACTTCTACTTTATTTTCCAGCTGCATATCCCATTCCTTTTTCAGGTTTGGTTCTATACAGTTTGGCCTCTTGCACATTTGTCAGGTTTGTGTCAGATGTTACAACTTGCAGTAAGTTTGAGTTAAAATCTAGTACTTCATTAATTATATCAATATTATTAATTTGTGCATTGATTATATTAATTTAATCACTTTCAGAAGTTTCTGACTCTTCTGTCTCTTTTGCATATCCAGATTCCTCTTCTTTGTAATTGTGGTTTTCTGTTTCCACAATTTCATTGATTTTTGCCTTCTTGAGGCAGTTATTGGCTAAGTGTCCAATACCTCCACATTTATGGAATTTTCTTTGCTCATTACTGTTGGATGTATTGGGCTTAAAGGTTTTATTTGATTAATCTTTTTTGATAAATAGCTTATTTGGACTTTCGATGTCCATTTTTGCCAAGTTATACCAATTTTTGTCCTTGTCTCTATGTCTTCTATTGCATTGATATACTCTTCTGTGGAGCATGGCTCTATACACCTGCTCCTCAGGGCATGTTCCAATTCACTTCCACATTTCTTAAGCATTGTCATGTTTACCTTTTTTGTGACATTTCTGGGTACAGTGCATTTAATCTTTCAACTTGTTTTAAGAACCAAGTCAAAGGTTTATCTTTGTCTAGGTCAAAGAAGGAGTTTTCAAATGCATTTTGTATTTTGTACCTCCAGGAATCATTAGCCCACTTGGTGATTACTTCTTGTTTCCACCAAGACCATGTGTTTTTGCCATTTGTTTGTCTTATGCCATAATACAATCTTTTTGAAGATTTCTCAAACAGTAGGGGGTTTCAAAGTTACCAAATCCCACACTCAAAATCCCAAGTTTTTTGTTACCAAATCCTGCATTAACATTTTGGGATTTGGGAAGTCTCGCACCTCAAGAGGTGAGGTATTTTGAGGTGCAAAAAAACAGGTTTTTTGGTACCAAATCCCATGTTTTGATACTAAAATCCCGCCTTTAGCTTTACTTAAAGGGACACTTTTACAACATAAAACTCAGTAAGGGCATGTTAAATTGCATAAAAATCCCCTTCTCTTGCATAAAAGCTGAATACACTCGTCATTTATTAAAGTATTTGATTTCAAATGCATTTACTACAGGCCTTTTCTTCATTTACCATGCCCAAGGCATCTCACTGTAGTTCATTGATGCTCTCAGCTCTGATAGTGATTCTGATATCTAGGAAGATTTAGTTGTATTAGATATGACAACAACACAAAGATACATCAATTCTTGTAGAAGATATCCATCACATTACATGTATACAATGAATTATTTACAAACATTATCATCTGAAAAGTTTCGACAGCTATGTAGGACCACACATGCATCATTTGAAAAATTGGTTTCACAAATTCAAGATTATAAAACCTTTCAAAACTCATCACAAAACCAACAACACAATCCTGAAATCCAATTGGCTCTTGAACTATCAAGGCTAGGATCAAATGGCAATGGGGCTGCTTTGGGAAAGATAGGAATGTTATTTGGAATTAGCCATGGGGCTATTGTGTTGTACACAAAAGAAGTGATCCAAATATTAATGAAGTCAAGGCACAAAGTGATTGTGTTGCCAAAAATAGAACAACAAAGAGGGATGTCTCAAGTAATGCAGGCCGAAAGCTTCCCAGGGTGCATTGGGTTTATTGATGGGAGTCTCATACCATTATCCCAACATCCCCCCAATGATTGTGAAGCCTATTTTGATCGTAAAAAGAGGTAGGCTTTTTAATCATTGTCCTTTATTTAATTTTTACTGATTGTTTAAAATTAAGGTATTCTATGTCAATACAACTGGTTTGCAACATAAACAAACAGTTCACTGCTTTACAAGTTGTTTGTACTGGGTCACTTCATGATTCAAATGTATATCAACATATGAAAATTGCACAAACACCCCAAGAATTTTATGAAAAAGATAAGTACATACTGGCTGATTCAGCATATGCAGGTTCTCCTTGGGTTGTTCCAGCAGATAAGGGAGTTGCAGAACAGAATGAAGACAACCATTATTTCAATTACTGTCTAGAAAAATCAAGGGTCCAAATTGAGCATGCAATTGGCATTTTGAAGGGGCGGTGGTTTTCTCTAAGGGAAACGCGGAATCAAATGAGGGATGATCATGAGATTGAATAATTTGTCAGTTCGGTTGTTTCATGAACAATCTTACATAATATGTTGGCACAAATTGGTGATTAATGGTTTGATTTATATGAGGATGATGATCCACCACATGCAGAGCATTCATCCAAGAATGGCAATGGGGAAGATGTGGTAAATATGTGTGAAAAAATTAAATCAATTACTGTGGCATGGAAAGAGAGTCAATTGTAAATTTCTTCAGGACCATTAATTTATGTTCTTAGTTTAATGACATACAATGGAGTGGGGATGTTATTGGGCAAATAAAACTATTTACAATTAATATTGGGTAAATAAAACTATTTCCAATTACGACTTTTTAGCACGTTTTTGGTCCTGCACATTTCTTTCAAAGTACCCATGGACTTTTGATTTGATTTCAGTGGGTGACATTTTCAAGAATTTGTGACCTACATTCAATAATTTATGGTTTATTTTAAAAGAACATCTAAAATGAGTTACTTAGTCATGATTGATAATTTCTGGAGAACGTTTTGTTGTATGATGAACCATTGTTGAGGTTTTCCAAAGGAGTTCCATAATGCCAGGTTTTTTGGAAAAATAAATTTCCATTTTCAATTTGGGGAAGTGCAAGCCATGTCCAGAGGGAATGAAGACAGTTGGAAGGGGATTGATATCCTTTTTAGATACAAAAGAAAAAATACCATAAGTCCAGGCATTGAGATCATTTAGATCTTGGGGGAGCTTATTGAAAAATCCATCTTGAGTGACAATGACATTGGAAAAAGATTTGAATTTGTCCTTTGGAGTGGCAGAAGTCCATTTGAGCTGAATGAAATTTGGTAATTTGGCTGCTCCCATTAATGACTGGTTTTCATTTGCAGCTAATTTTGAAAAATGGGAGATTCTTGAGTAAATGAATTCATCATATTTTTGAAGTTTAGTCCATTGCATATTATCCATTTCAATTTGAAGAGGAGATACACCAGCCTTTCTGGAGTAAACACCTAATAATTTTGAAATTAATTAGTAATTATATTTATTAAAATAATAAGTAAAAAAGATGACACACCTTCTGATTTGCCAGCATCAGAACCAGGACAAAAGCCAATACCTTTCATGATTCCACCTAGGACTGGTTTATTAGTTTTAATGTCTTGTCGATTTTGAGATAAGGACATCAATGTAATGATAAGGGCTTTTAGTATTTGAGAGTGGCCTGAGCAAACATCAAAAGGGGTGATTTCATAAATGCAGACAGGTCAAAATGGCTTGTGTGGTTTATCAATGAGTACATAAGGGTGGGGTAAAGTATTGATTGATGGAAGTCTTAACCATGTGGCATTGGCTGATTTCTTTTCAATTGAAATGGTTGAAAAGTGCTTATATGCTGTGTTTGGATGGCCAAGTTGAGACATGATTTGTTTTAAATCATGGATATGTTGTCTTTGGCATTGGGTGAGTTTTTTTATGATTGGTTTGGTGATTATTATCTTCATGATGTGCTATCTTTGGTTTAGTCTTAACCATGATGTCAGCCTGTGACTCAAAACCAGAGCACAAGCATGACAGCCAAAATACCATAAACAAATGGTATAGCCAAGATACCATCAAAACATCGAGCTGAGCCGAATCAGCTCAAAAGGTATCAAAAGAAAGAGGAAACTCACCTCTTTCTGAAAAAATAATTCCCATCACCATAGGACAAGAAATAACAAAGTTATTCCTGCTCAAATTTATTGCTGAGCATAAACCTTAATTTTCACCTCACATCTAAAATCTAGACGGAGAAGCTGAAAACCATCAAATGGGTACTCATAATGAATCTCTAAGCCAGGGCTATCTAATGGTACCAGCCAAACTGAGCTAGCACCAATATTACTGGAGTTATGGTCAATTTCAGGCCAAATAAGGGTGAACAAAACATTCACCTCTCATCTAACTTCTAATCAGGGCTATCTGATGGTGTCATCAATTTCCCCATAGCTCAACTAGAACAAAAGGTATGGGGCAAATAAGCTCAATACAGCTTTTTGCCTATACCACGCAAATGTACAACAATCTTGTACATGTGATAACTTTGCCATATTTATTGATAACCATATCAAATGAGGTACCATTGTGTAGAGCACATACAGGGCTACACACCGAAGCAATTTTGAGGTTGATATCTCAAGAATTGACAAAGTTATGGCTGTTTTAAAGTCAGATTCCCACCTGCTGTCATATACAGCTTTACCATGGGATAATATCCCATAACCATTAATATGAGGTGTCAAATAGACAAAGAAGCTTGTTTTTACTTCAATAACTCATATGTCAGTCAATACTGGGGTCCCATACAGTTTTTGTACAGCATTCTACGCGTCATACACGTCAGAATCAGGCTGTGAGGTACCCAGATGAAATTTTTCACACTGTATTGGTGAAACCTGCCCAATTGTGGTTTCAAAACCACATATGAGCCCAATACAGGTTATACAGGCTGTGTGCAAACCACAAGCCAGTACTAGAGAGTGAAAAAATCTTCACTTCCTCTACGTGGAAAGGTCTAGCACCCTTTCCACCACATTTCAGGATAAAAAGGAGGCTTTTCACAGCCAGAATTGTCTCCTCATCCTGCTCTTGAATAACCTACGTAGTAAACTTTCAAAAACAGTTTTACTCTTGGTTAATGATCAGGTATTATTATAAATCTTAATTCTTGTAGTCTTTTATTATTGTAACCCAACAGATCAAGCTGCACCCAGGGCTTTCAACAGCGCTCACCACCACTATATCATATATAGTGAAGCCCTTTTAATCTTAAATTAAATTATCTTTAAACCCTTAGAACTCTTTTCAAACCATCTTTACCGTGTCACAAACATAGTTAAAGTTGTACTTAGCCTATTTACACCTTTATCATAGTTTCATCCTGACATTTTGGGGGCCTGGCCGTGTTTTAAACTTTTTTTGTACCTTATAAGTAAGTTTTTTCTCTTATTTTCTACTTTCTGACAATTTTTTTGTATTTTTTAGGTGTATTTTCTTTTAAAAAATATATTATATATATATTTTACTTTATTACTCATATTATAAGAGTCCTTACCACGTGGTTAATACCCACTGGAACCTTTATTTTTGGGGTGTTTACATATAAAAACACATAAGCCATCAATAGGTCCTGTATTATTGATTGAATAAGGACACCTCTGACTGAAAAACCATCATTTGAGGCGTGGTTAACTGTTTTGTTAACTCAATTACACTTATACAGAGCCACTTATTCAGATTACACTTGAAAACCACAAGTGTATCTGTGGAATACTGGCACACAAACAGTGTGACAGGGTACCAAAAGCTGTAATCCTGATGTGGAATCGTTGATTCAACTACACTGTCATTATACAGGGCATATTGTAGTAACATACAACCCCAGAGGCCAATCTTAGATGTGCAAAACCGCATTTTTTGAGAAGTCTTAACTGACATAAGCCCTCTTTTTCCTTCCTTGATTCAGTGGAAGAAAATTACATCCCACTTGAGACCCAGTCACAGGCCAACACACCAGTGACACTCTCAGAACCAGAGGGCAGCAAGGGCAAAGGAAAGAGGCACAGTGAAGGTCTCATCACAGCCAAGAAGTGGACTCCAATAGCCACTCAGAGGAGTAGAAAACCACGAAACCCTGCATCAATACAAGGTAAACCAACCTTAACCACGTGTACAGGAAAAATTACCATTATTAACCCAGTTGTAACCTCCAAAGGCAAACTTCCCAAATCAGCAGATAAAAAATTTGTACAAGGCATAGTCAAAGGTAAATACCCTAAGAACATAACGTTTTTGACTGCTTCCAAACACTGATATGTCCCCTGTATACCTCAGAGACCTTGGTTTCCAAAGGAACCAGCCAGAGGATAGAGGAGGCTTGTCCAGAACCAGAAGACCTGGAAGAGGACACCTTGGACACAGTGGTGGATGGCAAAACAATGAGGGAGATAATATCAACCATGCCATTCACACTCCAATTCAACAGGAACCTCAAACCAGAGGACTGGAAGGTGTCACAACCATGGTGATTCACCTCCTTGAATCTCCATATGGCATATCAAGCCACAGTCCTTTTATGGCCAATTGGCCATATCCATCACCAGTGGCCAATATGGCCATGTCATCATCTTATGGACCATTTGTCTTTTGGGGCCTTCATTGCCCTTCACCTCAGTCCAGAAGCCATAGCGGCAATTTATGCCCAAATGGGTATTTCTGGTCATTTCCCTCAAAACCAGGGGAAATGGCCCAAATGGCTGTTTTTGGCCATTTGGGCGCATAATGCGCATTTTTGCACACTTTGATGCAAGGTGTCCAAAAGACACTTTCCCGCCCTTTGGGCCATGTTTTGGCTCAGAACCCAAAAGTAGCCAAAAACCCCAAAGGACCCAGAAACACTTTTCCAAAGCTCTGAAGCCATCACATCCATCTTTTCCCCTCTGTCTTTCCATCTCAAGACCTTTGGGTGTAATCTTCTTTTCAATGAACCAACATGCCATAAATGATGTTATATATCATTAAGCATCATTTTTCAACAGAAATTCAATGGCGGCAATATCAAATGGTCATTTCAACATTCCAACATATCATCACGTCATCAAGGCACCCAATCATTCAGAGGATTCATCAAGGCTCAAGAGCAAGTGTTTCAGTGTCAAAGACCAATCACGCCATCAAGACATCATTGGATAATTTCATTCACAGTATTCCTCCAAGGCAATACTGTTCAACCATTCTCAAGGGATTAAAGAGGCAGTTCATTCATTCATTAAATTGTGAAGTTTCAAAGATCCACTCAATCCATCTTGGCAACCATATTCATTTCAATACAGTCTGGATCCATCAAGAACTGTATTTCATTTTCAAGCATGGGAAATTCATTCAACCCAATTCAATTTCAATATTAGCCAGCTGTATCAATTCCCAAAACAATCAATACAGCCTCAAGGATCAATACAGATCAGATTTCAGCCTGAAGAACTCAAACTCCTTACTTTTCACATATACCGGCTACCCTTTCCACCCTGGGGGGTTTTCCCCAGTTAATTAATATATTTTGATTTTATTTTATCTTTATTTATATTATCATTTTTGTTAAGTGAATACTGATATTATTAATTCAGTCATTTAGCACTTTTCTCTTATTCTTTCCTCACCTTTTAATGGATATTTGTTGTTCATATCCTTAATAATTCCATTGTTCATTTTGGCAGGTTGAAACAGTGATTAAGGACTTACTTGGTTGGCTCTTTGGCCATTTGGCTTCTGTTTCCTCTCATTTTATCTCATCTTTGTACCTGCATATTTCTTAGAGGAATATATTCTTTTATTTTTATTTCTTGATTCTTTTGGAGTCTTCTGTCACAGGGGCTCTTATGGAAGCAAGAGGGCCTGGCGCTCAGGAATCAAGAACTCACTTGGAGGGCTCCAAAAGATAAAGGAATAATAAATATTTAATTTCTTTAAAGAAGAAGAATGGAAAAGACAAGTGTTCCAAAGATAAAAGAAAAGAGTAAGAAGCCAAAGGCCAAGGATAATAAAGGAAGCCAACGAAGTGAATCCTCAATTCCCTGTTTCAACCTGCCAGAAAAGGATATGACCACCAATATCTACTGACAGGCAAGGAAGAAAAAGAGGAAGGGTGCTAATGACCGACTTAAGATTATTAGTATTAGCTTTAATAAGGTAAAAGAAAATAAAGATCAAAATAAATCCAATATATTAATTAACTGGGGAAAAAGTCCGCAGGTGATGAAAGGTGGCCAGTATATGTGAAAAACTGAAGGACTGATCCTGGAAGGTGGATCACCGGCTGTATTGTCTGAATTGGGCCAATACAGTTCTGGCCATCTTGAAATTGAACTGTGTGATTGAATTCCCACAGTGGAAGATTGAATTGGCCCAACTGGGCCAAGGACATACAGGTTGATTGATTGACGCCTGTATGGACTAATTGAGTTGTTGAAGGAGTATTGAAATACTTTATGTCTTGACAAGTGATTGAATTGCTGTAATATCTCTTGAGAATTTCCCCTTTTGAATAATCCTGAATAATTTACCAACCAAAATCCTGCAGATACAGGTGGTTGGGGTCCTTGGAGAGTCTTCTGATTTCCACCATAAATTGTCAGACTGATGAGTTGAATAATCCTCCTTCGAAATGGGCGTTGTATTTTGAGCCCATGATATGGAAAGATGGAAATCGGTTCTGAAAGCGTCATCATTGAATTTCTGAGAAAAAATGGTGCATAATGGTATATAATACCATATATGCACCACTCCTCCAACCATGAGTACGGAGTGCATGGAGGAATGAAAGAATTTCGCTTGAGTTGGGGAAAAGGCTTGCTGAGCTGGTCTGGTGGCCTCTGGTGGTTGCCACAGGCCATGGCTGGAAATATGGTCCATGGCCAAAAATGGGTCCTACAGGATTTATGGCCAAATTGGTGTCCAACAGGTCTTTGGCCAATTTTGGGTCCAAGGGATTGGTAACCAATTTTGGCTCAGGTGGGTCCAATTGTGGTTTGGGACCCACCTGGCCTTGGGGGCTAGATGGATGCCCCCTTTGGCCTCATTGGATTAGGCCAAAAGGGGCCTAATTGGCCTGCGGACCGTAGGAGCCGTAGGGGGCCTAAATGGCCCAAAAAGGCCATTTAGGCCAAAACCCCATCAAGGAAAGGGGTTGTCCAGGAACCAATGGTGATGGCTAGGGGGCCTGGAGGACCCTAGAAGACAAAAGGGACCCCCCAGGCCCAAAATCAAAGATGAAGGCCTGGGGGTTGGTGAGGTGGAAATTGGCCAAGGAGGCCAATGAGGCCATAAATGGCCATGGGAATGGGTTATGGCATAAGAGCCATAGAACACCCAAGGGGGCCAATTGGCCATAAATGATATGACGTGACCAATTGGCCATAAATGATATGACGTGACCAATTGGCCCCAACTTGGCTCCAGGTTGGAGTGCCGCAACCATCAAGGAGGAGGGTCAAACTTGTGGTTGTGACAGTACCCCCCTACCTTGAATGGTGAGCTACTGAGAACCAAGATAAGGTAGAAGCCTGTTGGCGCTGTTGAGATGGATTGGAAAGAGGGATTCCAGACATATTTGAATCTTGCAAAGAAAATTTTGAACTGATAATAATGATGGCATATGAATTGAGGTTGACGTAGTCTTCTCTTGACATTTGGCTTTGAAAATGTTGAAGGATTGAATTTGACATGGAATTTTGGCAAAAAGGTTATCATAAAAGGAATTTAAGGAAAAAAAAGAAATAAAGATAAAGAAAGGAAAAGAAAAATGAATTCTGAGGGGGAGTCCAATCTTCATCGCCGATTTTGATGGTTGTTTGGAAAGTGGCCACAGACCTGGATAAAGGAATTTGATGCCAGGTGCTCACAGAGTGGCCAACGTGATGTTTTGAAAAGATTGTAGACCCCTCAGGGAAGTGCACACCAGGAGAGAAACTTACTTTTAGTAGTTGCCACTCCCGCCGGTGCCATAAATAAGAATATAAATTTGATAAAGGAATGTATTCAATTGGAAACTTGGAAAGGAAAATAAAAGTGAAATGGTCCATTTGCCCAAGTGAAAAATGGCCATGATTTGGAATTTATTTTGAAAGCCAGGCCAACAAATCTGTGTCCAAATTGCAAAGTTCTCACAGAGTGGCAAAGGTGAGGCTTACAGCAAAGAAGAGTAGAATACCCCTAAAGGTGCATACCAGGAGGGGGACTTACTTTTGGTAATTCCTCTCCCCACCAAGCACCATAAAATGATCAAGCTTTTGAAGAATTGGGTCCTGGCTTGTCAGGATACAAAGAATGGAAATATTTGACAAGTTCAGGACAATTCTTGAGGTTTTCGGCTGGTTCCCAAGTGGATCTTTCTGGGTATTGACTAAAACCTTTCCATTCCACCAGATACCATAATTTACCTCTCTTGAGCTTTGAATCCAGTATTTGAGAGACTTCCCATTCCTCTTCTTCTTCAATGATAAATGGAGGAGGAGGCTCTTGATGCCTATTTGGGATTGCTGATGTCTTGACTGGTTCCAACAGTGAGATATGGAAGACTGGGTGGATGGATCTCCATTGAGATGGAAGCTTGAGGTGGTAAGCATGAGAACTGACTTTCTTCAAGATTGGAAAGGGACCCAACCATCTTTCGGATAGTTTTTTGGTGGGTCTGGTTGATTTGATGTTATTAGAGGAAAGCCATACCATATCACCAGGATTGAAAACAGGTGGACTTGCTCCACCTTTATCTGCATACCTCTTAAACCGGTTTATGGCAGCTTCAAGTTCTCTCTTGACATCTTTCTGTACTGATTGGATTTTTGTTGATAACTTTCAAGCAGGAGTATCTTGAGTGATGTGAACTGAATCAAATTGTGGATCTCTTCCATAAACAGTGAAAAACAGGGATTGCTTGGTTGAATAATGATCAGAATTATTGTAGGCAAATTAAGCCTGAGGGAGCCAGGTGTTCCAATCATCTTGATGATAACTGAAATACATCCAAAGATACCGTTCTAGTATCTGATTTACCCTCTCTGTCTGTCCATCAGTTTCTGGATGATAAGCAGTTGACAAATCTCTTGAAATCTTGAGCTGCTGACAAAGATTGGTCCAAAAAGAAGAAACAAAGAGTGAACCTCTATCACTGACAATGCTTAACGGAAGGCCATGCTTTGAAAAGATATTCTTGATGAATAAATGGGCCAAATACAGGCAAGTGATTGAAGAAATTGTTGGAATAAAAACCACCATTTTTGAGAATCTGTCCACCATGACCAGGATTGAATCAAAGGAATTGGACAGCATAAGTTGAGTGATGAAGTCCATTGAAAGACAAATCCAAGGACCATTTGGAATTGGAAGAGGTTTGAGGAATCTAAACTTCTTATGATGAATATTCTTGTTTCTTGAGCACTGTTGACAGGATGAAACATAATCCTTGATAAATTGAGTCATGCCGGACCAGTGGAAATCCCGCTTGACAAGTTTGAGAGTCTTCTCTTGGCCAGGGTGGCCAGCTAGAGGAGAATCGTGACGCTTTTAAAGAATACTAAGTTGAATTGTGGAGTCATTTGGTACTACCACCCTATCTTTGAAGAGAAGAAGTTGGGAAGAGGAATCAAGAGAATAATCTTGGACAGATTTACCTTTACCCAAATCTTCAAGGATACTTCTGTAATGAGGATCTTTCCATAATTTCTTCTGGATTGAATCAATCAAATTTAAAAAAGATTACACCTTGACTGCAAAATACCTTGAGGGTTGAACTTCATCTTGCTTAATGAGTTGTTGAAAATTCATTGGATTCTTGCTGATGAAATCCTCCCCCCTCTCCGGATAAATGTGGTCCCAACGTGATAAGGCATCCAGAAGAGTAGCTAGGCGGCCAGGGCGGTAAGTGATTGAAAAATGAAATTCAGAAAGGAATTAAGCCCAACGGGCTTGACAGCAAGTGAGTACTTTGGAGGTCATGAAATATTGAAGGGAAGAGTGATTGGTGAGAACTTCAAAAGGGAAAGACAGTGAAAGAAGAAAAGCCCTCCAGCGCTTGGGAGCCCAGACAATGCCAAGGAGTTCCTTGTCATGAATCTAATAATTGAGCTCTGCTGGGATAAGCTTGTGGCTGTCGAATGCAATGGGATGTTTTCCTGAGTCAAAGGCCTGACTCAGTACAGCACCCAAAGCATAATCTGATGCATTGGTCTCTACAATGGTGGGTAGAGAAGGATTGGAGTGGTGGTGAAAGCCTCTTTGAGTTGGTGAAGCTGACTGTGAGCTTCCTCATTGACGGGAAAATATGAATCTTTCTTGAGAAAACTGGTGAGTGAACTGATCTTCTTTGAATAATTCTTGATGAAAAGGTGGTAGAAATTGGCAAAGCCAAGGAAGGATTGAAGAGCTTTGAGGTTTCTTGGAGGCGGCCAATTGAGAATCTGCTGGAATTGTGCTTGGTCCATCTTGAGGCCTTCAGAAGAAACTACATAACCAAGATATTCCACACTTGAAACATGAAACAGGCAAAAACAGTGGACACATGAGTGACATGTTCTTCCTCAGATTTGGAAAAGACCATAATGTCATCCAAATAACCACAACATAAACATCGAGAAGATCTTGAAAGATATAATTGACAAGATTTTGAAAAGAAGAAGGAGCATTGGTGAGCCCAAATGGCATAACCAAGTACTCATAACTGCCATACTTAGCTCTAAAACAAGTCAAGTGTTCATCACCCTCCTTGATTCTGAGCAGGTTATATGCACCACGCAAATCAATCTTGGAGAAGATAGAAGCACCATTAAAAACATTGAGAAGCTGATTCATAGGAGGAACAGGATACTTGTTCTTGCTAGTAACCGCATTGAGTTTGCAGTAATCAACACACAAATGGAGGCCACCATCTTTCTTTTTGACAAAGAGGACAGGTGCTCCTGTTGAAGAGAAGCTTGGCTGGATGAAACCTTTCTCTACATTATCTGAAATGTAGGCCCTTAGCATATCTGACTCTTGGTTGGATAAGGAGTAGATCACCCTAACTGGAGGTAGAGACCCCTCCAGCTCGATATGCTGATCACAGGCATGGTGAGGAGGAGGGCTTTCTGCTTTCACCTTGGAGAATACATCCAAGTATTGGTGATAGACAGAAGGAACAACCTTCATCACAGTTTCTACTTCTTCTGGCTCTTCCTCTTCATCCCACAGCTCCTCCAGGGAGTCATGATAAGATGAAGAAGGAAGGTCCATATTCCCAAAGAGGAGATGAAGTGAAGATACAGAATTATCTTCTCCAACATCTTGAATCTCTTTGAAGACTTCATCTCCAGATAATGGTAATGACTGATGAGAATTAAGGGAAGGAAGATGGACAGAAGATGGAATTGATGGTGTTCTAGAATCACCAACCAGAGCTGTACATTATTTGGCAGTAGAAGAGTCATTACAGAAAGAATTAGGAGGATCACAATAGTCCTTATGATCGGCATTAAAGGTGATCAGCCCTTGCCTCCAATCAATAGAAGGATTAAAGTGATTTAGAAAGTCAAATCCCAATATGAGGGCTTCTCCCTTGGGATTATCAATGACTAAAAAGTCTCATTCAAAGCTTGGGAAGGAAGGGAGCTCAACCATATATTTAGTATGGTGAGTCAGAAATAGGGAAGGGGACTCAGAGGAGTCCAAAATGATAAGAGGTATCTTCTCTGGAATTTCTGACTTAGTCAATGAGTACTTGTGAATAAACTGCTTTGCAATAAATGAGTTTGTTGCACCAGAATCAATGAGAATACTGTAAAAAACATAAGAAAGAGAAGAAAAAACAAAAAATTTAAGAGAATTTTTGACACCAGTATTCAGAATGCACAATTGTGCTCCGGAAGGAAAACTGTGAAGACCATTGAACACAACATGGTCTCCACTTGGGCTTTTCCCTGGCTGGGAAGTTGGCCTGACGGTTGGGTAAGCTTGCTTTGAGGTCTTTTGAAGCAAGACTCAAGACTATGCTCCCAATACAGTTTGGATACACCCTTTCCAAACTGTATGATCACTCAATACATCCACCCCTCTTGTGCAGGCCCTGTACAGCTGTACAAAACCTGTATTGGCCAGACTCAATTCAATAATCATTTGTTCTCACAAAAATTCTCTTCCTGGATCAGGGCTGGTGATTCTCACATATACCAGCCCCTCTTTCTCCCCCTGGGGACTTTTCCCCAGTTAAATTAAGTTCATTTATTATTTCATAATTATTCTTATCCTTATTTTGGGTATTATAATTATTTAATTTTAAGTTAGTCTTTGCCTTTCTCTTTCTTTGCCCGTACAGTATGAGTTGGGTGGCCATATCCTTATTAACCCTTCTCTTTCCATTCTTACCAGTTGAAACAGTGGACTTGGACTTGTTTGCGGTTGGATCTTCTATTTCTTACCCTTATTCTTTTGTTTCTGCTTTCTTCTATTTATTTTATTTGTAATTCATCATATTATACTCTGGAGTATATTTCATCTCTTATCATATCCTTGAGCCCTCCATGAGTGAGTCCCAGTTTACTGAGTGCCAGGCCCTCTTCACTTCAAAGAGCCCCTGTGACACCAAAAAAGACTTAATCTAGTCTTTGAAGTACAAAACAACAGCAAAAGGGATAGTGATTGTCTGGATAAAGACATAAACAAACTGTTCAATGTCTACCATAACTTGAAGCCCCAACCACAAGGCCAAGTTATGGAGAATCCATATCAACCAGATGACATCAAACCAGATGCCATGTTAATGAATAAGGCAAGATCTCCATCACAATACCAGGATGGAGATGAAATGTCTTATTCAGAGAAGGAAGCCCTGAAACAGCTTCCTGAGGCCTCAAGCTGGCCCAAATTCTCTGGAAAAGGAGAATATGATCATATGGAATTCATAGATTATATTGATGGACTCTTCATTGATGTACTAAGCATACCAGCCTACTGGATTACTGCTAGATTGAATACTGCATTGAAAGGCCATGCTAGTATATTGTGAACCTTTGAGATATGACCACATACCCAAAAAAGGTCACAAGAAATATTTAATATAATTATACATTAAAAATAATTACCTTAAAAATACAAAAATACCATAAATTGGCATAAAACTTGATTTAACTTAAAAATAAATTAATAAAAATGTGAAATAAATTACACCATTGGATTTCCCATGGTAAAATACACATATACCATTTTTATGGCATATCTGTAAAGTCAATATTTAATGAGTTATAAGTAATAATACCTTATAAAAAACACAAATCCTTATTTATTTCAAAGACCAATGAAGCAACATGTGAAATAAATGGTACCAGTAGATTCTCCATAAAATTCCACATATAAAACAATTAAGAATCTAAGCTTCAAAATCAATACTTAAGGAATTAACCTGAATATATGCACTTTTTTGGTCAACGCATATATTCAAGGATTTTAGCTAATATCTCTTGAAATATGCATGATAGAGTGATGAACCAAAAATAAAGTCATCACGTAATTCCTATAGGAATACAGAAATGAAGTTTATTTTACAATCTAGAAACAAGGTTGAAACCTGTAAGGAATTATTGATTAAAATCAGCAGAGCTGTTGACCACTTTGTTGTGAAAGTAGTCCAAACTTAAAAAAAAAGAGACAGTTGGATTCTACTAGCTCATTCGTGAAGAATTATGTAGTTTTTATTATAATATTCGAGTTATAACCCCTTGAAATCATAGTTTGAAGTTTACAATATTAAATTTTGACAGAAAAGATGAGTTACAAGGAAAATCATCAAAAATAGAGTTTTGATGATGTAATCGAATGCTCTTGGAAGAATAATGAGGTTATGCCAAGCTATTAGATTTCACTCTCTGAATTGCTTTAGGGTACAAATCTTAAAGGTTATTAAGGATCAAAGTTTGGGCTTAATTTGATCATTTATGATCACTCACTGTAACCTTAAATTAAGTTTAACAGTCATATGAGTGATAAAATTGGTGAATACTATTAGTTAATGATTAAAACTAATAAAATCCACGAATTTTGGGGTTCTGCCAAGCCTTTGACGTCATCAAACCTAGAGTTATAGTGATAACTCTAAATAATGGCGTAATAATGATGTAATATGGTTTGATCATGATGTAATCATCACCAAACCTTAAATTATTGATCAATTCCAGTGGATATGATCAGTACACGTCTATTAGAAGCCTGTTGGACTCTAGGAGGGAAGTATTTACTATAAATAGAGCTCTTTTTGCTCTGTTTTCCCCTCAGATGCATCAAAAACATTACATCAATTAAATTAAAAGGATATATATTTATTCTTTATATATAAATATTTTATATTATTAAACACCAAAGATCATCTTGCTATAATCATCAATTTTGACGTGATTAAATCATTTATTTAATTGTTTTTGCTAAAAATCTCTCTAAAATCTCATTTCCATGTAAAGATCAATAATATTGGTAATTTTCTCTATTTTTTATTTTAAATACAATTTGGATAAGTTGTATTTACATTATTTATCATAAAATATTTCAAAATTATTATATTAAGTATTAAAAGTAGGGTATTTTCTCTTATTTTAATAATTTTCTCTTTATTATTACTTTACTAATTCTTTAATTAATATAAATAGTATTTATATCAATTTATAACTTTAATATTAGTAATATTATTGTTATTAATTGTTTTTTATTAATAAAAACAATACTTTACGCCTCTATTATTTGTTTGTAACAATAATAAAGTTCCATTAAATATATTAATTATTTTATATTAATATATTTATTTTATTATATTATATTTTATAATATAAATTCTATTATCGTATTTAATTGATAATATAATTATTTTTGCGCCATAATTATAAGAATTCTTTATTATTATAATTATTTTTATCTTATTTATTTCATTCATAAGGACATTCATAGTACAATAAGTAAGATATTAGTAATTTTTACTTATTGTTTCATAGTCAAACCTTACTATTGGGGGCCTGGCCGTGATATTTACTCTAAAAGACCTTTAAAAAGATTCTAATTGGGCTTATCCAATAAGAAATTATACTTATAATCATAAAATTATATAATAATTTTATATTTATTGATTTTAAAAGCTATTGAGACATTTGGAAAGCAATTGTACTGTCTTACACATGGTTTTTCACATCCTTAGACTTGCAAAAACTTTCTTTGAGTGACTCTAGTGATTAAAAAAAGATATTTGATAAATTAAAAATAATTTTATATTATAAATTAATTTTATAAAAGAATCATATTTCATTTTTATTTTATTCTTTAAAAATAAAAATATCTAAAACCAATAAAAAAGTTATTTTATTAATTTTAATTTCATTTCTTTAATTATTTTCTTTTTTTTAATAAAAAAAGATATAAAAGCAATTTTTACGTGGAAAATTGCCATATCTTACCAAAAAAACACTTTTATATAAAAGACTTATATTTATTTGTCTTTTTTAGTGTTTGAAGACAATCCAACAGAGGACAACCAAACCACTGTTGAAAGATTTGTAAGGTTTGACTATGAAACAATAAGTAAAAATTACTAATTTTTTGCTTATTGTACTCTGAATGTCCTTATAATTGAAATAAATAAGATTAGAATAATAATAATAATAAAGAAATATTATTATTATGGCGTAAAAATATTATATTATTAAATAAATATAATAATATAATTGATATTATATGAAATTATAATATTATAAATAATATATTAATATAAAATAATTAATATATTATAAAGCTCTTTATTATTGTTACCAACAAATAATAAAGGCGTAAAAAACTGTTTTTTATAAATAAAAAACAATTAATAACAATAATATTACTAATATTAAAGTTATATATTAATATAAATACTATTTATATTAAATAAGAATTATTAAGAGTAATAATAAGAGAGAAATTATTATAATAAGATGAAATAACCAACTTTTAAAACTTAAAATAATAATTTTGAGATATTTTACGCCAAAAGAATATAATACAACTTTTTCAAATTGTATTTACAATAAAAAATAAAGAAAATTACTAAAATTCTTGATTTTACGTGGAAATGAGTTTATAGAGAGATTTATAACAAAAACAATTAAAGAATTGATTTAATCACGTAAAAATGGTGATTAATATTAAGATGGTCTTTGGTCTTTAATAATATAAGAGTTTTATATATAAAGAATAAAGAGATTACCTTTTTATTTAATTGATTTAATGTTTTTGATGCGTCTGAGGGGTAAATAGAGTAAAAAGAGCTCTATTTATAGTAAATACCTCCCTCCTAGAGTCCAAAAGGCTTCTAGTAGACGTGTACTGATCATATCCACTGGAATTGATCAATATTTTAAGGTTTGAGGGTGATTACATCATGATCAAACCATATTGCATCATTATTACACCATTATTTAGAGTTATCACTGTAACTCTAAGTTTGATGACATCAGAGGCTTGGCAGAACCCCAAATTTCGTAGATTTTATTAGGTTTAATCATAAACTAATAGTATTCACCAATTTTATCACTCTTAAGACTGTTAAACTTAATTTAAGGTTACAGTATGTGATCATAACAGCTCAATTTAAGCTCAAACTTTGATCCTCAATAACGTTTAGGGTTTTCACGCTACAGCAATTCAGAGAGTGAATTCTGATAGCCTGACATAACCTTATTATGCTTCCAAGAGCTTTTCATTACATCATCAAAACTCTAATTTTGATGATTTTTCTTGTAACTCATCTTTTCTGTCGAAATTCAATATTTTAAACTTCAAACCTTGATTTCAGGGGGTTATACCCTGAATTTAATAATAAAAATTACGTCATTCTTCTCGAATAAACTAGTAGAATCCAGCTGTATACTTTTTTTTAAGTTTGGACTACTTTCACAACAAAGTGGTCAACAGCTCTGTTGATTTTTATCAATATTTCCTCATAAGTCTTAACCTTGTTTATAATTTGCAAAATAAAGTTCATATCTGTTTTCGTACAGTAATTACGTGGTAACTTTATTTTTGGTTCATCATTCTAGCATGTATAGTTTAGAAGATATTAGCTATGATCCCTGAATATATGCGTTGACCAAAAAAGTGCATATATTCAGGATAATTCCTTAAGTATTGATTTTGGGAATTAGCTTATTAATTGTTTTATATGTGGACTTTTGTGGGGAATCCACTGGTACAATTTATTTCACATGTTGTCTCATTAGTTCCTGAGATAAATAGGTTTTTATGGTTTTTATAAGGTATTATACCTTATAATTCCTTAAATATTGACTTTACAGATATGCCATAAAAATGGTATATGTGTATTTTTCCATGGGAAATCCAATGGTATAATTTGTTTTACATTTTGATTCATTGGTTTTTAAGTTAAACCAATTTTAGTACCAATTTATGGTATTTTTTGTATATTTGAGTAATTATTTTTAGTGTATAATTATTCTAATTAATTTTAATATAATTATATTAAAGGTATAATTATTCTGAGTCTTTTTTGTGACCTTATTGGGTATGTGGTCATATCTCAAAGGCTCACAAGATTGGTGGATGAAACTTTTCAAAGTTCTCCAACACCAATAATTACCAAGAAATTGGACTTTCCAGGACCCACCATTCAGGACTCTGAAGGTGAGTACCTCATTTATAAATTGCCATAATAAAATTCCTGTTCTGAAATCCTCTTATTTCTTATTTTTCTTATAATATGACTACCAGAAGAGGCTCCTAATACTCCATCCAATCAGATGGAGCTGGACTCAGAGGTAGAATTTATTCCTCAAAAGGGAAAAGGAAGAGCAATATCCCCAGTGGAACAGAATCCACACAAGGAATTGCCTTATCCCAAAGGCAAGGCCCAGAAATGCCCATGATATCTGAACCTGAATTGGAACTAAGTATAAGTGACTCAAACAGGTACAAATCACATTCAGAGGGCTCAAATAGACATCTACATGAGCCAATACAAACAGTACTACACAGTGTACAAGGACAAAGATTGGGAAATGTTGCCCCAAATACACCAAGGAGTGATGAACTCTTGGCACATCCTTAAAAAGTTCCTCAAAGGGGAGGAAATAGTGAGATACTCCAATTGATGGAATCCACTATCATCCAAACCTCAAATCAAAAAGATCAAGGAGTATCATGCCAAAAAGAAGGAGGAAACCAAGGAAGAAGCCCCAGTAGCTTCTACCAGCAAGCCCCAAGTCAACCCACTTCCCCAAGAAGGGAAGAAGAACAAGAAAAAGAATTGGAGGAAACCATATTCCCCAAGCTACAGGATCCCCAAGATCCAAAAAGATTCCATGGACAATGTCTTCAACATGGCCAGAACTTTGATGGAATTCAAAGACAAGGAGGAGAAAAGAATGAGACAACCCCATTTCCCAAAGAAATAACCTTGTCTCCTGATGTTGTAAATACTTTAACAGAGCTTAAAAATAGTATTTTACCTCTTAAAGACATCAAAAATAGTTTATTATCTTTCCAAGAAATAAATAATACCTTATCATCTTTAACAAAACTTGTTGCACTAAATAAGAAAGAAATTGATAAGATAAAATTTATGATTTGAAATGATAAACCAAAAGAATTCATTGACAATACTCAGATATTAATACAAGGACAACAATAGTTGTACAAATACATAAGTGATGTCAAAGAAAAAACTTTGACAATCAATTATGATGTGAGTATTGACAATCTTCCGGAAAATCAAACAAATTAAGTATTTCTGTAGAAAAATTTGAAGAAAAGACTTCATCACACCAAAAATTACTTTTGGACCATGTGGAAAAGAGTGATGAAGCAAGAATGCATCTGAGAGATGACATTCAAAGTAAAATAAGGCTTATTACTGAAAAACTGGATAAAATTAATGAGGCTAACTCAAATATGCCAAAGTTATTAACTCCATTTTCTCACATAAGAAGCCCTGTTAAACCAAAAGAGGAATTAACAAATCCATTCATAACAGAATTGAGTACCAAACAATAACCAAGTCTTAATGAAGGAAGCACCTCAATTTAAAGAATGGCCAACATTCACAGGAGAAGGGGAATATGACCACATGTCATTTATCAAAACAATTGACATGCTACAAGAAGATTATGCCATACCAGATGAATGAATAACTGCAAGATTACATTCATTGTTTGAGAAATTTGCAAAAAGATGGTATTATGGCATAAGGCAAACAAATGGCAAAAATACCTGGTCTTGGTGGAAACAAGAAATAATCACCAAGTGGGCTAATGATGCCTGGAGGTACAAAATAGAAAATGCATTTGAAAATTCTTTCTTTGACCCAGACAAATACAAACCTTTAACTTGGTTCTTGAAACCAGTTGAAAGACTTAATGCATTGTACCCAGAAATGTCACAAAAAATGGTGCAGATGAAAATACTCAAGAAATGTGGAGGAGAGCCAGAACATGCCCTAAGAAGCAGGTGTATAGAACCATGCTCCAAAGAAGAGTATATTAATGCACTAGAAGAGATAGTGACAAGAACAAAAATTGGCAGGACTTGGAAGAAATTGGACATTAAAAGCCCAAATAAACCATTTATCAAAAAAGATAAATCAAAAGAATCCTTCAAGCCCAATACATCCAAAAATAATGAGCAAAGAAAATGCCATAAATGGGGAGGTATTGGACACTTCGCCAATAATTGCCTTAAAAAGGCAAAGATTAATGAAATTTTGGAAACAGAAAACCACAATGACAAAGAAGAGGAATCTAACTCTGAAAAAGAGACAGAAGAATCAGAAAGTTCTGAAAGTGATGAAATCAATATACTTAATGCACAAATTAATAATATTGATATAATTTATGAAGTACTGGATGTTAACTCAAACTTACCACAAGTTGGGACATCTGACACAAACCTGACAAACATACAAGATGCCAAAATGTATAGAACCAAACCTGCAAGAGGAATGGGATATACAGCTGTAAATTCAAGTATAAGTATAGTTATGGTTGATAACCAAGAAGGAAAAGTGAACTTAGATACAGGAGCATATTGCACCTGTGTTGGTAAACGTTATTTAAAAACCATTGTCCCAGACTGGCAAGAAAAAATTATGCCAATACAAGGTGTCAAATTTAGTAGTGCAAGTGAGAGCATGAAGCCCCTTGGAATAATTGATTTAACACTAATTTTTCCTCATCCCTCACAATGTGTCAGAATCAAAGTAGAATTTGTAGTAATGGACAACTGTAGTAGTAACCACTTCATACTTTGGAATGACTACTTATCAATTTATTGTATAGATATCTCTAACCAAAAGGATAGATATTTTACCATAGGAGACAAGAAAAGACAAAATTTTGGCTTCTTAAATAACAAAAAACAAATCACAGTTATTAAGGATGAAGAAAAAATTCCAGAAAAGGAACTTTGAATATCTGAACAACTTAAAGAGGCAGAATTCAATCAAGAATTAACAGAAAAAATGAAAGAAAAGTTGATTGACCTCTTATTTAAATACAAAAATGCCTTTGCAACTGACAAAGAGCCACTAGGTGCCATAATTGGACATGAAGTGGATATAATTCTTAATGTGGAAAAACCTTACCCACCTTTACTAAGGATACCTGCTTACCCAGCTAGTCCAACAGCTAGAGAAGTCTTAGAGGTACACATTAAAGAATTAATGGACCTTAGAGTATTAAGAAAAGTAGGACATAATGAAAAAGTAGAAGTCACTACACCTGTCATTATAACTTGGCATAATGGAAAATCAAGGATGGTAGGAGACTTCAGAGCCCTGAACACCTATACCATTCCAGACAGCTATCCAATACCCAGGATCCATGAGACATTGACAGAACTGTCACAAGCTAAGTTCATCACAGCCATGGATGCCTGAAAGGGTTTTCATCAAAATGTCTTAACAGAAAATGCCAGAAAACTACTGAGGATAATAGTCCACTGTGGAATTTTTAAATACTTAAGAATGCCACTTGGCATAAAAAATGCACCTTCCCATTATCAAAGAATGATGAAGACCATATTTCCTGAAGAATTATCAGAAGGGTTGTTAATTATCTATATTGATGATATCATAGTTTGCTCAGAAACTTGGGAAAATCACCTGACAAGACTAGAAAGGGTACTACAAAAAATAGTCCATGTGAATATGAAAATTTCCTTGAAAAAGTGTCATTTTGCATACAGTGAATTAAAAGCACTAGGACATGTTGTATCTGGACTTAGTCTAGGCATAGACAAGAATAAAGAAGCAGCAGTACTACTTAAGCCAACGCCTCAAACCAAAAAATAAATGCAATCAGTTCTAGGATTTGCTGGTTACTATAGACAGCATATAAAGGACTTTGAAAAAATTGCGAAATCCTTATATAAATTATGTGACCAACAAACTGTCTATGAAATGACAGAAGAAAGAGTCAAGGCATATGAAGAATTGAAAAATTCCTCAACAAATGCCCCATTTCTTCTAATGCCAGATTGGAAACTACCCTTCAAACTTTACATTGAGTCTTGTGGAGAAGGACTGGGTGCTGCACTACACCAGACACAAATTATCCATGATAAACCAGTGGAAGGACCAATTTGTTTTATTTCAAGACAGATAAAGCCAACAGAAGCAAGATATGGAGAAAGCCAAATGGAATGCCTCTGCTTAGTGTGGGCTTTAGAAAAATTACATTACTACTTGGATGGAACAGTATTTGATGTGATTACAGACTGTAATGCTGTAAAATCTCTATTAAATATGAAAACTCCAAATAGAAATATGCTTAGATGGCAAATTGCTATCCAAGAATATAGAGGAAGTATGACTAACATCCATAAATCTGGTATTCACTTCAGCATTATGGACAAATCTCCATAACTTGTTTGGGACAAATTTATCATTCTCAACAGCTTACCATCCTCAAACTGATGGTTTAGCAGAAAGAATGATACAGACCTTAGAGGACATGATCAGAAGATTCTGTACTTATGGACTAGAATTCAAAGATTCTGATGGTTTTAGCCATGATTGGTGTACACTAATACCAGCTCTTGAACTGGCATATAAAACATCAATCCATTCTTCCACTGGCAAAACACCAGCAATGCTACAAAAAGGTTGGAATTCAAGACTTCCTTATGATACCCTCAGAAAGGACTTAGTGGATATACATCCAACAGCAAGCAGCTTTAAGATAATGCTTGATAAAGCAAGACACCATGCAAACAGATGTATGCAAGATTCTATCAAATATGCAAAAGAAAGATGGGAAAAAAGTCATAAACCACATGACTTCAAAATAGGAGAATTGGTCCTAGTATCAACCCTTAATTTCAATAACATAAAAGGTCCAAAGAAATTGAAAAATTCCTTTTCAGCACCATTTATGATAACAGCACTTCATGGACCCAATGCTGTGCAATTGGAAATCACAGGTGAACTAATGAACAAACACCCACCTTTCCCTGTAAGTCTGATAAAACCCTACAACTCAAGTTACAAGGAGTTATTTCCACTAAGAAATAAACCCCCACTTGAAATTCCCCCCTTGGAAGAAGGAGAGGAAAAGAAAATAGTAAAAGTCCTTAAAGAAAGAAGGACAAGAAACAAAAAAGAAAGAGAATACCTTGTAAGATATAGAAATTCAACTCAAGAGGATTAATGGCCACTTGAGAAAGATATAACAAATGCTGACAAACTACTAAGAAGGTTCAGACATGAAAGAAACCCTGAAAAATAGAAAAGTTAAGCATTATTGAGCTTCAAGACTAACAAAGTCTATTGAAGAGGTAGGACAGTGGAGGATACCCTAACTACACGTATCAGCTTGTGGTACAATCCTTTTTGGTGGTAGGGAATGTGAACCTTTGAGATATGACCATATACCCAAAAAAGGTCACAAGAAATATTTAATATAATTGTACATTAAATATAATTACCTTAAAAATACAAAAATACCATAAATTGGCATAAAACTTGTTTTAACTCAAAAACCAGTTAATAAACATGTGTAAAAAATTATACCATTGAATTCCCCATGGTAAAATACACATATACCATATTTATGGCATATCTGTAAAGTCAATATTTAATAAGTTATAAGTAATAATACCTTATAAAAAACACAAGTCCTTATTTATTTCAAAGACCAATGAAAAAACATGTGAAATGAATGGTACCATTAGATTGTCCATAAAACTCCACATATAAAACAATTAAGAAGCTAAGCTTCAAAACCAATACTTAAGGAATTAACCTGAATATATGCACATTTTTGGTCAAAGCATATATTCAAGGATTTTAGCTAATATCTCTTGAAATATGCATGATAGAGTGATGAACCAAAAATAAAGTCATCACATAATTACTGTAGGAATACAGAAATGGAGTTTATTTCACAAGCTATAAACAAGGTTGCAACCTGTAAGGAATTATTGATTAAAATCAACAGAGCTGTTCACCACTTTGTTGTGAAAGTAGTCCAAACTTAGAAAAAAAGTAGACAGTTGGATTCTACTAGTTCATTTGTGAAGAATGATGTATTTTATGTTATAATATTCAAGGTATAACCCTTTGAAATCATAGTTTGAAGTTTAAAATATTATATTTCAACAGAAAAGATGAGTTACAAGAAAATCATCAAAAATAGAGTTTTGATGATGCAACGGAATGCTCTTGGCAGCATAATAAGGTTATTGCAAGCTATTAGAATTAACTCTCTGAGTTTCTTTAACATGTAAAATTAAAAGTTATTAAGGATCAAAGTTTGAGCTTAATTTTATCATTTATGATCACTCACTTTAACCTTGAATTAAGCTTAACAGTCATATGAGTGATAAAATTGGTGAATAATATTAGCTTATGATTAAAACTAATAAAATCCACGAATTTTAGGGTTCTGCCAAGCCTTTGACGTCATCAAACTTAGAGTTATAGTTATAACTCTAAGTAATGGCGTAATAATGATGTAATATGGTTTGATCATGATGTAATCATCACCAAACCTTAAAATATTGATCAATTCCAGCGGATATCATCAGTACACCTCTACTAGAAGCCTTTTGGACTCTAGGAGAGAGGTATTTACTATAAATAGTGCTCTTTTTACTCTGTTTTCCCCTCAGACACATCAAAAACATTAAATCAATTAGATTAAAAGGTAATATCTTTATTCTTTATATATAAATCTTTTATATTATTAAAGACAAAACATCATCTTATTATAATCATCAATTTTGATGTGATTAAATCATTTATTCAATTGTTTTTGCTAAAAATCTCTCTAAAATCTCATTTCCACGTAAAAATCAAGAATATTTGTAATTTTCTCTATTTTGTATTGTAAATGCAATTTGGATAAGTTGTATTTACATTATTTGGCGTAAAATATTTCAAAATTATTATATTCAGTGTTAAAAGTAAGTTATTTTTTCTTATTATAATAATTTTCTCTTTATTATTACTTTAATAATTCTTTAATTAATATAAATAATATTTATATTAATTATAGCTTTAACATTAGTAATATTATTGTAATTAATTGTTTTTTATTAATAAAAAACAATATTTTACGCCTTTATTATTTGTTTGTAACAATAATAAAGTGCCATTAAATATATTAATTATTTTATATTAATATATTTATTTTATTTTATTATATGTTATAATATAAACTATATTATCATATTTAATTGATAATATAATTATTTTTACGCCATAATTATAATAATTCTCTATTATTATAATTATATTTATCTTATTTATTTCATTTATAAGAACATTCATAGTACAATAAGCAAAATATTAGTAATTTTTACTTATTGTTTCATAGTCAAACCTTACATGTATGGTACACAGAAATGAAAGAAATACATGGCAGAAGAAACTGGCCATGGTGGAAGAGTCAAATCATCCAAAAGTACAGTAATGGAACTTGGATATAGCAGAAGAAAATGTCATTTGAAAATGACAAATACTCAGTGGACAAAGAGCCATATGAGTGGTGTCATAGACAGTCTAAAAGACTTAAAGCCATTGATCCTCAGATGAACATCCAAATGAGGAATCACAAGCTTCTGACACAACTGCCAGGAGAACTAGAGCATGCAGTAAAATGAAGATGCAACCAAAATTAAACTCTAGATGACATTGCCAACACCTTACAAGACATAAGGAAAAGGACTAATATAGGGAAATTTACCCCATATAAGAGCAGTAGTTTCAAAGAGAAACAACCTTTCAAGGTAGAGTTTAAAGACAAACCCAAAGAAAGAGTGGCAGAAGTGGCAAAAAAGAGGAACTCTTGTCACAATTGTGGTTCAACAGACCACTATTCCAACAACTGTCCAAAGGCAAATAAAAAAGTCTATGCCATTGAGAAAGTCCCAGAGGAAGAATCTCCAACAGAGGATTCTGAATCAGACTCCATGGGTGATGCAATCAGAGAACCATCTGATGATGATCAAGACCCAAGAGAGGAATTTCTAGTGGAATACCAAGAGAAAACCCCACTAGAAATCCAGGACATACAGTTGGAAGCAGGCATGCCACAGGACAGTGCTAACAAGAACTTTTGCAAACACACACAAGATGCACAAACATTCCTGGTTACACCAACCAAAGGAATGTCATATATACATGGGACAGCCACAAAAATGACTTTTTGTATTGACAATGCTTGGCATCCACTGATCATTGATAGTGGAGCACACTGCTCCATAGTGGCCAGAAACTTTCTGGATACCCACTTCCCAAACTGGGAAAACATCTCTTTCCCACTAAGGCAAAGAACTTTAAAAGTGCATCAAGCAAGATGACTTCCATTGGAAAAATTATCATAAAGATAATTATACCCCACAGGAAGGGTAATATCAGACTCAACCCAGAGTTTGTAGTGCTTGATGATGCCCACATCCAAGGGATTTTACTGGGAACAGAATACCAGAGGATTTATGGCATAGACATTTACAACAGTAAAAATAGGTACATCACCATTGGTACTAACAAGGAAAAGAAATATTCACTTGATATATACCAGATAACTTCTCAAGACCCACTAGAAGAACTTCTGAAGGAATTCAGAGAGGGACAGTTTAGCACTCCCCTCACCAGTAAACAAAAACTAAGTTTACTGAAGATGCTGAGAAAGAACAGACCAGCATTTCCCATTGGTGAAGAACCATTAGGCAAGATCAAATGCCATGATATAGAACTGTATCTGGATTTGGAAAGGCCTTATCCACCCATGATTAGGAGACCTCCTTATCCAGAAAGCCTGGAAACCAGGAAAGAAGTTGAGAAACATATCAATGAACTCCTGGATATGGATGTCATCAGGAAGATTGGACATAATGAGATAGTAGAAATCCCCACCCTTGTCCTAATCACCTGGCATGATGGCAAGTCTAGAATGTGTGGAGATTTCAGAGCTCTGAATAACTGCACAAAAGCAGACAGGTACCCTCTACCCAGGATACCTCATGCCTTGGATAAACGGGCAAAAGCCAAATATATAACCAAAGTGGATTGTATGAAAGGCTTCCACCAAAATGGAGTTAAACCAAACTCCATGAAATTACTCAGAATAATATGCCATATGGGCATATATGAGTATACCAGGATGCCATTTGGCATCAAAAATGCACCATCCCATTTCCATAGGATGATGGACACAATATTTCAACAAGAAATACTGGAACGCTAGATGGTGGTATATATTGATGATATCATTATAAACTCAGAGACATGGGATGACCATGTGCAATACATAGACAGAGTACTAAGTAAATGCACACCCATAAATCTCAAAATTTCACTGAAAAAGTGCAATTTTGGCCAACAAGAGTTACTGGCTCTAGGACATAAAGTATCAGGTCTTAGTCTTGCAATTGACCACAATAAAGTAGCAGAAGTACTGCAAAAGCCAGTACCAAAAAGCATCAAAGAGATGGAATCTTTTCTTGGGTTTGCTAGCTACTAAAGAAACCACATCAAAACCTTTGCACACATAACTAGTAGATTATACAAGTTATGTTCAAAAGATGTAGTTTTTGAAATAACCAAGGAAAGGAGGGATGCATATGAGAGGATCAAATATGAACTCACAAATGCACCTGTGCTCATCTTACCTGACTTTGAACTACCATTCAAGTTATATATAGATGAAGCATGCAGTCAAGGCCTAGGAGCAGCCCTTCACCAAAGACAAATTGTGGATGGTGAACCAAGAGAGGGTGTAATATGTTACATCTCTAGGCAACTGAAACATTCAGAAGCCAGGTATGGGGCTACCCAGACTGAATGTCTATGTCTAGTCTGGGCTCTAGAGAAACTCCATTATTATTTGGAGGGTGCAATCTTTGAAGTCTACACAGACTGCACAGCCTTAAAGTCTTTACTAAACATGAAGACTACAAATAGACACATGCTGAGATGGCAAATAGCTATCCAGGAGTATAGAGGGAATATGACCATCATATACAAGGAAGGTAAAAGCCATACCAATGAAGATGGCCTTAGCAGATGGCCACTGGACAATATCAAAAGCAATCCAGCTTATGACCCTGAAGTTGCAGCCAAAATCCCTATCCATTTCATGGAAGTAGATAGGAGGAAAAACTTCAGATTTTCTGAATGGGCACCAGAAAATGGTACCCTTGACAGTGGAAACACTGATTCAGAGGGGACAGAAACTCCCATATTGGGAATAAGTTCCTCTGAACTGCACAATGAATTTTTTAGTGTAGTACTGAAGTCTTATTCCAAACACAAACAGTGTGGCATACTCCTACAACTCCTTCATCAAAAGTCCAGGATTCCCGAACTGGAATCCCACCTGGAAGAACCCTGGTTGAGGGCCTATAAGGATAACAAGTTCTTCCTTATAGATGGCCTGCTCTACCACAGAGAGAAACACACAAGTGCACTCACAGTGGTAGACAGAGACCACATCTCCTTGATCCTGCAGGAATGCCATGACTGCCCCTATATGGGACACATGAGTGAGGACAGGACTAAGGAGAGGGTAGCAAGCACAGCTTGGTGGCCCAAGTGGGAACAACAGTTGGGAGAATACATCAACACTTGTGAAAGATGCCAAAAGGAAAATAGGAAACATGGGAAGAAGTATGGGTTACTTCAACATATAGAAGAACCCAAACACCCATGGGAAACCATCAACATGGACTGGGTTACAGGACTTGTCCCAGGAGGCAAAGAAAACTACAATGCCTGCTTGATCATAGTTGATAGGTTCAGTAAGAGCATGAGGTGTCTACCATGCCACAAAGAGGACACAGCCATGGATACTGCCCTGTTATTTTGGAATAACATCATAACTACCTGTGGAGTCCCTAAAATCCACATTAGTGATAGGGACCCAAAATTCACATCTGAGTTTTGGACCCACTTGTATGACATGCTTGGCACCCAGCTTGCTTTTTCCACAGTGTACCATCCCCAAACAGATGGCCTAGCTGAGAACATGATCCAGACTATGGAAGACATCCTTAGAAGGTTCTGTGCCTATGGCATGGAGTATAAGGACCATGAAGGATATACCCATGACTGGGTTACCCTTCTACCAGATATCCAATTGGCTTATAATACAAGTCAGCACTCTACCACAGGAAAAACACCTGCAGTGGTAGAGAAAGGGTGGAATCTCCTGTTGCCTATGAATCACTCAAAGATGAATCTTCTAACCATCCACCCCACAGCCAAAGACTTCCATGATATGTGGAAGAGGGCTTGTGATACAGCTGCCAAATGCATAGCTGAGGAAAAAGAATATAATAAACAGAGGTGGGACAAGACACACATGGAACCTGACTTTAAGGAAGGGGACCAGGTGCTAGTTTCTACACTGAACTTTAATAATCTTAAAGGACCCAAGAAGATGAGGGACTCATTTGTAGGGCCTTTCACTATCATTAGGTTGATAGGAAAGAATGCAGTGGAAGTCAAACTTACAGAGGAATTTTCCAGGAAGCACCCAGTCTTCCCAGTAAGTTTGGTCAAACCATACTTCCAAACAGCGGAGGATAAATTCCCCTCCAGGAAGAAGAACCCCACACCACCTGATAAAGTGGAGTTGGAGGACTCCCCAGGACCTGTCAGCAATATCATCAGGGCCAGGAAGATCAGACTTAATGGAAATGATCAAAGACAATACTTAGTCAGATTCAAGCACCAAACAGCTGATAAAGACAAATGGTTGGCAGAGTATGCCATACCAGATGGGAACCTTCATCTAAGGAGATTCAGGGCCTCTAGGAGGACTGAACAGTCTCATAAATGATGAGCCTTTTTTAGAGGGAGGGTATGTCAGCCTGTGACTCAAAACCAGAGCACAAGCATGACAGCCAAAATACCATAAACCAATGGTATAGCCAAGATACCACCAAAACATGGAGCTGAGCCAAATCAGATCAAAAGGTATCAAAAGAAAGAGGAAACTCACCTTTTTCTGAAAACATAAGTCCCATTACCATAGGACAAGAAATAACAAAGTTATTCCTGCTCAAAGTTATTGCAGAGCATAAACCTTAATTTTCACCTCTCATCTAAAATCTAGAAGGAGAGGCTTAACACCATAAAATGGGTACTAAAAGGAACGCTCTAAGCCAGGGATATCCAATGGTACCAGCCAAACTGAGCTAGCACCAATATTACTGGAGTTATGGTCAATTTAAGCACAAATAAGGGTGAACAAAACATTCACCTCTCATCTAACTTCTACAGTTTTAGTGTGAGATACTTGAAGTGGGGTCTTTTTGGAAATAGCATAATCAGGGCTATCTGATGGTGTCATCCGTTTCCCCATAGCTCAACTACAACAAAAGTTATGGGGCAAATAAGCTCAATACAGCTTTTTGCCTATACCACGCAAATGTACAAAAACCTTGTACATGGGATAACTTTGCCATATCTAATGATACCCATAGAAAATGAGGTACCATTGTGTAGAGAACATACAGGGCTACAAATGGAAGCAATTTTGAGGTTGATATCTCAAGAATTGACAAAGCTATGGCTGTTGTAAGGTCAGATTCCCACCTGCTGTCATATACAGCTTTAACATGGGATAATATCCCATAACCATGAATATGAGGTGTCAAATAGACAAAGAAGCTTGTTTTTATTTCAATACCTCATATGTGAGTCAATACTGGGGTCCCATACAGTTTCTGTACAGCATTCTACACGTCATACACGTCAGAATCAGGCTGTGAGGTCCCCAGATGGAAATTTTCACCCTGTATTGGTGAAAACTGCCCAGATGTGGTTTCAAAACCACATCTGAGCCCAATACAGGTTATCCAGGCTGTTTGAAAACCACAAGCCAGTACTAGAGAGTGAAAAAATCTTCACTTCCTCTACGTGGCAAGGTCTAGCACCCTTTCCACCACATTGCAGGATAAAAAGGAGGCTTTTCACAGCCAGAATTGTCTCCTCATCCTGCTCTTGAATAACCTACGTAGTAAACTGTCAAAAACAGTTTTACTCTTGGTTAATAATCAGGTATAATTATAAATCTTAATTATTTTAACCCAACAGATAAAGCTGAACCCAGGGCTTTCAACAGTGCTCACCACCACTATATCATATATAGTAAAGCCCTTTTATTCCAAATTAAATTATCTTTAAACCCTTATAAATCTTTTTAAACCATTTTTACCATGTCACAAACATAGTTAAAGCTGTACTTAGCCTATTTACACCTTTATCATAGTTTCATCCTGACACATGACATCAATAGGACGAATAATAGTTTCATTATCATTCAAATGATTCTGATGATGTGCTGACTCTGGTTTATTCCTAACCATAAAATCATCAGAATAATTCAAAGAGTGATAGAGAGGGGGAGCACTTTTTTTGAATTTTAATGATGATGGAAGGGGGTAGAAAGGGAATGACATTGCAAAAAATATCCTTATAAGATTAAGAAATGATCAAAAACCAGTACAAAACAATTGAAAAAATGATCACCATGATCATTGAATCAAATTCATTGCATATGAGTTTAATAAACAAATACATAAGTCAGTCAGCATGATGATTCAAAAAAAAACCAAAATAAGAAAAAAAGATGATCAGTATTAATCTTCTTTGAATTTGAAAAAATCCAAAAAGATCAGTGATGATGCTCAGAAAAGAAAAAGGTGAGTGATCAGCATCATGATAATGATCAAACGTTAACAGCATAGGAACAAAACAAAAATTGAAAAAGAAAAGTCAGATGCGCTAGTATTCTCTGGTTGGTATTTTTGGTGTTGTAGGTAAGATTGTAGAGATTTGCATACTTATTGGGCCATTTCCGTCTTATGGATTCTTGCTGATTGAAAAGAGTCCATAATATTGCTGATTGAAGTACTATGGAAAGTTCTGCCTTCTGGTGGAAACGGCGATGGGACGTACAAAAAAAAAGGTTTACAAGAACTAAATAAACTGTAGCAAAGTGGGTCCCACAATTAGCCAAGGACTGAGAAGTAAGAAAAACGGGAGTGAGAAATTGTTGGCACTTTGTCAGCTTATATTGCAGATTGACCCATCCGCTTGTTTTGGTTTCCCCTGCATCTAGCGGGTTTTGTACATAAGGTTGGATGCATTCATTGGCTGGCATAACCAAAGGCACGCTAAAGGAGAACTGAATGGTTAGTCAGTTAATGTAAATAATCTAAACGAAATTCCTATAGATAAAAACAGTAACCTACTTTGAATAGCACATCTCATTTTTTTAATTTCCGTCAAGGAATGATAGAGAGCTAGTCCATCAGCATCATTATAATATGATTCAGCCTCTTGGTTAACCAGCCCAACATTTACTGTACCATCTTTTGCGGTTATAATAGGAGAAGGAGGCAGTGGACACCAAATCTCTTGAATCGAGAAGGGGCTGCTTGAAATTTTTATTGATATGATTGGAACACGATTTGATCCATGCTATCAACTCTATAAATAAGATAACTTTTTTTGGTTGTTCAGATGCCAAGAGACTGTCCCATTTCAGTGATTATAGGCTGTTGTATTACTCAGTAACAGCTTCTTCAAATCGTTTACATCGTTGAAGCAAATCTGTAACTAATTTGAATGGCTTGGAATCATAAATTCAAATTAAACAACTCAAAGAATTTGGTATATCTTCTGGAGGCTTCAATTCTATAACCAGTTGAATTGTCTCATATATACCACATAGCAAGGTATCAAAAACCATGAGCAATAACCCAATATCTATCTATTAAGGACATGTGCTCGATTTGAAAATGATGTTTATGATTTGCTTCAACATGTGAATGAGTAGATGAGGTTGCCCTTAAGATAGTTGATGGATCAATAAAATAAATTGATAAATGAACATGACCATCACCTAATCTAGTAGTATTTCTATGAACTTGTCTTTCTACATGAAGTGATTCGTCTAATTTATTTTCAATATCTAGATTAAAATTAAAAAATTGAATTAGATTTAAAATTGATTTTGAGTTTTTTTGAAAATTCATACATCTTAAACCTTCATTAATTTGTAAATGAACACGAAAATCATCTAGAGTAAGAGAGAAAAATTATAAATGAACTGAGATTAATTGGAAATTAAATATTGAAAGAAAGAATGAATTAAGGAGCAAACCCTTTTATTGGGTCATTTCTCGTGCTGATGAATGAACAGAAGAAAAATTGGAAAACTATCTCTAAAGATGGTGACAAGAACTCCTACTTGATTGTTTAAATGAATTTTTGATTTGTCACCTTCTAAAAAATTTTTTAAGACACCAGTAGTAGTAGCTACAAACAAAGGGATTAAAGCTTTGATATTTCAATGTTCTTTTAATTGTTTGAAATATTAATCTTGAGTATAGGTGCCATAGAGAATGGTCAACTTCACATTTCAAGCCATGACCCCTGTGAAGTTTTGGGCTGAATACCTAAATGCACAGTTGCCAAGCTTGTCTTCTTTCCAGGAACGCACAAAAGCATAATACTCAGGTCTGACTTGGTGGTGTTGATACCAAAGACATACCTGTTGAAACCAGATAAAATAATTAAAAGACTCACCTTGTTCCAATTAAAAATATTTAAAATTAATGAGTAACGAACTACAAATATAGTTCATCGAAAGATGAGTTGGATGGCATACAGTTGAACAAACAAATATAAGTAAAAAGACCCACCTCAATCCCAAAAAACAAAAAACAAAAACATTTCTAATCAACTAAAAATAAAATTCCATCAAAAATCAGTCGCATTAATTCCTTTTAAAAAAATGATTTGAAATACTCACCTTGATCAAAAATGAAAATACTTACAAAAGAGCGATTCAGAAATAAGTGGCATTTAATCATGTTGAAAAAAACTGATAGAATTGAAAAAACTTGCCTTGATCCAAAAAAAAACCTTTAAAAAGGGTGGTTAATCAACTAAAAAGAAAATGGATTCAAAAATTAACAGGATTGAATTCTGTTGCGAAAAACACATAATTCATAGAACTTACATTGATCTATCCAAAAATTGTAAAACATATTTTGAACCAACTAAAAAAAATTAATTCAAGATAAATTGCCTTGAATCCTGTTGAAAAAAAAACAATAGCATTCAAAATACTCACATCAATCCAAAGAAAAAAAAATATAAAAAGGGATGGTTCTTCAACTAAAAAGAAAATCAAATTTCAAAAATTTAAAGAAAATTAAACCAACCCAAAGAAAAGACAGAAAAACTTAAACATATAAAAATAAGTTATAATAAATTGAGACCATTAAAACCAAACTTCAAACCCAAAAACAAAATGAAAAAATTGAAAACACATGAAACAAAATCACATCAAACAAAATAAAAATCAAAATAAAATAGATAAACACAAAGGATAATAAGAATATATTAAAAACAATCAAAATAAGGCAAAGTCCCAAAAAATAAAATATGATATACCAAAATCATCAAAAATAAAGAAAAAGGAAGGTAAAGGGATCTTCAATTCAAATAAATTAAAAGAAAATGAGACAAATAGAGGAAGAAAAAGAAAACACACAATCCACTCTTCTTTGGAAAACATTCACCACAAAATTGAAATTTTGAGGACACCTTCAAATTCAATTGGTTCAAATGCAGACATTGATCTTTGGCACATAACATCATTATTACAAAGTGGCACAAATTTTCAATTTGTAATGAATTGAGATCCCGTTTCAAAACATAAGATCAATTGCAAATAAGCATCACTTGTATTTGACAAATCACCACGTGTCAAATGATCACATGACATATACATGATATGTTATTTTTCCCAAATCCACTTTTCTTTTTCAAATTCATGTTTCTTGGCATGTTGCTTCTCATCAAACTCCATTTGCTTTTGTAAGTTGACTTATTCAAACTGTTGCTTTTCCATGTTGCTCACTTTCTCTTCATCACACCTCTACCTGTCCCACTCCAAGCATGCATTCTCACTGGTTTCACGGGCTAATAATCAAGACCTTTGTAAGTAGGATTTATCAGAGTAACCGTAATTTCAAGTCATACCTTTTTTCCGTGATTCAAGCAAATTTGCCTACATAGGTGCAAACATATCCAGCAACCTTTTCCTAGAACCACTCTTCTCATTCAAGTTGGGTGTCATTGCTTGATTATGCTTTTGTGTCGAATGTGTTATTGATTTCCTTTTCTGGTCACAGGAGAAATAATCAAGATTGGAGTGAATAAACATCACTCTTAAATGTACTTAGGGATTCATCTTGAAGGTTTTCCTCTGGAACCACTTTATCATCATTATTAAGCAAAGGATCCCGGTTGTGAGGTGGATCCAAGCAATTTTTCTCCTTTAAAAAGTAAATGAGCTTTAATTATCACAGGTCAAAACAGGAAGAGATGATAACCTACCTTATCAAGCAAAACATCATAATCATCACCATTTAACCCATCTTTGTCTTGCAAATCATAACTGGCAATGGGAGTGACATTGGGCTTGTGGCCAAATAGCAAATCCATTTCAGCATAGCAAGGACAAATACTTTCAAGCTTTTCATCCGTTGATTTTATTCCTTTACTTTCATCTTCTTCCGTTAGTCCATCCCCAGTTAAATTTTCAAATTTTTTGGCTGCCATATACTTCTTTTTATATGTTTGCCATCAATCTCGGATGCTGCTTGAGCTAAGGTTTAGGCAATTTCGTGATTTTTGTTGACCTCTATGGCCATGAGCTGAAAGCCATGCTGCTTTGATGAAGGAGTTCTTCCAATAGATGTTGAACCACTAGTACCAAAACATGACTCAAAATTGGATTTGACTGAAAGCCAATGAATTATGGTTAAATAATCTGTACGTATTAAGTGATTTGATGAATGTGGGAGGCCAGAGGTGATCTTCATATCTGACTTGATGTGTCTTTCTTTGGAAAAAGGCACTATTATATGGATGAAGAAGTATAAATGGACTGTAAGCTGTTTGGTCATATTGTCCAAAATAGAGTGTAGAAGAATATTTTGTCCAGGTATGAATTGTAAGTACTCATTTGGGTAAGGTTTCAAACTCAAATCCCAGCTGCATGGGATTTGGCCAAAATACCGGGGTACTCAGTTAAAATGCCATGTGATTTACACATAAGAAACCTGGGATTTAGTTTTGGTATTTGGGTTCCAAATCCCGTGTTATTTTCAGGCGGGATTTGGTGACTTTGACACCCCCTAATGATTGTAATCTTTCAGCTATTAATTCATCTGGTATGGCATAATCTTCCTGTAACATGTCAATTGTCTTGATAAATGACATATGGTCATATTCACCTTCTCCTGTGAATGTTGGCCATTCTTTCAATTGAGGTGCTTTCTTCTTTAAGACTTGGTTATTGTCTTGGTGACTCAGGTCTGTTATGAATGGATTTGTTAATTCCTCTTTTGGTTTAACAGGGCTTCTTATGTGAGAAAATGGAGTTGATAACTTTGGCATATTTGAGTTGGCCTCATTAAATTTAATCATTTTTTCAGTGATAAGCCTTATTTCACTTTGAATATCATCTTTCAGATGCATTCTTGCTTCATCACTTTTTTCCACATGGTCTAAAAGTAATTCCTGGTGTGATGAAGTCTTTTCTTCAAGTTTTTCTACAGAAATGTTAATTTTTTCAATTTTTTTGTAAGATTGTCAATACCCATGTCATAATTGATTGTCAAAGTTTTATTATTGATATCTTTTATGTATTTATACAATTCCTGTTTTCCTTGTATCAATTTTTGAGTATTGTCAATTAAAACGTTTGGTTTATTATTTTCAACCATAAATATGATGTTATCAATTTCTTTTTTATTTTGTACAACAATTTTTGTCAAAGATGATAAGCTCTTATTTATTTCTTGTAAAGATACAAAACTATTTCTAATGTCTTTAAGAGGTAAAATACTGTCTTTAAGCTCTGTTAAAGTATTTACAACATCAGTAGATAAGGTTATTTCTTTGGGAAATGGGGTTGTCTCATTCTTTTCTCCTCCTTGTCTTTGAATTCCATCAAAGTTCTGGCCATGTTGAAGACATTGTCCATGGCATCTTTTTGGATTTTTGGAATCCTGTAGCTTGTGGAATATGGTTTCTTCCAATTATTTTTCTGTTCTTCTTCCCTTCTTGGGGAAGTGGGTTGGCTTGGGGCTTCTTCATTTTGTGCCTCCCTCTTTTTGGAATGGTACTCCTTGATCTTTTTGATTTGAGGCTTGAATGACAGTGTATTCCATCCATTGGAGTATACCACTATCTCCTCCTCTGTGAGGAACATTTTGAGGATGTGCCAGGGGTTCATCACTCCTTGGTGTATTTGGGGAAACATTTCCCAATTTTTGTCCTTATACACCATGTAATACTGTTTGTATTGGCTCATGTAGATGTCTATTTGATCCCTCTGAATATGATTTGTCCCTGTTACAGTTACTCATACTTAGTTCTAACTCTGGTTCAGAAATCATGGGCATCTCTGGGACTTGCCTTTGGGATATAGCATTGCCTTGTGTGGATTCTGTTCCACTGGGTATTTTTCTCTTTCTTTTGTCCTTTTGAGGGATCAATTCTACCTCTGAGTCCAGCTCCATCTGATTGGATGGAGTATTGGGAGCCTCCTCTGGTAGTCATAATTTAAGAAATAAGAAATAAGAAGGTTTCAGGATAAGAATTATTCTTATTTCAATTTATAAAGGAGGTGCTTCCCTTCAGAGTCCTGAATAGTGGGTCCTGGAAATTCTAATTTATTAGCTTTCTTTTTCTTAGTGACAATTGGTGTTGGAGAACTTGGGCAAGTTTTTTTCACCAGTCTTTCAACAATGCTTTGATTGTTTTCTGTTGGATTGTCTTCAAACACTAAAAAAGACAAATAAATATAAGTCTTTTATAAAAGAAGTCTTTATTTTTTGGTAAGATATGGAAATTTTCCACATGAAAATTGCTTTTGTACCTTTGAAGAAATGAAATAAATGAAAAAAATAACTTGTCTTTTTTCATTGGTTTTTAATATTTCTTAATATTTTTTTATGTTTTTATTTTTAATGAATAAAAATTGGATATGATTCTAGTATGAAATTAATTTATAATATAAAATTATTTTTAATTTATAAAATATCTCTTTTAATCACTAGAGTCACTCAAAGAATTTTCTTGCAAGTCTAAGGATGTGAAAAACCACGTGTAAGACAGTACAATTGTTTTCCCAATGCCTCAATAGCTTTTAAAATCAATAAATATAAAATTATTATATAATTCTATGATTATAATTATAATTTATTATTGGATAAACCAAATTAGAATTTTTTTAAAGGTCTTTTAAAGTAAATATCACAGCCCGGCCCCCAAATGTAAGGTTTGATTATGAAACAATTAGTGAAAATTACTAATATCTTGCTTATTGTACTATAAATGTCCTTATAAATAAAATAATTAAGTTAAGAAATAATTATAATAATAAAGAATTATTATAATTATGGCGTAAAAATGATGATATTATTAAATAAATATGATAATATAATCTATATTAGAAAAAATGATATCATAAATAAGTATATTAATATAAGATAATTAATATATTTAAAAGGACTTCATTCTTGCTAACAACAAATAATAAAGGCCTAAAAAAATTTTTTCTATAAATAAAAAACAATTAATAACAATAATATTACTAATATTAAAGCTAATTATTAATAAAAATACTATTTATATTAATATAAGAATTATTATTAATAATAATAAAGAGAAATTATTATAAAAGATAAAATAACCTACTTTTAACACTTAATATGATAATTTTGAAAGGTTTTACACCAAAAACATGTAAATACAATTTATATCAACTGTATTTCAAATAAAAATAGAGAAATTACAAATATTCTTTAATTTTTACGTGGAAAGTGAGTTAAAGAGATTTCTGAAAAAAAACAATTAAATTATTGATGTAATCACGTCAAGATTTATGATTATAACAATAATGATCTTTGGCCTTTGCTAATATAAAAGCTTTATATATAAATAATAAAGAATTTACCTTTTGATTTAATTATTTTAGTGTTTTTGATGCATCTCAGGGGAAAATGGAGCAAGAAGAGCTCTATTTACAGTAAATACCTCCCTCCTAGAGTCCAGTAGGCTTCTAGTAGACGTGTACCGATGCTATCTACTAGAAATGATCAGTATTTTAAGGCTTGGTGATGATTACATCATGATCAAACTGTCTTATCTCATTATTACGCCATTATTTAGAGTTATCACTATAATTCTAAGTTTGATGACGTCATATACTTGGAAGAACCCCAATATTTGTGAAATTTATTATATTTAATTATAAAATAATAGTATTCACCAATTGTATCACTCATATGACTGTTAAACGTAATTTAAGATTACAGTTAGTGATCATAAATGATCAAAATTAAAATCAAACTTTGATCTTTGATAACTTTGAAGTTTGACACGCTACAATTATTCAAAGAGTGAATTCTGATAGCTTGGCATGTCTTTATTAAACTTCCAAGAGGATTTCATTACATCATCTAAACTCTATTTTTGCTGATTTTTCTTGTAACTCATCTTTTCTGTTGAAATTTGATATTTCAAACTTCAAATCATGATTTCAAGGGGTTATAAAGTGAATATTATAATAACAATTACATCAATATTCACTAATGAACTGGTAGAATCTGACTGTCTATGTTTTTTTAAGTTTGGACCACTTTCACACCAAAGTGGTCAACAGCTCCATTGATTTTGATCAATAAACCATTACAGGTTTTAACCATATTTATAACTTGTAAAAAAAAGGTAATATCTGTGTTCTTAGAATAATTACGTGATACCTTTGTTTTTGGTTTAACTCTCTATCTTGCATATTTCAAGAGATATTAGCTAAAAGCCATGAATATACGCATTGACCAAAAAAGTGCATATATTCAGCTTAATTCCTTAAGTATTCACTTTAGAGAATATCTTTATAATTGTTTTATGTGTGTAATTCTGTGGGGAAGCCAATGGTGCAATTTCTTTCACTGTGGTTTCATTGGTTTCTGAAATAACTAATGGTTTATGTTTTTTATAAGGTATTATTACTTATAACTCATGAAATATTGACTTTTCAGATATGCCATAAAAATAATATATGTATATTTTACCATGATAAATCTAATTGTGTAACTTATTTCACATGTTTATTCATTAGATTCTGTTTTAATTCAGATTTTGTACTTATTTATGGTACTTTACTAATTTTTGAGATAATTATCATAAGTATAATTCTTACAGAAATTTTGCTGTGACATTTTTGGATATGTGGTCATATCTCAAAGGCTCACAGCTCTTCTCTTCAGTATTTCATGTCTTCCAAAGTTCTTACTTGTTGTCAGGCCTGTTGGGCTGAATTTCTCTCTGAGTTTCATTTCACTATCACTTACTGCCCAGGCAGGCTGGCCACTTTGTCAGACGCCTTGTCACGTCGGGACAACGTGTACCCAGAGAGGGGGGTGGACTTCATCATAAAGAATCCTCAGAATTTTCATAAAGTAATCAAGAAAGATTGCATTCAAGAGTCAATATTCTTCTCAATCAAAGTGGAAATATTCTCAGATTTGGTTGACAAGATTCAAAAAGAAGTATGGCAAGACAAATACTATAAAGAAATAATCAAGCAACTAGCACAAGGTGAATCAATTCCAGATTATTTTCTTTAACCTCAAGCCAAGTTATTATTATACAAAGATAGAGTGGTAATCCCAAGCAATGAAGAAATCCAACTCCATATTCTTTAAAAGCATCATGACCAACCATTGGGTGGCCATCTGGGCCAGGAGAAGACCCTCAAGCTTATCAAGAGGGATTTTTATTGGGATCTCATGAATCAATTAATTAAGTACTATGTGTCCTCATGTCAGCAATGTTCAAGAAACAAGAACATTCATCATAAGAAGTTTGGATTACTCAAGCCTCTTTCAATTCTGTCTGGTCCTTGGAACTCATTATCAATGGACTTTATCACTCAGTTGCCACTGTCAAAAAACTTTGATTCAATTTTAGTAGTTGTGGACAGATTCTCAAAAATGGCAATATTCATTCCAACTTATGTATCAATAACTTCCCTGGAATTAGCTCAAATGTTTATCAGTCAGGTATTTTCCAAACATGGCCTTCCAGTCAGTATTGTTAGTGATGGAGGTTCTTTATTTTTTTCATCATTTTGGACTAATATATATCAGCAGCTCAAGATATCAAGAGATCTTTCAACTGCTTTCCATCCTGAAACAGATGGACAGACAGAGAGGGTAAATTGAATTCTAGAACAGTATCTTTGGATGTATGTTGGTTCCATCAAGATGACTGGCACACCTGGCTCCCTCTGGCTGAATTTGCCTATAATAATGCAGAAAACTCATCAACAAAACAATCACCTTCTTTCACCATTTATGGAAGAAATCCCAGCTTTGACTCAATCCATATTTCTCAAGACTCACCTGCTGGAAAGTTATCAACAAAACTCCAATCAGTACAGCAAGTTGTCAAAGAAGAATTAGAGTCAGAAATAAAGAGATTCAATAAGTATGCAGATAGAAATAGGTCAATTCCACCTGATTTTCAACCTGGGGATAATATATGGCTAGCTTCCAAGAACATCAAGACTACAAGACCCACCAAGAAACTTTCAGAAAGATGTATGGGACCCTTCTAAGTCATTAAGAAGATTGGAAGCCATGCATACCACCTCAAGTTGCCTCAGCAATGGAAGTCAGTTCACCCTGTATTCCATGTGTCCTTATTAGAACCAGAGAAGCAATCAAATACCCCTAATTGACATCAATTTCCACCACCACCAGTTCTAGTGGAGGAGCAATAAGAATGGGAAGTGGCTCAGGTTCTGGAATCCAAACTCAGAAGAGGTAAATTATGGTGTCTTGTAGAGTAGAAAGGATTCAGTGAAGACCAGAAAGAATAGCTTGGGAACCAGCTTCCAACCTTATCATTTCACCGACCTTGTCAAGGACTTCCACTCATTGTATCCAGACAAGCCTGGTCCAAATACCTCAAGAGTTTGATTTCTATGGTGCTTGGTGGTGAGAAGAAGTTATTAAAGTAAGTTCCTCTCCTGGAATGCACCTTTAAGGGGGTATTCTACCAAACTGTTGCTGTAAGCATCACCTTGGCCACTTTGCGAGCACTTGGCAGCTCTTTAGACAGATTCAGAAGGCCTTGCAACATCAATACCCTCAAGTTTGGACCTTCATCAAGATAAGGCCAAATTTGTTCTTCTTTTATCTTTTATCTTTATTTTCTTTCTCTTTTATTATTATTTCAATTTAGGCCAATCGTCATGATTCAACACACTCATTACTTCAAGTTATTTATGGCATTTGCTTCATTTTATGGTGCTTGGTGGGGAGTGGGAGTTATGAAAGTAATTTCCGTCTCCTGGTATGCATCCCTGAGGGTTCTACTTCTTGTAAAACATTACCTTTGCCACTCTGTGAGCATAAAATGCTTGGTTTTATCTTTCAGACAATTTCTAGCCAAAATTCAAGAAACTCACCACAAGAAGGACAAACCTCAGGAATTTCTCTGTTTCTTTTCTCTACTCTCTTTTTCTTTCTTTTTCTTTACTTGTATAATTTTTTTTCTTTTATTTCTTTAAAGCAGAAGCATCCCCTCACAAGTCATGTATTTGGAGGTTCCATTTATTTATTTTTTCCTTTCATTTTTAGTATTTTATAAGAGTGGGGATAGAAGTCAAACCAAATACAAACAAGAACAAAGAAACTAGTTATCTCTACCCAAATCGTCAAAATTTCTTTGGAAGTCATTTATCAACTCATCTTCATACCAGGAAAACTTTGCAGCCATCTCCTCAGAAGCAGTACCCGGAATAGTTCTGTCATTAGCATACATAATCACCTCCCTACTATTTTTATTAACTCTCCTGAAAAACCTGGCCACAGCTTCTTGGTTTTCCCTTTCCGCATTTGGATCCTCTCTAGTAACTTGGATAGGCCAACGATCTCTTCTCTGAAATACTTGAGCGGCAGGGAACGGCAAAGGGGAAAATCCATCCCTTCTTCTACTGGAACTGGCCATAGGTTGGAGCTGTTTAGAGGTGATTATGGGTGAGTTCCTGGGTTGTGGGATGGGGGATGGTATTACTGCTTGAGTCAAGGGAGGCCTGGAATGGGAAGAACTTGGTGAAGTTGGAGGAAGGGAAGTAGGAACAGCAGCAAGAGTGGGTTGGAAATTTCTGGGAGTACTGGGGATGACATGACTTTGGAATCTATTGGCAAGAGGCTGATAGGAGGAAGAGCTGGTGTGAGCCTTGAGGTATATTTTACATACCCAAATAGGCCACAATTATCTTAAAAAGAAATTTTGAATTATGCATAACTCATAGGTCATGCATATATCCAAAATTCATCATTTTTTATTTCAGAAAAGATGGGCAACTTTTTATTGAGTAAGTAAATCCATGGATTTAAGGCCAGATTTGGATTCTAAACAAAAATTCACCAAGGGTAGCTCCATAGAGTGAATAAGCTCAAATTAACTCTTTGAGGTGGTAAAATGGAAAATACTTCAATACCAAATCATCAATACCACATAAAAGATCCGTGAAAATTTTTGTTTTTCTTAATTTCATGCCAAAATAATGGGAATGTGAGAAATCCCATGTTACATATACACTAATAATAGTGTTATGCAGGTTTTGAGCACCTAATATCATGGTATTCTTACATAGACTTTTGGTACACCCATAGTGGATATCTCACTTGAAGCTTAAATTTCTATTTTGACATAAAAAACAGGCAAGGGGGACAAAAGACATCAAAGAGAGCCAGGGCACCCAACTTCTGAGGCCTCAGAGGCGTGGACAGCTCCTGTAAGATGTGACTATGAAACTGATGATAATATTACTATTAATCAACAGTACTATGTCTGTTCTTATGAAATATAATAATAAAAAATTATTATAACCACAATTAAATAATTTTAAAATTATTTCTTTCACGTGTTATACACTACAAGTGATTATAACAGTGACCAGTAATTGTCTACTAGAATCAATTACAAGAAGAATTTAATAATAAAAACTTCTTTATTAAAATAATAAAATTATTTTAATATATAATTATCTTTTACAAGAATAATTATGAATATAATTCTTGAAGAAAACTATTACTAGAGAAAAACTTTAAGAACTAAAAATAAATGACTCACTAATACTCCAAAGAACTTATTGATAGATAAGAGTAGAGAAATTTGACGTGGAATTGTGGATTTAAGGGATCAAAAGGATTTATAACAGTATTACAAAAATATATAGTTGGATTCTATGATTTCACGTCTTTCTGGATGATTTGGAAAGATTTAAAACACTTAAGAATAGCTTTAACTAATACTTACTTGTTGGTAATAATGATTTAATAAATTGATAAGATGATGATACGGAAAAAACAGCAAGAATAGGCTTCTTTTAAGTCAACAACAGCTCACAGAGGCGTGCCATGGAGCAAACTGAAAAACCAGTGAGTGAGAAAACAATAAACCTTTTTGGATTAATGATTGCATCATCTGTTGTCACGTAAGATTATCATAATTACTTAATTGATGCTTTTACGTAACCCCAATATGGTTAAGAATAAAAGGAGTAACATCTGTAAATATTCTTTTATTCTAAAATAATCATTGATTTCTCAAAGTTATCAATGTTATTGCCAATTTCATCACAGGTTGTAATTACTGTGAATTTTTGAAGATTCAGTGTTTCACGTAGAATGGTCAAAAATGGACTGTAAGTAAAACTTTTAATTTTACTAGTAAAGCCATAATTCTTTTTGGTTGTACCATAGTTAATACAGTTCTTCATTGGTCCTGAAAGTTTCAGGAATATTCATTAAGAATTGTATTTTTAATGAATTTTTGAAGTTTTTACCTCATTTCTATGTAGAATTGCAAATAGAAGTATTTTGCTGGTTGCTATGAGGTAAATCAATGAATATGGATCCCAAAAGGGTTTAATTACTCTTTTAAGGTCTATTCATGGAAAGTCATCAAGAATTGACGTGGTTACAGGAGCCTAAGTAGCTTATTACCTCCTTGGCACGTCAAAATAGCAGGTTATTTGCTATTTTTCTCATAATTACAGTAGGTGTAACTTGGTAACCAAGTTCCCAAAGAGTTTTAGTTTACCAATTGGGCCAAGATGAGCCATGGATCCATGCTCTGGAGCTATCCACGCCTCTGAGGCCTCAGAAGTTGGGTATCCTGGCTCTCTTTGATGTCTTTTGTCCCCCTTGCTTATTTTTTACGTCAAAATAGTAATTTAAGCTTAGTGAGATATCCACTATGGGTGTACCAAAAGTCCATGTAAGAATACCATAATATTAAGTGCTCAAAACATGCATAACACTATTCTTAGTGTATATGTAACATGGGATTTCTCACTTTCCCATTATTTTGGCTAAAAATCAAGAAAAACAAAAATTTTCACGGATCTTTTATGTGGTATTAATGATGTGGTATTGAAGTATTTTCCATTTTGACACCTCAAATACTTAAATTGAGCTTATTCACTCTATGGAGCTACCCTAGGTGAAATTTTGTGTAGAATCCAAATCTGGCCTTAAATCCATGGATTTACTTACTCAATAAAAAGTTATGCATCTTTTCTGAAATTGAAAATGATGAATTTTGGATATATGCATGACTTATGAGTTTTGCATAATTCAAAATTTCTTTTTAAGATGATTGTGGCCTATTTGGGTATGTAAAAATATACCTCAAGGCTCACATTCCCTCCCACCAAAAAATAAAATTGTACTACAATTTTAGTAGTGATAAAAGAATAAGGCCCCAAAGGGGGGTAATGTCCACTGTCCAACCTCTTCACATTACTCAGATCAAGTAATTCAAAGCACATTTATAGACATATTCAGGCTTGTGGCCTTCTTTCATGTCTAAATCTTCTTAAGAGTTTATCTGAGTCAGGTATTTCTGATTCTGCCATCCATTCATCTTCATGTACTGGATTTCTATATCTGACAAGATATTCTCTTTGATTTTTACCCCTAAGTCTCCTTTCTTTAATGACTTTCTTTATCTTTCTGTCTTCATTCTGTTCCACAGGTGGTACAGCTAAAGGAGTTGGGTTTCTTAAGGGAAACAATTCTTTGTCAGCTGGTTGATAAGGCTTTATCAAGCTGACTGGAAATGTGGGATGTTTCTTTTCCAATTCACCACTCAATTCCACTTGAACTGCATTGGTTCCATGTAAAGCAACAATAACAAAAGGTCCTACATAAGAATCTTTAAGTTTCTTTGGGCCTTTGATATTATTAAAATTCAAGGTTGAAACTAGAACTAAGTCCCCTACTTTGAAGTCTGGTACTTTATGACTCTTGTCCCACTTCTGTTTTGCATAATCAAAAGCATCATCCATACTTTGTTTTGCGTGGTGTTTTACTTTATCTAGCATTAATTTGAAGCTGGAAGCTGTAGGATGAATGTCAATCAAGTCTTTCCTCAGTGTGTCTGCTGGGAGTCTTGGATTCCATCCTTTTTCTAACATAGCAGGAGTTTGTCCTGTGGAAGAATGGACTGATGTCTTGTATGCCAATTCTAGTGCAGGTATCAGAGTGCACCAGTCATGGGTAAAGCCATCTGAGCCTTTGAATTCTAATCCATAAGCACAAAATCTCCTGATAATGTCTTCTAAAGTTTGAATCATCCTCTCTGCTAGCCCATCTGTTTGAGGGTTATATGCTGTAGAGAATGATAACTTAGTCCCAAACAATCTATGAAGATTGGTCCAAAGTGCAGATGTGAACTTGGGGTCTCTGTCACTTATGATATTCTTGAATAACCCTGTATGAGAAATAACTCTACTCCATAAAAGAAGAGCTGTATCCAAAGCAGTGTCATCTTTATGACATGGTAAGAATATGGGAGTTTTGCTATATCTGTCTACAATGACTAAACAAGCATTATAACTTTTGTCACCACTTGGAGGAAGTGCTGTGACCCAATCCATGTGAACAACTTCCCAAGGGGATTTTGGTTCTTGAATATGGATCATCAATCCAAATTTCTTGCCTGTACTCCTGTTTGCTTTTTGGCATCTATCACAGGTATGGCAATATTCAATGGTTTCTTTTCTCCAAGATGGCCACCATGCACAGTTCTTTACTTTTTCAAGTGTTCTGTCTTCTGATAGGTGTCCAGAGTAAATTCTATCATGGCATTCATGAAGAATGGTATTGATAAGCAATCTACTACACAGTGTCATCACACAAGAATGTTTTGTTCTATGGTAAATAATCCCATCAAACAAGTGAAATCTTCCTTCAGAATAGGAATTTTTCCAAACTTCATCTAGTGCATTAACCAAAGATGTATCTTTGCAGTCTTTATCCAATAAAGAAGTAAAGATATGGCAATTCTTGTCTTGTTTATAAGACTCTCTGACCTCTTCAAAGAATTCAGTCCCAATATCAGTTATGTTAATTCCTTCAATTGGAATCTGTGGTTCAGCTTCCAAAGGTACATAAGCTGGGTTATCAGGAGTGTTGGCTAAAGCCCATCTACTAAGTCCATCAGCATTCTTGTGAATGTTTCCTGCTTTATGAGCTATAGTCATGTTTTCTCTATATTCTTGAATGGCTATTTGCCATCTCAACATATGTCTGTTGGGAGTTTTCATGTTAAGAAGTGATTTCACGGCATTACAGTCAGTTATCACTTCAAAAACACTTCCATCAAGATGATAGTGTAGTTTCTCAAGTGCCCATACCAAACATAAGCACTCCATTTGGCTTGCACCATATCTGGCTTCTGTTGGTTTGATTTGTCTTGAGATATAACAAACTGGTCCTTCTGTAGGTTTGTCATCAATAATCTGGACTTGATGTAGGGCTGCCCCTAGTCCATCTCCACATGCATCAATGTACAATTTAAAAGGAATATTCCAGTCAGGCATGAGGAGTAAAGGTGCTTCTGTAAGGGCTTTCTTTATCTTCTCATAAGCTTTAATTCTTTCCTGTGTCATCTCAAATACAGTCTGTTGATCACAGATTCTATAGAGTGACTTGGCTAGAATTGCAAAATCTTTCAAGTGTTGCCTATAGTAACTAGCAAATCCAAGAAAAGACATCATTTCTTTTTTATTCTGGGGTATTGGCTTAAGTAACACTGCTGCTACTTTATTCTTGTCAATACCCAAGCTCAAACCAGAAGCAACATTTCCTAATGCTTTGAGTTCTTCAAAACCAAAATTGCATTTCTTAAGTGAAATTTTCATGTTCACTTCTGCAACTTTATGAAGTACTCTTGCAAGTCTTTCAAGGTGCAAAGACCATGAGTCAGAACATATAATAATATCATCAATATAAATGATAAGCCATCCTTCAGACAACTCTGTGGGGAAGATGGTATTCATCATTCTTTGATAATGAGATGGAGCATTTTTAATGCCAAATGGCATTCTAAGATACTCAAAAATGCCACAGTGAGTGATAATTCTAAGTAATTTCTTAGCTTTAGGCGTCAAAACATTTTGATGGAAGCCTTTCAATGCATCCATTGATGTTATATACTTGGCTTTAGACAATTGAGTCAAGGTTTCTTGAATTCTAGGGATTGGATACCTATCTGGAACTGTGTAGGTATTCAAAGCTCTAAAATCTCCAACCATTCTTGACTTATCATTATTCCATGCAATAATAACAGGTGTTGTCACTTCAACTTCCTCATTATGGCCTACTTTCCTTAGCACACCAAGTTGGATCAACTCTTGGATATGTTTTTCCAAGGCCTCTCTAGCTCTGGGACTGGCTGGATAAGCTGGTCTTCTAAGTACTGGAGGATATGGTCTGTCAATATTAAGAGTAATATCAACTTCATGTCCTCTTATAGCGCCTAATGGTTCATTATCAGAGGCAAATGCATTTTTATATGTGTATAACACATTAATAAGCTCATTCCTCATCTTTGGTGACAATGATTGATTAATTTGTGTTTCAACAAGTTGATTAGTCACAAATTCATCTTTGTAAGTATCCTTGACAGAAGATACTACAGATATCTGTTTTGGCATATTGGAGAAAGCAAATTTTTGTCTCTTGTTATCTCCAATTGTGAAATATCTGTCTTTATGGTTATTTATATCAATACCACAAATATTCAAGTAATCATTTCTAAGAATGATGTGCTGAGATGTGCAATTATCCATTACTCGAAATCTCAGTCTTCATTCTTACACTTCCTGCTGGATGTGGGAATACAATATTAGTGTCCAATATGCCCAAGGGGTACATATTGTTACTGGCACTACTGAATTGTACACCTTCTATTGGTAATAGATGGTTTTTCCATTCAGGAAGTATAATTTGGAGATAATCTTTGCCAACACAAGTGCAAAATGCCCCTGTATCCAAATTTACTTTGGCTTCAATATCACTCATCAGAACTGATGTGATACAGGATGCTCCAGAAGTATAACCCTTTCCTCTAGCAGGTTTTGTTTTACACATTCTGGCATCTTGGATATTGATCAGGTTGCAGCAATCTTCACTGTACTGTGGCAAGTGGGTATGGACTTCTGTGACCTCAAAGAAAGCTGAAATGTTTTCAATGGGATAGTCCTCCACTGGTGTATCTTCAGAGATTGCAGAATCTTGATCAGACTCCTCTTTCTTTTCAGTACACTGAATTTCTTCAATGACTTGAACTTCATTGATTTTTGTCTTCTTAGGACAAGTGTTGGCTAAATGTGAAGTACTTCCACATTTATGACAATTCAAGACAGGTCTTTCTGGTCTTCTTTCCTCTCTAGGAATCTTTGAGACTATTTTGGACTCTATTGGGTTTTTAATCCAAGTCTTACCAATTCTTGTCCTGGTAATGATATCTTCCATAGCATTAATGTAGTCCTCTGTTGAACAAGGTTCCACACATCTGCTTTTGATAGCATGTTCCAGTTCTCCTCCACACTTTCTTAATATTTTCATATTAATCATAGTGTCAGACATATCTGGGTGTAAAGCAGATAATCTGTCTTTTTGTTTGAAGAACCAAGTAAGTGGTTTGTCTTTTTCTGAGTTAAAAATGGCACTTTCAAAAGCATTCTCCATTTTAAACCTCCAAGAATTATTGGCCCATTTGGTAATCACTTCAGATTTCCACCAAGACCAGTCATGTTTACCATGATCAATCCTCATTTTGTAATACCATCTCTTTGCAGTTCTGGTAAACAAACAGTGTAATTTTCCCACTATGATTTCATCAGGTATATTAAAGTCTTCTTGCAACATATCAATAGTTCTGATGAATTCAATATGGTTATATTCTCCTTCACCAGAGAATGTTGGCCATTCTTCTATTTTGGGAATGTCTCTTGCAGAGTAGGCATTTTCTCCTAAGAATGGAGTCAAACTTTCTTTGACAGAAAGTTTTTCTTCAGTCAAAGGTGTAGAATGTCTTGGCATATGTGGTTCATGATTCTTATGAATTTGTTCCACACTTGCAATTATATCATTCTTCAATCTCTGCCTTTCACTGTCACTTTTTGCTAAATGTATAGCAAATTGATTGGTGTTCTTAACTATTTGTAAGACATGGTCTTCAAGAGTTTTAAGTCTATCATTTACTTTAAAAATGGAAGGATCCTCTGTGTCATTATTTTGACATTGGGTCTCAATTCTTTCACAAGCATTGCTAATTGACTCAAGGGTGACAGTTGTCAATTGATGCCAATCAGAATGTTGCTTGTCATTTTTCTTTAAATCATTGATGTCTAATGTAATTTGCTTCAACTTTGACTCAAGTTTGCCAATTTCTACACTAATACTTCTATGTACATCATTTATTTGCGTGGAAAAGTCCTGTTCATCCTTTCCTGCTCCTTGGCTGTGAATTCCATAAGAGTTCTGGCCATATTGAAGACACTGTCCACGGCTGAAGGCTCCAATTTGGGGATCCTGTACCCTTGTGGGTAAGGTCTGTGCCAATTGGCTTTGCCTTTGCCCTTGCCTTGATGGTTCTTGGGACCTCTCTGTTTCTTTTGAGGTCCTTTGGGCTTGTCCTTGGGCGCTTCTGGAGCTGGTTTGGAGCTGGTAGATGCCACTGGTGCCTCTGTCTCCAAAGCTGGAGTCATTTCCAACTCTTTCTTCTGGTCTATGGATAAAAGACTTTGGTTCTTCAACCAATTCTTTATCTTTTTGACCTTGTCTTTGCAAGACAGGGGGCTCCATCCTCCTAAGAGTTCTATGGTCTTCTCCTGACCCAGAAAGCTCTTGATGTGTAAGTAGGAGTTCATGGCCCCCTGCCAAAGGCTTGGGCAGATTTCCCACTCCTCTTCCTTGGCTGCTCTGAACCAGTTTTTGTACTGGCATTGATATATTTCTATTGCTGCCACCTGAAAGTGGTTCAGCCCTGGAAATATTACCATAAATCAGTTCAGGCTCAGAATTTACGTCAAAATCTGTTGGTACAGACCTTGGGGAATGGGGGGCAACTCTGGCATCCTCCATATGTGCCTTTCTTGTGGAAGATTTGGCACTTCTGGATTTGGTCTTGCCTCTTCCTTGTCCACATCCATCTGGTTGGACTGAATAGTTGCTTCCATTTCTGGTGTGCACCATTTTCACGTCAATTTAAAGATAAAAGGTGAAAATATAAGATAAAATACACACCTTTTGGTGGTAATTTAGCTTTTTCTGAGTTGAATAAGGTGCCTCTTTTAGCAATCTGCACCTCAATACTGTCTTCAGATTCTGCTTCTGAAGATTCTGGACTATTGATGTATCTTTTACTGAGTCTGTTACCAGCTGCACAGTATTTGATTAAAGACACTTAAAAGAGAAAAAATATGATAAAAGAAATTATTTTTGTGTTTTAAGATATTTTTAAAAAATTATTCTTTTTGAAGAAAAAAATTAAAATTTAAGATTTTGAATGAAAATTAATTCAGAGTAACTCAAAGAATAATTTTATAAGTTTTTGGATGTGAAAAAGCCACATGTAAAAACAGTATAAAATTAAACCGAATTCCTGAATGAAAAGATTTCCAAAACAATTTCAAAAATAAGAATTATTTTAACTTTAAAATGAAAGAAAAAAATTATTAAATTGATATATTTTAGAGCTTAAAAATATATTAATTAAGGGTACAAGGTTCAAAAAACATGGCCAGGCCCCCAAATGTAAGATGTGACTATGAAACTGATGATAATATTACTATTAATCAACAGTACTATGTCTGTTCTTATGAAATATAATAATAAAAAATTATTATAACCACAATTAAATAATTATAAAATTATTTCTTTCACGTGTTATACACTACAAGTGATTATAACAGTGAGCAGTAATTGTCTACTAGAATCAATTACAAGAAGAATTTAATAATAAAAACTTCTTTATTGAAATAATAAAATTATTTTAATATATAATTATCTTTTACAAGAATAATTATGAATATAATTCTTGAAGAAAACTATTACTAGAGAAAAACTTTAAGAACTAAAAATAAATGACTCACTAATACTCCAAAGAACTTATTGATAGATAAGAGTAGAGAAATTAGACGTGGAATTGTGGGTTTAAGGGATCAAAAGGATTTATAACAGTATTACAAAAATATATAGTTGGATTCTATGATTTCACGTCTTTCTGGATGATTTGGAAAGATTTAAAACACTTAAGAATAGCTTTAACTAATACTTACTTGTTGGTAATAATGATTTAATAAATTGATAAGATGATGATACGGAAAAAACAGCAAGAATAGGCTTCTTTTAAGTCAACAACAGCTCACAGAGGCGTGCCATGGAGCAAACTGAAAAACCAGTGAGTGATAAAACAATAAACCTTTTTGGATTAATGATTGCATCATCTGTTGTCACGTAAGATTATCATAATTACTTAATTGATGCTTTTACGTAACCCCAATATGGTTAAGAATAAAAGGAGTAACATCTGTAAATCTTCTTTTATTCTAAAATAATCATTGATTTCTCAAAGTTATCAATGTTATTGCCAATTTCATCACAGGTTGTAATTACTGTGAATTTTTGAAGATTCAGTGTTTCACATAGAATGGTCAAAAATGGACTGTAAGTAAAACTTTTAATTTTACTAGTAAAACCATAATTCTTTTTGGTTGTATCATAGATAGTACAGTTCTCCATTGGTCCTGAAAGCTGCAGGGAGATTCATTAAGAATTGTATTTTTAATGAATTTTTGAAGTTTTTACCTCATTTCTACGTAGAATTGCAAATAGCAGTATTTTGCTGGTTGCTATGAGGTAAATCAATGAATATGGGTCCCAAAAGGGTTTAATTACTCTTTTAAGGTCTAGTCATGGAAAGTCATCAAGAATTGACGTGGTTACAGGAGCCTAAGTAGCTTATTACCTCCTTGGCACGTCAAAATAGCAGGTTATTTGCTATTTTTCTTATAATTACAGTAGGTGTAACTTGGTAACCAAGTTCCCAAAGAGTTTTAGTTTACCAATTGGGCCAAAATGAGCCATGGATCCATGCTCTGGAGCTATCCACGCCTCTGAGGCCTCAGAAGTTGGGTACCCTGGCTCTCTTTGATGTCTTTTGTCCCCCTTGCTTATTTTTTACGTCAAAATAGTAATTTAAGCTTAAAGTGAGATATCCACTATGGGTGTACCAAAAGTCCATGTAAGAATACCATAATATTAAGTGCTCAAAACATGCATAACACTATTCTTAGTGTATATGTAACATGGGATTTCTCACTTTCCCATTATTTTTGCTAAAAATCAAGAAAAACAAAAATTTTCACGGATCTTTTATGTGGTATTAATGATGTGGTATTGAAGTATTTTCCATTTTACCACCTCAAATACTTAAATTGAGCTTATTCACTCTATGGAGCTACCCTAGGTGAAATTTTGTGTAGAATCCAAATCTGGTCTTAAATCCATGGATTTACTTACTCAATAAAAAGTTATTCATCTTTTCTGAAATTGAAAATGATGAATTTTGGATATATGCATGACTTATGAGTTTTGCATAATTCAAAATTTCTTTTTAAGATGATTGTGGCCTATTTGGGTATGTAAAAATGTACCTCAAGGCTCACAGCTCCAAAGCTCGGATCCATGGCTGATCTTGGCCTAATTGGTAAACTAAAACCTTTTGGCAACTTGGTTACCATGTTAAAACTACTGTAAATCTTAAGAAAATAGCAAATAACCTGCTATTTTGACTTGCCCAGGAGGTAAAGAGCTACTTAGACTCCTGTAACCATGTCAATTCTTAATGATTTTCCATGGATAAACCCCAAAAGAGTAATTGAAACCCTTTTTGGACTTGTATCTATTGATTTACCTCATAGCAACCAATTAAACACTGATATTTGCAATTCTGCATAGAAATGAGGTAAAAACTTCAAAAATTCATTAAAAATACAATTCTTGATTAATCTTTCTGAAACGTTCAGGACCAATGGAGAACTATAATATCTGTGGTACAGCCAAAAAGAATTACAGTGTTACTACTAAAACTAAAGGTTTTACTTACAGTCCATTTTTGACTATTCTACATGAAACACTGAATCTTCAAAAATTTACAGGAATTACAACCTGTGATGAAATTGCCAATAACATTGATAAATTTGAGAAATCAATGATTATTTTTGAATAAAAGAAAATTTACAGATGTTACTCCTTTTATTCTTAACCATATTGGGGTTGGTAGTCACGTAAAAGCATCAATTAAGTAATTATGATAATCTTACGTGACAACAGATGATGCAATCAATAATCCAAAATGGTTTATTGTTTTTTCATTTTGCTCCATGGCACGCCTCTGTGAGCTGTTTTTGACTTAAAAGAGGCCTCCTTTTGCTGTTTTTTCCACATCATCATCTTATTATCATTTAAACCATTGTTACCAACAAGTAAGTATTAGGAAAAGCTATTCTTAAGTGTTTTAAATCTTTCAAAATAAATCAGAAAGACGTGAAATCATAGAATCCCACTATGTTTTGTTGTAATACTGTTATATATACATTTTGATCCCTTAAATCCACAATTCTAAGTCAAATTTCTCTGTCTTATCTTTCAATAAGCTCTTTGGAATATTAGTGTGTTATTTATCCTTAATTGTTAAAGTTTTTCTCTAAATAATTAGTTTTCTTCAAGAATTATATTTATAATTATTCTTGCCAAAGATAATTATTCATTAAAATAATTTTATTATTTTAATAAAAGAAGTTTTATTATTAAGATCTTCTTGTAATTGATTCTAGTATAAAATTACTGCTCACTGTTAAAATCACTAGTAGTGCTTAACATGTGAAAGAAATAATTCTTTAATTATTTAATTGTGGCTATAATAATATTTTATTATTATATTTCATAAGAACAGACATAGTACTGTTGATTAATAGTAATATTATCTTCAGTTTCATAGTCACATCTTACAGCTGGATTGATGGCCAACAAAATGAGGAACTACTCCAAATTCTTGACCATCAAATTCATCACTACCTTCAGCATCTGGATCAGGTGGGGAATCAGCAATTGTTCTTATAATTTGCACTAATTCTTCAGTATTGATTCTGGAGATTCGGACCTCTGAGCTGGAATACATTGGCCTACCACCAACTGGAATGGGCCCTCCAACATTGGTCCACCTTGCCACATCCCTCTGCCTAGAACCATTCACTAAATCAAGAATATCAGTACCAAAATTCAACCAAAATACTCAAATTACTCACAATAGGAAAACCCTGAAGTATCATCAGAAGTAGGAGCCTCAGAAACTGGGAAATCCTTCCCAAAAGGCCCATCCTTCCTACTCAATAAATACCTCCTCACATTTGAAGCTTGTCTTCCAGCTTGGCAGCATGGCTTCCTTCCAATGTAGCAATAGTGACATTTTGAAGACCTAGGATTTTTGTGTTGCAAGCAATCCTTACCCTTGGCCAAACACTCAGTACAAGCAGGATCAAGAACTTCAACTGCCTTGTAACCATCATAGGTTTGGGAGGGATCAGAATTTGCAGAAGGAGCCATGGAAGGTGAAGCCAATTGACTGAGGTTTCAAGAACCACAAAGGACAGATGGTGGTGGCGCAGCAGGAGAATATTCAGTGAGTTCAGTCAGTTTGGAACTTGTGACTGAGAATATGCAAGCAGAAGATTCAGCGTGTCAGAATCAGTCCACTTCAAGCCCAGAGAAAATGAACTCAAGGAAATGGGGCCATAACTCAATTATGGCCCACCTCAAAGCCTCCAAGGTGGTGGTTCAAGTCCCCTTTGGGGATGAATTCACCACCCAGGACCTCCCCTGCAGCTGTGGGGAGGCCAGGATCTTGATGGTCCTGGAACCTCTCAATGGGTCCAGGCCATGTTGGCAATATTGGGCCCAGGGGGCCTTCAATAGCCCCCACGGCCCACAGATAGCGGACCATAGGACCCCAAGATGCTAAAATGGCCAAAAAGGGCCATAAGTCATAAAATCAAGAAAAAAACACCCAAGACCCATAAAAGGCCAAAATGGCCATATATTCAATTTCCTTCAAGAACCACCATAGGAAGGGTCAAGGCCCAAAATACTATGTTAAGGCCAAAGAAGATTAAAGGCCATATGTTGAGGCAGTTCCAAAACTACTGGGTACAAGGCCCCCTTGAAGATTTCTCCAAGAAAACTTGATTCAAGGCAAGGAAGGGCCCAACATCAGAAGGGCTCCATGGCATTCAATTGGGTATACAACCCAAGGCCATGCCCCAAAAGGAAGGACTGACTGAATCAAAAGAAGAAAAAGCATATTTCAAAGTGTAAAGAAGTTACTCAGGTTAAAGAAAGGGGAATTCAAATCAATTTATCAGGAAAGATAAGAAAGGGGATTTTCAGGATAATGTTAAAGAGGGAAATATAATTAAAAAGAAAATTTTTGAAAAAAAATGTGGGGATATTGAGATGCCACTCAACAGTGGCAGGGTATGATGGTGTTCAGGAGCCCACCAGTTTAAAGAGGGGGATACTATAACAACCACTAATCAGGGGTAAGGGTATTCATGCTTACACCCACTCAAACATCTCAAACCAGAAAATCCAATGTGTGTATCAGCATTCAGTTTCAGCAATCTTCCTTGCTGAAACATGCATACAGTCTGGTTCATCAATACAGCCTGTAAATACTTGTACAGGTTGGAATTACCCAATACAGTTTGGATACACCCTTTCCAAACTGTATGATCACTCAATACCACCACCTCTCTTGTACAGGCCCTGTACAGCTGTACAAAACCTGTATTGGCCAGACTCAATTCAATAATCATTTGTTCTCACAAAAATTCTCTTCCTGGATCAGGGCTGGTGATTCTCACATATACCAGCCCCTCTTTCTCCCCCTGGGGACTTTTCCCCAGTTAAATTAAGTTCATTTATTATTTCATAATTATTCTTATCCTTATTTTGGGTATTATAATTATTTAATTTTAAGTTAGTCTTTGCCTTTCTCTTTCTTTTCCTGTACAGTATGAGTTGGGTGGCCATATCCTTATTAACCCTTCTCTTTCCATTCTGACAGGTTGAAACAGTGGACTTGGACTTGTTTGTGGTTGGCTCTTCTATTTCTTACTCTTATTCTTTTGTTGCTACTTTCTTCTATTTATTTTATTGGTAATTCATCATATTATACTCTTAAGTGTATTTCATCTCTTATCATATCCTTGAGCCCTCCATGAGTGAGTCCCAGTTTACTGAGTGCCAGGCCCTCTTCACTTCAAAGAGCCCCTGTGACACCAAAAAAAGACTTAATCTAGTCTTTGAAGAACAAAACCACAGCAAAAGGGACAGTGATTGTCTGGATAAAGACATAAACAAACTGTTTAATGTCTACCATAACATGAAGCCCCAACCACAAGGCCATGTTATGGATAATCCATATCACCAAGATGACATCAAACCAGATGCCATGTTGATGAATAAGGCAAAATCTCCATCACAATACCAGGATGGAGATGGAATGTCTTATTCAGAGAAGGAAGCCTTGAAACAGCTTCCTGAGGCCTCAAGCTGGCCCAAATTCTCTGGAAAAGGAGAATATGATCATATGTAACTCATAGATTATATTGATAGACTCTTCATTGATGTACCAAGCATACAAGACTACTGGATTACTGCTAGACTTAATACATCATTCAAAGCACATGCTAGTGTATGGCACACATAAATGAAAGAAATACATGAAAAAAGAAACTGGCCATGGTGGAGGATTCAGATAATATAAAATTACAGCAATGCTACTTGGATATGGCAGGAGACCATGTCATTTGAAAATGACAAATACTCTGTGGAAAAAGATCCATATGAGCGGTGTCTCAGACAGTCAAAAAGCCTTAAAGAAATTTATCCTCAAATGAACATTCAGATGAATAATCACAAACTCCTGACACAAATGCCAGGAGAACTAGAGCATGCACTGAAATGCAGATGCAACCCCAATTTCACTCTAGATTCAATTGCAAATACCTTACAAGATGTAAGGAAAGGAACTAATATAGGGAAATACACCCCATATAAAAAGAATTAGCTTCAAAGAGAAACAACCTTTCAGGGTGGAGTTCAAAGACAACCCCAGAGAAAATGTGGCAGAAGTGGAAAAGAAGAAATATTATTGTCACAACTGTGGTTCAACAGACCACTATGCCAACAACTGTCCAAAGGCAAAGAAAAAAGTCTATGCCATTGAGAAAGTGGCAGAGGACGAATCACCCACAGAGGATTTGAAATCAGACTCTATGGGTGATGCAATCAGAGAACAATCTGATGATGACCAAGACCCAAGAGAAGAATTCCTAATGAAATAACAAGAGGAAACCCCACTAGAAATCCAAGACATACAGTTGGAAGCATGCATGCCACAAGATACTGGCAGCAAAAGCTTGTGCAAACACATACAAGATGCACAAACATTCTTTGTTACACCAACCAAAGGAATGGCATACATATATGGAACAGCCACAAAAATGACTTTTTGTATTGACAATTCTCAACATCAATTGATCATTGACAGTGGAGCATACTGCTTCGTAGTAGCCAGAAATTATCTGGACAACCACTTCTAATACTGGGAAAACCAGCTCTTTCCCACCAAGGCAAAGGCCTTCAAGAGTGCATCAGGGAAGATGAGTTCAATTGGGAAAATTATCAAAGAGATAATTATACCCCATAGGAAAGGTAACATCAAACTCAACCCAGAGTTTGTTGTGCTTGATGATGCCCACATCTGTAAGGTGTGGATATGAAACTTTGATTAAAAATCAAGTACTTTTCCTGTCCTCAAAATTTGTATAAGGTAAAAATCAATTAAAAATAGTATGAAATATTATTTTTAAGAGAAAACACGCCAATTTTATTGTTTATAACTTTATTAGTATAAAATAATAATATAAAAATTTATTGTTTTACCAACAATAAAGATTTATCCCAAAAATACTCTACAAGAGATACTTTAAGGCTACAAAAGAAATTTCTTCAAGAGCAATTTCAATTGGAATTAATTGAGCAAAGAACTGCAAGCAATTAATTAAAGAACAAAGTCTTTAAAAAGAATATTAAAGAGAAAACACGCCCAAAAGTGACCAGAGTGAATTTGGAAACAAAGTGACAAAGTTAACAGTGATGAAAGATGCTTTAATTCACTTTTGGGGTGGTTCAGGGGTAAAAATGATTATAAGAGTTACAAACAATGATTATAATGATTTTTTCACGTGGTTAAAAGGATCAAAATGATTTAAAAGTGGTGGTTGGAATCTTTGATTGATTGGTTTAACAGTTTTAAACTAATTAATAAAAGGAAAAGATTCTAACATGAAGAGAAAAGTGGGGCAAAGAAGACATTCTTTTATAGCCATCAATTCTCTTACTCCAAAAGTAAAATTTACTCTTGTCAGTCGTGAAAAACAGTCTGAAAACAGAAAAGCCAATTATGGCATCATTGAACCCTGGTTTACACCAAAAAGGGCTGGTTTAAGCCATTTTTAGCCATTTTTAGCCATTTTAGACCCTTAAATCAGCCATTACTATAGCAATACCAGGCCTAGAGCCTTCAAAACACGTCAGAATGTGTGTCAGAGGCGTAGAAACCAGTTAAAACTGTTTTTATTATGATTGTTTTATCTTAAGGGTAGTTTTACCTTCTTGGCAACAGCTAAAACTACCCCAGTTGGTATCAAAACCTCATCATCAATTGAGTCCACAGACCCTGTAACTCAATTCCAGGCCAAAAGTGATGAACGTTTGCGTGAATTTTGACATCCCACGCCTGTCAGCAAGGATTTTGGGGGTCTAGCTCCCCCTTAGAGCTGGAGTTCCTTTTCCCCCCCAAATTTAATCTTTCCAATTTATTTTTCCTTTAATTCCTCATCATGTATTATACTTATAATTTACACATGTAATTCAATTCAATTGTACAGTACAATACAGTAATAATTGACACCTCATATTTAAATCAAAGTTCACTTATGTAATACACGCGCACATTTTGACATTTCAATTGAATTCAATTGAAAATACTTTAATTCCTCATAACTTCTAAACTAAACACAACACCTCAATTTTAACACAAAAATTGATGGTTAACACCACATGTGGTGTGAATTAAATTAAGGTTTTGAGGATTTTCAACTTTTGTATTGAAAATACTAAAAACTTAATTTAAGCTTATTTAGAGTTGAGTTACAAAAATTTCACTCAGAGGTGACCCCACCTGATTTTTTATGAGGAATCCAATGGTGAAATAAAATTTATATGTTTATTTATTGGATAAAAAGTTATAATAAATTTTATTTAACTTTTTTCCAAATTTATTTATTTTTTCACAATTTTGTTAAAATTTCATTTTTACTTAAATTTTTCAAGTATAAATGTAATTTTATATTTACAAAATTTAAAGTAATTTTCTTTTTAAATTATAATTAATTTTTTATTTTTAATATAATTTTATATTTATATTTTTTTATTTTTATTTTAATAATATAAATAAATTTATTTTATTTATATTAATATGTTATTTTTTATATTTGTGGTCTTTTGGGTATATGAAATTACCTCGAAGGCTCACAACATCCAAGTGCTTTTGTTGGGAACACATTACCAGAGGATGTATGGCATATATATTTACAATAGTAAAAATATGCACATTACCATTGGTACCAACAAGGAATAGAAATTTTCACTTGATATACACCAAATAATTGCCCAAGATCCTCTTGAAGAACTAATAAATTAATTCAAAGAGGGAGATTTTGGCACTACCCTCACCAGTAAGTAGAAACTAAGCTTACTAAAAATGCTGAGAAAGAATAGACCAGCATTTGCCATTGGTGAAGAACAATTAGGGAAGATTAGAGGCCATGATATAGAACTATATCTGGATGTGGGAAGACCTTATCCACCCATACTCAGGAGACCTCCTTACCCCAAACGTCTGGAAACCAGGATGGAAATTGCAAAACACATCAATAAACTCCTGGACATGGATGTCATCAGAAAGATTTGACACAATTAAATAGTTCAAATTACCACTCCTGTCCTGATCACCTTGTATGATGGAAAGTCTAGGATGTGTGGAGATTTCAGAGCTTTGAATAACTACACCAAATCTGACAGGTACCCTATACCCAGGATACCTCATACATTAGACAAACTGGCAAAAGCCAAATACATAACCAAAATGGACTGTATGAAAGGCTTCCACCAGAATGGAGTTAAACCAAACTCTATCAAATTACTCAGAATCATATGTCATATGGGAATATATGAGTACACCAAGATGCCATTTGGCATCACCAATGTACTATCCCACTTCCAAAGGATGATGGACACCATATTTCAAGAAGAAATATTGGAAGGCTGGATGGTAGTGTGGGAACTCCTCTTGTGTGGGATTAAAATGAGGCAGTACCTGATGGGGGAAATCACAGGTAACTAGTTTTCAATTGCTAATAACTCCTGTAACCAAGGGTGGCAAGGGTGTATTGCCTGCCCCTCCTAAAATACTGAACAAAATCTTCCTTGGAGCTCACAAACCAAAATAGAATTAGTAAGTGGCTTTACAATTGCAGAAGACAAAATTCAGCAGTCTCAGATCAGACCTATTCAATAAATAATAATAAAAAGAAATGTCAGTAATTTGGTTAATTTTTAGAATTTTAATGAAATACTTGTCTGTTTTAATTTTAATTTTTTTTTTTGGTTAAATTGAGGTGAGTGGTTTCTACTTGGTGATAAATCCTTTGTAGGATGGGTTATTTAAGGATTTCTGGAAAATTTGATTGGTGTTGATAAGGTAATTTTGTTAAGGTATAGTTATAATAGAGTAAATAATTTGTGAAAGGTTTGTTATTATTTTTTTTAAGAGTGTTAATAATGAGATAAAATATTCTTTGTTAAATTTAAGAGGTAAGATTCTTTGATATTGGATTTTTTAAAGGGGTAAGTAATTTTTTAAATCTTGATAATTGGTGGTAATTTACTGGATAAAATAGTTTAATAGAGTAGTAACCCTAATCTTGGGTACTGGGTAATTTTTAATAATAATTTTTTTTAATACTAAGATTCCACTGAGCTTAGCTACTGGGCAAGTAAATTCACTATGATTTGCTGGACTATCTCCCAGGTGAGGGATGAATTAATCCTATGCTCCTACTGTGCAGTGGATATAATTTGCAAGGGATATAGTTTGCATGGGGGGGATTTTGAAATTTGGGGGGAGAGAGCCCCTCTATTTATACCTTTTGGGAGCCCAGGGGGCCCTCCATGGGAGCTGTCTCTTTCCACTTTAATTCCTCTTGATTTCATCATGTGACTCTGTTTTTGGTGAGGACCTTTCTTGCATGGGTCAGGTGATTTAAGGTTTGGTGATAATTTTCTCTCTGAACAGCCTCCATTTATCACATGATTGCCTTTTGGTGAACTAATTATGATGTGATATTCTTGAATTTTCCTTGCATACATGAGGTGATTCAATTTTGGCTGGGGATTTTTGTTGTGCACAGCCTCTTTCTTGTCACATGATATTCTGTTGGTGGATGCAGTATCACATGATGACCTTGTAACTCCTTTGCATATGTCCTCTTTTAGGTTTAGTAGAAGTGGCTGTGTAATTTATGCAGGTGTCATGGTTGTTTTTCTTCTTTTTGAACTTTAAAATGAAGTCAGGTGATAATTTCTTGCACTGGTGAATTTACTGTTTTTATGAGATGATGTGATTTTTTATTTTGACACATTCTGTGCATAGTCATGTGGTTGAGATTTAATTGAAGGTGTGTACTGCATGCTGCTTGTTGTAACTAGCTTTGGTTTGCATGAGGTGATGAGTGGTGTAAATGAATATGATTCTGTTTTAAGGCTTCAAGTGGGGTTACTGTGGATATAAGATAAGGTACTCCTGTGGCTGTGTTGTAAATGAATTGCAGGAATTCCATGGAGTTGAGCTTTTCATCATGTGACTTTTCTTTGTTGAGTTCTAGGTTGCTGTTTATTTCATGCAGGTGTCCTTTTCTTGCTGCATGAGTCCTGTGGCTATAAGGGGGTGTAAAGCTGGGTGGGGTGTGTAATTTGAAGGGTGGTACCTCATTTGTTGTAACTAGTTTTCTATATGTAAATTGATTTTTTTTACATATGCATAGTGAAATTGAATAATTTATTTAAACACATACACTTCCCTTTGGTGCCTGTGCCATGGATTTATGAGTTAAATCCAGCTTCTTGCTGTAAAATTGACCTTTTGGTGTAAAATTTGAGTGTAAGTCTGCCTGTAGGCTGGATTTCCTGCTATTATAGGGTACTATGAGCTTGAGCCTGGTGAAAAAAATGGCATGGAATACCACATCCCCCTCTCCATTTAATGCTGTCCCCAGCATTCCAGGTGAGAGCTCTCTATTCTTCATCTGATTCTGTGGTTTCCTGCAATACCTCTTCCTCATTTATTGATTCATCTTCTTCACTTTGTTCTTCTTCTGTGTCTTCTTTTGTGTTTATCAACTTTCCTCTTGGGTAGAACCTCTTGACTTGAGATGCTGCAAATCTTCTTGCTAATTCTGTTCCATCAAGTTCCTCAAGTTCATATGGTCCATTGTTTATTTGTTTGATTATTCTGTAGGGTCCATTCCATTTGTTTTTGAAAAGTAGTCCCCAATTAGTTTATATTGCTTTGTTGTAAACCAGGACCAAATCTCCTGGATTGAGTGGTGATCTTAGTTGGTGTGCCATTCTTGTATCCCAATATTTCATTGAGTCTTCCCTTGATTTTTTGAGTTTTTCTGCTGCTTTTCTTCTCATCTATTCTTTTCCTTCCAACTGCTTGGCTCTGGCTTCCAATAATTCCTCAGTTGTGGATATTTTGTGCCATACTACTGCTAAAAAGGTTTTTTTTTCAATGTCAATTGGTAATACTGGTAGTTGTCCAAATTGGATTTCATATGGTGAGAAACCAGTTGCCCTTTTAGTGGAGATTCTGTCAGCCAAGGTAACCAAAGGTAGATATTTTCTCCATTTTCTCCACACATCTTGACTAATGCATCTTTAAGTTGTTTATGGCCTCTTTCAACCATTCCTTGAGACTCTGGGTAATAGGGTGTGGTGATTCTGATCCTTGATCCTGCTTTCTTTACTGCATCTTGTAATTCTTTTCCAAACTCTGGCCCCCCATCAACAGTTACTTCTTTTGGTGAGCCATACCTGCATATCCATTCTTAGTTGAACCATTCTGCAACTGCTTTTGCTGTTAATTTGACTAGTCCAACTGTTTCTGGCCATCCTGAAAAATAATCTCTTGCCACAACCATATACTTCCATCTTCCAGATTTGATATGGACTGCATCCATACTGACCCTCTCAAAGCTTGTTGATGTTGCTGTAGATTTTCCTTGTTCCCTTTGTAAGTTTTGACTTCTCTTTTTGCAGGCCAGGAAAGATTGAACCCATTTCTTGACTGATTTCTTCATTCCTTCCCACCAAAATCTTGCTTTAATTCTTCTGTAAGTTTCATTTTCCCCTCTGTGGCCCATGTCTTCATGAAGTGACTTTAAAATGTAGCTTTGAACTTCTTGACTTGATATCACCTATTGAGGGTTTTGGTTATTTCTTCTTTTAAGCTGGCCATCTTCCAAGAAAAAGTTGGGTGACCTTCTTTTGATCCTTCTAAATTCTTCTTCTTTGCTTGATTCTGGTTTTTTCATTGTACTTAAGTATTCTTGAATCCTCTTCCAAAATCCTTCTTGTTTTGTTGGTACTTGTATTCCTTAAAAACTGAGTGAATTCACATTCTTGGCCCCAAATCCAGGGTGTGGCTTGATCCAATCTTCTTCTTCATCAAATTCTGGTACATCTTCATCTTCTTCTTCTGAGTTTTTTGGTCTTCTGGATAGCCGATCTGGCATAGTGAAAGTTTTCCCTGGTTTGTGTACCAAATCAAAGGAAAATAGCTGAATGAAAGCCACCCATCTTGTCATGGGGGCATTGGGTAAGCAAGGGGTGTTGATCATTTCAATTAAAGCCTTGGCATCAACTTGTAATTCAAAATGTTGTCCCCAAAGTATTTTCTGAAGCTTCTTGAGAATTCTTGCAACTCCACAGAGTTCCAATTTGGGTTGTGAGTATTTTGATTCTAATTTTGAAAAAGTTATTGATTCATATAATACTGGTCTGTCCTTTCATTCTTTGTCTTCTTGAGTGAGTACTGCTCCTGCAGCAATGTAGCTTGAATCTACTTCTAGCTTAATTTTTCCTGATCCTTTGTCATAATCCAATTTCTTGAGAGTTATTTATTCTCCAACTATTCTTCTGAGCTTATGGAAAGCTTCTTCACATTTTTGATCCCAATCCCAGTCAACATCTTCTCTGGTGAGCCTGCTGAGTGGTGATGCAACTTGTGAGAAGTTTTCAATAAACATTCTTACATAGGCACAAAGACCAAGAAATCCTCTTATTTCCTTTTTGTTGAGAGGTGTTGGCCAATTTTGAATCTTGTTAATCTTTTGTCACCGGGGCGAATCTCGTGTCAATCGTCGGCGATTGACTTCACGTCAAGCAAACGTCAAGCAGGATAAAAGTCGAGCTCACGTCAAGCGAAAATCAAGCGAACGTCGAGCACACGTCACACTCTGGTCTGACACCAAATCCTGTGACATCCAATAATATTGGTTCCCCTGTGCCTTCAACTCAGATTCCTCACCGCCTGATCATCCCACAACCGTCCGATGATTGGTAAAAATTACACCAGACCCGCCTGTTTGCACACACACACATCAAAGATGTCCTTCAGCCAGTCTTGATGTAGGCGGGGGGTTTGACTTCACCAGGTCATCCATGAAGTGTGCGTGTGCATGCGTGGGGGCGGGTGCGTTTGCGTGTGCATTGGCGTGTGCGGGTGGGTTTGCGTGTGCATTGGCGTGTGCGGGTGGGTGTGCGTGTGCGGGTGCGTGGGCGTGTGCATTGGCGCGTGCCGGTGGGTGTGCGTGTGCGTGTGCATTGGCGCGTGCGGGTGCACATGCGGGTGTGGGTACGCAAAAGCCGATTCCGCTTCCGACATGATGATGGCGCAGTTAGAAATTTTGGACGCTGTGAAAGGTGAGTGTGTGGGTCATTTGATCATTGGACTTGGCTTATTCACACTGTACCCAATGTCAAAATAGTAACTTCTTTGTGGCAATGTGAAATAATGGGCTTTGCTTGTCACAATGGAATGTCTCTGTCACTAAATTTTGAGGCAGTTATTTCACTCGCAAAATTGCTAATGAATCTGAGAGATTTGCATTTTAGTAGACTAAATATCATGAAATAACGGCTTTATCATTACAAGCAGTCCACATGACAGAGCTTTGTTATCATACAATCCACAGTTACCTTCTATTTCTTCTTCAGATATAATCAAGTGTCCATCATCAAAACCAACAGCTTTATAAATATTCAGATGCGGCCAATCTGGTAGGAAATTCACATCAATCTTCAAAGGTTTTAAAATCAGAAAGTTATTGTTCAGTATGCTAGATGGCTCAGAGACTTTGAAAATGCTATCAATAATACCAAATTGTCGTGAGTTGCCCCTCAGAAAACATATCACACTGTTGCTGATATTTTTGGATTCAGTTGAAAATATATTGTTCCCAATATTAATGTTTGAAACTGGAAAATACCAAGGTGAGACAATCCTTGAAGTGGGAGGACTTGTGGATTGCACGGTAGTGTCTAAGCTGATCCAATCAACTATTTCCCTTGTTGCATGAAAAGTCTGTAAGTACTCAACCAGGCAATCATAATTTTGTTGGTCATGGCGGGATGGCTTGTTATATTTATGGTGATTGAACACGGCAGGTGGCTGTGATTCGAAAAGCTGTTTTATTTCACATGGCACAGATGGGGATTTCAGGCGAACGGAAAGGTTGGAACATCGACAGATATGTTGAAGTAAGGTTTTATCTATATCATCTATTCAGAGTTGCAAAAAGTTAGTCTTATTCAGTTCAGGTGTTTAATCAATGTGAATATATTGATCTTATTAATTGACTTACATATCTTGTTATTTGTTGGCATCTTTGCAAATACTCCAATCAAGCGCTCATAACCCCATGTGGCTGAGGCTTGTGCTGGGCCCCAACGTTGGAAGAGTTCGGGAATATGATCAGCAAAATGATGATTTGGTTTACTTTTCTGTTTTGGGAACAGGTGTTGATTGGAAAGGCGGAATTTTTTCCAATGTTCAGCAAATGCAGTCGCATCATCTATTGAAACAGTCCAGCTTGTGGCAATGTTGATAGCACTAATCAAATGGAATGTATTCTTGGCTAGTTCATTTGCAAGTTCTTCTGACTGACCCATTTTTCTTTGAGTGTTGGCAGATTGGTGTGCATCTAATGACATCTGTTGACTGAGCATTAGAAATGGAATATAGACCTTATATAAGAGAGCCCATTCAGCGGCTTTTAAGCTACCATGAGAGGGGGAACCCATTTTGCGGGGAACTCTTGTCCATGATGAGGGAATTATGGTCTCAGATATGATTTGTCGGAGATGCTCAAGAGCCTCACCCTTGATCTGGTGATCACTCAGTGCAGTGATATCCAATTCAGAGGGTATTTCAGAAGTGGGGATGTAATCGGCATCAAATGAAGGAATCTCCGCAGAACCACTAGATGGATGTTCTGTGTTAGGGGTGGGCATTGGGAAGTAGTGGGGAGTGGCTCATTTATTATTTTTGCTGCGTCTCTTCTCAGGGAGCGGGCCTCTCTCAATGTGATTTTATCAAGAGAGCTGTTGGAGGTCATGGAATCTGAGTCTGAACTGTTGGTGTCATTGGATTTCCTGCGGGACCTGAAGTAAATTTTTGATTTCGCCTCTGGAATGCACAATTTGAAAGTTGCATGATCCTTCAAAATTCCAAGTATTAAATTATGCATTATGTCAAGATTAACCATTCTGGTTGCATCCCAATACGGAAGGTCTTCCAAAAGTGAATATCGCACTCCATACTCAGAGAAAATTGCTTGTCTTTGTTGTGGGGTTGCCCGAAGCCATTTGGCAATGGTTGATTTATGACTTTGGTATGAGCGCGTGTAGTGAAATTGAGGACCAATTTCTTCAATTTGAGCTTTGTGAATGGTGCAAAAATTACAAAAGTGGTTTCCTGAATGGGAAATAAATCCAGTAAGCTTGCGCATGGCAACCACATCCGCAATGGCTGTGAGAATGGCAACACGGATAAAGGATCCTGATGGACCTGTCGAGGTGGGTGCAAAATGGTAACCTTGCCATAGCTCTTTGAGCTCGTTGATGAGTGGAATTAATAGATAATTCAATTGAAGCGCAGTTGGCTCCTTCGGACCAGGGATGATTCCTGCAACATAGACATTCTCGGGCTTCAATCTTTCACTTGGGGGGAGATTAAGACAAATAAGCATGATAGGTCCAATGCTAGCCAACCGGGTTGACTTTCCATGTGCATTAAACCAGTCCACATATATGGAGAAGGCCAATGCACCAGGAATGGACATGAATGGGGGGTCATGGATATTTCTAGTGCCAGTGAAGCGTCTCCAGACCAATCCATCCCAGACGTCACGTTTTGGGGAATCTTCGGGAGTTTGGGATTGTTGATGTTGATGCAGAATGTCCATAATTCCAGCCCGCTGGAGGAATCTGGAAAGCCAATTTTTGAATGGTTGATAAATGAAATGTTTTGTTGGTATAAATTTTTGCTTCATGTTGGTTGTGTTTTGGGTGTGGGGTTCAGATGAATAGATGAATTTGCCTAATGATTGTGTGCAAGGGGGATCATGATCATTTGGGTCATTATGGCGTTGACAGTGGGGTTGGTCAGTTGTGACTGATTCAGTAAGGCCATTAAGAGAGAAACATTGAGGACAACATATATAGTTTTGAATCACTGGCTCCAATTGGAGATGTTCAAATATGGTACTCAGATCTTGAGGTATATGGAATGCAGGAGCGGGGGGACCAGCTGAGCTTGAGATACTGGACTTGATCAGCAGGTTCAGGGCGGGGTTGAGTATGCGTGAAGCCCTGCGGGGTAAATTATACCTTAATGATAGAATGGCAGATATTATCATGCCTAGGTCTTGTGGGGGAAGGGTTTGACTGCCACTATATGGTTTCTGTGCAGTTGAATTGAGACCCGCTGGAGTTGGGAAAGTGCTTTGGGTCAAACGTGAATAATCAGCTGGGAAGATTTGATCCAATAGAATTTGTGGGCACCCAGATCCTGATGCAGAAGTAGGGATGTTTGGAAGAGATTTGGGTGCAATGGTTGATTTGAGCTTTTTAATGTGCTGTTTATATTGGAAAGGTGTGAAGGCAACTCCTTGCCTATCACCCTCAGGGGAAGAATGTGTTTGAGTTGAGCAGTGTTGACACATGCATATACGCATTGAGGAATATGGCCGGGTTGTCATTGTTGCAGGAATTGGGAGTACGGTTGGTTTGTGTATAAATATCTATGGTTGATGTGAAAGTGTTTAGGAGTGTTATTAATTGGAAATAAAATTCAGTGATTATTTATGAAGGGGGGGATGATTTGAGCCAGCTGAGGATTTTATCCCATTTGTAATGGAGCATGAGCTGCAGTGGATAAAGTTTAACATGTCTCATCTGGATGGCGGAATTGGTTAGGCGTTTAATTGGGTAAAATGCCATGCTGCTCAATGCTCATACATATTCTAGTTTATTTACACATTGTGATAGTGCGGGTTTGACCATTGAGGGGGTTCCATTAGTGAAGTGTTACCATTGAATTGAGGGGATTAACATTTAATCCATGTATGCTGGCACGCCATCGTACATGGTTTAAACCTTATTACAGACATAACTATATAACTCTATTACATAAGGGGTTGGAGTGCAGCTAAAGTCTTGGTATTTGGTTTGAGTACGGTGGGCTTTGAATCAGTTGGAATGTGATTGGGATTGTCTTGCCTTTCGTGAAAAGGTGATGTCTCTTTTGTGGGTAAATCCTTCATGAATATACCCCTTTACAGATGTACAATGTTGGGGAATTTCAATGCATATATTGGCAGTTTGGATAATTCACAAAATGTGACATTGGGGAGGCGGAAATGTTACCAAATATGATTACCTATGGATGATGGGTCCCCTTTCAGATCAAGGAAATATCACATTATATGCTGGTAGGCCGTGCAGGGTGGTTTCCGACAAAAGCGGAGGAGCTCAAGAGGAGGCAGGGAGGATTCTCCTCAAAAGAGTCTTATCCGACTTCCACACAACACTTAGTTCCAACTATTCATAGAATTTCTCTATTCTAAATTTGAAAAGATTTCATCTCATATCACTCTATTTTATCATAATACTGAGGTGTTTTATCTAGTTAAAAGTATTACTGTACTTTTTCGGCCCTTATGTCATCTTTCAAGTCACATAAATCCCGTTCAGGTTCTGTTCATGACTCAAATAGTGAATCTAGCATAGAATATGTTCAAACACAGTCACCATTGAGTCCCAACATTCCTCTCACAACCCCTATCGCATCCTCAATGAATGTATCAGGTCTTAACATTGATGTGGGCAATCCAAAGGCTCCAACTTCAAGCACTTGGTCGATCCCAAATATTTCCGTCACTCCAATTCCCCCGAATCCCACTAATACACAAATTCATGTGTCTCAGGGGCCAGAAGGCACACCTCATATCTCCTCACACGCTAATCCCCAATCAAAATTTCCACGTGAGTTCCTCCTTAATCCCGGTCGGAGTCCAGTTGCATCCCAGGATCCCTTTGGCCAAAGTAAACAGCCAACCCTCAATATTCCATCAGGATCGCAGGTTCATGTGGGTGATGAAAGGCGCGTGGATGGGGGGCGACGAAAAAGACCTTTGGAAAATGTAACTTGGAGCGGTCTGTCGGAGGGAAATCCAGTATTGACGCTTCATCAAAGTAAGTCATTTGAATTTTGGAGTAGAAACTTATTCATGATTTGATATGTTTGTTTCATGGGTTAGATATGGCACCTAAAGGCAAGTCAGTCCGATCTCAGGAGCCAATTGAAGATCGTGAGGATGACCAGTCTTCATTAATGTTTTAATGTGTTAACTGATGATTTGCATAGCAGGGGATGAACTTTATGCGTCTTCACCTCTGGTCCATAAAGAGAAAGTCAGTGGACGTCATCATCCATATGCCTCCAAACCAAGAACGGGTCATGCCAGTACATCAAGAGAAACAATGGTGGATGATGAGGATGAGAACATGTCTCCGACTCAAAGTGAAAGAAATGATGAACCAAGGAGGGACAATTTCACAGCGCATGAGCAAGGCACTCAATCAAATAGTGAGTTCACCCATCCTCAGCTGGGCCTCGCCCAGAGTATGCTTGAACAATCCGAGGTCAGACAGCAAAGGAACCAGGCCCGCAAAGCTCACAATGTGGCGAAACGTGCAAGCCAGAAGGAGCAACAAAAATGGCTGAAGGCAGAACTTCCAGAGAATGTCCATGGAATGAGATCAGCAGTACACGCACATTGCCTGTTCCTACTCAAAGTTAGGGATAAGGATTTTTCCTCACTACCAACACCACCCAGCACAGAAGAGCGTGAAATTGCAATTCAAGTGGCTGGTCATCTCGGTTATGTCCCCGAGGATGTGTTCAATGAGCCATCAACACAGGTTCAGTCTCAGGGTTTCCAAAGCTACTGCGAAAATGAGCTCCACAAGCTAGGACTAAAGCGATTCACTTGGGACTGGGAGAGCTCATGGCAACATCCGTTCAACGAGCTGATGTCTATGGTGTTTTACCGTACATTCCGTCTCGCACTTGTCAGCACTGAGTATCATCACTACTGTTGGAACAAGGATCATAACAACTATGGGGTCGTGGCGGCTTTAATGGAGCAATATTTCACTTATTTGAAAAGAGAATGGAAGTCTATTCAAAAGGATGCCGAGTATTTGGTAAAAAAGAAAGAGAATCAAAAGCTCGCAAAGATTCGTCAAAGAGTTAGTTACTGTATCTCTTCTTCATTGTGGACCAAGTCTGATGATGATCTACTTGATTATGTGCAGACCTGTGAGCGCCGTCGTGAATGGTGTGATACGGCTAAATTTCCCATCCTAGCATCACAATTCAATGACCCTCGAGTATGCTCAGATACTGAGGAGGTACTGGAAAATGGCTGTCAAGTTTACCGCAAAGTGGGATTACGCTGGCGCTCCCAGTTATTTAATGATTTGGTATTGAAAATGGATAGAGACATAGAGTTTTGTAATCGGATTAAAAAAAAGGGTAAAAAAACTATTGATAGATTGCCAGAATTACGATCGACAGATGATGGTGATATTCCGGAAGGCCTATCATTTCAGGTATTTGATCAAGATTGGCTCAAAGGCTGTAGTAAGATGCAGACTAGCGCCCTCAAGATACTTGACATGCCAGTTATTAGGCCTAATGGTGATGCTCTGCAATAACTTAGTAATTGGTCACGGTATAGCACTGTGACAAATTAAAATTTTGTGAATTATTTGTGCAGGTGTAATAAAATCTGATTATTATCTCTTAAGGATGCAACAACTTGCTAAATATGTTAGAATATAGACAATATGAATTGAAATGTATCACCGTCTCCCTTGCAATAATACTCTATTGCTCATTTTCATTGAGGAAATATTGAAGAAGTTCGATCCAGCTCATGGTGTTCATAATTGTGGACCTGTGCCAGAGTCAACAGGAGTTATCAACTTTGTCAATCACAAATTATATAATATCAGTAAGGCTCACGCAGTTAATGATTTTTTCTTTTCTTGGACCTATTGGTAATTGGAATATGGCATTCCCATAAGGAATGATTTCAGAATAGTAATACAATCAAGTGAAAGATGAGCTTGAAAGGTACCTTCCGCATGTTGACCTCAACTGAATGAGGAGTGATATAGTGGATGACCTGTACAGGTCGTTGTTGGCCAATACAATGTAGACGATCAACAGCCTGAGCCTCAATGGCTGGGTTCCAATTGGGCTCCTGGAAATGTGGATGTCAGGGTCCGAAAATCAGGGGAGAATTTTGGGGGGCCCCTCACCATTAAATAGACTACATTAGCACAAGTTATATTGAGGCCAGTTCCAGCCGCGGCAATGGATGCAATGAGTACTTCACATTCAGGATTATTGAAGAAATTCTCAAGTGCCTTGTCCTGCGCTCGTGGTGTAATTGTTCCATCAATTCGTGCTGAAAGGATAGAGTGATGGGCAAGAGCAATACCAATTCTACAATATAAAAAAGTCAGATGGAGTCAATTGGTAATGGATGCATATTAGAATTAACGCACAAATCTAGAAATTGGGTCCATTGGGTATAAACCACCGATTTCGTTGGACCACACCTTGTTTGTTTGTTCTTCATTAAGCTTTGTAGGAGGTGTGCAATTTTACTACTCATCATGCATGTTTCCACATCCACAATAGTTTGTGTGATTCTTGGGGAGTTATCCTGAGTGCTCCGGCCCTCGGGGTCTTCCAGCTCCGCCTCCGCAATTGTGTTAAGCATGATGTGATGGTTACAACATATTCGCAGCTTATTAATATTTCTGAAAAACTCTCCTGGTCCTTTGCTTTTGGATGATAGGAATTCTTCATATAATGTGGAATATTCTTGCTGCATGGTCGGGTTGAGTGGGAGCAGCTCATAATGATGGCTAATAGTGGGGAGAGATTCGAGATGTGTGGTTTTGGTGCGGCGCAAACTTAAATGCCGCAATGCCAAATGCAAAATATCATTGCAACCTTTTGAAAGACTACTCAGGATGAATGGTGACCAGTTATCTTGATCGGCGCTCTGGGGTTGAGTGATGAAGGATATTATGCCCAAAAGGTCATAAATGGTGTTGTGAATAGGTGTGCCCGTTAAACATATTCGACGGGATGAAAGGAGGCTATTAATGGCACGGTGAGTGGCAGTGTATTGAGAGCGAATATAGCTATAAGAGGGGGCAAGGGTTATTGGATATAAAAGGTAATTTGAATCATTTAAGCTCAGCCACTCACTGTGCTTCATCCAAGATTATACGATGCCAATTGATTTGAAAAATGAATGATGTAGAGGGATTGGTTTGCTTAAATTCTTGGGTGATAGTATTGTAAGAAGTGATGATGATATCATATTTTAAGATGTCGGCTTGGGATAATGAGTGACGAGTGGGACCATGGTAGATTTTGGCATGCAGTGCTCCAGCCTGAGCATGCTTGGATATTTCTGATTGCCAGTTGGTAATTAAGCGAGGGGGGCAGATGATCATGGTGGGCGTGGAGCGATGGGGGTTTGCAATCATCCGCTCCTTGGAGGTACCAATTAGAGCAATGGCCTGAATGGTTTTACCTAATCCCATATCATCCGCAAGCAGTCCTCCAAGAGGGGTATTGGTCGAAAGGGATTCAAATGAGCTAACGACCTTGTTTGTAATGATGTGCCTGGCATTAAAAGTGGATCCTGGGGGTGAGGTTGCCCAAAGGTTACGGGCTGATTGGCCATTGGGGATTTCTCGATCCCAGAGAAAAGCTAGTCCGGTCTTTTGATGAGGGAGGAGGGGGGTTTGAATAATGGCATGGGGCGGGGTCATCATGGGGAGGTCTGATCCACTGGGTAATTGTATCAGTTTTTGCTTGGAAATCAATGATGAAACAGCAGGATATGAAGCAGGCGTCGAGTTTGAAGCGGGAAATGTCGGAGTAAAGAGTTGACATTGACAATGAGTAGTACAGTCATATTCTTTGGGCATTTTAAGCTTGAAATCTTGTGTTCGAAAGCTTTCCATTATGAATAGAACGTTTGGATACCATGTGAAGAACATCAATGCTAGATTGGGTTTCTGAGATGAGGAGGGATCATTGGCATCAGTCATAAATACTCCCTCAACGAATAATATTTGAGTAGGATTGGATTGGCAATTTTCAATCCATGCCCCACCAGGACCACAGTGCATGAACGTTTTGGGTGCCCCAAGGAATGGTATCAACGTTTGGGAAAGGGTTCCCGGGAGAGAGCCAATAGCATGCTGGTGATTGGGGAGATATACGAATATGTTGTGTTGATTGTGCCATAGGATAATCCAAGAACCTAAGTGGGAATTCTCAGGCTTTAAGGTTATATCACTATTTATTTGAATACGGATATTAATCATCCCAATGCAAAGTGGTTGTGAAGGGGTTGACATGATGGCTATTTTGAATTATTTGGGGACAGTTGGGAATTATATGATCGGGAAGGGTTAGCTAAAGGGAATGAAGAGGAATAAGCGCAGGTGGGGAACTTATATGAGTGGCAGCAACAGGCCAAAAGGGGGATGGCCTGTGGTTACGTGCATGGTCTTGATGGAGGTGGGCCTCTTGGGCTCATAATTTTCATATCCGATTTGGGGCATATATCAAGGCAAGGTGGCCAAAATGTGGGTGCACCATTTGACTGCTGGATCTGCAGCGAGTTACGAAACCTTTGGTGGAACAAGGCTGACATTAGCACATCCGAAATTGGGTGGGTTGTAGCAGCTTATTGTGGAGGGCATATTAGAGGCATGCAGTCATGTTCGCTGGTGTGACAGCGAACAATGAGCGTATCCTCCCCAGGTTAATTGTTCACAGGGACCTACTGGGCAATGTTGGCAGTTTCAAAGGGCAATCTCACTGTGGGGATGTTTGTGTGTGGGCGGGTGAGATATGTTCGGTGGCATGCCACCGAACATGACTTTGGTTTGGCCTGAAGTTTTTTGCTGACTGATGCATACTGGGCTTTCAGGGGGGAAAGTCTGGGATGATCAAAGGGGGCGCCAGCCGTGAGCCGTGATCCACATATACATTCACCCCTATGGCGTTTGAGGCGAGTACTAATCCACCAAGATTGGCATTGGCCTCTTTGCCTCACGCGCGTACAGAACTCCGGAGAAAGAGGCCACACGCCCGAGGAATTTTTTGGCTGCAAGCCAGGTGCCACAACTTGCGCGGGGCGTGTGAGAACGTGAAGAAAATGACCCGCGGTGGGAGATACCCACGCGAACATGACCAGCCTCAGCAATCATAGGCTGGGATTGTTATTCTAATGTGGATGAGGCTGAAGCGAATCCACACTGATTGGCCTCAGGTTTCCACGCGCAAGCGGGTGAGCGTCTGCAGTCAAGCTGACAACCCGACCAAGAAAATAGGCAGCTGGAAGACTGGCAGTAAAATGTCTTCCAGGCGTGTGAAAGTTGCCTGTGTATGACCCATCGGGGGTGCGTATGAAAGCGTGTGGCTGCCCGACAATGAACAAGCGGGCCAGTCATTGTTTGCCCCAACAATGGCACCGGAGTGAATCAACTCTTTGTGTTAGACCCAAATATTAAGTCATCCCATTAAGACCCACTTACATTAATTTGGATTACATGCGCATCTGTGCCGTAGTTAGGCAGAGCTGTCCAACAAGGTGCATCAAAGGGATGCAGGTGAGAGATATGACTCGATGGCTTGACGTTATTGCATGTTACATTGTTGAACAGCTTTTTGCTCTGCCCCGCAGTACATTTACAAAGGTGTACTGCGTACTACAGTGTCGACTGTACTGTACAGATCAGGAAGGTGTAATACTACTTGAGCCTGCATGCATATAGCAAATGTGCATGCACCTTCCGATCATTTGTATTTACGTAGCTCATGTGCCACATGCTCAGCATTGCGTTTCACCCGATTTGCACACGCAAGCTGACCATGTCATGGTCAAAAGCACCGTGTGAAAGTGCTCAGTAAAGCCATGGAATGAACTAATTCTGCAATAGCTCACTGGAAGGCTCAGTTTGGAGCACTTCACCAAAGCGTGTGAAATGCTGCACCTTGCTGAAATGTCATCCGATGCTGTGCCAAATGCTCAGAGTGCGCGCATACAAAAATGACTGAGCAATGGCTCAGCATGGTGCATTTGATATTGTTATATCTATAGCTCAATCACTGTGCAATTCCAATGTTCAGCCACTGAGCATTTCAATTATGACCCGAAAGCAAACCTGAGCAATGGGTCGAGGCAAGCTCACGCTGTATTCACTTGTCTTACAGCCCCCCCTTTGTTCACATACTATTACCAGGCCATATGGCCGGTAATCTTGCCGCGGTCACTTGTGACCAAATGCACCGGGTGCTTTTCTGCATGGGTCACTTGTGCATTGCACCCCCAATGCACATTCAACATGGGCCTCACGACCACCCTCCTGGGTGATCGGGTGACTATTTAAGGAAACAAAGGGGATGTGACTGAGCTTGACAATTCAATAAATTGCAATACTCAGCGGTGCATTTGATATTGTTATATCAATTGTTCAATTACTGTGCAATTCAAATGTTCAGCCACTGAGCATTTCAATTATGACCCGAAAGCAAACCTGAGCAATGGGACGAGGCAAGCTCACGCTGTATTCACTTGTCTTACAGCCCCCCCCTTTGTTCAAAGACTATCACCAGGCCATAAGGCCGGTGATCTTGCCGCGGTCACTTGTGCATTGCACCCACAATGCACAATCAATAAGGGCCTCACGACCACCCTCCTGGGTGATCGGGTGGCAATTTAAGGAAACAAAGGGGATTTGACTCACCATGACAATTCAATAAATTGCAATACTCAGCTTGACAATTCAATAAATTGAAATACTCAGCCAGACCCCCATTGTTCTTCTGCCTCACGCGAGCATTTCACTTCTCAGTTGCAGCATTCGCTGAGACTCAGCTTCAATTTTGCCCACACGCCTTGAAGCTGAGACTTTTGCGGGTGCTGCAACTGCTGAGATCGTCTCAGCTTCACCTTGGTATAAAAGACCATCTTCACACGACACGCACTTCACTTTCTTTCTCACCCGCTCCACTTCGCTCAACCTCACCCGCGTTTGTCCTTCTTGTGCGTATTCCCCCTCGTCTTCCTGCCTTTCCAGTCTTTTCTTTCGCACTCGACTAACCCACTCCCCTTCCTGCTCGCTTTTTGTTTTTCCTGCTAATACTTTCAGAACCCCACTTCTATCTACTTTGTACGTTTTCTCCAATTAAACTTTCGTCAACATTATGTACCGATATTAATATTTTTCTTTCTTCACGACTTCCTTCCAGACTTTTAAAAACTTCCGACTAGAGCGTTTTTATATTGATTCCGTTTTAAATTTATATAAATCATCGTATGTCTTCCTTTTCTTTCTTGATTGCTTACTTTCTATTCAGTTACTAACCTGTTTTGTTTTGTTTTTAGATGTCGTGCACGTTATGCACCAAGCGGGGTATCCCCTGCATTCGCTCCTCGACGACAAACGACGCTTGTGATGCTTGCCGACAAGCACACAAGAAATGTTCGTTCGTTGTCCGCCCCTTCCGACCACGAGGCCAGACGAGTTCTCGCCCAAGACGCCCTCGCGAGGACTCCTTTGTGGTCGACGATGATGAAACCATTTCCGAGCGTGAATGGACGCCGGGCCCCCAAACAGGCCAACGGGAACGATTCCGGACGATTAGCCCTGTCCCCTCCAGTATCAATTTGTCCACTCCCCCTCCTAGGTCACCATCCGATGGTCACTTCACTCCTCGACCGGAGCGAAGTGATTATCCGGCCGATGAAGGATGGCGATGGCGAGAGGACATTCGAGCTTGGGCTGATCGTCACCATGTCTTGTCACCGATGGGATTCAAACGCCAAAGTAAGTTTTATTTCTCCTCTTTATCTCATTTCTCTTCACGCAATAATACTGACTTTTTTCCATTACTCATAGAACCAAACCCCCCGAATCCCCCCCGACACGACTCTCCCGTTCCCAGTTTGCCTCGCGAGCAAACCCCCCGGCAACCCACTCCAGGCCCGAGTGGCACCCGATGGTCTGAGGAATTATTCCGTGGTAAGCAGCCAAAGTTTCATTTCATTTTCACTTTCACTTTCGAGTCGAGTGAACTGACACTTACTCCTTTTTTAGAACCCTCCCGAACCGAAGAGCCACCTATTCCTGGCCCGAGTCCATCGTCCCAACCACCTGAGGACGATACGACTCGTGAGCCAGAACCTGAGGTGGCTCCTACGCAATCCACGGAGGAACCTTTTGGTAAGTCACCACTTCTCCTTCTTCACTCTTCTCAACTTTTCCTCACCATTTTTTCAACCGTCTCCAGATCGTCCCGCCACTCCTCGCTCGATAATCATCATCGACGATACGCCCGTGGGATCCCCAGTTCCCCATCCCCCTCCCCCTCCCCCTTCTTCTTACCCGACTCGCCCACCTTCCCCTTCCATTCCCCCCCCCTCCACTCCAACCCCGGTTCCCTCCCCAGAGATCCCTTCCAGTGCCCCCGAGAACCCCAACGCCTCCTCCCCCCCGGTGCCAAGCTCGTCTCATTCCCACGATGACGCTCGCCAGGAATTCACCGACCTGCGACCAACCCTAATGATTCCTCAAGCCATCGTCCACGATTCGATCAACCGAATCTTGTTGGAGCATCGTCGCTTGCTCCACATGATTCCTTTCGTGGATGCAACTCATCGAAATGAGATGCACCGGGAATTCCGGGAGGAACTAAACTCCCTCCTTGCCCAGGAACTGGAGGCTTATCCAAAGGAGGACATAACCGGGATGGTCTCCAAATTCCTCGAAAAATAAAAATTTAAAAAAAATGTCATTATTTCCTCTTTTTATTTTTTGTAATACTTTCTTTTGAATAAAATATTTGTCTTAAATTATTGTTATGTTCAAATTCTATTACATTCTTTGTTCACGTGAAAATTACTTATTTCCTCCTTAGAGAAAAACCCTGATTGCGTGAGAATTATTTTTGTAAGTGCCCCACCAAGAGTTTGAGTGAGTATTTGTTTTCGTGAACCTCTTTTTCTCAAAATGCGCCAATAGTTGCCGTTATCCTCTCCTATATTTTCTTCTCCCATGGTTTAGAGCCATACCCATTCTTAACTGTAAAAAAGCGGGAGGTTCCCGTATGTGAGCAATCGAGTCCAGATTCGTGAAACATGGCCTTTCCTATGGTCACACGCTATTAGTCTTACTCATGTATTGAATTGTTTAAATTGGCTAGAACCTTCACAAGCGTAAGGATTGGCGTGTGACTTGTCGGGAGGCTGCACAGGCGTAAGGATTGGCGTGTGAATTGTTGGGAGCCTGCACAGGCATAAGGATTGGCGTGTGAATTGTTGGGAGCCCGCACAGGCATAAGGATTGGCGTGTGAATTGTTGGGAGCCTGCACAGGCGTAAGAATTTGTCAGCATTGTTGGCAACCCTCCCATGCGTAAGGATTGGCGTGTGAATCGTCGGAAGCCTGTACAGGCGTAAGGAATTTTAGCACTTTTGGGACCCTCCCCAAGCATAAGGATGGGCGTGTGAATTTTTGGGAGCCTGCACAGGCGTAAGAATTGGCGTGTGAATTCTTGGGCTCCTGCACAGGCTAAAGAAAATTTCAGCATTGTGGGGAAGCTTCACAAGCGTAAGAATTGGCATGTGAATCGTGGAAAGCCTGTAAAGGCGTAAGGATTGGCGTGTAAATTTTCGGGAGCCTGCACAGGCCCAAGGATTGGCGTGTGTAGCGTTGGCACCCTGCATAGGCGTAAGGAACTTTCAGAATTGTCAGAACCTGCACAAGCATGAGGATTCGCGTGTGAAGCATTGGCATCCTGGACAATAGCAACAAACCAGGACAGATGTACGATGGCATGCCACCGTACATAATCCACTTCACCCCTTTTTCATGTGAGACACCCCATCTCCCGCACTCGAATCCATCCAATCCTGGTGTATATTGTCCTCTGCCTTACCTCACCATTACTTACCCAACCCACTTGCAAATCTCCTCATTCTTTGAATCGGCATGAGATTGTATTACCATCCCTGATTTGATAGCCCGCTCTCTCGCCAATCTCATAATAGCCATTGCTTTTTTGCCGCATTGTTTTTGCTAACCTGCTTGAGCATTGTGCGGACATACCCACTAGTGTCGTGCTTTCATTGTCCTGTGCTGGATCAGTATAATGAACAAATGTACTACTGGCCCACACTACCTGAATGAGCCCATGACATGCGGATAGATCAATCCAAAAATGCTCATTTGGGAAAATCAATTTTCCCCCTGTACACCGCTTTGACGCATCTCTTTGAATTTGGCCGGTCCGCTTATCAGCTTGAAACCACCATCCCGAAGCATACAGCGATGCATCCTTATCAACATGAGGTGCGTTTTTGAATCCATTCATGGTGAAAGTGAGTGCGGAAGCGAACTCGAATGCACCCTGATTTGCCGTAATATCGCCTTCATAGTTGACTTGATCAAAAGACGGAACCCCCAATGAGTTGTAGCAATTTTGAATCTTCTGAAATAAATTATCCCCAACATATCGTAAGGATTGACCTAGAATGCGACCCACCGAGCTAAGATTGGCACCTCGGTCCCGCCATTCATCTTTTGCATTTTCAATTTTGCCAGCACTACCATACAGACCAAATTGTTCATTCTTCGTGGTGCATTTGCGCCACCCAATTGCGAACATAAATCCCTCCAGTAATGCTCCATTTGTTGCAATAGGGTCAGTGAACCTCTTTTCGCGAAATAAGAATTGTGATAATTCATCCCATTGATTGACCTCGACTTCACTCATTGTTGTGAATGGTCGGAATTCAACAAGGGCAATGAGTAATCCGGTTGAAGAGAAAATTGCCACACGGCCAAAGTGAATGCGTTTGATCTGATTGACATCCACCACCCTCCGAATTTCACTTGGGGTGATATTTGCTGATACTGGCATTGATATTTGTGCTGTTGGGCGAGAGGAGGAAAAAAACCTATTCATTCGGGTCGTTTTGCGCTCATTTGTCTTTTGGGATCTGCTACTATTCCCGAGTGGTTGCGGGATCACCATGTGTTGAAGCACACAAGATATCAGATACTGCCAAGGAGCTTTCTTCGGCACACATCCTTTGACTTCCCTGTTGGAGCCCACATGACATTGGCACAATCTGAACCGACTAAAGCCCATGTTCTTCAGTGGGGCCCAATGAGGGTGCCACATAAATGTGGAAGCATATATATATATCTATATATATACACTGAGATTAAGCGAGTAACTCACACTTTCCTTCCTCAGCCCGACGCTTTCTCGCGAGTTCCCTTTTACGCTCTTTTCCTTTTTTCGTGAATGGCATGCTTTCAGCAGAAAATGAAATGAAACCGAATGATTACTGATTTCTTAATATCACCTAAATTGGATTGCGATGGATGAATCTTTTTTAATTGCGGCTAAAAAGAAAGCTCACGCCTGACCTTGGCAAATTCACAATCTCAAATACCTGAACCTGAAAATTGCAGTAGATAGTGCATTATTCAATTTTACACATTGATGTTCCCATGCAATCACTTTCCAATCCAGAAATTTGGAATATTGCAAGCACACGCAAATGCAATATGCATCCTGCTGCGGATCCCTAGTTATCCCACTCCTCTTGAAAGACACAGGAACCTTTTGCCTATTATGGGCTGGCGTGAAGTGATACACGCGACCTCCCGCAATGCCCCCGCGTGTGCTACTCGCGGGCACAACGCCTGACTCAGCTTGCGTCTTGTCGGAGTCTTCGCAATGATGTACGGAGGCATGCCGCCGTACAATTACTATTGGTACTCAGACTGTGGCATCCGGGCAGTAGTAGGATAGGAAGTCATGATTATTAAAGTCATAAATCACTTTGCAAAATTAAATTACAATCTATCTAGTACAAAGCTAATCTAAAACGGGTCAATCCTGGTTGTGAGTTTAGCTGACCTGGGTACCGTCAAGGTGACCTCATCACTTGAACCAAGCCCGCGATTCGCCACCCAGGCATCACCAAAGTCTAATACTAAGCATCGTGCAAAATCAAATCTAAGAGGTACAGTGGGGTTAAAAGACTCTGATGAGAAGAAACTTTTATTCAGTAAATTACATATATACTTATTAGTACGTAGCCACACTGGCTCCACTAGATTTTTACCCTCTGAAAGTTTTGCGGAAATGTCAATTAGTGCTAAAGCCCCTTTAACTGAGCTTGTTCTCCAGTCATCTGAGCATACCATCAAACCACGAACCCCCGCCGCACAGAATGCCGCTAATATACCATAGCAAATTCGATTGATTCCAAGATTCTTGTGACACGCCAAAAGATCTTTGATGGCCTCATTTTTTTTTGAGTTTGTGAGTTTGCCTTTGATGCCATTAACTTCGACCTTTGTATGTGCACGTACCATGTTGTATGCAATCATCAAATGGATAACTGTATCCATTAGATCCTCCAGGTTCTTGTGCGGCTTTGTGGATATCTCATTGTCAGCCCCGCCACCTTCAATGCTGAGTTGGGTATGCACGTTGCTTCGATTTACCCAAGCAGGAGGCAATGTATTCAACTTCTCCCCGTTCGAGTCCAAGAGGATTGGTTGAATTTGATGTTGGTGCAACATATGGTTTGGGTGCAATCACATCGTATGAGACTAAACTAATGGATTCAAACATAACATTTTCCCAAAAATGTTTAACTGGATTGGCGGGGTAAAGAAGGCTCTGAACCATTTTGAAGAAGGAGTGTTCAGATTTTGGGAGATTATCTGGAGGTTTAGCTGATTCCTTCATCAATTTGAGATTCCAAATGTTGTGATCAAAAAACGCTTCTGTTTCGGTTGGCTTAAAAAAATCTAACCCTGTATATTGCAATTTATATCACCAGTCAACAGCCAATAATCAAGTATCATGCACAAAGATAAAAAAAAACTCACCTGCCATCTCAAGGTCCTGCAGCCAAGCCGACATTTTAAGATCTCGGTTACTGATCACCTTAATACCAACGGGCAGGAATGTATGAGCATCCTTTGTTGGTAAATTGTCCCATCTATTTTTGTAAATCCTATTGATATTATCAAGCCCCCTTTTCCATGATTGTTGAGTAATATTGGAATGATAATTCAAAACGCCTGCAAACTCTTCCATGCGGGATAAAAATATTCCTTGAAAATTCGCAGCGGATGACACTTCGGGCTCAGCGTCGGGAATTATATCATTCATATCTCGTCCCATTGTATCATGTTTAATTGTTTCCCTTTCTTGAAAGGCTTGAATATTCCGAGGAGAGGCGGGAGGGGTTGCATCATGCATTGTTTCATTGGGTATCGGGGGACTTTCAGTATGTGGAGCTTCATCATGGATTGTTTCATTGAGTATTGGGGGGGGTTCAGTATGCGGAGGTTCATTATCAATATGGTCCCCTTCAACATTGATAATTTCATGACCTTGATCACGAGAATCCTTTGCGGCTTCAAAGGTACGGCGTTTTTTGTTTGTTTTTTTGGTCGCATGTATATTTGGTCTTTTTCCTAATCCTTTGCCTGGAAATCCAATTACGACTCGAGATCCTTCAGGTAGAGATTCTCCCACCTCCACACCTGCCCATATATTGTAAGCAGCTATTTTTATCAATTTTGTTTTGAATTAGTAATGGACTTACGGTTCAAATCCATTTTGAGCAGGCTCATGGCTTCAGCAATCTTTTGACGCACATAATCAGGAATTTTACTATCATTTTGGATTTTTTCGAGCCTTCGGATTGTTTGAGCAATGTTGGAGACAAATTGTTCCTTGGATATAATTTCCACCTCCCCACTGAAAATTACATCATCTTGCCCATCATCTTCTGTCGGTGCACAAGGTTCAACAGTCTTTTCCTTCTCATAACTTTTAAAATTCGGTTTCTGAGAGCTTGGAGGCTGCCCTGAAATAAAGGCTATGACACAATATCAGGTTTTGAGAGATTTGAAATATTAAAGATGGATGCATACTCACATTCCGGAAGAACTGGTGGATCTTGATTATCTTCATGTGACTGGCTCTCTACTTCAATGCCTAATTCACGACTACTGGCGATATCAGAGATTTCACTTCCACTCTCTGGGGCTGAAGTTGGTCGTTCATTGAATTCTGTTGAATTTCCCGGGGTTCGGGCCATAGCGGAGGTAGTTTATTAAGCAAATAGATGGTGACGAGTTGATTGCTAACTTGTTTGAAAATTTTTTGATAAAAGATCCAAATTCAAGAAAAAAGGTGCAAATGCGATTTGTCGGGAAATTGAAGGAGGCGATGTTTTGCAAATTATTTCATATCATGCAAATGAAATCACTTCCCTGTGAGACATTGAATAAAGTTGACTAGTGAGAAACCTACTAAAGTCAACTTTTGAACTATTCAATGCTCATGAGGTAAGGACTAAGCAAAGTGTTCATTTGATTGATATGAAATAAAATGGTTTTGTCGGCGAAACAGGAGACACAATTCTTGTCTTAAATACTCCACTTATTAGGTTTTAATTTGTGAGTCTCATGATTTAAACCCTAGCCACAACATGGTGAATATACTGACCAATATCCCCTTAGGTCCTGTTGGCAGAGAAGGCCACTCAGCATATTTCGGCAATTGCGTTCATCGTGTACGCCAACAAGCCACCGTACTGTACACTATGGATGTAATACGGAAGCGTGAGGAGGGTAAGCGTTGTCGGAGGCATGTCGGGAGGGCACTACATGAGCGTAAGGATGGTAAGCAGTGTCGGGAGAATGTCGGGAGGGAGGGTAAGCGTTGTCGGAGGCATGTCAGGAGGGCACTACATGAGCGTAAGGATGGTAAGCAGTGTCGGGAGAATGTCGGGAGGGAGGGTAAGCGTTGTCGGAGGCATGTCGGGAGGGCACTACATGAGCGTAAGGATGGTAAGCAGTGTCGGGAGAATGTCGGGAGGGAGGGTAAGCGTTGTCGGAGGCATGTCGGGAGGGCACTACATGAGCGTAAGGATGGTAAGCAGTGTCGGGAGAATGTCGGGAGGGAGGGTAAGCATTGTCGGAGGCATGTCGGGAGGGCACTACATGAGCGTAAGGATGGTAAGCAGTGTCGGGAGAATGTCGGGAGGGAGGGTAACTGTTGTCGGAGGCATGTCGGGAGGGCACTACATGAGCGTAAGGATGGTAAGCAGTGTCGGGAGAATGTCGGGAGGGAGGGTAACTGTTGTCGGAGGCATGTCGGGAGGGCACTACATGAGCGTAAGGATGGTAAGCTGTGTCGGAGGCATGTCAGGAGGGCACTACACAAGCGTAAGGGTCATCAGTGGTGTCGGAGGCATGTTGGGAGGGCACTACATGAGCGTAAGGATGGTAAGCGTTGTCGGAGGCATGTCGGGAGGGTACTACACAAGCGTGAGGATGGTAGGGGCGGGGGTGTGAAAGCGTAAGGAGTGGTGAGGACGGAGAGGGGCGGGCAGTGTCGGAGTCTCATCCGGATGGAGGGCGGTGCGGGTGCATAAGCATGCTAAGCGTCGGGGAGGCGGAAGCCAATGAGGTGAAATTACACGAACGTTGCGCATAGTGTTGAAATGGGTTTGGGCTTTGAGTGACATTCTCATGTGACACATGTGACGATTGACGTTGTCTTGACGCTGACGTGACGTGACCCACTAAATCCAGTGACTATAAAGTGACACTAACGCGACTGAAGCAAGATTTTATACTGACCGCGGTGCGACGTGAAGTCAATCGCCGACGATTGACGCGAGATTCGCCCTGGTGTGTTTTGAGATTGTTCTTCCTTTGAATGTGTGAGCCTTAGAGGTAATTTCATATACCCAAAAGACCACAAATATAAAAAATAAATTTATTTATATTATTAAAATAAAAATCAAAATACAAATATAAAATTATGTTAAAAATAAAAAATTAATTATAATTTAAAAATAAAAAATACATTAAATTTTGTAAATATAAAATTACATTTATACTTGAAAAAAATTAAGTAAAAATGAAATTTTAACAAAATTGTGAAAAAATAAATAAATTTGGAAAAAAGTTAAATAAAATTTATTATAAATTTTTATCCAATAAATAAACATATAAAATTCATTTCACCATTGGATTCCTCATAAAAAATCAGGTAGGGTCACCTCTGAGTGAAATTTTTGTAACTCAACTCTAAATAAGCTTAAATTAAGTTTTTAGTATTTTCAATACAAAAGTTGAAAATCCTCAAAACCTTAATTTAATTCACACCACATGTGGTGTTAACCATCAATTTTTATGTTAAAATTGAGGGGTTGTGTTTAGTTTAGAAGTTATGAGGAATTGAAGTATTTTCAATTGAATTCAATTGAAATGTCAAAATGTGCGCGTGTATTACATAAGTGAACTTTGATTTACATATGAGGTGTCAATTATTACTGTATTGTACTGTACAATTGAATTGAATTACATATGTAAAGTACAAGTATAATACATGATGAGGAATTAAAGGAAAATTAAATTGGAAAGATCAAATTTGGGGGGGAAAAGGAACTCCAGCTCTAAGGGGGAGCTAGACCCCCAAAATCCTTGCTGACAGGCGTGGGATGTCAAAATTCACGCAAACGTTCATCACTTTTGGCCTGGAATTGAGTTACAGGGTCTGTGGACTCAATTGATGATGAGGTTTTGATACCAACTGGGGTAGTTTTAGCTGTTGCCAAGAGGGTAAAGCTACCCTTAAGATAAAACAATCATAATAAAACAATTTTAACTGGTTTCCACGCCTCTGACACACATTCTGACGTGTTTTGAAGGCTCTAGGCCTGGTATTGCTATAGTAATGGCTGATTTAAGGGTCTAAAATGGCTAAAAATGGCTAAAAATGGCTTAAACCAGCCCTTTTTTGGCCTAAACCAGGGTTCAATGATGCTGTAATTGGCTTTTCTGTTGTCAGACTGTTTTTCACGACTGACAAGAGTAAATTTTACTTTTGGAGTAAGAGAATTGATGGCTATAAAAGAATGTCTTCTTTGCCCCACTTTTCTCTTCATGTTAGAATCTTTTCCTTTTATTAATTAGTTTAAAACTGTTAAACCAATCAATCAAAGATTCCAACCACCACTTTTAAATCATTTTTATCCTTTTAACCACGTGAAAAAATCATTATAATCATTGTTTGTAACTCTTATCATCATTTTTACCCCTGAACCACCCCAAAAGTGAATTAAAGCATCTTTCATCACTGTAAACTTTGTCACTTTGTTTCCAAATTCACTCTGGTCACTTTTGGGCGTGTTTTCTCTTTAATATTCTTTTTAAAGACTTTGTTCTTTAATTATTTGCTTGAAGTTCTTTGCTCAATTAATTCCAATTGAAATTGCTCTTGAAGAAATTTCTTTTGTAGCCTTAAAATATCTCTTGTAGAGTATTTTTTGGATAAATCTTTATTGTTGGTAAAACAATAAATTTTTATATTATTGTTTTATACTAATAAAGTTATAAACAATAAAATTGGCGTGTTTTCTCTTAAAAATAATATTTCATACTATTTTTAACTGAATTTTACCTTATACAAATTTTGAGGACAGGAAAAGTACTTGATTTTTAATCAAAGTTTCATAGCCACACCTTACATTTGGGGGCCCAGCCGTGATATTTTACCTGTGACATATTTTTTTTACTCTTTTTAAATCTTTTTTCTTATATTGAAAAATTTAAAAACACATAAAAAATACTTATAATTCAAAAAACCCATAAAAAATAACCTTTTTTTCATATTATAAGTGAGGCTTATATTTTTCTTTCTTTTTTGAAATAACCTTTCTTTTACTTAATTAATTGGCTTTTTCATTAATTTTAGTATCTGACAACGTGGTAAGACAAGAAAACATTGAAACAGCCTCAACAGTAACCAGCATTATCCCTGCCAGTACTGTTAATTCTGATCATAATAGTACTGTTATTGTGACTCAAAATAACCCGCCTGAACCAATATCTTCTGAATTGATTAACTTGGACATAAGTAATACCCTTCAGAAAGCTAAAAATTTGGCCAATAGTAAGTTTTTGACGTAAAAATACTATTTTAAGCCTTTTTTTTAACCATAATTATGCCTTCAACCAGGTCAGGAGCCAGCTACAACCCCTCAAGCAGCTCCCAAAAAGGTAATAGACGTGATTATGGCAGAAGCCAACCAGGTACAGAAGGAAAAGGGTCAGTCGATGACTTCCAAACAACTAAATTGGGTCATTCTGAAGCTGATAATACTATTTTACCTTCAAAAAGAGCTGACACCGCCACAACAAGCCTCTGTGGACATATACAAAGCCAGCCACAGTGCATACAACAATGCACTTCAATTCAAGGAGTACAAGATCCTTGCAGACCTGTGGAAGAATTGCATGAATTCTTACCTGACAGTAAGAAAATTCTTGGGCCATCCCAACACTTGCAAATTGCTCAATGGATGGCATCCATTGATGGAGAAGAAAAACATGATGCTTTTGACACTGGAATGGAGGAAAAACAACCCTCCACCACCCAAACCAGTGCCAAAAACAGCCCCAGTGGCCAGCAGCAGCAATTCCAACGTGAAAAAGCAGCCACAAGCTCCAAACAAGGGCAAAGGGAAGGCACCAGCCCCAAAACCTTACAGCCAGGGCTACAGAATCCCAATAATTCAGCAGGATGCCATGCAAAATGTATTTCAGATGGCCAGAACCATGATGGAATTACAGAAGAAGGAGGAAGCCAGATTAAGGTTCCAGAAATGATTTCTGACATATTTGATTCCATACCAGAGTTGTATAATGCTATAAATGACGTGAAAAAACATCTTTCTGATAAAAATGACACCATTTGTAACAACATTAAAACAAACAACCCGAGTCTGTGCCAAATTAATGAAACACTTATGTGTTTTGAAAAAGTTTTAAGAACAATTAAAAATTCCAATAATGATAATTCTTCTAACAATAAAATAAATGAACAATCTGCCATTATTAAAGAATTAACAGATAAATATTCTAAATTCAATATTGATGACATAATTGAAACAAGAATTAAACAAGCAATAAATATTATCAAGACAGATAACAAGAAAGTCCTTGATGACATTTCAAATTCATTTACTGAAGTAAAGACATATACCATTGCCTTGAAAAAGTGTTTTGATGCTTCACAAGAAGAAGTATCAAAATTATCAATGAAATTGAATCAAGTCACTGCTGATAATACAAGACAGACAGAGTTATGGCAAGAACTGACACATAAGGAAGACATGTATAAAATTGAAGTAATAAATTTAATACAAAGCTTCCAACATGAATACAGAAATTCCCAAAGGTGTAGCAACAGTAAAATGAATGACATTGAACAAATACTGAACACCTTACCAAGAATGTCTACACCTCTAAATCAAAATGAGGGCACAAGAATTCCAAATCCACAAGTATTGGATCCTGATAATTCACAATTAAAAAATGAATTATCCACTTCTTTTCATAACTTGGAACCATCAATGGGCCAAGCACTCTTGAAAGAAGTTCCAAAACTTAAAGAATGGCCTCACTTCAGTGGTGAAGGAGAGTATGACCATATGGAATTCATTAGAGGTATTGACATGATCAAAGAGGATTTTGAATTACCAGACAGATTGGTAACAGCCAGGTTTAACACCTTGTTTACCAGATCAGCTCACAGATGGTACATCAAAATAAGACAAGCACATGGACACCAGAGTTGGACTTGGTGGAAAACCCAAATCATCAACAAATGGGCAAATGATGCTTGGAGGTTTAAAGTTGAAACAGCCTTTGAATCTGCCAAATTTAATGCTGATAAAGACAAAGCTTTACCATGGTTTTGCCAACAAAAGGACAGATTAACAGCATTATATCCTGACATGTCAGAATTTATGATCCATAGAAAAATTCTGAGACAATGTGGAGGTGACTTAGAGCATGCTGTCAAAAGCAGGACTACTGAACAATCTTCAGCAGAGGATATTATCAATATACTAGAAGAAGTAACCACCAGAACCAAAATTGGTTCTAGTAGGGTGAATCTTAAAACAAGGTTTAATACACCTTGGAAAGATTCTGTGGACAAAAACCCCAAAGAAAATTCTAGTAATATTAAATATAAATCTGCAGATACAGTCAGAAAATGCCATATTTGCCAAAGCACCACCCATTTAGCCAATACATGTCCAAAAAGGGGGAAAATCAATGAAATTGACATTGAAAAGGAACCAGATGTTGAAAAAGAAGACATAATTGAAGACAATTCAGATGATAAGTCATCCATATTTTCTGAATCTTCAAAAGATATAGAAAATATCAATGCCACTTTTGACATCATGGAATCTTATTCCCACTTACCACAATTGAGCAATGGTCAAGTTGATTTATCAAAAGTTCAAGATGCACAACTTATGAAGACAAAACCAAACAGAGGAAAAGGTTATACAGCTGGTAACTCCTGTATAACAGAAGTGGTGATTGACAACAAACCCACCAAACTTTTGCTTGACCCAGGAGCCTTCTGCTCTTGTGTTGGAAAATCTTTTCTTAAGACTTGTGTACCAAATTTTGAAGACCAATTGTTACCAATTGATGGTATAAAATTCAACAGTGCAAGTAACCCAATGAAAGCATTAGGAATCTTTGAGACCAATGTCATATTCCCACACATAAATGGGAATTTAAGGATCACAGTTGAATTTGTTGTTATGGAAAATTGCTCTAGTACCCATTTTGTATTGGGAAATGACTATTTGATCATGTATGGGATAGATTTACATAATAACAAAGACAGATACTTTACAATTGGGGACAATAAGCGCCAGAAATTTGCCTTTTTACCATTTAAAAGACAAATTACAGTAAACAAAGTATCACCAGTCAACTTAGAGTTAGAAAAATTCAAGTCTGAACAGTTAAATGAGGCTGAGATAAGCCTTCATCTGACTGATAAACAAGAAAATGAACTTTCTTCCCTTTTGTATGACCACAAAGAAGCATTTGCTACAGACAAAGAACCTCTGGGAGCAATTATTGGTCATGAAGTTGACATCATTCTTAACATTGAGAGACCTTATCCACCACTCTTAAGAAGACCTGCTTATCCAGCAAGTCCAAAATCAAGAGAAGCTCTAGAAATTCATATCAAAGAACTTCTAGACCTTGGTGTAATAAGAAAAGTAGGCCACAATGAGGAAGTAGAAATAACTACAACAGTCATAGTGGCGTGGCATAATGGAAAATCCAGAATGGTTGGGGACTTTAGAGCTCTGAACACTTACACTGTTCCAGACAGATACCCAATACCAAAAATCCAAATTACCCTTACTCAAATATCTCAAGCAGTGTATATAACCACTATGGATGCCCTTAAAGGATTCCATCAAAATGTGGTAACACCAAGAGCAAGAAAATACTTGAGAATTATTGTTCATTGTGGAGTGTATGAATACTTAAGGATGCCCTTTGGTATCAAAAATGCACCTTCACACTTCCAAAGAATGATGAATGAAATCTTCCCTGAAGAACTCTCAGAGGGATGGTTAATCATTTACATTGATGACATTATTATCTGTTCAAAGAATTGGGAGGAGCACATGTACAGATTATCAAGAGTTTTGACAAAAATCTAATCAGTAAACATGAAAATCTCCTTGAAGAAATGTCATTTTGGATTTAAAGAACTTAAGGCACTAGGACATGTTGTATCTGGTTTGTCCCTTGGAATTGATAAAAACAAAGTTGCAGCAGTATTGTTAAAACCCATGCCTCAGAATAAGAAGGAAATTCAGTCATTCTTAGGTTTTGCAGGATATTACAGGCAACACATTAAAGACTTTGAATCCATAGCAAGACCACTTTATAAGTTGTGTGACAAAGACACAGTATTTGAGATGACTGTTGACAGAGTCAAAGCTTTTGAATCTCTAAGAGAAGCATTGACCACTGCTCCACTCTTACTGATGCCAGACTTTAAGTTGCCTTTCAAACTGTATATTGATGCATCAGGGGATGGACTAGGTGCTGCACTTCACCAAGTTCAGATCATAAATGACAAACCTGTAGAAGGACCAATATGTTTCATATCCAGGCAAATCAAACCAACTGAAGCCAGATATGGAGCAAGTCAAATGGAATGTCTATGCCTTGTCTGGGCCTTGGAGAAATTGAACTATTTCTTAGAGGGATGTGTTTTTGAAGTAATAACAGATTGTACAGCTGTGAAATCACTTTTGAACATGAAAGCACCTAACAGACACATGCTCAGATGGCAAATAGCCATACAAGAATACAGAGGCAATATGACTATTGCTCATAAGGATGGGAATATTCATAAGAATGCAGATGGACTAAGCAGATGGCCATTACCAAATAACATTGATAATCCTGCTTATGTTCCAGAAGAAGCTTCACCACAAATTCCAATAGAAGGAATAAGTGTTACAGACTTGAACACCACCTTCTTTGAAGAAGTCAGAAATAGTTACACTCAAGATAAGAATTGTAGCATCTTATGCCAATTACTTAACAAACACTGTAAAGACAACTCTCTAATACATGCCTTGGATGAAGTATGGAGAAAATCTTATAATTAAGGAAGATTTCACCTACTGGATGGTATAATTTACCACCGAACCAAGCACACATGTGTCATGATAGTTGTAGACAGCTCATTAATCAATCTTGTACTGAAAGAATGCCATGATAGTCCCTTTTCAGGACATCTTTCTGAAGACAGAACAAGAGAGAAAGTGAAGACCTGCATATGGTGGCCAATGTGGCAAAAAGATGTTGCAGAGTATTGCAAAACCTGTGACAGATGCCAAAAGGCAAATAAATCCACTGGCAAAAGACTTGGAAATATGATGAAAATCCAAGAACCAAACAGACCTTGGGAAATTGTCCATATGGATTGGGTAACTGGCCTACCACCAGGAGGTGACAGGAGCTATAATGCTTGCCTAGTAATTGTGGACAGATTCAGTAAAACTCCAATCTTTTTACCATGTCACAAAGATGATACAGCCATGGATACAGCTCTTCTGATATGGAATAGAGTAGTGTCATGGACTGGGATATTTACAAATATCATCAGTGATAGAGATCTCAAATTCAGTTCAGCACTATGGACAAATCTTCACCAATTATTTGGCACTAAACTGTCTTTCTCTACAGCCTACCACCCACAAACTGATGGCCTGGCTGAAAGAATGATCCAAACCTTAGAGGACATGGTGAGAAGATTTTGTGCATATGGCCTTGAATTCAAAGATTGTGATGGATTTACCCATGATTGGTGTACTCTGTTACCAGCACTGGAATTAGCATATAAAACATCAATCCATGCTAGTACCAATCAGACTCCTGCTATTCTAGAAAAAGGATGGAACCCCAAGTTACCCCAAGACTCCTTGAGGAAAGACTTAATTGAAATACATCCCACAGCTGCTAGCTTCAAAGGAATGCTAGACAAAGCTAGAAAGCATGCAGTAAGATGCATGGAGGACTCTTTTGCATATGCTAAAGACAAATGGGATAAATCTCATGCAACTCCAGATTTCAAAGTGGGGGACCTAGTTCTTGTATCCACCACTAACTTCAATAACATCAAAGGATGTAAAAAGTTGAAAGACTCCTTTGCAGGACCTTTTGTGATTAAGGCCCTCCATGGAGAGAATGCTGTTGAAGTAGAGTTATCTGAAGAACTTAGCAATAAGCACCCTACATTTCCAGTGAGCTTGATAAAACCATATAAATCTAGTGATGCTGAGAAATTTCCCTTGAGGAATAAGGTTCCCCAAGTTATACCTCCTATTGAGACATCTGGTACTAAGAAAATAACCAAAGTTCTTAAATAAAGGAAATTAAGAACCAAGAAAGTAAGGGAATACCTTGTTAGGTACAGTGACCCAACTTGTGAAGATGAATGGTTAGAAGAAAAAAATATACCAGAAGCTACCAAACTCCTGAGGAGATTCAGACACACTAGAAACACCAATATTACAAAGTAATATTCTTTTTTATGGGGAGGGAATGTGAGCCTTAGAGGTAATTTCATATACCCAAAAGACCACAAATATAAAAAATAACATATTAATATAAATAAAATAAATTTATTTATATTATTAAAATAAAAATCAAAATATAAATATAAAATTATATTAAAAATAAAAAATTAATTATAATTTAAAAATAAAAAATACATTAAATTTTGTAAATATAAAATTACATTTAAACTTGAAAAAAATTAAGTAAAAATGAAATTTTAACAAAATTGTGAAAAAATAAATAAATTTGGAAAAAAGTTAAATAAAATTTATTATAAATTTTTATCCAATAAATAAACATATAAAATTTATTTCACCATTGGATTCCTCATAAAAAATCAGGTGGGGTCACCTCTGAGTGAAATTCTTGTAACTCAACTCTAAATATGTAAGGTTTGACTATGAAACAATAAGTAAAAATTACTAATATATTACTTATTGTACTCTGAATGTCCTTATGAATTGAATAAATAAGATTAAAAATATAATAATAATAAATAATTATTATTATTATGGCGTAAAATAATTATATTATTAAATAAATATAATAATATAATTTATATTATAAAAATATAATATAATAAATAAATATATTAATATAAGATAATTAATATATTTAAACAGCTCTTTATTATTGTTACCAACAAATAATAAAGGCGTAAAAAATTGTTTTTTATTAATAAAAAACAATTAATAACAATAATATTACTAATATTAAAGTTATGAATTAATGTAAATACTATTTATATTAATTAAAGAATTATTAAAAGAGTAATAATAGAGAAATTATTATAATAAGAGAAAATAACCTACTTTTAACACTTAATATAATAATTTTGAAGTATTTTACTCCAAAAAATATAAATACAACCTTTTCAAATTGTATTTACAATAAAAATAAAGAAAATTACAAATTATTCTGGATTTTTACGTGGAAATGAGTTTTAGAGAGATTTTTAACAAAAACAATTAAATAAATGATTTAATCACGTCAAAAGAGTTGATTATAGCAAGGTGGTCTTTGGTCTTTAATAATATAACAGTTTTATATATAAAGAATAAAGAAATTACCTTTGATTTAATTGATTTAATGTTTTTGATGCGTCTGAGGGGAAAATAGAGTAAAAAGAGCTCTATTTATAGTAAATACCTCCCTCCTAGAGTCCAACAGGCTTCTAGTAGACGTGTACTGATCATATCCACTGGAATTGATCAATATTTTAAGGTTTGAGGGTGATTACATCATGATCAAACCATATTACATCATTATTACACCATTATTTAGAGTTATCACTATAACTCTAAGTGTGATGACATCAGAGGCTTGGCAGAACCCCAAATTTCGTGGATTTTATTAGTTTTAATCATGAACTAATAGTATTCACCAATTTTATCACTATTAAGACTGTTAAACTTAATTTAAGGTTACAGTATGTGATCATAACAGCTCAATTTAAGCTCAAACTTTGATCCTTAATAACTTTTAAGGTTTTCACGCTACAGCAATTCAGAGAGTGAATTCTGATAGCCTGACATAACCTTATTATTCTGCCAAGAGCTTTTCATTACATCATCAAAACTCTAATTTTGATGATTTTTCTTGTAACTCATCTTTTCTGTCGAAATTCAATATTTTAAACTTCAAACCTTGATTTCAGGGGGTTATACCCTGAATTTAATAATAAAAATTACATCATTCTTCACGAATGAACTAGGAGAATCCAACTGTATACTTTTTTTTAAGTTTGGACTACTTTCACAACAAAGTGGTCAACAGCTCTGTTGATTTTTATCAATATTTCCTCATAAGTCTTAACCTTGTTTATAATTTGCAAAATAAAGTTCATATCTGTGTTCTCACAGTAATTACGTGGTAACTTTATTTTTGGTTCATCATTCTAGCATGTATAGTTTAGAAGATATTAGCTATGATCACTGAATATATGCGTTGACCAAAAAAGTGCATATATTCAGGATAATTCCCTAAGTATTGATTTTGGGAATTAGCTTATTAATTGTTTTATATGTGGATTTTTGTGCGGAATCCACTGGTACAATTTATTTCACATGTTGTTTCATTAGTTTCTGAGATAAATAAGTTTTTATGGTTTTTATAAGGTATTGTACCTTATAATTCCTTAAATATTGGCTTTACAGATATGCCATAAAAATGGTATATGTGTATTTTTCCATGGGGAATCCAATGGTATAATTTATTTCACATGTTCATTCATTGGTTTTTAAGTTAAACCAATTTTAGTACCAATTTATGGTATTTTTTGTATATTTGAGTAACTATTTTTAGTGTATAATTATTCTAATTAATTTTAATATAATTATATTAAAGGTATAATTATTCTGAGTATTTTTTTTTGACCTTATTGGGTATGTGGTCATATCTCAAAGGCTCACAAAATAAGCTTAAATTAAGTTTTTAGTATTTTCAATACAAAAGTTGAAAATCCTCAAAACCTTAATTTAATTCACACCACATGTGGTGTTAACCATCAATTTTTATGTTAAAATTGAGGTGTTGTGTTTAGTTTAGAAGTTATGAGGAATTGAAGTATTTTCAATTGAATTCAATTGAAATGTCAAAATGTGCGCGTGTATTACATAAGTGAACTTTGATTTACATATGAGGTGTCAATTATTACTGTATTGTACTGTACAATTGAATTGAATTACATATGTAAAGTACAAGTATAATACATGATGAGGAATTAAAGGAAAATTAAATTGGAAAGATTAAATTTGGGGGGGAAAAGGAACTCCAGCTCTAAGGGGGAGCCAGACCCCCAAAATCCTTGCTGACAGGAGTGGGATGTCAAAATTCACGCAAAGGTTCATCACTTTTGGCCTGGAATTGAGTTACAGGGTCTGTGGACTCAATTGATGATGAGGTTTTGATACCAACTGGGGTAGTTTTAGCTGTTGCCAAGAGGGTAAAACTACCCTTAAGATAAAACAATCATAATAAAAACAGTTTTAACTGGTTTCCACACCTCTGACACACATTCTGACGTGTTTTGAAGGCTCTAGGCCTGGTATTGCTATAGTAATGGCTGATTTAAGGGTCTAAAATGGCTAAAAATGGCTTAAACCAGCCCTTTTTTGGCCTAAACCAGGGTTCAATGATGCCATAATTGGCTTTTCTGTTGTCAGACTGTTTTTCACGACTGAAAAGAGTAAATTTTACTTTTGGAGTAAGAGAATTGATGGCTATAAAAGAATGTCTTCTTTGCCCCACTTTTCTCTTCATGTTAGAATCTTTTCCTTTTATTAATTAGTTTAAAACTGTTAAACCAATCAATCAAAGATTCCAACCACCACTTTTAAATCATTATAATCATTGTTTGTAACTCTTATAATCATTTTTACCCCTGAACCACCCCAAAAGTGAATTAAAGCATCTTTCATCACTGTAAACTTTGTCACTTTGTTTCCAAATTCACTCTGGTCACTTTTGGGCGTGTTTTCTCTTTAATATTCTTTTTAAAGACTTTGTTCTTTAATTAATTGCTTGCAGCTCTTTGCTCAATTAATTCCAATTGAAATTGCTCTTGAAGAAATTTCTTTTGTAGCCTTAAAATATCTCTTGTAGAGTATTTTTTGGATAAATCTTTATTGTTGGTAAAACAATAAATTTTTATATTATTGTTTTATACTAATAAAGTTATAAACAATAAAATTGGCGTGTTTTCTCTTAAAACTAATATTTCATACTATTTTTAACTGAATTTTACCTTATACAAATTTTGAGGACAGGAAAAGTACTTGATTTTTAATCAAAGTTTCATATCCACACCTTACAGAATGATACAACATGCCCTACTATGTCCAAAGCTGGAACACAGCATTCAAACTTGGATCCTGAGATAGTAAGTCCTGCTTCTTCAATCCTTAATAAAACTCTTTCTAAGGTTATGGCATATTCCCATATAAATCTTCTGATTGAGGGGTTTTCTGGTAGTGATTCTTGGTTGTAAAGTGATCTTGGTCCTTTTATTCCTCCATCATCAAGAAATATTCCTACACTTTCTGGTATTTCTTCTTGGAGTATCCAGGTCATTTGCGCTTGGTATACTGCTACTGAGCTGGTGGCTCCTTGGGGTAGTCTTGTGAGTTGCATCCTTCCAAGGGGTGTTTCAAAAGTGGTGAGGGGTCTTGTAGTGACATCTAATTCTCTTTCATCATATCCTCCCATGATGTCTCCTAGTCCATAGCATGCTCTTCCTGCAAATGCATCTACAAATTCTTCAATATGAGGTGGTAAGCCAGCATCCTTGATGGTGACTTTGTTGAGTTCTTGAAGGTCATGGACAATTCTGAGTTTCCCATTTGATTTGGCCACACAAAAGATTGGTCTTGTGTAGCTTGAGGTGGATTGCTCATAGAGTCCAGTCCTGATTCTTTCTCTGATTAATTCAGTAAACTGAGGTAAAATTGATTTGGGAATGGGAATTTGTTTCTTCTGCCAAGGTTCATGAGGTATTACTGGTATCTTGTAAGGTTTTCCATATGAGTGTTTGAGTAATCCTCTTTCTTCTTCACAGAAAGCTATTGCTTTTTCCCTTAAGGTAATAACATTTTTGAGTAAATTGATTTCTTCATTTGATAACCATCCTGGTGGGCCAAAATTGACTTCTTGGAGTCTTTCATGGGTGACCTTGAAGGTTTCTTGAAATATAGGTGGGTTTGGTGATAAGGGTGTTTCATAAGGATCCCTTGACAAAGGTGGTCTTTCCAAAGGTGGGTTAAGGTCTTGAGGCATTGGCTCATTGACTGGTCTCACCTTCTTCAGGACTGATTTGTATTTGGCTGCTAAAATTTGGTGATCCATCTTCAATTAGTTATTTTGTTTTTCGTCTTCTTTCTTTTAATTATTTCTAAGAATTTTCTAGTGTCCTGAAATCTTGAGGTCTTCACAATTCTTCTTTCTTCTTTCTTCCATAAAAGTAATGTAGTTCAAGGTCATACAGGACCTACAACTAGGTGTGTAACCCCTGTATATTAGGTATACAAGTCCTGCAGTTTGAGTCATGCAAGGACCTCCTGGCCTAATCCAAGGGCTTATCTTGATTCTTGAGCTCCTTTGGGCTTGAATTTGGATTCCACTTGACCCTTGTTTTATTCTTCAATCTTCATGATTCCCACTTGATGCAAGATTCTTCTGGTTGTTTTATTTCTTGATAAGGAATTTTCTTGTCTTAATTGATGGCTTGAGACTTCACTTTGTTCATTTTGGCCAATTTGATAATGCTAAACACCTGTAAAACCCCTTGTTCCTGTTACACAAAGGGAGCAGTTTATTTTCATGCTAAGGACAAAGATGGTCCTTCAGCCATTATCCTGACTAGGACAATCCCCTCCAGCTTCTTGGCTGTTATTTTTTATAAGTTTCCCTGCCCAAGTCCACAGGGGAAGCGGTTTACTGTCATGCTGAGGACCTCCTGAGTCTTCAAGCTTTCTTAAAATCCCAAGGGCAATTGAGTTGAGTGTTGTACATTATCTTGTTAGTCCATCATGTTTTGTGGGTCCTGATTCCATAATTAGTCCATTGAGTCATCCTTCAGTCCATAAGGCCTGGCCAGTGATTCTTGAATTCCAAATGAGTTTCAATCCAGAATTAAAGAAACTTTCAAGTTCTGGTGTTGTCCAAAGGTCAATCCATAAGGAACTCCTGTTTTTCTTCATAAATAATCTTCTTCATTTTCAGTATTGTGAATAATTACCCTATGATAAGTTGTTTCCCAATTCTCTTGCTATTTCTTCAAAATAATTCATGTCCTTTTGTTCTTTTGTATTCCTGAATTATACCTGTTATAAAGAAATGAAAATAAAAAATTGTAATAATAAGGTGATTTAAAATTGATTTTAATATTAATTTATTGATATTTTTTTAATAATATTTGTTTGTATGAAGGCCCCCCTCTCCATTTGAAAATCTTGAGTTGGTTTTCAAATTTTGAAGAGGATATGTTCTCATTCCCCCAAAACTTCCACTATAAGGGATAGTGTAAGAAATAAGTTTACCCACCCCTTATATTTTATAGTTATATTTGATAACGATAAATAATGATACAGTAAGTTTACATAGCTTTATTTTAATGATGATTCAATAATAAGTTGCTTTTTTTTAATTTAAGTATAAAATAACCATGAAGTGAGATATCTGAGTGAAAATCACAATTTAAAAGAAATAAACCTGAATCACAGTTAAGATCATGGAACTGTTTGGTTAAAGGTGGTAATTTATGCCAATCAGTAAAAAATTGATGCTCTTGAGAGCATTTATGATTAATATTACATAATTGAATGATCATAATTTGATTCCTTTATTCATATAATGACCCTTATGATGCCACAACTCTTCCTTTTTGGAATCATCATTGTGACTCAGACTTTATTTCAAGTCCATCCCCTTTATGATTCAGATTTTCTGTTACCCATAAATGCATTTGAGTTGTTAAAAAAAATATAAACAGTGAAATTGAAAGTTTGTACAATTTTAAAAAACTCTTGTTTGCTTTTGGGGGGCTTTTTCAATTCCATTTGGAATAAACAGCACATTGAGGTGTTATTAATATGTAAATTCCCCAAATTATGTCATCAATTTATGAGTTTTTAATATAAATAACTCCTTCAGAGTTCAATTAATGCCCCCATGGCACAAATACTTCTTCTTTTCAAACAAGTTCCAATCACTTTCTTGTAATTGAAGAAATATTTCAAATAAATTGATTATTTTTTTTATTTTTTTTTGAATTATTATTATCATTGAGTTGGAAAAAATAAGCCAATTTAATGGCTTTTGTTCTGATAATAGGAGAAGTATAATAAAGATAATAAATAAATGGAATATTCTTGGAATGATGAATGGGATATGCCCCTAATTCTTAGGGAAAATAAATAAATAGTTGAATTTTGGGATAAAAAATGAAATAAAATAAAAAATATGTTCAAAAGCTTAAGTCAGTACATCTTTCCAATTCTTTTTTATAATGATATAAAATTAGAAGGTATAAAAAAGTAAAATAAAACCCAGGTATTTTATAGTCTTGCCTAGGACGTATCCTGTCTTGTTAGTCCTTGTTCAATCTTTTTGAATATTTTAAATAGGCAGTTTATGGTCTTTCCAAGGACCATTGGTTTATTGTGTTTTAGCTTTGAGTCCTTGTTGATAATTTGGCTGATTTATTGTTGATATTTGAAGGGGAAGTTTATGGTCTTTCCAAGGACCATTGGTTGATTGTTTTTTATTTTTATGAGTCCTTGTTGAGAATCATAGTGGTGGGCAGTTTTTGGTCTTGCCAAGGACCATTGGTTACTATTTTATATTTTTTTGTTGATACTTTGAGTGATTTATTGTTAATATTTGAATGCATTTCTTGATCTTTGAAGGGGCAGTTTATGGTCTTGCCAAGGACCATTGGTTGATTGTTTTTTTGGTAACTGCTTTATTCCTTGTTGATAATTTTGGTTTTTATTTATATTCAAAGCCAAGTTGAAAATTGAATTAAACAGTTTATAGTCTTATTTAGGACTACTTTCACTTTAAAAAGTACTTTTAAGGTTATAAATTCAAAGGCCTATTTTCATGATGAACACATAATGAAAATTGAGCAGTTTAATGCCTTGCTAAGGTCATTTCTGTTTTGTTTTTTTTGAAGCCCTGTAGAGCATCAAAAGGAAGTATGTCAGTTTAATAGATCATCAAAAATAAAGTAAGAATGAAGAATAAAATAAAATAAGCAGTTTATAGCCATACTGAGGGCTCTTTTGTTGTTTGTAGCCCTGTAGCATAAAAAATTAATAAAAAAATAATTGAATTGAAATAAGAAAACCCAGCAGTTTAAAGCCATGCTGAGGGCTTTTTTTTGGTTTATTTAAGCTTCCTTAATTCATGAAATATATATACTGTTTTTTTTTTTTTTTTTTTTTGCTTCTCTTGTTTCTCATTAAAATATACCTGTATCAAAAATAAAAAGATAATTTTAGCATTGATAGAGGAAAGAAGGATTAAATAATAAAAAGTCAAACCAAGCAGTTTTAAGCCATGCTGAGGGCTTTTCTTTTTATTTATTTATTTATTTTTAATTTAGAAAATAAATCAATCAAAAGAAAAAACATCAGTAATATTCAGCTTTAATAAAAAAATAGAAAATAAACAGTTTTAAGTCTTGTTCAGGACTTTTTCTCATTCATTTTATTATTATTATATATATATATATATATATATATATTTAATAATATATTCTTTTATTTCAATTATTATTGTTTAATATTTTGTTGTATTGTTTTCAATATGAATATATATTTTTTATTCATAATTAACTTATTATTGAATATTTATTTATTTATTTTTATACGGGACTTCTTAATTAGTCCTATTTTGCTAATCGGGTCATACAGCCCGGTACTGGCTGTAGGAGGTCGATGTCCTATAACCTCGCTGCAACTCCTGCCTCCCGAATTTTTTATTCTAGTTTCTTTATATTTTTTACTTCTTTATTATTATTATTATTTTACGTTATGAACCTTTGCGATGCAAGGGAATTTCTCAAACACTCTTTTCCTTCAAGAACAGGCCCCTAGAGATGACTTCTGACCTTGCGAGCACCTTAAACACCACTCGTCGGTGTAGTATTCCCCCTCACTGTACTTTAGGAAGTGATTAGCGAGCCAGGCCAGGTCGTGACAAGCAGCGTAAGGTCATTTCCCTAGTTATTTCCGCTCTTGGAGTGTGGCTCATTCCCAATGATAGTACAGAAACCCAGTGATCTTATTGTTCCCAGCCGAGCAAGCAAAATCCACCCAAACTAACACCACCCATTTGTTATGCCTTTGTACGTTCTATATTTCCCTATAGGTGCATCTGCTTCAAACGCCCACTGCTGTCGTAATTCTTCAAAAATATAGTAGTTTTATTTTCTGCTTTTGTGCCTTAACGTCCTCCTTGGACCCAAAGTGGTATTTGTCATGTTATTAGACGACTAATTTCCCTTTCATTTCTCTTGTCGTATTATGGCGGTTGGTAAGTCATGTAGCCTTACTCATTTTCAGTATAGCTTGGTCATTGGATCCATATTTTATGTGACTGGTACCATCGGCGATTCTGCAAGGTAGTGGCACTGCTTCTGACTGCACCCAATAAGCAAATCGTTTAATGGATTCCACGCTAGCTAAAGTCGGTCATCATTGAACTACCTGCAGCTTTATCTATTTATGCTTCGATATATTATTATTTTGTTATTATAGGTATCAGCTGACGTAGGATTTTGAGACCTTTTAATAAGGTGAACCCTGTTATTATCGGAGTGCAGTAGAAGAGATACCAGCGTTATTGGTTGATGCTGTCTCAAGAGTACCTTCCATACCACGCTGGTTTGGATTACTCCAAAAATAATATAAATAGGACTCCGATCTTCCTATTTTTCCCATTCCCACTAATCCACCAGTTGATTTTTCATTGGATTGTTGCGTTATCTTGACACTTGAGGTATGTCCTTGTTCTAGCTTAATTTAATCCCACTGTGTAGAGTAGCCCTTGCTGAGCTTGGAGAACTCCTCTTTTGCAGTCTCTCATCCTGTTTCAAAATGAGCTTTGATAACCCCGTATACTCGTCCACCTTCTTAAAGGCAATCGAGCCTTTTACAATTGAAGAGCTCAAAGAACTGGCTTTTGGTACTCCAGCAACGCCTATCAAGCGATCCATGTGGGAATGGGTCACCTCATTGACTCCCCCTTCAACACCAGCTCTCGCTAATTGCTCCTTCAGTTCTACCAGAGCCTTGTAACCTGAGGAGGAGCCTCCGTCTGCCGCTTTGGCTTTTTACACTTTCATAAATGGCGATTACCTCCCCAAACCTTTTGTCAATGATCCTGAGCTTTTCTTTTTGAGTGGGCCGGCTTCCAACCTTCAAGGCCCTAATCACCCTGCTACACATACTTACGCATTGCGACCTTGTGGTCAAGATGGTTGCACAATAACTTTCCATTTCAAATGATAAATAAGCAAAAGGTTTGTTTGTTTAATTGTTGTTCCTTAAAGACTAATTCGGGATAAAGCTGATTATTCCTTTTTATTATTTTTTGTATATTATTTATTCCTATATATGTATCATATTGTTAATTTTGCTATTTGTTGTATCATCATGGGCCATGGTTATTACAGTGATTTGCGGTTCTTGAAGAATTTTAGGTCTCGCCTTCTGATATAATCTAATTCAATGTGATTAATGCGTTGAATGATATTAATCCGAGTTGTATAATCCAGATCAAATCCCTTCTTTGAGACGCCTGATGCAATCAAAAGTAAAGTTCATTTCTCCGGCATGTCTGCTTTCTTGAATCATTTTGATCCCTATCTTTCAAGATAGTGACTTTTAGTCAGACAGCAAGAGTTTGGAGACCCAAAGAGAACTAATTTGAGCTAAAGTCAAGCGGAGAATTTGATTAACTAGAATCAATGCAATAACATAAACAGTTAATTTCTCTCTTTTTTATTTATGATAAGATAAATAATAAAGATAAAAATAAAGGTGAAAGTAACAAGACAATAAAGTAAAAGGATAAAAAATATAATATAATAATAAGATGAATTAATAATAAGGCTGAAATTATATTATGCAATTGATTATTTGATGATATTTGCATCAGTATTCTTTATCATTTGAGCATATCCAGATGATAATTTGCTGAGAGAAACTGATACATCTGTATAAACATTTATCTGAAAAAAATAAAAAAAATTAAATATTTGAAGCTCTTCTTTTTTTTTTTTCTAAGAAATACTTGAAAGGAAGACTTAAATAATGATAGTAATAAAGGTTAAAGTAAAAGTAAATTAATAAATAAAAGGGATAAATAATAATAACTAAAATGGAAATACGATGGATTAAAAGTCAAAGAACTGGGTACTTAGCAGGTGAGATTCCATTTGATTGATCCCTTTGACCAAGTATTTTATTTAATGATTCATTCTTGATGAAATTCCCTTCCCTGCATTTTTCTCTTTTCAGACTTTTAAACAAGTATTCCTTGCAGAAAGAATTCCATTCTTCTGTATTGAATTTAGTTACACCACCTTTGAGGATGAATATTGAAGGTATACGTGTTTCCTCCCAGTGACAATCCATTGTGGTATTTTTTATAGTAGAACTTCCTGAAATTTTAGTAATTGTTCCATTTTTAATTTGAAAATCCTGGAGATTGAACCAGTCTTAGCATTCCCAGGTCCTCCAAAACAGTGATTTCCTGAGGTGTTCATCCATGTGGAACATTTCATTCCAGTATTGATTTCCAAGGTTGCCATCAATTCCATCCCAGGTCAGTAACTCTAAAAATTCATACTTTGTAAGGTTGAATCCAGGTAATTCTTTCCATGGATGTGAAAATGTAAGGTTTGACTATGAAACAATAAGTAAAAATTACTAATTTATTACTTATTGTACTCTGAATGTCCTTATAATTAAAATAAATAAGATTAAAATAATAATAATAATAAAGAAATATTATTATTATGGCGTAAAAATATTATATTATTAAATAAATATCATAATATAAATTAATATTATATGAAATTATAATATTATAAATAATATATTAATATAAAATAATTAATATATTATAAAGCTCTTTATTATTGTTACCAACAAATAATAAAGGCGTAAAAAACTGTTTTTTATAAATAAAAAACAATTAATAACAATAATATTACTAATATTAAAGTTATATATTAATATAAATACTATTTATATTAATTAAGAATTATTAAGAGTAATAATAAGAGAGAAATTATTATAATAAGATGAAATAACCTACTTTTAACACTTAAAATAATAATTTTGAGATATTTTACGCCAAAAGAATATAATACAACTTTTTCAAATTGTATTTACAATAAAAAATAAAGAAAATTACTAAATTTCTTGATTTTACGTGGAAATGAGTTTATAGAGAGATTTATGACAAAAACAATTAAAGAATTGATTTAATCACGTAAAAATAGTGATTAATATTGAGATGGTCTTTGGTCTTTAATAATATAAGAGTTTTATATATAAAGAATAAAGAAAATTACCTTTTATTTAATTGATTTAATGTTTTTGATGCGTCTGAGGGGAAAATAGAGTAAAAAGAGCTCTATTTATAGTAAATACCTCCCTCCTAGAGTCCAGCAGGCTTCTAGTAGACGTGTACTGATCATATCCACTGGAATTGATCAATATTTTAAGGTTTGAGGGTGATTACATCATGATCAAACCATATTACATCATTATTACACCATTATTTAGAGTTATCACTATAACTCTAAGTTTGATGACATCAGAGGCTTGGAAGAACCCCAAATTTCGTGGATTTTATTAGTTTCAATCATAAACTAATAGTATTCACCAACTTTATCACTCTTAAGACTGTTAAACTTAAATTAAGGTTACAGTATGTGATCATAACTGCTCAAATTAAGCTCAAACTTTGATCCTCAATGAATTTTAAGATTTACACGCTACAGCAATTCAGAGAGTGAATTCTGATAACCTGGCCTAACCTCATTATGCTGCCAAGAGCTTTTCATTACATCATCAAAACTCTAATTTTGATGATTTTTCTTGTAACTCATCTTTTCTGTCGAAATTCAATATTTTAAACTTCAAACCTTGATTTCAGGGGGTTATACAGTGAATTTAATAATAAACATTACACCATTCTTCACGAATGAACTAGGAGAATCCAACTGTATACTTCTTTTTAAGTTTGGAACACTTTTACAACAAAGTGGTCAACAGCTCTGTTGATTTTTATCAATAATTCATCATAGGTTTTAACCTTGCTTATAATTAGTAAATTAAAGTTCATATCTGTGTTCCCACAGTAATTACGTGGTAACTTTATTTTTGGTTCATCATTCTATCATGTATAGTTTAGAAGATATTAGCTATGATTCTTGAATATATGCGTTGACCAAAAAAGTGCATATATTCAGGATAATTCCTTAAGTATTAACATTGGAAATTAGCTTATTAATTGTTTTATGTGTGGATTTTCATGGGGAATCCACTGGTACAATTCATTTCACATGCTGTTTCATTAGTTCTTGAGATAAATAAAGTTTTATGGTTTTTATAAGGTATTATACCTTATAATTCCTTAAATATTGACTTTACAGATATGCCATAGTAGTGGTATATGTGTATTTTTCCATGGGGAATCCAATGGTATAATTTTTTTTACATGTTGATTCATTGGTTTTTAAGTTAAACCAATTTTTATACCAATTTATGGTATTTTTTGTATATTTAAGTAATTATTCTTAATGTATATTTATTCTAAGTAATTTTAATATAATTATATTAAAGTTATAATTATTCTGAGTCTTTTTGTGACCTTATTGGGTATGTGGTCATATCTCAAAGGCTCACATTCCCTACCACCAAAAAAGATTGTACCACAATCTGATATGTGTGATTAGGGTATCATCCACTGTCCTACCTCTTCATTAGACTTTGTTAGTCTTGAAGCTCAATAATGCTGAACTTTTCTATTTTTCAGGCTTTCTTTCATGTCTGAACCTTCTTAGTAGTTTATCAGGATTTGTTATATCTTTCTCAAGTAGCCATTCATCTTCTTGAGTTGAATTTCTATACCTAACAAGGTATTCCCTTTCTTTTTTGTTTCTTGTCCTTCTTTCTTTAAGGACTTTTACTATTTTCTTTTCTTCTCCTTCTTCCAAGGGGGGAATCTCAAGTGGGGGTTTATTTCTTAGTGGAAATAACTCCTTGTCACTTGAACTGTAAGGTTTTATCAGACTTACAGGGAAAGTTGGGTGTTTGTTCATTAGTTCACCTGTGAGTTCTAATTGCACAGCATTGGGTCCATGGAGTGCTTTTATCATAAATGGTCCTGCAAAGGAATCTTTCAATTTCTTTGGGCCTTTTATGTTATTGAAATTAAGGGTTGATACCAAAACCAAGTCTCCTATTTTGAAATCAGGTGGCTTATGACTTTTATCCCATCTTTCTTTTGCATATTTAAAAGAATCTTGCATGCATCTGCTTGCATGGTGTCTTGTTTGTCAAGCATTATCTTGAAACTGCTTGCTGTTGGATGTATATCCACTAAGTCCTTTTTGAGGGTATCATAAGGAAGTCTTGGATTCCAACCTTTCTCTAGCATTGCTGGTGTTTTGCCAGTAGAAGAATGGATTGATGTCTTTTATGCCAGTTCAAGTGCTGGTATTAGTGTACACCAATCATGGGTAAAACCATCAGAATCTTTGAATTCTAGCCCATAAGCACAGAATCTTCTGATCATATCCTCTAGGGTCTGTATCATTCTCTCTGCTAGACCATCAGTTTGAGGATGATAAGCTGTTGAGAATGATAACTTTGTCCCAAACAAGTTATGGAGATTTGTCCATAATGCTGAAGTGAACTTTGGGTCTCTGTCACTTATAATATTTTGGAATAAGCCTGTGTGGCTAATGACTTTATTCCATATCATTATGGCTGTATCCATAGCTGTGTCATCTTTATGACATGGTAAGAACATGTGAGTTTTACTGTACCTGTCAACTAATACTAGGCATGCATTATAACTCCTGTCTCCTCCTGGAGGTAAGGCTGTTACCCAATCCATATGAACTATTTCCCATGGGGATTTTGGTTCTTGGATTTGGATCATCATTCCAAATTTCTTTCCTGTGGCTCTGTTGGCTTTTTGACATCTGTCACATGTTTGGCAGTACTCTGCAACATCTTTCTTCCAATTTGGCCACCAAGAGCAGGTTTTCACCCTCTCTAGTGTCCTATCTTCTGAGAGATGTCCAGATGCAACACTATCATGACACTCATGTAAAATAGTGTTTATTAGTGTTCTGTCTGTTAAGGCCATAACCCATGTGTGTTTTGTTCTATGGTAAAGGATTCCATCAAGGAGGTGAAATCTTCCTTCATCATATGCCTTTTTCCATATTTCATCTAGTTTTGATGAAAGTGATGGATCTTTGCAGTCTTTCATTAGAAGTTGGCTTAAGATATGGCAATTTTTGTCTGTCTTATAGCTTTCTTTAACTTGGTTAAAGAATTCTGTGCCAATGTCTGTAACACATATTCCTTCTATATGATGCTCTTCTTGTGGTACCCATGCTGGATTGTCAGGGGTATTTGCTAGAGCCCATCTGCTAAGACCATCTGCATTTTTATGAATATTTCTAGATTTATGAACAATAGTCATATTTCCTCTATATTCTTGGATAGCAATTTGCCATCTCAGCATATGTCTATTTGGAGTCTTCATATTTAATAGTGATTTCACAGCATTACAGTCTGTGATTACATCAAATACTGTGCCATCCAAATAATAATGCAGTTTTTCTAAAGCCCACACTAAGCATAAGCATTCCATTTGGCTTGCTCCATACCTTGCTTCTGTTGGCTTTATTTGCCTTGAAATGAAACAAATTGGTCCTTCCACTGGTTTATCATTGATAATTTGTGTTTGGTGAAGTGCAGCACCTAATCCTTCTCCACAAGCATCAATGTACAGTTTGAAGGGCAGTTTCCAATCTGGCATTAGAAGAAATGGGGCATTTGTTAAGGAATTTTTCAATTCTTCATATGCCTTGACTCTTTCTTCTGTCATCTCATAGACTGTTTGTTGGTCACATAGCTTATACAAGGATTTAGCAATTTTTGCAAAGTCCTTTATATGCTGTCTATAGTAACCAGCAAATCCTAGAAATGATTGCATTTCCTTTTTGGTTTGAGGCATTGGTTTAAGTAGTACTGCTGCTACTTTATTTTTGTCTATGCCTAGACTAAGACCAGATACAACATGTCCTAGTGCTTTTAATTCACTATATGCAAAATGACACTTTTTCAAGGAAATTTTCATATTCACTTGGACTATTTTTTGTAGTACCCTTTCTAGTCTTGTAAGGTGATTTTCCCGAGTTTCTGAGCAAACAATGATATCATCAATATAGATAATTAACCATCTCTCTGATAATTCTTCAGGGAATATGGTATTCATCATTCTTTGATAATGGGAAGGTGCATTTTTTATTCCAAATGGCATTCTTAAATATTCAAAAATTCCACAATGGACTATTATTCTTAGTAGTTTTTTGGCATTGTCTGTTAAGACATTTTGGTGAAAACCCTTAAGAGCATCCATAGCTGTGATGAACTTAGCTTGTGACAATTGGGTTAATGTCTCATGGATTCTGGGTATTGGATATCTGTCTGGAATGGTATAGGTATTCAGGGCTCTGAAGTCTCCTACCATCCTTGATTTTCCATTATGCCAAGTTATAATGACAGGTGTAGTAACTTCTACTTGTTCATTATGTCCAACCTTTCTTAATACTCCTAGGTCCATTAATTCTTTAATGTGCACCTCTAAGGCTTCTCTAGCTCTTGGACTGGCTGGATAAGCAGGTCTTCTTAATAAAGGTGGGTAAGGTTTTTCTACATTAAGAATTATATCCACTTCATGTCCAAATATGGCACCTAGTGGTTCTTTGTCAGTTGCAAAGGCATTTTTATACTTGAATAAGAGGTCAATCAATTTTTCTTTCATTTTTTCTGTTAATTCTTGATTAATTTCTGCCTCTTTGAGTTGTTCAGATATAAAAAGTTCCTTTTCTGGAATTTTTTCTTCATTTTTAATAACTGTTATCTGTTTTTTGTTATTTAAGAATCAAAATTTTTGTCTTTTGTTATCTCCTATGGTAAAATATCTATCCTTTTGGTTGTAGATATCTATACCATAGATTGATAAGTAGTCATTCCGAAGTATGAAATGATTACTGGTACAGTTGTCCATTACTACAAACTCTACCTTAATTCTGACACATTGTGAGGGATGAGGAAAAATTAGTGTTAAATCAATTATTCCAAGGGGCTTCATGCTCTCACTTGCACTACTAAATTTGACACCTTGTATTGGCATAAGTCTTTCTTGCCACTCTGGGACAATGGCTTTTAAATAACTTTTGCCAACACAAGTGCAATATGCTCCTGTATCCAAGTTAACCTTTCCTTCTTGGTTATCAACCATAACAATACTAATACTTGATTTTCCAGCTGTATATCCCATTCCTCTTGCAGGTTTGGTTCTATACATTTTGGCATCTTGTATGTTTGTCAGATTTGTGTCAGATGTTCCAACTTGTGGCAAGTTTGAATTAACATCCAGTACTTCATAAATTATATCAATATTATTAATTTGTGCATTAATTATATTGATTTCATCACTTTCTGAGCTTTCTGATTCTTCTGTCTCTTTTTCAGAGTCAGATTCCTCCTCTTTGTCATTGTGGTTTTCAGTTTCCACAATTTCATTGATTTTTGCCTTTTTTAGGCAATTATTGGCTAATTGTCCAATACCTACACATTTATGGCATTTTCTTTGCTCATTATTATTGGATGTACTGGGCTTGAAGGATTCTTTTAATTTATCTTTTTTGATAAATGGTTTATTTGGGCTTTTAATGTCCAATTTCTTCCAAGTCCTGCCAATTTTTGTTCTTGTCACTATATCTTCTAGTGCATTTATATACTCTTCTGTGGAGCATGGTTCTATACACCTGCTTCTTAGGGCATGTTCTAGTTCCCCTCCACATTTTTTAAGTATTTTCATATGCACCATTTTCTGTGACATTTCTGGGTACAGTGCATTAAGCCTTTCAGCTTGTTTTAAGAACCAAGTTAAAGGTTTATCTTTCTCAGGGTCAAAGAAAGAGTTTTCAAATGCATTTTCTATCTTATACCTCCAGGCATCATTTGCCCACTTGGTGATTATTTCTTGTTTCCACCAAGACCAGGTATTTTTACCATTTGTTTGTCTTATGCCATAATACCATCTTTTTGCAGATTTCTCAAACAATGAATGTAATCTTGCAGTTATTAATTCATCTGGTATGGCATAGTCTTCTTGTAACATGTCAATTGTTTTAATAAATGACATGTGGTCATATTCACCTTCTCCTGTGAATGTTGGCCATTCCTTCAATTGAGGTGCTTCCTTCATTAAGACTTGGTTATTGTCTTGGTGACTCAAGTCTGTTATGTAAGGATTTGACAATTCTTCTTTTGTTTTAACAGGGCTTCTTATATGAGAAAATGGTGTTGTTAACTTTGGCATATCTAAATTAGCCTCATTAATTTTATCCATTTTTTCTGTAATAAGCCTTATTTCACTTTGAATATCATCTTTCAGATGCATTCTTGCTGCATCACTTTTTTCCACATGGTCCAAAAGTAATTTTTGGTGTGATGAAGTTTTTTCTTCAAATTTCTCTACAGAAATACTTAATTTATTTAATTTTTCTGTAAGATTGTCAATACTCACATCATAATCGATTGTCAAAGTCTTGTCTTTGATATCTTTTATGTATTTATACAATTCTTGTTGTCCTTGTATTAATTTTTGAGTATTGTCAATTAAATTCTTTGGCTTATTATTTTCAACAATAAACTTAATGTTGTCAATTTCTTTCTTGTTTTGTACAACAATTTTTGTTAAAGAAGATAAATTGTTATTTATTTCTTGTAGTGATAATAAACTATCTTTGATTTCTTTTAGAGGTAATATACTATTTTTAATTTCTGTTAAAGTATTTACAACATCTTTTGACAAGGTTATTTCTTTGGGAAATGAGGTTGTCTCATTCTTTGCTCTTCCTTGTCCTTGAATTCCATCAAGGTTCTGGCCATGTTGAAAACATTGTCCATGGCATCCTTTTGGAACCTTGGGATTCTGTAGCTTGGGGAATATGGTTTCCTCCAATGTTTTTTCTTGTTCTTCTTCCCTTCTTGGGGAAGTGGGTTGGCTTGGGGCTTGCTGGTAGAAGCTACTGGGGCTTCTTCTTTGGTTGCCTCCCTCTTTTTGGCATGATAATCCTTGATCTTTTTGATTTGAGGTTTGGATGACAGTGGATTCCATCCATTGGAGTATTTCACTATCTCCTCCTCTTTGAGGAACTTTTTCAGGATGTGCCAGGAGTTCGTCACTCCTTGGTGTATTTGAGGCAGCATTTCCCAGTCTTTGTCCTTGTATACTGTGTAATACTGCTTGTACTGGCTCATGTAGATGTCTATTTGAGCCCTCTGAATGTGATTTGTACCTATTTGAGTTACTCATACTTAGTTCCAATTCAGGCTCAGATATCATGGGCATTTCTGGGACTTGCCTTTGGGATAAGGCACTTCCTTGTGTGGATTCTGTTCCACTGGGTACATTGCCCTTTCTTTTCCCTTTTGCGGGATCAATTCTACCTCTGAGTCCAGCTCTATCTGATTGGATGGAGTATTGGGAACCTCTTCTGGTAGTCATAATGTAAAGAATAAGAAAAAATAAAAGTATTTTAGAATAAAATTCTTTTATGGCAATTTAAAAAGAGGTGCTCACCTTCAGAGTCTTGAATGGTGGGCCCTGGAAAGTCTAATTTCTTAGCTTTCTTTCTTTTGGTGATAACTGGTGTAGGAGAACTTTGACAAGTTTCTTCCACCAATCTCTCAACAGTAGCTTGGTTGTCTTCTGTTGGGTTATCTTCAAACACTAAAAAAGACAAATAAATATAAGTCTTTTTATAATAATTGTTACTTTTGGCAAGATATGGCAATTTTCCACGTAGAAATTGCTTTTTTATCTTTGAAAAAATTGAAATAAATAAAGAAATGAATAAAAATGAATAAAAACAACTTTTTTATTGGTTTTTAATATTTTTTAATATTTTTTATATTTTTTTTTTATTTTTATTTTTAAAGAATAAAATAAAAAATAAATATGATTCTTATAAAATTAAATTATAATAAAAATTATTTTTAATTTATAAAATATCTCTTTTAATCACTAGAGTCACTCAAAGAAAGTTCTTGCAAGTCTAAGGATGTGAAAAACCACGTGTAAGACAGTACAATTGCTTTCCAAATGCCTCAATAGCTTTTAAAATCAATAAAATATAAAATTATTATATAATTTTATGATTATAAATATAATTAATTATTGGATAAACCCAAATAGAATCTTTTTAAAGGTCTTTTAAGTAAATATCACGGCCAGGCCCCCAAATGTAAGGTTTGACTATGAAACAATAAGTAAAAATTACTAATTTATTACTTATTGTACTCTGAATGTCCTTATAATTAAAATAAATAAGATTAAAATAATAATAATAATAAAGAAATATTATTATTATGGCGTAAAAATATTATATTATTAAATAAATATAATAATATAAATTAATATTATATGAAATTATAATATTATAAATAATATATTAATATAAAATAATTAATATATTATAAAGCTCTTTATTATTGTTACCAACAAATAATAAATGCGTAAAAAACTGTTTTTTATAAATAAAAAACAATTAATAACAATAATATTACTAATATTAAAGTTATATATTAATATAAATACTATTTATATTAATTAAGAATTATTAAGAGTAATAATAAGAGAGAAATTATTATAATAAGATGAAATAACCTACTTTTAACACTTAAAATAATAATTTTGAGATATTTTACGCCAAAAGAATATAATACAACTTTTTCAAATTGTATTTACAATAAAAAATAAAGAAAATTACTAAATTTCTTGATTTTACGTGGAAATGAGTTTATAGAGAGATTTATGACAAAAACAATTAAATAATTGATTTAATCACGTAAAAATAGTGATTAATATTAAGATGGTCTTTGGTCTTTAATAATATAAGAGTTTTATATATAAAGAATAAAGAAAATTACCTTTTATTTAATTGATTTAATGTTTTTGATGCGTCTGAGGGGAAAATAGAGTAAAAAGAGCTCTATTTATAGTAAATACCTCCCTCCTAGAGTCCAGCAGGCTTCTAGTAGACGTGTACTGATCATATCCACTGGAATTGATCAATATTTTAAGGTTTGAGGGTGATTACATCATGATCAAACCATATTACATCATTATTACACCATTATTTAGAGTTATCACTATAACTCTAAGTTTGATGACATCAGAGGCTTGGCCGAACCCCAAATTTCGTGGATTTTATTAGTTTTAATCATAAACTAATAGTATTCACCAACTTTACCACTCTTAAGACTGTTAAACTTAAATTAAGGTTACAGTATGTGATCATAACTGCTCAAATTAAGCTCAAACTTTGATCCTCAATAACTTTTAAGATTTACACGCTACAGCAATTCAGAGAGTGAATTCTGATAGCCTGGCCTAACCTCATTATGCTGCCAAGAGCTTTTCATTACATCATCAAAACTCTAATTTTGATGATTTTTCTTGTAACTCATCTTTTCTGTCGAAATTCAATATTTTAAACTTCAAACCTTGATTTCAGGGGGTTATACAGTGAATTTAATAATAAAAATTACATCATTCTTCACGAATGAACTAGGAGAATCCAACTGTATACTTTTTTTAAGTTTGGAACACTTTTACAACAAAGTGGTCAACAGCTCTGTTGATTTTTATCAATAATTCATCATAGGTTTTAACCTTGTTTATAATTAGTAAAATAAAGTTCATATCTGTGTTCCTACAGTAATTACGTGGTAACTTTATTTTTGGTTCATCATTCTATCATGTATAGTTTAGAAGATATTAGCTATGATCCTTGAATATATGCGTTGACCAAAAAAGTGCATATATTCAGGATAATTCCTCAAGTATTAACATTGGAAATTAGCTTATTGATTGTTTTATGTGTGTATTTTCATGGGGAATCCACTGGTACAATTGATTTCACATGTTGTTTCATTAGTTCTTGAGATAAATAAAGTTTTATGGTTTTTATAAGGTATTATACCTTATAATTCCTTAAATATTGACTTTACAGATATGCCATAAAAGTGGTATTTGTGTATTTTTCCTGGGGAATCCAATGGTATAATTTTTTTTACATGTTGATTCATTGGTTTTTAAGTTAAACCAATTTTTATACCAATTTATGGTATTTTTTGTATATTTAAGTAATTATTCTTAATGTATATTTATTCTAAGTAATTTTAATATAATTATATTAAAGTTATAATTATTCTGAGTCTTTTTGTGACCTTATTGGGTATGTGGTCATATCTCAAAGGCTCACAGAAAATACAGTTTCTAATGGTGATTCTTCTTCTTCAAAGATGTCCTCAAACTCAATATATGGAAGTAATATGGTGAAAATATCAGGCAAAGGTTCTGGTTTTATTTTCAAGAACCAGTCAGGATTTTCAATTAACTCTTGTGGATTGATGTAATTTGCCTTGACTTCTCTTTTTTCTATGCAGATGGTTTGTGTGTCCAATGACCAGGGATTTTCTTCAAGTAATGGCCATGATTCCATTTTGAAGTATTTGGAGTGTTAAGGTAATAATAATTGAGAATATTTTATTTATCAAAATAGTTTAAGGGTAGGTTTAATGTGTTTTGGAGGATACTTTTGGGAAAGAATTTGGATATTCCTCTTTGATAAGGCAGGAGGTCACTGCCTAGTGATCTTATGGTTTGGGTGAGTGAGATTATTGATTTGATTTGATGAGGGTTGATATTCCTCTTTGATAAAGCAGGAGGTCACTGCCTAGTGATGATATAATTTGGGTGAGTGAAATTGATGATTTTTATTGTTAAGAAATTATTTCCCTCTTTGATAAGGCAGGAGGTCACTGCCTAGTGATTTGGATGATTTGTTGTTTCTTTTTCTAGGTGAGTGAAATTATTGATTTGATTTGGTTGACAAAAATTTTGGATTTTTTCTCTTTGATAAGGCAGGAGGTCACTGCCTGGTGATCAATTGAGTTTAAATCTGACTATTTTGTTTGATTTTTGATTTTTAGAGCTGTTGTGTGTCTTCAAGATGGGCCTTGATGGTTTGAAATTTAATTGGTCCATTAATTCTTGAGTAATTTGTTCATTGGTTTTGTCAGAAACCTCCAAAAATTTCAGCAATTCCTTGATTTCTTTAATTTCTTGGTTTCTTGATATTGATGAAGTGTTCTTAAAGTTCCAAAGGTTTTCTTTACTGAAATCTTCATCTTCTGGTGACCAATGAAGTTCTTCATTGATAATTGGGTCTTCTTTTATTAGTTCTTCCCCATAGGATCCAAAAGTTGGTGAATTGGCCATGGTGAAGGTAATTGATATATTTTTTGTAAGTTTTTTTTTTTTTTTATATATTATTAAGAAATACTTTACTGATAAATTGCTTCTTTGATAAGGCAGGAATTCACTGCCCTAGAGAGAAAATGAAAAAAAAGAAAGAAACTAATGGTACATTTTATGGATAATACTGATACATTTTAGAAAAATCTTGATTTTGTTGGTTTTATTCAAAGTTGAGCTCCCCCAATTGGGAAAGGTAAGTGTCTATTGAGTAATCTGGCCAAAATAAGATCTTTGAGGGCTTCCAAAAAGGCATTTCCTTCCTCAATTTCTTGTTCGGATGGAAATTCTGACCACCATAAGTTTTCATCAATGAATATATATCCATCTCCAACCCATTTCAGTTTTCCAGTTTGATATGTTGATCCATTCAATCCAAGGTACCACTGGGCCCAAATTTGATTGAAGTAAATTCCTCTTCTTGGTAGTGTGGCCATTTCAAATATATCATCCCAGCATTTGTTTTCAAGGTTACCTTTAATTCCCTCTTCAGTTAATAAATCTAAGAATTGGATTTTGTTCAAGTTTGCTCCTGGAAGTTGACATAAATATTTATCTTCACATAAAATTTCTTGACCTTCATCTCCATAAATGTCTTCAAAGGTGATGTATGGCAGGTAGATGTAATTGTATTCATTTTCTACGATGGATTCTGTTTCATCCTCTTCATTGGGAGGTTGCTGGATAAATTCAGGGTTTTCCAATTGCCATTCATAAGGCTCTTCTTGGTGGCTCAATCGTCTGTCCAAGAAGTTGATATGGTATGTGTCTTTTAAATTTTTGTCTCTTTCTTCCATAATTTTGAGGTCTTTTTAAATGTCATTTATAATTTCTTCATCTGAGAGCTCATGATGTTCACTAAGTCTGACTTTCTTCTTTTTGGGTTTTGGTTTGCAAGGGTTTCCATGTATTCTCTCATTTCCATCCACCAAGATTTGGAATGTTTCTTTATTATTTTTAATTGGCTTGTAACTTATATTGGGTAATTCATCTTCAGAGGTTGAGTCTCCATGTTGTCTTTTGAGGTTTCTTGGCCATTGGTTATTTGATAAATCTTGGCCAAATTTATCACTTTTTGGAGATATGGATAAATCCTGGGTCTTTTGGGTTAAATTGATTATGGTATTGTCTCTTTTTGCATTTTGATGCTTCTTTCCTGGGGTATTTCTGACCAATTTTGCCATATTGCATAAATCCATTCCCCCAGGTGGACCAGTTTGCCATCCAAGTGCTTGAGGTTTGCATATTGGCATGCATAATCTTCTTCCATCAGGTTCTTGATAGCTCAGTGTTTCACCTTGCTTATGAGAAAATTCCAGCCTAATGTTATTGTCTGCCAAGAAGGGTCTTCCAAGTACTGTATGGACAGATTGTTTTGCAATGAAGAAGTGAATTTGAGTTTCTTCCCCTGAAGCCAAGATGATTGGAGTAAATTCTGAAAGTGCAACCAATGAAGTGGTATGGCCTCCGATTCCCCTAAGGTTCATGTTAAGATTTCTTGTTGTGAGTGAGGCTTTGATTTCTATTTCTTCTGGTATGATGTTGAGTTCTTCCCCAGTGTCAACTAATGCTCTGATAGGATATTCTTCCTTTCCAATGAAGATTTCCATAAATTCCAAAGGACAAGCATAATGAATCTTGGGCTTTGGTATTTCTTTGAATCCAAATGTTAATAGTCTTTCTTGAAGATCCATTGAGTTGAGTGATTTAATTTTTTCCTTGTCTTTTTCTGATAATTCTTGTAATTTATGGACAAAATTTGGTGACATCCTCAAGATTTCTTCAATGGTAAGGTTGATCTTTTGTTGCATAATTTTCTTAATAATTTTGTCAATTTCCAATTTAGTTTCAAATAGTTTCTTTTGAGGTTTTCTGAGCTTCTTTTCTTCTTTTGGAATTTCCTCATCTTCATTCTTATTGGCAATATTCTCAATTTCCTCCTCAGGTTGGTCTGGTTTTGGAATATTTGAAATTTGAAATTTGGTGGGAATTCTTACTCTTTCCTCTTCTTTTTCTTCTTCAATGTAAGTTCCTGGAATAGCTGCTTTCTTCTTTGGCTCTTGATTTTGGGATTTTCTTTCCAACCTTTGTTTGTTCTGCCTTAATCCAATGTGTGATTCAAATGGGTCATTGGCTGAGGAAATGGTAGGTGGTTTCCAATTTGACCAATCTTCAACATGTGCAATTGAGGTTGATTTATCCTCTTGTTTCTTTTCAGTGGGCTTAACCTCTTCTTCTGGTTTTGGTTTGACAGCAGGTTTTTCCATAAATTTCTTGTTGAGTTCTGCTTGTTCCTTTGCAAAAGCTCTGACTATGTCTTTGGCACTTTCATTTCCTTCCATAGGTACTCTCTGATAATTGGGGAAGAGGTAAGATGCTCCTTGAGTTCTGACAATCCTTCTGTCCAGATCTTCAGCGAGGTGAGTGCATCTAGTTGCTGTATGACCTTCTTCCTTGCAGTAAGCACACTTCAATGGTGGTCTTGGAGCCATTTGAGCTGGTATGTAAGGTTGATAACTGGATGAAAATGGTGGTAAAGGACTCCTTTTCCTGCATGGCTAATTATTCTGAGGTAATCTTTGCTCTTGATTATTGTTCCAGCTCCTTCTTGGTGGATTCACTGCTTCTGAAAGGCTTTTCAGTTGATTTAAAACTTGTTTAACTAATTCTTTTCCCTCATTTCTTGGTTGATGTTCTGGTTGTGGAGGATTTTTGATCTTTTGGGTGAGTTCTTTTACTTTTTTTAAAACTTCATCCCATCTTTCATCCTCAAATCTTGTTTTATTTTCTGGAGGTTTTGGTTTAGAAAATCCTTTTTGTTGAATAAGTACCTTGGCCTCCAAGTCTTGTTCAATGTATAATTTCAAAATATCCAATCTTGGAATGATGTAATCTCCATCCAAGGCTTGAACCATAGCTCTGTCTTTAATAATTTCTTTTTAAATTGATTCTTGAACACCAGTGGAAAGGCTGGCCAATATTTCCTGGTTATGATTAATATCACCTTGGATATATTGGTATCTTTTGAGGTAAGTAAAGATTGCTTCATATTCCCCAATGAATTTTCTGTATTGAGTGATGTTTCTTATTCCACCTTCTTGTTGAGTTTTTGTGAATAAATCAGTGATTGAGGATAATCTATATCTTCTTTCAGGTGAGACTGTTCCCCATCTTCTTTTCATATCCAGTTTTAATTGATCCCAATCAGCTGTTTCATATCCTGGCATTCCTTCAATATGATAATTGATTTCTTCATCTTTTGTCCAAAATGCTATTTGTCTTGCAATGTCTCTTCCACTTGCTCCTTCAATTTCTGCAATATTTTCAACTTTCTTTATGAATATTTCAACATCCTTTCCATCAAACCACAAGTTATAGTCCTTAGATCTGATTTTCACTATTGGAGTAGTGTTTCTTGGAATTTCTTGATGTAATGGAGTTGGCATTTGGGAAGAAATGTTGACTCTTCTTGGTAAGGTACTTTGTCTTTGTTCTGTATAAGGTGTTGATGTGGCCATGGGTCTAGGATAAGGTGAATGTGATCCATGCTGCCTGAATGATCTTGGAAGGGTGGTTTGCTCTTCAAGTGGACTATTTTGTGGGGTATAACTTGATGATTTATTTTTGCCTTCCTTTTTGATTAGTGCTAGTAATTCTTCTTGCATTTCTAGCATCTTCTGCTGAAGTCTCTCTGTTGAAGACATTTCTTCCTGTCCTTCAACAGTTTCTTCATTAAAGGTTTCTTCCTGGATTTCTTCAATACTACCAGGTAATTTTGATGATGAAGATTTTTCCATTTTTGATTGGTTAATTTCCTCTTTTGAGATTGATTTATTTCTTTCAAGGAGATCAAGGAAATATTTCTCCACAACCTTCAAGTCCCTTTTATTGGTTCTTGGTGTTGCAATAGGAAAATTAGAATATTTTTCTGATTCCTCTCCTAATTCTGTTTCTTGCTTTGGTGGATAATAGTAATGATCAGAGTGAGTTGATGATTCAGATTCTTGAGATGATGTCTTTTGCTGATTTTGATTATTTTATCCAGTTTTTGTTATAAAAAAAAACACCAGATGTGGGAACTCCTCTTGTGTGGGATGAAAATGAGGCAGTACCTGGAGGGGGAAATCACAGGTAACTAGTGTTGAATTGCTAATAACTCCTGTAACCAAGGGTGGCAAGGGTGTATTGCCTGCCCCTCCTAAAATACTGAACAAAATCTTCCTTGGAGCTCACAAACCAAAATAAAATTAGTAAGTGGCTTTACAACTGCAGAAGACAAAATTCAGCAGTCTCAGATCAGACCTATTCAATAAATAATAATAAAAAGAAATGTCAGTAATTTGGTTAATTTTTAGAATTTTAATGAAATACTTGTCTGTTTTAATTTTAATTTTTTTTTTGGTTAAATTGAGGCGAGTTGTTTCTTCTTGGTGATAAATCCTTGGTAGGATGGGTTATTTAAGGATTTCTGGAAAATTTGATTGGTGTTGATAAGGTAATTTTGTTAAGGTATAGTTATAATAGAGTAAATAATTTTTGAAAGGTTTGTTATTCTTTTTTTTAAGAGTGTTAATAATGAGATAAAATAGTCTTTGTTAAATTTAAGAGGTAAGATTCTTTGATATTGGATTTTTTAAAGGGGTAAGTAATTTTTTAAGTCTTGATAATTGGTGGTAATTTACTGGATAAAATAGTTTAATAGAGTAGTAACCCTAATCTTGGGTACTGGGTAATTTTTAATAATAATTTTTTTTTAATACTAAGATTCCACTGAGCTTAGCTACTGGGTAATTTTCAACACTATACTTCCACTGAGCTTAGCTACTGGGAAAGTAAACTCACTATGATTTGCTGGACTACCTCCCAGGTGAGGGATGAATTATTCCTATGCTCCTACTGTGCAGTGGATATAATTTGCATGGGGGGGATTTTGAAATTTGGGGGGAGAGAGCCCCTCTATTTATACCTTTTGGGAGCCCAGGGGGCCCTCCATGGGATCTGTGTCTTTCCACTTTAATTCCTCTTGATTTCATCATGTGACTCTGTTTTTGGTGAGGACCTTTCTTGCATGGGTCATGTGATTTAAGGTTTGGTGATAATTTCCTCTCTGCACAGCCTCCATTTATCACAAGATTGCCTTTTGGTGAACTAATTATGATGTGATATTCTTGAATTTTCATTGCGTACATGAGGTGATTCAATTTTGGCTGGGGATTTTTGTTGTGCACAGCCTCTTTCTTGTCACATGATATTCTGTTGGTGGATGCAGTATCACATGATGACCTTGTAACTCCTTTGCATATGTCCTATTTTAGGTTTAGTAGAAGTGGCTGTGTAATTTATGCAGGTGTCATGGTTGTTTTTCTTCTTTTTGAACTTTAAAATGAAGTCAGGTGATAATTTCTTGCACTGGTGAATTTACTGTTTTTATGAGATGATGTGATTTTTGATTTAGACACATGCTGTGCATAGTCATGTGGTTGAGATTTAATTGAAGGTGTGTACTGCATGCTGCTTGTTGTAACTAGCTTTGGTTTGCATGAGGTGATGAGTGGTGTAAATGAATATGATTCTGTTTTAAGGTTTCAAGTGGGGTTACTGTGGATATAAGATAAGGTACTCCTGTGGCTGTGTTGTAAATGAATTGCAGGAATTCCATGGAGTTGAGCTTTGCATCATGTGACTTTTCTTTGTTGAGTTCTAGGTTGCTGTTTATTTCATGCAGGTGTCCTTTTCTTGCTGCATGAGTCCTGTGGCTATAAGGGGGTGTAAAGCTGGGTGGGGTGTGTAACTTAAAGGGTGGTACCTCATTTGTTGTAACTAGTTTGCTATATCTAAATTGATTTTTTTTACATATGCATAGTGAAATTGAATAATTTATTTAAACACATACACTTCCCTTTGGTGCCTGTGCCATGGATTTATGAGTTAAATCCAGCTTCTTTCTGTAAAACTGACCTTTTGGTGTAAAATTTGAGTGTAAGTCTGCCTGTAGGCTGGATTTCCTGCTGTTATAAGGTACTATGAGCTTGATCCTGGTGAAAAAAATGGTATGGAATACCACAGTAGTATATATTTATGACATTATTATATACTCAGAGACATGGGAAGACCATGTGCAATACATAGACAGAGCTCTAAGTAAATGCACACCCATAAATCTGGAAATTTCACTTAAAAGGTGCAATTTTGGCCAACAAGAGCTACTAGCTCTAGGACGTAAAGTCTCAGGTCTTAGTCTGGAAATTGACCAGAACAAAGTAGCAGCAGTACTGCGAAAGCCAGTACCAAGAAACATCAAAGAGATGCAATCTTACCTTGGGTTTTCTAGCTACTATAGAAACCACATCAAAAGGTTTGCCCACATAACTAGTAGTTTATACAATTTATGTTCAAAAGATGTAGTTTTTGAAATTACCGAGGAAAGAAGGGATGCATATGAGAATATCAAATATGAACTCACAAATGCACCTGTGCTCATCTTTCCTGAATTTGAACTACCATTCAAGTTATACATAGATGCAGCATGTAGCCAAGGCTTAGGAGCAGCCCTTCACCAGAGAGAAGTTGTGGATGGTGAACCAAGAGAGGAAGTAATATTTTACATCTCTAGGCAACTGAAAGATTAAGAAGCCAGGTATGGGGCCACCCAGACTTAATGTCTATTCTTAGTCTGGGCTCTATAGAAACTCCATTATTATTTGGAGGGTGCAGTCTTTGAAGTCTACACAGACTGCACAGCCTTGAAGTTTTTACTAAACATGAAGACTACCAGTAGACACATTCTGAGGTGGCAAATAGCCATCCAGGAGTATAGAGGGAATATGACCATCATATACAAAGAGGGTAAAGGTCATACCAATGCATATGGCCACTTGACAATGTAAAACGCTACCCAGCTAATGACCCTGAAGTAACAGCTAAAATTCCTATCCATTTAATGGAAATAGACAGGAAGAAAAACAGCAGATTTTCTGAGTGGGCACCAGAAAGTGGTACCCCAGACAGTAGAAACACTGACTCAGAAGGAACAGGAACTCCCATGTTGGGAATACATTCCTCAGAACTGAACAATGAATTCTTAAATGCAGTGATGAAGACATATGCCAAACACAAAAAATGTGGCATATTGTTTCAACTCCTTCAACAAAAGTACAGGAGCCCAGAACTGGAATCCCAGTTAGAGGAACCCTGGTTGAGGGACTATAAGGACAAGAAATGTTTCCTTATAGATGGCCTGCTCTACCATAGAGAGAAACACACTATTGCACTCACAACAATAGACAGAGACCATATATCTTTGATTGTGCAGGAATGCCATGACTGCCCCTATATGGGACACATGATTGAATACAGGACCGAAGAAAGGGTGGCAAGCACTGCTTGGTGGCCTAAATGGGAACAAGAGTTGAGTTCATACATCAACACTTGTGAAATATGCCAGAAGGCAAATAGAAAAGATGGGAATAATTATGGGTTACTTCAACACATAGAATAACCCAAACAACCATGGGAGACCATCAACATGGACTTGGTTACAGGACTTGTCCCAGGAGTCAAAGAAAACTTCAATGCCTGCTTAATCATAGTTGATAGGTGCAGCAAGAGTATGAGGTGCCTACCATGTCACAAGGAGTACACAGCCATGGAGACTGCTCTGGTATTCTGAAACAACATCACATCTACCTGTGGAGTCCCAAAGATCATCATCAGTTATAGGGACCCAAAGTTCACATCTGAATTTTGAACCAACCTCTATGGCATGCTGGGTACTAAGCTTGCTTTTTCTACAGCTTGCCATCCACAAACAGATGTATTAGCTGAAAGGATGACCCAAAAAAGGGAGGACATCCTTAGAAGATTATGTGCCTATGGCAGGGAATATAAGGACCTTGAAGGTTACACCCATGACTGGGTTACCCTTCTACCAGAAGTCTAACTGGCATATACCAAAAGTCAGCACTCTACCACAGGAAAAACACCTGCACTGGTAGAGAAAGGGTGGAATCCCCTATTGCCTGTGGATTACCTGAAGAAAGATCTTCTGACCATCCACCCCACAGCCAAGGATTTACATTAAATGTGGAAGAGGGCTTGTGACACAGCTTCCAAATGCATAGCTGATGCAAAATAATATAATAAGCAGAGGTGGAAAAAATCACACATGGAACCTGACTTCAAAGAAGGGGACCAAGTGTTAGTGTCTACACTTAACTTGAATAATCTCAAAGGACCCAAGAAAATGAATTACTCATTTGTAGGACCCTACACTATCATTAAATTGATAGGAAAAAATGCATTGGAAGTCAAACTCACAGAGGAATTTTCCAGGAAACACCCAGTCTTTCCTGTGACTTTAGTCAAGCCGTACTTCCAGACAGCGGAGGATAAATTCCCCTCCAGGAAGAAGAATTCCACCTCACCAGAAATAGTGGAAGTGGAGGACTCCCCTGGACCTGTGAAGAAAATTATCAATCCCAGGAAGATCAAAATTAATGGTAAGGATCAGAGGCAATACTTAGGCAGATTCAAGAACTAGACAGCTGACAAAGACAAGTGGTTGGCATAAGCTGCCATACCAGATTGGAACCTTTATTTAAGGAGATTAAGAGCCTCTAGGAGGACTGAGCAGTCTCATCAATGATGAGCCTTTTTTAGAGGGAGGGTATTTCAGCCTGTGACTCAAAATCAGAGCACAAGCATGACAGCCAAATACCCTAAATCAATTGTATACCCAAGATACCACCAAAACATGGAGCTGAGCCAAATCAGCTCAAAAGATATCAAACGAAAGAGGAACCTCACCCCTTTCCAAATATACAAATCCCATCATCATAGTAAAAAGAATAACAAAGCTATTCCTTCTCAAAGTTGTTGCTTAGCATAAACCTTAATTTTGACCTCTCATCTGAAATGCAGAGTAAGATGCTTAACCCCATCAAATTGGTATTAAAAATGAATCTCTAGGTCAGGGCTATCCAATGGTACCAGCCAAACTGAGCCAACATTAGTATTACAGAGGTTATGGCCAAATTCAGGCCAAATAGGGGTGAATAAAATATTCACCTCCCATCTAACTTCTACAGTTTTAGTGTGAGATACCTAAAGTTGGGTATTTTTGGAAAGAGTACAATCAGGGATTTCTGATGGTGCCATCCATTTCCCCATAGCTCATCTAGAACAAACGTTATCAGGCATACAAGCCCAATACAGCTTTTTGCCTAAAACATGCTGTGGGAACTCCTTTTGGTGTGGGATGAAATAAGGCAGTACCTTGAGGGGGAAATTATTAGTAAGTCTGTTTTGAATTTCAGAATTGTCCAATAAATATGGGTGCTAAGGTGTATTAGCTGCCCCTGTAAATAATACTGAATAGTCAGCCTACAGAGAATCACAAAATAAAATAAGATTTGTGGCTTTAACAGATATAGAAGACTTATCAGAAGTATCTAAATCAGACCTATCAATAAAACTAAAGTAAAAAATATGATCTAAAATTTCTGATATAATGAACACTAAGATTTTTTTATTTCAATAAAAGTGAGGATAATATATATATATATATGTTTTGGTTTTATGTATTTTAATGAAACTAATAACAATGTTTTTTTGTTTTTGTTTTTTAATAAGAATGATAAGAATATATATTTCTTTTATGGTTTTATGTTGATTATAATTATTTTTTCTTTTTTTTGATATGAGTACTAATAATAAGACTACTGGATTTGATTCTTTTGGAAATTTTTTTAATACTGAGTTTATATCACTACTTTTTGTTAATAACACTAAGCTTTTGAGCAAGGCTACTAAGCTTTAACCACAGATATACTATTATTTCTTTGAAAATAATAAGCTACTGAGCTTTTTACTATGGTTATACTACTATTCTTTACTAATACTAAGCTACTGAGCTTTTTACTACGGTTATACTACTATTCTTCACTAATACTAAGCTACTGAGCAAGGTGTAACCACCACTCACCAGGCGTAAGGGTATTCATTAATACACCCACTCAAACACCTCAAATAAGAAGATCCACTATTTGCATCAGAATTCAGTTTCAGCAATCTTCCTTGCTGAAACATGCATACAGCTTGGTACTTCAATACATCCTGTCAACATCTGTACAGGTTGGATTCACCCAATACAGTTTGGATAAACCATTATGAGACTGTATGATCACTCAACTCCACCACACCTCTTGCACAGGTTCTGTACAACTGTACAGTACCTGTATTGGCCAGACTCAATTACATCATTCAATCCTCTCATGAAAATTCTCTCTCTGGATCAGGGCTGGTGATTCTCACCCCTGGGGACTTTTCCCCAGTTAATTAATTTAGTTTATTTATTATTGAATGAATATTATTATCCTTATTTTGGGTATTACATTTACTTAATATTAATTTATTCCTTGCGTTTTCTGTCTTTGCCTGTACAGTATGAGTTGGGTGGCCATATCCTTATTAACCCTTCTCTTTTCATTCTGACAGGTTGAAACAGTGGACTTGGACTTGTTTATGGTTGGCTCTTTTATTCTTTCCTCTTATTTCTTTTGTTTCTGTTTTCTTATATTCTTTATTTTAGTAATTCATCTCTTTCCACTCTTAAGTGTATTCTTTCTTACCATATCCTGAGCCCTCCATAGGTGAGTCCCAGTTTACTGAGTGCCAGGCCCTCTTCACTTGGAAGAGCCCCTGTGACATTAAATTAATTAACTCATATTTGATTCTTTCTTTTCATTCATTTCCATTCATTTCTCTCATTCATCAATTATGACTCTTTAATGATCTTATGATTTTTCATGATTATGATTTTTTCTCTCATCAATTTTCATCTCATTCGTTTCATTCATATGAAAATTGACTCTTTCTATTTTTCTTAATCATTGCTTACTATCTCATTTCACTTCCTTTTATTTCAATCAAATTTCTCTCTGTTTGTCTATTCAGGTCTTATCAGGGGTAATTTATTGGTTGATTGATTGGGGTTCATTTGGGTTATTGATTCAGAAATTTAGGATTTTATTTGGATTTATTTGATTGACTTTTGAATTCTTCAAGATAACTGATTTGTCTCCACAAATTGATTATTGATTATTGATTGACTTTGATTCCTGAAGATATTGATTGACTGATTGAGTGCTCAAGACCTTGAATTGACCTTGAAGACATTGATTGATTGATTGATTGTTGAGTTCTCCAAGATTATTGATATTGAAGTTGAATTTATTGTGGATTATTGATTGAATTGATTGATTATTCATTGAAGTTGTTTTCACCTCAAGAATTGAAGTGATTCCTTAAGACTCATCAAGATTTTTATTGTGATTGATTTGGCCAAGCTTTGATTTTTGTTCTCAATACCATCAAGTTTTATTCTACTTCTGTTCATAATGCCAGTTCAGCATAGTCCCCCAGCCAAAAACACTAGCTCCCAAAGAATTCCAGCTGTTCTCACTCCTACAGCAAGGGCTCCTCTTGACCACACACCATTGGTTCATCAACTGAGTGCAAACTTGGACAGAGGACCACCAATGGAAGGAGAAGCACCCTCAAGAAGTGGTGGAATGAAATCTAGAAGATCAAGATCCTTCTCTGGACTTTTGGGTGGCTACCCTGGCGTGTCTAAAGGTGGAAGAGCAAGATTAGGAGAATTCAAAGATGAAGAGGGAGAAGAGTCTGTGGAAGAGAAAGATTCTGGGGGGACTGAAGTGGCAGATGCCTTGGCAAATGCTCCAGAGGTGCCTCAGGGTTCTAATCTAGCCCTTTCTAGTCAACCTCTTGTCTCTCAAACTGAACCAAGTCTCCTCAAGATGATGGAGCAAATGACTCAATTCATGGGGCAACTCACTCAATCAGTTAACCCCAGGAACAATTCCAAAGCCCCTGCTTTCAAGAATCCATCAATGAAGGCACCTGATTATTTTGATGGTACTCAAGCTCATAAATTGAGAGCATTAATCCAATCCTGTCAGTTAATCTTCCATAATGATCCAGGAAATTTCTTCTCTGACAGGAAGAAAGCTCTTTACTAAACTTCTTTTCTCACTGGTAGAGCTGGAAAGTGGATTTAACCCTATCTCTCAAATATTTCCAATGAAGACCCTTCTTATATCCTCAATAATTTGCCATTCTTTGAATCTCAACCATTCACTCTGTTTGTGACCCCAATGAAGTGGGGAAAGCTGAACAAGAGTTGGACAATTTGAGGATGAAGGAAAGTGGTCATGTATCCTTGTACATTGCTGATTTCAGAAGCTTAATGTCAAGAATAGGAGATTGGGGGGAAAGAGCTTATATCCATGTTTACAGAAGTAGATTGGCATCAAGATTATTAGAACAATTGGCTTCTCATCCTGGAACCTTTGAACCTCTTCAAGAGCTTATGGATATCACTTTAGAACTAGACACAAGATATCATTAGAGGCAAAAGGAAAAGGGTGGTAAGAAAGAGAAGAATCCTCCTGTTAATGGATCCGATCCCTCAAGGCCTCCTCAAAACTCATTTCCAAAGAGGCCTCACCAAAAGAAGAACAAGGGCAACCAATTTCAAGCTTCAAAGGAAAAACCTCATGCTTCTCTCCTCAATAAGGACAATAAATTAATCGGTTCTGAAAAGGAGAGGAGGATTAAAGAGGGGTTGTGTACTTATTGTGGTGGAAAGCACCCAATTGAAAAATTCTTTAAGAGACCTCAGAACAAGCCTGGGTCATCATCAAGAGGCTTCCCTCGCAAGCAGGGAAAAGCCTGACTGGGGATCATGATGTGTTTGATGGTTCTCACTTATTTCCTTCAAGAGCACAATGGTGCACTCTGAATACTGGTGTCTAGAAATATTTAAAGTTTCTTATTTTTTCTTCTGTCTCTGATATTTTTTATAGTATTCTCATTGATTCTGGTGCTACAAACTCTTTTATTTCAAAGAATTTTGTTCTCAAGTACTCATTGACTATGTCAGAGCTCCCTGAAAAGATTCCCCTTTTCATTCTGGATTCTAATGAATTCCCTGCCTTGTTCATCACCCATTATACCAAGTGGGTAGTTGACTTGCCGGCCTTCACAAGCTTTGAATGGGACTTCTTTAACATAGATGCACCCAAGGGAGAAGACCTGATATTGGGCTATGATTTTCTTTACCATTTTAATCCCATTATTGATTTGAAAAATGTATTGATCATCTATGATTCTAGTTATAAGGATTCTAATGTTATTATTCCTTCTACTAGTGATACCTTTGCCACTGCTGTGAACAGTGTTGCCTTGGTTGGTGAGCTTAAGACACCTTCCCTTCCTTCTTCTGTCCATATCCCTTCCATAATTCCCTCTCAGTCATTACTTCCATTAAAAGATGAAGTCTTCAAAGAGATAAAAGATGTTGCTATATCTTCACTTCATCTCTTACAAGGGGATATGGACCTTCCTCCTTTATCTTTTCATGCCTCCCTGGAGGAGCAGTGGGATGAGGAGGAAGAGCCAGAAGAGATTGAAACTGTGCTGAGGGTAGTCCCTCCTGTTTATTGCAAGTATTTGGATGTATTCTCCAAAGTGAAATCATAGAAACTTCCTCCACACCGTGCCTGTGATCATCATATCAAACTGGAGGGTCTTCTACCTCCAGTTAGTGTTATCTACTCTTTATCAAAGAATGAGTCAGAAACACTGCGGTCCTATATTTCAGAGAATGTAGAGAAAGGTTTCATCAGGCCAAGCTCCTCTTCAACAGGAGCACCTGTCCTTCTTGTCAAGAAAACGGATGGAGGTCTTCATTTGTGTGTTGACTACCGCAAACTCAATGCTGTCACTAGGAAGAACAGGTATCCTGTTTCTCCTATGAACCAGATCCTTACCGTATTCAACGGTTCCACTATCTTCTTTAAGATAGATCTGTGTGGTGCATATAATCTCCTGAGAATAAAAGAGGGTGATGAGCACTTAACTTCCTTTAGAGCCAATCATGGTAGTTATGAGTATTTGGTTATGCCATTTGACCTTACTAATTCTCCAGCTTCTTTCCAGAATCTTGTGAATCATATATTTGCAGATTTTTTGGATATATTTTTTGTGGTTTATCTAGACGATATTACGGTCTTCTCCAGTTCTGAGGAGGAACATGTCAAACATGTGGCTTCTGTCCTCCAAAGACTGAGGGAATATAATTTATTTTCCAAAGCCTCCAAGTGTGTATGCCATGCCTCAAGTGTGGAATACTTGGGCTATGTCATTTCAAGTGATGGCCTCAAGATGGATTCTTCAAAGGTTCAGCAAATCCTCTATTGGCCTCAGCCCAAAAACGTCAAGGCTCTTCAATCTTTTCTTGGCTTTGCCAATTTTTATCCTTGTTTCATAAAGAATTGTTCTAAAAAAATCACTGCTCTCACTTCCCTTCTCAAAAAAGATTCTCCCTTTATCTTCAATGAGGAATCTCTTAGCCAGTCTCAATTACTCAAAGAAGCATTCACCACTTCTCCTATTGTATCTCATTTCAATCCATCTCTACCTACTATCGTAGAGACTGATGCTTCTGATTATGCCTGGGGTGCTGTACTGAGCCAGGTGAATGACTCAGGAAGCCATCCCATTGCATTTGATAGTCACAAGTGTCTCCCAGCTGATCTGAACTATGAAATTCATGACAAGAAACTTCTGGGTGTAGTTTGGGCTCTCAAGCGCTGGAGAACATTTCTTCCCTCTCTTTCCAATTCTTTTGAGGTCTTGACAGACCACTCTTCCCTCCAGTATTTTATGTCTTCCAAAGTTCTTACTTGTCGTCAGGCCCATTGGGTTGAGTTTCTTTCTGAATTTCACTTCACTATCACTTACCGCCCAGGTGGGCTGGCCACTTTACCAGATGCCTTTTCACGTTGGGACAACGTGTACCCAGAGAGGGGGGTGGACTTCATCAGCAAGAATCCTCAAAATTTTCATCAAATAATCAAGAAAGATGGAATGCAAGAGTCAAGATTCTTCTCAATCAAAGTGAAAATATTTTAAGATTTAGTTGACAAGATTCAAAAAGAATTATGGCAAGAAAAAGATTATAAAGAAATACTCAAGCAACTAGCAAGAGGTGAATCAATTCCAGATTATTCCCTTGAACCTCAATCAAAGCTGTTATTATTCAAGGATAGAGTGGTAATCACAAGCAATGAAGAACTTCAACTCAATATTCTTCAAAAGTGTCATAACTCACCATTGGCTGGCCATCCTTGCCAGGAGAAGACCCTCAAGCTCATCAAGAGGGATTTTTATTGGGCTGGCATGAATCAATTCATCAAGGACTATGTGTCCTCATTTCAGCAATGTTCAAGAAACAAGAACATTCATCACAAGAAGTTTGGATTACTCAAGCCTCTTTCAATTCCATCTTGTCCTTGGAACTCCTTATCAATGGACTTTATCACTCAATGGCCACTTTCAAAAAACTTTGATTCAATTTTAGTAGTTGTGAACATATTCTCAAAAATGGCAACCTTCATTTGAACTTATGGAACAATCACTGCCCTGGACTTTGCTCAAATCTTTATTAGTCATGTATTTTCCAAGCATGGCCTTCCAGTCAGTATTATGAGTGATAGAGGATCTTTATTTGTTTCATCATTTTGGACTCAAGGGTGTCAGAAGCTCAAGATATCAAGAGATCTTTCAATTGCTTTCCACCCTGAAGCAGATGGACAGACAGAGAGGGTAAATCAGATTCTAGAACATTATCTTCAGATGTATGTCAGCTATCATCAAGATGACTGGTACACCTGGCTCCCTCTGGCTGAATTTGCCTATAATAATGCAGAACATTCATCAACAAAGCAATCACCTTTTTTCACCATTTATGGAAGAAATCCCAGCTTTGACTCAATCCATATTTCTCAAGACTCACCTGCTTGAACGTTATCAACGAAACTCCAATCAGTACAGCAAGCTGTCAGAGAAGAATTGGAGTCAGCAATAAGGATATTCAAGAAATATGCAGATAGAAATAGGTCAATTCCACCCAATTTCCAACCTTGGGACAAAGTATGTCTGGCTTCCAAGAACATCAAGACAACAAGACCCATCAAGAAATTATCAGAAAGATGGTTGGGACCTTTTGAAGTTCTGAAGAAGATTGGCAGCCATGCATATCACCTCAAGTTGCCTCAGCAATGGAAGTCAGTTCACCCTGTATTCCATCTGTCCTTTTTAAAACCAGTGAAGCATTTAACTATCCCAAATTGACATCAATTGCCACCACCACCAGTCTTAGTTGATGAGAAAGAGGAATGGGAAGTGCCTCAGGTTCTGGACTCAAATCTCAAGAGAGTTAAATTATGGTATCTTGTAGAGCTGAAAGGTTTCAGTGAACACCCAGAAAGAACCACTTGGGAACCAGTTTTAAACCTTACCAACTCACCAGACCTTGTCAAGGATTTCCATTCATTGTATCCAGACACGCCTGGCCCAAATAGCTCAAGAGTTTTATATATGGTGCTTGATGGGAAGAAGGAGTTCTGAAAGTAATTTCCTCTCCTGGAATGCACCTTTAAGGGGGTATTCTACCCACATGTTTTTGTAAGCATCACCTTGGCCACTTTGTGAGCACTTGTAAGCTTTTTGGACAGATTCAGCAGGCCTTACAACATCAACACCCTCCAATTTGGACCATATCAAGATATGGCCCAATCACTTCTTTCTTTTCTTTTTTATTTTTTCTTCATAATCCTTTCAGTTTATGCCAATCATCATAATTCAAGACATTCATTACTTCAAGTCAATTATGGCAATTTATTTCAGCTTTATGGTGCTTCGTGGGGAGTGGTAGTTATGAAAGTAAGCTCCATCTCCTGGTATGCATCCCTGAGGGTTCTACTTCCTGTAAAACATTACCTTGGCCACTCTGTGAGCATCAAATGCTTGGTTTTCATTTTTCAGACAATTCTTGGCCAAAAATCAAACAACTCACTACAAGAGGCCTGCTGAATCTGTCCAAAAAGCTTACAAGTGCTCCCAAAGTGGCCAAGGTGATGCTTACAAAAACATGTGGGTAGAATACCCCCTTAAAGGTGAATTCCAGGAGAGGAAATTACTTTCAGAACTCCTTCTTCCCATCAAGAACCATATATAAAACTCTTGAGCTATTTGGGCCAGGCTTGTCTGGATACAATGAATGGAAATCCTTGACAGGGTCTGGTGAGTTGGTAAGGTTTAAAACTGGTTCCCAAGTGGTTCTTTCTGGGTGTTCACTGAAACCTTTCAGCTCTACAAGATACCATAATAGAAGATGGCACCCCGGTACGACAACATGGTTTCTTTCCAATGCAGCAATAATGGCACTTTGAATATCGGGGATTGTAGCGTTGAAAACAATCCGTACCCTTGGCCAAACATTCAGTAAAGGAAGGATCAAGACTTTCAACTTCTCTGTATCCGTCATAGATTTGAGAGGGATCAAAGTGACCAGAAGAAGCCATGGAGGGTGAAGAAAATCGACTGAAGACGCCAGAACCACAAAGAACAGATGTTGGTGGTGCAGAAGGAGAATATTCAGTGAGTTCAGTCAGTTTGGAACTCATAACTGAAGAAGATTAAAGACGTCAGAATCAGTCCACTCCAAATCAAGAAAAATTGACCTCAAGGAAATGGGGCCATAACTCATTTATTCCCCCCCTCAAAGCCTCTATGGTGAGGATTCCATAACCCTTTGGGATGGAATTCATCGCCCAGGGCCTCCCCTGCAACTTTGGGGAGGCCAGGATCTTGATGGTCCTGGACCCCCTCAATGGGTCCAGGCCATGTAGGTGAGAGTTTGGACCATGGACCATTTTTTGGTCCCATGGAATCCCTGGGTCCCCAGCAAAATTGGGCCCAGGGGGTCCATTTTGGCCCTGGGGCCCTCCAATAGCCCCCACAGCCCATAGACCGTAGGACCCCAAAAAATCAAAAATGGCCAAAACGGCCATATATTCAAAAATTCAATAAAGTCACCAAAGACCCAAAAAATGTCCAAAAGGCCATAAAATCAAGAAAATACAAAATCACCATAGGAGGGGGCAAAGCCCAAGAAAAACACTATGGGAAGGGACTTTGAGGCATTTCCAAGGCCAATGGGGACAAGACCCCTTGAAGACTTATTTCAAGACATTTTCAATTGGGCCTTGACAAATGATTATACATTCATATACTCATTTGGCATCATTATTTGAGCCCAAGAGCTCATTGGGCATCATTTTGGGATACAACCCAAGGGCAAAAGATTCATTGAATCAGAAGAAAAGAAGCATATTTAGAAGTGGAATACTCACTCAAAATTGAAAGAAGGGGGGAATCAAATTAATTTGACAGGGAATAATTGAAAAAGTATTTTAAGGATAATGGTCAAGAGGAAATGAAAATCAAAAATAAACCTTTTGTAAAAAAATGTGGGGATATTGAGATGCCACTCAACAGTGGCAGGGTATTATGGTGTTCAGGAGCCCACCAGTCTCAAGAGGGGGATACTGTAACAATCACTTACCAGGGGTAAGGGTATTCATTAATACACCCACTCAGACACCTCAAATAAGCAGATCCACTATTTGCATCAGCATTCAGCTTCAGCAATCTTCCTTGCTGAAACATGCATACAGCTTGGTACTTCAATACAGCCTGTCAACATCTGTACAGGTTGGATTAATCCAATACAGTTTGGATACACCATTATAAAACTGCATGATCACTCAACTCCACCACACCTCTTGTACAGGTTCTGTACAGCTGTACAGTACTGTCACAGCGGCTCTTATGGAAGCAAGAGGGCCTGGCACTCAGGAATCAAGAACTCACTTGGAGGGCTCCAAAAGATAAGAAGAATAATGAAGATTTATTTCTTTAAAGAAGAAGAATGGAAAAGACAAGTATGCCAAAGATAAATAAAAGATAAGAAGCCAAAGGCCAAAGATAATAAAAGAAGCCAAAGGCCAAAGATGTAAGAAGTGACTATGAAACTGATGATAATATTACTATTAATCAACAGTACTATGTCTGTTCTTATGAAATATAATAATAAAATATTATTATAACCACAATTAAATAATTAAAGAATTATTTCTTTCATGTGTTAAGCACTACTAGTGATTTTAACAGTGAGCAAGTAATTGTCTACAAGAATCAATTACAAGAAAAATTTAATAATAAAAACTTCTTTTTATTAAAATAATAAAATTATTTTAATATATAATTATCTTTTGAAAGAATAATGATAAAGATAATCCTTGAAGAAAACTATTACTAGAGAAAAACTTTAAGAATTAAAGATAAATGACTTACTAATACTCCAAAGAACTTATTGATAGATAAAAGTAGAGAAATTTGACGTAGAATTGTGGATTTAAGGGATCAAAATGATTTATAGCAGGATTACAACAATATATAGTTGGATTCTATGATTTCACGTCTTTCTGATTGATTCTGAAAGATTAAAACACTTAAGAATAGTTTAACTAATACTTACTTGTTGGTAACAATGATATAAAATGATAATAAGATGATGATACGGAAAAAACAGCAAGAAGAGGCTTCTTTTAAGTCAACAACAGCTCACAGAGGCGTGCCATGGAGCAAACTGAAAAACCAGTGAGTGAGAAAACATAAAACCTTTTTGGATTAATGATTGCATCATCTGTTGTGACGTAAGATTATCATAATTACTTAATTGATGCTTTTACGTGACTGCCAACCCCAATATGGTTAAGAATAAAATGAGTAAAATCTGTAAATCTTCTTTTGTTCCAAAATAATCATTGATTTCTCAAAGTTATCAATGTTATTGCCAATTTCATCACAGGTTTTAATTACTGTGAATTTTTGAAGATTCAGTGTTTCACGTAGAATGGTCAAAATGGACTGTAAGTAAAACGTTTAATTTTACTAGTAAAACTGTAATTCTTTTTGGTTGTATCATAGATAATACAGTTCTCCATTGGTCCTGAAAGGTTCAGAAGGATTCATTAAGAATTGTATTTTTAATGAATTTTTGAAGTTTTGACCTCATTTCTACATAGAATTGCAATTATCAGTGTTTCACTGGTTGCTATGAGGTAAATCAATGGATACAAGTCCAAAAAGGGTTTTAATTACTCTTTTGGGGTTTATCCATGGAAATTCATTAGGAATTGATGTGGTTACAGGAGTCTTGGTAGCTCTTTACCTCCTTGGCACATCAAAATAGCAGGTTATTTGCTATTTTCTTAAGATTTACAGTAGTTGTGACATGGTAACCAAGTTCCCAAAGAGGTTTAGTTTACCAATTGGGTCAAGATCAGCCATGGAACCAAGCCTTGGAGCTATCCACGCCTCTGAGTCCTCAGAAGTTGGGTACCCTGGCTCTCCTTGATGTCTTTTGTCCCCCTTGCCTATTTTTTACGTCAAAATAGTAATTTAAGCTTCAAGTGAGATACCACTCTGGGTGTACCAAAAGTCCATGTAGGAATACCATGATATTAAGTGCTCAAAACATACATAACACTATTCTTAGTGTATATGTAACATGGGATTTCTCACTTTCCCATTATTTTGGCATGAAATTAAGAAAAACAAAAATTTTCACGGATCTTTTATGTGGTATTGAAGTATTTTCCATTTTACCACCTCAAAGAGTTAATTTGAGCTTATTCACTCTATGGAGCTACCCTAGGTGAATTTTTGTGTAGAATCCAAATCTGGCCTTAAATCCATGGATTTACCTACTCAATAAAAAGTTATTTATCTTTTCTGAAATCAAAAATGATGACTTTTGAATATATGCATGATTTATGAGTTATGTATAATTCAAAATTTCTTTTTAAGATAATTGTGGCCTATTTGGGTATGTAAAATCTACCTCAAGGCTCACATTCCCTCCCACCAAAAAATAAAATTGTACTACAATTTTATTAGTGATAAAAGAATAAGGCCCCAAAGGGGGCTAATGTCCACTGTCCAACCTCTTTACATTACTCAGATCAAGTAATTTAAAGCACATTTATAGACATATTCAGGCTTGTGGCCTTCTTTCATGTCTAAATCTTCTTAAGAGTTTATCTGAGTCAGGTATTTCTGATTCTGCCATCCATTCATCTTCATGTACTGCATTTCTATATCTGACAAGATATTCTCTTTGATTTTTACCCCTAATTCTCCTTTCTTTAATGACTTTCTTTATCTTTTTGTCTTCATTCTGTTCCACAGGTGGTACAGTTAAAGGAGTTGGGTTTCTTAAAGGAAACAATTCTTTGTCAGCTGGTTGAGAAGGCTTTATCAAGCTGACTGGAAATGTGGGGTGTTTATTTTCCAATTCACCACTCAATTCCACTTGAACTGCATTGGTTCCATGTAAAGCAACAATAACAAAAGGTCCTACATAAGAATCTTTAAGTTTCTTTGGGCCTTTGATATTATTAAAATTCAAGGTTGAAACTAAAACTAAGTCCCCTACTTTGAAGTCTGGTACTTTATGACTCTTGTCCCACTTCTGTTTTGCATAATCAAAAGCATCATCCATACTTTGTTTTGCGTGGTGTTTTACTTTATCAAGCATTATCTTGAACCTGGAAGCTGTAGGATGAATGTCAGTCAAGTGTTTCCTCAGTGTGTCTGCTGGGAGTCTTGGATTCCATCCTTTTTCTAACATAGCAGGAGTTTGTCCTGTGGAAGAATGGACTGATGTCTTGTATGCCAATTCTAGTGCAGGTATCAGAGTGCACCAGTCATGGGTAAAGCCATCTGAGTCTTTGAATTCTAATCCATAAGCACAGAATCTCCTGATAATGTCTTCTAAAGTTTGAATCATCCTCTCTGCTAGCCCATCTGTTTGAGGGTGATATGCTGTAGAGAATGATAACTTAGTCCCAAACAATCTATGAAGATTGGTCCAAAGTGCAGATGTGGACTTGGGATTTCTGTCACTTATGATATTCTTAAATAATCCTGTATGTGAAATAACTCTACTCCATAAAAGAAGAGCTGTATCCATAGCAGTGTCATCTTTATGACATGGTAAGAATATGGGAGTTTTGCTATATCTGTATACAATGACTAAACAAGCATTATAACTTCTGTCACCACTTGGAGGAAGTGCTGTTACCCAATCCATGTGAACAACTTCCCAAGGGGATTTTGGTTCTTGAATATGGATCATTAATCCAAATTTCTTGCCTGTACTCCTGTTTGCTTTTTGGCATCTGTCACAGGTATGGCAATATTCAATGGTTTCTCTTCTCCAAGATGGCCACCATGCACAGTTCTTCACTTTTTCAAGTGTTCTGTCTTCTGACAGGTGTCCAGAGTAGATACTGTCATGACATTCATGAAGAATGGTATTGATAAGTAATCTACTGCACAATGTCATAACACAAGAATGTTATGTTCTGTGGTAAATGATCCCATCAAACAAGTGAAATCTTCCTTCAGAATAGGAATTTTTCCAAACTTCATCGAGTGCATTAACTAAAAATGTATCTTTTCAGTCTTTGTCTAATAAAGAAGTCAAGATATGGCAATTCCTGTCTTGTTTATAAGATTCTCTGACCTCCTCAAAGAATTCAGCTCCAATATCAGTTATGTGAATTCCTTCAATTGGAATCTGTGGTTCAGCTTCCAAAGGTACATAAGCTGGGTTATCAGGAGTGTTGGCTAAAGCCCATCTACTAAGTCCATCAGCATTCTTGTGAATGTTTCTTGCCTTATGAACTATAGTCATGTTTCCTCTATATTCTTGAATAGCTATTTGCCATCTCAACATATGTCTGTTGGGAGTTTTCATGTTAAGAAGTGATTTTACTGCATTACAGTCAGTTATCACTTCAAAAACACTGCCATCAAGGTAATAGTGTAATTTCTCAAGTGCCCATACCAAACATAAGCACTCCATTTGGCTTGCACCATATCTGGCTTCTGTTGGTGTGATTTGCCTTGAGATATAACAAACTGGTCCTTCTATAGGTTTGTCATCAATAATTTGGACTTGATGTAGGGCTGCCCCTAATCCATCTCCACATGCATCAATGTACAACTTAAAAGGAATATTCCAGTCAGGCATGAGGAGTAAAGGTGCTTCTGTAAGGGCTCTCTTTATCTTCTCATAATCCTTAATTCTTTCCTGTGTCATCTCAAATACAGTCTGTTGATCACAGATTCTATAGAGTGATTTGGCTATAATTGCAAAGTCTTTTAAATGTTGCCTATAGTAACTAGCAAATCCAAGGAAAGACATCATTTCTTTTTTATTCTGGGGTATTGGCTTAAGCAGTACTGATGCCACTTCATTTTTGTCAATACCCAAGCTTAAACCAGAAACAACATGTCCTAATGCTTTAAGTTCTTCAAAACCAAAGTTGCATTTCTTAAGTGAAATTTTCATATTCACTTCTGCAACTTTGTGAAGTACTCTTGCAAGTCTTTCAAGGTGCAAAGACCATGAGTCAGAACATATGATAATATCATCAATATAAATGGTAAGCCATCCTTCAGACAATTCTGTGGGGAAGATGGTATTCATCATTCTTTGATAATGAGATGGAGCATTTTTAATGCCAAATGGAATTCTAAGATACTCAAAAATACCACAGTGAGTGATGATTCTAAGTAATTTCTTAGCTTTAGGCGTCAAAAAATTTTGATGGAAGCCTTTCAATGCATCCATTGATGTTATATACTTGGCTTTGGATAATTGAGTCAAGGTTTCTTGGTTTCTAGGGATTAGATACCTATCTGAAACTGTGTAGGTATTCAATGCTCTGAAATCTCCAACCATTCTTGACTTATCATTATGCCAAGCAATGATAACAGGTGTTGTCACCTCAACTTCCTCATTATGGCCTACTTTCCTTAGTACACCAAGTTGGATCAACTCTTGGATATGTCTTTCCAAGGCTTCTCTAGCTCTGGGACTGGCTGGATAAGCTGGTCTTCTAAGTACTGGGGGATATGGTCTGTTAATATTAAGAGTAATATCAACTTCATGTCCTCTTATAGCACCTAATGGTTCATTATCAGAGGCAAATGCAGTATTGTATGTGTATAACACGTCAATAAGTTCATTCCTCATTTTTGGTGACAAAGATGGATTGATCTGTGCTTCAACAAGTTGATTATACACAAATTCATCTTTATAAGTATCTTTGACAGAAGATACCACAGATATTTGTTTTGGCATATTGGAAAAAGCAAATTTTTGTCTTTTGTTATCCCCAATTGTGAAATATCTGTCTTTATGGTTATTGATGTCAATACCATAGATATTCAAGTAATCATTTCCAAGAATGATGTGCTGAGATGTGCAATTATCCATTACAACAATTTGAGTTTTCATCCTTACACTTCCTGCTGGGTGTGGGAATACAAGATTAGTGTCTAATATACCCACGGGGTACATATTGTTACTGGCACTACTAAATTGTACACCTTCTATTGGTAACAGATGGTTCTTCCATCCAGGAAGTATAATTTGGAGATAATCTTTGCCCACACAAGTGCAAAATGCCCCTGTATCCAAATTTACTTTGGCTTCAATATCACTCATCAAGACTGATGTGATACAGGATGCTCCAGCAGTATAACCTTTTCCTCTAGCAGGTTTTGTTTTACACATTCTGGCATCTTGGATATTGGTAAGGTTGCAGCAATCCTCACTGTACTGTGGCAAGTGGGTATGGACTTCTGTGACCTCAAAGAAAGCTGTGATGTTTTCAATGGGATAGTCCTCTCCTGGTGTATCTTCAGAGACTACAGAATCTTGATCAGATTCTTCCTTCTCTTCAGTACACTGAATCTCTTCAATGACTTGAACTTCATTGATTTTTGTCTTTTTTGTGCAAATGTTGGCTAAATGTGAAGTGCTTCCATATTTATGACACTTTAAGACAGGTTTTTCTGGCCTCTTATCCTCTCTGGGAATCTTAGAGGTCATCTTGGATTCTGTTGGAATTTTAGACCAAGTTTTACCAATTCTTGTTCTGGTAATGATATCTTCCATAGCATTAATGTAGTCTTCTGTTGAACAGGGTTCTACACATCTTCTTTTGATAGCATGTTCCAATTCTCCTCCACACTTTCTTAATATTTTCATATTAATCATAGTGTCAGGCATATCTGGTTGTAAAGCAGATAATCTGTCTTTTTGTTTGAAGAACCAAGTAAGTGGTTTATCTTTCTCTGAGTTAAAAATGGCACTTTCAAAGGCATTTTCTATTTTAAACCTCCAAGAATTATTGGCCCATTTGATAATTATTTCAGATTTCCACCAAGACCAATCATGTTTACCATGATCAATCCTCATTTTGTAATACCATTTCTTTGCAGTTCTGGTAAAGAGGCAGTGTAATTTCCCCACTATGATTTCATCAGGTATATTAAAGTCTTCTTGCAACATATCAATAGTCCTGATGAATTCAATATGGTTATATTCTCCTTCACCAGATAATGTTGGCCATTCTTCTATTTTGGGAATATCTTTTGCAGAGTAGGCATTTTCTCCCAAGAATGGGGTGAGACTTTCCTTAACAGAGAGTTTTTCTTCAGTTAAAGGTGTAGAATGTCTTGGCATATGTGGTTCATTATTCTTATGAATTTGTTCCACACTTGCAATTATTTCATTCTTCAACTTCTGTCTTTCACTGTCACTTTTTGCTAAGTGTATAGCAAATTGATTGGTATTCTCAACTATTTTTAAGACTTGGTCTTGTAAAATTATAAGTTGATTATTCACTTTAAAAATGGAAAATTCTTCCATCTCATCATGCTGAACTTGGCACATGTTTTCAATTCTTTTGCAAGAATTGGTAATTGAGTCCAGTCTGGCATGTGTCACTTGGTGCAATTCAATGTATGTGTTGTCATTTTTCTTTAATTCAACTATATCTGATGCAATTTTAGTTAAATTTCTATCAAGTTTACAAATTTCTACATTAATACTAGTCTGTACACCAATTATTTGCGTGGAAAGTTTCTGTTCATCCTTTCCTGCTCCTTGGCTGTGAATTCTATCAGAGTTCTGGCCATATTGAAGACACTGTCCACGGCTGAAGGCTCCAATTTGGGGATCCTGTACCCTTGTGGGTAAGGTCTGTGCCAATTGGCTTTGCCTTTTCCTTTGCCTTGATGGTTCTTGGGACCTTTCAGCTTCTTCTGAGGTCCCTTGGGCTTGTCCTTGGGCACTTCTGGAGCTGGTTTGGAGCTGGTAGACGCCACTGGTGCCTCTGTCTCCAAAGCTGGAGTCATTTCCAACTCTTTCTTCTGGTCTATAGATAAAAGACTTTGGTTCTTCAACCAATTCTTTATCTTTTTGACCTTGTCTTTGCAAGACAGGGGGGTCCATCCTCCTAAGAGTTCTATGGTCCTCTCCTGACCCAGAAAGCTCTTGATGTGTAAGTAGGAGTTCATGGCCCCCTGCCAAAGGCTTGGGCATATTTCCCATTCCTCTTCCTTGGCTGCTCTGAACCAATTTTTGTACTGGCATTGATATATTTCTATTGCTGCCACTTGAAAATGGTTCAGCCCTGGAAATAATATCATGAATTAGTTCAGGCTCAGAATTCACGTCAAAATCTGTTGGTACAGACCTTGGGGAATGGGGGCAACTCTGGCATCCTCCAGATGTGTCTTTCTTGTGGAAGATTTGGCACTTCTGGATTTGCTCTTGCCTCTTCCTTGTCCACATCCATCTGGTTGGACTGAATAGTTGTTTCCATTTCTGGTATGCACCATTTTCATGTCAATTTAAAGATAAAAAGTGAAAATATAAGATAAAATACACACCTTTTGGTGGTAATTTAGCCTTTTCTGAATTAAATAAGGTGCCTCTTTTAGCAATTTGCACCTCAATACTTTCTTCAGCTTCTGCTTCTGAAGATTCAGGACTATTGATGTATCTTTTACTGAGTCTGTTGCCAGCTGCACAGTATTTGATTAAAGACACTAGAAAAAAATTATAAAAAAGAGAAAAAAAAAATTATTTTTTATACCTTTTAAAATATTTTTAAAGATTTTTTATAAGTTTTATATTTTTTGATATTAAAAAAATTATTCTTTTTAAAGAAAAAAAAATTAAAATTTAAGATTTTGAATGAAAATTAATTCAGAGTAACTCAAAGAATAATTTTATAAGTTTTTGGATGTGAAAAAGCCACGTGTAAAACAGTATAAAATTAAACCAAATTCCTCAATGAAAAAGATTTCCAAAACAATTTCAAAAATAAGAATTATTTTAACTTTAAAATGAAAGAAAAAATTATTAAATTAATATATTTTAGAGCTTAAAAATATATTAATTAAGGGTACAAGGTTCAAAAAACACGGCCAGGCCCCCAAATGTAAGATGTGACTATGAAACTGATGATAATATTACTATTAATCAACAGTACTATGTCTGTTCTTATGAAATATAATAATAAAATATTATTATAACCACAATTAAATAATTAAAGAATTATTTCTTTCATGTGTTAAGCACTACTAGTGATTTTAACAGTGAGCAAGTAATTGTCTACAAGAATCAATTACAAGAAAAATTTAATAATAAAAACTTCTTTTTATTAAAATAATAAAATTATTTTAATATATAATTATCTTTTGAAAGAATAATGATAAAGATAATCCTTGAAGAAAACTATTACTAGAGAAAAACTTTAAGAATTGAAAATAAATGACTCACTCATACTCCAAAGAACTTATTGATAGATAAAAGTAGAGAAATTTGACGTAGAATGGTGGATTTAAGGGATCAAAATAATTTATAGCAGGATTACAACAATATATAGTTGGATTCTATGACTTCACGTCCTTCTGATTGATTCTGAAAGATTTAAAACACTTAAGAATAGTTTAACTAATACCTACTTGTTGGTAACAATGATATAAAATGATAATAAGATGATGATGATACAGAAAAAACAGCAAGAAGAGGCTTCTTTTAAGTTAACAACAGCTCACAGAGGCATGCCATGGAGCAAACTGAAAAACCAGTGAGTGAGAAATCAATAAACCTTTTTGGATTAATGATTGCATCATCTGTTGTCACATAAGATTATCATAATTACTTAATTGATGCTTTTATGTGGCTACCAACCCCAATATGATTAGGAATAAAAGGAGTAACATCTGTAAATCTTCTTTTGTTCCAAAATAATCATTGATTTCTCAAAGTTATCAATTTTTTTGCCAATTTCATCACAGGTTTTAATTACTGTGAATTTTTGAAGATTCAGAGTTTCACGTAGAATGGTCAAAAATGGACTGTAAGTAAAGCTTTTAATTTTATTAGTAAAACTGTAATGCTTTTTGGTTGTACCATAGATGATACAGTTCTCCATTGGTCCTGAAAGCTTCAGAAGGATTAATTAAGAATTGTATTTTTAATGAATTTTTGAACTTTTTACCTCATTTCTACGTAGAATTGCAAATATCAGTGTTTCACTGGTTGCTATGAGGTAAATCAATGGATACAAGTCCAAAAAGGGTTTTAATTACTCTTTTGGGGTTTATCCATGGAAAGTCATTAAGAATTGACGTGGTTACAGGAGTCTAAGTAGCTCTTTACCTCCTTGGCACGTCAAAATAGCAGGTTATTTGCTATTTTCTTAAGATTTACAGTAGTTGTGACATGGTAACCAAGTTCCCAAAGAGGTTTAGTTTACCAATTGGGTCAAGATCAGCCATGGAACCAAGCCTTGGAGCTATCCACGTCTCTGAGTCCTCAGAAGTTGGGTACCCTGGCTCTCTTTGATGTCTTTTGTCCCCCTTGCCTATTTTTTATATCAAAATAGTAATTTAAGCTTAAAGTGAGATATCCACTATGGGTGTACCAAAAGTCCATGTAAGAATACCATGATATTCAGTGCTCAAAACATGCATAACACTATTCTTAGTGTATATGTAACATGGGATTTCTCACTTTCCCATTATGTTGGCGTGAAATTAAGAAAAACAAAAATTTTCACAGATCTTTTATGTGGTATTGATGATGTGGTATTGAAGTATTTTCCATTTTACCACCTCAAAGAGTTAATTTGAGCTTATTCACTCTATGGAGCTACCCTAGGTGAATTTCTGTGTATAATCCAAATCTGGCCTTAAATCCATGGATTTACTTACTCAATAAAAAGTTATTTATCTTTTCTGAAATCAAAAATGATGAATTTTGAATATATGCATGATTTATGAGTTTTGTATAATTCAAAATTTCTTTTTAAGATAATTGTGGCCTATTTGGGTATGTAAAATATACCTCAAGGCTCACAAAAGATCATAAAAGAAGCCAACCAAGTGAATCCTCAATTCACTGTTTCAACCTTCCAGAAAAGGAAATGGAATTAGTAAAGGATATGACCACCAATATCCACGGACAGGTGAGGAAGAAAAAGAGAAAGGGTGCTGAATGACTGACTTAAGATTATCAGTATTAACTTTAATAAAGTAAAAGAAAATAAAGATAATAATAAATCCAATATATTAATTAAATGGGGAAAAAGTCCCCAGGTGCTGAAAGGTGGCCAGTATATGTGAAAAACTGAAGGACTGATCCTGGAAGGTGGATCACTGGCTTTATTGTCTGAATTGGGCCAATACAGTTCTGGCCATCTTGAAATTGAACTGTCTGAACGAATTACCACAGTGGAAGATTGAATTGGCCCAACTGGGCCAAGGACATACAGGTTGATTGATTGACGCCTGTATGGACTAATTGAGTTGTTGAAGGAGTATTGACATAATTGATGTCTTGACAAGTGATTGAATTGATGTAATATCTCTTGAGAATTGCCCCTTTTGAATAATCCTGAATAATTTACCAACCAAAATCCTGCAGATACAGGTGGTTGGGGTCCTTGGAGAGTCTTCTGATTGCCACCATAAATTGTCAGACTGATGAGTTGAATAATCCTCCTTCGAAATGGGTGTTGGCTTTTGAGCCCATGATATGAAAAGACGGAAATGGGTTCTGAAAGAGTCACCATTGAATTGCTCAGCAAAAATGGTGCATAATGGTATATAATACCATATATGCACCACTCCTGCAACCTTGAGTATGGGGTTCACGGAGGAATGGAAGGAATCGTCCTTAAGTTGAGGGGAATGCTTTCTGATCTGGTTTGGTGGCCTCTGTTGGTTGCCAGAGGTCATGGCTGGAAATATGGTCCATGGCCAAAATTGGGTCCTACGGGTTCTATGGCCATTTTGGTGTCCATGGGATTGATGGCCAAAATTGGCTCAGGTGGGTCCAATTGTGGTTTGTCACCCACCTGGCTTTGAGGGCTAGATGCTTGCCCCCTTTGGCCTCATTTAATTAGGCCAAAAGGGGCCTAATTGGCCTACACACCGCGAACCGTGAATTATGGCCCACAGGACGTAGAAGCCGTAGGGGGCCTAAATGGCCCAAAAAGGCCATTTAAGCCTAAACCCCCTTAATGAAAAGGGGTGGCCCAAAGCCAATGATGATGGCTAGGGGGCCTGGAGGCCCCTAGAAGACAAAAGGACCCCCCAGGCCAAAAATCAAAGATAAAGGCCTAGGGGTTGGTGAGGTGGAAATTGGCCAAGGAGGCCAATGATGGCAGGATATGGCCTGAGTCCAAGAAGAGGTTTTATGTCCAAATGGCCATAGAGTACCAGAGGGGACCAATTGGCCATAAAAGATATGGTGTGGCCAATTGGCCCCAACTTGGTTCCAGGTTAGAATTGCCGCAACACCCATGGAGGAGGGTCAATCTTTGTGGTTGTGACAAGTACCTGTATTGGCCAGACTCAATTCAATCATTCAATCCTCTCATGAAAATTCTCTCTCTGGATCAGGGCTGGTGATTCTCACATATACCAGCCCCTCTTTCTCCCCCCTGGGGACGTTTCCCCAGTTAATCAATTTAGTTTATTTATTATTTAATGAATATTATTATCCTTATTTTGGGTATTATCTTTATTTAATATCAAGTTAGTATTTGCGTTTTCTGTCTTTTCCTGTACAGTATGAGCTGGGTGGCCATATCCTTATTAACCCTTCTCTTTTCATTCTGACAGGTTGAAACAGTCTACTTGGACTTGTTTGTGGTTGGCTCTTTTATTCTTTACTCTTGTTTTTTTTGTTGCTGTTTTCTTATATTCTTTATTTTAGTAATTCATCTCTTTGCACTCTTAAGTGTATTCTTTCTTACCATATCCTGAGCCCTCCATAAGTGAGTCCCAGTTTACTGAGTTCCAGGCCCTCTTCACTTAGAAGAGCCCCTGTGACACAAGACTACTGAGACTTTCACTACTAAAACACCACTACTATTCTAGATATCCTGCTAGTTCAGGGAATTGTGGTGATCCTGGATAGTGGGAACTTGTTCCCTTTTGATGATTGGAAAAATGAGGGAGGAAGGACCTCTATTTATAGCTTTTGGGCCTCCATAGAGCTTCTCAAAACAGAGTACTTAGAAAAAAATATTGCTGAGAGGTTTTAGCTGGTGAGATGTGTAATTTTGATGTAGCAATGTGTTTGCTGAGAGAATCATGCTGTGGTGCTTTTTCTTATCAAAATCATGTGATGCAATGGAGATAATTTAGCTGGTGAGATTTTCTCTTCTTTTTTTTAAGTCATGTGAGGTCATTGAGCTAATATTTCTGGTGATGTTTTCTTGAAGGTGTGGAAAGTATTTTTTGTTTCTATTAGTTTTGTATGTTCTGAGAGAATTATGCTGGTGGTACGTTTTCTTATCAAAATCATGTGATGTAATTGAGATGATTTGGCTGGTGATATTTTTTTTAATTAATGTGAGGTCATTGAGCTAATATGGCTGGTGATGTTTTCTTGAAGGTGGGGAAAGTATTTTTTGTCTCTATTAGCTATTTATGTTCTGAGAGAATTATGCTGGTGGTACTTTTTCTTATCAAAATCATGTGATGTAATTGAGATAATTTGGCTGGTGAGATTTTCCTTTTTCCAAGAAAGTGGGTAAAATACAGCTCCTGACAATTGAGCTTTCTTCTAGTCATATAATATATATGAGAAAATTATGCTGGTGTTTCTGTTTCTTATCAAAATCATGTGATTTCTTTGAGATAATTTAGCTTCTGAGGGTTTTCTTGGAAGTGGGGAAAGTGGTTAAAATAAAGGTTTTTCTATTGAGTGCACCGCCATTATTTTTGAAAAAGGTGGGGAAATTGGTATTTCCGATTGTAATTGAATTTCTTCTGGTTGAAACTCTAATCTTGTTGATTATGCCCTAGAAATTCTTTACAATTTTATTTACCTAGTTCCAGAGTTCTGAAATTTGCTTTCCACTTGCGGAGTTATTCCCATTTGTGGAGCCATTCCCTAATTCCTATTTTCCATTTGCAGAGCCATTCCTGCAATTTTATTTCCATTTTCAGAGCCATTCCCACAATTTTATTTTCATTTCCAGAGCTATTCCGCAATTTCTATTTTTTATTTTTAATTATTTGGTAAGCTTGAGACTGGTATAATTGGTATGGAATACCACAATGCATCTGTACAAAACTCTTGTACATGGCATCCTGTGCCATATTTAATGATAACCATATCAAAAAAGAAACCATTGTGTAGAACCCACACAGAGCTACACACCGAACCAATTTTGAGGTTGATATCCCAAAAACTGACAAAGTTATGGCTGTTGTAAGGTAAAAATCCCACACTTTGGCCGATACAGCCTTACCATGGGATAATATCCAAAACTATGATTATGAGATGTCAAACAGACAAAGAAGCTTGTTTTTCAATTCAATACCTCATATTTCATGCAATACTGGGGTCCCATACAGGTTCTGCACATCATTCTACGCATCATACACGTCAGAATCAGGCCATGTGGTCCCCAGATCAAATTTCCACCTTGTATTGGTGAAAAATTTCTAGATGTGGTTTCAAAACCACATCTGAGCCCAATACAGGCTATACAGGCCTTTTGAAAACCACAAGCCTGTCCTTGAGAGTGAAAAATATTCACTTCCTCTACATGAAAAAGTTTAGCAGCCTTTTCAACCTATTTCATGATAAAAGGAGGCCTTTTTCTCTCCAGAAAATGAATCCCCATCCTGCTCTTAAATTCCTACATAGTACAACTGTCAAAAACAGTTATACTCTTGGAAAATCATCAGGTTATACTTTAAACTTAACTATTGTATCTCTTATTCTAGTAATCCAACTGGCAAGACTGCACCCATGGCTTTCAGAAGCGCTCACAACCACTATATCATTATAGTAAAGCCCTTATTATCTTATTTTAAACCCTTATTACAATCAAAAAATCTTTTTATTACCACTTTTACCATGTCACAGTCATAGTTAAAGCCTGTAAATAAAATAATACACCTTTATCATAGACTCAGTCTGACAAAAGAGGTCTCCTCTTGCTGTTTTTTCCAAATCATCACATTATTCAATTATACCATTATTACCAACAAGTAAGTATTAGTTAATCTTTTATTGAGTGTTTCATTCTTTCAAAATTACTCAGAAAGATCTTAAATCATATAAATAATCTACATATTTTTGTATTCCTGTTTTAAAATCAATTTTGATCCTTTAAATCCACAATTACCCATCAAATTTCTCTACTATTATCATTCAATAAGTTCTTTGGATTATTAGTGATTTTTTTGTCTTAACTCTTAAAGTTTTTCTTCAAGAATTATTTTCATAATTATTCTTGCAAAAGATAATTATATATCAATATAGTTTCATTATTTCAATAAAGAAGTTTTTATTATGAAATCTTCCAGTAATTGATTCTTGTAGACAATTACTTCTTACTGTTATAATCACTAGTAGTGTATAACAAGTAAAATAAATAATTAAGTAATTAATTATTTAACTGTAGTTATAATAACTTTATTATTATATTTCATAATAACAGTCATAGTACTGTTGATTAATAGTCATATTGTCAACAGTTTCATAGACAAATCTTACAAACACCCTCTAACTCCCAGACAAATCCAAATAGCCTCACTCTTCTAATTGGGCTAAATATTTATTACCATCCCTGATGTGATAGCCCGCTCCCTTTCCAATCTCATAATAGCCATTGCTTTCCCTCCACATTGTTCTTGCTAACCTTCTTGAGCATTGCATGGACATCCCCACTAGGGTCGTGCTTTCGTTGTCCTGTGCTGGATCAGTATAGTGAAAGAATGTACTACTTGTCCACACAACCTGAATGAGCCCATGACATTTTTATTGATTAATCCAAAAATGCTCATTTGGGAAAACCAATTTTCCCCCTGTTCACAACTCTGACGCATCTTTTTGAATTAAGCCAGTCTGCTTATCAGCTCAAAAACACCATGCCAAAGCATAAAATGATTCATCCTTATCAACATGAGGCACATTTGGAATCCGTTCATGGTGAAAGTGAGTGTGGAATAAAACTCAAATGCACCCTGATTTTCAGAAGTATTTGCTTCATAGTTGACTTGATCAAAGGAGGGGACCCCAATGACTTGGAGCAAGTTTGCATCTTTTGAAATAATTTATCACCAACATCTCATAAGGATTGACCTAGAATGAAACCCACTAGGCTAATATTTGCACCTTGGTTCTGCCATTAATATTTTGTGTCTTCAATTCTCCCAAGGCTTTGGTAAATCCCAAATTGTTTGTTCATTGTGCTACATTTGTGCCACCCAATAGCAAACATAAATCGCTCCAGTAATGCCCCATTTGTTGCAATTGGGTCTGTGGATTTGCTATGGCAAAATAAGATATGTGATAATTCATCCCATTGATTGACCTCAACATCACTCATTGTTGTGAATGGTCTTAATTTGACAAGGGCAATGAGTAATCTGGTTGAGGAGAAAATTTCAACGTGGCAAAAGTGAATGTGTTTGCTCTAATTGACATCCACAACCCTCCAAATCTCACTTGAAGACATATTTGCTGATACTGGCATTGATATTTGTGCTGTTGGTCGAGTGGAGGAAAAAAAATATTCTTTCAGGTTGTGAGCCTGTGAGGTATGCATGACATACCCATCAGGCCACAAATGATTTTATAAACAGTTAATTTTGTCTTAAACAGACTTTTTAGTTGAATTTAAAATAAAAAATAATAAAAAATAAGTATAACTTTTTTTTGGATGAACAAAGTTATAAATATTATGTCATTTTTGGATTCTACACCAAAAATAACCTAGGGTACACCTATAGGGTGTTATACCCAAAACCACTTATTTTTTATGTTATTGGAAGATTTAAGAATCTCACAGTACCAATGTAACTTTTTTAACATTTTTTTAAAATTGTTAAATTTAAGCTTAATTAAGCTTAAATTTAAAGTTGCATAAGGTTTATTCAAACTTACCAAAATTTTAGTTAAAATTGAGGTGTGGTGTATATTTACTGAATTGGCTAAGGATTTGCCATACAGAATGTAAATCCTGCGTGAGCTCAATTTAAAAGGGTTTAAGGCCATAGTATGGCTTTAAATAAATAAAAGGGCAAAATCCACGCAGAAAGGTGGGACAAAGGAAAAAGACCAAATAGAGCTGGGGTACCCAACTTTTTGGGTCTGCAAGGATTCAATTAAGGTTGTCCACCTGTATTGGAGGATTTTCAACCTTATTTAAACTTTAAGATTAGACTTTGATCCAACCTTAAGGTTTAAACTGGTTTCATCCCACATTGGACAGGAATCTCAAGCTGCCAAAGGGTAAATCCCAATATGCAGGCTTGAAATCAAGGTTTTAAGAACTTTCAGAGCTTAATTAAGCTTAAAAACCTTAAATAAGCTTAAAACCTTAAAGTTTCAAGCATTAAAACCTTATCAAAACTTAAGGTTTGGTGTGTTTTGCTATTTTACGTGGAAAAATCGCAATAACTTCAAAAATTCATTAAAAATCCAATTCTTAATGGATTTGCTTGAAAATTTCACACAACTTAGAATTTAATATTATCAATATATAAATTAAATTTTAAGTATCTTTTATAAATAAATTTCCTGGGTAATTAGCCTGGAAATTTACTCTTTTAATTAAAATCAAAGAAAGTTATGATTTCTTTAAAAATTAATTAAAAATTGAGTTTAAGAGATTTCTACTTGAAACTCTATTTTTAAGTTGTTCATGTGATGAACTTTAATATAATTAACCTTTTTTTTTCATTAAAACTTAAAATAGTTAAACTAAATGAGGATTAAAGTTACTTGGAGTTAAGAATAACACTGGTAACTTTAAATTGGAAGTAAAAATAAGTTGCCTTAAGTTAAGAACTTTGTTTTTAAGTATGGTTTTTCAGTTTTGACCTGAGAACGCCCTCTATAATCATTATGAATCATGAGAGCTGCTCTTAAGACATAAAAAGAGTCTTTTCATCACTGGTTTTGTCCATATTCATTATCAATCCAATCATATTAGACATTTAAACAGGTAAAGTTTCATTATTTATAAAATCTTATTATTAAAGTAATTCTCAAGTTATTTTATTCTTTATTAATTGTAAATTAAAGAATTGAAGTCATAGAATTCAGATTATTGTTGTAATCATCAATAATATATTTTATATTATAAAATTATCATCTTAAATATCTTTTAAACCCACAAATTCCTCTCAAAAACTCTTAAATCTTGAATTTTATCATAAAAAGTTGTTTTATCTTTAAATTTATTGATTTTTGGCGTGTTTTTAACTTATAATTATTATTTAATATAATAACTGTTGTTGTTTGACTTGTTGTATTAAATAAATATTATAAGTAAGTTTTTCTCTAAAGTTCTATAATTTTTTTATCTAGTATTAGTTTTTTTATATAGAATTTTATTCTATAAAAATTATTTCTGCAGAGTGTGTGTTATAATTCTTTTATAAATAATATTTATATTATTTATAAAGTGGTTAATATTCATATTTCCATGTGTAATTGTCTCATTAAGAGCTTTACATTTCTTATTGTTGTAACTGTCAGTGACTATAACAATAATAGAATAATTATAATTTATTCTAATTATTATTTTTTTTTATTATTATATTTTTATAATAATAATTAAAATTATTTTTTTTATATATAATTATTTTTAATAATTATATTTAAATTTTTGGTTGTAATATTTTATTATACTATATTTTTCTACTGAGGACAGTCATAGTACTCTTGATATTTTTACTATTATCAAGAGTTTCATAGACAAACCTTACAACTTGGCTTATTCACACTGTACCCAATGTCAAAATAGTAAGTTCTTTGTGGCAATGTGCAATAATGGGCTTTGCTTGTCACAATTGCATGTCTCTGTCACTAAATTTTGAGGCAGTTACTTCACTAGCAAAATTGCTAATGAATCTGAGTGATTTGCATTTTTGTAGACTAAATATCATGAAATAACGGCTTTATCACTACAAGCAGTCCACAGGACATAACTTTGTTATCATACAATCCACAGTTACCTTCTATTTATTCTTCAGATGTAATCAATTTTCCATTATCAAAACCAACAGCTTTATAAATATTGAGATGTGGCCAATCTGGTAGGAAATTCACATCAATCTTCAAAGTTTTTAAGATTAGAAAGTTATTGTTCAGTATGCTAGATGGCTCAGAGACTTGTAAAATGTTATTAATAATACCAAATTGTCGTGAGTTGCCCCTCAGAAAAGATATCACACTGTTGCTGAAATTTTTGGATTCAGTTGAAAATATATTGTTCCCAATATTAATGTTTGAAACTGGAAAATACCAAGGTGAGACAATCCTTGAAGTGGGAGGACTTGTGGATTGCACAGTAGTGTCTAAGCTGATCCAATCAACTATTTCCCTTGTTGCATGAAAATCCTTTAAGTACTCAACCAGGCAATCATAATTTTCTTGGTCATGGAAGGATGGTTTGTTATATTTATGGTGATTGAACAGGGCAGGTGGCTGTGATTCGAAAAGCTTTTTTATTTCACATGGCACGGATGGGGATTTCAGGAGAACGGAAAGGTTGGAACATCGACAGATATGTTGAAGTAAGGTTTTATCTATATCATCTATTCAGAGTTGCAAGAAGTTAGTCTTATTCAGTTCAGGTGTTTAATCAATGTGAACATATTGATCTTATTAATTGACATACATATTTTGTTATTTGTTGGCATTTTTGCAAATACTCCAATCAAGCGATCATAACCCCATGTGGCTGAGGCTTGTGCTGGGCCCCAACGTTGGAAGAGTTCGGGAATATGATCAGCAAAATGATGATTTGGTTTACTTTTCTGTTTTGTGAACAGGAGTTGATTGGAAAGGCAGAATTTTTTCCAATGTTCAGCAAATGCAGTCGCATCATCTATTGAAACAGTCCAACTTGTGGCAATGTTGATAGCACTAATCAAATGCAATGTATTCTTGGTTAGTTCATTTGCAAGTTCTTCTGACTGACCCATTTTTCTTTGAATGTTGGCGGATTGGTGTACATCTAATGACATCTGTTGACTGAGCATTAAAAATGGAATATAGACCTTATATAAGAGAGCCCATTCAGCGGCTTTTAAGCTACCATGAGAGGGGGAAGCCATGTTGCAAGGTACTCTTGTCCATGATGAGGGAATTATCGTCTCAGATATGATTTGTTGGAGATGCTCCAGAGCCTCACCCTTGATCTGGTGATCACTCAGTGCAGTGATATCCAATTCAGAGGGGATGTAATCCGCATCAAATGAAGGAATCTCCGCAGAGCCACTAGATGGATGTTCCGTGTGAGGGGTGGGCATTGGGAAGTAGTTTTTTTGGGTGGAAGTAGTGGGGAGTGGCTCATTTATTATTTTTGCTGCGTCTCTTCTCAGGGAGCAGGCCTCTCTCAATGTGATTTTATCAAGAGAGCTGTTGGAGGTCATGGAATCTGAGTCTGAACTGTTGGGGTCATTGGATTTCCTGCGGGACCTTAGGTAAATTTTTGATTTGGACTCTGGAATGCACAATTTGAAAGTTGCATGATCCTTCAAAATTCCCAGTATTAAATTATGCATTATGTCAAGATTAACCATTCTGGTTGCATCCCAATACAGAAGGTCTTCTAAAACTGAATATCGCACTCCATACTCAGAGAAAATTGCTTGTCTTTGTGGTGGGGTTGCCCAAAGCCATTTGGCAATGGTTGATTTATGATTTTGATATGAGCGTGTGTAGTGAAATTGAGGACCAATTTCTTCAATTTGAGCTTTTTGAATGGTGCAAAAATTACAAAAGTGGTTGCCTGAATGGGAAATAAATCCAGTAAGCTTGCGCATGGCAACCACATCCGCAATGGCTGTGAGAATGGCGACACGGATAAAGGATCCTGAAGGGCCTGTTGAGGTGGGTGAAAAATGGTAACCTTGCCATAGTTCTTTGAGCTCGTTGATGAGTGGCATTAATAGGTAATTCAATTGAAGGGAAGTCGGCTCCTTTGTACCAGGGATGATTCCTGCAACATAGACATTCTCTGGCTTCAATCTTTCACTTGGGGGGAGATTAAGACAAATAAGCATGATAGGTCCAATGCTGGCCAACCGGGTGGACTTTCCATGTGCATTAAACCAGTCCACATAAATGGAGAAGGCCAATGCACCAGGAATGGACATGAATGGGGGTCATGGATATTTCTAGTGCCAGTGAAGCGTCTCCAGACCAATCCATCCCAGACGTCACATTTTGGGGAACCTTCAGGAGTTTGGGATTGTTGATGTTGATGCAGAATTTCCATAATTCCAGCCCGCTGGAGAAATATGGCAAGCCAATTTTTGAATGGTTGATAAATTAAATGTTTTGTTGGGATAAATGTTTGCTTCATGTTGGTTGTGTTTTGGGTGCGGGGTCCAAATGAATAGATGAATTTGCCTAATGATTGTGTGCAAGGGGGATCATGATCATTTGGGTCATTATGGCGTTGACAGTGGGGTTGGTCAGTTGTGACTGATTCAGTAAGGCCATTAAGAGAGAAACATTGAGGACAGCATATATAGTTTTGAATCACTGGTTCCAATTGGAGATGTTCAAATATGGTACTCAGATCTTGAGGTATATGGAATGCAGGAGTGGGGGAACCACCGGAGCTTGAGATGCTGGACTTGATCAGCAGGTTTAGGGCGGGGTTTAGAATGCGTGAAGCCCTGCAGGGTATATTATACTTTAATGATAGAATGGCAGATATTATCATTCCAAGGTCTTGTGGGGGAAGGGTTTGACTGCTGCTGTATGGTTTCTGTGCAGTTGAATTGAGACCCGGTGCTGTGGAGAAGGAGCTTTGGGTCAATGGTGAATAATCAGCTGGGAATATTTTATCCAATAGAAGTTGTGGGTACTCAGATCCTGATGCAGAAGTAGGGATGTTTGGAAGAGATTTGGGTGCAATGGTTGATTTGAGCTTTTTAATGTGCTGTTTATATTGGAAAGGTGTGAAGGCAGCTCCATGCCTATCACCCTCAGGGGAAGAGTGTGTTTGAGTTAAGCAGTGTTTACACATGCATATACACATTGAGGAATAGCGGCGGGTTGTCATTGTTGCATAAATTGGGAGTACGGTTGGTTTGTGTATAAATATCTATGGCTGATGTGAAAGTGTTTAGGAGTGTTATTAATTGGAAAAAAAATTGAGTGATTATTTATGAAGGGGGAGATGATTTGAGCCATCTGAGAATTTTATCCCATTTGTAATGGTGCGTGAGCTGCAGCTGATAGAGTGTAACATGTCTCATCTGGATGGAAGAATTGGTTAGGAGTTTAATTGGGTAAAATGCCATGCTGCTCAATGCTCATACATATTCTATTTTATTTACACATGGCAATACTACGGTTTTGACCCTTGAGGGGCGTTCCAATAGGGATGTGTCAACATTGATTTGAAGGGATTGACATTCAAACCATGTACGCTGGCATGCCATTGTACATGGCTTAAACCTTATTACAGACATAACAATATAACTCTATTACATAAGGGGTTGGAGTGCAGCTAAAGTCTTGGTATTTGGTTTGAGTGCAGCAGGCCTTTAATTGGTTGGAATGTGATTTGGATTGTCTCACCTTTCTTGAAAAGGTGATGTCTCTTTTGTGGTTAAATCCTTCATGAATATACCCCTTTACAGATGTACGATGCTGTGGAATTTCAATGCATATATTGGCAGTTTGGATAATTCACAAAATGTGACAATGGGGAGGCGGAAATGTTACCAAATATGATTACTTATGGATTATGGGTCCCCTTTGAGATCAAGGGAATATTACATTATGTGGTGGTAGGCCGTGCAGGGTGGTTTCCGACAAAAGCGGAGGAGCTCAAGAGGAGGTAGGGAGGATTCTCCTAAAAAGAGGCTTATTAGACTTCCAATAAGACTCTTTTTTAGAAATATTCATAGAATATCTCTATTCTAAATTTGAAAAGATTTCATCTCATATCATTCTATTTTATCATAATACTGAGGTGTTTTATCTAGTTAAAAATATTAGTGTACTTTTTTGGCCCTTATGTCACCTTCCAAGTCACATAAATCCCGTTCTGGTTCTGTTCATGACTCAGATAGTGAATCTAGCATAGAATATGTTCAAACACAGTCACCATTGAGTCTCAACATTCCTCTCACAACCCCTATCACATCCTCAATGAATGTATCAGGTCTTAACATTGATGTGGGAAATCCAAAGGCTCCAACTTCAAGCACTTGGTTGATCCCAAATATTTCCGTCACTCCAATTCCCCCAAATCCCACTAATACACAAACGCATGTGTCTCAGGGGCCAGAAGGCACACCTCAAATCTCATGAAACGCTAATCCCCAATCAAAATTTCCACGTGAGTTCCTCCTTAATCCCAGTCGGAATCCAGTCACATCCCAGGATCCCTTTGGCCAAAGTAAACAGCCAACCCTCAATATTCCATCAGGATCTCAGGTTCATGTGGGTGATGAAAGGCACATGGATGGGGGGCAACAAAAAAGACCATTGGAGAATGTAACTTGGAGTGGTCTGTCGGAGGGAAATCCAGGATTGACGCTTCATCAAAGTAAGTCATTTGAATTTTGGAGTATAAAATTTTTCACAATTTGATATTTTTGTTTCATGGGTTAGATATGGCACCTAAAGGCAAGTCAGTCCAATCTCAGGAGCCAATTGAAGATTGTGAGTATGACCAGCCTTCATTAATTTTTTGATGTGTTAACTGATGATGTGCATGGCAGGTGATGAACTTTATGCATCTTCACCTCTGGTCCATAAAGAGAAAGTCACTGGACGTCATCATCCATATGGCTTTAAACCAAGAACAGCTCATGCCAGTTCATCAAGAGAAAAAATGGTGGATGATGAGGATGAGAACATGTCTCCGACTCAAATGGAAACAAATGATGAACCAAGGAGGTGCAATTTCACGGCGCATGAGCATGGCACTCAGTCAAATAGTGAGTTCACCCATCCTCAAATGCCCCTGGCCCAGAGTATGCTTGAACAATCCAAGGTCAGACAGCAAAGGAACCAGGCTCGTAAAGCTCACAATGTGGCGAAACGTGCAAACCAGAAGGAGCAACAAAAATGGCTGAAAGCAGAACTTCCAGAGAATGTCCATGTAATGAGATCAGCAGTACATGCCCATTGCCTGTTCCTGCTCAAAGTTAGGGATAAGGATTTTTCCTCACTACCAGCACCACCAAGCACAGAAGAGCGTGAAATTGCAATTCAAGTGGCTGGTCATCTCAGATATGTCCCCGAGGATGTTTTCAATGAGCCATCAACACAGGTTTAGTCTCAGGGTTTCCAAAGCTACTGCGAAAATGAGCTCCACAAGCTAGGACTAAAGAGATTCACTTGGAACTGGGAGAGCTCATGGCAACATCTGTTCAATGAGCTGATGTCTATGGTGTTTTACCGTAAATTCCGTCTCGCACTGTTCAGCACCGAGTATCATCATTACTGTTGGAACAAGGATCATAATAACTATGGGGTCGTGGCGGCTTTAATGGAGCGATATTTCACTTATTTGAAAAGAGAATGGAAGTCTATTCAAAAGAATGCGGAGTATTTGGTTAAAAAGAAGGAGAATCAAAAGCTCGCAAAGATTCGTCAAAGGGTTAGTTGATGTATCTCTTCTTCATTGGGAGCAAAGACTGATGATTATCTACTTGATTATGTGCAGAACTGTGAGCGCCGTCGTGAATGGTGTGATACGGCTAAATTTCCCATTCTAGCATCATATCTCAATGACCCTTGAGTATGTTCAGATACTGAGGAGGTACTGGAAAATGGCTGTCAAGTTTACTGCAAAGTGGGATTACGCTGGCGCTCTCATTTATTTAATGAATTGGTATTAAAAATGGATCAAGACATAGAGTTTTGGAATTGCATTAAAAAAACGGTAAAAAACTATTGATAGATTTCCAGAATTACGATCGACAGATGATGGTGATATTCCGGAAGGCTTATCATTTCAGCTATTTGATCAAGATTGGCTCAAAGGCTGTATTAAGATGCAGACTAGCGCCCTCAAAATACTTGACATGCCAGTTATTAGGCCAAATGGTGATGCTCTGCAATAACTTAGTAATATAAATTTATAGCACCGTTACAAATTAACATTTTGTGAATTATTTGTGCAGGTGTAATACAATCTGATTATTATTTCTTAAAGATGCAACAACTTGCTAAATATGTCAGAATATAGACAATATGAGTTGGACTGTATCACCGTCTCCCTTAGAAATAATACTCTATTGCTCATTTTAATTGAGGAAATATTGAAGGAGTTCGATCCAGCTCATGGTGTTCATAATTGTGGACCTGTGCCAGGGTGCGCAGGTGTGATCAACTTGCTCAAACGCAAATTATATAATATCACTAAGGCTCAAGCAGTTAGTGATTTTTTCTTTTCTTGGACCTATTGGTGTTTGGAAAATGGCATTTCCATAAGGAAGGATTTTAGAATAGCAATACAATTAGGGTCAAAGATGAGGTTGACAGGTACCTTCCGCATGTTGACCTCAACTGAATGAGGAGTGATATAGTGGATGACCTTTACAGGTTGTTGTTGGCCAATACGATGGAGTCAATCAACAGCCTGAGCCTCAATGGCTGGGTTCCAATTGGGCTCCTGGAAATGTGGATGTCAGGGGCTGCAAATCAGGGCAGAATGTTTGGGGTCCCCTCACCATTAAATAGACCGTATTAGCACAAGTTATATTGAGGCCAGTTCCAGCTGCGGCAATGGATGCAATCAGTACTTCACATTCAGGATTATTGAAGAAATTCTCCAGTGCCTTCTCCTGTGCTCGTGCTGTAATTGTTCCATCAATTCGTGCTGAAAGGATAGAGTGATGGGCAAGTGCAATACCAATTCTACAATATAGAAAAGTCAGATGGATGAATATTAGAATTAACGCACAAATCTAGAAACTGGGTCCATTGGGTATAAACCACCGATTTGGTTGGACCACACCTTGTTTGTTTGTTCTTCATTAAGCTTTGTAGGAGGTGTGCAATTTTACTACTCATCATGCATGTTTCCACATCCACAATAGTTCGTGTGATTGTTGGGGAGTTATCCTGAGTGCTCCTGCCCTCGGGGTCTTCCAAATCCGCCTCCGCAATTGTGTTAAGCATGATGTGATGGTTACAACATATTCACAGATTATTAATATTTCTGAAAAATTCTCCTGGTCCTTTGCTTTTGGATGATAGGAATTCTTCATATATTGTGGAATATTCTTGCTGCATGGTCGGGTTGAGTGGGAGCAGCTCATAATGATGGCTAATAGTGGGGAGGGATTCGAGATGTGTGGTTTTGGTGCGGCGCAAACTTAAATGCCGCAATGCCAAATGCAAGATATCAGTGCAACCTTTGGAAAGACTACTCAGGATGAATGGTGACCAGTTATCTTGATTGGCGCTCTGGGGTTGAGTGATGAATGATATTATGCCCAAAAGGTCATAAATGGTGTTGTGAGTAGGTGTGCTCGTTAAACATATTTGACGGGATGAAAGGAGGCTATTAATGGCACGGTGAGTGGCAGTGTATTGAGAGCAAATATAGCTATAAGATGGGGCAAGGGTTATTGGATATAAAAGGTAATTTGAATCATTTAAGCTCAGCCACTCACTGTGCTTCATCCAAAATTATACAATGCCAATTGATTTGAAAAATGAATGATGTAGAGGTATTGGTTTGCTTAAATTCTTGGGTGATAGTATTGTAAGAAGTGATGATGATATCATATTTTAAGATGTTGGCTTGGGATAATGAGTGACGAGTGGGACCACGGTAGATTTTGCCATGCAGCGCTCCAGCCTGAGCATGCTTGGATATTTCTGATTGCCAGTTGGTAATTAAGCGAGGGGGGCAGACGATCATGGTGGGCATGGAGCGATGGGGGTTTGCAATCATCCGCTCCTTGGAGGTACCAATTAAAGCAATGGCCTGAATGGTTTTACCTAATCCCATATCATCCACGAGCAGTCCTCCAAGAGGGGTATTGGTCGAAAGGGATTCAAATGAGCTAACGACCTTGTTTGTAATGATGTGCCTGGCATTAAAAGTGGATCCTGGGGGTGAGGTGGCCCAAAGGTTACGGGCTGATTGGCCATTGGGGATTTCTCGATCCCAGAGAAAAGCTAATCCGGTCTTTTGATGAGGGAGGAGGGGGGTTTGAATAATGGCATGGGGAGGTCTGATCCACTGGGTAATTGTATCAGTTTTGCTTGGAAATCAATGATGAAACAGCAGGATATGAAGCTGGCGTCGAGTTTGAAGCGGGAAATGTCGGAGTAAAGAGTTGACATTGACTATGAGTATTACAGTCATATTCTTTGGGCATTTTAAGCTTGAAATCTTGTGTTTGAAATCTTTCCATTATGAATAAGATGTTTGGATACCATGTGAAGAACATCAATGCTAGATTGGGTTTCTGAGATGAGGAGGGATAATTTGCATCAGTCATAAATACTCCCTCAACAAATAATATTTGGGTAGGATTGGATTGGCAATTTTCAATCCATGCCCCACCAGGGCCACAGTGCATGAACGTTTTTGGTGCCCCAAGGAATGGTATCAATGTTTTGGAAAGGGTTGCAGGTAGAGAGCCAATAGCACACTGGTGATTGGGGAGATAAACAAATATGTTGTGTTGATTGGGCCATATGATAATCCAAGAATCTAAGTGGGAATTCTCAGGACTTAAGGCTATATCACTATTTATTTGAATACGAATATTAATCATCCCAATGCAAAGTGGTTGTGAAGGGGTTGACATGATGGCTATTTTAAATTATTTGGGGACAGTTGGAAATTATATGATCGGGAGGGGGTAGCTAAATGGAATGAAGACAAATAAGCGCAGGTGGGGAACTTATATGAGAGGCAGCAATGGGGTCAAGGGGGGATGGCCTGTGGTTACGTGCATGGTCTTGATGGGGGTGGGCCTCTTGGGCTCATAATTTTCATATCCAATTTGGGGCATATATCAAGGCAAGGTGGCCAAAATGTGGGTGCACCGATATGACTGCTGGATCTGCATCAAGTTACGAAACCTTTGGTGGAACAAGGTTGACATTAGCATATCCAAAATTGGGTGCTTTGTAGCAACTTATTGTGGAGGGCATATTAGAGCCATGCAGTCATGTTTGCTGGTGTGACAGCAAACATGGGTGCATATCTTCCCCAGGTTAATTGTCGCACAGGGACCTACTGGGCAATGTTGGCTGTTTCAAAGGGCAATCTCACTGTGGGGATGTTTGTGTGTGGGCGGGTGAGATATGTTTGGTGGCATGCCACCGAACATGACTTTGGTTTTGCCTGAAGTTTTTTGCTGACTGATGCCTACTGGGCTTCCAGGGGGGAATGTGTGGCATGATTAAAGGGGGCGCCAGCCATGAGCCGTGATCCACATATACATTCACCCCTATTGCGTTTGAGGCAGGTACTAATCCACCGAGGTTGGCATCCGGGTCTTTGCCTCACGCGTGTACAAAACTCCGGCAAAAGAGGCCACCCACCCAAGGGAATTTTTGGCTGCAAGCCAGGTGCCACAACTTGCCCGGGGTGTGTGAGAACGTGAAGAAAATGACCCGCGGTGGGAGATACCCACGCAAACATAACCAGCCTCAGCAATCATAGGCTGGGATTATTCTAATGTGGATGAGGCTGAAGCAAATCCACACTGATTGGTCTCAGGTTTCCAGGCGCAAGCAGGTGAGCGTCTGCAGTCAAGCTGACCACCCGACCAAGAAAATAGCCAGTTGGAACACTGGCAGTAAAATGTCTTCCAGGCATGTGAAATTTGCCTGTGTATGAAAGCGTGTGGCTGCCCAACAATGAGCACACGAAATGAACAAGCGGGGCCAGTCATTGTTTGCCCCAACAATGGCACTGGATTGAATCAACTGTTTGTGTATGACCCAAATATTAAGTCATCCCATTATGACCCACTTACATTAACCTGGATTACATGCGCATCTGTGCCGTAGTTAGGCAGAGCTGTCCAACAAGGTGCATCAAAGGGATGCAGGTGAGAGATATGACTCGATGGCTTGATGTGATTGCATGTTACATTGTTGAACAGCTTGTGCTCTGCCCCGCAGCATAAATTTACAAAGGTGTACTGCGTACTACAGTGTTGGCTGTACAGCTCAGGAAGGTGTAATACTACTTGAGCATGCATGCACCTTCCAATCGTTTGCATATACGTAGCTCATGTGCCACATGCTCAGCATTGTGTTTCACCCAATTTGCACACGCAAGCTGAGCATGTCATGGTCAAAAGCACCGTGTGAAAGTGCTCAGTAAAGCCATGGTCCAGACCATTTTTGCAATATTTCATTGGAAGGCTCAGTTTGGAGCACTTCACCAAAGTGTGTGAAATGCTGCACCTGGCTGAAATGTCATCTGATGCTGTGCCAAATGCTCAGATTGTGTGCATACAAAAACAACCGAGCAATGGCTCATCATGGTGCATTTGATATTGTTATATCAATAGTTGAATTACTGTGCAATTAAAATGTTCAGCCACTGAGCATTTCAATTATGACCCAAAAGCAAACCTGTGCAATGGGTCGAGGCCAGCTCACACTGTATTCACTTGTCTTACAGCCCCCCCTTTGTTAAAACACTATTACCAGGCCATACGGCCAGTAATCTCGCCGCGGTCACTTGTGACCAAATGCACCACGTTCTTTTCTGAATGGGGCATTTTGGAATTGCACCCACCATGCACATTCAACGAGGGCCTCACGACCACCCTCCTGGGTGATCGGGTGGCTATTTAAGGAAACAAAGGGGATTTGACTGAGCTTGACAATTCAATCAATAGCAATACTCAGCCAGAACCCAATTTTTGTTCTGCCTCACGCCAGCATTTCCCTTCTCAGTTGCAGCATTTGCTGAAACTGAGCTTCAATTTAGCCCACATGCCTTGAAGCTGAGACTTTTGCGGGTGCTGCAACTGCTGAGATCGTCTCAGCTTCACCATGGTATAAAAGATCATCTTCACACGACACGCCCTTCACTTTCTTTCTCACCCGCTCCACTTCGTTCAACCTCACCTGTGTTTGTCCTTCTTGTGCATATTCCCCTTGGTCTTCCTGCCTTTCTACTTTTGTCTTTTGCACTCCACTAAACCCACTCCCCTTCCTTTTGCCTGTTTGTTTATTCTGCTGATCCTTTCAGAACCTCCCTTCTATCCACCTTGTGTGTTACCTCTTTTTTTAACTTTTGTCAACATTATGTACCGATATTAATACTTATTTGTCTTCACAACTCTCTTCCAGACTTTTAAAAACTTTGGACTAGAGCACTTTTATTTTGTTTCCGTTTTAAATTTATAATTCATCGTACGTCTTCATTTTCTTTCTTGATTGTTTACTTTCTATTCAGTTACTAACCTCAATTGTTTTGTTTTTAGATGTCGTGCACTTTATGCACCAAGCGGGGTATCCCCTGCATCCGTTCCTCCACAACGACCGACGCTTGTGATGCTTGCCGACAAGCACACAAGAAATGTTTGTTCATTGTCCGCCCCTTCCGACCACAAGGCCAGAGGAGTTCTCGCCTGAGACGCCCTCGCAAGGACTCCTTTGTGGTCAACAATGATGAAACGATATCCGAGCGCAAATGGACACCGGGACCTCAAGCAGGCCGACGGGAACGATTCCGGACAATTAGCCCTGTCCCCTCAAGCATCGATTTGTCCACCCCCCCTCCTAGGCCACCATCCAATGGTCACTTCACTCCTTGACCTGAGCGAAGTGATTATCCGGCCAATGAAGGATGACGATGGCAAGAGGACATTTGAGCTTGGGCTGATCGTCACCATGTCTTGTCACCGATGGGATTCAAACACCAAAGTAAGTTTTCTTTCTCTTCACGCAATAATACTTACTTTTTTCCATTACTCATAGAACAAAACCCCCCGAATCCCCCCCGACAAGACTCTTCCGTTCCTAGTTTGCCTTGCAAGCAAACCCCGCGGCAACCCACTCCAGGCCCGGGTGGCACCCAATGGTCTGAGGAATTATTCCGCGGTAAGCAGCCAAAGTTTCATTTCATTTTCACTTTCACTTTTGAGTCGAGTGAACTGACTCTTACTCCTTTTTTAGAACCCTCCTGAACCAAAGAGCCACCTATTCCTGGCCCGAGTCCATCGTCCCAACCACCTGAGGACGATACAACTTTTGAGCCAGAACCTGAGGTGGCTCCTACACAATCCATGGAGGAACCTTTTTGTAAGTCCAAATTTCACTTTTTTAACTCTACTCAACTTTTCCTCACCCCTCCTTTGACCATCTCCAGCTCGTCCCGCCACTCCCTGCTCCATAATAGTCATCGACGATACGCCAGTTGGATCCCCCCCTCCCCAGAGATCCCTTCCAGTGCCCCCAAGAACCCCCCGCTGAAAAGCCCCTCTCATTCCCACAATGACGCTCTCCAGGAATTCACTGACTTACGACCAACTTTAATGATTCCTCGAGCCATTGTCCACTAATCCATCAACCAAATCTTGTTGGAGCATCGCCGCTTGCTCCACATGATTCCTTTCGTGGATGCAACTCATCGAAATGAGATGCACCGGGAATGCCGGGAGGAACTAAACTCCCTCCTTGCCCAGGCACTGGAGGCTTATCCAAAGGAGGACATCACCAGGATAGTCTCAAAATACTTAGAAAATTAAAATTAAAAAAAAATCTCATTATTTCCTCTTTTTATTATTTGTAATACTTTCTTTTAAATATATTATTTGTATCAAATGTTTGTTATTTTCCATTTCTATTACATTCTTTGCTCACGTGAAATTATATTTTCCTCAATGGTTCAAATGTCCTATTGCGTGAGAAAAATATTTATAAGTGCCCCACCAAAAGTTTGAGTGAGTATTTGTTTGTGTGACCCTCTTTTGCCAAAAATGGGCCAATAGTTTCCGTTACCATCTCCTATATTTTCTTCTTCCATGGTCTAGAGCCATATCAATTCTTAGCTGTAAAAAAGTGGGAGGTTCCCGCATGTGAGCAATCCACTCCAGATTCGTGAAAGATGGCCTTTCCTATGGTCACACGCTATTAATCTTAGTCATGAATTGATTTTTTAAATTGTCGGGAACCTTCACAAGCGTAAGGATTGGCGTGTGAGTTGTCGGGATCCTGAACAGGCATAAGGATTGGCGTGTGAATTGTTGGGCGCCTGCACATGCGTAAGGATTGGCATGTGAATTGTCGGGAGCCTGCGCAGGTGTAAGAACTTGTCAGCATTGTTGGCAACCTTCACAAGCGTAAGGATTGGCGTGTGAATCGTTGGAAGCCTGTACAGGCGTAAGGAATGTTTAGCATTTTTGGGAGCCTTCACAAGGGTAAGTATTGGCATGTGAATTGTTGGGAGCCTGCACAGGCATAAGGATTGGCGTGTGAATTGTTGGGAGCCTGCACAGGCGTAAGAATTGGCGTGTGAATTCTTGGGATCCTGAACAGGCGTAAGAATTTGTCAGAATTTTTGGCAACCTTCACAAGCGTAAGGATTGGCATGTGAATCTTCGGAAGCCTGTACAGTTGTAAGGAATTTTTGCCATTTTGGGGAACCTTCACAAGCGTAAGGATTGGCGTGTGAATTTTCGGGAGCCTGAACAGGCGTAAGGATTGGCATGTGAGCTGTCGGGAACCTGCACAGGCGTAAGGATTGGTGTGTGAAGCGTCGGCAGCCCGCATAGGCGTCAGGAACTTTTAGCATTGTCGGAACCTGCACAGGCATAAGGATTCGCGTGTGAAGCATTGGCATCCTGGACAAGAGCAACAAACCAGGACATATGTACGATGACATGCCACCGTACATAATCCACTTCACCCCTTTTTCATGTGAGACACCCCATCTCCCGCACTCAAATCCATCCAATCCTGGTGTCTATTGTCCTCTGCCTTACCCCACCATTATTTACCCAAAACACATGAAAATCTCCTCATTCTTTGAATTGGGATGAGATTGTATTACCATCCCTTATTTGATAGCCCGCTCTCTCGCCAATCCCATAATAGCCATGGCTTTTTTGGCACATTGTTTTTGCTAACCTGCTTGAGCATTGTGCGGACATACCCACTAGTGTCATGCTTTTGTTTTCCTGTGCTGGATCAGTATAATGAACAAATGTACTACTGGCCCACACTACCTGAATGAGCCCATGACATGCGGATAGATCAATCCAAAAATGCTCATTTGGGAAAATCAATTTTCCCCCTGTACACCACTTTGACACATCTTATTGAATTTGGCCGGTCCGCTTATCAGCTTGAAACCACCATCCCGAAGCATACTGTGATGCATCCTTATCGAGATGAGGTGAGTTTTTGAATCCATTCATGGTGAAAGTGAGTGCGGAAGCAAACTCGCATGCACCCTGATTTGCCGGAATATCACCTTCATAGTTGACTTGATCAAAAGACGGAACCCCCAATGAGTTGTAGCAATTTTGAATCTTCTGAAAGAAATTATCCCCAACATATTGTAAGGATTGACCTAGAATGCAACCCACCGAGCTAAGATTGGCACCTCAGTTCCGCCATTCATCTTTTGTGTTTTCAATTTTCCCGACACTTCCATACAGACCGAATTGTTCATTCTTCATGCTGCATTTGTGCCACCCAATTGCGAACATAAATCCCTCCAGTAATGCTCCATTTGTTGCAATCGGGTCGGTGAATCTCTTTTCGCGAAATAAGAATTGTGATAATTCATCCCATTGATTGACCTCGACTTCACTCATTGTTGTGAATAGTCGGAATTTGACAAGGGCAATGCGTAATCTGGTTGAAGAGAAAATTGCCACACGGCCAAAGTGAATGCGTTTGATCTGATTTACATCCACAACCCTACAAATTTCACTTGGGGTGATATTTGTGCTGTTGGTCGAGAGTAGGAAAAAAACCTATTCCTTCGGGTTGTTTTGCCCTTATTTGTCTTTTGGGATCTCCCACTATTCCTGAGTGGTTGAGCGATCACTATGTGTTGAAGCAGACAAGATATCAGATACTGCTTCCTGCCATTTGAAGCTAAGGAGTTTTGAGTCCAGAATGGTGCCCAATGCCCAAGGAGCTTTCTTCGGCACACATCCTTTGACTTCCCTGTTGGAGCCCACATGACATTGGCACAATCTGAACCGACTAAAGCCAATTTTCTTCCATGGGGCCCAATGAGGGTGCCACATAAATGTGGAAGAATATATATATACACTGAGATTAAGCGAGCAACTAACACTTTCCTTCCTCAGCCCAACGCTTTCTCGCGAGTTCCCTTTTACGCTCTTTTCCTTTTTTTTGTGAATGGCATGCTTGCAGCAGAAAATGAAATTAAACCAAATGATTACTGATTTATTAATATCACCTAAATTGAATTGCGGTCGATGAATCTTTTTTAATTGCGGCTAAAAAGAAAGATCACACCTGAACTTCGCAAATTCGCGATCTCAAATACCTGAACCTGAAAATTGCAGTGGATAGTGCATTATTCAATTTGACATTGATGTTCCCATGCAATCACTTTCCAATCCAACCTTCTGGAATATTGCAAGCACACGCAAATGCAATATGCATCCTGCTGCGGATCCCTAGTTATCCTAGTCCTCTTGAAAGACACAGGAACATTTCGCCTATTATGGGCTGGCGGGAAGTGATAAAAGCAACCTCCCGCAATGCCCCCGCGTGTGCTACTTGCGCGCACAACTGCCTGACTCAGCTTGCATCTTGTCAGAGTCTTTTCAATGATGTACGGAGGCATGCTGCCGTACAATTATTATTGGTATTCATACTGTGGCTGCCGGGCAGTAGTAGGATAGGAAGTCATGATTATTAAATTCATAAATAACTTTGCAAAATTGAATTACAATCTATCTAGTACAAAGCTAATCTAAAACGGGTCAATCCTGGTTGTGAGTTTAGCTGACCTGGGTACAGTCAAGGTGACCTCATCACTTGAACTAAGACCGTGCTTTGCCACCCAGGCATCACCAAAGTCTAATACTAAGCATTGTGCAAATTCAAATCTAAGAGGTACAGTGGGGTTAAAAGACTCTGATGAGAAGAAACTTTTATTCAGTAAATTACATATATACTTATTAGTATGTAGCCACACTGGCTCCACTAGATTTTTACCCTCTGAAAGTTTTGCCGAAATGTCAATCAGTGATAAAGCCCCTTTGACTGAGCTTGTTCTCCAGTCATCTGAGCATACCATCAAACCACAAATCCCCGCCGCACAGAATGCCGCTAATATACCATAGCAAATTCGATTTATTCTGAGATTCTTGTGACATGTCAAAAGATCTTTGATGGCCTCATTTTTTTTCAGTGTGTGAGTTTGCCTTTGATGCCATTAACTTTGACCTTTGTATGTGCACGTACCATGTTGTACGCAATCTTCAAATGGATAACTGTATCCATTAGATCCTCCAGGTTCTTGTGCGGCTTTGTGGATATCTCATTGTCAGCCCCACCACCTTCAATGCTTAGTTGGGCTGCACGTTTCTTCGATTTACTCAAGCAGGAGGCAAGGTATTCAACTGCTCCCCGCTCGAGTCCAAGAGGATCGGTTGAATTTGATGTTGGTGCAACATATGGTTTGGGTGCAACCACATCGTATGAGACTAAACTAATGGATTCAAACATAACATTTGCCCAAAAATGTTTAACTGGATTGGCGGGGTAAAGAAGGCTCTGAACCATTTTGAAGAAGGAGTGTTCAGATTTTGGGAGATTCTCTGGAGGTTTAGCTGATTCCTTCATCAATTTGAGATTCCAAATGTTGTGATCAAAAAACGCTTCTGTTTTGGTTGGCTCAAAAAAAATCTAACCCTGTATATTGCAATTTATATCACCAGTCAACAGCCAATAAACATGTATCATGCACAAAGATAAAACTCACCTGCCATCTCAAGGTCCTCCAGCCAGGCCGCCATTTTAAGCTCTTGGTTACTGATCACCTTAATACCAACGGGCAGGAATGTATGAGCATCTTTTGTTGGTAAATTGTCCCATCAATTTTTGTAAATACTATTGATATTATCAAGCCCCCTTTTCCATGATTTTTGAGTAATATTTGAATGATAATTCAAAATGCCTGCAAATTCTTCCATGCAGGATAAAAATATTCCTTGAAAATTAGCAGACAATGACACTTCGGGCTCAGGGTCAGGAATTATATCAGTCATATCTCGTCCCATTGTATCATGTTTAATTTTTTCCCTTTCTTGAAAGGCTTGAATATTCCGAGGAGAGGCGGGAGGGGTTGCATCATGCATTGTTTCATTGGGTATCGGGGGCTTTCAGTATGTGGAGCTTCATCATGGATTGTTTCATTGAGTATGGGGGGGTTCAGTATGTGGAGGTTCATTATCAATATGGTCCCCTTCAACATTGATCATTTCATCACCTTGATCCTGAGAATCCTTTGTGGCTTCAAAGGTACGGCGTTTTTTGTTTGTTTTTTTGGTCGCATGTATATTTGGTCTTTTTCCTAATCCTTTTCCTGGAAATCCAATTACGACTCGAGATCCTTCAGGTAGAGATTCTCCCACCTCCACACCTGCCCATATATTGTAAGCAGCTATTTTTATCAATTTTGTTTTGAATTAGTCATGGACTTACGGTTCAAATCCATTTTGAGCAGGCTCATGGCTTCAGCAATCTTTTGACGCACATAATCAGCAATTTTACTATCATTTTAAATTTTTTCGAGCCTTGGGATTGTTTGAGCAATGTTGGAGACAAATTGTTCCTTGGATATAATTTCCACCTCCCCACTGAAAATTACATCATCTTTCCCATCATCTTCTGTTGGTGCACAAGGTTCAACAGTCTTTTCCTTCTCATAACTTTTAAAAATTGGTTTCTGAGAGCTTGGAGGCTGCCCTGAAATAAAGGCTATGACACAATATCAGGCTTTGGGAGATTAGAAATATTCAAGATTGATGCATACTCACATTCTGGAAGAACTGGTGGATATTGATTATCTTCATGTGACTGGCTCTCTACTTCAATGCCTAATTCACGACTACTGGCAATATCAGAGATTTCACTTCCACTCTCTGCGGCTGGAGTTGGTCGCTCATTGAATTCAGTTGAATTTCCCCAGGTTTGAGCCATAGCGGAGGTAGTTTATTAAGCAAATAGATGGTGACAAGTTGACTGATAACTTGTTTGAAAATTTTTGAATAAAAAGATCCAAATTGAAGGAAAGAGGTGCAAGTATAATAATTGCATTTGCAAAATGCGATTTGTCGGGAAATTGAAGGAGGCGATGTTTTGCAAATTATTTCATATCATGCAAATGAGATCACTTCCCTGTGAGACATTGAATAAAGCTGACTAGTGAGAAACCTACTAAAGTCAACTTTTGAACTATTCAACGCTCATGAGGTAAGGACTAAGCAAAGTGTTCCATTTGGATGATATGAAATAAAATGGTTTTGTTGGCGAAACAGGAGACACAATTCTTGTCTTAAATAGTCCACTTATTAGGTTTTAATTTGTGAGTCTCATGATTTAAGCCCTAACCACAACATTGTGAATATACTGACCAATTTCCCCTTAGGTCCTGTTGGCAGAGAAGGCCACTCAGCATATTTAAGTGATTGTGTTCATCATGTACGCCAACAAGCCACCGTACACTATGGATGTAGTACAGAAGCATAAGGATAAGTCGTGTCGGGAGCATGTTGGGAGGCACTCCGCGAGTGTAAGGATAAGTGGTGTTGGGAGCATGTCGGGAGGGCACTACACAAGTGTAAAGCTGAGTCATGTTGGGAGGCACTCCGCAACCATAAGGATAAGTGGTGTCGGGAGCATGTCGGGAGGGCACTCCGCGAGCATAAGGATAAGTGGTGTCGGGAGTGCACTGTGCGAGCGTAAGGATAAGTGGTGTTGGGAGGGCACGCTGCAAGCGTAAGGATGGTAAGCAGTGGTGGGAGGATGTCGGGAGGGCACTACACAAGCGTAAGGATAAGTGGTGTCGGGAGCATGTCGGCAGGGCACTCCGCGAGCGTAAGGATAAGTGGTGTCGGGAGCATGTTGGGAGTGCACCACGTGAGCATAAAGATGGTAAGGGAGGGGGTGTGAAAGCGTAAGGAGTGGTGAAGACGGAGATGGGGGGAAGTGTTGGAGTCTCATGTGGAGGGCGGTGCGGGTGCGTAAGCATGCGAAGCGTCGGGGCGGATTAGGTGGGGATGCAGAAGCCAATGAGGTGAAATTACCCAAACATTGCGAATAGTGTTGAAATGGGTTTGGGATTTGAGTGACATTCTCATGTGACAAATGTGACGATTGACATTGTCTTGACGCTGACGTGACGTAACCCACTAAATCCAGTGACTATAAAGTGACACTAACGCGACTAAAGCAAGATTTTATACTGACCGCAGTGCGATGTGAAGTCAATCGCCAACGATTGACGCAAGATTCGCCCTGGTGATTACAATAATTCCTTATTATCACAATTATTTTTATCTTATTTACTTTATTTATAAGGACATTCAGAGTACAATAAGTAAAATATTACTAATATTTACTTATTGTTTCGTAGTAAAATTTCCAACAGTTTCATAGACACATATTACACAAGGAATGATTTACAAAAATTTTTATCTGTAAGTTTTTTCCAGATTTCTTCAACCACACATGAATCATTTGAAAAATTGTTTTCAAAAATTAAAGATGATACAAATTTTCAAAACTCATCACAAAACAAACAATGCAATCCTGCCCTAAAATTGGCTGTGGCACTATCAAGGTTAGGATCAAATGGAAATGGGGCTGATTTGGGAAAGATTGGAATGTTATTCAGAATTAGCCATGGGGCTATTGTGTTGTACACTCAAAGAGTGATCCAGATATTAATGAATTTGAAGCAAAAAATTATTAGGTTGCCAACAATAGAACAATCCAGAGATATTTATCAAGTTGTGCAGGTGGAATGCTTCCCTGGGTGCATTGGACTTATTGATAAGAGTCTCATACCATTATAACAATGTCCCCCCAATGATTGTGAGGCCTATTTCATTGTAAAAATAGGTAAGCTTGCGAATTTTCATTCTTTAATTCATTGCTACTTATTGTTCAAAATTAAGGTATTCTATGTCAATACAACTCGTTTGAAATATGAACAAACAGTTCACTGCTCTACATGTCAGTTGTACTGGGTCAATTCATGGTTCAAATGTATATCAATGTATGAATATTGCACAAAACCTTCAAGGGTTTTATGAAAGATATAAGTACCTACTTGCTTATTCAGCATATGCATGCTCTCTGTAAGGTTTGACTATGAAACAATAAGTAAAAATTACTAATATATCACTTATTGTACTATGAATGTCCTTATAAATAAATTAAATAAGATAAAAAATAATTATAATAATAAAGAATTATTATAACTATGGCATAAAATAATTATATTATTAAATAAATAGAATAATATAATGTATATTATCAAAAATAATATATATATAATAAATATATCAATATAAGATAATTAATAGATTAAAAAGCACTTTATTATTGTTACCAACAAATAATAAAGGCGTAAAAAGTTGTTTCTTATTAATAAAAAATAATTAATAACAACAATATTACCAATATTAAAGTTATAAATTAATATAAATACTATTTATATCAATTATGGAATTATTAAAAAGTAATAATAGGGAAAATTATTATAATAAGAGAAATAACCTACTTTTAATGCTTAATATAATACTTTTGAGTACATTTACACCTAGAAATGTAAATACAACTTATTTAAATTGTAGTTACAATAAGTTTGAAGAGAAATTACAAATTTTCTTGGTTTTACGTGGAATTGAGGTTTTTGAGAGAAATTTAAACAAAAAAATTAAATAATTGTAATAATCATGTAAAAGATGAAGATTATCATAAGATTATCTTTGGTCTTCAATAATATAAAAGTTTTATATATAAAGAATAAAGAAATTACCTTTTTATTTAATGATTTGATGTTTTGTAAGCGTGTGAGGGGAAAACAGAGTAAAAAGAGCTTGATTTATAGTAAATACCTCCCTCCTAGAGTCCAACAGGCTTCTAGTAGACGTGCACCGATCATATCCACTGGAATGTATCAATATTTTAAGGTTTGGTGATGATTACATCATGATTAAACCATATTATCCCATTATTACGCCATTATTTAGAGTTATCACTATAACTCTAAGTTTGATGCGGTCAAGGCATGGAAGAACCCCAAATTTCATGGATTTTATTAGTTTTAATCCTAAACTAACAGTATTCACCAATTGTATCACTCATATGACTGTTAAACTTGATTTAAAGTTACAGTGAATGATCATAAATGATCAAATTAAGCTCAAACTTTAATCCTTAATAACTCTTAAGATTTACACGCTAAAGCACTTCATAGAGTGAATTCTAATAGCTTTCCATAACCGTATTATTCTTCCAAGAGCATTTCATTACATCATCAAAACTCTATTTTTAATGATTTTTCTTGTAACTCATCTTTTCTGTCAAAATTTAATATTTTAAACTTCAAACCATGATTTCAAGGGGTTATACCTGGAATATTATAATAAAAAAAAACATCATTCTTCACAAATGAACTAGTAGAATCCAACTGTATACTTCTTTTTAAGTTTGGACCACTTTAACAACAAAGTGGTCAACAGCTCTGTTGATTTTAGTCAATAATCCCTTACAGGTTTCAACCTTGTTTAAAACTTGTGAAATAAACTTCATTTCTGTATTCCTACAGTGATTACGTGATGACTTTCTTCTTTTGTTCATCACTTTATCATGCATATTTCAAAAGATATTAGCTAAAATCCTTGAATATATGTGTTGACCAAAAAAGTGCATATATTCAGCTTAATTCCTTAAGTATTGACTTTGGAGCTTAGCTTCTTAATTTTTTTATATTTGAATCTTTATGGAGAATCCAATTGTACCATTTATTTTACATTTTGATTCATTGGTCTTTGAAATAAATAAGAATTTGTGTTTTTTATAAGGTATTATTACTTATAACTCATTAAATATTGACTTTACAGATATGCCATGAAAATGGTATATGTGTATTTTACCATGGGGAATCCAATGGTACAATTTATTTCACATGTTTGTTCATTGGTTTTAAGTTAAACCAAGTTTTATGCCAATTTATGGAATTTTTGTAGCTTTAAGGTAATTATTTTTAATGTATAATTATTTTAAATATTTCTTGTGACCTTTTTGGGCATGTGGTCATATCTCAAAGGTTCACATTCCCTACCACAATATGATATGTGTAATTAGGGTATCATCCACTGTCCTACCTCTTCAATAGACTTTGTTAGTCTTGAAGCTCAATAATGCTTAACTTTTCTATTTTTCAGGTTTTCTTTCATGTCTGAACCTTCTTAGTAGTTTATCAGCATTTGTTATATCTTTCTCAAGTAGCCATTCATCTTCTTGAGTTCAATTTCTATATCTTACAAGGTATTCTCTTTCTTTTTTGTTTCTTGTCCTTCTTTCTTTAAGGACTTTTACAATTTTCTTTCCTTCTCCTTCTTCCAGGGGGGAATTTCAAGTGGGGGTTTATTTCTTAGTGGAAATAACTCCTTGTCACTTGAGCTGTAAGGTTTTATCAGACTTACAGGGAAAGTTGGGTGTTTGTTCATTAATTCACCTGTGAGTTCCAATTGAACAGCATTGGGTCCATGAAGTGCTTTTATCATAAATGGTCCTGCAAAGGAATCTTTCAATTTCTTTGGACCTTTTATGTTATTGAAATTAAGGGTTGATACTGGGACCAAGTCTCCTATTTTGAAGTCAGGTGGTTTATGACTTTTATCCCATCTTTCTTTTGCATATTTGAAAGAATCTTGCATACATCTGTTTGCATAGTGTCTTGCTTTGTCAAGCATTATCTTAAAGCTGCTTGCTGTTGGATGTATATCCACTAAGTCCTTTTTGAGGGTATCATAAGTAAGTCTTGGATTCTAACCTTTTTCTAGCATTGCTGGTTTTTTTCCAGTGGAAGAATGGATTGATGTTTTATATGCCAGTTCAAGAGCTGGTATTAGTGTACACCAATCATGGCTAAAACCATCAGAATCTTTGAATTATAGTCCATAAGCACAGAATCTTTGAATTATAGTCCATAAGCACAGAATCTTCTGATCATGTCCTCCAAGGTCTATATCATTCTTTTTGCTAAACCATCAGTTTGGGGATGGTAAGCTGTTGAGAATGATAATTTTGTTCCAAACAAGTTATGGAGATTTGTCCACAATGCTGAATGAAATTTGGGTCTCTGTCACTTATAATATTTTGGAATAAGCCTGTATGGCTAATAACTTTATTCCATATCATTATGGCTGTGTCCATTGCTGTGTCATCCTTTTGACATGGTAGGAACATGGGAGTTTTTCTGTACCTGTCAACCAATACTAGGCATGCATTATAGCTTCTGTCTCCTCCTGGAGGTAATGCTGTTACCCAATCCATATGAACTATCTCCCAAGGGGATTTTGGTTCTTGGATTTGGATCATCATTCCAAATTTCTTTCCTGTGGCTCTGTTATCTTTTTGACATCTGTCACAGGTTTGGCAGTATTCTGAAACATCCTTCTTCCAATTTGGCCACCCAGAGCAGGTTTTCACTCTTTCTAGTGTTCTGTCTTCTGAAAGATGTCCAGCTGCAACACTATCATGACACTCATGTAAAATAGTGTTTATCAGGGTTCTATCTGTTAAGGCCATAACACATGTGTGTTTTGTTCTATGGTAAAGGATTCCATCAAGGAGGTGGGATCTTCCTTCATCATATGCCTTTTTCCATGTTTCATCTAATTTTGATGAAAGTGATGGGTCTTTGCAGTCTTTCATTAGAAGTTGGCTTAAGATATGGCAGTTTTTGTCTATCTTTCAGTTTTTTTTCAACTTGGTTAAAGAATTCTGTGCCAATGTCTGTAACACATATTCCTTCTATGTGGTGCTTTTCCTGTGGTACTCATGCTGGATTGTCAGGGGTATTTGCTAGAGCCCATCTGCTAAGACCATCTGCATTTTTATGAATATTGCCATATTTATGAACAATAGTCACATTTCCTCTATATTCTCGGATAGAAATTTGCCATCTCAGCATATGTTTATTTGGACTTTTCATATTTAATAGAGATTTTACAGCCTTACAGTCTGTAATCACATCAAATACTGTTCCATCAAAGTAATAATGTAATTTTTCTAAAGCCCACACTAAGCAGAGGCATTCCATTTTTCTTTCTCCATATCTTGCTTCTGTTGGCTTTATTTGTCTTGAAATAAAACAGATTGGTCCTTCTACTGGCTTATCATTGATAATTTGTGTCTGGTGTAGTGCAGCACCTAGTCCTTCTCCACAAGCATCAATGTACAGCTTGAAGGGTAGTTTCCAATCTGGCATTAGAAGAAATGGGGCATTTGTCAAGGAATTTTTTAATTCTTCATATGCCTTGACTCTTTCTTCTGTCATTTCATAGACTGTTTGTTGGTCACATAGCTTATATAAGGATTTAGCAATTTTTGCAAAGTCCTTTATATGCTGGCTATAGTATCCAGAAAATCCTAGAAATGATTGCATTTCTTTTTTGGTTTGAGGAATTGGCTTAAGTAGTACTGCTGCTACTTTATTCTTGTCTATGCCTAGACTAAGTCCAGATACAACATGTCCTAGTGCTTTTAGTTCACTATATGCAGAATGAAACCTTTTTTAAGGAACTTTTCATATTAACTTGCACTATTTTTTGTAGTACCCTTTCTAGTCTTGTAAGGTGATTTTCCCAAGTTTCTGAGCAAACTATGATATCATCAATATAGATGATTAACCATCCTTCTGAGAATTCTTCAGGAAATATGGTGTTCATCATCCATTGATAATGGGAAGGTGCATTCTTTATGCCAAATGGCATTCTTAAGTATTCAAAAATCCCACAGTGGACTATTATCCTTAGTAGTTTCTTGGCGTTGTCTGTTAAGACATTTTGATGAAAACCCTTTAAGGCATCCATGGCTGTAATAAACTTAGCTTGTGACAATTGTGTCAATGTCTCATGGATTCTGGGTATTGGGTATCTGTCTGGAATGGTATAAGTGTTCAGGGCTCTGAAGCCTCCTACCATCCTTGATTTTCCATTATGCCAAGTTATAATGACAGGTGTAGTGACCTCTACCTGTTCATTATGTCCTACCTTTCTTAATACTCCAAGGTCCATTAATTCTTTCATGTGTACCTCCAAGGCTTCTCTAGCCCTTGGACTAGCTGGGTAAGCTGGTCTCCTTAGTAAAGGTGGGTAAGGCTTTTCCACATTAAGAATTATATCCACCTCATGCCCAATTATGGCACCTAGTGGCTCCTTGTCAGTTGCAAAGGCATTTTTGTACTTAAATAAGAGGTCAATCAATTTTTCTTTCATTTTTTCTGTTAATTCTCGATTGAATTCTGCCTCTTTCAGTTGTTCAGATATAAAAAGGTCCTTTTCTGGACTTTTCTCCTCATCCTTATTAACTGTGATTTTTTTTTTGTTATTTAAGAAGCCAAACGTTTGTCTTTTGTTATCTCCTATGGTAAAATATCTGTCTTTTTGGTTAGAGATATCTATACCATAAATTGATAAGTAGTCATTTCCAAGTATGAAGTGATTACTAGTACAGTTGTCCATTACTACAAACTCTACTTTAATTCTGACACATTGTGAAGGGTGAGGAAAAATTAGTGTCAAATCAATTATTCCAAGGTGCTTCCTGCTCTCACTTGCACTACTAAGTTTGACACCTTGTATTGGCATAATTTTTTCTTGCCAGTCTGGGACAATGGTTTTTAAATAACTTTTACCAACACAGGTGCAATATGCTCCTGTATCTAAGTTCACTTTTCCTTCTTGGTTATCAACCATAACAATACTTATACTTAACTTTCAGGCTGTATATCCCATTCCTTTTGCAGGTTTGGTTCTGTACATTTTGGCATCTTGTATATTTGTCAGGTTTGTGTCAGATGTCCCAACTTGTGGTAAGTTTGAGTTAACATCCAGTACTTCATAAATTATATCAATATTATTAATTTGTGCATTAATTATATTAATTACATCACTTTCAGAACTTTCTGACTCATCTGTTTCTTTTTCAGAGTCAGATTCCTCCTCTTTGTCATTGTGGTTTTCTGTTTCCACAATCTCATTAATCTTTGCCTTTTTGAGGCAATTATTGGCTAAATATCCAATACCTCCACATTTATGGCATTTTCTTTGCTCATTATTGTTGGATGTATTGGGCTTGAAAGATTCTTTTGATTTATCTTTTTTGATAAAGGGTTTATTTGGACTTTTAATGTCCAATTTCTTCCAAGTTCTGCCAATTTTTGTTCTTGTCACTATGTCTTCTAGTGCATTGATATACTCTTCTGTGGAGCATGGTTCTATACACCTGCTTCTTAGGGCATGTTCTAGCTCTCCTCCACATTTTTTAAGTATCTTCATGTGCACCATTTTCTGTGACATTTCTGGGTACAATGCATTGAGTCTTTAAAGATGTTTTAAGAACCAAGTTAAAGGTTTGTCTTTGTCTGGGTCAAAAAAAGAATTTTCAAATGCAATTTCTATCTTGTACCTCCATGCATCATTAGCCCATTTGGTGATTATTTCTTGTTTCCACCAAGACCAGGTATTTTTGCCATTTGTTTGCCTTATGCCATAATACCATCTTTTTGCAGATTCTTCAAATAATTAATGTAATCTTGCAGTCATTAATTCATCTGGTATGGCATAATCTTCTTGTAGCATGTCAATTGTTTTGATAAATGACATGTGGTCATATTCACCTTCTCCTGTGAATGTTGGCCATTCTTTTAATTGAGGTGCTTCCTTCATTAAGACTTGGTTATTGTCTTGGTGACTCAATTCTGTTATGAATGGGTTTGTTAATTACTCTTTTGGCTTAACAGGGCTTCTTATGTGAGAAAATGGTGTTGATAACTTTGGCATATTTGAGTTAGCCTCATTAATTTTATGCATTTTTTCAGTAATAAGCCTTCTTTCACTTTGAATGTCATCTTTCAGATGCATTCTTGCTTCATCACTCTTTTCCACATGGTCCAAAAGTAATTTTTGATGTGATGAAGTCTTTTCTTCAAATATTTCTACAGGAATGCTCAATTTGTTTAATTTTTCTGTAAGATTATCAATACTCACGTCATAATTGATTGTCAAAGTTTTTTCTTTGATATCACTTATGTATTTGTACAACTCTTGTTGTCCTTGTATCAATTTCTGAGTATTATCAATTAATACTTTTTGTTTATTATTTTCAATCATAAATTTTATGTTATCAATTTCTTTTTTATTTTGTACAACAAGTTTTGTTAAAGATGATAAGCTATTATTCATTTCTTGGAAAGATAATAAGCTATTTTTAATGTCTTTAAGAGGTAAAATACTGTTTTTAAGCTCTGTTAAAGTATTTAAAACATCAGGAGACAAGGTTATTTCTTTGGGAAATGGGGTTGTCTCATTCTTTGCTCCTCTTTGTCTTTGAATTTCATCAAAGTTCTGGCCATGTTGAATGCATTGTCCATGGCATCTTTTTGGATTTTGGGGATCCTGTAGCTTGGGGAATATGGTTTTCTCCAATTCTTTTTCTTGTTCTTCTTCCCTTCTTGGGGAAGTGGGTTGGCTTGGGGCTTGCTGGTAGAAGCTACTGGGGCTTCTTCCTTGGTTGCCTCCTTCTTTTTGGCATGGTACTCCTTGATCTTTTTGATTTGAGGTTTGGATGATAGTGGATTCCATCCATTGAAGTATCTCACTATTTCCTCCTCTTTGAGGAACGTTTTCAGGATGTGCCAGGAGTTCATCACTCCTTGGTGTATTTGGGGCAACATTTCCCAATCTTTGTCCTTGTACACCGTGTAGTACTGTTTGTACTGGCTCATGTAAATGTCTATTTGAGCCCTCTGAATGTGATTTGTACCTGTTTGAGTCATTCATACTTAGTTCCAATTCTGGTTCAGATATCATGGGTATTTTTGGGACTTGCCTTTGGGATAAGGCACTTCCTTGTGTGGATTCTTTTCCACTGGGGATATTGCCCTTCCTTTTCCCTTTTGAGGAATCAATTCTACCTCTGAGTCCAGCTCCATCTTATTGGATGGAGTATTGGGAGCCTCTTCTGGTAGTCATATTTTAAGAAAAATAAGAAATAAGAAGATTTCAGAACAGGAATTCTTCTTATGGCAATTTAGAAACGAGGTACTCACCTTCAGAGTCCTGAATAGTGGGTCCTGGAAAGTCCAACTTCTTGGCTGTCTTTTTCTTAGTGATTATTGGTGTTGGAGAGCTTTGGCAAGTTTCTTCCACCAATCTTTCAACAGTGGTTTGGTTGTCCTCTGTTGGATTGTCTTCAAACACTACAAAAGACAAATAAATATAAGTATTTTATATAAGAGTGTTATTTTTGGTAAGATATGGCAATTTTCCACATAAAAATTGCTTTTATATCTTTTTAAAAGTGAAAAGAATTAAAGAAATGAAATTAAAATGAATAAAATAACTTTTTTATTGGTTTTTAATATTTTTTTTATTTTTTTTATTTTTAAAGAATAAAATAAAATGAATATGATTCTTTTATAAAAGTAATTTATAATATAAAATTATTTTTAATTTATAAAATATCTTTTTTAATCACTAGAGTCACTGAAAGAAATTTTTTGCAAGTCTAAGGATGTGGAAAACCACGTGTAAGACAGTACAATTGCTTTCCAAATGCCTCAATAGCTTTTAAAATCAATAAATATAGAATTATTATATAATTTTATGATTATAATTATAATTTATTATTGGATAAAGCCAATTAGAATCTTTTTAAAGGTCTTTTAGAGTAAATATCATGGCCAGGCCCCCAAATGTAAGGTTTGACTATGAAACAATAAGTAGAAATTACTAATATATCACTTATGGTACTATGAATGTCCTTATAAATAAATTAAATAAGATAAAATATAATTGTAATAATAAATATTTATTATAATTATGATGTAAAATAATTATATTATTAAATAAATATAATAATATAGTTTATATTATAAAAAATAATATATATAAAATAAATATATTAATATAAGATAATTAATATATTAAAAAGCACTTTATTATTGTTACCAACAAATAATAAAGGTGTAAAAAATTGTTTTTTATTAATAAAAAACAATTAATAACAATAATATTACCTATATTAAAGTTATAAATTAATATAAATACTATTTATATCAATTATGGAATTATTAAAAAGTAATAATAGGGAAAATTATTATAATAAGAGAAATAACCTACTTTTAATGCTTAATATAATACTTTTGAGTAACCTTATGCCTAGAAATGTAAATACAACTTATTTAAATTGTAGTTACAATACATTTTAAGAGAAATTACAAATTTTCTTGGTTTTACATGGAATTGAGGTTTTTGAGAGAAATTTAAACAAAACAATTAAATAATTGTAATAATCATGTCAAAGATGAATATTATTATGAGATTCTCTTTGGTCTTCAATAATATAAAAGCTCTATATATAAGGAATAAAGAAATTATCTTTTTATTTAATGATTTAATGTTTTGTAAGCGTCTGAGGGGAAAACAGAGTAAAAAGAGCTCTATTTATAGTAAATACCTCCCTCCTAGAGTCTAACAGGCTTCTAGTAGACGTGCACTCATCATATCCACTGGAATGTATCAATATTTTAAGGTTTGGTGATGATTACATCATGATTAAACAATATTATCTCATTATTACGCCATTATTTAGAGTTATCACTATATCTCTACGTTTGATGATGTCAAGGCTTGGCAGAACCCCATATCTCGTGGATTTTAATAGTTTTGATCATAAACTAACAGTATTCACCAATTGTATCACTCATATGACTGTTAAACTCAATCTCAAGTTACAGTGAGTGATCATAAATGATCAAATTAAGCTCAAACTTTGATCCTTAATACCTTTTAAGATTTACACACTACAGAAATTCAGAGAGTGAATTCTAATAGCTTGGCATAACCTCATCATGCTTCAAAGAGCATCTTATTACATCATCAAAACTCTATTTTTGATGATTTTACTTGTAACTCATCTTTTCTGTTGAAATTTAATATTTTAAACTTCAAACCATGATTTGAAGGGGTTATACCTTGAATATTATAATACAAAATAAATCATCCTTCACGAATGAACTAGTAGAATCCAACTGTATACCTTTTTTTAAGTTTGGACCACTTTCACAACAAAGTGGTCAACAGCTCTGTTGATTTTAGTCAATAATCCCTTACAGGTTTTAACCTTGTTTATAACTTGTGAAATAAACTTCATTTCTGAATTTTTACAGTAATTACGTGATCACTTTATCTTTGGTTCATCACTCTATCATGCATATTTCAAAAGATATTAGCTAAAATCCTTGAATATATGCATTGACCAAAAAAGTGCATATATTCAGCTTAATTCCTTAAGTATTGACTTTGGAGCTTAGCTTCTTAATTGTTTTATATGTGGAGGTTTATGGAGAATCTAATGGTACCATTTCTTTTACATGTTGTTTCATTCGTCTTTGAAATAAGTAAGAATTTGTGTTTTTTATAAGGTATTATTACTTCTAACTCATTAAATATTGACTTTACAGATATGCCATAAAAATGGTATATGTGTATTTTACCATGGGGAATCCAATGGTATAATGTATTTCACATTTTTGTTCATTGGTTTTTATTTTAAGCCAAGTTTTATGCCAATTTATGGCATTTTTGTAGCTTTAAGGTAATTATTTTTAATGTATAATTATTTTAAATATTTCTTGTGACCTTTTTGGGTATCTGGTCATATCTCAAAGGTTCACACTCTCCTTGGGTTTCTCCAGTATATAAGGGAGTTGTGGCTCAGAATGAAGACAACTGTTCTTTCAATTACTTTCTAGCAATATCAAGGGTCCAAATTGAGAATGCAATTGGAATTTTGAAGGAGTGGTTGTTTTCTCTAAGGGATATTCAAATTCAATTGAGGGATAATAATTACATTGCATACTTTGTTAGTTGGGTCATTTCTTGAGCAATTCTATATAATATGATAGCACAAATTGGAGATGAATGGTTTGATTGATATTAATATGGTTATCCACCACAATTAGAAAATCTTTCCAATAACAACAATGGGGAAGATGTGGTAAATATGTGTGAAAAAACTGAACCAATTACTTTGGAATGGAAAGATAGTCAATTGTGAATTTCATCAGGACCATTGATTTATTTACTTAGTTTAATGGCATAAAGCAGATGGTGGCATGTTCTTGAGAAAATAAAACTATTTAAAATTAATACTTTTTAGCTCTTTTGTGGTCTTGCATATTCCTTTCAAAGTACCCATTTACTTTTGAATTAATTTCAATAGGTGTCATTTTCAAGAATTTGTCACCTACATTGCATAATTTATGGTTGATTGGAAAAGAAAATCCAAAATGAGTTATTTTGTCATGATTGATAATTTCTGAAGGAGTGTTTGTTGTATGATGAGCCAGTTTTGATGTCTTCCAAAGGATTTCCATGATGCCAGGTTTTTTTGAAAAATCAATCTCCACTTTCAATTTGGGGAAGTACAAGCCATGTCCAGATGGGGTGAAGACAGTTTGAAGGGGATGGAAATCTTTTTTGGAGACAAAAGTAAATATACCATAAGTCCAGGGGCTGAGATCATTTAAATCTTGATGTGGCTTATTGAAGAATTAATCTGGAGTGACAATGACATTGGTCAAAGATTTGAATTATTCCTTTGTATTGGAAGAAGTCCATTCCAGTTTACTGAAGGTTGGTAATTTGGCTTCTCCCATTAATTATTGATTTTCATTTGTAGCTAATTTAGAAAAATGAGATATTTTTGAGTAAATGAATTTGTCATATTGTTGAGGTTTGGACCATTGCTTATTATCTGTTTCAATTCGATGAGGATTCAGACTCAGCTTTTGGTAGTAAAAATCACAAAATTTTTGAAATTAATTATTAATTACTAGAATAAAAAAGGAAAAAATATCACACACCTTCAGATTTGCCAGAATCGGAACCAGGATGAAATCCAATACCTTTCATAATTCTAAGTAGGACTTTTTCATTGGTTTTATTTTCTTGGAAATTTTGGGGTAAGGTCATTAAGGTAATAATAAGGTTTTTTAAGATTTGAGATTGGTTATAAGAATTGTCAACAGGGGTGATTTCATAAATGACAACAGGTAAAAATGGCTCTGTTTGTTTGATCAGTTATTACATAAGGATTTGGTAAAGTGTTTACTGATAGGAGTTTTAACCATGAGGCATTGGCTGCTTTCTTGTCAATTGAGACAATTGAGAAACTTTTCTATGCTCTGTTCCAATGGCCAAGGTGAGACATGCTCTGTTTTAAATCATGGATATGTTGTCTTTGGCCTTGGGTCAGTTTTCTTTTATGATTTGTTTTGGTATTATTGGCCTCATGATGTTCTATATTCTGTTTATTCCTAACCATAACATCAAGAGGAGAAATAATAGTTTCATCATCTTTCAAATCATTCTGATTATGTGCTTAATATGATTTAGTCCCAACCATGACATCATCAGAATGATTTTCAGAGTGAGAGAGAGGAGGAGGGTTTTTTGAATTTCAATGATGAAGAAAGGGGGGTGAAATCAAATGAGTTGCAGAAATAACCCTTATAAATAATCCACCCCTACATTGAAGAATAGTTAAAAAAGATAAAAAATTAAAAAAATTAAACAGAATCATTAGCATGTCAAATATCATCATTAAAAAAAGAATCTAAGAAAAATATCAAAATCAAAATCAAAATAAGAATCATGAGTTATTATCATGATCAATTAACAATTCAAATAAAACAAAAATATTCATCAGTTATGATCATCAGCAAAAAAAAATAACAAAAAGAAGAATAATGTTTAGTTTAAAAAAATGAAAAAAGAAATTAAAAATGAAAGTGATCAGTGATGATCAGGTATGAACATGATTAAAAAAAGAAAATAAAACAAGAATTGATCATGAGTGATGATCATCAGAAAAAAAATAGAAAAAAAAACATTGGTTAGTGATGATGATCATCAGAAAAATAAATAAATTGAAATTTAAAATGATTGGTAATGATCATGATTAAATAAAAGAAAAAAAGATCATTAGTGATGATCATCTGCAAAAAAAGAAAAAAATAAATTGTTAATTATGATTTTTATCAGAAAAAAAAAGAAAAAAAAAGGAACTCTGTCAGCAATGATATAAAAACAAGACTTCATCATTAAACATGATGAAGAAGTCTATTTAAAAAACATGAAAAAAATTATATAAAAATGATAATGGCTTCTTGGAGGCCATTATCTAGTAAAAAATTTGAAAAGAATTTCTGAATTGATTCATAATGAATTTAATAAAAACCCTAGAGCCACCCAGAGGCCTCTTTGGGAGGTTCTAGGGTGACAGAGGGGTGGATTTGGTAGGTTCAGAGGGTTTTTGGTGGTGGAGGTGGATAGATTGAAGGTTGATGCAGGCTGAGATTGAGATGATTATGGTGAAGATGGTTCTGTTAAAAAAATAGAATTAAAAAGAACTCACCTAGATAAAATAAAGATTTTTAATAATCTAAAAAAAAAATTGATAAAAAAATCAGTTTGAATGAAAGAGTTGGGAGTGAAGGAGTGAAAACATTACCAGTGTCAGTTTGGAAAGATATTAGTTTTGGTGGAGATGAAAAAATTAAAAAAAGAAAAATAAATAAAGAAGAATAAAAATAAATTAAAATAACTAAAAATAAATTAAAAAAATTAAAACAAAATAAAAAAAAAAAAAAAAATAGAAAAATTAAATAAAATAAAAAAAAACAAAAAATAGAAAAATAGAAAAATTAAATAAAATAAATAAAATAAAATGTAAAAAAATAAGAAAAAATAAGAAAAAAAAAATAAAAACAAAATAAAATAAAATAAAATAAAATAAAATAAAATAAAATAAAATAAAATAAAATAAAATAAAATAAAATAAAATAAAATAAAATAAAATAAAATAAAATAAAATAAAATAAAATAAAATAAAATAAAATAAAATAAAATAAAATAAAATAAAATAAAATAAAATAAAATAAATGGAGAAGGGGTGTTAATCCACTTGTATTTGAAAAAAATTCAAAAAAATAAATGAAATTCAGTGGGAGCCTTCAAATTAAATTTGAAAAAACTTAGAAATTGGTATTTAGAACATAAAATCTTGTTGTAAGACTTTCCCAAATTATCAATTTTAATATAAATTGAAATTCAATTTCAAAACATATAAGATTAATTTCAAATTTGTGCCCAAATTGTGAATAAACCTCAATTTTATTTGAAAAATCATGACATATAAAATGATCATATTACATATACCTAATATGTTATTTTTTATTGATTAATTTCAGAATGCATTCCAGCTCTGCAATTGGCCTTCTTGATGACAATTCCACTGTAGTGAGATCCATCTGACATTGTGTTTCCTTCAGTTTCAATTTTCAATTTCACTTTTCTTTTTCAAATTCATATTTCTTGGTGTGTTGTTTCTAATCAAACTCCATTTGCTTTTGTAACTTGACTTCTTAAAACTGTTGCTGTTCCATACTCCTCACTTTCTTTCATGCCACCTCTCCCTGTCCCACTCCGAAAAAGCATTATCATTGGTTTCATGGGCTATGAATAATGACTTTTGTCAGCAGGATTGATCAAAGTAACCATAAATTCAAGTCATACCCTTTTGAAATTATTCAAGCAAGCTTACATAGGTCGGTGCAAACATATCCATTGACGTTTTCCTAGATCCACTCTTGTCATTCAAGTTGGGCATCAACGCTTGATTACACTTTTTTGTCAATGCATTATAAATTTACTTTGCTGGTAAAAGGAGAAATAATAAAAATTGGATTTCATGATTATCAGGATTAAACATACTTACTTATTAATCTTGAAGGTTTTCCACTTGAACTAAGTCATAATCATTATTAAGCAAAGGATCCAAATTGAGAGGTGATTCCAAATTATTATTCTCCTTTAAAATTCAAATGAGCTTTAATTATCTCAGGTAAAAAGAAAAATATACAATAGCTTACCTTATTAAGCAAAAGATAATCATCATCACCATTTAAGCTGTCTTTTTCTTGAAAATCATAGCTTGTAATGGGAGTGACATTGGGCTTGTGGCCAAAGAGTGCATCCATTTCAGCATAGAAATGACACAGAATTTCAAGATTTTCACCCATTGATTTGATTTCTTTACTCTCATCTTCTTTGGTTAGTCCATCCCCAATTAAATTTTTGAATTTTTTTTGCTGCTATATACTTCTTTTTATATGTTTGCCATCAATCTTGGATGCTGCTTGAGCTAAGGTTTAGGCAATGTTGTGATTTTTTGTTGACCTCAATGGCCATAGGCTGAAACCCATTTGCCTTTGATAAAGGTGTCCTTCCAAGTGAGGTTGAACCACTAGTACCAAAACATGCCTTGAAATTGGATTTTATTGAAAGCCAATTAATCATGGTTCAATAATTAGCATGGATGAGTAGGTCTGGAGGTGATCTTCATGTCTGACTTGATGTTTTTTGCTTTGGAATGAGGCATTATTAAATGGATTGTCAGCTTTTCAGTCAGATTGTCAAAAATGGAGTGTGGAATAATATGTTGTACAGTTGTGAATTGTGAATACTCATTTGGGTTAGGTTTCAAACTGAAATCTCAGATGCACAGGATTTGGTAAAAATACCATGTGAGTTACAGATGACAAACCCATGATTTAGTGTTGGGATTTGGAAGTCAAATCCCATGTTATTTTAAGGCAGGATTTGGTGACTTTGACACCCCCTAATATTAATACTATTCTTCTTTCTTTCTTTTGTAAACAAAAAAAACAACCTTTTTAAAAAGAATAAGTTTCATTAATATATATATATACATATATCTATTTGAAATTTTGCTATTTTTTCAATTCATCAATTTTTTTCATTTTCCCTTTCTCTTCATTTAACCAAAACCTTTTATTACTGTAATTATCAATTAACATTATTATTATAATTTAAAAAGAAAAAAGCTTCAAAATTTGAATTTAAAACTTGGTATAATATGATGGTTTACATGATATGAAGTAAAATAACTAAATAAATTAACATTATGAGAGATTTAAAGAGAAAAAAGTATGAAATTAAAATGAATATTCTTTTTGTTTGTTTTGTATATAATAGTTCAAATAAAATTTTAAGTAAAGAAAAAAAAATGCAAATACATTATTTGGTATTATATTTCTGAAAACTCCAAACATTAAATTGGTTTATGAATCATGTCCTAAAGATACTTAACATTAAGAATATTCACAAGTTTATCTAGTCTGTAGTAGTCATTTCTTTTTGCCTCAACGAAAATGCTTTTTTAGATGGTTTTTTTTAAGCAAAAGAAACAAACTTGGAATTTCTCATGCCATCATGCTCTGTATAAGCGACATAAAGAATAATAGTACGTCTCGAATGAAGAATATCAACCAAAAGCCCTTATCACTGATTGTCATATTTCAACTTTGCTTTTTCTGCGGTGGTATTAAACCACCAGCCAGGACTAGTGCAAGTTGAACGCAATACTTTTGATAATTTAATACTGTGCCCCCTGCTATTACAATGTCAAAAAAACGATTTGTGAAACTTAGCTTTGTTATTTTGTTGTTTAATGGCCAAGCAAAGATACGTAGTGGAAACCCAAGACTTGTTTTCCCGATCGGGGCAAAAGATTGGCCTGGGGTTGCGGCGGGTACAGAGCTCCGATGTCGGTCAAGTTGCAACAATTCAAAAAGAATGGTGGCATGGACATGATCCAAACAACTTTGGTAACTCGTAAGCAGGCTCCGACATTGCTTATTCTAACAGATCCCTTTGTTATTGTTAGAGGACTCCTGCAGTTCTCAATAATGACTTGAATTGAAGTTATGAAGCTGATTGGAATCTGCATAAACTGTAGCAGCTATGCGCTCAATAAAGCAAAGACAAAACTTTTTCAACTTGGCCCAAAAGGATTGAATTAAAATTTTTGGTTTTGAAATTCTTTGCCATGAAAAATGAGTAAAGTGATTTTGTATATATAATTGTGTCATGCCTGCTTTCTTTGTCAAGCCAGTCGCAACGCCTCCCAGCCATTGTAAACTATTGAGCTGTCTTGCTTTAAATTATTCTGATCGATTGATTCTTTCTCTTGAGCCAATTTCTAAATCACTCTATAACAGGGTAGAGGGGAAAGGCAAGTTTGGAAGACAGGAAATGGTGCTTGTCCTGAGGAAAAGCTAAACCAACGAAAACACAAACAGCACATACAGTTTTGAAAAAATAATGAAAAGAAACTAAAGGTAATGGCTGAGGAAATAGTGTTGACAGGGCAAAGAGAAGAGAAAGAAGGGAAAACAAAATAAAGATTGAATTGATTTAATCGACCAAAGTCAAAAGAACAAAGCCTCAAGATGAGAGAACCTGGTGGGAATCGTAATTTATAAAACGTCATGAATTATGCATCATTTTCCCTTTCCACTTCTTTTTGAACTTTTTAAGGGCTTTGGCCGATTTAGGCCTTTCGCTTGAGCTAATAATTTCAACCGCGTCATAGGGGATGACCTGTTAGTGACTACTTGTGAAGAAATTGTTAAGCGATTCGACCTACGTTAGAAGAAAGCCATTCCAATCCTTCATACAATCCATCACCTGAAGTGGCGCAGGTTGCTTGGATGTACCAAGTCCTCGAACGGAGTGAGTGTAACCCGAGCTTGTCGGTGATCTCGGCCGCGTTCATTGCATTTGGCAAATCTTGCTTGTTGGCAAAGACGAGCAATAGGGCATCGCGTAACTCGTCCTCGTTTAACATTCGCTGTAATTCTTCTCTTGCCTCAGAGACTCGCTCACGATCATTAGAATCAACAACGAAGATTATTCCTTGTGTGTTTTGGAAGTCTACCATCAAAAAAGATCAGAAAGAGTAGAAACTGATAAATGACTTGAGAAGTATCGACTCGATCACTGACAATGTCTCCAGAGGGGTCTGATCTTATCCTGACCACCCACATCCCATACAGTAAAGGAGATGTTTTTGTATTCGACAGTTTCGACATTAAAGCCTAGCGATCAAGCCAAAAGTATGATAAAAATCTTGATCAATAATCCAAATCGTCAGGTAACAAGATGAATGGCAACTCACCGATTGTTGGAATGGTTGTTACAATCTCACCCAATTTTAATTTATAAAGAATCGTAGTTTTACCGGCCGCATCTAAGCCTACCATCAAAATTCTCTAATCAAGCCAAGAAACATAAATCGAATGAGCAAGTGTTTGAGTATTTGCTTCGGGTTCAAACGATCTTGAGACGATGAACTTGCCATCTCTTTCCGGCCAAAAAGACCGGTAAACAGTCGTGAGACGCTAGATGAATGGATTGAGCGACATGGCAAAGGACAGTATCAAAATCCCTGAATAGCTGAGTAGGATGGATGAAGTGAGTGAATGACTTGCCTGAGACCCATGTTAAGAGTTCAAGGAGGCGAAATTTCGGACAAGAGACTGAGGATGACTAAGTTGATGAGGGGGATGGGAGGATATGGTCAAATTGGTCAAAGTGGTCAAATTGATCGGTTGAAAGGGAGTTGGATGAGTCAGGATGATGATGACGTGGAGATCGGATGATAAGATTAGTGAGTACAGCGAAACCTTATCAAACTTAAATTTCCAAGACCTGACTGACTTTTAAAAAATTCTGACAGAGCAGCGGCAGAAGCGTAGGGGGCAGGGAAGAGTGTTGGAGTCGGTTTGAAATTCGTCGACTGCAGGCAGGAGTCCAAGTCGCACTCGGCAAAGGCAGGAATCGTCAGAGCCAAATCCAAGACCAGCCAGCTAAATCAGTAAAAGCGAGTCAGTAAGACAATCAATCATTCGGGTAAGGGATAAATCCGACCTCGACGTTAACTTCATTCAAATCTTCCATTAGAGAAAAAAATTTGATAGGCCAAAATTCACCAACCCTTTTTGAACTTCTACAGTTGTCTTTCTATCTCAATTTAACCTCATTGGATTTGGCTCATGATTGACAAACTGGCTTGAACCACAAATTCATCAATAAGCCTAAATCATTCATAGATTCCCTCTTTTGGGATTGGTAGTGTGTCTCTTGAGTGAAGTATGCCAGATTGAATTGTCTCATCCTCAAAGTTCTTATCATCTCAAATGTATTCAAGAAAAAAAGAATAAAGACCCAGCAAGATTAGTCAATTTCTCATTATAAGCTTTGGATTTGAACATTTAAAGGTCTCCCTCAATTCATCATCAAATTAGGAAAATCTTTCTATTGGAGAAGTTTTCAAGCCAAAAGAAGAACCTCTTTTGTGCAAATAATAAGATTTAACCCAATTTATCATGATCAAAAGGTTCAAGTTATTACTTCTATGAGATACTATGTACTTTTGGTAAGTTCTCTATTTTAAATAGAAAATCAACTAAAATAATATAAATATTTGAAATCAAGTATTTATTTAAATAATTGCATTAATTGATTGAGATAAAAACAAGGAAGTTTTAAACATACATCACCTATATAAATTTGAATCCAGTTCATATTTGTACTGCCTTTTTTTTTGGAATCATCCCACCATTCAATTTAAAAGAAAACAAGTTCCTAGATTAATATCAAATATATTCACCTTTATCATTAACAATATAAAAGCAGTTTTTTTTTCCTTTTATTAAAGTTGAAGTTTAGGTCATGTTCAATGCTAGTGAAAGGCTAGGGAGATTAATTAGAAATTAGTCATGAATGATATATTTACACCAATGGTGCTAAGGAGACAATAAATATGTGAATATTTCATTCACTTCTTCATAGTGTCAACACAATTTGATGCTTTTTATATTGGACTTCAAAAAAAAAGCTATTATATCTCAGAACATTGAGCTTTCAAATATAACTTAGAAAGACTTGGCCCAGTATTCCATTAATGAATTATAATTACAATTATACACATATTCTACAGGCCTTAGGGGTATTTTAATATGCCTCAAAAACCACAAAATCAAAAAAAAAATATTTTCAAATATTAAGGGCATATTCTAAATCCCTGAAGAGAAAAGTATCTTTTAGACTCAATTCAAATTCTGTCACAGGGGCTCTTGGGAATAACAAGAGTGGCCTGGCATGCAGGAATCAGGAAGTGCACTTGGAAGATTTCAAAGAGTCAAAAAAAATAAGAAAGAATATTTTTTTTTAACAAGAATAATGCAAGTAAAAGACAAGATGAAAAATAAGAAAGAAAGCCAATAGGAAAAGAGAAAACCAAGTAAATCCTTTATTCACTGTTTCAACCTTCCAGAAAGAGCAATGGAATTAGTAAAGGATATGACTGCCAAATATCCAAATATCCACTGACAGGAAAGAAAAGAGGTGCAAATGACTGACTTAAGAATATCATAATTCACTATCAAGATGAAAGAAAATAAAATATAAGTATAGATTTTAGTAGATTGATTAACTGGGGCAAAAACCCCAGGGTTGAAAGAGAGGTTGGTATATATGATAAGTTGAGAGCTTGACTCCTTCAATCTGTATTGATTGCTTGAAGAAATCTACAGCTGACCAAATTGGGAGATGAATTGGGTTGAATGATATTCCAAGGGTCTATGGTTTAAATAGATAACTCTATGGAAAGAGACTGTATTTACTGAATGTGGCTTCCAAGGTGAATTGATGGAGCAATTACACTTGACAACTGATTTGGAACTGCCTCTTGAAGGTCCCTTGAGATGGGACATGCAAGTATTCCCTTGAGCAAGCACTTCAAATTTTAAATGAACCAATACTTTTATGAACAAGGTTATTGGTCTTGATGAAACACTTCTGAGCTTGATTCTTGATTGATCCTCCTGAAGTTATTATTCCATAAGGGCTAAAAAGGTATTTTTGAATTTGAATTATGACCCCTTGATTTTCTGATGAAAAAAGATGCATGATGGTGTATAACACCATTTATGGCATTTCTGGTATTGGAAGAAGGCAGCCAAAGTCATCTGGAGGATGGCCTTGAAAAACATTGGAAAAATATGAGTTTGATGGCTTAAAAGGCTGACTGGGTTTATTTGGCCAAACTTAGCCTTTACTGGCTTAAAGCTTTGCTTACATAAAATGCACAAATCCAGCCATTAAACCACAAATGGCCTAATATGGTCATTTGGGCATATTGGTGCAAAATGTGCAGAAATGTGCAAAAGTGCACAAATTTCACAAAAATTTATATCAAGCTAAAAATTGCCAATATGTCTTTTGGTGCTTTATTTCCCCTGCTTACTGGGAAGTTCCCAACAGTGGCCAATGATGGCCTGATGATGGTGAAGGGGACAAGCTGGCCCCATATGATAAAATGACCATAGAAGGCCAAAAAAGAGAATATGGCCAATTTGGAAAAAAATGATGGATATGCCCAGATTTCCAAATAATGAACCAAAAGAGCAATTTTCCATGGTTGTGACAGTACCCTGACCTTGAATGGTGAGCTCCTGAGCACCAATAAAAGGTAGAGCCTGTTGGGGCTAATTGGAAAGAGTTTGAGAAGGGCATTAAAGAGAAGTAATTTAAGAAAGAAATTTCAAACTGATATCAAAGTTGAAATATGATTTGGGGATGGCTTGGTATTCTTTTTACATTGGCTTTTGTACTTGATGAGTTTTTGAATGATTGATGATGATTAAATGAATTGAAATATGAATTAATAAAAAACTTGAAAATAAATAATGAAAGGAATAAAGAGAAATGAATGTTGAGAAGGTTCCAATCTTGATCAAAAAGGTTTATGACTGAGTTGGATCGGCCAAAGGACCTCAAAAATAACATTGATACCATATTCTCACAGAGTTGCCAGGGTGATTCTTTGACATATTGTAGACCCCTCAGGCAAGTGCACACTAGGAGAGGAATTTACTTTTGGTAATTACCACAACTACCAGTGAAATAAAAGAAAATAGATTTCTGAAGGAGTGAATTGGAATTATGAAAGACTTAAAAATTTTATTAAAAGGAATGGTTCATTCTCCCAAGTGAAAATGTCCATTATTATGGAATTTATTATGAAATCTTGGCCAAAGATCTTTCTTCAATATTTTACAAGTTCTCACACAGTTGCCAAGGTGATTCTTACAACAAAAAGAGTAGGATACCTCTGAAGGTGCATACCAGGAGTGGGAACTTACTTTACTAAGATCCCCTCCCCACCAAGCACAATAAAGATAACTCTCTTTAAGAATCCTGTCCCGGCTTTTAAGGGAACAATTAATGAAAATATTTGCCAACTTCAGGAAAATTATCAATCTTTTCAGCTGGTTCCCAAGGGTAACTTTCTGGGTCTTGACTTAAACATTTCCATTCTACCGTATACCACTATTTTTCTCTCTTAATCTTGGAATCCAGTATCTTAGAGACTTCCCATGCTTCTTCTTCTTCAATGATGATTTGAGGAGGAGGCTCTTGATGCCTATTTGTGATAACTGATATCTTGACTGGTTCTAGCAGGGAAATATGGAAGAATGGGTGGATTTAATTCCATTTATATGGAGATTTAGGTGGTAGTCATGAGTTCTTAATTCTAAAATATTGGAAATGGAAACAACCATCTTTCTGAAATTTTCTTATTGGGTATGGTGAATTACATGTACTTGAAGGAAAGCTATAAAATGTCACTATAATTGAAAACAGGTGGACTTGCTCTACTATTATCTGAATAACTTTTAAACCTGTTTATGGAAACTTCAAGTTCTCTCTTGAAATCTTTCTGTACTTATTTGATTTTTGGTGATAGCTTTTCAACAGGAGTGTCTTGAGAAATGTTAAATGAGTGAAATTGAGGATTCTTTCCATAAAAAGTGAAAAAAAGTGATTGTTTTGTTGAAGAGTGGTGATATTTGTAAACAATTTCAGCAAGGGAAATCCAGGTGTGCCAATCATCTTGAATATAACTAACATAAATAATAAGGTAATGTTCTAGTATCTTATTTACCCTCTCTGTCTGCCCATCAGCTGAAAGATCTTTTCAAAAATCAAGCTTATGAGAAAGAATGGTCCAAAAAAACAAACAAAAAGTGAAAATATATCACTCCAATGGCTTTAAGAAATGCTTCTCTTTTAAATAATATTCTTGATGAAAAAATGATCCAAATAAAGTAAAGTAATTGAAGAAACTGTTAGACTAAATACTTCCATTTTGAGAATCTGTCCACTATGACCAGAATTCAGTCAAAAGAATTGGACAGTGGAGATTGAGTGAAAAATCCAAGGACATTTGGAATTGGAAGAGGCTTGAGTAAGTCAAGCTTCTTGTCATGAATATTCTTGTTTCTTGAGCACTATTGACAGAATGTAACATAATCCTTGATAAATCAAGTTATTACAGACAAGAGGGAAACCTGCTTGACAAGCTTGAGAGTCTTATTTTGGTCAGGATGGAAAGATAGAGGAGAGTCATGGAAATTTTGAAGTATATTTAGTTTAATTGTGAGGTCATTTGGGGCCACCACCCAATCTCTGAAGAGAAGAAGTTGGGAATAAGGATCAAGAAAATGATCTTCAAAAGATTCACCTATACCCAAATATTGAGGAATGATTTTGTACTGGGGATCTTTCCAAACTTCCTTTTGAATTGAATCAAACAAATTTGAAAGAAAATTAAACTTTTGTCAGCCTGTGACTCAAAACCAGAGCACAAGCATGACAACCAAAATACCATAAACCAATGGTATAGCCAAGATACCATCAAAACATGGAGCTGAGCCAAATAAGCTCAAAAGGTATCAAACGAAAGAGGAAACTCACCTCTTTATGAAAACATAAGTTCCATCACCATAGGACAAGAAATAACAAAGTCATTCCTGCTCAAAGTTATTGCTGAGCATAAACCTTAATTTTCACCTCTCATCTAAAATCTAGAAGGAGAGTCTTAACCCCATCAAATGGGTACTCAGAATGAAGCTCTAAGCCAGGGCTATCCAATGGTACCAGCCAAACTGAGCTAGAACCAGTATTACTTGAGTTATGGTCAAATTCAGGCCAAATAAGGGTGAACAAAACATTCACCTCTCATCTAACTTCTACAGTTTTAGTGTGGGATACTTGAAGTGGGGTCTTTTTGGAAAGAGCACAATCAGGGCTATCTGATGGTGCCATCCAATTCTTGATATATCAGCTATAACAGAAGCTATGAGGCAAACAAGCTCGATACAGCTTTTTGCCCAAACCACACCTATGTACAAAAACCTTGTACATGGGATAACTTTGTCATATTTCAAGATAGCCATACAAAATTGGGTATCATTGTGTAGAGCCCATACAGGGCTATCCAATGAACCAACTTTGAGCATGATATCTCAAAAACTGACAGAGCTATGACCATTTGAAGGTTATAATCCCACAATATGACCAATACAACTGTATTATGGCAGGATACAGTTGTACTCTGATTATAAGGTGTCAAACAGACAAAAAAGCATGTTAATACTTCAATACCTCATAAGTAAGTCAATACTGGGGTCCCATACAGTTGCTGTACAGCATTCTACATGTCATACACGTCAGAATCAGGCTGTGAGGTCCCCAGATAAAACTTTTCACCATGTATTGGTGAAAACTGCCCAGATGTGGTTTCAAAACCACATCTGAGCCCAATACAGGGCATAAAGGCTGTTTGCAAACCACAAGTCAGTCCTAGAGAGTGAAAAATCTTCACTTCCTCTACGTGGAAAGGTCTAGCACCCTTTCCATCCTATTTCAGGATAAAAAGGAGGCTTTTCACAGCCAGAATTGTCTCCTAATCCTGCTCTTGAATAACCTATGTAGTAAACTGTCAAAAACAGTTTTACTCTTGGGTCATAATTAGGTATACTCTTAATTTAAAGTATTGTAGTCTTTATTATTGTAACCCAACAGGTAAAGCTGCACCCAGGGCTTTCAACAGCACTCACCACCACTATATTCCTTATAGTAAAGCCCTCTTATTATTAAATTAAACCATCTTTAACCCTTATAAAAGTATTTTAAACTATTTTATACGTGTCACGGTCATAGTTTTAGTTGTAAATAGCCTTATTACCACTTCAACATAGACTCAGCCTGACATTTTGGGGGCCTGGCCATGTTTTAAAAACCTTTTTGGACTTATTACAAGTATGTTTTTCTCTTTTTTATCATTTTATTGACACTTGTTTCATCTTTTTAGGCGTCATTCTCTCTAAAAAAAATATTTTTATATATTTTTATTTATTTTTTTAAAAAATACTCATATCTTAAAGAGTATCTGTCACGTGGCTAATAACCACAAGACCAGTATTTTTGGTGTGTTTTGTATATAAAAACACTTTTAAGCCACTAATACAGTCTTAATTCTTAATTGAATCAAGACAGCTCAAACTGATAAACCAACAGTTGAGGCGTGTTTGGGCACATTGTTAACTCAATTGCCCTGTAATACACCATCTTTGACAGATTATACTTGCTAATTACAAGTATTCTGTAAGATATTGGTATACAAACAGTATACCACATATTAGTAAGCTGTATTTTTGACGTGGAATTGTTAATTCAATTACACTGTCATAATACAAGGGCATATTGTAATAATATACAAGCCCAGAGGCCATTCTTAGACGTGCAAAACCAGCCTTTTAAGAAGTCTTAACTGACATAAGCCCTCTTTTTCCTGTTTGATCCAGTGGAAGAAAATTTCATACCACTTGAGACCCAGTCACTGGCCAACACACCAGTGACACCCTCAGAACCAGAGGGAAGCAAGGGCAAAGGAAAAAGACTTAGTGAAGGCCTCATTACAGCCAAAAAGTGGACACCAATAGCCACTCAGAGGAGTAGAAAACCATGAAACTCTGCTTCAATAAAAGGTAAACCAACCTTAACCACTTGTACAGGGAAGATTACAATTATTAACCCAGTTGTAACCTCCAAAGGCAAACTGCCCAAATCAGCAGATAACAAATTTGTACAAGGCACAGTCAAAGGTAAATAACCTAAGAACATAAAGTTTTTGACTGCTTGCAAACACTGATATGTCCCCTGCATACCTCAGAGACATTGGCTTCCAAAGGAACCAACCAAAGAACAGAGAAGGCTTGTCCAGAACCAGAAGACCTGGAAGAAGACACCTTGGACACAGTGGTGGATGGCAAAACAATGAGGGAGATAATATCAACCTTGCCATTCACACTCCAATTCAACAGGAACCTCAAACCAGAGGAGTGGAAGGATATGGATCAAGTTCTTCAGCTCCACCAACTCCTCAAAGACTTATTTCAATGGAGCATGGGCAACAAGAGGTTCAACCTGGAAAGTCACTGGGCAGAACTTGGAGCAAGTTGCCAGAAGATCTGTCTCAAAGAGATAGACTTCAAAGACCTGATGGTAATCACCAAAGGTTGGAATCCTACCAGGAAGTTCAGACTCCTGGAGGCAAGGGCACAGAGGATAAGGGAGAACCAAGCCACTATCCAAGCTATAGAAGAACAGTTAACCCAGACAGGGCCTACTCAGATTCCTTCAGGCTCACAAGGAGCAGGCCAAATCAGCTCTCCAGTGGCTTCACACCATTCAGAAACCAGCAGATCAGTGGCCAAGAGTCACCATTCTTCACAATTCCAGGAAGTTTCCAGGAGAAGACAAGGAAACAAGGGCAAGAACAAAGCCTCCTTCAACCAGAGGAGGAAAGAGTCAGACCCCATGATCCAGAAGCTGTTAGATTTGGTAAAAGAAGTACACAAGAACCAGAAGTAATTGTAAACCACTCTAGAATCAGTAGTCCTCGTAATAGAAACATTACCCCCACTCAGACTGAAAATAACATTGTCACATCTGAGAGTAACATCAAAAGTGATACACTGTGGTTACAAATGTCCCAATATGCTGAACAATCTGCAAAGCAGTTTGCAGAAATTAAAGCTGGCCAAGAGAGGATGAGACAAACTCAAGCCTCCTTGGAACAGATAGTTAAAAATCTTCAAGAAGGATATGCTCAACTGAGAAAAGCCTCTGAAGAAACCAACAAAAGACTGAATATAGTCTTTGAAGAACAACACCACAGCACAAGGGACAGGGAGTGTATGGACCAAGACATGAAAAAATTGTTTAATGTCTACCATAACTTGAAGCCCCAGCCACAAGGCCAAGTTATGGAGAATTCATATCAACCAGATGACATCAAACCAGATGCCATGTTGATGAATAAGGCAAGATCTCAATCACAATACCAGGATGGAGATGGAATGTCTTATTCAGAGAAGGAAGCCTTGAAACAGCTTCCTGAGGCCTCAAGCTGGCCCAGATTCTCTGTATCAGGAGAAGATGATCATATGGAACCCATAGATTATATTGATGGACTCTTCATTGATGTACCAAGAATACCAGACTACTGGATTAATGCTAAATTGAATACTGCATTTAAAGGTTATGCTAGTATATGGTACACAGAAATGAAAGAAATCCATTGCAGAAGAAACTTGCCATGGTGGAAGAGTCAAATCATCCAAAAGTACAGTAATGGAACTTGGATATGGCAGAAGACAATTTCATTTGAAAATAACCAATACTCAGTGGACAAAGATCCATATGAGTGGTGTCTCAGACAGTCTAAAAGACTTAAAGCCATTGATCCTCAGATGAACATCCAAATGAGGAATCACAAGCTTCTGAAACAACTGCCAGGAGAACTAGATCATGCAGTAAAATGCAGATGCAACCAAAATTGCACTCTAGATGACATTGCCAACACCTTACAAGACATAAGGAAAAGGACTAATATAGGGAAATTCACCCCATATAAGAGCAGTAGTTTCAAAGAGAAACAACCTTTCACGGTAGAGCTTAAAGACAAACCCAAAGAAAGAGTGGCAGAAGTGGCAAAGAAGAGGAATTCTTGTCACAATTGTGGTTCAACAGACCACTATGCCAACAACTGTCCAAAGGCAAAGAAAAAAGTCTATGCCATTGAGAAAGTCCCAGAGGAAGAATCTCCAACAGAGGATTCTGAATCAGACTCCATGGGTGATGCCATCAGAGAACCATCTGATGATGATCAAGACCCAAGAGAAGAATTTCTAGTGGAATACCAAGAGGAAACCCCACTAGAGATTCAGGACATACAGTTGGAAGCAGGCATGCCACAGGACACTGCTAACAAGAACTTGTGCAAAAACACACAAGATGCACAAACATTCCTGGTTACACCAACCAAAGGAATGGAATATATACATGGGACAGCCACAAAACTGACTGTTTGTATTGAAAATGCTCAGCATCCACTGATCATTGATAGTGGAGAACACTGCTCCATAGTGGCCAGAAACTATCTGGATACCCACTTCCCAAACTGGGAAAAACAGCTCTTGCCCACTAAGGCAAAGAACTTTAAAAGTGCATCAGGGAAGATGACTTCCATTGGGATAATTATCAAAGAGATAATTATACCCCACAGGAAGGGTAATATCAGACTCAACCCAGAGTTTGTAGTGCTTGATGATGCCCACATCCAAGGGTTCTTACTGGGAACAGACTACCAGAGGATGTATGGCATAGAAATTTACAACAGTAAAAATAGGCACATAACCATTGGTACTAACAAGGAAAAGAAATTTTCACTTGATATATACCAGATATCTTCTCAAGATCCACTAGAAGAACTTCTGAAGGAATTCAGAGAGGGACAGTTTAGCACTACCCTCACCAGTAAACAAAAACTAAGTTTACTGAAGATGCTGAGAAAGAACAGACCAGCATTTGCCATTGGTGAAGAACCATTAGGAAAGATCAAAGGCCATGATATACAACTATATCTGGATGTGGAAAGGCCTTATCCACCCATGCTTAGGAGACCTCCTTATCCAGCAAGCCTGGAAACCAGGAAAGAAATTGAGAGACATATAAATGAACTCCTGAACATGGATGTCATCAGGAAGATTGGACATAATGAAATAGTGGAAATCACCACCCCTGTCCTAATCACCTGGAATGATGGCAAGTCTAGACTGTGTGGAGATTTCAGAGCTCTGAATAACTACACAAAAGCAGACAGGTACCCTATACCCAGGATACCTCATGCCTTGGATAAACTGGCAAAAGCCAAATACATAACCAAAATGGATTGTATGAAAGGCTTCCACCAAAATGGAGCCAAACCAAAAGCCATTAAATTACTCAGAATAATATGCCATATGGGTATATATGAGTATACCAGGATGCCATTTGGCATCAAAAATGCACCAGCCCATTTCCAAAGGATGATGGACACAATATTTCAAGAAGAAATACCGGAAGGCTGGATGGTGGTATATATTGATGATATCATTATATACTCAGAGACATGGGAAGACCATGTGCAATACATAGACAGAGTGCTAAGTAAATCCACACCCATAAATCTCAAAATTACACTTAAAAAGTGCAATTTTGGCCAACAAGAGTTACTGGCTCTAGGACATAAAGTCTCAGGTCTTGGTCTGGCAGAAGGAGAGGCTTAACCTGATAAGATGGGTACTCAAAATGAAGCTCCAAGACAGGGCTATCCAATGGCACCAGCCAAACTGAGCTAGCACCAATATTACTGGAGTTATAGTCAATTTCAGGCCAAATAAGGGTGAACAAAACATTCACCTCTCATCTAACTTCTACAGTTTTAGTGTGAGATACTTGAAGTGGGGTCTTTTTGGAAAGGGCACAATCAGGGCTATCTGATGGTGTCATCCATTTCCCCATAGCTCAACTAGAGCAAAAGGTATGGGGCAAATAAGCTCAATACAGATTTTTGCCCATAACATGCAAATGTACAAACATCTTGTACATGGGATAACTTTGCCATATTTAATGATACCCATATCAAATAAGGTACCATTGTGAAGAGCACATACAGGGCTACACACCGAACCAATTTTGAGGTTGATATCTCAAGGATTGACGAAGTTATAGCTGATTTGAGGTCAGATTCCTACCTGCTGTCATATACAGCCTTACCATGGGATAATATCCCATAACCATGAATATGAGGTGTCAAATAGACAAAGAATCTTGTTTTTACTTCAATACCTCATATGTCAGTCAATACTGGGGTCCCATACAGCTTCTGTACAGCATTCTACATGTCATACACGTCAGAATCACACTGTGAGGTCCCCAGATGAAACTTTTCACCCTGTATTGGTGAAAACTGCCCAGATGTGGTCTCAAAACCACATCTGATCCCAATACAGGTTATAAAGGCTGTTTGCAAACCACAAGCCAGTACTAGAGAGTGAAAAAATCTTCACTTCCTCTATGTGGAAAGGTCTAGCACCCTTTCCACCCTATTTCAGGATAGAAAGGAGGCTTTTCATAGCCAGAATTGCTTCCTCATCCTGCACTTGAATATCCTACGTAGTAAACTGTCCAAAACAGTTTTACTCTTGGGTAATAATCAGGGTATAATTATAATTTTAATTATTGTAGTTCTTATTATAGTAATCCAACTGGTAAGACTGCATCCAGGGTTCTCAATAGCGCTCACCACCACTATTTTTCAATAGTAGAGCCCTATTATTGTATTATAAGCTATTATATTATTAAAAAATCTTATTTTAAAATTATTTTCACGTGTCACAGTCATAGTTCTAGTTGTAAATAGCCTAATTACTACTTCAACATAGACTCCAGCTGACAGGAACTCACCCATAACCACCTCTCAACATCTCCAACCTATGGCCAGCTCCAGCAGAAGAAGAGATGGATTTTCTCCTTTACTGTTTCCTGCCGCTCAAGTATCTTAAAGAAGAGATTGTTGGCCTATCCGAGTTACAAGAGAAGATCCAAATGTGGCAAGTGAAAACCAAGACGCTGTGGCCAGGTTTTTCAGGAGAGTTGATAGAAATAGTAGGGAGGTTATTATGTATGCAAATGATAGAACTATTCCAGGTATTGCTTCTGAAGATGTGGCTCCAAAATTTGCCTGGTATGAAGATGAGTTGATAAATGACTTTCAGAGAACCTTTTATGATTTGGGTAGAGATAAATAGTTTCTTTGTTCTTGTTTTTGTTTGGTTTGACTTCTATCCCCACTCTTATAACTACTAAAAAATGAAAAAATAAATGGAACCTCCCAATACATGACTTGGGAGGGGATGCTGCTGCTTTAAAGAAATAAAATAAAACAAAATCATACAAGTAAAGAAAAAGAAAGAAAATGAGAGAAAAAGAGAGGGGAGAAAAGAAACAGAGAAATTCCTGAGGTTTGTCCTTCTTGTCGTGATTTGCTTGAATGTTGGCCAAGAATTGCCTGAAAGATAAAACCAAGAATTTGAGGCTCACAGAGTGGCCAAGGTAATGTTTTACAAGAAGTAGAACCCTCAGGGATGCATACCAGGAGATAGAACTTACTTTCATAACTCCCACTTCCCACCAAGCACCAAAAAATGAAACAAATTGCCATAAATGACTTGAAGTAATGAGTGTCTTGAATCATGATGATTGGAATAAATTGAGATAGTAATAAAAGAGAAAAGAAAAGAAAAGAGAGATCTGGCAATATCTTGATAAGGTCCAAATCGGAGGGTATTGATGTTTCATGCTTCCTGAATCTGTCCAAAGAATTGACAAGTGCTCACAAAGTGGCCAAGGTGATGCGTACAGCAACATTTGGGTATAGTACCACCTTAAAGGTGCATTCCCGGAGAGAAACTTACTTTCATAACTTCTTCTCCCCACCAAGCACCATAGAAATAAAACTCTTGAGGTATTTGGACGAGGCTTGTCTAGATACAATGAGTGGAAGTCCTTGACAAGGTCTGGTGTGTTGGTAAGGTTGGAAGCTGGTTCCCAAGTTGTTCTTTCTGGGTCTTCACTGAATCCTTTCCACTCTACAAGATACCATAATTTACCTCTTCTGAGTTTGGAGTCCAGAACCTGAGTCACTTCCCATTCTTCTTGCTCCTCCACTAGAACTAGTGGTGGTGGCAATTGATTTAAATTTGGGATAGCTGATTGCTTCACTGGTTCTAATAAGGACACATGGAATACAGGGTTAACTAACTTCCATTGTTGAGGCAACTTGAGGTGGTATGCATAGCTTCCAATCTTTTTAATGACTTCTAAGGGTCCCAGCCATCCTTCTGAGAGTTGCTTGGTGAGTCTTGTAGTCTTGATGTTCTTAGAAGCTAGCCATAACTTATCCCCATGTTGGAAATCAGGTGGAATTGACCTATTTCTATGTGCATACTTCTTGACTCTCCTTATTGCTGACTCTAATTCTTCTTTGACAACTTGCTGTACTGATTGGAGTTTTGTTGTTAACTTTCCAGCAGGTGAGTATTGAGAAATATGGATTGAGTCAGAGCTGGGATTTCTTCCATAAATGGTGAAAAAGGTGATTGCTTTGTTGATGAATGTTCTGCATTATTATAGGTAAATTCAGCCAGAGGGAGCCAGGTGTGCCAGTCATCTTGATGGTAACTGATATACATCCAAAGATACTGTTCTAGAATCTTATTTACCCTCTCTGTCTGTCCATCTGTTTCAGGATGGAAAGCAGTTGAAATATCTCTTGATATCTTGAGCTGCTGACACAATTGAGTCCAAAATGATGAAACAAATAAAGAACCTCTATCACTAACAATACTGACTGGAAGGCCATGTTTGGAAAATAAATGACTAATAAAGATTTGAGCCAAGTCCAGAGCAGTGATTGATCCATAAGTTGGAATGAATATTTCCATTTTTGAGAATCTGCCCACAACTACTCAAATTGAATCAAAGTTGTTTGACAGTGGCAATTGAGTGATTAAGTCCATTGTTAATAAATTCCAACAACCAGACGGAATTGAAAGAGGCTTGAGTAATTCAAACTTCTTATGATGAATTTTCTTGTTTCTTGAACATTGCTGACATGAGGACACATAGTCCTTAATGGATTGATTCATGCCAGCCCAATAGAAATCCCTCTTGATGAGCTTTAGGGTCTTCTCCTGGCCAGGATGGCCAGCCAATGGTGAGTCATGATGCTTTTGACAAATATTGAGTTGGATTTCTCCATTTCTTGGTATTACCACTCTATCTTTGAATAATAATAACTTGGCTTGAGGTTAAAGAGAACAATCTGGAACTGATTCACCTCTTGCTAGTTGCTTGAGTATTTCTTTATAGTCTTTGTCTTGCCATACATCTTTTTAAATCTTGTCAACTAAATCTGAGAATATTCCCACTTTGATTGAGAAGAATATTGACTCTTGAATGCCATCTTGCTTGATTACTTGATGAAAATTTTGAGGATTTTTGCTGATGAAGTCCAACCCCCTCTCTGGGTACATTTCGTCCCAACGTGACAATTCAGAATTTCCTCCCCTTTAAAATGTTTGAGAGATCAATAAATATTGTATAATTTGTGTTTATAGAGTCAAAAAGAAAGAAAGTTCCACTTGCCCTTTGAATATGCATATTAATTTTAATGAGCTATTTTATCACTTAATGGTCTTCCAAATTAGGCTATCAATTACTCAGTAATTCTCTGTGAGCTATGTGATATGGGAAGAATATCTCTCAATTTAGGGATGAAAAAAATGGGAAGTTGATCAATCAAGTATTAATATCTATTGCTTAATAGCACAATTTATTGCAGAAAAAAAGGTCAGCATGTCTTGATATGAGCCCAAATATTCCATTGAGAGCACAGAATAAAAATTTATTAATATCCAAATATCAGGGATTATGAAATGGTTTTGGGAACTAATATCAAGAAGGCTCAGCCATACCCATATATTCCAAATTCAAACATTTCATGATTTTAACTTGTTATAAACTTCCCTCTGAAATGAAACACACCACCAACAATTTCTGAAAGAATCTCTGTGGAGAAGAATTAATAGTTTTCTTACAGAAAAGCAATGGAAATCCTTTGAGGTTTTAAAGAGTATTTGATAAGATACACCTTTCACATGCAGAAATCATCATAATTAAAAAAATATGCTTAAATTTCATCTTTCAGGTAAAGAGAAGCTTCTTCATTGTATTGAAATTTCCAAACATTCAGAGAATGTGTTTGGTAAAAACATTTTTTCTACACAAGTATTTTCAACATACAAACATTTGTGTCTGCAGTAATATGTTTTGGTGGCTTTTGTTTTTATAAAAGTGTTTTTGGTTTTTGGTTTAAATTTTACATAATCTACCTCAAAATTCAATTATTTTTGAATAATATCAGAAATTTAGTAGTACTTCAAATATGTTCAACAAAAAAATAAATTTAAGCTCAAAGATGAGAAATTTGGGCATTATTTTTCATTAGAGATTCATCTTCACAAGTATTTTGGCTACTCCATCATTATAACATTATTTTCATTCTTTTCCAAAGTCTACATTATTTATGAAGTATGCCACTAGAACTTAAATCTTTGCATTCTAATTACTGGGAAAAATGAAATCATGAAGTTTATTCCCTCCTGTAAGGTTTATATTGAACCCCACTTTTTAAAAAGGAATTTGTGTCTACGAGTTGTCTTTAGGCAGGAAAAAGTGACAGGTTACTCAGATGCTATAGAGTGGTGTGCACATGAATTATATTATCTGCTTGAAGGTACATCTTTAATTATGATTTCTGTTGCACCACTCACTAAATACTACTACTAATGATAAATTTCAAGCCATTGGCCATTACAAAATTGGAAAATGTGAGTGTTTTTGCAAATTTAATATTTGGAAAAATATCAAATGACAGCTGAGGTTCTGCATCATTTTCTTTCATTTCATCTCATGATGAACCTCCCTCCAAAGATGATGAAAATTATTTCACAATTATGCTCAAATACATGGAATAACTCAGCTTTTTCCCATTGGCTTGCACAGATAAATAATCAAAATAATATGTTCCTATACTAAAAAGGTTTGGGGTTGGTTCATATCACCTTGTGCAGACATCCCCCACAAGGTAGTTCTAAAATACAGAGGTCATTCATATATGGTATTGTAAACAACCCCCCAGAACCAGCTTCAAATGGCTGGGGGTGGTTTGATCCCACTAGTGTGAAAGGCCTTATGACACCACCTCCAAGACTGTGGATTCAGTTACAAAAAGGTTTTTTTTGAAAAAACCCTAAAACCAAATAGAAATTGGAGGGGTGCTGTTTCCAACAAACCCACAAAGCCAGATGTAAAAGGCCATGAGGTTGTTTGCATCAGCTAGCTCAAACAACCCCCTCAAAACAGTGGCAAAAGTACAGGGGTTGCTTGCATTAGCTAGTGAAAACAACCCCCCAAAAATAGCTGCAAAAAGGCGGGGGATTGTTTGCATCATCTTCTGCAAACAACCCCCTGAGACAAGCAGTAAAAGGCCAGGGGATTGTTCACATCAGCTAGCACAAACAACCCCCCAAAACTGGCTGTAAAACACCAGGGGGTTGTGAGCACCAGCCTCTGCAGTGTTAGCATATTGCAGGTGTGCCCTGGCGGCACCAGTCAAGCAAAACACTGAGGCATAATGGGTGGTTTCTCTCTACAATAGGAGAGTCCCCCATGGGTCTTAGCAAGGAATGCCTCATTGCCTGCCACATGGGTGATTTGAACCCATGGAAAAGTGAGCAAGTAGTGCAGATGCAAGGCTTGCCAGCTAAGAGAGGAATGATTGGATGTTGCCAGTTCATCCACAATTTTGTATTAGTTTTTTTTAAAAAAGAATTTGGACTAGTTTTTTTCAAGTAAATTATTTTTGTACTCGTTTTTTTCAAATAAACTATTTTTTTACTAGTTTTTTTTTCAAAAAACTATTTTTGCACCCGTTTTTTTTCAAAAAAATACTTTTGTACTAGTTTTTTGCAAAAAATCTTTTTTGCACTTGTCTTTTTCAAAAAACCATTGTATTATTTTTTTAGAAAAGCTGCTTTTTTGATTAGTAATTTCCAATTGACTGTTTGTTTACTAGTATTTTTAAATAAGGGTTTTTTTACTACCTTTTACTATTCTTCCAAGGGTCTTTTAAAAAAACTATTTTCAAATAGTTTTGCGAAAACAAAGTTTAACTAATTTTTCCATAAATGACTTTTTTGAAAGAAGGTAGTTTTGTGGAAAAAGAACAATTTTTTCAATGTTACTCTTTTTTTTTCAAAGAAACCAGCTACATGTTTAACATAAAAACACTTTTTTGTAATTTTAGAAGCAAAATTGATTTTTTTAGGAAAGCTTTCCCAAGTAACTTTTTATTTTGAAAATGCTTTTTTTCCTCAAAAATATAGATTTCTTTCCAAAGAAACTTTTTTCAAAAAAACTAAGAATTCCAAAAGAACTATTTTTTCAACAAGAAAATATTTCTCTGTTCAAAGATGTCATTTCCTTTTGAATAGGACTACATTTTTCAGAAAATATATTCTTTTTTTCAAAAAAAACTATGACCTCCAAAATACTTTTTCACAGAGTCATTTTTTGCAAAAGAGCTACTTTCTCTCAAAACCTTTAACTTTATTCAAACTGAATCATTTGATTTAAAACTCCAACTTTGAAAAAAGAAACCAATCTTTTTGCAAAAAAACCCATGGAATTCAACTTAAGAAAACAAGATTTTTCTACTAAGTGAAGTGTTCTTTCAGAAAACATTGATTTTTGTAGGAAAAGAAAAAATAATTTTGTTATCAAAAATACTTTTGAAAAATGATTCTCATCATTACCCAAAGTAAAAGACTTTTCTTATCCGAAAATTAACTTCAGAAACCCTTTTTTGAGCTGAAAAATATATGAAAATCCATAAGGAATCCTAGACTATCGTTGAATTTATAGAATTTGAAAATTATGATGGGATTATTCAACAATAAAATTTGTAGTTCTCACAGAAAAACTAACTTTGAATTTCTTTGGATCACACCTAAATGAAAAAAATAATATTTATAAATATTTCATACAGACATTAATTCACATGCATGGAGAAAATTATATTTTGGATCAGAAAATTCCTAATTTGTGGCTTCTTTTATTTATAAAATTCACGAAAAATCAGAAGAGTATTACATTTATAGCATCTATTCAATTATTTATTGCTTCAAACTATTTGTGACATTCAAAAAAATGTTATTCTCCTCCATTCCTTGAGAATATCACTTAATTTACTTTCAGTTATCTTAATAAGTACTCTTCTCTTCTATAGATTAAATTTGGTTCTCTTGAGAGGTTGGGAATTTCTTTTTCTTCAGTTTCCTGGAAAAAATATAAATACTAACTTCAGTATATTTTAAGAACACAGAAGGGATTAACATTTAGTATCTAATGGATAATTTCTAGATTTATGTCAGATACTCTTGTAAAGTAATCTCATTGAAAATCCCTGACCATTCTGTAAATTAAATGAAGTGAAAGCCTAGTTGTGGCAAGTCTAAACCTGTAGAATAAAGGTAAGTGAACTTCAGATTTTTGGCAATTTTTAATGTTGGATGCTTTTATTATTATAATCAAGTCCTTCTCTTGAGAGAAATTAAAACACTGTATTTTCAACTAATAAGAATAAAAAGAGAATATTCAAGTGATATCAGTGTAAAAAGAAAGTCACATATTAAGAACAAACAAAGTATGCCAAAGCTCTCTCCTGGTCATAATGTGTGACTGGCCAGCAAGTTACACCAAAAATGCCCTAGTGAGTAATAGTGAAATGAAACTCAGAAAGGAATTCAGCCCAACAGGCCTGATGACAGGTAATAAATTTGGAAGACATGAAATACTGAAGAGAAGAGTGGTCTGTCGAGACCTCAAAAGGATTGGAAAGTGAAAGAAGAAAAGATCTCCAGTGCTTGAGAGCCCAAACTATGCCAAGGAGCTCCTTATCATGAGTTTCATAGTTCAGCTCAGCTGGGAGAAGCTTGTGACTATCAAATGCAATTGGATGCTTTCCTCAGTCATTCAGCTGACTCAGTACAGCACCCAAGGCATAATCAGAGGCATCAGTCTCTACAATAGTTGGTAGAGAAGGATTGAAATGAGAAAGGATAGGAGCACTGGTGAATGCTTCTTTGAGTATTTGAAACTGACTAAGAGCTTCCTCATTGAAGATAAAGGGAGAGTCTTTTTTGAGAAGGGAAGTGAGAGCAGTGATTTTTTTGGAGTAATTTTTAATGAAACGACGATAGAAATTGACAAAGCCAAGAAAGGATTGAAGAGCTGTCAGCCTGTGACTCAAACCCAGAGCACAAGCATGACAGCCAAAATACCATAAACCAATGGTATAGCCAAGATACCACCAAAACATGGAGCTGAGCCAAATTAGCTCATAAGGTATCAAAGGAAAGAGGAAACTCACCCCTTCCCAAATATACAAGTCCCATCATCATAGGACAAAGAATACCAAAGTTATTGCTGAGCATAAACCTTAATTTTCACCTCTCATCTGAAATATAGAGTAAGAGGCTTAACCCCATCGAATGGGTATGCAAAATGAAGCTCTAGGTCAGGGCTATCCAATGGTACCAGCCAAACCTAGCTAGCACCAGTATTAAAGAAGTTATGGTCAAATTCAGGCCAAATAAGGGTGAACAAAACATTCACCTCCCATCTAACTTCTACAGTTTTCGTGTGAGATACCTAAAGTGGGGTCTTTTTGTAAAGAGAACAATCAGGGCTGTCTGATTGTTTCATCCATTTTCTCATACCTCAACTATAGCAGAAGGTATGGGTAAAACAAGCCTAATACAGCTTTTTGCCTAAACCACACATGTGTATAAAAATCTTGTACATGGCATAGCTTTGCCATATTTAATGATAACCATATCAAATAACGTACCATTGTGTAGAACACATACAGGGATACACACTGGTTCATCTTTGAGGTTGTGTCACAGGGGCTCTTTTAAATGAAGAGGGCCTGGCACTCAGTGAACAGACTTACTTATGGAGGGCTCAGAATAAAATACTGAATGGATAAGAGTAATGAAAGAAGAGGATAAATTCCTAGTCATAAAATAATAAGCATTAAAAGATATGAGAGAAAAACAAAAGCAATAATAAAGAGGCAACCACAAATAATCCTGTACCACTGTTTCAACCTGTTCAGAAAAGAGAAAAGGATTAATAAAGGATATGGCCACCAGGACTCTACTGAACAGGTGAGGGAAGGCAAAGACTAACTTAATAATTAATAAAATAATATTAAATAATAAATCCAATATCTTAATTAACTGGGGTAAAAACCCCCAGGTGGATGAAGAGGGGCTGGTATATGGGAGAAAAACCAGCCTTGGAGTTTGAGTGTTGAGATACTTGCCTGTATGCTGGAAGAAGTTGGATGTGGGATTGAATACTGTATTGGTGACTCCAATACAGGTTATACAGTCAATACAGGTATTTGCGCCTGTATTTATGACAGGCCTGTATTTGGTGAATCCTGTATTTGGGTCTTGCCTGTATGAAACTATATTGAGGTGTGAAAACTGTATTTGGAGAATGTTGAAGGAAACCCCCTTTCTGATTGGGTTTTGAAGGGTATCAATGAAGTAATGATTGTTGAAGATGATTGGTAATGCCCCTGCCTCCTTGGCTGTGACATTATCCCCCTCTTGAAAGTGGTGATCTCTGAGCACCATAAGTATAGTGAGTCTTGATGAGCTTGCAATAAATCCATACAGTTCTTTCCCCCAATTCCTTAAATTTATCCCATTAAACTTTCTTCTTCAATCAATACTCAAACAAAATCTTCATTTGATCACTTGTAGGTATTTTCCCCTTGATCTTGATTCTGAATTTCCTCTTTTCCTTCAAAATGCCTTCATTCTTCTTAAAATTTCTTCATTCTTGTCTTGAGTCTCTTCACCAAACTTTTCTTGAGTCCTCATGGCTTTTGAAAAGTGGGTGACCTGGGCTTATGTCCCAAGAACACCTGATTGCATCATAACCTGAATCATGAGAGTGTTGGCATAAAATGGCAAATACTTGAGGTTTTGGACCATTTCAGAAGTCCTGGCCAAAATCCCTGGTTTTGTGATTAAAGGGGTTTTTGGCCAATTTGCGCAAAGTGCGCAAATGGGCATATATGCCATAATGGCATATATTGGTGAAAACATTGAAAAAAAATGGCCTTATAATTAATTCTGGCCATTTTGCGCAAAATGCGCAAATGCGCAATTAGGATGAAATGGGCCAAAAAGGCCTTTTGCGCAAAAGTGCACAAACGCGCAAAATTGCTCAAATTTGCCAATATGCATAATTAAGCATATTTTGATGAAAAATGATAAAAATGAGCTATTTTGAGGTTTTCAAGTCTGATATGGCCATTTGTGCCAAAGTGCATAAATTCATGAAATTGGCCAATTGGGCCATTTGAAGCAGTTTTTTTTATTTTTGATCTTGATTTCTTCTTGAATATCCCCTCCTTAACTTGTCAATTGCCATAAATGCCTTGCCGATTGGGTTTTGGCTTTCAATTTTGATCTTAAGGAATGAGCTTAAGGCTGACTTGAAGAAGTTTTGATGATGGTTATCTGTAGCTGGTCTTTACCATTAATAGTGTTTTGCTCTTTGATTATTGAATGAATTGACTTCCCAAACATGATATGGGAGTGATGACTACTGCTTTTGAAATAAGAAATAAAAATAAAACATACAAGTAAAAGAAAATGAAATAAAATAAAAATGAAAAAGAATTGAGAGAAAAAGAGAGTAAAGAAATAGAAATAAGAAATGCCTGAGGGTTGTCCTTCTTGTGGTGAGTTGCTTGATTTTGGCCAGAATGTTCTGAAAGATAAAATCAAGCATTTGATGCTCACAGCGTGGCCAAGGTAATGTTTTACAAGTAGACCCCTCAGGGATGCATACCAGGAGATGGAACTTACTTTCATAACTTCCACTCCCCACCAAGCACCATAAATGAAAAGGAAATTATGCCATAACATGAATTGTGTTAATGAATTTCTTTAAGGATAATTTATGGAATGATTAAAGAAGAAACAAAAGTAAGGGAAAACATTGGGCCATATCTTGATGAAAGGTCCAAAATCAGGGTATTGATGTTGCAAGGCCTTCTAAACCTGTCCAAAGAAATTGACAAGTGCTCACAAAGTAGCCAAGGTGATGCTCACAACATATTTGGGTAGAATAGCCCCTTAAAGGTGCATGCCAGGAGAGGAACCTACTTTCATAAACTCCAATCCCCACCAAGCACCATAAATCTGACTCTTGAGGCATTTGGGCCAGGCTTGTCTGGATACAAAGTGCGAAAATCCTTGACAAGGTCTGGGGAGTTGGTAAGGTTGGAAGCTGGTTCCCAAGTTGTTCTTTCTGGGTCTTCATTGAATAATTTCCACTCCACTAGATACCATAATGTACCTCTCTTGAGTTTTGAGTCAAGAACCTGAGCCACTTTGTCAGGATGAAACTATGAAAGAGTGGTAATATAGGCTATTTACAACTCAAACTATGTTTGTGACACGGTAAAAATACTTTAAGAAGGTTTTGAGATGATTAAGAATAAATTTAAAGGGCTTTACTATAGTGGTTATAGTGGTGGTGAGCGCTGTTGAAAGCCCTGGGTGCAGCTTTATCTGTTGGGTTACAATAATAAAAGACTACAATAATTAAAACTTATAATTATACCTGATTATTAACCAAGAGTAAAACTGTTTTTGACAGTTTACTATGTAGGTTATTCAAGAGCAGGATGAGGAAAGGCTTTTGACTGTGAAAAGCCCTCCTTTTATCCTGAAATTGAGGTGGAAAGGCTGCTAGACCTTTCCACGTAGAGGAAGTGAAGATTTTTCACTCTCTATGACAGGCTTGTGGTTTGCAAACAACCTGTATACCCTGTATTGGGCTCAGATGTGGTTTCAAAACCACATCTGGGTGGTTTTCACCAATACAGGGTGAAACTTTTCATCTGGGGACCTCACAGCCTGATTCTGACGTGTATGACACGTAGAATGCTGTACAGAAACTGTATGGGACCCCAGTATTGACTGACATATGAGGTATTGAAGTAAAAACATGCTTCTTTGTCTATTTTACACCTCATATTCATGGTTATGGGATATTATCCCATGGTAAGGCTGTATATGACAGTAGGTGGGATTTTGACCTTAAAATGGTCATAACTCTGTCAGTTTTTGAGATATCAAGCTCAAAATTGGTTCGTTGAATAGCTCTGTATGAGCTCTACACAATGGTACCCAACTTGACATGGTTATCATTAAATATGACAAAGTTATCCAATGTACAAGTATTTTTGTACATTGGCGTGGTCTGGGCAAAAGCTGTATTATGCTTGTTTGGCCAATAACTTCTGTTGTAGTTGAGCTATGAGGAAATGGATGGCACCATCAGATAGCCCTGATTGTGCTCTTTCCAAAAAGACCCCACTTTAAGTATCTCACACTAAAACTGTAAAAGTTAGATGAGAGGTGAATGTTTTGTTCACCCTTATTTGGTCTGAATTTGACCATAACTCAAGTAATACTGGTGCTAGCTCAGTTTGGCTAGCACAATTAGATAGCCCTGGTTTAGAGCTTAATTTTAAATACCCATTTGATGGGGTTAAGCCTCTCCTTCTAGATTTTAGATGAGAGGTGAAAATTCAGGTTTATGCTCAGCAATAACTTTGAGCAGGAATAACTTTGTTATTTCTTGTCCTATGGTGATGGGACTTATATTTTAAGAAAGAGGTGAGTTTCCTCTTTCTTTTGATACCTTTTGAGCTAATTTGGCTCAGCTCCATGTTTTGGTGGTATCTTGGCTATACCATTGGTTTATGATATTTTGGCTGTCATGCTTGTGCTCTGGTTTTGAGTCACAGGCTGACATACCCTCCCTCTAAAAAAGGCTCATCATTGATGAGACTGTTCAGTCCTCCTAGAGGCTCTGAATTTCCTTAGATGAAGGCTCCCATCTGGTATGGCATCCTCTGCCAACCATTTGTCTTTGTCAGCTGTCTGGTGCTTGAATCTGACTAGATATTGTCTCTGATCCTTCCCATTAAGTCTGATTTTTCTGGCCCTGATGATTTTACTCACAGGTCCAGGAGAGTCTTCTACTTCCACTATTTCTGGTGGAGTGATGTTTTTCTTCCTGGAGGGGAATTTATCCTCCTCTGTTTGGAAGTATGGTTTGACCAGGCTCACTGGAAAGACTGGGTGTTTCCTAGAAACCTCCTCAGTGAGCTTGACCTCTACTGCATTCTTCCCTATCAACTTAATGATAGTGAAGGGCCCTACAAATGAGTCTCTCATTTTCTTGGGTCCTTTGAGATTGTTAAAGTTCAGTGTAGACACTAACACCTGGTCCCCTTCCTTGAAGTCAGGTTCCATATGTGATTTGTCCCACCTTTGCTTGTTATACTCTTTGGCCTCAGCTATGAATTTGGCAGCAGTATTACAGGCTTTCTTCCACATATCATGGAAGTCTTTGGCTGTGGGGTGGATGGTCAGAAGATTTTTCTTCAAGTGATCCACAGGTAACAGGGGATTCCACCCTTTCTCTACCAGTGCAGGTGTCTTTCCTGTGGTAGAGTGCTGGCTTGTATTATAAGCCAGTTGGACTGCTGGCAAGAGGGTGACCCAATGATGGGTGTATCCCTCATGGTCCTTGTATTCCATGCCATAGGCACAGACCCTCCTGAGGATGTCCTCCATTGTTTGGATCATCCTCTCAGCTAGGCCATCTGTTTGTGGATGGTAAGCTGTGGAAAAAGCAAGCTTGGTGCCAAGCATGTCATATAAATTGGTCCAGAATTCAGATGTGAATTTTGGGTCCCTGTCACTGATTATGATCTTAGGGACTCCACAGGTGGATATGATGTTATTCCAAAATAACAGAGCAGTGTCCATGGCTGTGTCCTCTTTATGGCATGGTAGACATCTCATGCTCTTGCTGAACCTATCAACTATGATTAAGCAGGCATTGTAGTTTTCTTTGCCTCCCGGGACAAGTCCTGTGACCCAGTCCATGTTGATGGTTTCCCATGGGTGTTTGGGTTCTTCTATATGTTGAAGCAACCCATATTTCTTCCCATGTTTTCTATTTGCCCTTTGGCATCTTTCACAATTGTTGATGTATTCACTCAACTCTTGCTCCCACTTGGGCCACCAAGCTATGCTTGCTACCCTCTCTTTAGTCCTGTCCTCACTCATGTGTCCCATATAGGGGCAGTCATGGCATTCCTGCAGGATTAAAGAGATGTGGTCTCTGTCTATCACTGTGAGTGCACTGGTGTGCTTTTCTATGTGATAAATCAGGCCATCTATAAGGAAGAATTTATTGTCCTTATAGGCCCTCAACCAGGGTTCCTCCAGCTGGGTTTCCAGTTCTGGGCTCCTGTATTTTTGTTGAAGGAGTTGGAGTAGTATGCTACACTGTTTGTGTTTAGCATAAGATTTCAGTACTGCATTGAAAAATTCATTGTGCAGTTCTGAGGAACTTATTCCCAGTATGGGGGTTTCTGTCCCTTCTGAATCAGTGTTTCCACTGTCAAGGGTACCACTCCCTGGTGCCCATTCAGAGAATCTGAAGTTCTTCTTCCTATTTATTTCCATAAAATGGATAGGAATTTTTGCAGCAACTTCAGGGTCATAAGCTGGATTGCTTTTGACATTGTCCAGTGGCCATCTGCTAAGGCCATCTGCATTGGTATGGCTTTTACCTTCCTTGTATATGATGGTCATGTTCCCTCTATACTCCTGGATGGCTATTTGCCATCTCAGCATGTGTCTATTAGTAGTCTTCATGTTTAGTAAAGATTCAAGGCTGTGCAGTCTGTGTAGACTTCAAAGACTGCACCCTCCAAATAATAATGGAGTTTTTCTAGAGCCCAGACTAGACATAGACATTCTGTCTGGGTGGCCCCATACCTGGATTCTGAATCTTTCAGCTGCCTGGAGATGTAACATATTACACCTTCTCTTGGTTCACCATCCACAATTTGTCTTTGGTGAAGGGCTGCTCTCAAGCCTTGGCTGCATGCTGCATCTATATATAACTTGAATGGTAGTTCAAAGTCAGGCAAGATGAGCACAGGTGCATTTGTGAGTTCATATTTGATACTCTCATATGCATCCCTCCTTTCCTTGGTTATTTCAAAAACTACATCCTTTGTGCATAACTTGTATAAACTACTAGTTATGTGGGCAAAGTTTTTGATGTGGTTTCTATAGTAGCTAGCAAATCCAAGGAAAGATTGCATCTCTTTGATGTTCTTTGGTACTGGCTTTTGCAATACTGCTGCTACTTTGTTCTGGTCAATTGCCAGACTAAGGCCTGAGACTTTGTGTCCTAGAGCTAGTAGCTCTTGTTGGCCAAAATTACACTTTTTAAGTGAAATTTTCAGATTGATGGGTGTACATTTACTTAGAACTCTGTCTATGTATTGTACATGGTCTTCCCATGTCTCTGAGTATATAATGATATCATCAATATATACTACCATCCAGCCTTCCATTATTTCTTCTTGACATATGGTGTCCATCATCCTTTGGAAGTGGGCTGGTGCATTCTTGATGCCAAATGGAATCCTGGTGTACTCATATATGCCCATATGGCATATTATTCTGAGCAACTTCATGGAGTTTGGTTTAACTCCATTTTGGTGGAAGCCTTTCATACAATCCATCTTGGTTATGTATTTGGATTTGGCCAGCTTATCCAAGGCATGAGGTATCCTTGGTATAGGGTACCTGTCTGCTTTTGTGTAGTTATTCAGGGCTCTGAAGTCTCCACACAATCTAGACTTGCCATCATGCCGGGTGATCAGGACAGGAGTGGTGATTTCCACTATTTCATTATGTCCAATCTTCCTGATGACATCCATGTCCAGGAGTTCATTGATGTGTTTTTCAATTTCTTTCCTGGTTTCCAGACTTGCTGGATAAGGAGGTCTCCTCAGCATGGGTGGATAAGGTCTTTCCACATCCAGATATAGTTCTATATCATGGCCTTTAATCTTGCCAAGTAGTTCTTCACCAATGGCAAATGCTGGTCTGTTCTTCCTCAGCATTTTCAGTAAACTGAGTTTTTGATTACTGGTGAGGGTAGTGCTAAACTGTCCCTCCTTGAATTCCTTCAAGAGTTCTTCTAGTGGATCCTGTGAAGATATGTGGTATATATCAAGTGAAAATTTCTTTTCCTTGTTGGTACCAATGGTAATGTGCCTGTTTTTACTGTTGTAAATATCAATTCCATACATCCTCTGGTAATCTGTTCCCAGTAAAAACCCTTGGATGTGGGCATCTTCAAGCACTACAAACTCTGGGTTGAGTCTGATATTACCCTTCCTGTGGGGTATAATTATCTCTTTCATAATTGTCCCAATGGAAGTCATATTCCCTGATGCACTTTTGAAGTTCTTTGCCTTAGTGGGCAAGAGCTGTTTTTCCCAGTTTGGGAAGTGGTTATCCAGATAATTTCTGGCCACTATGGAGCAATGTGCTCCACTGTCAATGATCAGTGGGTGCTGAGCATTGTCAATACATACAGTCATTTTTGTGGCTGTTCCATGTATATATGCCATTCCTTTGGTTGGTGTAACCAGGAATGTTTGTGCATCTTGTGTGTGTTTGCACAAGTTCTTGTTGGCAGTGTCCTGTGGCATGCCTGCTTCCAACTGTATATCCTGGATTTCCAATGGGGTTTCTTCTTGGTATTCCACTAGAAATTCCTCTCTTGGGTCTTGATCATCATCAGATGGTTCTCTGATGGCATCTCCCATAGAGTCTGATTCAGAATTCTCTGTTGGAGGTTCTTCTTCAGGGACTTTTTCTATAGCATAGAATTTTTTCTTTGCTTTTGGACAGTTGTTGGCATAGTGGTCTGTTGAACCACAATTGTGACAAGAATTCCTCTTCTTTGCCACTTCTGCCACTTTCTCTCTGGGTTTGTCTTTAAACTCTACCCTGAAAGGTTGTTTCTCTATGAAACCACTGCTCTTATATGGGGCAAATTTCCCTATATTTGTCCTTTTCCTTATGTCTTGTAAGGTATTGGCTATGTCATCTAGAGTGCAATTTTGGTTGCATCTGCATTTCACTGCATGCTCTAATTCTCCTGGCAGTTGTGTCAGAAGTTTGTGATTCCTCATCTGGATGTTCATCTGAGGATCAATGGCTTTAAGTCTTTTATATTTGTCATTTTCAAATGACATGGTCTTTTGCCATATCCAAGTTCAATTACTGTACTTTTGGATGATTTGACTCTTCCACCATAGCCAGTTTCTTCTTCCATGGATTTCTTTCATTTCTGTGTACCATATACTTGCATGACCTTTAAATGCAGTATTCAATCTAGCAGTAATCCAGTAATCTGGTATGCTTGGTACATCCATGAAGAGTCCATCAATATATTCTATGACTTCCATATGATCATATTCTCCTGATCCAGAGAATTTGGGCCAGTTTGAGGCCTCAGGAAGCTGTTTCAAGGCTTCTGTCACAGCCAAGGAGGCAGGGGCATTTCCAATCATCATCAGCAAATCATTATATCATGGATACCCTTCAAAACCCAATCAGCAAGGGGGTTTCATTCAACAATTCACCCAATACAGTTTTCAGACCTCAATACAGTTTCATACAGACAAGACCCAAATACAGGTTTCACCAAATACAGGCTTTTCATCAATACAGGTGCCAATACCTGTATTGACTGTATAACCTGTATTGGATTCACCAATACAGGATTCAATCCCACATACAACTTCTTCCAGCATACAGGCCAGTATCTCAACACTCAAACTCCAAGGCTGGTATTTCTCACATATACCAGCCCCTCTTCATCCGCCTGGGGGTTTTTCCCCCAGTTAATTAAAATAGTTGATTTATTATTTAATATTATTTTATTCTCACTTTTGGAATATTATTTTATTATTTATTAAGTTAGTCTTTGCCTTCCCTCACCTGTTCAGTAGAGTCCTGGTGGCCATATCCTTTATTAATCCTTTTCTCTTTTCTGAACAGGTTGAAACAGTGACTCAGGATTATTTGTGGTTGGCTCTTTATTATTGCTTTTGTTTTGTCTCTCTTAATTTTATACTTATTATTTTATGACTAGGAATTTATCCTCTTACTCCATTACTCTTATCATTTGAGTATTTTCTTCTGAGCCCTCCATAAGTAAGTCTGTTCACTGAGTGCCAGGCCCTCTTCATTTTAGAAGAGCCCCGGTGACATTATTTTAATTAACTCATAATTGCTTCTTTCTTTTCATTCATTTTATTCATTTCTCTCATTCTTCTATTATGATCTTTTAATGATTATGAACTTTAATGATTTTATGATTTTCATCAATTTTCATCTCTCTCATTTCATTCTCATGAAAATTTATTCTTTCTAATTTCTCTATTCTGCTGACCAATTCACTTTCTTCTCTATCATCTTCATTTCTCTTTTGTTTGAATTCAGGTTTATTCAGGTTTTATTGCTTGGAATTAGTTGGGTTAATTGATTCATCATTCAGGGTTATTTGATTTGGGTTATTCAGTGGTTTTGATTGAAATTTCTCAAGATTATTGATTGATTGATTGATTGTTCAAGACATTGACTTCACCTCAAGATATTGATTGAATTTTGATTGATTTGATTTGATTGACTTGATTTGATTCTTCAAGATACCTGATTTATCCTCAATATTTGATTTGATTTATTGATTTGAATTTGATTCCTCAGGAAAATTGAATTGATTTTTGAAGATATTGATTGAATTCCTCAAGACTTAATTGATTTGATTTTGATTGACTTGATTTGACTTATTGATTGAAATTGATTATTCATAAGAATTTGACTTTGTCATCTTCACTCTTCAAGATTTATTCATATTGATTCACTTCAAGACTATTGATTGATTTCTCAAGTTCATCAAGATTCTCATTTGATTGTTTTGGTCAAGCCTTAATTTATTCAAAGTATCATCAAGTTTTTATTCATTCTTTTTTCATAATGCCAGTTCAGCATAGTCCCCCAGCCAAGAATACAAGATCCCAGAGACATCAAGCTGTTCTCACTCCTACACCAAGGGCTCCTCTTGACCGCACACCATCAGTTCATCAACTGAGTGCAAATCTGGACAGAGGACCACCAATGGAAGGAGCAGCACCCTCCAGAAGAGGAGGTGTGAAGTCTAGAAGATCAAGATCATTCTCTGGACTATTGGGTGGTTATCCTGGTGTTTCTCAAGGGCCTAGAAGTAGATTGGGGGAAGCTGAAGATGAGGAGGGGGAGGAGTCTGTGGAAGAGGAAGAATCTGAGGAGACTGAAGTGGCAGCTGCCTTGGCAGGTGCTACTGAAGCTCCTGAGGCTCCAAATCTAGCCCTTTCTAATCAACCTTCTGTCTCTCAAGCTGAACCAAATTTCCTCAAGATGATGGAGCAAATGACTCAGTTTATGGGACAACTCACTCAAGCAGTTGCCCCAAGGGACACTTCAAAAGTCCCTGCATTCAAGACTCCATCAATGAAGGCACCTGATTCTTTTGATGGTACTAAAGCTCATAAATTGAGAGGATTCATTCAATCCTGTCAATTAATCTTTCATAATGACCCAGCAAACTTCTTCTCTGACAGGAAGAAGGTGCTTTATTCAACTTCTTTTCTTACTGGTAGAGCTGGCAAATGGATTGAACCTTACCTCTCAAATATCTCCAATGAAGACCCTTCTTACCTCCTCAATAACTGGCAGTTGTTTGAAACCCAGTTATTCACTCTGTTTGGTGATCCCAATGAAGTCAGAAAAGCTGAACAAGAGTTGGACAATTTGAGGATGAGGGAAAGTGGTCAAGTTTCCTTGTACATAGCTGATTTCAGAAGTTTAATGTCAAGAATTGGAGACTGGGGGGAAAGGGCCTATATTCATGTGTATAGAAGAGGCTTGGCATCAAGATTGTTGGACCAATTGGCTTCTCACCCTGGAACCTTTGATAGTCTTCAAGAACTCATGGATATCACCTTGGAATTAGATACCAGGTACCATGAGAGGCAGAAGGAAAAGGGCAGTCATCAAGAGAAGAAGCCTCCAATCAGTGGATCCAACTCCTCCAAGCCTCCTCAAAGTTCATCATCAAAGAAGCCTTATCATAAGAAGAATAAGAAGGGGAAGAATTTTCAAGTGTCCAAAGACAAGCCTCATGCTGCTCTCCTCAATAAGGACAACAAATTAATTGGTTCTGAAAAGGAGAGGAGGATCAAAGAAGGCTTGTGCAATTATTGTGGTGGAAAGCACCCATTTGAAAAATGCTTCAAGAGGCCTGAGAATAGGCAAGGGTCATCAAAAGGCTTCCCTAGCAAGCAGGGAAAAGCCTGAGTGGGAATCATGATGTGTTCAATGGTTCTCACTTATTTCCTTCAAGAGCACAATTGTGCACTCTGAATACTAGTGTCAAGAAATCTTTAAAATTTCTTATTTTTTCTTCAATCTCTGATATTTTTTATAGTATTCTCATTGATTCTGGTGCTACAAACTCCTTTATTGCAAAGAATTTTGTTCTCAAGTACTCATTGACCATGTCAGAGCTCCCTGAAAAGATTCCTCTTTTCATTCTGGATTCCAGTGAATCCACTTCCCTGTTCATCACTCATTATACCAAGTGGGTTGTTGATTTACCTTCCTTCCCAAGCTTTGAATGGGATTTCTTTATCATAGATTCACCCAAGGGAGAAGACCTAATATTGGGCTATGATTTTCTTTACCATTTTAATCCCATTATTGATTGGAAAAATGGATTGATCACCTATGATTCTAGTCATAAGGATTCTAGTGGCATTATTTCTTCTACTAGTAATGACTTATCCACTGCTGTCAACAGTGTTGCTCTGGTTGGTGAACTTAAGACACCCTCCTTTCCTCCTTCTGTCCATAACCCCTCCACTTTTTCCTCTCAGTCATTACTTCCATTAAGAGATGAAGTCTTCAAAGAGATAAAAGATGTTGGAGAAGATGTTGCTATATCTTCACTTCATCTCTTTCAAGGGGATATGGACCTTCCTCCTTTATCTTTTCATGCCTCCCTGGAGGAGCAGTGGGATGAGGAGGAAGAGCCAGAAGAGATTGAAACTGTGCTGAAGGTAGTCCCTCCTGTTTATCACAAATATTTGGATGTATTCTCCAAAGTGAAAGCAGAGAAACTTCCTCCACACCGTGCCTGTGATCATCATATCGAACTGGAGGGTCTTCTACCTCCAGTTGGTGTTATCTACTCTTTATCAAAGAATGAGTCAGAAACACTGCGGGCCTACATTTCAGAGAATGTAGAGAAAGGTTTCATCAGACCAAGCTCCTCCTCAACAGGGGCACCTGTCCTTTTTGTTAAGAAAAAGGATGGTGGTCTCCGTTTGTGTGTTGACTACCGCAAACTTAATGCTGTCACTAGGAAGAACAGGTATCCTGTTCCTCCAATGAATCAGCTTCTTACCGTCTTTAACGCTGCTACTATCTTCTCCAAGATAGATCTGCGTGGTGCTTATAATCTCCTGAGAATTAAAGAGGGGGATGAGCATTTGACTGCCTTTAGAACCAAATATGGCAGTTATGAGTATTTGGTTATGCCATTTGGCTTAACCAATGCTCCAGCTTCATTCCAAAATCTTGTGAATGATATCTTTGCAGATTATTTGGATATTTTTGTTGTAGTGTACTTAGATGATATTATGGTCTTCTCTAGCTCTTTGGATGAACATGTTAAACATGTGGCCTCTGTTCTCCAAAGACTGAGAGACAATAATTTGTTTGCTAAAGCCTCCAAGTGTGTATTCCATGCCTCAAGTGTGGAATACTTGGGCTATGTTGTTTCAAGTGATGGCCTCAAGATGGATTCTTCAAAAGTTCAACAAATCCTCAATTGGCCTCAACCCAAGAACATCAAGGCCCTCCAATCTTTCCTTGGCTTTGCCAACTTTTATCGTCGTTTCATTAAAAATTATTCCAAAAAAATCTCTGCTCTCACTTCCCTCCTTAAAAAAGATTCTCCCTTTATCTTCAATGAGGAAGCTCTTAGTCAGTTTCAGATACTCAAAGAAGCTTTCACCACTGCTCCTATCCTCTCTCACTTTAATCCTTCTCTTCCAACTATTGTAGAGACTGATGCCTCTGATTATGCCTTGGGTGCTGTACTGAGTCAGGTGAATGACTCAGGAAAGCATCCCATTGCATTTGATAGTCGCAAGCTCTTACCAGCTGAACTCAACTATGAAATTCATGACAAGGAACTCCTTGGCATAGTTTGGGCTCTCAAGCGCTGGAGAGCCTTTCTCCTTTCTCTTTCTGATTCCTTTGAGGTCTTGACAGACCATTGTTCTCTCCAATATTTTATGTCCTCTAAAGTCCTTACTCGTCGTCAAGCCCGTTGGGCTGAATTTTTGTCTGAATTTCACTTTGTTATCACTTACCGCCCAGGCAGGCTGGCCACTTTACCAGATGCCTTGTCACGTCGGGACGACGTGTACCCAGAGAGGGGGGTGGATTTCATCAGCAAGAATCCTCAAAATTTTCATCAAGTTCTCAAGCAAAATGAAATTCAAGAGTCAAGATTCTTTGCAATCAAAGTTGATATTTTTTCAGATGTAGTTGATCAAATTCAAAGACAAGTATGGCAAGACAAAGATTATAAGGAAATCCTCAAGAAATTAGCAAGAGGAGAATCAGTCCCAGACTATTCTCTTGAACCTCAATCAAAATTATTATTGTTCAAAGATAGAGTAGTCATTCCAGGCAATCATGAAATTCAATTGGATATTCTTCAAAAGCGTCATGATTCACCGTTGGCTGGCCATCCTGGCCAGGAGAAGACCCTCAAGCTCATCAAGAGGGATTTTTATTGGGTTGGCATGAATCAAATCATCAAGGACTATGTGTCCTCATGTCAGCAATGTTCAAGAAACAAGAACATCCACCATAAGAAGTTTGGATTACTCAAACCTCTTCAAATTCCATCTGGTCCTTGGAATTCCTTATCAATGGACTTTATCACCCAATTGCCCTTGTCAAGCAACTTTGATTCAATTTTAGTAGTTGTAGACAGATTTTCAAAAATGGCAATATTTATTCCAACTTATTCAACAATCACTGCTTTGGATTTAGCTCAAATATTCATTAATCATGTCTTTTCCAAACATGGTCTTCCAATCAGTATTGTTAGTGATAGAGGTTCATTATTTGTTTCATCATTTTGGACTCAATTATGTCAGCAGCTCAAGATATCAAGAGATCTTTCAACTGCATTTCACCCTGAAACAGATGGACAGACAGAGAGGGTAAATCAGATTCTAGAACAGTATCTTCGGATGTATGTCAGTTACCATCAAGATGACTGGCACACCTGGCTCCCTCTGGCTGAATTTGCCTATAATAATGCAGAACATTCATCAACAAAACAGTCTCCATTTTTCACTATTTATGGAAGAAATCCCAGCTTTGATTCAATTCACATTTCTCAAGATACACCTGCTGGAAAGTTATCAACAAAACTCCAATCAGTACAGCAAGTTGTCAAAGAAGAATTAGAGTCAGCAATAAAGCGTTTTAAGAAGTATGCAGATAAAAATAGAGCAATTCCACCTGATTTCCAACCTGGGGACAAAGTATGGCTAGCTTCCAAGAACATCAAGACAACAAGACCCACCAAGAAACTTTCAGAAAGATGGTTGGGACCCTTTGAAGTTCTCAAGAAGATTGGCAGCCATGCATATCACCTCAAGTTGCCTCAACAATGGAAGTCAGTTCACCCTGTTTTCCATGTGTCCTTGTTAGAACCAGTGAAGCAATCAACTATCCCAAATCGACACCAATTGCCACCACCTCCAGTAATAGTGGAAGAGCAAGAAGAATGGGAAGTGGCTCAGGTTCTGGACTCAAAACTCAAGAGAGGTTCATTATGGTATTTAGTGGAGTGGAAAGGATTCAATGAAGACCCAGAAAGAACAACTTGGGAACCAGCTTCCAACCTTACCAACTCCCCAGACCTTGTCAAGGACTTTCACACTTTGTATCCAGACAAGCCTGGCCCAAATGCCTCAAGAGTTTGATTTATGGTGCTTGGTGGGGATTGGAGTTTATGAAAGTAAGTTCCTCTCCTGGCATGCACCTTTAAGGGGGTATTCTACCCAAATTTGTTGTAAGCATCACCTTGGCCACTTTGTGAGCACTTGTCAATTTTTTGGACAGATTCAGAAGGCCTTGCAACATAATACCCTCAAGATTTGGACCTTTCATCAAGATTTGGCCCAATCTTTTCTTTTATTTTCTCTTCTTTCTTTAATCATGCCATAAATTATCTTTCAAGACATTCATTATCAAATTCATCTTATGGCATATTTCAATTTTCATTTATGGTGCTTGGTGGGGAGTGGAAGTTATGAAAGTAAGTTCCATCTCCTGGTATGCATCCCTGAGGGGTCTAATTCTTGTAAAACATTACCTTGGCCACGCTGTGAGCATCAAATGCTTGGTTTTATCTTTCAGAACATTTTGGCCAAAATCAAGAAACTCACCACAAGAAGGACAACCCTCAGGAATTTCTTATTTCTTTCTTTACTCTCTTTTTCTCTCAATTCTTTTTCATTTCTATTTTTTATTTTTATTTCTTTTACTTGTATGATTTATTTTTCATTTCTTGTTTCAAAAGCAGCAATCATAACTCCCATATCTTGTTTGGGGAGTGAATTTATTTGATAATCAAGAGCAAACACTAGTAATGGTAAAGACCAGCTACAGATAATCCTCATCAAATTTCTTCAATGTTCTTTAAACTTCATAACCAAGGCATCTCCAAATCACAAAAGGCGGTGAACCAGAGGCAGTGGAGTCAAATATGAATGTCAGCATTGAACTCATTCCTCAAGATCAAAATTGAAAGCCAAAACCCAATCAGAAAGGTGTTTATGGCAATTGACCAATCAAGGAGGGGATAAGAAGAAGATATTCAAGAAAGAAATCAAGTTCATAGAAGAAACTGTTTCAAAATGGCCCAATTGGCCAATTTCATCAAGATATGTACTTTGGCACAATTGGCCATATCAGACCTCAAAACATCAAAACAGCCATTTTTTATCAATTCTTATCATAATATGCTTAATTGTGCATATTGGGTGATTTGCGCATTTTGCGCATTTTTGCGCATTTGCGCACTTTTGCGCATTTTTTGCGCAAAAGGGCCCTTTTCTTGTCAAAAGCCTTCAAAAGGCCTTTTTGGCCATAATCATTATAATTGCGCATTTGCGCACTTTGCGCAAAATTTGCGCATTTTGCGCATTTTTGCGCAAAATGCGCAAAAATGCGCAAAATGGCCAAAACCCACTTTTAGGCCATTTTCTCACAAAAATTCAGTTTTCCATCATTTTCACCAGTTATGCCACTTATGGCATATTTGCGCATTTGCGCATTTTGCGCAAATTTTGCGCACTTTGCGCATTTTAGGCCATTTTTTCACAATATTTCCATTTTTTCACCATTTTCACCAATTATGCCACATATGGCATATTTGCGCATTTGCGCACTTTGCGCATTTTTGCGCATTTTGCGCATATTTGCGCATTTTGCGCAAAAATGCGCAAAATGGCCAAAACCCACCTTCAGGCCATTTTTCCACAAGGATTCAATTTTTCCATTATTTTCACCAATTTATGCCACATCTGGCATACTTGCGTAATTTGCGCAGTTTGCGCATTTTGCGCAAATTGGCCAAAAATTCCATTCACTCACATTTCAGGGATTTTGGCCAGGACTACTCATTTGGTCCAAAATTTCAGTTGTTGGCCACCTTATGCCAACACTCTCAAATTCAAAATTATGATGATTTTCAAGTGGTCTTGGGACAAAACCCAAATCAACCACCTTTCAAAAGCCATGGGGACTCAAGAAAAGCTAATGAAGACACTCAAGACAAGATTAAAGGAATTTTTATGAAGATTGAAGGCAGTTTGAATGAAACAGAGGAAATTCAGAATCAAAATCAAGTTGAAAATACCAACAAATGGTCAAATGAAGATTTGTTTGAGTATTGATTGAAGAAGAAGTTTTATGGTGAAAATCTTAATGAATTGGGGGAAAAACTGTTTGAATTGATTGCAAGCTCGTCAAGACTCACTATACTTATGGTGCTCAGAGCTCACCACTTTCAAGAGGGGGATAATGTCACAGCCAAGGAGGCAGGGGCATTTCCAATCATCATCAGCAAATCATTATATCATGGATACCCTTCAAAACCCAATCAGCAAGGGGGTTTCATTCAACAATTCACCCAATACAGTTTTCAGACCTCAATACAGTTTCATACAGACAAGACCCAAATACAGGTTTCACCAAATACAGGCTTTTCATCAATACAGGTGCCAATACCTGTATTGACTGTATAACCTGTATTGGATTCACCAATACAGGATTCAATCCCACATACAACTTCTTCCAGCATACAGGCCAGTATCTCAACACTCAAACTCCAAGGCTGGTATTTCTCACATATACCAGCCCCTCTTCATCCGCCTGGGGGTTTTTCCCCCAGTTAATTAAAATAGTTGATTTATTATTTAATATTATTTTATTCTCACTTTTGGAATATTATTTTATTATTTATTAAGTTAGTCTTTGCCTTCCCTCACCTGTTCAGTAGAGTCCTGGTGGCCATATCCTTTATTAATCCTTTTCTCTTTTCTGAACAGGTTGAAACAGTGACTCAGGATTATTTGTGGTTGGCTCTTTATTATTGCTTTTGTTTTGTCTCTCTTAATTTTATACTTATTATTTTATGACTAGGAATTTATCCTCTTACTCCATTACTCTTATCATTTGAGTATTTTCTTCTGAGCCCTCCATAAGTAAGTCTGTTCACTGAGTGCCAGGCCCTCTTCATTTTAGAAGAGCCCCTGTGACAGCTTCCTTCTCTGAATAAGACATGCCATCTCCATCCTGGTATTGTGATGCAGATCTTGCCTTATTCAACATCATGACATCTGGTTTGATGTCATCTGGTTGATATGGATTCTCCATAGCTTGGCCTTGTGGTTGGGGTTTTAAGCTATGGTAGGCATTAAATAATTTGTTAATGTCTTGATCCAGACACTCCCTTTCCCTTGTGCTGTGGTGTTGTTCTTCAAAGACTTGGTTCAGTCTTTTGTTGGATTCTTCAGAGGCTTTGCTCAGTTGAGCATATCCTTCTTGAAGATTCTTAACTATTTGTTCCAAGGAGGCTTGAGTTTGTTTCATCCTCTCTTGGCTAGCTTTAATTTCTGCAAATTGCTTTCCAGATTGTTCAGCATATTGGGACACCTGTAACCACAGTGTATCACTGTTGATGTTACTCTCAGATGTGACAATGTTATTTTCAGTCTGAGTGGGGGTAATGTTTCTATTACTAGGACTACTGATTCTAGAGTGGTTTACAGCTACTTCTAGTTCTTGTGTACTTCCTTTACCAAATCCAACAGCTTCTGGATCATGGGGTCTGACTCTTTCCTCCTCTGGTTGAAGGAGGTTTTGTTCTTGCCCTTGTTTCCTTGTCTTCTCCTGGAAACTTCCTGAAATTGTGAAGAATGGTGACTCTTGGCCACTGATCTGCTGGTTTCTGAATGGTGTGAAGCCACTGGAGAGCTGATTTGGCCTGCTCCTTTTGAACCTGAAGGAATCTGAGTAGGCCCTGTCTGGGTCAACTGATCTTCTATAGCTAGGATAGTGGCTTGATTCTCCCTTATCCTCTGTGCCCTTGCCTCCAGGAGTCTGTGCTGCCTGGTAGGATTCCAACCCTTGGTGATTACCATAAGGTCTTTGAAGTCTTTCTCTTTGAGACAGATCTTCTGGCAACTTGATCCCAGTTCTGCCCAGTGAGTTGCTAGGTTGAACCTCTTGTTGTCCATGCTCCATTGAAATAAATCTTTGAGGAGTCGGTGGATCTGAAGAACTTGATCCATATCCTTCCAGTCCTCTGGTTTGAGGTGTCTGTTGAATTGGAGTGTGAATGGCAAGGTTGATATTATCTACCTCATTGTTTTGCCATCCACCACTGTATTCAGGGTGTCCTCTTTCAGGTCTTCTGGTTCTGGACAATCCTCCTCTATCCTCTGGCTGGTTCCTTTGGAAACCAAGGTCTCTGAGGTATACAGGGGACATATCAGTGTTTGCAAGCAGTCAAAAACTTTATGTTCTTAGGGTATTTACCTTTGACTGTGCCTTGTACAAATTTATTGTCTGCTGAATTGGGCAGTTTGCCTTTGGAAGTTACAACTGGGTTAATAATTGTAATTTTTCCTGAACAAGTGGTCAAGGTTGGTTTACCTTGTATGGATGCAGAGTTTTGTGGTTTTCTACTTCTCTGAGTGGCTATTGGTGTCCACTTCTTGGCTGTGATGAGACCTTCACTGTGCCTCTTTCCTTTGCCCTTGCTGCCCTCTGGTTCTGAGGGTGTCACTGGTGTGTTGGCCTGTGACTGGGTCTCAAGTGGGATATAATTTTCTTCCACTGAAATCAAGGTAGAAAAGGGAGGGCTTATGTCAGTTAAGACTTCTTAAAAATGCTGGTTTTGCACGTCTAAGGTTGGCCTCTGGGCTTGTATGTTACTACAATGTGCCCTGTATAATGACAGTGTAATTGAATCAACAATTCCACGTCAGAATTACAGCTTTTGGTACCCTGACACACTGTTTGTGTGCCAGTATCCCACAGATACACTTGTGGTTTTCAAGTGTATTCTGTACAAGTGGCTTTGTATAAGTGTTATTGAGTTAACAATACACTTAATCCACGCCTCAACTGATGGTTTTTCAGTCAAGAATACAGGACTTATTGATGGCTTATGTGTTTTATATACAAAACACGCCAAAAATAGTTATTTTCAGTGGGTATTAACCACGTGAATAATACTCTTAGAATATGACTATATATATAAAAAAGGATAAATATATATAAAATATATATTTAAATAGAGAAATTACGCCTAAAAAAGATAAAACACTTATCAATAAGTCATAAAAAAGATAAAAGACTTACTTTATAAGGTCCAAAAAAGGTTAAAAAACACGGCCAGGCCCCCAAAATGTCAGGATGAAACTATGAAAGAGTGGTAATATAGGCTATTTACAACTCAAACTATGTTTGTGACACGGTAAAAATACTTTAAGAGGGTTTTGAGATGATTAAGAATAAATTTAAAGGGCTTTACTATAGTGGTTATAGTGGTGGTGAGCGCTGTTGAAAGCCCTGGGTGCAGCTTCATCTGTTGGGTTACAATAATAAAAGACTACAATAATTAAAACTTATAATTATACCTGATTATTAACCAAGAGTAAAACTGTTTTTGACAGTTTACTATGTAGGTTATTCAAGAGCAGGATGAGGAAAGGCTTTTGACTGTGAAAAGCCCTCCTTTTATCCTGAAATTGAGGTGGAAAGGCTGCTAGACCTTTCCACGTAGAGGGAGTGAAGATTTTTCACTCTCTATGACAGGCTTGTGGTTTGTAAACAACCTGTATACCCTGTATTGGGCTCAGATGTGGTTTCAAAACCACATCTGGGTGGTTTTCACCAATACAGGGTGAAACTTTTCATCTGGGGACCTCACAGCCTGATTCTGACGTGTATGACACATAGAATGCTGTACAGAAACTGTATGGGACCCCAGTATTGACTGACATATGAGGTATTGAAGTAAAAACATGCTTCTTCGTCTATTTGACACCTCATATTCATGGTTATGGGATATTATCCCATGGTAAGGCTGTATATGACAGCAGGTGGGATTTTGACCTTAAAATGATCATGACTCTGTCAGTTTTTGAGATATCAAGCTCCAAATTGGTTCATTGAATAGCTCTGTATGAGCTCTACACAATGGTACCCAACTTGACATGGTTATCATAAAATATGACAAAGTTATTCAATGTACAAGTATTTTTGTACATTGGCGTGGTCTGGGCAAAAGCTGTATTATGCTTGTTTGGCCAATACCTTCTGTTGTAGTTGAGCTATGAGGAAATGGATGGCACCATCAAATAGCCCTGATTGTGCTCTTTCCAAAAAGACCCCACTTTAAGTATCTCACACTAAAACTGTAAAAGTTAGATGAGAGGTGAATGTTTTGTTCACCCTTATTTGGTCTGAATTTGACCATAACTCAAGTAATACTGGTGCTAGCTCAGTTTGGCTAGCACCATTAGATAGCCCTGGCTTAGAGCTTCATTTTGAATACCCATTTGATGGGGTTAAGCCTCTCCTTCTAGATTTTAGATGAGAGGTGAAAATAAAGGTTTATGCTCAGAAATAACTTTGAGCAGGAATAACTTTGTTATTTCTTGTCCTATGGTGATGAGACTTATATTTTCAGAAAGAGGTGAGTTTCCTCTTTCTTTTGATACCTTTTGAGCTAATTTGGCTCAGTTCCATGTTTTGGTGGTATTTTGGCTATACCATTGGTTTATGGTATTTTAGCTGTCATGCTTGTGCTCTGGTTTTGAGTCACAGGCTGACACACTTCCCATTCTTCTCGCTCTTCCACTATTACTGGAGGTGGTGGCAATTGGTGTTGATTTGGGATAGCTGATTGCTTCACTGGTTCTAACAAGGACACACGGAAGACAGGGTGAACTGAATTCCATTGTTGAGGCAACTTGAGGTGATATGCATGGCTGCCACCCTTCTTGAGAACTTCAAAGGGTCCCAGCCATCTTTCTGAAAGGTTTTTGGTGGGTCTTGTTGTTTTGATGTTCTTGGAAGCTAGCCATACTTTGTCCGCAGGTTGGAAATCAGGTGGAATTGCTCTATTTCTATCTGCATACTTCTTAAAATGCTTTATTGCTGACTATAATTCTTCTTTGACAACTTTCTGTACTGATTGGAATTTTGTTGATAACTTTCCAGCAGGTGTATCTTGAGAAATGTGAATTGAGTCAAAGCTGGGATTTCTTCCATAAATGGTGAAAAATGGTGACTGTTTTGTTGATGAATGTTCTGCATTATTATAGGCAAATTCAGCCGGAGGGAGCCAGGTGTGCCAGTCATCTTGATGGTAGCTGACATACATCCGAAGATACTGTTCTAGAATCTGATTTACCCTCTCTGTCTGTCCATCTGTTTCAGGGTGAAAGGCAGTTGAAAGATCTCTTGATATCTTGAGCTGCTGACACAATTGAGTCCAAAATGATGAAACAAATAATGAACCTCTATCACTAACAATACTGATTGGGAGGCCATGTTTGGAAAAGACATGACTAAAACAAATTTGAGCTAAGTCCAAAGCAGTGATTGTTGAATAAGTTGGAATAAATATTGCCATTTTTGAAAATCTGTCTACAACTACTAAAATTGAATCAAAGTTTCTTGACAAGGGAAATTGAGTGATAAAGTCCATTGATAGTGGATTCCAAGGACCAGATGGAATTTGAAGAGGCTTGAGTAATCCAAACTTCTTATGGTGAATGTTCTTGTTTCTTGAACATTGCTGACATGAGGACACATAGTCCTTGATAATTTGATTCATGCCAGCCCAATAAAAATCCCTCTTGATGAGCTTGAGGGTCTTCTCCTGGCCAGGATGGCCAGCCAATGGTGATTAATGAGGCTTTTGAAGAATGTCCAATTGAATTTAATGATCGCTTGGAATGACTACTCTATCTTTGAACAATAATAATTTTGCTTGAGGTTCAAGAGAATAGTCTGGGACTGATTCCCCTCTTGCTAATTTCTTGAGGATTTCCTTATAATCTTTATCTTGCCATACTTGTCTTTGAATTTGATCAACTACATCTGAAAACATATCAGTTTTTATTGAAAAGAATCTTTAATCTTGAATTTCATTTTGCTTGAGAACTTGATGAAAATTTTGAGGATTCTTGCTGATGAAATCCACCCCCCTCTCTGGGTACACATTGTCCTGACGTGACAAGGCATCTGGTAAAGTGGCCAGCCTGCCTGGGCGGTAAGTGATGATAAAATGGAATTCAGATAGAAATTCAGCCCAACGGGCTTGACGACAAGTAAGGACTTTGGAGGACATAAAATACTTAAGATAACAATGGTCTGTCAAGACCCCAAAGGAATCAGAAAGAGGAAGGAGAAAAGCTCTCCAGCGCTTGAGAGCCCAAACTATGCCAAGGAGTTCCTTGTCATGAATTTAATATTTGAGTTCAGCTGGTAAGAGCTTGTGACTATCAAATGCAATGGGATGCTTTCCTGAGTCATTCACCTGACTCAGTACAGCACCCAAGGCATAATCAGAAGCATCAGTCTCTACAATAGTTGGTAGAGAAGGATTAAAATGAGAGAGAATAGGAGCAGTGGTGAAAGCTTTTTTGAGTATTTGAAAGTGACTAAGAGCTTCCTCATTGAAGACAAAGGGAGAATCTTGTTTAAGGAGTGAAGTGAGAGTAGAGATTTTTTTGGAATAATTTTTGATGAAACAACGCTAAAAGTTGGCAGAGCCAAGAAAAGATTGGAGGGCCTTGATGTTCTTGGGCTGAGGCCAATTGAGGATTTGTTGAACCTTTGAGGAATCCATCTTGAGGCCATTACTTGAAACAACATAGACCAAGTATTCCACCCTTGAGGCATGGAATACACACTTTGAGGCTTTAGCAAACAAATGTTTGTCTCTCAGTCTTTGGAGAACAGAGGCCACATGTTTAACATGTTCATCCAAAGAGCTAGAGAAGACCATAATATCATCTAAGTACACTACAGAAAAAATATTCAATTAATCTGCAAAGATATCATTCACAAGATTTTGGAATGAAGCTGGAGCATTGGTTAAGCCAAATACTCATAACTACCATATTTGGTTCTAAAGGCAGTTAAGTGCTCATCCCCCTCTTTAATTCTCAGGAGATTATAAGCACCACAAAGATCTATCTTGGAGAGGATAGTAGCACTGTTGGATACAGTAAGAAGCTGGTTCATAGGAGGAACAGGATACCTGTTCTTCCTAGTGACAGCATTATGTTTGCGGTCGTCAACACACAAACAAAGACCACCATCCTTTTTCTTGACAAAAAGGACAGGTGCTCCTGTTGAGGAGGAGCTTGGTCTGATGAAACCTTTCTCTACATTCTCTGAAATGTAGGCCCGCAGTGTTTCTGACTCATTCTTTGATAAAGAGTAGATAACACCAACTGGAGGTAGAAGACCCTCCAGTTCTATATGATGATCACAGGCATGGTGTGGAGGAATTTTCTCTGCTTTCAATTTGGAGAATACATCCAAATATTTGTGATAAACAGGAGGGACTACCTTCAGCACAGTTTCAATCTCTTCTGGCTCTTCCTCCTCATCCCACTGCTCCTCCAGGGAGGCATGAAAAGATAAAGGAGGAAGGTCCATATCCCCTCGAAAGAGATGAAGTGAAGATATAGCAACATCTTCTCCAACATCTTTTATCTCTTTGAAGACTTCATCTCTTAATGGAAGTAATGACTGAGAGGGAAAGATGGAGGGTTTTTGGACAGAAAGAGGAAGGGAAGGTGTCTTAAGATCACCAACCAGAGCAACACTGTTGACAGAAGTGGAAAAGTCATTACTAGTAGAAGAAATAATACCACTAGAATCCTTATGACTAGAATCATAGGTGATCAATCCATTTTTCCAATCAATAATGGGATTCAAATGGTAAAGAAAATCATAGCCCAATATCAGGTCTTCTCCCTTGGGTGAATCTATGATAAATAAATCCCATTCAAAGATTGGGAAGGAAGGTAAATCAACAACCCACTTGGTATAATGGGTGATGAACAGGGAAGTGGATTCATTGGAATCCAAAATGAAAAGATGAATATTTTCAGGGAGCTCTGACATGGTCAATAAGTACTTGAGAACAAATTCTTTGCAATAAAAGAATTTGTAGCACCAGAATCAATGAGAATACTATAAAAAATATCAGAGATTGAAGAGAAAATAATAAATTTTAAAGATTTTTTGACACTAGTATTCAGAGTACACAATTGTGCTCTTGAAGGAAAGAAGTGAGAACCATTGAACACATTATGATCCCCACTCAGGCTTTTCCCTGCTTGCTAGGGAAGCCTTTTGATGAACCTTGCCTATTTTCAGGCCTCTTGAAGCATTTTTTGTATGGGTGTTTACCACCACAATAATTTCACAAGCCTTCTTTGATCCTCCTCTCCTTTTCAGAACCAATTAATTTATTGTCCTTATTGAGGAGAGAAGCATGAGGCTTGTCTTTGGACACTTGAAAATTCTTCCCCTTCTTATTCTTCTTGTGATAAGGCTTCTTTGATGATGAACTTTGAGGGGCCTTTGAGGAGTTGGATTAACTTATTGGAGGCTTCTTCTCTTGATGACTACCCTTTTCCTTCTGCCTCTCATGGTATCTGGTATCTATTTCCAAAGTGATTTCCATGAGCTCTTGAAGGCTATCAAAGTTTTCAGGGTGAGAAGCCAATTGGTCCAACAATCTTGTTGCCAAGGCTCTCCTATACACATGAATATAGGCCCTTTCCCCCCAGTCTCCAATTCTTGACATTAAACTTCTTAAATCTGCTATGTACAAGGAAACTTGACCAATTCCTTTCATCCCGAGATTGTCTAAATCTTGTTCAGCTTTCCTGACTTCATTGGGATCACCAAGCAGAGTGAGTAACTGGGTTTCAAACAACTGCCAGTTATTGAGGAGATAAGAAGGGTCTTCATTGGAGATATTTGAGAGGTAAGGTTCAATCCATTTGCCAGCTCTACCAGTAAGAAAATAAGTTGAGTATAAGACCTTCTTCCTGTCAGAGAAGAAGTTTGCTGGGTCATTATGGAAAATTAATTGACAATATTGAATAAATCCTCTCAATTTATAAGCTTTAGTACCATCAAAAGAATCAGGTGCCTTCTGTAAGATGTGACTATGAAACTGGTGATAATATTAATATTAATCAACAGTACTATGTCTGTTCTTATGAAATATAATAATAAAATATTATTATAACCACAATTAAATAATTAAAAATTATTTCTTTCACGTGTTAAGCACTACTAGTGATTTTAACAGTGAGCAAGTAATTGTCTACAAGAATCAATTACAAGAAGAATTTAATAATAAAAACTTCTTTATTAAAATAATAAAATTATTTTAATATATAATTATCTTTTGCAAGAATAATTATAAAGTTAATTCTTGAAGAAAACTATTACTAGAGAAAAACTTTAAGAATTAAGAATAAATGACTCACTAATACTCCAAAGAACTTATTGATAGGTAAGAGTAGAGAAATTTGACGTGGAATTGTGGATTTAAGGGATCAAAAGGATTTATAACAGTATTGCAACAAAATATAGTTGAATTCTATGATTTCACGTCTTTCTGGATGATTTTGAAAGATTTAAAACACTTAAGAATAGCTTTAACTAATACTTACTTGTTGGTAATAATGATTTAATAAATTGATAAGATGATGATGAGGAAAAAACAGCAAGAAGAGGCTTCTTTTAAGTCAACAACAGCTCACAGAGGCGGGCCATGGAGCACGCTGAAAAACCAGTGAGTAAGAAAACAATAAACCCTTTTTGATTAATGATTGCATCATCTGTTGTCACGTAAGATTATCATAATTAGTTAATTAATGCTTTTACGTGACTACCAACCCCAATATGGTTAAGAATAAAAGGAGTAACATCTGTAAATCTTCTTTTATTCTAAAATAATCATTGATTTCTCAAAGTTATCAATGTTATTGCCAATTTCATCACAGGTTGTAATTACTGTGAATTTTTGAAGATTCAGTGTTTCACGTAGAATGGTCAAAAATGGACTGTAAGTAAAACTTTTAATTTTACTAGTAAAAAAATAAATCTTTTTGGTTGTACCATAGATAATACAGTTCTTCATTAGTCCTGAAAGTTTCAGAAGGATTCATTAAGAATTGTATTTTTAATGAATTTTTGAAGTTTTTACCTCATTTCTATGTAGAATTGCAAATAGCAGTATTTTGCTGGTTGCTATGAGGTAAATCAATGAATATGGATCCCAAAAGGGTTTAATTACTCTTTTAGGGTCTAGTAATGGAAATTCATCAAGAATTGACGTGGTTACAGGAGTCTAAGTAGCTCATTACCTCCTTGGCACGTCAAAATAGCAGGTTATTTGCTATTTTTCTTATGATTACAGTAGGTGTAACTTGGTAACCAAGTTCCCAAAGAGTTTTAGTTTACCAATTGGGCCAAGATGAGCCATGGATCCATGCTCTGGAGCTATCCACGCCTCTGAGACCTCAGAAGTTGGGTACCCTGGCTCTCTTTGATGTCTTTTGTCCCCCTTGCCTAATTTTTACGTCAAAATAGTAATTTAAGCTTAAAGTGAGATATCCACTATGGGTGTACCAAAAGTCCATATAAGAATACCATGATATTAAGTGCTCAAAACATGCATAACACTATTCTTAGTGTATATGTAACATGGGATTTCTCACTTTCCCATTATTTTGGCTAAAAATCAAGAAAAACAAAAATTTTCACGGATCTTTTATGTGATATTGAAGTATTTTCTATTTTACCACCTCAAATACTTAAATTGAGCTTATTCACTCTATGGAGCCTCCCTAGGTGAATTTTTGTGTAGAATCCAAATCTGGTCTTAAATCCATGGATTTACTTACTCAATAAAAAGTTATTCATCTTTTTTGAAATTGAAAATGATGAACTTTGGATATATGCATGACTTATGAGTTTTGCATAATTCAAAATTTCTTTTTAAGATAATTGTGGCCTATTTGGGTATGTAAAATATACCTCAAGGCTCACATTCCCTCCCACCAAAAAATAAAATTGTACTACAATTTTATTAGTGATAAAAGAATAAGGCCCCAAAGGGGGTTAATGTCCACTGTCCAACCTCTTCACATTACTCAGATCAAGGAATTTAAAGCACATTTATAGACATATTCAAGCTTGTGGCCTTCTTTCATGTCTAAATCTTCTTAAGAGTTTATCTGAGTCAGGTATTTCTGATTCTGCCATCCATTCATCTTCATGTACTGGATTTCTATATCTGACAAGATATTCTCTTTGATTTTTACCCCTAAGTCTCCTTTCTTTAATGACTTTCTTTATCTTTCTGTCTTCATTCTGTTCCACAGGTGGTACAGTTAAAGGAGTTGGGTTTCTTAAAGGAAACAATTCTTTATCAGCTGGTTGATAAGGCTTTATCAAGCTGACTGGAAAGGTGGGGTGTTTATTTTCCAATTCACCACTCAATTCCACTTGAACTGCATTGGTTCCATGTAAAGCAACAATAACAAAAGGTCCTACATAAGAATCTTTAAGTTTCTTTGGGCCTTTGATATTATTAAAATTCAAGGTTGAAACTAAAACTAAGTCCCCTACTTTGAAGTCTGGTACTTTATGACTCTTGTCCCACTTCTGTTTTGCATAATCAAAAGCATCATCCATACTTTGTTTTGCATGGTGTTTTACTTTATCAAGCATTAATTTGAAGCTGGAAGCTGTAGGATGAATGTCAATCAAGTCTTTCCTCAGTGTGTCTGCTGGGAGTATTGGATTCCATCCCTTTTCTAACATAGCAGGAGTTTGTCCTGTGGAAGAATGGACTGATGTCTTGTATGCCAATTCTAATGCAGGTATCAGAGTGCACCAGTCATTGGTAAAGCCATCTGAGTCTTTAAATTGTAATCCATAAGCACAAAATCTCCTGATCATGTCTTCTAAAGTTTGAATCATCCTCTCTGCTAGCCCGTCTGTTTGAGGGTGATATGCTGTAGAGAATGATAACTTAGTCCCAAACAATCTATGAAGATTGGTCCAAAGTGCAGATGTGAACTTGGGATCTCTGTCACTTATGATATTCTTAAATAACCCTGTATTAGAAATAACTCTACTCCATAAAAGAAGAGCTGTATCCATAGCAGTGTCATCTTTATGACATGGTAAGAATATGGGAGTTTTGCTATATCTGTCTACAATGACTAAACAAGCATTATAACTTTTGTCACCACTTGGAGGAAGTGCTGTGACCCAATCCATGTGAACAACTTCCCAAGGGGATTTTGGTTCTTGAATATGGATCATCAATCCAAATTTCTTGCCTGTACTCCTGTTTGCTTTTTGGCATCTATCACAGGTATGGCAATACTCAATGGTTTCTTTTCTCCAAGATGGCCACCATGCACAGTTCTTCACTTTTTCAAGTGTTCTGTCTTCTGATAGGTGTCCAGAGTAAATGCTATCATGGCATTCATGAAGAATGGTATTGATGAGCAATCTACTACACAGTGTCATTACACAAGAATGTTTTGTTCTATGGTAAATAATCCCATCAAACAAGTGAAATCTTCCTTCAGAATAGGAATTTTTCCAAACTTCATCTAGTGCATTAACCAAAAATGTGTCTTTGCAGTCTTTATCCAATAAAGAAGTCAAGATATGGCAATTCTTGTCTTGTTTATAAGACTCTCTGACCTCTTCAAAGAATTCAGTCCCAATATCAGTTATGTTAATTCCTTCAATTGGAATCTGTGGTTCAGCTTCCAAAGGTACATAAGCTGGGTTATCAGGAGTGTTGGCTAAAGCCCATCTACTAAGTCCATCAGCATTTTTGTGAATGTTTCCTGCTTTATGAACTATAGTCATGTTTCCTCTATATTCTTGAATGGCTATTTGCCATCTCAACATATGTCTGTTGGGAGTTTTCATGTTAAGAAGTGATTTCACGGCATTACAGTCAGTTATCACTTCAAAAACACTGCCATCAAGGTAATAGTGTAATTTCTCAAGTGCCCATACCAAACATAAGCACTCCATTTGGCTTGCACCATATCTGGCTTCTGTTGGTTTGATTTGTCTTGAGATATAACAAACTGGTCCTTCTGTAGGTTTGTCATCAATAATTTGGACTTGGTGTAGGGCTGCTCCTAATCCATCTCCACATGCATCAATGTACAATTTAAAAGGAATATTCCAGTCAGGCATGAGGAGTAAAGGTGCTTCTGTAAGGGCTTTCTTTATCTTCTCATAAGCTTTAATTCTTTCCTGTGTCATTTCAAATACAGTCTGTTGATCAAAGATTCTATAAAGTGACTTGGCTAGAATTGCAAAATCTTTCAAGTGTTGCCTATAGTAACTAGCAAATCCAAGAAAAGACATCATTTCTTTTTTATTCTGGGGTATTGGCTTAAGTAACACTGCTGCTACTTTATTCTTGTCAATACCCAAGCTCAAACCAGAAACAACATGTCCTAATGCTTTGAGTTCTTCAAAATTAAAATTGCATTTCTTAAGTGAAATTTTCATGTTTACTTCTGCAACTTTATGAAGTACTTTTGCAAGTCTTTCAAGGTGCAAAGACCATGAGTCAGAACATATAATAATATCATCAATATAAATGATAAGCCATCCTTCAGACAATTCTGTGGGGAAGATGGTATTCATCATTCTTTGATAATGAGATGGAGCATTTTTAATGCCAAATGGCATTCTAAGATACTCAAAAATACCACAGTGGGTGATAATTCTAAGTAATTTCCTGGCTTTAGGCGTCAAAACATTTTGATGGAAGCCTTTTAATGCATCCATTGATGTTATATACTTGGCTTTAGACAATTGAGTCAAGGTTTCTTGGATTCTAGGGATTGGATACCTATCTGGAACTGTGTAGGTATTCAAAGCTCTAAAATCTCCAACCATTCTTGACTTATCATTATGCCATGCAATAATAACAGGTGTTGTCACTTCAACTTCCTCATTATGGCCTACTTTCCTTAGCACACCAAGTTGGATCAACTCTTGGATATGTTTTTCCAAGGCTTCTCTAGCTCTGGGACTGGCTGGATAAGCTGGTCTTCTAAGTACTGGAGGATATGGTCTATCAATATTAAGAGTAATATCAATTTCATGTCCCCTTATAGCGCCTAATGGTTCATTATCAGATGCAAATGCATTATTGTATGTATATAATACATCAATAAGTTCACTCCTCATCTTTGGTGACAATGATGGGTTAATTTGTGCTTCAACAAGTTGTTTAGACACAAATTCATCTTTGTAAGTATCTTTGACAGAAGATACTACAGATATCTGTTTTGGCATATTGGAGAAAGCAAATTTTTGCCTTTTGTTATCTCCAATTGTGAAATATCTGTCCTTATGGTTTTTTATATCAATACCATAAATATTTAAGTAATCATTTCCAAGAATGATGTGCTGAGATGTGCAATTATCCATTACTACAATCTCAGTCTTCATTCTTACACTTCCTGCTGGATGTGGGAATACAATATTAGTGTCCAATATGCCCAAGGGGTACATATTGTTACTGGCACTACTGAATTGTACACCTTCTATTGGTAATAGGTGGTTTTTCCATTCAGGAAGTATAATTTGGAGATAATCTTTGCCAACACAAGTGCAAAATGCCCCTGTATCCAAATTTACTTTGGCTTCAATATCACTCATCAGAACTGAGGTGATACAGGATGCTCCAGCAGTATAACCCTTTCCTCTAGCAGGATTTGTTTTACACATTCTGGCATCCTGGATATTGATCAGGTTGCAGCAATCCTCACTGTACTGTGGTAAGTGGGTATGGACTTCTGTGACTTCAAAGAAAGCTGAAATGTTTTCAATGGGATAGTCCTCCACTGGTGTATCTTCAGAGACTGCAGAATCTTGATCAGACTCTTCTTTCTCCTCAGTACACTGAATTTCTTCAATGACTTGAACTTCATTGATTTTTGTCTTCTTAGGGCAAGTGTTGGCTAAATGTGAAGTACTTCCACACTTATGACACTTCAAGACAGGTATTTCTGGTCTTCTTTCTTCTCTAGGAATCTTTGAGACTATTTTGGACTCTATTGGGTGTTTAACCCAAGTTTTACCAATTCTTGTCCTGGTAATGATATCTTCCATAGCATTAATGTAGTCCTCTGTTGAAAAGGGTTGCACACATCTGCTTTTGATAGAATGTTCCAGTTCTCCTCCACACTTTCTTAATATTTTCATATTAATAATAGTGTCAGACATATCTGGGTGTAAAGCAGATAATCTGTCTTTTTGTTTGAAGAACCAAGTAAGTGGTTTGTCTTTTTCTGAGTTAAAAATGGCACTTTCAAAAGCATTCTCCATTTTAAACCTCCAAGAATTATTGGCCCATTTGGTAATCACTTCAGATTTCCACCAAGACCAGTCATGTTTACCATGATCAATCCTCATTTTGTAATACCATTTCTTTGCAGTTCTGGTAAATAAACAGTGTAATTTCCCCACTATGATTTCATCAGGTATATTGAAGTCTTCTTGCAACATATCAATAGTCCTGATGAATTCAATATGGTTGTATTCTCCTTCACCAGAGAATGTTGGCCATTCTTCTATTTTGGGAATATCTCTTGCAGAGTAGGCATTTTCTCCTAGGAATGGAGTCAAACTTTCTTTGACAGAAAGTTTTTCTTCAGCCAAAGGTGTAGAATGTCTTGGCATATGTGGTTCATGATTCTTAAGAATTTGCTCCACACTTGCAATTATATCATTCTTCAATTTCTGCCTCTCACTGTCACTTTTTGCTAAATGTATAGCAAATTGATTGGTGTTCTTAACTATTTGTAAGACATGGTCTTCAAGAGTTTTAAGTCTATAATTTACTTTAAAAATGGAAGGATCCTCTGTGTCATTATTTTGACATTGGTTCTCAATTCTTTCACAAGCATTGCTAATTGACTCAAGGGTGACATTTGTCAATTGATGCCAATCAGAATGTTGTTTGTCATTTTTCTTTAAATCATTGATGTCTAATGTAATTTGCTTCAACTTTGACTCAAGTTTGCCAATTTCTACACTAATACTTCTATGTACATCATTTCTTTGCGCGGAAAAGTCCTGTTCATCCTTTCCTGCTCCTTGGCTGTGAATTCCATAAGAGTTCTGGCCATATTGAAGACACTGTCCATGGCTGAAGGCTCCAATTTGGGGATCCTGTACCCTTGTGGGTAAGGTCTGTGCCAATTGGCTTTGGCTTTGCCCTTGCCTTGATGGTTCTTGGGACCTCTCTGTTTCTTTTGAGGTCCTTTGGGCTTGTCCTTGGATGCTTCTGGAGCTGGTTTGGAGCTGGTAGATGCCACTGGTGCCTCTGTCTCCAAAGCTGGAGTCATTTCCAACTCTTTCTTCTGGTCTATGGATAAAAGACTTTGGTTCTTCAACCAATTCTTTATCTTTTTGACCTTGTCTTTGCAAGACAGGGGGCTCCATCCTCCTAAGAGTTCTATGGTCTTCTCCTGACCCAGAAAGCGCTTGATGTGTAAGTAAGAGTTCATGGCCCCCTGCCAAAGGCTTGGGCAGATTTCCCACTCCTCTTCCTTGGCTGCTCTGAACCAGTTTTTGTACTGGCATTGATATATTTCTATTGCTGCCACCTGAAAGTGGTTCAGCCCTGGAAATATTACCATAAATCAGTTCAGGCTCAGAATTTACGTCAAAATCTGTTGGTACAGACGTTGGGGAATGGGGGGCAACTCTGGCATCCTCCAGATGTGTCTTTCTTGTGGAAGATTTGGCACTTCTGGATTTGGTCTTGCCTCTTCCTTGTCCACATCCATCTGGTTGGACTGAATAGTTGCTTCCATTTCTGGTATGCACCATTTTCACGTCAATTTAAAGATAAAAGGTGAAAATATAAGATAAAATACACACCTTTTGGTGGTAATTTAGCTTTTTCTGAGTTGAATAAGGTGCCTCTTTTAGCAATCTGCACCTCAATACTGTCTTCAGATTCTGCTTCTGAAGATTCAGGACTATTGATGTATCTTTTACTGCGTCTGTTACCAGCTGCACAGTATTTGATTAAAGACACTTAAAGAGAAAAAAATATGATAAAAGAAATTATTTTTTGTGTTTTAAGATATTTTTAAAAGATTTTTTATAAATTTTATTATTTTTTAATATTAAAAAAATTATTCTTGTTAAAGAAAAAAAATTAAAATTTAAGATTTTGAATGAAAATTAATTCAGAGTAACTCAAAGAATAATTTTATAAGTTTTTGGATGTGAAAAAAGCCACGTGTAAAACAGTATAAAATTAAACCAAATTCCTCAATAAAAACGATTTCCAAAACAATTTCAAAAATAAGAATTATTTTGACTTTAAAATGAAAGAAAAAAATATTCAATTAATATATTTTAGAGCTTAAAAATATATTAATTAAGGGTACAAGGTTCAAAAAACACGGCCAGGCCCCCAAATGTAAGATGTGACTATGAAACTGGTGATAATATTAATATTAATCAACAGTACTATGTCTGTTCTTATGAAATATAATAATAAAATATTATTATAACCACAATTAAATAATTAAAAATTATTTCTTTCACGTGTTAAGCACTACTAGTGATTTTAACAGTGAGCAAGTAATTGTCTACAAGAATCAATTACAAGAAGAATTTAATAATAAAAACTTCTTTATTAAAATAATAAAATTATTTTAATATATAATTATCTTTTGCAAGAATAATTGTAAAGATAATTCTTGAAGAAAACTATTACTAGAGAAAAACTTTAAGAATTAAGAATAAATGACTCACTAATACTCCAAAGAACTTATTGATAGGTAAGAGTAGAGAAATTTGACGTGGAATTGTGGATTTAAGGGATCAAAAGGATTTATAACAGTATTACAACAAAATATAGTTGGATTCTATGATTTCACGTCTTTCTGGATGATTTTGAAAGATTTAAAACACTTAAGAATAGCTTTAACTAATACTTACTTGTTGGTAATAATGATTTAATAAATTGATAAGATGATGATGAGGAAAAAACAGCAAGAAGAGGCTTCTTTTAAGTCAAAAACAGCAAGAAGAGGCTTCTTTTAAGTCAAAAACAGCTCACAGAGGCGTGCCATGGAGCAAACTGAAAAACCAGTGAGTAAGAAAACAATAAACCCTTTTTGATTAATGATTGCATCATCTGTTGTCACGTAAGATTATCATAATTACTTAATTAATGCTTTTATGTGACTACCAACCCCAATATGGTTAAGAATAAAAGGAGTAACATCTGTAAATCTTCTTTTATTCTAAAATAATCATTGATTTCTCAAAGTTATCAATGTTATTGCCAATTTCATCACAGGTTGTAATTACTGTGAATTTTTGAAGATTCAGTGTTTCACGTAGAATGGTCAAAAATGGACTGTAAGTAAAGCTTTTAATTCTACTAGTAAAACCATAATTCTTTTTGGTTGTACCATAGATAATACAGTTCTTCATTGGTCCTGAAAGTTTCAGAAGGATTCATTAAGAATTGTATTTTTAATGAATTTTTGAAGTTTTTACCTCATTTCTACGTAGAATTGCAAATAGCAGTATTTTGCTGGTTGCTATGAGGTAAATCAATGAATATGGATCCCAAAAGGGTTTAATTACTCTTTTAGGGTCTAGTCATGGAAATTCATCAAGAATTGACATGGTTACAGGAGTCTAAGTAGCTCATTACCTCCTTGGCACGTCAAAATAGCAGGTTATTTGCTATTTTTCTTATGATTACAGTAGGTGTAACTTGGTAACCAAGTTCCCAAAGAGTTTTAGTTTACCAATTGGGCCAAGATGAGCCATGGATCCATGCTCTGGAGCTATCCACGCCTCTGAGACCTCAGAAGTTGGGTACCCTGGCTCTCTTTGATGTCTTTTGTCCCCCTTGCCTAATTTTTACGTCAAAATAGTAATTTAAGCTTAAAGTGAGATATCCACTATGGGTGTACCAAAAGTCCATATAAGAATACCATGATATTAAGTGCTCAAAAAATGCATAACACTATTCTTAGTGTATATGTAACATGGGATTTCTCACTTTCCCATTATTTTGGCTAAAAGTCAAGAAAAACAAAACTTTTCACGGATCTTTTATGTGGTATTGAAGTATTTTCCATTTTACCACCTCAAATACTTAAATTGAGCTTATTCACTCTATGGAGCTACCCTAGGTGAATTTTTGTGTAGAATCCAAATCTGGTCTTAAATCCATGGATTTACTTACTCAATAAAAAGTTATTCATCTTTTCTGAAATTGAAAATGATGAATTTTGGATATATGCATGACTTATGAGTTTTGCATAATTCAAAATTTCTTTTTTTTAAGATAATTGTGGCCTATTTGGGTATGTAAAATATACCTCAAGGCTCACATTCCCTTAATTCCCATCAGTCATTACTATCATCTAGAGATGAAGTCTTCAAAGAGATTCAAGATGTTAGGGAAGATAATTCTTTATCTTAACTTCATCTCTTCTTTGGGAATATGGACCTTCCTCCTTCATCTTATCATGACTCCCTGGAGGAGTTGTGGGATGAAGAGGAAGAGCCAGAAGAAATAGAAAACATGATGAAGGTTGTTCCTTCTGTTTATCACCAGTACTTGGATTTATTCTACAAGGTGAAAGCAGAAAAAATTCCTCCTCACCGCGCCTGTGTCACAGGGGCTCTTCTAAATGAAGAGGGCCTGGCACTCAGTGAACAGACTTACTTATGGAGTGCTCAGAATAAAATACTCAATGGATAAGAGTAATGAAAGAAGAGGATAAATTCCTAGTCGTAAAATAATAAGAATTAAAAGACATAAGAGAAAAACAAAAGCAATAATAAAGAGCCAACCACAAATAATCCTGTACCACTGTTTCAACCTGTTCAGAAAAGAGAAGAGGATTAATAAAGGATATGGCCACCAGGACTCTACTGAACAGGTGAGGGAAGGAAAAGACTAACTTAATAATCAATAAAATAATATTAAATAATAAATCCAATATTTTAATTAACTTGGGTAAAATCCCCAGGTGGATGAAAAGGGGCTGGTATATGTGAGAAAAACCAGCCTTGGAGTTTGAGTGTTGAGATACTTGCCTGTATGCTGGAAGAAGTTGGATGTGGGATTGAATCCTGTATTGGTGAATCCAATACAGGTTATACAGTCAATACAGATATTTGGGCCTGTATTTGGTGAATCCTGTTTTTGGGTCTTGCCTGTATGAAACTGTATTGAGGTCTGAAAACTGTATTTGGAGAATGTTGAATGAAACCGCCTTGCTGATTGGGTTTTGAGGGTATCAATGAAGTAATGATTGTTGAAGATGATTGGTAATACCCCTGCCTCCTTGGCTGTGACAGGTTGATATCTCAAGAACTGGCAAAGTTATACCTGTCTTAAGGTCAAAATCCCACATTTTGACCAATACAGCCTTACCATGGGATAATATCCCATAACCATGATTATGAGGTGTAAAACTGACAAAGATTCTTGTTTATACTTCAATACCTCATAAGTCAGTCAATACTGGGGTCCTATACAGTTTCTTTACAGAATTCTATGCGTCATACAAGTCAGAATCAAGCTGTGTTGTCCCCAGATGAAACCTTTCACCATGTATTGGTGAAAACTGCCCAGATGTGGTTTCAAAACCACATCTGAGCCCAATAAAGGCTATACAGCCCCTTTGAAACCACAAGCTTGTCTCAGAGAGTGAAAAATCTTCACTTCCTCTACGTGGAAAGGTCTAACAGCCCTTACACCCCATTTCAGGATAAAAAGGAGGCTTTTCACATCCAGAAAGGCTTTCCTCATCCTGCTCTTGAATACCCTATGTAGTAAGCTGTCAAAAACAGCTTTACTCTTGGGTAATAAAAAGGTATAATTATTGTAGCTTTTATTATTGTAACCCAACAGGTAAAACTGCACCCAGGGCTTTCAACAGTGCTCACCACCACTATATTTACCTTTTATTCTTAACCCAAAATCATTTATAACACTTTAAAATATTTTAAAACCTTTCTTTCTGTGTCACAGTCATAGTTAGAAGTTGTAAATACCCTTATATCCCTTTATCATAGACTCAGCCTGACAAGAGCCTTGATGTTTTTTGGCTGAGGCCAATTCAGGATTTGTTGAGCTTTAGAAGGATACATCTTGAGTCCATGACTTGAAACAACATAGCCCAAGTATTCCACACTTGAGGCATGGAATACACACTTGGAGGCTTTGGAAAACAAATTATTGGCCCTTGTTCTTTGGAGGACAGAGGCCACATGTTTGACATGTTCCTCCTCAGAACTAGAAAAGACCATAATATCAGCCAAATAAACTACAACAAAAATATCCAAGAAATCTGCAAAGATTTCATTCACAAGATTCCGGAAAGAAGCTGGAGCATTGGTAAGGGAAAATGGCATAACTACCATATTTGGTTCTAATGGCAGTTAAGTGCTCATCCCCCTCTTTGATTCCCAGGAGATTATATTCACCATACAGATCTATCTTGGAGAAGATAGTGGAACCATTGAATATGGTAAGAAGCTGGTTCATAGGAGGAACAGGATACCTGTTCTTCCTGGTGACAGCGTTGAGTTTGTGGTAGTCAACACACAAACAAAGACCTCCATCCTTTTTCTTAACAAAATGCACAGGTTCTCCTATTAAAGAGGAGCTTGGCCTGATGAAAACCTTCTCTACATCCTCTGAAATGTAGTCCCTTAGTGCTTCTGACTCATGATTTGATAATGAGTAGATAACACCAACTGGACATAGATGACCCTCCAGTTCAATATGATGATCACAGGCGCAGTTTGGAGGAAGTTACTTTGCTTTCACCTTGGAGAATACATCCCAATATTGGTGATACGCAGCAGGAACTACCTTCAACACAGCTTCAATATCTTCTGCCTCTTTCTCCTCATCCCACTGCTCCTCCAGGGAGGCATGAAAAGACAAGGGAGGGGGTCCATATCCCCTTGAAAGAGATGAAGTGAAGATATAGCAACATCTTCTCCAACCGCTTTTATCTCTTTAAAGAATTCATCTCATAATGGAAGTAATGACTTAGAAGGAATGATGGAAGGGAAGGTGTCTTAAGTTCACCAACCAGAGCAGCACTGTTGACAGCAGTGGCAAAGTCAGTACTAGTAGAAGAAAGAATACCACTAGAATCCTTATGACTAGAACCATAGGTGATTAATCCATTTTTACAATTAATAATGGGATTAAAATGGTAAAGAAAATTGTAGCAAAATATCAGGTCTTCTCCTTTGGGTGAATCTACGATAAAAAAGTCCCATTCAAAGCTTGGGAAGGAAGGCAAGTCAACTACCCACTTGGTCTAATGGGTGATGAACAAGGCAGCGGATTCATTTGAATCCAGAATGAAAAGAGGAATATTTTCAGGGAGCTGTCACAGCCAAGGAGGCAGGGGCATTTCCAATCATCATCAGCAAATCATTATATCATGGATACCCTTCAAAACCCAATCAGCAAGGGGGTTTCATTCAACAATTCACCCAATACAGTTTTCATACCTCAATACAGTTCCATACAGGCAAGACTCAAATACAGGATTCACCAAATACAGGCCTGTCATCAATACAGGCGCAAATACCTGTATTGACTGTATCACCTGTATTGGATTCACCAATACAGGATTCAATCCCACATCCAACTTCTTCCAGCATACAGGCAAGTATCTCAACACTCAAACTCCAAGGCTGGCATTTCTCACATATACCAGCCCCTCTTCACCTACCTGGGGGTTTTTCCCCCAGTTAATTAAAATAGTGGATTTATTATTTAATGTTATTTTATTCTCACTTTTGGAATATTATTTTATTACTTATTAAGTTAGTCTTAGCCTTCCCTCACCTGTTCAGTAGAGTCCTGGTGGCCATATCCTTATTAATTCCTTTTCTCTTTTCTGAACAGGTTGAAACAGTGACTCAGGATTACTTAGTGGTTGGCTCTATATTTATTACTTATTGTTATTTCTTTTTCTTAGTACTCTTATTCTTTTATCAGGAATTTATCCTTGCATTCTGTCTATCCTGTTCTTGAGTATTTTGAGCCCTCCTTAAGTAAGTCTGTTCACTGAGTGCCAGGCCCTCTTCATTTTAGAAGAGCCCCTGTGACAGGAGCTCTGACATGGTCAATGAGTACTTGAGAACAAAATTCTTTTCAATAAAAGAGTTTGTAGCACCAGAATCAATTAGAATACTACAAGAAATATCAGAGACAGAAGAAAAAATAAGAAACTTTAAGGATTTCTTGACACTAGTATTCAAAGTGCACAATTGTGCTCTTGAAGGAAATAAGTGAGAGCCATTGAACACATGATTATTCCCACTCAGGCTTTTCCTCGCTTGCTAGGGAAGCCTCTTGATGACCCAGGCTTGTTCTGAGGTCTCTTGAAGCATTTTTCAATTGGGTGCTTTCCACCACAATAAGTACACAACCCTTCTTTGATCCTCCTCTCCTTTTCAGGACCAATTAATTTATTGTCCTTATTGAGGAGAGAATAATGGGACTTTTCCTTTGAAACTTGAAACTGATTTCCCTTCTTGTTCTTCTAATGGTGAGGCCTTTTTGAATATGAGTCCTGAGAAGGCCTTGAAGAACTGGATCCAGTAACAGGAGGCCTCTTTTCTTGATTACTACCCTTCTCTTTCTGCCTCTCATGGTATCTGGTATCTAATTCCAAGGTAATGTCCATGAGTTCTTGAAGAGTATCAAAATAACCAGGGTAGGAAATGCACATTTTTGCACATTTGCGCATTTGCGCATATTTGCGCACTTTGACACAAAGTGTCCAGAAGACACTTTCCTGCCCTTTGGGCCAGTTTTTGGCTCAGAACCCAAAAGTGGCCAAAAACCCCAAAGGACCCAGAAACACTTTTCCAAGCTCTAAAGCCATCACATCCATCTTTTCCCCTCTGTCTTTCCATCTCAAGACCTTTGGACATAATCTTCTTTCCAATGAACCAATATGCCATAAATGATGTTATATATCATTGTGCATCATTTTTCAACAGCAATTCAATGGTGGCAATATCAAATGGTCATTTCAACATTCCAACATATCATTACGTCATCAAGGCAACCAATCATTCAGAGGACTCATAAAGGCTCAAGAGCAAGTGTTTCAGCGTCAAAGACCAATAACCCCATCAAGACGTCATTGGATAATTTCATTCACAGTATTCCTCCAAGGCAATACTGTTCAACCATTCTCAAGGGATTCAAGAGGAAGTTCATTCATTCAATTGTCAAGTGTCAAAGCTCCACTCAATCCATCTTGGCAACCATATTCATTTCAATACAGTCTGGATCCATCAAGAACTGTATTTCATTTTCAAGCATGGGAAATTCATTCAACCCAATTCAATTTCAATATTAGCCAGCTGTATCAATTCCCAAAACAATCAATACAGCCTCAAGGATCAATACAGATCAGTTTTCAGCCTGAAGAACTCAAGCTCCCAACCTTTCACATATACCGGCTACCCTTTCCACCCTGGGGGGTTTTCCCCAGTTAATTAATATATTTTGATTTTATCTTATCATTTTGTTAAGTGAATACTGATATTATCAAGTCAGTCATTAGCACCTTTTCTCTTATTTTTTCTTTGCCTGTCAATGGATATTTGGTGGTCATATCCTTACTAATTCCATTGTTCATTTTGGCAGGCCAAAACAGTGATTACGGACTTACTTGGTTGGCTCTTTGGCCATTTGGCTTCTCTTTCCTCTCATTGAATATCATCTTGTACCTGCATATTTCTTAGAGGAATTTATTCTTTGGAGTCTTCCAAGTGAGTTCCCTGATTTCTGAGTGCCAGGCCACTCTTGTATTTCTGTCCAAGAGCCCCTGTGACGTTATATTAATTAACTCATAATTTCTTTTCATTCTGTTCATTCTTTCTTTATAATTTCATGCACTCATTTCATTGAAATTATGACTCTTTAATGCTTATGAACCTTATGATTCATCGTCACCTCTCAATTTTCTCTCATTCATTCTTCATTCTGAAAATTGAAAGCTTACCCAATTTTATTTTCTGTTTCTCTTTTTAAATCTGATTCAAAGCATCATTTTTTTAATTCATTCATAATTCAGGCATCATCCTAATTTTCATTTGATTTCAAATTTTTCATCAAATTATTCAGACACATTCTTCACATCAAGATTCATAATTGATTCATTCTTCAAGAGTTTTGATTTTTAAGGAGAACTCACTTGATTTTGATTTGATTGAGTGATTTGACATAATTGATATTGACCTCAAGAAAATTGATTGACCTGAAGATTTCATTGATTTTGCTGATTTTTCACAACAAGAACTTTTGACATAAATTGATTTTGCCTCAAGAATTCATTTGATTGATTGATTGATTTTGCAAGATTTTGATTTTGATTGATTTGACATTTGATTTATTGACTTCAAGTTTTCATTTGATATTTAATTGATTGATTTACCTGAAGATTTCATTTGATTTGTTGATTTTTATTGATTTTCCTCAAGATATTGATTTTGATTTTTGACTTCAAGCATTATTTCAAATGGCCTCAAGTTTTCATCTTCATGTCTTGATTTCTTTTAATTTTATCCTGAAATCATGCCCATCCAACACTCACCTCCTGCAAGGCAGAGAAGATCTCAGGCCAGAACTCAAGCTGTTCTCACTCCAACTCCAAGGGCTCCTCTTGATGGCACCCCAGCAGTTTCTAAACTGAGGGCCAAATTGGAAGGAGCAGCACCATCCAGGAAGAAAGGAAGAGGGCCCAGAAGATCAAGTTCATTTTCAGGAGTAGTTGGCGGATTTCCAGGAACTTCAAGGACTATTTTCAAGGGTCCAGGTGAAGATGGTGAAGAGGAGGAGGAGAATTCTGTGGAAGAGGCAGAGTCTGATGGTACTGAAGGTGTCCCTGCTCCGGTGGAGGAATCCCAAGGTACTGGAGGGCCAGCTCTAGCCCAGTCTAATCAGCCTGTCTCTCATCAGTCTGAACCATCTCTATTGGCCATCATGCAGAAAATGACTCAGATTATGGCCAATCTTCAAGAAGCTTCATCCTCTGAAGCATCAAGACCACCAGCCTTCAATACTCCATCTATGAAGGCACCAGAATGCTTTGATGGGACTCAGCCCTTCAAAGTGAGAAGCTTTATTCAGTCTTGTCAGCTGATTTTTCATAATGATCCGGCAAACTTCTCTCAAGACAGAAAGTAGGTTCTTTATTCCACTTCATTTCTCATTGGCAGGGCTGCAAAATGGATTGAGCCTTATCTTTCCAATCTCACCAATCAGGACTCCAATTACCTTCTCAATTCTTGGCCTTTATTTGAATCTCACTTTTCACTCTATTTGGTGACCCAAATGAAGTCAGAAAAGCTGAAGCAGAATTGGATTCACTAAGAATGAAGGATGGTGGCCATGTTTCACTATACATAGCTGATTGCAGAAGTCTTGTCTCAAGAATTGGAGATTGGGGCGACAGAGCTCTTATCCATCATTTCAGGAAGGGATTGCCATGCAGGAATTTGAATCAATTGGCCTCCCATCCTTCAAGAATTGACTCTTTTCAAGACTTAATGGATATTACCCTGGAGCTTGATAACAGGTACCATGAGAGGCAAAATGAAAAGAGTCATCATTAAGAGAAGAAGCCAGGAGCCCCAAAGTCAAGTTCTTCTCATCCTCAAAGTTCTTCAAGCTCAAATCAAAAGAAGAAGAAGAATTTTCAGAAGAGGGACAAGCCCGATTCTTCTTTATTGAATAAAGATTTCAAGCTCATGAACTCTGAAAAAGAAAGAAGAATCAAGGAGGGCCTTTGTACCTATTGTGGTGGGAAGCATAGTCTTGAGTCCTGTATCAAAAGGCCTCAAAACAAGCTTACCCAACCATCAGGAAAATTTCCCAGCCAGGGAAAAGCCTGAGTGAAGATTATGTTGTGTTCAATGGTCTTCACAGTTTTCCATCCAGAGCACAATTGTGCATTCTGGATACTGGTGTCAAAAATTCACTTAAATGTTTTGTTTTTTCTTCTCTCTCTGATTTGTTTTACAGTATTCTCATTGATTCTGGTGCTACCAACTCATTTATTGCAAAGCAGTTTGTTCACAAGTATTCTTTGACCATGTCAGAACTCCCAGAGAAGATTCCCCTCATTATTCTTGACTCCTCAGAGTCTCCTTCCTTATTTGTGACTCACCATACTATATATATGGTTGAGATCCCTTCCTTCCCAAGCTTTGAATGGGAATTTTTAGTCATTGATACTCCCAAGGGAGAAGACCTCATATTGGGCTTTGACTTTCTTAATCATTTTAATACATATATTGATTGGAGGCAAGGGTTGATCACCTTTAATGCTGATCATAAGGACTATCATGATCCTTCAAAATCATTCAGTAATGACTTTTCTTCTGCCAAATCATGTGCAGCTCTGGTTGGTGATTCTAGAACACCATCATTTCCATCTTCTGTCCATATTCCTTCCCTGTAAGATGTGACTATGAAACTGATGATAATATTACTATTAATCAACAGTACTATGTCTGTTCTTATGAAATATAATAAAAAAACTATTATAACCACAATTAAATAATTATAAAATTATTTCTTTCACGTGTTATACACTACTAGTGATTATAATAGTGAGCAGTAATTGTCTACTAGAATCAATTACAAGAAGAATTTAATAATAAAAACTTCTTTATTAAAATAATAAAATTATTTTAATATATAATTATCTTTTACAAGAATAATTATAAAGATAATTCTTGGAGAAAACTATTACTAGAGAAAAACTTTAAGAATTAAGAATAAATGACTCACTAATACTCCAAAGAACTTATTGATAGATAAGAGTAGAGAAATTTGACGTGGAATTGTGGATTTAAGGGATCAAAAGGATTTATAACAGTATTACAACAATATATAGTTGGATTCTATGATTCCACGTCTTTCTGGATAATTTTGAAAGATTTAAAACAATTAAGAATAGCTTTAACTAATACTTACTTGTTGGTAATAATGATTTAATAAATTGATAAGATGATTCTTGGAAAAAACAGCAAGAAGAGGCTTCTTTTAAGTCAACAACAGCTCACAGAGGCGTGCCAGGGAGCAAACTGAAAAACCAGTGAGTGAGAAAACAATAAACCCTTTTGGATTAATGATTGCATCATCTGTTGTCACGTAAGATTATCATAATTACTTAATTGATGCTTTTACGTGACTACCAACCCCAATATGGTTAAGAATAAAAGGAGTAACATCTGTAAATCTTCTTTTATTCTAAAAGAATCATTGATTTCTCAAATTTATCAATGTTATTGCCAATTTCATCACAGGTTGTAATTACTGTGAATTTTTGAAGATTCAGTGTTTCACGTAGAATGGTCAAAAATGGACTGTAAGTAAACCTTTTAATTTTACTAGTAAAACCATAACTATTTTTGGTTGTACCATACATACTACAGTCCTTCATTGGTCCTGAAGGTTTCAGAAGGATTCATTAAGAATTGTATTTTTAATGAATTTTTGAAGTTTTTACCTCATTTCTACGTAGAATTGCAAATAGCAGTATTTTGCTGGTTGCTATGAGGTAAATCAATGAATATGGATCCCAAAAGGGTTTAATTAATCTTTTAGGGTCTAGTCATTGAAATTCATCAAGAATTGACGTGGTTACAGGAGTCTAAGTAGCTCATTACCTCCTTGGCACGTCAAAATAGCAGGTTATTTGCTATTTTTCTTATGATTACAGTAGGTGTAACTTGGTAACCAAGTTCCCAAAGAGTTTTAGTTTACCAATTGGGCCAAGATGAGCCATGGATCCATGCTCTGGAGCTATCCAAGCCTCTGAGGCCTCAGAAGTTGGGTACCCTGGCTCTCTTTGATGTCTTTTGTCCCCCTTGCTTATTTTTTATGTCAAAATAGTAATTTAAGCTTAAAGTGAGATATCCACTATGGGTCACCAAAAGTGTGAGCCTTAGAGGTAATTTCATATACCCAAAAGACCACAAATATAAAAAATAACATATTAATATAAATAAAATAAATTTATTTATATTATTAAAATAAAAATCAAAATATAAATATAAAATTATATTAAAAATAAAAAATTAATTATAATTTAAAAATAAAAAATACATTAAATTTTGTAAATATAAAATTACATTTATACTTGAAAAAATTAAGTAAAAATGAAACTTTAACAAAATTGTGAAAAAATAAATAAATTTGGAAAAAAGTTAAATAAAATTTATTATAACTTTTTACCCAATAAATAAACATATAAAATTTATTTCACCATTGGATTCCTCATAAAAAAACAGGTGGGGTCACCTCTGAGTGAAATTCTTGTAACTCAACTCTAAATAAGCTTAAATTAAGTTTTTAGTATTTTCAATACAAAAGTTGAAAATCCTGAAAACCTTAATTTAATTCACACCACATGTGGTGTTAACCATCAATTTTTGTGTTAAAATTGAGGTGTTGTGTTTAGTTTAGAAGTTATGAGGAATTGAAGTATTTTCAATTGAATTCAATTGAAATGTCAAAATGTGCGCGTGTATTACATAAGTGAACTTTGATTTACATATGAGGTGTCAATTATTACTGTATTGTACTGTACAATTGAATTGAATTACATATGTAAATTATAAGTATAATACATGATGAGGAATTAAAGGAAAAATAAATTGGAAAGATTAAATTTGGGGGGGAAAAGGAACTCCAGCTCTAAGGGGGAGCTAGACCCCCAAAATTCTTGCTGACAGGCGTGGGATGTCAAAATTCACGCAAAAGTTCATCACTTTTGGCCTGGAATTGAGTTACAGGGTCTGTGGACTCAATTGATGCTGAGGTTTTGATACCAACTGGGGTAGTTTTAGCTGTTGCCAAGAGGGTAAAACTACCCTTAAGATAAAACAATCATAATAAAAACAGTTTTAACTGGTTTCTACGCCTCTGACACACATTCTGACGTGTTTTGAAGGCTCTAGGCCTGGTATTGCTATAGTAATGGCTGATTTAAGGGTCTAAAATGGCTAAAAATGGCTAAAAATGGCTAAAAATGGCTTAAACCAGCCCTTTTTGGTCTAAACCAGGGTTCAATGATGCCATAATTGGCTTTTCTGTTGTCAGACTGTTTTTCACGACTGACAAGAGTAAATTTTACTTTTGGAGTAAGAGAATTGATGGCTATAAAAGAATGTCTTCTTTGCCCCACTTTTCTCTTCATGTTAGAATCTTTTCCTTTTATTAATTAGTTTAAAACTGTTAAACCAATCAATCAAAGATTCCAACCACCACTTTTAAATCATTTTAATCCTTTTAACCACGTGAAGAAATCATTATAATCATTGTTTGTAACTCTTATAATCATTTTTACCCCTGAACCACCCCAAAAGTGAATTAAAGCATCTTTCATCACTGTAAACTTTGTCACTTTGTTTCCAAATTCACTCTGGTCACTTTTGGGCGTGTTTTCTCTTTAATATTCTTTTTAAAGACTTTGTTCTTTAATTAATTGCTTGCAGTTCTTTGCTCAATTAATTCCAATTGAAATTGCTCTTGAAGAAATTTCTTTTGTAGCCTTAAAATATCTCTTGTAGACTATTTTTTGGATAAATTTTTATTGTTGGTAAAACAATAAATTTTTATAATATTATTGTTTTATACTAATAAGGTTATGAACAATAAAATTGGCGTGTTTTCTCTTAAAAATAATATTTCATACTATTTTTAATTGATTTTTTCCTTATACAAATTTTGAGGACAGGAAAAGTACTTGATTTTTAATCAAAGTTTCATATCCACACCTTACATTTGGGGGCCCAGCCGTGATATTTTACCTGTGACATATTTTTTTACTCTTTTTAAATCTTTTTCTTATATTGAAAAATTTAAAAACATATAAAAAATACTTATAATTCAAAAAATCCTTAAAAAATAACTTTTTTTCATATTATAAGTGAGGCTTATATTTTTATTTCTTTTTTGAAATAACCTTTTTTTTACTTAATTAATTGGCTTTTTCATTAATTTTAGTGTCTGACAACGTGGTAAGACAAGAAAACATTGAAACAGCCTCAACAGTAACCAGCATTATCCCTGCCAGTACTGTTAATTCTGATCATAATAGTACTGTTATTGTGACTCAAAATAACCAGCCTGAACCAATATCTTCTGAATTGATTAACTTGAACATAAGTAATACCCTTCAGAAAGCTAAAAATTTGGCCAATAGTAAGTTTTTTGACGTAAAAATACTATTTTAAGCCTTTTTAACCATAATTATGCCTTCAACCAGGTCAGGAGCCAGCTACAACCCCTCAAGCAGCTCCCAAAAAGGTAATAGACGTGATTATGGCAGAGGCCAACCAGGTACAGAAGGAAAAGGGTCAGTTGATGACTTCCAAATAACTAAAATGGGTCATTCTGAAGCTGATAATACCATTTTACCTTCAAAAAGAGCTGACACCGCCACAACAAGCCTCTGTGGACATATACAAAGCCAGCCACAGTGCATACAACAATGCACTTCAATTCAAAGAGTACCAGATCCTTGCAGACCTGTGGAAGAATTGCATGAATTCTTACCTGACAGTAAGAAAATTCTTGGGCCATCCCAACACTTGCAAATTGCTCAATGGATGGCATCCATTAATGGAGAAGCAAAACATGATGCTTTTGACACTAGAATGGAGGAAAAACAACCCTCCACCACCCAAACCAGTGCCAAAAACAGCCCCAGTGGCCAGCAGCAGCAATTCCAACGTGAAAAAGCAGCCACAAACTCCAAACAAGGGCAAAGGGAAGGCACCAGCCCCAAAACCTTACAGCCAGGGCTACAGAATCCCAAAGATTCAGCAGGATGCCATGGAAAATGTATTTCAGGTGGCCAGAACCATGATGGAATTACAGAAGAAGGAGGAAGCCAGATTAAGGTTCCAGAAATGATTTCTGACATATTTGATTCCATCCCAGAGTTGTATAATGCTATAAATGACGTGAAAAAACATCTTTCTGATAAAAATGACACCATTTGTAACAACATTAAAACAAACAACCTGAGTCTGTGCCAAATTAATGAAACACTTATGTGTTTTGAAAAAGTTTTAAGAACAATTAAAAATTCTAATAATGACAATTCTTCTAACATTAAAATAAATGAACAATCTGCCATTATTAAAGAATTAACAGATAAATATTCTAAATTCAATATTGATGACATGATTGAAACAAGAATTAAACAAGCCATAAATATTATCAAAACAGATAACAAGAAAGTCCTTGATGACATTTCAAATTCATTTACTGAAGTAAAGACATATACCATTGCCTTGAAAAAGTGTTTTGATGCTTCACAAGAAGTATCAAAATTATCAATGAAATTGAATCAAGTCACTGCTGATAATACAAGACAGACAGAGTTATGGCAAGAACTGACACATAAGGAAGACATGTATAAAATTGAAGTAATAAATTTAATACAAAGCTTCCAACATGAATACAGAAATTCCCAAAGGTGTAGCAACAGTAAAATGAATGACATTGAACAAATACTGAACACCTTACCAAGAATGTCTACACCTCTAAATCAAAATGAGGGCACAAGAATTCCAAATCCACAAGTATTGGATCCTGATAATTCACAATTAAAAAATGAATTATCCACTTCTTTTCATAACTTGGAACCATCAATGGGCCAAGCACTCTTGAAAGAAGTTCCAAAACTTAAAGAATGGCCTCACTTCAGTGGTGAAGGAGAGTATGACCATATGGAATTCATTAGAGGTATTGACATGATCAAAGAGGATTTTGAATTACCAGACAGATTGGTAACAGCCAGGTTTAACACCTTGTTTACCAGATCAGCTCACAGATGGTACATCAAAATAAGACAAGCACATGGACACCAGAGTTGGACTTGGTGGAAAACCCAAATCATCAACAAATGGGCAAATGATGCTTGGAGGTTTAAAGTTGAAACAGCCTTTGAATCTGCCAAATTTAATGCTGATAAAGACAGAGCTTTACCATGGTTTTGCCAACAAAAGGACAGATTAACAGCATTATATCCTGACATGTCAGAGTTTATGATCCATAGAAAAATTCTGAGACAATGTGGAGGTGACTTAGAGCATGCTGTCAAAAGCAGGACTACTGAACAATCTTCAGCAGAAGATATTATCAATATACTAGAAGAAGTAACCACCAGAACCAAAATTGGTTCTAGTAGGGTGAATCTCAAAACAAGGTTTAATACACCTTGGAAAGATTCTGTGGACAAAAGCCCCAAAGAAAATTCTGGTAATATTAAATATAAATCTGCAGATACAGTCAGAAAATGCCATATTTGCCAAAGCAGCACCCATTTAGCCAATACATGTCCAAAGAGGGGGAAAATCAATGAAATTGACATTGAAAAGGAACCAGATGTTGAAAAAGAAGACATAATTGAAGACAATTCAGATGATAAGTCATCCATATTTTCTGAATCCTCAAAAGATATAGAAAATATCAATGCCACTTTTGACATCATGGAATCTTATTCCCACTTACCACAATTGAGCAATGGTCAAGTTGATTTATCAAAAGTTCAAGATGCACAACTTATGAAGACAAAACCAAACAGAGGAAAAGGTTATACAGCTGGTAACTCCTGTATAACAGAAGTGGTGATTGACAACAAGCCCACCAAACTTTTGCTTGACCCAGGAGCCTTCTGCTCTTGTGTTGGAAAATCCTTTCTTAAGACTTGTGTGCCAAATTTTGAAGACCAATTGTTACCAATTGATGGTATAAAATTCAACAGTGCAAGTAACCCAATGAAAGCATTGGGAATCTTTGAGACCAATGTCATATTCCCACACATAAATGGGAATTTAAGGATCACAGTTGAAATTGTTGTTATGGAAAATTGCTCTAGTACCCATTTTATATTGGGAAATGACTATTTGATCATGTATGGGATAGATTTACATAATAACAAAGACAGATACTTTACAATTGGGGACAATAAGCGCCAGAAATTTGCCTTTTTACCATTTAAAAGACAAATTACAGTAAACAAAGTATCACCAGTCAACTTAGAGCTAGAAAGATTCAAGTCTGAACAGTTAAATGAGGCTGAGATAAGCCTTCATCTGACTAATAAACAAGAAAATGAACTTTCTTCCCTTTTGTATGACCACAAAGGAGCATTTGCTACAGACAAAGAACCTCTGGGAGCAATTATTGGTCATGAAGTTGACATCATTCTTAACATTGAGAGACCTTATCCACCACTCTTAAGAAGACCTGCTTATCCAGCAAGTCCAAAATCAAGAGAAGCTCTAGAAATTCATATCAAAGAACTTCTAGACCTTGGTGTAATAAGAAAAGTAGGCCACAATGAGGAAGTAGAAATAACTACACCAGTCATAGTGGCGTGGCATAATGGAAAATCCAGAATGGTTGGGGACTTTAGAGCTCTGAACACTTACACTGTTCCAGACAGATACCCAATACCAAAAATCCAAATTGCCCTTACTCAAATATCTCAAGCAGTGTATATAACCACTATGGATGCCCTTAAAGGATTCCATCAAAATGTGGTAACACCAAGAGCAAGAAAATACTTGAGAATTATTGTTCATTGTGGAGTGTATGAATACTTAAGGATGCCCTTTGGTATCAAAAATGCACCTTCACACTTCCAAAGAATGATGAATGAAATCTTCCCTGAAGAACTCTCAGAGGTATGGTTAATCATTTACATTGATGACATTATTATCTGTTCCAAGACTTGGGAGGAGCACATGTACAGATTTTCAAGAGTTTTGACAAAAGTCCAATCAGTAAACATGAAATCTCCTTGGAGAAATGTCATTTTGGATTTAAAGAACTTAAAGCACTAGGACATGTTGTATCTGGTTTGTCCCTTGGAATTGACAAAAACAAAGTTGCACCAGTATTGTTAAAACCCATGCCTCAGAATAAGAATGAAATTCAGTCATTCTTAGGTTTTGCAGGATATTCCAGGCAACACATTAAAGATTTTGCATCCATAGCAAGACCACTTTATAAGTTGTGTGACAAAGACACAGTATTTGAGATGACTGTTGACAGAGTCAAAGATTTTGAATCTCTAAGAGAAGCATTGACCACTGCTCCACTCTTACTGATGCCAGACTTTAAATTACCTTTCAAACTGTATATTGATGCATCAGGGGATGGACTAGGTGCTGCACTTCACCAAGTTCAGATCATAAATGACAAACCTGTAGAAGGACCAATATGTTTCATATCCAGGCAAATCAAACCAACTGAAGCCAGATATGGAGCAAGTCAAATGGAATGTCTATGCCTTGTCTGGGCCTTGGAGAAATTGAACTATTTCTTAGAGGGATGTCTTTTTGAAGTAATAACAGATTGTACAGCTGTGAAATCACTTTTGAACATGAAAACACCTAACAGACACATGCTCAGATGGCAGATAGCCATACAAGAATACAGAGGCAATATGACTATTGTTCATAAGGATGGGAATATTCATAAGAATGCAGATGGACTAAGCAGATGGCCATTACCAAATAACATTGATAATCCTGCTTATGTTCCAGAAGAAGCTTCACCACAAATTCCAATAGAAGGAATAAGTGTTACAGACTTGAACACCACCTTCTTTGAAGAAGTCAGAAATAGTTACACTCAAGATAAAAATTGTAGCATCTTATGCCAATTACTTAACAAAGACTGTAAAGACAACTCTCTAATACATGCCTTGGATGAAGTATGGAGAAAATCTTATAATGAAGGAAGATTTCACCTACTGGATGGTATAATTTACCACAGAACCAAGCACACATGTGTCATGACAGTTGTAGACAGGTCATTAATCAATCTTGTACTGAAAGAATGCCATGATAGTCCCTTTTCAGGACATCTTTCTGAAGACAGAACAAGAGAGAAAGTGAAGACCTGCATATGGTGGCCAATGTGGCAAAAAGATGTTGCAGAGTATTGCAAAACCTGTGACAGATGCCAAAAGGCAAATAAATCCACTGGCAAAAGACTTGGAAATATGATGAAAATCCAAGAACCAAACAGACCTTGAGAAATTGTCCATATGGATTGGGTAACTGGCCTACCACCAGGAGGTGACAGGAGCTATAATGCTTGCCTAGTAATTGTGGACAGATTCAGTAAAACTCCAATCTTTTTACCATGTCACAAAGATGATACAGCCATGGATACAGCCCTTCTGATATGGAATAGAGTAGTGTCATGGACTGGGATATTTACAAATATCATCAGTGATAGAGATCGCAAATTCAGTTCAGCACTATGGACAAATCTTCACCAATTATTTGGCACTAAACTGTCTTTCTCTACAGCCTACCACCCACAAACTGATGGCCTGGCTGAAAGAATGATCCAAACCTTAGAGGACATGGTGAGAAGATTTTGTGCATATGGCCTTGAATTCAAAGATTGTGATGGATTTACCCATGATTGGTGTACTCTGTTACCAGCACTGGAATTAGCATATAAAACATCAATCCATGCTAGTACCAATCAGACTCCTGCTGTTCTAGAAAAAGGATGGAACCCCAAGTTACCCCAAGACTCCTTGAGGAAAGACTTAATTGAAATACATCCCACAGCTGCTAGCTTCAAAGGAATGCTAGACAAAGCTAGAAAGCATGCAGTAAGGTGCATGGAGGACTCTTTTGCATATGCTAAAGACAAATGGGATAAATCTCATGCAACTCCAGATTTCAAAGTGGGGGACCTAGTTCTTGTATCCACCACTAACTTCAATAACATCAAAGGATGTAAGAAGTTGAAAGACTCCTTTGCAGGACCTTTTGTGATTAAGGCCCTCCATGGAGAAAATGCTGTTGAAGTAGAGTTATCTGAAGAACTTAACAATAAGCACCCTACATTTCCAGTGAGCTTGATAAAACCATATAAATCTAGTGATGCTGAGAAATTTCCCTTGAGGAATAAGGTTCCCCAAGTTATACCTCCTATTGAGACATCTGGTACTAAGAAAATAACCAAAGTTCTTAAAGAAAGGAAATTAAGAACCAAGAAAGTAAGGGAATACCTTGTTAGGTACAGTGACCCAACTTGTGAAGATGAATGGTTAGAAGAAAAAGATATACCAGAAGCTACCAAACTCCTGAGGAGATTCAGACACACTAGAAACACCAATATTACAAAGTAATATTCTTTTTAGGGGGAGGGAATGTGAGCCTTAGAGGTAATTTCATATACCCAAAAGACCACAAATATAAAAAATAACATATTAATATAAATAAAATAAATTTATTTATATTATTAAAATAAAAATCAAAATATAAATATAAAATTATATTAAAAATAAAAAATTAATTATAATTTAAAAATAAAAAATACATTAAATTTTGTAAATATAAAATTACATTTATACTTGAAAAAATTAAGTAAAAATGAAACTTTAACAAAATTGTGAAAAAATAAATAAATTTGGAAAAAAGTTAAATAAAATTTATTATAACTTTTTATCCAATAAATAAACATATAAAATTTATTTCACCATTGGATTCCTCATAAAAAAACAGGTGGGGTCACCTCTGAGTGAAATTCTTGTAACTCAACTCTAAATAAGCTTAAATTAAGTTTTTAGTATTTTCAATACAAAAGTTGAAAATCCTCAAAACCTTAATTCAATTCACACCACATGTGGTGTTAACCATCAATTTTTGTGTTAAAATTGAGGTGTTGTGTTTAGTTTAGAAGTTATGAGGAATTGAAGTATTTTCAATTGAATTCAATTGAAATGTCAAAATGTGCGCGTGTATTACATAAGTGAACTTTGATTTACATATGAGGTGTCAATTATTACTGTATTGTACTGTACAATTGAATTGAATTACATATGTAAATTATAAGTATAATACATGATGAGGAATTAAAGGAAAAATAAATTGGAAAGATTAAATTTGGGGGGGAAAAGGAACTCCAGCTCTAAGGGGGAGCTAGACCCCCAAAATCCTTGCTGACAGGCGTGGGATGTCAAAATTCACGCAAAAGTTCATCACTTTTGGCCTGGAATTGAGTTACAGGGTCTGTGGACTCAATTGATGATGAGGTTTTGATACCAACTGGGGTAGTTTTAGCTGTTGCCAAGAGGGTAAAACTACCCTTAAGATAAAACAATCATAATAAAAACAGTTTTAACTGGTTTCTACGCCTCTGACACACATTCTGACGTGTTTTGAAGGCTCTAGGCCTGGTATTGCTATAGTAATGGCTGATTTAAGGGTCTAAAATGGCTAAAAATGGCTTAAACCAGCCCTTTTTGGTCTAAACCAGGGTTCAATGATGCCATAATTGGCTTTTCTGTTGTCAGACTGTTTTTAACGACTGACAAGAGTAAATTTTACTTTTGGAGTAAGAGAATTGATGGCTATAAAAGAATGTCTTCTTTGCCCCACTTTTCTCTTCATGTTAGAATCTTTTCCTTTTATTAATTAGTTTAAAACTGTTAAACCAATCAATCAAAGATTCCAGCCACCACTTTTAAATCATTTTAATCCTTTTAACCACGTGAAAAAATCATCATAATCATTGTTTGTAACTCTTATAATCATTTTTACCCCTGAACCACCCCAAAAGTGAATTAAAGCATCTTTCATCACTGTAAACTTTGTCACTTTGTTTCCAAATTCACTCTGGTCACTTTTGGGCGTGTTTTCTCTTTAATATTCTTTTTAAAGACTTTGTTCTTTAATTAATTGCTTGCAGTTCTTTGCTCAATTAATTCCAATTGAAATTGCTCTTGAAGAAATTTCTTTTGTAGCCTTAAAATATCTCTTGTAGAGTATTTTTTGGATAAATTTTTATTGTTGGTAAAACAATAAATTTTTATAATATTATTGTTTTATACTAATAAAGTTATAAACAATAAAATTGGCGTGTTTTCTCTTAAAAATAATTTTTCATACTATTTTTAATTGATTTTTTCCTTATACAAATTTTGAGGACAGGAAAAGTACTTGATTTTTAATCAAAGTTTCATATCCACACCTTACAAAAAGTCCATGTAAGAATACCATGATATTAAGTGCTCAAAACATGCATAACACTATTCTTAGTGTATATATAACATGGTATTTCTCACTTTCCCATTATTTTGGCTAAAAATCAAGAAAAACAAAAATTTTCACGGATCTTTTATGTGGTATTGAAGTATTTTCCATTTTACCACCTCAAATACTTAAATTGAGCTTATTCACTCTATGGAGATACCCTAGGTGAATTTTTGTGTAGAATCCAAATCTGGTCTTAAATCCATGGATTTACTTACTCAATAAAAAGTTATTCGTCTTTTCTGAAATTGCAAATGATGAATTTTGGATATATGCATGAATTATGAGTTTTGCATAATTCAAAATTTCTTTTTTTTAAGATAATTGTGGCCTATTTGGGTATGTAAAATATACCTCAAGGCTCACATTCCCTCCCACCAAAAAAATAAAATTGTACTATAATTTTATTAGTGATAAGAGAATAAGGCCCCAAAGGGGGTTAATGTCCACTGTCCAACCTCTTCACATTACTCAGATCAAGTAATTTAAAGCACATTTATAGACATATTCAGGCTTGTGGCCTTCTTTCATGTCTAAATCTTCTTAAGAGTTTATCTGAGTCAGGTATTTCTGATTCTGCCATCCATTCATCTTCATGTACTGGATTTCTATATCTGACAAGATATTCTCTTTGATTTTTACCCCTAAGTCTCCTTTCTTTAATGACTTTCTTTATCTTTCTGTCTTCATTCTGTTCCACAGGTGGTACAGTTAAAGGAGTTGGGTTTCTTAAAGGAAACAATTCTTTATCAGCTGGTTGATAAGGTTTTATCAAGCTGACTGGAAATGTGGGGTGTTTATTTTCCAATTCACCACTCAATTCCACTTGAACTGCATTGGTTCCATGTAAGGCAACAATAACAAAAGGTCCTACATAAGAATCTTTAAGTTTCTTTGGGCCTTTGATATTATTAAAATTCAAGGTTGAAACTAGAACCAAGTCCCCTACTTTGAAGTCTGGTACTTTATGACTCTTGTCCCACTTCTGTTTTGCATAATCAAAAGCATCATCCATACTTTGTTTTGCATGGTGTTTTACTTTATCAAGCATTAATTTGAAGCTGGAAGCTGTAGGATGAATGTCAATCAAGTCTTTCCTCAGTGTGCCTGCTGGGAGTCTTGGATTCCATCCTTTCTCTAACATAGCAGGAGTTTGTCCTGTGGAAGAATGGACTGATGTCTTGTATGCCAATTCTAATGCAGGTATCAGAGTGCACCAGTCATGGGTAAAGCCATCTGAGTCTTTGAATTCTAATCCATAAGCACAAAATCTCCTGATCATGTCTTCTAAAGTTTGAATCATCCTCTCTGCTAGCCCATCTGTTTGAGGGTGATATGCTGTAGAGAATGATAACTTAGTCCCAAACAATCTATGAAGATTGGTCCAAAGTGCAGATGTGAACTTGGGGTCTCTGTCACTTATGATATTCTTAAATAACCCTGTATGAGAAATAACTCTACTCCATAAAAGAAGAGCTGTATCCATAGCAGTGTCATCTTTATGGCATGGTAAGAATATGGGAGTTTTGCTATATCTGTCTACAATGACTAAACAAGCATTATAACTTTTGTCACCACTTGGAGGAAGTGCTGTGACCCAATCCATGTGAACAACTTCCCAAGGGGATTTTGGTTCTTGAATATGGATCATCAATCCTAATTTCCTGCATGTACTCCTGTTTGCTTTTTGGCATCTATCACAGGTATGGCAATACTCAATGGTTTCTTTTCTCCAAGATGGCCACCATGCACAGTTCTTCACCTTTTCAAGTGTTCTGTCTTCTGATAGGTGTCCAGAGTAAATGCTATCATGGCATTCATGAAGAATGGTATTGATGAGCAATCTACTACAAAGTGTCATCACACAAGAATGTTTTGTTCTATGGTAAATAATCCCATCAAACAAGTGAAATCTTCCTTCAGAATAGGAATTTTTCCAAACTTCATCTAGTGCATTAACCAAAGATGTGTCTTTGCAGTCTTTATCCAATAAAGAAGTCAAGATATGGCAATTCTTGTCTTGTTTATAAGACTCTCTGACCTCTTCAAAGAATTCAGTCCCAATATCAGTTATGTTAATTCCTTCAATTGGAATCTGTGGTTCAGCTTCCAAAGGTACATAAGCTGGGTTATCAGGAGTGTTGGCTAAAGCCCATCTACTAAGTCCATCAGCATTTTTGTGAATGTTTCCTGCTTTATGAACTATAGTCATGTTTCCTCTATATTCTTGAATGGCTATTTGCCATCTCAACATATGTCTGTTGGGAGTTTTCATGTTAAGAAGTGATTTCACGGCATTACAGTCAGTTATCACTTCAAAAACACTGCCATCAAGGTAATAGTGTAATTTCTCAAGTGCCCATACCAAACATAAGCACTCCATTTGGCTTGCACCATATCTGGCTTCTGTTGGTTTGATTTGCCTTGAGATATAACAAACTGGTCCTTCTGTAGGTTTGTCATCAATAATTTGGACTTGGTGTAGGGCTTCCCCTAATCCATCTCCACATGCATCAATGTACAATTTAAAAGGAATATTCCAGTCAGGCATGAGGAGTAAAGGTGCTTCTGTAAGGGCTTTCTTTATCTTCTCATAAGCTTTAATTCTTTCCTGTGTCATTTCCAATAAAGTCTGTTGATCACAGATTCTATAAAGTGACTTGGCTAGAATTGCAAAGTCTTTCAAGTGTTGCCTATAGTAACTAGCAAATCCAAGAAAAGACATCATTTCTTTTTTATTCTGGGGTATTGGCTTAAGTAACACTGCTGCTACTTTATTCTTGTCAATACCCATACTCAAACCAGAAACAACATGTCCTAATGCTTTGAGTTCTTCAAAACCAAAATTGCATTTCTTAAGTGAAATTTTCATGTTCACTTCTGCAACTTTATGAAGTACTCTTGCAAGTCTTTCAAGGTGCAAAGACCATGAGTCAGAACATATAATAATATCATCAATATAAATGATAAGCCATCCTTCAGACAATTGTGTGGGGAAGATGGTATTCATCATTCTTTGATAATGAGATGGAGCATTCTTAATGCCAAATGGCATTCTAAGATACTCAAAAATACCACAGTGAGTGATAATTCTAAGTAATTTCCTAGCTTTAGGCGTCAAAACATTCTGATGGAAGCCTTTTAATGCATCCATTGATGTTATATACTTGGCTTTAGACAATTGAGTCAAGGTTTCTTGGATTCTAGGGATTGGATACCTATCTGGAACTGTGTAGGTATTCAAAGCTCTAAAATCTCCAACCATTCTTGACTTATCATTATGCCATGCAATAATAACAGGTGTTGTCACTTCAACTTCCTCATTATGGCCTACTTTCCTTAGCACACCAAGTTGGATCAACTCTTGGATATGTTTTTCCAAGGCCTCTCTAGCTCTGGGACTGGCTGGATAAGCTGGTCTTCTAAGTACTGGAGGATATGGTCTATCAATATTAAGAGTAATATCAATTTCATGTCCCCTTATAGCGCCTAATGATTCATTATCAGATGCAAATGCATTATTGTATGTATATAATACATCAATAAGTTCATTCCTCATCTTTGGTGACAATGATGGATTAATTTGTGCTTCAACAAGTTGTTTAGACACAAATTCATCTTTGTAAGTATCTTTGACAGAAGATACTACAGATATCTGTTTTGGCATATTGGAGAAAGAAATTTTTTGCCTTTTGTTATCTCCAATTGTGAAATATCTGTCCTTATGGTTATTTATATCAATACCATAAATATTTAAGTAATCATTTCCAAGAATGATGTGCTGAGATGTGCAATTATCCATTACTACAATCTCAGTTTTCATTCTTACACTTCCTGCTGGATGTGGGAATACAATATTAGTGCCCAATATGCCCAAGGGGTACATATTGTTACTGGAACTACTAAATTGTACACCTTCTATTGGTAATAGATGGTTCTTCCATCCAGGAAGTATAATTTGGAGATAATGTTTGCCCACACAAGTGCAAAATGCCCCTGTATCCAAATTTACTTTGGCTTCAATATCACTCATCAGAACTGATGTGATACAGGATGCTCCAGCAGTATAACCCTTTCCTCTAGCAGGTTTTGTTTTACACATTCTGGAATCTTGGATATTTATCAGGTTGCAGCAATCATCACTGTACTGTGGCAAGTGGGTATGGACTCCTGTGACCTCAAAGAAAGCTGAAATGTTTTCAATGGGATAGTCCTCCACTGGTGTATCTTCAGAGACTGCAGAATCTTGATCAGACTCTTCTTTCTCCTCAGTACACTGAATTTCTTCAATGACTTGAACTTCATTGATTTTTGTCTTCTTAGGGCAAGTGTTGGCTAAATGTGAAGTACTTCCACATTTATGACACTTCAAGACAGGTCTTTCTGGTCTTCTTTCTTCTCTATGAATCTTTGAGACTATTTTGGACTCTATTGGGTTTTTAACCCAAGTTTTACCAATTCTTGTTCTGGTAATGATATCTTCCATAGCATTAATTTAGTCCTCTGTTGAACAGGGTTCCACACATCTGCTTTTGATAGCATGTTCCAGTTCTCCTCCACACTTTCTTAATATTTTCATATTAATCATAGTGTCAGACATATCTGGGTGTAAAGCAGATAATCTGTCTTTTTGTTTGAAGAACCAAGTAAGTGGTTTGTCTTTTTCTGAGTTAAAAATGGCACTTTCAAAAGCATTCTCCATTTTAAACCTCCAAGAATTATTGGCCCATTTGGTAATCACTTCAGATTTCCACCAAGACCAGTCATGTTTACCATGATCAATCCTCGTCTTGTAATACCATTTCTTTGCAGTTCTGGTAAACAAACAGTGTAATTTTCCCACTATGATTTCATCAGGTATATTAAAGTCTTCTTGCAACATATCAATAGTCCTGATGAATTCAATATGGTTGTATTCTCCTTCACCAGAGAATGTTGGCCATTCTTCTATTTTGGGAATATCTCTTGCAGAGTAGGCATTTTCTCCTAAGAATGGAGTCAAACTTTCTTTGACAGAAAGTTTTTCTTCAGTCAAAGGTGTAGAATGTCTTGGCATATGTGGTTCATGATTCTTATGAATTTGCTCCACACTTGCAATTATATCATTCTTCAATTTCTGCCTCTCACTGTCACTTTTTGCTAAATGTATAGCAAATTGATTGGTGTTCTTAACTGTTTTTAAGACATGGTCTTCAAGAGTTTTAAGTCTATCATTTACTTTAAAAATGGAAGGATCCTCTGTGTCATTATTTTGACATTGGTTCTGAATTCTTTCACAAGCATTGCTAATTGACTCAAGGGTGACAGTTGTCAATTGATGCCAATCAGAATGTTGCTTGTCATTTTTCTTTAAATCATTGATGTCTAATGTAATTTGCTTCAACTTTGACTCAAGTTTGCCAATTTCTACACTAATACTTCTATGTACATCATTTATTTGCGTGGAAAAGTCCTGTTCATCCTTTCCTGCTCCTTGGCTGTGAATTCCATAAGAGTTCTGGCCATATTGAAGACACTGTCCACGGCTGAAGGCTCCAATTTGGGGATCCTGTACCCTTGTGGGTAAGGTCTTTGCCAATTGGCTTTGCCTTTGCCCTTGCCTTGATGGTTCTTGGGACCTCTCTGTTTCTTTTGAGGTCCTTTGGGCTTGTCCTTGGATGCTTCTGGAGCTGGTAGATGCCACTGGTGCCTCTGTCTCCAAAGCTGGAGTCATTTCCAACTCTTTCTTCTGGTCTATGGATAAAAGACTTTGGTTCTTCAACCAATTCTTTATCTTTTTGACCTTGTCTTTGCAAGACAGGGGGCTCCATCCTCCCAAGAGTTCTATGGTCTTCTCCTGACCCAGAAAGCTCTTGATGTGTAAGTAAGAGTTCATGGCCCCCTGCCAAAGGCTTGGGCAGATTTCCCACTCCTCTTTCTTGGCTTCTCTGAACCAGTTTTTGTACTGGCATTGATATATTTCTATTGCTGCCACCTGAAAGTGGTTCAGCCCTGGAAATATTACCATAAATCAGTTCAGGCTCAGAATTTACGTCAAAATCTGTTGGTACAGACCTTGGGGAATGGGGGGCAACTCTGGCATCCTCCAGATGTGTCTTTCTTGTGGATGATTTGGCACTTCTGGATTTGCTCTTGCCTCTTCCTTGTCCACATCCATCTGGTTGGACTGAATAGTTGCTTCCATTTCTGGTATGCACCATTTTCACGTCAATTTAAAGATAAAAGATGAAAATATAAGATAAAATACACACCTTTTGATGGTAATTTAGCTTTTTCTGAGTTGAATAAGGTGCCTCTTTTAGCAATCTGCACCTCAATACTGTCTCCAGATTCTGCTTCTGAAGATTCAGGACTATTGATGTATCTTTTACTGAGTCTGTTACCAGCTGCACAGTATTTGATTAAAGACACTTAAAGAGAAAAAATATGATAAAAGAAATTATTTTTGTGTTTTAAGATATTTTTAAAAGATTTTTTATGAATTTTATTATTTTTTAATATTAAAAAAAATTTATTCTTTTTAAAGAAAAAAATTAAAATTTAAGATTTTGAATGAAAATTAATTCAGAGTAACTCAAAGAATAATTTTATAAGTTTTTGGATGTGAAAAAGCCACGTATAAAACAGTATAAAATTAAACCAAATTCCTCAATGAAAAAGATTTCCAAAACAATTTCAAAAATAAGAATTATTTTGACTTTAAAATGAAAGAAAAAAATATTCAATTAATATATTTTAGAGCTTAAAAATATATTAATTAAGGGTACAAGGTTCAAAAAAACACGGCCAGGCCCCCAAATGTAAGATGTGACTATGAAACTGATGATAATATTACTATTAATAAACAGTACTATGTCTGTTCTTATGAAATGTAATAAAAAATTTATTATAACCACAATTAAATAATTATAAAATTATTTCTTTCACGTGTTATACTCTACTAGTGATTATAACAGTGAGCAGTAATTGTCTACTAGAATCAATTACAAGAAGAATTTAATAATAAAAACTTCTTTATTAAAATAATAAAATTATTTTAATATATAATTATCTTTTACAAGAATAATGATAAAGATAATTCTTGAAGAAAACTATTACTAGAGAAAAACTTTAAGAATTAAGAATAAATGACTCACTAATACTCCAAAGAACTTATTGATAGGTAAGAGTAGAGAAATTTGACGTGGAATTGTGGATTTAAGGGATCAAAAGGATTTATAACAGTATTACAACAATATATAGTTGGATTCTATGATTCCACGTCTTTCTGGATGATTTTGAAAGATTTAAAACACTTGAGAATAGCTTTAACTAATACTTACTTGTTGGTAATAATGATTTAATAAATTGATAAGATGATTCTTGGAAAAAACAGCAAGAAGAGGCTTCTTTTAAGTCAACAACAGCTCACAGAGGCATGCCATGGAGCAAACTGAAAAACCAGTGAGTGAGAAAACAATCAACCCTTTTGGATTAATGATTGCATCATCTGTTGTCATGTAAGATTATCATAATTACTTAATTGATGCTTTTACGTGACTACCAACCCCAATATGGTTAAGAATAAAAGGAGTAACATCTGTAAATCTTCTTTTATTCTAAAAGAATCATTGATTTCTCAAAGATATCAATGTTATTGCCAATTTCATCACAGGTTGTAATTACTGTGAATTTTTGAAGATTCAGTGTTTCACGTAGAATGGTCAAAAATGGACTGTAAGTAAAACTTTGCATTTTACTAGTAAAACCATAATTGTTTTTGGTTGTACCATAGATAATACAGTTCTTCATTGATCCTGAAAGTTTCAGAAGGATTCATTAAGAATTGTATTTTTAATGAATTTTTGAAGTTTTTACCTCATTTCTACGTAGAATTGCAAATAGGAGTATTTTGCTGGTTGCTATGAGGTAAATCAATGAATATGGATCCCAAAAGGGTTTAATTACTCTTTTAGGGTCTAGTCATGGAAATTCATCAAGAATTGACGTGGTTACAGGAGTCTAAGTAGCTCATTACCTCCTTGGCACGTCAAAATAGCAGGTTATTTGCTATTTTTCTTATGATTACAGTAGGTGTAACTTGGTAACCAAGTTCCCAAAGGGTTTTAGTTTACCAATTGGGCCAATATGAGCCATGGATCCATGCTCTGGATCTATCCACGCCTCTGAGGCCTCAGAAGTTGGGTACCCTGGCTCTCTTTGATGTCTTTTGTCCCCCTTGCTTATTTTTTACGTCAAAATAGTAATTTAAGCTTAAAGTGAGATATCCACTATGGGTGTACCAAAAGTCCATGTAAGAATACCATGATATTAAGTGCTCAAAACATGCATAACACTATTCTTAGTGTATATATAACATGGGATTTCTCACTTTCCCATTATTTTGGCTAAAAATCAAGAAAAACAAAAATTTTCACGGATCTTTTATGTGGTATTAATGATGTGGTATTGAAGTATTTTCCATTTTACCACCTCAAATACTTAAATTGAGCTTATTCACTCTATGGAGCTACCCTAGGTGAAGTTTTGTGTAGAATCCAAATCTGGTCTTAAATCCATGGATTTACTTACTCAATAAAAAGTTATTCATCTTTTCTGAAATTGAATATGATGAATTTTGGATATATGCATGACTTATGAGTTTTGCATAATTCAAAATTTCTTTTTTTTAAGATAATTGTGGCCTATTTGGGTATGTAAAATATACCTCAAGGCTCACATTCCCTTAATTCCCATCAGTCATTACTATCATCTAGAGATGAAGTCTTCAAAGAGATTCAAGATGTTAGGGAAGATAATTCTTTATCTTAACTTCATCTCTTCTTTGGGAATATGGACCTTCCTCCTTCATCTTATCATGACTCCCTGGAGGAGTTGTGGGATGAAGAGGAAGAGCCAGAAGAAATAGAAAACATGATGAAGGTTGTTCCTTCTGTTTATCACCAGTACTTGGATTTATTCTACAAGGTGAAAGCAGAAAAAATTCCTCCTCACCGCGCCTGTGATCATCATATCAAGCTGGAGCGGTCTCTACCTCCAGTTGGGGTGATTTACTCTTTATAAAACCAAGAGTCAGATACACTCAGGGCCTACATTTAAGAGAATGTAGAGAAAGGTTTCATCTGGCCAAGCTCCTCTTCAACAGGAGCACCTGTCCTCTTTGTCAAAAAGAAAGATGGTGGCCTCCGTTTGTGTGTTGATTACCACAAACTCAATGCTTTTACTAGGAAGAACAAGTATCCTGTTCCTCCTATGAATCAGCTTCTTACTGTTTTCAATGGTTCTTCTATCTTCTCCAAGATTGATTTTTGTGGTGCATATAACCTGCTCAGAATCAAGGAAGGAGATGAGCATTTGACATGTTTTAGAACTAAATATGGCAGCTATGAGTATTTGGTTATTCCATTTGGGCTCACCAATGCTCCTGCCTCTTTCCAAAACCATGTCAATGATATTTTTTATGATCTTCTTGATGTTTATGTTGCGGTTTATTTGGATGACATTATGGTATTTTCCAAATCTGAAGAAGAACATGTCACTCATGTGTCTACTGTTCTTGCCAGACTCAGAGCCAATAACCGCTTTGCTAAGGCCTCCAAGTGCCTGTTTCATGTTACTAGTGTAGAGTATCTGGGTTCTGTTGTTTCTTCTGAAGGCCTCAAGATGGACATAGCAAATGTCCAGAAAATTCTCAATTGGCCACCTCCAAGAAACCTCAAGGCTCTTAAATCATTCCTTGGCTTTGCCAATTTTTACCGCCATTTCATCAAGAATTATTCAAAGAAGATTAGTTCACTCACAAGTTTCCCAAGAAAAATTCCCATTTTCCCCTCAATGAGGAAGCTCTTAGACAGTTTAATCATCTCAAAGAGGCATTCACCACTGCTCCAATCCTTCTCTACCCACCATTGTAGAGACTGATGCTTCAGATTATGCTTTGGGTGCTGTACTGAGTCAGGTCTCTGACTCAGGAAAACATCCCATTGCATTTGATAGCCGCAAGATTCTCCCAGATGAGCTCAATTATGAGATTCATGACAAGGAACTCCTTGGCATAGTCTGGGCTCTCAAGCGCTGGAGAGCCTTGCTTCTTTCAATTTCTTCCCCTTTTGAAGTTCTCAGCAATCATTCATCACTTCAATACTTCATGTCATCAAAGATTCTCACTCGCCGTCAAGCCCGCTGGGCTGAATTTTTATCTGAATTTCATTTCTCAATCACTTACCGCCCTGGCCGCTTGGCCACCCTTCCAGACGCTTTGTCACATTGGGACAACGTTTACCCAGAGAGGGGGGAGGATTTCATCAGCAAGAACCCAATGAATTATCAGAAGATAATTAGGCAAGATTAAATTCAAGCCTCAAAGTTTTTTGCAGTCAAGGTGGATTCTTTTTCAAATTTGATTGATTCAATTCAGAAGTCATTATGGCAAGATTCTCAATATAGAAGTATCCTTGAAGATTTGGGTAAAGGTAAATCTGTCCAAGATTATTCTCTTGATTCCTCTTCCAAACTTCTCCTTTTCAAAGATTGGGTGGTGGTCCCAAATGACCCCACAATTCAACTCAATATACTTCAAAAGCGGCATGACTCTCCTCTAGCTGGAAACCCTGGCCAAGAGAAGACTCTCAAACCTCTCAAGCGGGATTTCCACTGGTATGGAATGACTCAATTTTTCAAGGATTATGTATCATCCTGTCAACAGTGTTCAAGAAAAAAAATATTTATCACAAGAAGTTTGGACTCCTCAAACCTCTTCCAATTCCAAGTGGTCCTTGGATTTGTCTTTCAATGGATTTTATCACTCAATTGCCACTGTCCAATTCCTTTGACTCAATCCTTGTCATAGTGGACAGATTCTCAAAAATGGCAGTTTTTATTCCAAACATTTCTTCAATCACTTCACTGGATTTGGTCCATTTATTCATCAAGAATATTTTCTCAAAGCATGGCCTTCCTTCAAGCATTTTTAGTGATAGAGGTTCTCTTTTTGTTTCTTCTTTTTAGACCAATCTTTGTCAGCAGCTCAAGATTTCAAGAGAGCTGTCAACTGCTTATCATCCAGGAACTGATGGACAGACAGAGAGGGTAAATCAGATACTAGAACAGTACCTTTGGATGTATGTCAGTTGTCATCAAGATGATTGGAACACCTGGCTCCCTCTGGCTGAACTTGCCTACAATAACTCTGACCACTCTTCAACAAAACAATAACCGTTTTTCACTGTTTATGGAAGAGATCCACAATTTGACTCAGTTCACATCACTAAAGATACTCCTTCTGGAAAGGTATCAACAAAAATCCAATCAGTACAGCAAGATTTCAAGAGAGAACTTGAAGTTGCCATAAACAGGTTTAAGAGGTATGCAGATAAAAGTAGAGCAAGTCCACCTGTTTTCAATCCTGGTGACATGGTATGGCTTTCCTCCAAGAACATCAAATCAACTAGACCCACCAAAAAACTGTCTGAAAGATGGTTGAGTCCTTTTCCAATCTTGAAGAAAGTCAGCACTCATGCCTACCACCTCAAGCTCCCATCTCAATGGAAGTCCATCCACCTAGTCTTCCATATTTCACTCTTAGAACCAGTCAAGACATCAACAATCCCAAATAGGCATCAAGAGCCTCCTCCTCCAATCATCATTGAAGAAGAAGAGGAATGGTAAGTCTCTCAAATACTGGACTCAAAGCTCAAGAGAGGAAAATTATGGTATCTGGTGGAATGGAAAGGTTTCAGTAAAGACCCAGAAAGATCCACTTGGGAACCAACCAAAAACCTCAAGAATTGTCCTGAACTTGTCAAAGATTTTCATTCATTATATCCTGACAAGCCTGGGCCCAATTCTTCAAGAACTTGATTCATTATGGTGCTTGGTGGGGAGAGGAATTACCAAAAGTATGTCCCACTCCTGGTATGCACCTTTAGGGGTATTCTACTCTTTTATTGTTGTAAGCATCACCTTAGCCACTCTGTGAGCACTTTTCAATTTTGGACACAGATCTTTGGCATGGCTTTTAACTTCATTTCCAATCTTATGGCCATTTTTACTTGGGGCAATGGGCCATTCACTTTTCAATTCATTTCCAAGACTTCAAATTCAAATTCACTCCTTCAACATTTTTGTTTTTATTTTTATGGCACTGGCGGGAGTGGTAACTACCAAAAGTAAGTTCCTCTCCTGGTGTGAACTTCCCTGAGGGGTCTAAAATCTTGTCAAAACATCACCTTGGCCACTTTGTGAGCACCTGGAATCAAATTTCTCTCTCCAGGTCCTTGGCCAATTTCAAAATCAGTTATCAAACTCTGTGATGAAGATTGGAACCTCCTCAAGATTCAATTCATTTTTTCTTTTCTATTTTCTCTTTCTTTTATTTTCATTTTCACTCTTTATATTAAATTTTATTTTCCTTTCCATTTTATCATATCAAAATTCACCTCAAACAATATTTATTCATTACAACATCATCAAATCTTGAAGCCAATCTCAAAAGAAGATCAAGCAAGTCCTGTGTCATATGACAAATTTTTAATATCAGTTATTATTTTATTTTCCTCTTAAAAGAACTTTCCTCTATCCCACTCTCAATCCTTTCCAATAGCCTCAACAGGCTTCACCTTGTATTGGTGCTCAGGAGCTCACCATTTCAAGGTGGGGGGTACTGTCACAGCCATGGCAATTCACCTCCTTGGATCTCCATATGGCATATCAAGCCACAGTCCTTTTATGGCCAATTGGCCATATCCATCACCAGTGGCCAATATGGCCACTTCATCATCTTATGGACCATTTATGGCCATTTGTCTTTTGGGGCCTTCATGGCCCTTCACCTCAATCCAGAAGCCATAGCGGCAATTTATGCCCAAATGGGTATTTCTGGTAATTTCCCTTGATTTCATTCCCCCTCTTCTGGAGGGTGCTTCTCCTTCCATTGGTGGTCCTCTGTCCAAATTTGCACTCAGTTGATGAACTGATGGTGTGTGGTCAAGAGGAACCCTTTCTGTAGGAGTGAGAACAGCTGCATTTCTTTGAGATCTAGTATTCTTGGCTGGAGGGTGCTTTTCCTTCCATTGGTGGTCCTCTGTCCAAATTTGCACTCAGTTGATGAACTGATGGTGTGTGGTCAAGAGGAACCCTTTCTGTAGGAGTGAGAACAGCTGCATTTCTTTGAGATCTAGTATTCTTGGCTGGAGGGCTATGCTGAACTGGAATAACTGAGAAATTAAGAGTAAAAAATTGATGATACTTGAAAATAAGGAATCAAAGCTTGGCCAAATCAATAATAAATAAGATCTTGATAATATTGAGGAAGAAATCAAGAGTCTTTTGGTGAAATCAAATTCAATAAGCAATCAATCAATTAATTCAACAATCAATTCAAATCAAATATCAATAAATCTTGAAGAATTCAATAATCAATTAATCAATTAATCAATTAATCAATGTCTTCAAGGTAAATTAAAGGTCTTGAGGAATCAATTAGTCAATCAATATCTTCAGGAATCAAATCAATAAATAATCAATAATAAATTCTTGAGGATAAGTCAGTTATCTTGAGGAATTCAAAGGTCAATCAATCCAATCCCAATAAAATCCTGAATTGCTGAATCAATAACCCAAATGAATCCCAATCACTCAACCAATCAATAACTCCTGATAGACCTGAATAATAGAACAGAAGAATTTTATTTGAGATATAAAAAATGAAATGGTCAGCAATGATTAAGAAAAAACAGAAAGAATCAATTTCCATATGAATGAAATGAATGAGATGGAAATTGATGAGAGAAAAATCATAAAATCATAAAAGAGTCATAATTGATGAATGAGAGAAATGAATTTCAATGAATGAAGAGAAAGAATAAAATATGAGTTAATTTATTTAATGTCACAGGGGCTCTTCAAACTGAAGAGGGCCTGGTACTCACTTATGGAGGGCTCAAAGATATGATAAGAGATGAATACACTTAAGAGCGGAAGATGATGAATTACTAATAAAAGAAATATAAGAAGAGAAGAAACAAAAGAATAAGAGTAAGAAATAGAAAAGCCAACCATGAACAAGTCCAAGTCCACTGTTTCAACCTGTCAGAATAGAAATAGAAGGGTTAATAAGGATATGTCCACCCAACTCATACTGTACAGGAAAAGAAAGAAAACGAAAACACTAACTTAAAATTAAATAATCATAATACCCAAAATAATGATAATAATAATCATGAAATAATAAATAAACTAGATTAATCAACTGGGTAAAAGTCCCCAGGGGGGAGAAAGACGGGCTGTTATATGTGAGAATCACCAGCCCTTATCCAGAGAGAGAATTTACATGAGAGGATTTGATGATTGAATTGAGTCTGCCCAATACAGGTCCTGTACAAGGGGTGTGGTGGTATTGAGTGATCATACAGTTTGTAAATGGTGTATCCAAACTGTATTGAGTAATCCCAACCTGTACAAGTACTGACAGGCTGTATTGATGAACCAGACTGTATTCATGTTTCAGCAAGGAAGATTGCTGAAACTGAATGCTGATGCACACAGTGGATTTGCTGGCTTAAGGTGTTTGAGTTGGTGTATCAATGAATACCATTACCCCTGATGAGTGGTTGTTACAATGTCTTCCAAAGTTTGGATCATTATTTCAGCCAAAGCATCAGTTTGTGGGTGGTGGGCTTTAGAGAAGGACAAAATTGTTCCAAATAATGGGTAAAGGTTTGTCCATAGTGCTGAGGTGAATTCAGGATCTTGGTCACTAATAATGTTTGTGAATATATCAGTCAATGACACTACTCTATTCCATATCAGAAGAGCTGTAACATGAATGTATCATCTTTGTGACATGATAAAATTATTGGAGTCTTGCTAAACCTTTCAACAATCACAAGGCATGTATTATAGCTTTTACCACCCCTGGTGGTAGACCAGTTACCCAATCCATATGTATAATTTGGCAAGGTCTTCTGGATTCTTGGATTTTGATCATAATTCCAAGTCTTTTTCCAGTGGATTTGTTTGCTTTTTGACATCTATCACAGGTCTTGCAATACTCTGAAACATCTTTCTTCCACATTGGCTACCAAATACAGGTCTTGACTTTTTCTCTTGTTCTGTCCTCAGATAGGTGTCCTGAAAAAGGGCTGTCATGGAATTCATTCAGTACAATATTGATTAGGTATCTGTCCACAACTGTCATTAAACATGTGTGTTTAGTTCTGTGGTAAATTATACCATAAAGTAAGTGAAATATTTTTCCATAATATGATTTATTCCATACTTCATCCAAGGAAAAGATTAATGAGTGGTCTTTACAGTCTTTAGTAAGTAAAGGGCATAAGATACTTCAATTCCTTTCCTGAGTATAGATGTTTCTTACTTCAAAGAATATGGTGTCCAGATGTGTAACACTTATGACTTCTATTGGGATTTGTGGGGAAGCTTCTTCTGGTATATAAGAAGGATTATCAATATTAAATGGTAATTGCCATCTGCTTGGCCCATCTGAAATCTTGTTAATATTCCAATCTTTTTGAACAACAGTCATATTATGTCTATACTCTTGTATGGTTATTTCCCACCTGATAATATTTATATTAGGTTTTTTCATATTTAAAAGTGATTTGACAGTGGTACAACCTGTTATTACTTCAAATACACATCCTTCCAGAAATTAATTAAGCTTTTCTAAGGCCCAGACAAGGCATAAACACTCTATTTGACTTCCCCATATCTGGCTTCAGTTGGTTTGATCTGCCTAGATATGAAACATATGGGTCATTCTACAGGTTTGTCATTTATAAGCTGTACTTGATGAAGTGAAGCACCCAGGCCATCCCCTGATGCATCAATGTAAAGCTCAAAGGGTGGCTTAAATTCTGGCAACAGCAAGAGTGGAGAAGTGGTTAAGGTTTGTCTTAAAGATTCAAAGGCTTCAACTCTGTCAACAGTAACCTCAAAAACTGTGTCTTTGTCCCATTCATTCTCAAGAGGTCTTGCTATGGATGCAATAAATTTTATATGCTGTGTGTAATATCCTGAAAACCCCAAGAATGACCAAATTTCTTTCTTGTTATGAGGCATATGTTCCATTAGTACTGCTGCAACCTTATATTTGTCAATTCCAATGGATAGACCAGATGCTACATGTCCCAGGGCTTTGAGTTCTTCAAATCCAAAATGGCATTCCTTGGAAGAAATTTTCATATTTAAAGATTGTATTTTTCCCAAAACCCTGTATAATCTGTATATATGTTCCTCCCAAGTATTGGGGAAGACAATAATTTAATCAATGTTCATTATTCAGCAACATCGTGAAAGTTCTTCAGGAAAGATTTCATTGATTACTCTTTAGAAGTGTGAAGGTGCATTCTTGATACCAAAATAAATCCTCAAATATTCATACACCCCAGAATTGACAATAATTCTGAAGTATTTTTGTGCTCTAGGTGTCACCACATTTTGGTGAAATCCCTTAAGGGCATCCATAGTGCATATATACACTGTTTGAGATATTTGGGTAAGGGAAATTTGGATTTTTGGTATTGGGTACCTGTCTGGAACAGTGGATGTGTTCAGAGCTCTAAAGTCCCCAAACATTCTAGATTTTCCATTTTAACAAGCCACTATGACTGGTGTCAGGGAAAGTCTATGATAAAGGTGTATGATAGTATTTACAAACTTTAACTATTACTGTGGCATGGTAAAAATAGTTTAAAAGGAATTTGATTTATGATAATGAGGGGTTATAATGATGATAAAAGGACTTTACTATTGTATAATAGTGGTGGTGAGTGCTGCTGAAAGCCCTGGGTCCAGTCTTACTAGTTGGGTAACCGTAATAAGAACTACAATACTTAAGTTAAAAGTATATCCTGTTTATTTTCCAAGATTATAACTGTTTTTGACAGTTGTACTACATAGGAATTCAATAGCAGGATGGGGCTTGCTTTTCTGGCAGTGAAAAGGCCTCCTTTTATCCTGAAATGGGGTTAAAAGGCTGGTAGACTGATTATAATAAGATTATCTTTTTTTTAATAATATAAAAGTTTTATATATAAAGAATAAAGAAATTACCTTTTGATTTAAATATTTTAGTGTTTTGTAAGCGTCTGAGGGAAAAACAGAGTAAAAAGAGCTCTATTTATAGTAAATACCTCCCTCCTAGAGTCCAACAGGCTTCTAGTGGACGTGTACTTATGCTTTCTACTAGAATTGATCCATAGTTTAAGGTTTGGTGATGATTAAATCATGATCAAACCATCTTACCTCATAATTATGCCATTATTTAGAGTTATCACTATAACTCTAAGTTTCATGACATCATAGGCTTGGAAGAATACTAAAATTCATGAATTTTATTAGTATTAATCATAATATAGTAGTATTAATCAGCTTTATCACTTATATGACTGTTAAATATAAAATAAGATTACAGTGAGTGATCATAAATGATCAAATTTAAGCTTGAACATTAATCATTAATAACTTGTAATTTTTACACGCTACAGCCATTCTGAGAGTGGATTCTGATAACTTGGCATGTCATTATTAAACTTCCAAGAGAATTCCATTACATAATCAAAACTCTATTTTTTATGATTTTTCTTGTAACTCATCTTTTCTGTTGATTTTTAATATTTTGAACTTCAAACCATTATTTCAAGGGGTTATACCTTGAACATTATGATAAAAATTTCTTCATTATTCACGTATGAGCTAGTACAATCTGACTGTCTACTGCTTTTTAAGTTTGGACTATTTTCACAACAAAGTGGTCAACAGCTCTATTGATTTTATTCAATAATCCATTACAAGTTTTAACCTTGTTTATAACTTGTGAAATAAAGTTAATATCTGTACTCCTACAGTAATTACGTGGTGACTTTCTTTTTGTTTTATCTCTCTATCTTGTATATTTTAAGAGATATTAGCTAAAAACCATTAATATATGCATTGACCAAAAAAGTGCATATATTCAGCTCAATTGATTAAGTATTATCTTTAGAGATTAGCTTTGTAATTTTTTTATGTGTAGCATTTTATGGAGAATCCAATGGTACAATTTATTTCACATGTTTTTCCATTGGTTTCTGAAATGAATGAGTTTTTGTACCTTTTTTAAGATATTATTACTTATACTTCAATAATTATTCACTTTTCAGATATGCCATAAAAATGACATATCTGTATTTTACCATGGGGAATCTAATGTTGTAATTTATTTCATATGTTTATTCATTATATTCTGAGTTAATTCAGAATCTGTACTTATTTATGGTATTTTTGCTAGTTTTGAAGATAATTATTATGAGTATAATTATCACAGAAATTTTGTTGTGACCTTTTTGTATATATGGTTATATCTCAAAGGCTCACACATGGTTCTTTGGAAAATACGGCACTTTTGGATTGCATCTTCAGATTTATACTTTATATTATTAGAATTTCCTTTGGGATTTTGGTCCACAGAATTTTACCAAGGTGTATTAGATATTGTTTTGAGATTCACCCTACAAGAACCAATTCTGGTGCTGGTGGTTACTTCTTCTGATATATGAATAGTATCTTCTGATGAATATCTTTAAGTAGTTCTGCTTTTAACAGCATGCTTGAGATCACCTCCACATTCTCTTAGAATTTTTCTGTGAATCATAAATTCTGACATGTCAGGATATAATGCTGTTAATCTGTCTTTTTTTTGGCAAAACCATGGTAAAACTCCATCTTTTTCAGCATTAAATTTGTAAGATTCAGAGGATGTTTCCACCTTAAATATACATGTAAGGTATGGATATGAAACTTTGAGTAAAAATAAAGTATTTTTCCTGTCCTCAAAATCTGTATAAGGTGAAATATCATTAAAATGGTAAGAGATAGTATTTTTAAGAGAACAAATGCCAAATTCATTGTTTTTAACTTTTGAACAATAAATAATAATATTATAAAGATTTATTTTTTTACCAACAATAAAAATTTATGCAAAAATATGCTACAAGAGATATTTACAGCTAAAAAAGAAATTTCTTCAAGAGCAATTTCAATTAGAATTAATTAAGCAAAGAACTTCAAGGAATTCATCAAAGAACAAGGTCTTTAAAGAGAAAACATGCCCAAAAGTGACCAGAGTGAATTTGGAAACAAATTGACAAAGTTAACAGTGATGAAAGATGCTTTAATTCACTTTTGGGGTGGTTCAGGTGCAAAAATGATTATAAGAGTTACAAACAATGATTACAATGATTCTGTCACAGGGGCTCTTCGAAGTGAAGGGGGCCTGGCACTCAGTAAACTGGGACTGACTTATGGAGGGCTCAAAGATATGGTAAGAAAGGATACACTTAAGAGTGTTGAAGATGAATTACTAAAAGAATGAATATAAGAAAGCAGAAATAAAATAATAAGAATAAAAGAATAGAAGAGCCAACCACAAATAAGTCCAAGTCCACTGTTTCAACCTGTCAGAATGGAAAGAGAAGGGTTAATCAGGATATGGCCACCCAACTCATACTGTACAGGCAAAGAGAGAAATGCAAAGACTAACTTAAAATCAAATAATTATAATACCCAAAATAAGGATAAGAATAATTATAAAATAATAAATAAACTAAATTAATTCACTGGGGAAAAGTCCCCAGGTGGGAGAAAGAGGGGCTGGTATATGTGAGAAACACTAGCCCTGATCCAGAGGAAGAATTTTCATGAGAGGATTGAATTATTGAATTGAGTCTGGCCAATAAAGGTCCTGTACAGCTGTACAGAACCTGTACAAGAGGTGTGGTGTATTTGAGTGATCATACAGCTTCATGCTGGTGTATTGAAACTGTATTGGGTGAATCCAACCTGTACAGGTATTGACAGGCTGTATTGATGTACCAAGCTGTATGCATGTTTCAGAATGAAGATTGCTGAAACTGAATGCTGATGCAGATACTGGATCTGCTGATTTGAGGTGTTTGAGTGGGTGTATTGATGAATACCCTTACCCCTGGTGAGTGGTTGTTACAGATTCTTTCACCTGGTTAAAAGGTTTCAAACTATATGAAAAGGGTGGTTGGAATCTTTTATTGATTGGTTTAACAGTGTTTAAACTAATTATAAAAGGAAAATATGATAACATGAAGAGAAAAGTGGGGTAAAGAAGACATTTTTTTATAGCCATCAATTTTCTTACTCCAAAAGTAAGATTTTCTCTTGTCAGTCGTTGAAAACACTCTGACAATAGAAAAGCCAATTATGGCATCATTGAACCCTTGTTTAAACCAAAAAAGGGCTGGTTTTACCCATTTTTTGCTATTTTTAGTCATTTTAGACCCTTAAGTCAGCCATTGCTATAGTAATACCTGGCCCAGAGCCTTCGAAACATATCAAAACAAGTGTAAGAGACGTAGAAACCGGTTAAAACTCTTTTTACTAAGATTGTTTTATCTTGAGGGTAGTTTTACCCTCTTGGCAACAGTTAAAACTGCCCTGGTTGGTATCAAAACCTCATCATCAATTGGGTCACAGACCCTGTGACTCAATTCCAGGCCAAAAGTTACAAACCTTTATTGGATTTTGACATCTTCTTGGAGCTAGAGTTCCTTTCCCCCCCAGAATTACTCTTTCCAATTTATTTTTCTTTAATTCCTCATCATGTAAGACACTTGTAATTTACACATACAATTCAATTGGTGTTTTACAGTACACAAATGTAATGATTGATACCTCATATTTAAATTAAAGTTCACTTATGTAATACACATGCTCATTTTGACATTTCAATTGAAAATACTTCAATTCCTCATAACATCTCAACTACACACAACACCTCAATTTTAACACATAAATTGATGGTTAACACCATATATGGTGTGAATTAACTTAAGTTTTTGAGGATCTTCAACTTTTTTACAGAAAGTACTAAAAGCTTAATTTAAGCTTATTTAGAGTTTAGTTACAGAAATTTTACCCAGAGGTGACCCCACCTTATCTTTTATGAGGATTCCAATGGTGAAGTAATTCCCTTAAGCTTCTTTATTGGATAAAAATCTATAATATATTCTATGTAACCTTTTACCAAAACTATTTTAGTTTCATTGATTTTATTAAAAATTCATTTTTACTTAATTTTTTCAAGTAAAAATGCATTTTCACAATTTCAAAATTTAATGTAATTTTTATATCTTCAATGATGATTAATATTTCATTTTCATATATAAATTTGTATTTATATTTTAATTTTTATTTTGATAATATAAATAAATTTATTTTATTTATATTTATATCTTATTTTGTTATTTGCAGTCTTTTGGGTATATGAAAATACCTCTAAGGCTCACAATCCAGGCATCATTGGATCATTTTTTAATGATTTGGGTTTTCCACCAAGTTCAACTTTGGTGCCCATGTGCTTGTCTTAATTTAATATATCATCTGTGAGCTGATCTGGTAAACACATTGTTAAATTTTGCTGTTACTAATCAGTCTTTTACTTCAAAAACTCTTTTAATAATATCAATACCCCTTATTAATTCCATATGGAAATATTCTCCTTCAACACTGAAGTGAGGCCATTCCTTAAGTTTTGGTACTTCATTCAACAGTCCTTTGCCCATTGATGGGTCCAGGTTATGGAAAGAGGTAGAAAATTCATTCTTTAGTTGTGAATTTTCTACATCCAATACTTGTGGGTTGTAAATTAGTTTACCATCATTCTGATTCAGAGGTGTAGACATTCTTGGTAAGGTGTGCAGTAATTGATAAATATCATTCATTTTACTGTTTCTACACCTTTGAGAATTTCTGATCTCATATTGGAAGCTTGGGATTAGATTTATTACTTCACTTTTTTAAATATCTTCCTTATGTGTTAATTCTTGCCATAATTCTGTATGTCTAGTATTTTCAGAAATGAGTTGATTAAATCCCATTGTTAATTTTGATATTTCTTGTTGTGAGGTGTCATACACTTTTTCAAGGAACATTTATCTGTCTTTACTTCAGAAAATGAATTTGGAATATCATCAAGGACTTTCTTATTATCTTATTTGAAAATATTTATGGCTTTTTGAGTTCTTGTTTCAATTATACCATCAAGATGGAATTTAGAATCTTTTCCTGTTAATTCTTTAATAATGACAGATTGTTCATTTAACTTATTGAAAGATGAATTGTCATTATTAGAAGTTTTAATTTTTCTTATGCTTTTTCAAAAAAAATAAGTTTCTCATTTATTTGGTTCAGACTTAAGTTAAGATTATTACAAATTAATGAAATCTTATTAGTAATATGACTTTTCACATCATTTATAGGCATGTAAAAGTTTGGAATGCCATACAGAATATAAGAAATAATTTCTGATATTTGAGTCTGGCTTCCTCCTTTTTCTGTAATTCACTCATTTTTCTGGCCATCTGAAATACATTTTCCTTGGCATCCTGCTGAATATTTGGGATTCTGTAGCCCTCTCTGTGAATCTTTGTAGCTGGTTCTTTGCCTTCCCCCTTTTTATGAGCTTTTGGCTGCTTTTTCACATTGGAATTTCTGCTGCTGGCTGCTGGGGCCCTTTTTGGCACTTGATTGTGTGGTGTAAGGTTATTTTTTCTCCATTCTGCTGTTAAAAGCATTGTATTTTTCTTTTCCATCAATGGATGCCATCCATTGAGTAACTTGCAAGTTTTGGGATGTCCCAGAAATCTTCTCACATTCAGGCAAGAGTTCATGCACTTTCTCAACAGATCTGCAAGGATCAGGTACTCTTTGTGCTGAAATTCATTTTTGTAGACCTTCTGGCCGGCTCTGTATATGTCCACTGAGGCTTTTTATGGCGGTGTCATCTCTTTTTGGAGGTAAAACAGTATTCTCAGATTCAGAATGTCATCATTTTTCAGTTTTGGATTCATTTACTGACCCTTGCCTTTCTATAACTGATTGGCTTCTGCCATAATCATGTCTATAACCTTTTTGTAAGCTGCTTGAGGGGTTTTAGCCGGCTCCTGATCTGGTTGAAGGCATTATTATGATTGAAGAATCTTGGAATAGTAATTTTAGGTCAAAACATTTTCTATTGGCCAAATTACGACGCTTTGGGAGTATTACCAATGTTCAAAATGATGAATTCCAAAGAAATTGGGGCTGTTTGATTATTGTGAGTTATAATAACAGTAATATTATGCTCAGAATTGACAGCACTTGAAGGGATAATCCTAATTGATGTTGATGAAGTTTCAATATTTCCTTTTTTTACCACATAAAAAATTGTTTTTGAACAGAGAAAATGAAAAAATAAGCCTCACTTCTAATACAAAAAAGTTTTATTTTTTTTGAAATTTTTTGAATTATAAGTATTTTTTATGGATTTTTGAAACTTTTCAATATAAGAAAAAGATTAAAAAAGGTAAAACAATTATTTCACAGGTAAATTGTAAGGCTTGAGGTATATTTTAAATACCCAAATAGGCCACAATTATCTTTAAAATAAATTCTGAACTATGTATAACACATAAGTCATGCATATATTCAAAATTCATCATTTTTGATTTCAGAAAAGGAGAATAACTCTTTATTGAGTAAGAACATCCATGGATTTAAAGCCAGATTTGGATTCTACACAAAAATCCACCTAGGGTAGCTCCATAGAGTGAATAAGCTTAAATCAACTCTTTGAGGTGGTAATATGGAAAATCCTTCAATACCACATAAAAGATCCATGAGAATTTTTGTTCTTCTCAATTTCATGCCAAAAGAATGGGAATGTGAGAAATCCCATCTTAAATATACACTAAGAATAGTGTTATGCATGCTTTTGGCACTTAATATTATGGTATTCTTACATACATGTTTGGTACACCCATAGTGGATATCTCATTTGAAGCCTGAGTTTATATTTTGACATAAACAATAGTTGAGGGGGACAAAAGACATCAAAGAGAGCCAGGGTACCCAACTTCTGAGGCCTCTGAGGCATGGACAGCTCCAAAGCTTGGATACATGGCTTATCATGGCCCAATTATTAAACGAAAACCTTTTGGGAACTTGGTCTCCAAGTTAAAATCTCATTAAATCATCAGAAAATAGCAAACAAGCTGCCATCTTGATGTGTCAAGAAGGAAAAGAGCACCTTAGACTCCTGTAATCATGTCAATTCTTAATGAATTCCCATGGATAAACCCTAAAAGAGTAATGGAAACCCTTTTTTTCCTAATATTGATTGATTTACCTCATAACAACCAGTCATATAGTGCTATTTGCAATTATATGTAGAAATGAGGTAAAAAACTTCAAAAATTCATGAAAATACAATTCAAAATGAATCTTTCTGAAACTTCCAGGACCAATGAATAACAGTAGAATTTATATAAAAACCAAAAAGAATTATACTTGTATAGGTAAAATTGAAAGTTTTACTTCCAGTCCATTTTTGATGATCCACGTGAAACACTGAATCTTTAAAAATTCACAGAAAATACACTCTGTGAGCCTTGAGGTATATTTTACATACCCAAATAGGCCACAATTATCTTAAAAAGAAATTTTGAATTATACATAACTCATAAATCATGCATATATTAAAAATTCATCATTTTTGATTTCAGAAAAGATGAATAACTTTTTATTGAGTAAGTAAATCCATGAATTTAAGGCCAGATTTGGATTCTACACAAAAATTCACCTAGGGTAGCTCCATAGAGTGAATAAGCTCAAATTAACTCTTTGAGGTGGTAATATGGAAAATACTTCAATACCACATCATTAATACCACATAAAAGATCCGTGAAATGTTTTGTTTTTCTTGATTTTACGCCAAAATAATGGGAAAGTGAGAAATCCCATGTTACATATACACTAAGAATAGTGTTATACATGTTTTGAGCACTTAATATTATGGTATTCTTACATGCACTTTTGGTACACCCATAGTGGATATCTCACTAAGCTTAAATTTCTATTTTGATGTGAAAAATAAGTAAGGGGGACAAAAGACATCAAAGAGAGCCAGGGTACCCAACTTCTGAGGCCTCAGAGGCGTGGACAGCTCTAAAGCTTGGATACATGGCTGATCTTAGACTAATTGGTAAACCAAAACCTTTTGGGAACTTGGTTACCATGTCACAACTACTGTAAATCTTAAGAAAATAGCAAATAACCTGCTATTTTGACGTGCCAAGGGGGTAAAAAGCTACTTAGGCTCCTGTAACCACATCAATTCTTAATGAATTTCCATGGATAAACCCCAAAAGATTAATTAAAACCCTTTTTGGACTTGTATCCATTGATTTACCTCATAGCAACCAGTCAAACACTGATATTTGCAATTCTACATAGAAATGAGGTAAAAACTTCAAAAATTCATTAAAAATATAATTCTTAATGAATCTTTCTGAAGCTTTCAGGACCAATTGAGAACTGTATTATATATGGTAAAACCAGAAAGAATTACAGTTTTACTAGTAAAATTACAAGTTTTACTTACAGTCCATTTTTGGTTATTCTACGTGAAACAGTGAATCTTCAAAAATTCACAGTAAATACAACCTGTGATGAAATCGTCAATAACATTGATAACTTTGGGAAATCAATGATTACTTTGGAATAAAAGAAGATTTACAAATGTTACTCCTTTTATTCTGAACCATATTGGGGTTGGTAGTCATTTAAAAGCATGAATTAAGCAATTATGATAATTTTACGTGACAACAGATGATGTAAGTACTAATCCAAGAAGGGTTTAAGGCTTTCTCACTCACTGGTTTTTCAGTTTGCTCCATGGCACGCCTCTGTGAGCTGTTGTTGACTTAAAAGAGGCCTTCTCTTGCTGTTTTTTCCGCATCATCATCATCTTATTATCATTTTATATCATTGTTACCAACAAGTAAGTATTAGTTAAACTATTCTTAAGTGTTTTAAATCTTTCAGAATCAATCAGAAAGACGTCAAATCATAGAATCCAACTATATATTGTTGTAATCCTGCTATAAATCATTTTGATCTCTTAAATCCACAATTCTACGTCAAATTTCTCTACTTTTATCTATCAATAAGTTCTTTGGAGTATTAGTGAGTCATTTATCTTTAATTCTTAAGGTTTTTCTCTAGTAATAGTTTTTTTCAAGGATTAGCTTTATAATTATTCTTGCAAAAGATAACTATATATTAAAATAATTTATTATTTTAATAAAAGAAGTTTTTATTATTAAATTCTTCTTGTAATTGATTCTTGTAGACAATTACTTTCTCACTGTTAAGATCACTAGTAGTGCTTAACACATGAAAGAAATAACTCTTTAATTATTTAATTGTGGTTATAATAATATTTTATTATTATATTTCATAAGAACAGACATAGTACTGTTGATTAATAGTAATATTATCATCAGTTTCATAGTCACATCTTACATTTGGCGGCCTGGCTGTGATTGTAACCAGAGTTTTGGATATAATCGTATTCTAGACTTCACTTTTGTGTTCTAAAAAACCACCATACCTACCACATCTTACATTTGGGGGCCTGGCTGTGTTTTTTTTTGAACCTTGTACCCTTAATTAATATATTTTTAAGTTCTAAAATATATTTTTTTTCTTCAATTTAAAGAAAAATTATTTTTTATTTTTGAAATTGTCTTAAAATCTTATTTCATTGAGGAATTTGGTTTAATTTTGTACTGTTTTTACACGTGGCTTGTTCACATCCAAAAACTTATAAAATTATTCTTTGAGTTACTCTTACTTAATTTTTTTTATTCAAATTCTTAAATTTTAAATACTTTTTCTTTGAAAAGAATATTTTTTTTTAATATCAAAAAAATAATAAAACTTATAAAAAATCTTTTAAAATATCTTAAATCATAAAAATAATTTCTTTTATCATATTTTCTCTTTAAGTGTCTTTAATCAAATACTGTGCAGCTGGCAACAGACTCAGTAAAAGATACATCAATAGTCCTGAATCTTCAGAAGAAGAATCTGAAGAAAGTATTGAGGTGCAAATTGCTAAAAGAGGCACCTTATTTAACTCAGAAAAGGCTAAATTACCACCAAAAGGTGTGTATTTTATCTTATATTTTCACTTTTTATCTTTAAATTGAAGTGAAAATGGTGCATACCAGAAATGGAAGCAACTATTCAGTCCAACCAGATGGATGTTGACAAGGAAGAGGCAAGACCAAATCCAGAAGTGCCAAATCATCCACAAGAAAGACACATCTGGAGGATTCCAGAGTTGCCCCCCATTCCCCAAGGTCTTTACCAACAGATTTTGACGTGAATTCTGAGCCTGAACTAATTCATGATATTATTTCCAGGGCTGAACCATTTTCAACTGGCAGCAATAGAAATATATCAATGCCAGTACAAAAATTGGTTCAGAGCAGCCAAGGAAGAGGAGTGTGAAATATGCCCAAGCCTTTGGCAGGGGGCCATGAACTCCTACTTACACATCAACAGCTTTCTGGGTCAGGAGAAGACCATAGAACTCTTAGGAGGATGGAGCCCCCTGTCTTGCAAAGACAAGGTCAAAAAGATAAAGAATTGGTTGAAGAACCAAAGTCTTTTATCCATGGACCAGAAGAAAGAGTTGGAAATGACTCCAGCTGTGGAGACAGAGGCACCAGTGGTGTCTACCAGCTCCAAACCAGCTCCAGAAGTGTCCAAGGACAAGCCCAAGGGACCTCAGAAGAAGCAGAAAGGTCCCAAGAACCATCAAGGCAAAGCAAAAGGCAAAGCCAATTGGCACAGACCTTACCCACAAGAGTACAGGATCCCCAAATTAGAGCCTTCAGCCGTGGACAGTGTCTTCAATATGGCCAGGACTCTGATGGAATTCACAGCCAAGGAGCAGGAAAGGATGAACAGAACCTTTCCACGCAAATAATTGGTGTACAGACTAGTATTAATGTAGAAATTTGTAAACTTGATAGAAAGTTAACTAAAATTGCATCAGATATAGTTGAACTAAAGAAAAATGACAAGACATACATTGAATTGCACCAAGTGACACATGCCAGACTTGACTCAATTACCAATTTTTGAAAAAGAATTGAAAACATGTGCCAAGTTCACCATAATGAGATGGAATAACTTTCCATTTTTAAGGTGAATAATCAACTTACAATTTTACAAGACCAAGTCTTAAAAATAGTTGAGAATACCAACCAATTTGCTATACACTTAGCAAAAAGTGACAGTGAAAGGCAGAAGTTGAAGAATGAAATAATTGAAAGTGTGGAACAAATTCATAAGAATCATGAACCACATATGCCAAGAAATTCTACACCTTTAACTGAAGAGAAACTTTCTGTTAAAGAAAGTCTCACCCCATTCTTGGGAGAAAATGCCTACTCTGCAAGAGATATTCCCAAAATAGAAGAATGGCCAACATTCTCTGGTGAAGGAGAATACAACCATATTGAATTCATCAGGACTATTGATATGTTGCAAGAAGACTTTAATATACCTGATGAAATCATAGTGGGAAAATTACACTGTCTGTTTACCAGAACTGCAAAGAAATGGAATTACAAAATGAGGATTGATCATGGTAAACATGATTGGTCTTGGTGGAAATCTGAAATTATTACAAAATAAGCCAATAATTCTTGGAGGTTTAAAATAGAAAATGCCTTTGAAAATGCCATTTTTAACTCAGAGAAAGATAAACCACTTACTTGGTTCTTCAAACAAAAAGACAGATGATCTGCTTTACAACCAGATATGTCTGACACTATGATTAATATGAAAATATTAAGAAAGTGTGGAGGAGAATTGGAACATGCTATCAAAAGCAGATGTGTAGAACCCTGTTCAACAGAAGACTACATTAATGCTATGGAAGATATCATTGCCAGAACAAGAATTGGTAAAACTTGGTCTAAAATCCCAACAGAATCCAAGATGACCTCTAAGATTCCCAGAGAGGATAAGAGACCAGAAAAACCTGTCTTAAAGTGTCATAAATGTGGAAGCACTTCACATTTAGCCAACACTTGCACAAAAAAGACAAAAATCAATGAAGTTCAAGTCATTGAAGAAATTCAGTGTACTGAAGAGAAAGAAGAGTCTGATCAAGATTCTGCAGTCTCTGAAGATACACCAGTAGAGGACTATCCCATTGAAAACATCACAGCTTTCTTTGAGGTCACAGAAGTCCATACCCACTTGCCACAGTACAGTGAGGATTGCTGCAACCTGACCAATATCCAAGATGCCAGAATGTGTAAAACAAAACCTGCTAGAGGAAAGGGTTATACTGCTGGAGAATCTTGTATCACATCAGTTTTGATGAGTGATATTGAAGCCAAAGTAAATTTGGATACAGGGGCATTTTGCACTTGTGTGGGCAAACATTATCTCCAAATTATACTTCCTGGATGGAAGAACCATCTATTACCAATAGAAGGTGTACAATTTAGTAGTTCCAGTAGCAATATGTACCCCTTGGGTATATTAGACACTAATCTTGTATTCCCACACCCAGCAGGAAGTGTAAGGATAAAAACTGAGATTGTTGTAATGGATAATTGCACATCTCAGCACATCATTCTTGGAAATGATTACTTGAATATCTATGGTATTGACATCAATAACTATAAAGACAGATATTTCACAATTGGGGATAACAAAAGACAAAAATTTGCCTTTTCCAATATGCCAAAACAAATATCTGTGGTATCTTCTGTCAAAGATACTTATAAAGATGAATTTGTGTCTAATCAACTTGTTGAAGCACAGATTAATCCATCTTTGTGACCAAAAATGAGGAATGAACTTATTGACATGTTATACACATACAATACTGCATTTGCCTCTGATAATGAACCATTAGGTGCTATAAGAGGACATGAAGTTGATATTACTCTTAATATTGATAGACCATATCCTCCAGTACTTAGAAGACCAGCTTATCCAGCCAGTCCCAGAGCTAGAGAGGCCTTGGAAAAACATATCCAAGAGTTAATTCAACTTGGTGTACTAAGGAAAGTAGGCCATAATGAGGAGGTTGAAGTGACAACACCTGTTCTCATTGCTTGGCATAATGATAAGTCAAGAATGGTTGGAGATTTTAGAGCTTTGAATACCTACACAGTTCCAGATAGGTATCCAATGCCTAGAATCCAAGAAACCTTGACTCAATTGTCTAAAGCCAAGTATATAACATCAATGGATGCATTAAAAGGCTTCCATCAAAATGTTTTGACGCCTAAAGCTAAGAAATTACTTAGAATCATCACTCACTGTGGTATTTTTGAGTATCTTAGAATGCCATTTGGCATTAAAAATGCTCCATCTCATTATCAAAGAATGATGAATACCATCTTCCCCACAGAATTGTCTGAAGGATGGCTTATCATTTATATTGATGATATTATCATATGTTCTGACTCATGTTCTTTGCACCTTGAAAGACTTGCAAAAGTACTTCACAAAGTTGCAGAAGTGAATATGAAAATTTCACTTAAGAAATGCAACTTTGGTTTTGAAGAACTTAAAGCATTAGGACATGTTGTTTCTGGTTTAAGCTTGGGTATTGACAAAAATAAAGTGGCAGCAGTACTACTTAAGCCAATACCCCAGAATGAAAAAGAAATGATGTCTTTCCTTGGATTTGCTAGTTACTATAGGCAAAATTTAAAAGACTTTGCAATTCTAGCCAAATCACTCTATAGAATCTGTGATCAACAGACTGTATTTGAGATGACACAGGAGAGAATTAAAGCTTATGAGAAGATAAAGAAAGCCCTTACAGAAGCACCTTTACTCCTCATGCCTTACTGGAATATTCCTTTTAAGTTGTACATTGATGCATGTGGAGATGGATTAGGGGCATCCCTACATCAAGTCCAAATTATTAATGACAAACCTACAGAAGGACCAGTTTGTTATATCTCAAGGCAAATCAAACCAACAGAAGCCAGATATGGTGCAAGCCAAATGGAGTGATTATGTTTGGTATGGGCACTTGAGAAATTACACTATTACCTTGATGGCAGTGTTTTTGAAGTGATAACTGACTGTAATGCCGTAAAATCACTTCTTAACATGAAAACTCCCAACAGACACATGTTGAGATGGCAAATAGCCATTCAGGAATATAGGGGAAACATGACTATAGTTCATAAAGCAGGAAACATTCACAAGAATGCTGCTGGACTTAGTAGATGGGCTTTAGCCAACACTCCTGATAACTAGCTTATGTACCTTTGGAAGCTGAGCCACAGATTCCAATTGAAGGAATTAACATAACTGATATTGGAACTGAATTCTTTGAGGAGGTCAGAGAATCTTATAAACAAGACAAGAATTGCCATATCTTGACTTCTTTATTAGATAAAGACTGCAAAGATACATCTTTAGTTAATTCACTTGATGAAGTTTGGAAAAATTGCTATTCTGAAGGAAGATTTCACTTGTTTGATGGAATCATTTACCACAGAACAAAACATTCTTGTGTTATGACATTGTGCAGTAGATTACTTATCAATACCATTCTTCATGAATGTCATGATAGTATCTACTCTGGAAACCTGTCAGAAGACAGAACACTTGAAAAAGTGAAGAACTGTGCATGGTGGCCATCTTGGAGAAAAGAAACCATTGAATATTTCCATACCTGTGACAGATGCCAAAAAGCAAACAGGAGTACAGGCAAGAAATTTGGATTAATGATCCATATTCAAGAACCAAAATCCCCTTGGGAAGTTGTTCACATGGATTGGGTCACAGCACTTCCTCCAAGTGGTGACAGAATTTATAATGCTTGTTTAGTCATTGTAGACAGATATAGCAAAACTCCCATATTCTTACCATGTCCGAAAGATGACACTGCTATGGATACAGCTCTTCTTTTATGGAGTAGAGTTATTTCTCATACAGGATTATTTAAGAATATCATAAGTGACAGAGATCCCAAGTTCACATCTGCACTTTGGACCAATCTTCATAGATTGTTTGGGACTAAGTTATCATTCTCTACAGCATATCACCCTCAAACAGATGGGCTAGCAGAGAGGATGATTCAGACTTTAGAAAACATGATCAGGAGATTCTGTGCTTATGGATTAGAATTCAAAGGATCAGATGGCTTTACCCATGACTGGTGCACTCTGATACCCGCATTAGAATTGGCATATAAGACATCAGTCCATTCTTCTACAGGACAAACTCCTGCCATGTTAGAAAAAGGATGGAATCCAAGACTCCCAGCAGACACACTGAGGAAAGACTTGATTGACATTCATCCTACAGCTTCCAGCTTCAAGAGAATGCTTGATAAAGTAAAACACCACGCAAAACAAAGTATGGATGATGCTTTTGATTATGCAAAACAGAAGTGGGACAAGAGTCATAAAGTACCAGACTTCAAAGTAGGGGACTTAGTTTTAGTTTCAACCTTGAATTTTAATAATATCAAAGGCCCAAAGAAACTTAAAGATTCTTATGTAGGACCTTTTGTTATTGTTGCTTTACATGGAACCAATGCAGTTCAAGTGGAATTGAGTGGTGAATTGGAAAATAAACACCCCACCTTTCCAGTCAGCTTGATAAAGCCTTATCAACCAGCTGATAAAGAATTGTTTCCTTTAAGAAACCCAACTCCTTTAACTGTACCACCTGTGGAACAGAATGAAGACAAAAAGATAAAGAAAGTCATTAAAGAAAGGAGACTTAGGGGTAAAAATCAAAGAGAATATCTTGTCAGATATAGAAATGCAGTACATGAAGATGAATGGATGGCAGAATCAGAAATACATGACTCAGATATACTCTTAAGAAGATTTAGACATGAAAGAAGGCCACAAGCCTGAATATGTCTATAAATGTGCTTTAAATTACTTGATCTGAGTAATGTAAAGAGGTTGGACAGTGGACATTAACCCCCTTTGGGGCCTTATTCTTTTATCACTAATAAAGTTGTAGTACAATTTTATTTTTTGGTGGGAGGGAATGTGAGCCTTGAGGTATATTTTACATACCCAAATAGGCCACAATTATCTTAAAAAGAAATTTTGAATTATACATAACTCATAAATCATGCATATATTCAAAATTCATCATTTTTGATTTCAGAAAAGATGAATAACTTTTTATCGAGTAAGTAAATCCATGGATTTAAGGCCAGATTTGGATTCTACACAAAAATTCACCTAGGGTAGCTCCATAGAGTGAATAAGCTCAAATTAACTCTTTGAGGTGGTAATATGGAAAATACTTCAATACCACATCATTAATACCACATAAAAGATCCGTGAAAAATTTTGTTTTTCTTGATTTTACGCCAAAATAATGGGAAAGTGAGAAATCCCATGTTACATATACACTACGAATAGTGTTATACATGTTTTGAGCACTTAATACTATGGTATTCATACATGCACTTTTGGTACACCCATAGTGGATATCTCACTTGCAGCTTAAATTTCTATTTTGACGTGAAAAATAAGTAAGGGGGACAAAAGACATCAAAGAGAGCCAGGGTACCCAACTTCTGAGGCCTCAGAGGCGTGGACAGCTCTAAAGCTTGGATACATGGCTGATCTTAGACTAATTGGTAAACCAAAACCTTTTGGGAACTTGGTTACCATGTCACAACTACTGTAAATCTTAAGGAAATAGCAAATAACCTGCTATTTTGACGTGCCAAGGAGGTAAAAAGCTACTTAGGCTCCTGTAACCACGTCAATTCTTAATGAATTTCCATGGATAAACCCCAAAAGAGTAATTAAAACCCTTTTTGGACTTGTATCCATTGATTTACCTCATAGCAACCAGTCAAACACTGATATTTGCAATTCTATGTAGAAATGAGGTAAAAACTTCAAAAATTCATTAAAAGTACAATTCTTAATGAATCTTTATGAAACTTTCAGGACCAATTGAGAACTGTATTATCTATAGTACAACCAAAAGGAATTACAGTTTTACTAGTAAAATTAAAAGTTTTACTTACTGTCCATTTTTGGTTATTCTACGTGAAACAATGAATCTTCAAAAATTCACAGTAAATACAACCTGTGATGAAATTGTCAATAACATTGATAACTTTGGGAAATCAATGATTACTTTGGAATAAAAGAAGATTTACAAATGTTACTCCTTTTATTCTTAACCATATTGGGGTTGGTGGTCACATAAAAGCATCAATTAAGCAATTATGATAATTTTACGTGACAACAGATGATGTAAGTACTAATCAAAAAAGGGTTTAAGGCTTTCTCACTCACTGGTTTTTCAGTTTGCTCAATGGCACGCCTCTGTGAGCTGTTGTTGACTTAAAAGAGGCCTTCTCTTGCTGTTTTTTCCGCATCATCATCATCTTATTATCATTTTATATCATTGTTACCAACAAGTAAGTATTAGTTAAGCTATTATTAAGTGTTTTAAATCTTTCAGAATCAATCAAAAATACGTGAAATCATAGAATACAACTATATATTGTTGTAATCCTGCTATAAATCATTTTGATCTCTTAAATCCACAATTCTACGTCAAATTTCTCTACTTTTATCTATCAATAAGTTCTTTGGAGTATTAGTGAGTCATTTATCTTTAATTCTTAAAGTTTTTCTTTAGTAATAGTTTTCTTTAAGGATTAGCTTTATAATTATTCTTGCAAAAGATAATTATAAGTTAAAATAATTTATTATTTTAATAAAAGAAATTTTTATTATTAAATTCTTCTTGTAATTGATTCTTGTAGACAATTACTTGCTCACTGTTAAGATCACTAGTAGTGCTTAACACGTGAAAGAAATAATCCTTAAATTATTTAATTGTGGTTATAATAATATTTTATTATTATATTTCATAAGAACAGACATAGTAGTGTTGATTAATAGTAATATTATCATCAGTTTCATAGTCACATCTTACACACTCTGTGATGAAATTTCCAATAACATTGATAAATTTGAGAAATAAATTATTATTTTGGAATAAAAGAATATTTAAAGTTGTTACTCCTTTGATTCCTAACCATAAATGGGTTGGTAATGAAGTAAAAGCTGCAATTAAGTGATTATGATAATCTTACATGACAACAGATGATGCAATCAATAATCCAGAAAGGTTTATTGTTTTCTTACTCACTGGTATTTTAGCTTTCTCAATGGAACTCCTCTTTGAGCTTTTTTAGACTTAAAAGAGGCCTCCTCTTGCTGTTTTTTCCAAATCATCACATTATTAAATTATACCTTTATTACCAACAAGTAAGTATTAGTTAAAACTTTTTCTTAAGTGTTTTATTCCTTCAGAATCAATCAGAGAGATGGTAAATCATACAAAACAACTATATATTGTTGTAATACTGTTGTAAATCTACTTTGATCCTTTAAATCCAGAATTGTCCTTCAAATTTCTCTACTTTTATCTTTAATAAGTTCTTTGGAGTATTAGTGAGTTATTTATCTTAATTTTTAAAGTTTTTCTCTAGTAATTCTTTTCTTCAAGAATTATATTTATAATTATCCTTGCAAAAGATAATTATATGTTAAAATAATTTTATTATTTCAATAAAGAAGTTTTATTATCAAATATTTCTTGTAATTGATCCTAGTAGACAATTAGTTCCTTACTGTTAAAATCACTAGTAGTGTATAATGAGTAAAATATATAATTAATTAATTAATTAATTAATTGTGGTTATAATAATTCTTATTATTATATTTCATAAGAAAAGTCAAAGTACTGTTGATTAATATTAATATTGTCAACAGTTTCATAGACACATATTACAAAAAATATCAAGGCTTTGCCCCCAAATGTAAGGTGTGGATATGAAACTTTGATTAAAAATCAAGTAATTTCCCTGTCCTCAAAATTTGTATAACGTAAAAATATGAAAAATGTAAAGAATTAAGATTTTCAAAAAAAACACCAAATTTATTGCTTTTAACTATATAGGTATAAAAAATATTATAAAGGTTTTTGTTTGGCCAAAAATACAAATATATCCCAAAATAATTTACAAGAGATATTTGAGACTACAAAAGAAATTTCTTCAACAGCAATTTCAATTGGAACTAATTGAGCAAAGAACTGAACACAATCAATATAAGAACAGAGTATTTGAAATGATTATTAAAGAGAAAAAATTCCCAAAAGTGACCAGAGTGAATTTGGAAACAAAGTGACCAGTTCAACAGTGATGAAAGATGCTTCAGTTCACTTATGGGGTGTTTCAAGGATATAAATGACTATAAGAGTTACAGACAATAATTATTATGATTTTTGCAAGTGTTTAAAAGGTTTAATATGATAATAAAAGGCTGGTTGGAATCTTTTATTTATTGGTTTAACAGTGTTCAAACTAATTATAAAAGGAAAACATTTTAACATGAAGAGAAAAGTGGGGCAAAGAAGAAATTCTTTTATAGCTATCAATTTTCTTACTCCAAAATTAATAATTACTCTTGTCAGTCGTTCAAAACACTCTGAAAACAGAAAAGCTAATTATGGCATCATTGAACCTGGTTTAGACAAAAAAGGGCTGGGTTTAACCATTTTTTGCTATTTTCAGCCATTTTGGACCCTTAAATTAGCCATTGCAATATTAATATCTGGTTTAAATCTTATAAACACATGATAATGGTTATTAAAGAGACTTGAAAACTAATTGAAATTGTTTTTACAATGATTGTTGTATCTTAATGGTAGTTTTACCCTCTTGGCAACAGTTAAAACTGCCGTGGTTGGTATCAAACCCTCATCATCAATTGAGATATAAAGCCTGTGACTCAATTCCAGGCCAAAAGTCATGAACGTTTGTGTGGATTTTGACATCTCATGCCTCTCAGCAAGGAATTTTGGGGTATGGCTCCCCCTTAGAGCCAAGATTTCTTTTCCCCCCAGAATCAATCTTTCCAATTTATTTTTCTTTCATTCCTCATCATGTATTATATTTGTGATTTAAATGTATAATTCACTCGATTTTTAACAGTAAACAACTTTAATAATTAATACGCCATATGTAAATTAAAGTTCACTGATGTAATACACACACACATTTTCGCATTTCAATTGAAAACACTTCAATTCCTCACAACTTCTAAGCTACACACAACACCTCAATTTTAACACAACAATTGATGGTTAACACCACATGTGATGTGAAATAAATTGAGGTTTGGAGGATTTTCCACTTTTGTATAGAAAATACTAAAAACTTAGTTTGAGCTTATTTAGAGTTGAGTTACAGAAACTTTACTCAGAGGTGACCCCACCTTAATTTTATGAGGAGTTCAATGGTGAAATGATTTTGATATGTTTATCTGAAGGATAAAAAGTTATATTAATTTTTATTCAAGTTTTTTCCAAAATATTTTTATTGTAATTTTTTTTGTTGAAAACTTAGTTTTACTCGATTTTTTCAAGTAAAATTGATGCATTTACCTCATGGAAACCAGCTAAAATTGTGGTAACTTCAAACATTCATCAAAAATGAAATTTTTGATAAAACTTTATTAAAAATTCAAAAAAAATGAAGAAATGAATCATACATATCCAAACCAAAAAGAATTATGAATTCAGAATTAAAATCAAAATCTTTACTTACAGTGCATTTTTGATGATTCCACATGAAACAATGAACCTTCAAAAATTCATATAAAATATAATCTGTGATCAAATTTACCATAAAGAAGATAACTTTGAGAAATAAATGATTATTTTAAAATCCAAGAATATTGACAGTTTTTACTCCTTTACTTATTATCTATAAATAGGTTGGTAGTCATGTAAAGTGCCTTAAGTAATAATATTATAGTTACTAGTAGTGTATAACAAGTAAAAGAAAGAATGGGGTAATTAATTATTTTATTTTGTTTATAATCAATTTATTTATTACATTTAATGATAAAATTCATAGCACTTTTGATCAATTGTAATATTATCCATATTGTCATCAAGACATCTTACACTTCCCTAGGGTATCTGAGAGCTCATTTCCAAAAGATTTTCACTTATGAGTTTTGAGATTAGAAATAGAGGTATCGAGTCAAAAAATTGAATTATTGCTTTCTCCTTATTAAAAAATACTTTCAATGTTTGAATTTCAAAAAAGCCAAATATTCTTAATTTTAATGAGAAATGCAGATTCTGTTCTCCAGATTTTTTGCATACAACAATTATCCCCACAAGCATGGGTTGTTATTTGAGTAAAAAAACCCTTAATTATGAAAGAAAAATGATATGTTGGTTGGAAATTCTTTTGGCTTATTTATGCAAGTTAACAACCCTCATCTTGAAGATTGAAATGAGAAAGTACTGGTGAGTTTTATTCAATAAGAGCTTCCTTCTATTCTTTTCTTATTTTCAAGTAATATTTCTCAATTGAAATCAAAGGAATTAACTGTTGATTGTTAAATGATTGAGCTTTCATTAGGAAAATAAAGGAAGACATATGGGTTTTAGCTTGATGAAAACTTATTTTGAATCAAACAGTAGTTCCAGCTCATACGCTGCATAACATCTTGATTGGTATGTAAGCTAAATTACTGGTTGATAATTTAACCTCATGAATTTTCTTACAAAAAAGGGAGTTGGATAATTGGATCATTGATTAATTTTTCTCAAATATGTGAAATTGTCAGAAAGAAGCTCAAGTATTTGTATGTTTGGATAGCTATAAAAAAGAAATTAAAATTTTTAGTTTTCCATTTTTAATAATTCAGGTTTATCTTAAAAGTAAAATAAATTTTTAATATTATAAGAATGTATTCAACATATAGTTCTGTGTTCTTGAGCTTTGATTATTGTTACCGAACACATTTAATGAGCAATTGAACTGAAACTCACTGCCTTGCATATATGGCTTGAGCTCCTTTGAAACTTCTATTTATCACTATAATTTACTTCCTATTTTCTAATCTGTATGCAGATTGTTTCCCATGTCAATTTCCAAATTCAGCACCTAATTTCAGTCGTAGCCACTTGTCTCATGGTGAAGGGTACAATAATTCTGCAAATTCCTTTCTGCTAGGATTGGTATCACAAACACAATAAAAATGTTGAACATTTTGATCTTAATGTTGAGTCACAGGGTTTGTGAATTTTTTGATGATCAATTTTCAATATCTACCAGGGTAGTTTTAATTTTTTCCCAGTGGGTAAAAATACCCTTAGTTCAAAGAAAATCTCACCAGAAATATTTTACTGCTTTAAAGCTCTTAAATCCTATTCTGAAATGTGTTGAATATAAAAAAACAGCTGCTTCCAAATTATTTTCTGGTTTATAGGTCCAAGAATGGCAGGAAACCAGCCTTTTTTCATCAAATCCCGGGTTGAGTGATGCTACGGTTAGCCTTTTATGTTTCATTTTTTTTACTGAAACTGGGAAGGAAATGAGAGCTGTTTTCAAAAGATAATCTGACACTATAAAGGGATATCTTCTTTTCCCCCTCTTCTCTTTTGATATTAATGTTTCTTACTTTCAAAATTAGTTCAATTACACTTAAAGAAATTGATAAAATATACCAATGAACATTTTTAAACAATTCAAAACATTTAAACAAAATGAATAAACAGATTTTATAAGAAGTTTTATGACTCTTTTGTGACTTTTCTACCCTTGAAAAACTATGTAATTGAAGCAAAAATTGTCAACCACTGCTAGCTCTGTTTCCTTTTGTCTACCTTTACTCCTAACATTTTTGCACCTTTTTTCTTTAGAATTCATATCATAGAGGCTATTTACTTTTATTAGTAATGTGTGATGTCTTTCTGCATGAATTCTAATTTGAATTGATGTTTAAAGAACTTTTTTAGTAGACTTAATCATCTCTTGTAGAGTTTTTTTGAATAGAAATGTATTTTTGGGAAAGCCATGAATTTTCAGAATACTTATTTCTTATAAGAATAAAGTTAAATTAATTAGTTTTCAAATGATCATCTCTGTAAACTCTTAGAATTAATATTATTAAATAATTCTATCTTATTCAAATTTTGAGGACAGGAAGAGTACCTAATTTATAAGAAAGGCTTCAGATCCACATTCAAAAAAACACTTCTCCTTATATATTTAAATACCCATTTTGACTGTGATTTTATTCAAACAATTGTGCTTGTATTGAAGGCCTTAAAGAATAATATCCATCAAAAATTACATGCAGGGAAATTAATAAAATTCTACTTGGGTTACTATTTCTCATAATCGTTTTTTGGATCCCTCATTGGACTTAAACTGAAGAAACAAACCTGTATTGCTATTTGACTCTCAAAATCTCTCTTCAAACTTCTTATAATTTTTCATTTCCATTTTTCCACTACAAAAGTTTTTTCTGAAATATTTTCCAAAGTTTGGGTTAAATAAAAAAATTCAAATAATATCATTCAACTGATATGTTATGGTAGAGCATATTGAATTTTGGTGGAAAAACCATCAGTAAATCAGTTTAAGACAGGTAAAATTGAGGAAATATGGTTTTTTACCAAATTTATGGAACATATTTATGATTTATCATGTAATATGTGTCTATGGGATCCTTGATAATATTATTATTACTGTTCTTATGCAATATAATAAATACAAATATGATAACCACAATTAAATAATTAATTACTCAATTATTTCTTTTACTTGCTATACACTACTATTTATTATAACAGTAAGTAGTAATTTTTTAATAGAATAAATTTCAATAAGTATGAATAATAAAACCTCCTATCAAAAGGGTATAACAGAATTTCAATTTAAAATTATCTTTTACAAGACAAATTTTTGAAGAAAACTATTAGTAGAGAAAAGCTTTACAGATCAAGTGAAAACATTCACTTATACTGAAATAATACATTGAAAGGAACTGTTAGATTGAGGTGAGAGATTAATTTTGGATGTAAAATATCATGATTTCTTTTCTCAATAATATAGCAATATAAAAGCGGAATACTTTTTGAAATAGTGTATATCTATGATTTAATATACTTGAATCATAAGATTATTTATAAAATACAAAAAGAGAAGGCCTCTTTTAAGTCAAGAACAGCTCACAGGGAGTGAAATGGAGCAAGCTTAAAAGCAAATGAGTGAGAAACCATTAATCCTCTTTGAAGAATTTCTTACATCACCTTTTGTCAAATAAAATTATCATAATTACATAATTAACTCATTTTATGCGACTGAAGACCCATTTACAGTTAAGAAATAAAGGAGTAGTAACTTTCAATTTTATTTTATTTAAAAAGAAATATTAATTTTTCAAAGTCATCAATGTTATTGGAAATTTCATCACAGATTGTATTTTCTGTGAATTTTTGAATATTCAGTGTTTCACATAGAATTATCAAAAATGGACTGTAAGTAAAACTTTTAATTTGAAATATGAAATCATCATTATTTTTGGCTTTTATATGGATTCTTACTCCCTCTCCATGGGTTGTGAGAGGTTAAAAAATGAATCAGAATAGTAATTTCTGGGTGCCATGAGGTAAATGCATGGATACTAGTCAAAAAAGGGTTTTAATTGGTATTTGAAGGCTCATGAATGGTAAAAAATTAATAATTGAAATGGTCACAGGAGTCAGAGCTGCTTATTACATCCTTTTCATGTCAAAAAAAGCTTATTCTCTATTTTATTATGCTTCAATGGGACTTGAACTTGGTAACAAACCATGTGCCCAAAAGGTTTGAGTATAATAATTAGGCAATGATCAGCCATGAATCCAAGCTTTAAAGCTGGCCACCACTCAGAGGCCTCAAAGGTTGGTATTCTGGCTCTCTTTTATGTCTTTTGTCCCTTGACCTATTTCCATGTCAACATAGTAATTCAGGCTTCAAGAGTGATATCCTGTATGAGTGTACCAAACATGTATGTAAGAATACTGTAATATTAAGTGCAAAAAAATTCATAACACCATTATTAGTGTATATACATTGGGAGTTCTCACATTACCATAATTTTGGCATAAAATTGAGAAAATTTAAAATTTTTACCTTTCTTTTATGTGGTATTGATGATGTGGTGTTGCAGTATTTTCCATATTCCCACCTCATAGAGTTAACTTAAACATATTCACTCTCTGAGGTTACCCCAGATGAATGTTTTTGGAGAATCTAAAAATGGTCTTAAATCCATTTTTTTACTTACTCACAAAGAAATTATCCATATTTTCTACAATAAAAAAATGATAAATTGTGACTTATGCATGACTTATGAGTTATTCATACTTCACAGTTTATTTTAATATCAATTGTGGCCTATATAGGTATGTAAAATATACCTCAAGGCTCACATATCCAGTTTGTTGATTGTAACCCACTTACAGACCAAAATCCCCAGAAAGGTGAAATTCCAGGGAACAATCTCACCTCTATAAAGTGCAATAAATCAAGCCTTATCAAGTTTAAATTTTATGTGACTTAAACCTTTACAAAAAAATGCTTTATGAAATGATTGAAGCATTATTCCTTTGTTTGAGTAGACTTCTATAATTCAGAATTAGTATACCTCATTATTTTCCAAGGTTCCAAATGGTATTAGGCAGTTGTACTAGGTAGGAGCTCAATTGAATGATTATGATTATTCTTTAAGGCACAGGAAGAGCCCAAATAGGAAGACTGAAGATTTTTCACTTCCAAGGGAAGGATGATGGTTGGTACACACTGTGCATACCCATTATTTGGCTCAGATGTGGTTTTTAAACCACATATGGGCTGTTCTCACCAATAAAGGGTGAACATTTTCATTTGGGGACCACACAGCACTCTTCCAATGTGTATGATGCAGTAAATGTTGTACAGACCTTGTAAGGGAACCCAATACAGGCATAAATATGATGTATTTAAGAATAGAAAAGCTCATTTGTATAATAAAAATTATTTTTAATTTATATAATATCTTTTTTAATCACTAGAGTCACTCAAAGAAAGTTCTTGCAAGTCTAAGGATGTGAAAAAACCATGTGTAAGACAGTACAATTGCTTTCCAAATGCCTCAATAGCTTTTAAAATAAATAAAATATAAAATTATTATATAATTTTATGATTATAAATATAATTTATTATTGGATAAACCCAATTAGAATTTTCTTAAAGGTCTTTTAAGTAAATATCACGGCCAGGCCCCCAAATGTAAGGTTTGACTATGAAACAATAAGTAAAAATTACTAATATTTTACTTATTGTACTATGAATGTCCTTATAATTGAAATAAATAAGATAAAAATAATTATAATAATAAAGAATTATTATAATTATGGCGTAAAAATGATTATATTATTAATAAAATATAATAATATAATATAATAAAATAAATATATTAATATGAAATAATTGATATATTTAAAGGCACTTTATTATTGTTACAAACAAATAATAAAGGCGTAAAAAATTGTTTTTTATTAATAAAAAACAATTAATAACAATAATATTACCAATATTAAAGTTATAAATTAATATAAATACTATTTATATTAATTAAAGAATTATTAAAATAATAATCAAGAGAAAATTATTATAATAAGAGAAAATAACTTACTTTTAACACTTAACATAATAATTTTGAAATATTTTACGCCAAAAAATAGAAATACAACCTTTTCAAATTGTATTCACAATAAAAAATAAAGAAAATTACTAATATTCTTGATTTTTACATGGAAATGAGTTTTTAGAGAGATTTTGAACAAAAACAATGAAATAAATGATTTAATCACGTCAAAATAGATGATTACAACAAGGTGGTCTTTGGCCTTTAATAATATAATGGTTTTATATATAAAGAATAAAGAAATTACCTTTGATTTAATTGATTTAATGTTTTTGATGCGTCTGAGGGGAAAATAGAGTAAAAAGAGCTCTATTTATAGTAAATACCTCCCCCCTAGAGTCCAACAGGCTTCTAGTAGACGTGTACTGATCATATCCACTGGAATTGATCAATAGTTTAAGGTTTGGGGATGATTACATCATGATCAAACCATATTGCATCATTATTACACCATGATTTAGAGTTATCACTATACCTCTAAGGTTGATGACATCAGAGGCTTGGAAGAACCCCAAATTTCGTGTATCTTATTAGTTTTAATCATACACTAATAGTATTGTAAGGTGTGGATATGAAACTTTGATTAAAAATCAAGTACTTTTCCTGTCCTCAAAATTTGTATAAGGAAACAATCAATTAAAAATAGTATGAAATATTATTTTTAAGAGAAAACACGCCAATTTTATTGTTTATAACTTTATTAGTATAAAACAATAATATTATAAAAATTTATTGTTTTACCAACAATAAAAATTTATCCAAAAAATACTCTACAAGAGATATTTTAAGGCTACAAAAGAAATTTCTTCAAGAGCAATTTCAATTGGAATTAATTGAGCAAAGAACTGCAAGCAATTAATTAAAGAACAAAGTCTTTAAAAAGAATATTTAAAGAGAAAACACGCCCAAAAGTGACCAGAGTGAATTTGGAAACAAAGTGACAAAGTTTACAGTGATGAAAGATGCTTTAATTCACTTTTGGGGTGGTTCAGGGGTAAAAATGATTATAAGAGTTACAAACAATGATTATAATGATTTTTTCACGTGGTTAGAAGGATTAAAATGATTTAAAAGTGGTGGTTGGAATCTTTGATTGATTGGTTTAACAGTTTTAAACTAATTAATAAAAGGAAAAGATTCTAACATGAAGAGAAAAGTGGGGCAAAGAAGACATTCTTTTATAGCCATCAATTCTCTTACTCCAAAAGTAAAATTTACTCTTGTCAGTCGTGAAAAACAGTCTGACAACAGAAAAGCCAATTATGGCATCATTGAACCCTGGTTTAGACCAAAAAGGGCTGGTTTAAGCCATTTTTAGCCATTTTTAGCCATTTTTAGCCATTTTAGACCCTTAAATCAGCCATTACTATAGCAATACCAGGCCTAGAGCCTTCAAAACACGTCAGAATGTGTGTCAGAGGCGTAGAAACCAGTTAAAACTGTTTTTATTATGATTGTTTTATCTTAAGGGTAGTTTTACCCTCTTGGCAACAGCTAAAACTACCCCAGTTGGTATCAAAACCTCATCATCAATTGAGTCCACAGACCCTGTAACTCAATTCCAGGCCAAAAGTGATGAACTTTTGCGTGAATTTTGACATCCCACGCCTGTCAGCAAGGATTTTGGGGGTCTAGCTCCCCCTTAGAGCTGGAGTTCCTTTTCCCCCCCAAATTTAATCTTTCCAATTTATTTTTCCTTTAATTCCTCATCATGTATTATACTTATAATTTACATATGTAATTCAATTCAATTGTACAGTACAATACAGTAATAATTGACACCTCATATGTAAATCAAAGTTCACTTATGTAATACACGCGCACATTTTGACATTTCAATTGAATTCAATTGAAAATACTTCAATTCCTCATAACTTCTAAACTAAACACAACACCTCAATTTTAACACAAAAATTGATGGTTAACACCACATGTGGTGTGAATTAAATTAAGGTTTTGAGGATTTTCAACTTTTGTATTGAAAATACTAAAAACTTAATTTAAGCTTATTTAGAGTTGAGTTACAAGAATTTCACTCAGAGGTGACCCCACCTGTTTTTTTATGAGGAATCCAATGGTGAAATAAATTTTATATGTTTATTTATTGGATAAAAAGTTATAATAAATTTTATTTAACTTTTTTCCAAATTTATTTATTTTTTCACAATTTTGTTAAAGTTTCATTTTTACTTAATTTTTTCAAGTATAAATGTAATTTTATATTTACAAAATTTAATGTATTTTTTATTTTTAAATTATAATTAATTTTTTATTTTTAATATAATTTTATATTTATATTTTTATTTTTATTTTAATAATATAAATAAATTTATTTTATTTATATTAATATGTTATTTTTTATATTTGTGGTCTTTTGGGTATATGAAATTACCTCTAAGGCTCACAAGTATTCACCAATTGTATCACTCATATGACTGTTAAACTTAATTTAAGGTTACAGTAGGTGATCATAACTGCTCAATTTAAGCTCAAACTTTGATCTTGAATAACTTTTAAGTTTTACACGCTACAGAAATTCAGAGAGTGAATTCTGATAGCCTGACATAACCTTATTATGCTGCCAAGAGCTTTTCATTACATCATCAAAACTCTAATTTTGATGATTTTTCTTGTAACTCATCTTTTCTGTCAAAATTCAATATTTTAAACTTCAAATCATGATTTCAGGGGGTTATACCCTGAATTTAGTAATGAAAAGTTATGTCATTCTTCACAAATGGACTAGTAGAATCCAACTGTGTGCTTTATTTTAAGTTTGGACCACTTTCACAACAAAGTGGTCAACAGCTCTGTTGATTTTTATCAATATTTCATCATAGGCTTTAAACTTGTTTATAAATTGTAAAAAAAAGTTCATATCTGTGTTCCTACAGTAATTACGTGGTAACTTTATTTTTGGTTCATCACTCTATCTTGTATAGTTTAAGAGATATTAGCTATGATCCTTGAATATATGCGTTGACCAAAAAAGTGCATATATTGAGGTTAATTCCTTAAGTATTAACTTTGGAAATTAGCTTATTAATTGTTTTATGTGTGAATTTACATGGGGAATCCAATGGTTCACTTTATTTCACATGTTGTTTCATTGGTTCTTGAAATAAATAAGGATTTATGGTTTTTATAAGGTATTATTCCTTATAACTCATTGAATATTGACTTTACAGATATGCCATAAAAATGGTATATGTGTATTTTACCATGGGGAATCCAATGGTATAATTTCTTTCACATGTTGACTCATTGGTTTTCAAGTTAAACCAATTTTTGTACCAATTTATGGTATTTTTGTATTTTTGAAGTAATTAATTTTAATGTATAATTATTCTAAGTACTTTTAGTATAATTATCTGAAAGGTATAATTATTCTGAGTCTTTCTTGTGACCTTATTGGGTATGTGGTCATATCTCAAAGGCTCACAAGTAATATCTGGTTGCCATGAGGTAAATGCATGGATACTAGTCAAAAAATGGTTTTAATAGGTATTTGAAAGCTCATGAATGGTAAAAAATTAATAATTGAAATGGTTACAGGAGTCAGAGCTGCTTATTACCTCCTTTTCATGTCAAAAAAACAGCTTATTCTCTATTTTATTATGCTTCAATGGGACTTGAACTTGGTAACAAACCATGTTCCCAAAAGGTTTGATTATAATAATTGGGAAATGATCAGCCATGAATCCAAGCTTTAAAGCTGGCCACCACTCAGAGGCCTCAGAAGTTGGTATGCTGGCTCTCTTTGATTTCTTTTGTCCCCTTGACCTATTTCCATGTCAACATAGTAATTCAGGCTTCAAGAGTGATATCCTCTATGAGTGTACCAAACATGTATGTAAGAATACTGTAATATTAAGTGCCAAAAAATTTCATAACACCATTATTAGTGTATATACCTTGGGAGTTCTCACATTACCATAATTTTGGCATAAAATTGGGAAAATTCAAAATTTTTACCTTTCTTTTATGTGGTATTTATCATGTGGTGTTGCAGTATTTTCCATATTCCCACCTCATTGAGTTAACTTAAACATATTCACTCTCTGAGGTTACCCCAGATGGATGTTTTTGGAGAATTTAGAAATGGTCTTAAATCCCTGTTTTTACTTACTCAAGAAGAAATTATCCATATTTTCTACCATACAAAAATGATAAATTTTGATTTATGCATGAATTATGAGTTATTCATAGTTCAAAGTTTATTTTAATATCAATTGTGGCCTATATAGGTATGTAAATTATACCTCAAGGCTCACATATCCAGTTTTTTGATTGTAACCCACTTACAGACAAGAATCCCCAGAAAGGTGAAATTCCAGGGAAAAATCTCACCTCTATAAAGTGCAATAAATCAAGCCTTATCAAGTTTAAATTTTATGTGACTTAAACATTTACGAAAAAATGCTTTATGAAATGATTGAAACATTATTCCTTTTTTGGAGTAGACTTCTAGAATTCAGAATTAGAACTTTCTCATACTTTCTTTGAAGTTTACATTTCTTTAGCCTACCCTTGAATCCCTCGATTATATAGACACATGTAACAAGATGTTCCAATGTTAACAAATATGAGGATGAGTCTATTACCAAGTAATAATTATGTATTTTAAATGCTAAGTATTATGATTACAGTGATATAGAATATGAAAAATTATTCAATCAAGATATTCAGGGCTTTACTAAAGAGGATTAGTGGTGGTGAGCACTACCAAAAGCCCAGGGTGCAGTATTTATCAATTGGGTTATTATAATAAAGACTTCAATAATAAAGAGTATAATTATACCTCGTTGTTTTCCAAGGTTCCAAATGGTATTAGGCAGTTGTACTAGGTAGGAGCTCAATTTAATGATTATGATTATTCTTTAAGGCAGAGGAAGAGTGAAGATTTTTCACTTCCAAGGGAAGGATGATGGTTGGTACACACTTTGCATACCCATTATTTGGCTCAGATGTGGTTTTTAAGCCACATATGGGCTGTTCTCACCAATAAAGGGTGAACAGTTTCATTTGGGGACCACATAGCACTCTTACAATGTGTATGATGCAGTAAATTTTGTACAGACCTTGTAAGGGAACCCCATACAGGCAAACATATGATGTATTTAAGAATAGAAAAGCTCATTTGTAGAATTGACACCTTATATTTGGGGATATGGGAGATTATTCCATAGTATTGGGTTATTTACAGTACTTTGGGAGTTTGATCTTTAAAATGCTATATCTTTGTTGTTTTTGAAGATAGTAATTTCAAAGTTTGGTCTTTGTGTATCCCTAGAGGACTTCTACATACTGAGATCCCATATGACATGGGTAACAATAAATAAGGCCAAGCTATTCCACTTTTAAATTTCATTATTCAGATATGGCTTTTTCTGAAATCCTATATAGATTTAAGGTTTGTCTATGAAACTCTTGATAATAGTAGCAAAATCAAGAGTACTATGACTGTCCTCAGTAGAAATATATAATATAAGAAAATATTATAACCACAAATTTAAATATAATTATTAAAAATAATTATATAAAAAAATAAATTTAATTATTATTATAAAAATATAATAATAAAAAAATATAATAATTATAATAAATTATAATTATTCTATTATTGTTATAGTCACTGACAGTTATAACAATAAGAAGTGTAAAGCTCTTAATGAGACAATTACACGTGGAAAATATTAATATTAACCACTTATAAGTAATATAAATATTATTTATAAAAGAATTAAACACACATCGTGTAGAATTCATTCTTATAGAATAAAAATTCTATATAAAAAAACTAATACTAGATAAAAAGAAATATAGAGCTTTAGAGAAAAACTTACTTATAATATTTATTTAATACAACAAGTCAAACAACAACAGTTATTATATTAAATAATAATTATAAGTTAAAAACACGCCAAAAATAAATAATTTTTAAAGATAAAACAACTTTTTATAATAAAAATTAAGATTAAAGAGTTTTTAAGAGGAATTCGTGGATTTTAAAAGATATTTAAGATGATAATTTTATAATATGTAATATATTATTGATTATTACAACAATAATCTGAATTCTATGATTTCAATTATTTAATTTAAAATTAATAAAGAATAAAATAACTTAAGAATTACTTTGAAAATAAGATTTTATAAATAATAAAACTTTACCTGTTTAAATTTCTAATATGATTGGATTGATAATGAATGATGGACAAAAACAGTGATGAAAAGACTCTTTTTATGTCTTCAGAGCAGCTCTCATGATTCATAATGAATATAGAGGGCGTGCTCAGGTCAAAACTGAAAAACCATACTTAAAAAAAAAGTTCTTAACTTAAGGCAACTTGTTTTTAATTCCAATTTAAAGTTACCAGTGTTATTCTTAACTCCATGTAACTTTAATCCTCATTTGAACTAATTATTTTGAGTTTTCAATATAAATAAACTTATTTATATTAAAGTTCATCACATGAACAACTTAAAAATAGAGTTTCAAGAAGAAATCTCTTAAACTCAATTTCTAATTAATTTTTAAAGAAATCATAATTTTCTTTGAGTTTTAATTAAAAGAGTAAAGTTCCAGGCTAATTAACCAAGAAATTCATTTATAAAAGATACTTAAAATTTAATTTATACGTAGATAATATTCAATTGTAAGCTGTGTGAAATTTTGAAGCAAATCTATTAAGAATTGGATTTTTAATGAATTTTTGAAGTTATTGCCATTTTTCCACGTAAAATAGCAATACACACCAAACCTTAAGTTTTGATAAGGTTTTAATGCTTGTAACCTTAAAGGTTTAAGATTATTTAAGCTTTACAAGCTTATTTAAGCTTTGAAAGTTCTTAAAACCTTGAATTCAAGCTTGCATATTGGGATTTACCCTCTTGGAAGCTTGAAATTCCTGTCCAAATTGGGATAAAACCAGTTTAAACCTTAAGGTTGGATCAAAGTCTAATCTTAAAGTTTAAATAAGGTTGAAAATCCTCCAATACAGGTGGAAAACCTCAATTGAATCATTGCAGATCCAAAAAGTTGGGTACCCCAGCTCTATTTGGTCTTTTTCCTTTGTCCCACCTTTTTGTGTGGATTTTTCCCTTTTATTTATTTGAAGCCATACCATGGCTTTAAACCCTTTTAAATTGAGCTCATTCAGGATTTACATTCTGTATGGCAGATCCTTAGCCAATTCAGTAAATATACACCACACCTCAATTTTATCTAAAGTTTTGGTAAGTTTGCATTAACCTTATGCAACTTTAAATTTAAGCTTATTTAAGCTTAAATTTAACAATTTAAAAAAATGTTAGAAAAGTTACATTAGTACTGTGAGATGCTTAAATCTTCTAATAACACAAGAAATAAGTGTTTTTGGGTATAACACCTTATGGATGTACCCTAGGTCATTTTTGGTGTAGAATCCAAAAATGACATAATATTTATAGCTTTGTTTATCCAAAAAAAAGTTATACTTATCTTTTGTTATTTTCTATTTTAAATTCAATTAAAAAGTCTGTTGAAAACAATTTTAACTGTGTATAAAGTTTTTTGTGGCCTTATGGGTATGTTATACATACCTCACAGGCTCACAATAGAGTTCATCTTCTCAATACCTATTCTTCATCAATGTTGATGTGATTACTCCATTTTTAATTGTTTTTGTTATTTTTCTCTATAAATCTTGTTTTCCATGTAACATTTAGAATATTTTTTATTTCTCCTATTTTATTTTGTAAATACAATTGAAATAAGTGGTATTTACATTTTTTGGCGTAAAATTCGTCAAAATTATTATATGAAGTGATAAAATTAGGTAATTTTCTCCTTTCTAAGAATTTCTCTTTGTTATTACTTTTAATAATTCTCTTATTAATATAAATGGAATTTCTATTAATATATAAACTTAATATTAGTAATATTATTGTTATTAATTGTTTTTTATTATTAAAAAACAACTTTGTACACCTTAATTATTTGTTGGTAAAAAAAATAAAAGCTTTAAATATATCAATTATTATATATTAATGTATTTCTTTTTTATTATATTATATTATATTATCATATTTATCTCATAATAAAAGCATTTTACACTACAATAATAATAATTCTTCAGTAGTAAAATTATTCTTTATTTAATTTATTAAATTAATAAGGACATTCATAGTACAATAAATGTAGCATTTGCAATATTTACTTATTTTTTCATGGTCAAACCTTACAGCTGCCAAGCTTCTTCAAGACTGCAAAGGTTCCCAACCATATTTCTTCAAGTTCCTTTCTGGGTCTTGTAGTATTTATATTATTTGAGGCTAGCCATAATTTTGCTTCATGTTTCAAGTCAGGTTGAATTGTCCTATTTCTATCTGAATACTTTTTAAATAGCCTTATTTCCGACTCCAATTCTTCTTTGAATACTTCCTGTACTGGTTGGAGTTTTTTTGATAGCTTTACAGCATGGGTGTCTTCAGAAATTTGAATTGAATAAAAGCTGGTATTTCTTCCATAAATGGTGAAAAAAGCTGATTTCTTAGTTGATGAATGTTCTGCATTATTGTAGGAAAATTCAAGCAGAGGGAGCTAGATGTTCCAATCATTTTGATGACAACTGACATAAATCCAAAGATATTGTTCTATAATCTGATTCACCCTCTCTGTCTGTCCATTTTCTCCAGGGTGAAACACAGTTGAAATATGTCTTGATATCTTCAGCTTCTGACATAATTGGGTCCAGAATTATTAAACAAATAATGAACCACTATCACTAGCAATACTGACTGCAATTCTAGGCTTAGCAAAGACATGACTGATGAATATTTGAGTTAATTCCAAGGAAGTAATTTTTGAATACATGGGAATGAATATTTATATTTTTGAGAATCTGTCCACAACTACTAAAATTGCGTCAAAGTTCATGGACAATGGCAATTGAGTGATAAAGTCCATTGATGGGGAATTCCAAGGACCAGATGGAATCTGACTAGGCCTGAGTAATCCAAACCTCTTATGATGAATGTTCTTGTTTGTTGAATATTTCTGACATTAAGACACATAGTCCTTGATGATTTGACTCATACCAGACCAATAAAAGTCCCTCTTGATAGGCTTGAGGGTCTTCTTATGGCCAGGATGGAAAGCCAACGGGAAGTCATAATGCTTTTGAAGGATATCCAGTTGAAGTTCTTGATTGCTTGGAATAACCACTCTTTCTTTCAATAACTGTAACTTGCCTTGAGGTTCAAGATGATAATTGGGTATTTATTTCCCTCTTGCTAGTTTCTTGAGTATTTCTCTTTTAATCTGCTCAACTCAATCTGAGAAGATTTCTCCTTTGATTGCAAAGAATCTTGGTTCTTAGATTACAGCTTTCTTAATAATTTGATGGAAATTTTAAGTATCCTTGTAAACAAACTCCACCCCCCTCTCTGGTACACATTGTCCCAACGTGACAAGGCATTTGGTAAAGTGGCCAGTCTTGCAGGGTGGTAAGTGATAGTAAAGTGAAACTGAGAGAGGAACTCAGCCCAGTAGGACTGAAGACAAGTAAGGATTTTGGAAGACATGAAGTACTGAAGGAAATAGATGTCTTTCAAGACTTCAAAAAAGTGAGAAAGAGAAGGAAGAAAAGCTCTCCAGTTCTTGAGAGCCCAAACTATTCCAAGGAGCTCCTTGTGATGAATTTCACAGCTGAGTTCAGCCAGGAGGAGCTTGCAACTATCAATTTCAATGAGATTTTTTCCTGAGTCACTAGCCTGACTCAGTACAGCACCCAAGGCATAATCAGAATTGTAAATCTCCACAATAGTTTGTATAGAAGGATTGAAAGGAGAAAGGATAGGGGCAGTGGTGACTTCTTCTTTGAGTAATTGGAGCTGTCTAAGAGCTTCCTCATTGAAGATAAAGGTAGACTCTTTTTCTAAGAAGGGAATTGAGAGCAGTGATTTTTTGGAGTAATTTTTAATGAAACAACAATAGAAGCTGGAAAAGGAAACAAATTGTTGAATGTGAGCCTTGAGGTATATTTTACATACCCAAATAGGCCACAAGTGTATTTAAAATGAATTCTGAACTGTGCATAACCCATAAGTCATGCATATATTCAAAACTCATCATTTTTGATTTCAGAAAAGATGAATACCTTTTTGTGAGAAAGGAAATCCATGGATTTAAGGACAGATTTGGATTCTACAGAAAAAATCACCTGGGGTAGCTCCAAAGATTGAATGAGCTTAAATTAGTTTTATGAGGTGGTAATATGGAAAATACTTTAATACCACATCATCAATCCCACATAAAAGAGTTGTCAAAATACTTGTTTTTTTCAATTTCATGCAAAAGTAATGGGAATGTGAGAAATCTCATGTTACATATACACTAAGAATAGTGTTATGCATGTTTGTGGCACTTATTATTATGGTATTATTACATAAATATTTGACACACCCATTGTGGATATGAGTCTTTCAGCCTGAATTTCTATTTTTGATGCGAAAATAGCTAAGGGGGACAAAATAACACCAAAGAGAGCCAGGGTACCCAACTTCCAAGGCCTCTGAGGCCTGAAGATCTCTAACGCTTTGATAAATGCCGGATCATGGCCCAATCAGTCTATTAAAAACTTTTGGGAACCTAGTTACCAAGTTGAACTCTGATAAAATCATAAGAAAATTGCAAACAAACTGCTATTTTGATGTGACAAGGAGGTAAAGAGCAACTTAGACTGCTGTAACCATGTCAATTCTTAATGATTTTCCATGGATAAAGCTTAAAACAGTAATGAAAGCCCTTTTTGGACTAGTATCCATTTATTTACCTCATAGTAACCTGCCATGCTCTGCTATTTGCAATTCTACATAGTAATCAGGTAAAAACTTCAAAAATTCATTAAAAATACAATTCATTATTTATCCTTCTGAAACATTAATTACCAATATAGAATTGTATCATTCATCAATAAACGAAAAATAATTATTGTTTCATAATTAAAATTAAAAATCTTACTCACAGTTCATTTTTGATGATTCCATGTGAGGCACTGAACTTTCAAAAATTTACAGAAAATACAACCTGGGATGAAATTTCCAATAACATTGATAAATTTGAGAAATAAATGATTATTTTGGAATAAAATAAGATTTAAAGTTGTTACTACTTTTATTCTTAACCATAAATGGGTTGGTAGTCACAAAAAAAGCTTTAATTAAGTAATCTGAAATGACAACAAATGGTGAATTCATTAATCCAAAAGGATTATTGTTTGCTCACTCACTGGTTTCTCAGTTTTCTCCATGAAACCCCTCTAGGAGCTCTTGACAATTTAAAAGAGGCTTCCTCTTGCTGTTTTTTCCAAATCATCTTATTATCCAATTGTATCTTTGTTACCAACAAGTAAGTATCAGTAGATTTTTTCTTAGTTGTTTTATTCTTTCAGGATCAATCAGAAAGACTTGAAATAAAAGAAATCAAATATATATATTTTCAATATTGTTATAAATCGATTTTGATCCCTTAAATCCAAATTTATCCATCAAATCTCTCTACCATATTCTTTTCAAGGTTCAGTGAGTGTTAGTGAGTGGTTTTTTCTTTCTTCAAGAATTATATTTATAATAATCCTTTTTAAAGATAATCAGATATTCAAACAATTCAATTATTTTAATAAAGAAGCTTTATTATTTGATACTTCTTGTAATTTATTCTTGTAGGTAATTACTGCTTACTGTTATAATCACTAGTAGTGTATAGCAAGTAAACGAAATAATCAATTCTTTAATTATTTAATTTTGGTTATAGAAATTTCATTATTATATTCCATAAGAACAGTCATAGTTTGGTTGATTAATAGTTATATTATCAACAATTTCCAAGACACCTCTTTCATTGAAGAGCCTTGATGGTCTTGGGCTGAGGCCAATTGAAGATTTTTTAAAATTTGGAAGGAGCCATCTTGAGGGTGTCAATTGAAATAAAAAAGCCAAGGTATTCAATAATTGAGGCATTCAATACACACTTTGAGGCTTTTCCAGACAAATTATTGCCCCTCAGCCTTTGGAGCACAACAGCCACATATTTGACATGTTCCTCCTCAGTGCTTGAGAAGAACATAATCTCATCCAAATAAACTATGACAAAAATTGTAAGGTTTGACTATGAAACAATAAGTAAAAATTACTACTATTTTACTTATTTTACTATGAATTTCCTTATAATTGAAATAAATAAGATGAAAATAATTATAATAATAAAGAATTATTATAATTATGGCGTAAAAAAGATTATATTATTAATAAAATATAATAGTATAATTTATATTATAAAATATAATATAATAAAATAAATATATTAATATGAAATAATTAATATATTTAAAGGCACTTTATTATTGTTACAAACAAATAATAAAGGTGTAAAAAATTGTTTTTTATTAATAAAAAACAATTAATAAAAATAATATTACCAATATTAAAGCTATAAATTAATATAAATACTATTTATATTAATTAAAGAATTATTAAAATAATAATAAAGAGAAAATTATTATAATAAGAGAAACTTACTTTTAACACTTAATATAATAATTTTGAAATATTTTACGCCAAAAAATATAAATACAACCTTTTCAAATTGTATTCACAATAAAAAATAAAGAAAATTACTAATATTCTTGATTTTTACGTGGAAATGAGTTTTTTAGAGAGATTTTTTAACAAAAACAATTAAATAAATGATTTAATCACATCAAAATAGATGATTACAACAAGGTGGTCTTTGGTCTTTAATAATATAATGGTTTTATTTATAAAGAATAAAGAAAATACCTTTGCTTTAATTGATTTAATGTTTTTGATGCGTCTGAGGGGAAAATAGAGTAAAAAGAGCTCTATTTATAGTAAATACCTCCCTCCTAGAGTCCAACACGCTTCTAGTAGACGTGTACTGATCATATCAACTGGAATTGATCAATATGTTAAGGTTTGGGGATGATTACATCATGATCAAACCATATTGCATCATTATTACACCATGATTTAGAGTTATCACTATAACTCTAAAGTTGATGACATCAGAGGCTTGGCAGAACCCCAAATTTCGTGGATTTTATTAGTTTTAATCATAAACTAATAGTATTCACCAATTTTATCACTAATATGACTGTTAAACTTAGTTTAAGGTTACAGTAGGTGATCATAACTGCTCAATTTAAGCTCAAACTTTGATCTTTAATAACCTTTAAGTTTTACACGGTAAAGAAATTCAGAGAGTGCATTCTGATAGCCTGACATAACCCTATTATGCTTCCAAGAGCCTTTCATCACATCATCAAAACTCTAATTTTGATGATTTTTCTTGTAACTCATCTTTTCTGTCGAAATTCAATATTTTTTTTCAGGGGGTTATACCCTGAATTTAATAATGAAAATTACGTCATTATTCACAAATAAACTAGTAGAATCCAACTGTGTGCTTTATTTTAAGTTTGGACCACTTTCACAACAAAGTGGTCAACAGCTCTGTTGATTTTTATCAATATTTCATCATAGGCTTTAAACTTGTTTATAAATTGTAAAAAAAAGTTCATATCTGTGTTCTTACAGTAATTATGTATTAACTTTATTTTTGGTTCATCACTCTATCTTTTATAGTTTAAGAGATATTAGCTATGATCCTTGAATATATGCGTTGACCAAAAAATTGCATATATTCAGCTTAATTCCTTAAGTATTAACTTTGGAAATTAGCTTATTAATTGTTTTATGTGTGAATATTCATGGGGAATCCAATGGTACAATTCATTTCACATGTTCTTTCATTGGTTCTTGAAATAAATAAGGATTTATGGTTTTTATAAGGTATTGTTCCTTATAACTCATTAAATATTGACTTTACAGATATGCCATAAAAATGGTATATGTGTATTTTACCATGAAGAATCCAATGGTATAATTTATTTTACATGTTGACTCATTGGTTTTTAAGTTAAACCAATTTTTGTACCAATTTATGGTATTTTTGTATTTTTGAAGTAATTAATTTTAATGTATAATTATTCTAAGTACTTTTAGTATAATTATCTTAAAGGTATAATTATTCTGAGTCTTTCTTGTGACCTTATTGGGTATGTGGTAATATCTCAAAGGCTCACAAAAATATTCAATGAATCTTCAAATATATCATTCACAACATTCTGAAATGAAGTACAATCATTGGGTGAGCCCTATGGCCTTAGCAAATACCCATAACTATAATCATTGGTTCTAAAGGCAGTTGAATTTGCATCCCCCCTCTTTAACTGTCAGGAGCTTATAAGCACCACACAAGTCTATCTTGAAGAAGATAGTGGAACCATTGAATAAAGTAAGAATCTGATTCATAGGAGGGACAGGATACCTGTTCTTCCTAGTGATAGCATTCAGTTTTCAGTAGTCAACACACAAACAAAGGCCACCATCCTTTTTCTTAACAAAACGCACAGGTGCTCTTATTAGAGAGGACCTTGGCCTGATGAAACCCTTCTCTACATCCTCTGAGATGTAGGCCCTTAGTGCTTCTGATTCTTGATTTGATAGGGAGTAGATAACACCAACTGGTGGTAGAAAACACTTCAGTTTGATATGATGATCACAGGCATGGTGTGGAGGAAGTTTCTCTTCTCTCACCTTGTATAATCCATAAAAGCACTGGTGATAAGCAGGAGGTATTACCTTCAGCATAGTTTCAATTTCCTCTTTCTCTTCCTCTTCATCCCCCTGCTCCTCCAGGGATGCATGGAGGGCTAAAGGAGGAAGATCCGTATAACCTTGAAAGAGATGAAGTGATGATATAGCAACATCTTCTCCAATGTCTTTTATCTCTTTGAAGACTTCATATCTGGATGTAAGTAATTATTGAGAGGGCATGATGGAAGGAATATAGAAAGAAGAAGGAAGTGAAGGTGTCTTATGTTAACCAACCAGAGAAACACTGTTGAAAGCAGTTTAAAAGTCATGACTATTAGAAGAATTAATACTGCTAGAATCCTTATGACTCAAATCATAGGTTATCCATCCATTTTTCCATCAATAATTGGATTAAAATGGTAAAGGAAATTATAGCCCAATATTAGGTCTTCTCCCTTTGGTGAATCTATGATAAAAAAATCCCATTAAAACTTGGGAAAGAAGGCAATTCAACAACCCACTTGGTATAATGAGTGAGGAAAAAGATGTGGATTCATTGGAATCTTTCCATTGAGCTCTGACATAGTCAATCAGTACTTGAGAACAAAATTCTTTGCAATAAAAGAGTTTTTAGCCCCAGAATTAATGACAATATTACAAAAAATATCAGAGACAGAAGAAAAAATGAGAAATTTTAAACATTTCTTGACACTAGTATTCAGATTTCACAATTGTACTCTTGAAGGAAATAAGTGAGAGCCATTGAACAAATCATTATTCATGCTCAGGCTTTTCTCTGCTTGTTAGGGAAGCTTCTTGATGACCCTGGCCTATTGTGAGGCCTCTTGTAGCATTTTTAAATTGGTTTCTTTCCACCACAATAAGTGCATAAACCTTCTTCAATCCTCCTCTCCTTTTCATAATCAATTGTTTTATTTTCATCATTGAGGAGAGAAGCATTAAGCTTATCCTTTCAAGCTTAAAATGTTTTTCCCCTTCTTGCTCTTATTTTGATGATGCTTCTTGGAAAATGAATATTGCAGAAGCCTTGAATTTTTAGATCCAGTAACTGGAGGCTTCTTCACTTGATGCCTGCCCTTTTCCTTCTTCCTCTCATGGTACCTTGTATCTAATTACAAAGTAATTTCCATTCATTCTTGAATAGTATCAATGTTACCAGGGTGAGAAGCCAAAAGCTTCAAAATTCCTGATGCCAATCCTCTTCTATAAACAGGAATATAAGCCCTTTCCCCCAATCTCCAATTATTTCAATTGGGCTTCTGATATACAAAATGTACAAGGATAAATGACTACTTTCCTTCATCCTAATATTTTCCAGCCCTTTTTAAGCTTTCCAAAATTCATTTGGATCACCAAACAGAGTGAATAACTGAATTTCAAACAACTTCCAGCTATTGAGGAGGTACAATGGGTTTTCAGTGGATATATTTGAGAGATATGGTTCAATCCATTTTCCAGTTCTACCTGTGAGAAACAAAGTTGTGTAAAGAACCTTCTTCCTGTAAGAGAAGAATTTTTCTGGGTCATTATGAAAATGTTTTTGACAGGATTGGATAAATCCTCTTAGTTTATATCTTTGAGTACCATCAAAAGAAACAGGCACCTTCATTGATGGAGTCTTCATTGCTGGGGCCCTTGGATTGTCCCTGGGTGCAACTGCTTTAGTGAGTTGTTTCATGAATTGAGTCTTCTTCTCCATCATCCTGAGAAAATTTGGTTTAGCTTTAGAGAACAGAGTTTGATTAGAAAGGTGTAGATTTTGAGTTTCAAAAGGCTCAGGGGCAGCTTCCAAGGCAGCTGCTACTTCAGTTTCTTCAGAATCTTTCTCTTTCATAGACCCCTCCCCCTATTCTGCTTCTAGGCCCTTGATGAATGCTTGGATAGCCACCCAATAATCCAAAGAATGATCTTGATCTTATTGAATTCACACCTACTATTATGGAGCATGCTTCTCTTTCCATTGGTGGTCCTCTGTCCAGATTTTCACCAATTTGATGAACTGATGGTGTTTGGTAAAGAGGAGCCCTTGCTGTAGGAGTATGGATAGATTGATGTATTTGAGATCTTGTATTCTTGGCTGGAGGGCTATTCTGAACTGGAATTATTGAATAAAAAGAAAAATGAAAACATAATGATACTTTGAGAACAACAAATGAGGTTTGACCAATTAAGATAACATGAAATGAGAGTCTTGAGGAACTTGAGTAATCAATCACCAGTATTGAGGAGGAATCAATGAGAACAAATCTTGAGGAATGAAAATTACAAAGCTGAATTCTTTTCAATAAAATCAGACTTCTTGAAGAGTTGAAAATCTATTTCAATTAGTCAATCAATCAAGACAATCAATTATCACGTCAATGCAAAATCAATAGCTGTCATATCTTCAAATAAATTCAAGTTCTTGGGGTATCAAATAAGTAAATCAATATCTTTATGAGTCAAAATCAGATCAATCAATCAATTCAATTCTTGAAATCAATAAATGACTCTTGAGGAATTCAACAGTAAATTAAAATCAATCCAATCCAACAAAATCTTGAATCTGAATCAATTATCCTTATGAATACCAATCAATATAAACCACATAAACCTGAATCAAAAAAAGTAAAAAAATGAAAACATTCCAGGAATTAGGATAGAAAGAAAGGGTCAGAAGAATTAAGAAATAAAAAAGAGTCAATCCTCATATTAGTGGAATGAATGAGATTAAAATTGAAGAGAAATCATAAGTTCATAAAGAGATCCTAGTTGATGAAATGCAGAAATGAATTTGGACATAATTAAAAGAAAGGAGAAATTGTGATTTACTTAATAGGATGTAAAAGGGGATCTTTGAAGTGAAGAGGGAATGGCACCCCATTAACTGGGACTCCCTTATGGGGTGCTCAAGGATTGGAATATGAGGGAGTACACTTAAGAGTTTGAAAAAGATAAGATTGCTCATAGAATGAATATAAGAAAAGTAGAAAGAAAGAGGATAAGAGTGAGAATAAAAGAGCCAACCACAAACAAGTTCAAGTCCACTGTTTCAACATCTCAGAAAGAAGGAGAGGGTTAATAAGGATAGGGCCATCACAACTCCACTTAATAGGTGAGGGTAATATGCAAAGACTAACTTAATACCAACAAATATAATATTCATAAGATAATAAATCAACTATAGTAATTAGCTGGGGAAAAGTCCCCAGGTGAAGAAGGAGGGCTGGTATTTCTGAGAATCCACTAGCCCTGATGCAAAGAGTGATTTTTATTGAGAGGAATCTTGATTGGAATTTATTTGGATGATACAGGCCCTGTAATGATGCCCAGGGTCTGTACAGAAGGTGTGGTGGGACTTGGTGATGACACAGTCCCAGATTAATGAAACTAATGCTCTATTGAGTTAGCACAGTCTGTATGAGTAATACAAGGCTGTATTGGAGATTCCAGACTGTATTGGGCTTTTGAAGGGAGTTGTTGAAGCTAGATGCTGATTTGTGCTACTGATCTGCTAATCTGGTTGGTATGATTAAAGGTAGGACTGCATACCATTGTTCCCTAATTTTGGCTTTGAAACCCTCACCCCCTTAGGACAAAAGAAGTTTGAAAGGTCCCACTGTCCATGCCCTATAGACTGCGGAGCGTGATTGACAGTCCATGGGCTGTAGAGGCCAAAGTGTCACAGGGGCTCTTCGAAGTGAAGAGGGCCTGGCACTCAGTAAACTGGGACTCACTTATGGAGGGCTCAAAGATATGGTAAGAAGGAATACACTGAAGAGTGTTAAAGATAAATTGCTAAAAGAATAAATATAAGAAAAGCAGCAACAAGAAATAAGAGTAAAAAATAGAAGAGCCAACCACAAACAAGTCCAAGTCCACTGTTTCAACCTGGCAGAATGGAAAGAGAAGGGTTAATAAGGATATGGCCACCCAACTCATACTGTACAGGCGAAGAGAGAAAAGGCAAAGACTAACTTAAAATTAAATAATTATAATACCCAATTATAAGGATAAGAATAATTATAAAATAATAAATAAACTAAATTAATTAACTGGGGAAAAGTCCCCAGGTGGGAGAAAGAGGGGCTGGTATATGTGAGAATCACCAGCCCTGATCCAGAGGAAGAATTTTCATGAGAATAATTGATGATTGAATTGAGTCTGGCCAATACAGGTCCTGTACAGCTGTATAGAACCTGTACAAGAGGTGTGGTGTATTTGAGTGATCATACAGTTCCATACTGGTGTATTGAGACTGTATTGGGTGAATCCAACCTGTACAGGTATTGACAGGCTGTATTGATGTACCAAGCTGTATGCATGTTTCAGAATGAAGATTGCTGAAACTGAATGCTGATGCAGATACTGAATTTGTGAGCCTTTGAGATATGACCACATACCCAATAAGGTCACAAAAAAGATTAATAATAATTATACCTTTAATATAATTATATTAGAATAATTATACTTTGAAAATAATTACTTAAATATACAAAAAATACCATAAATTGGTACAAAAATTGGTTTAACTCAAAATCCAATGAATCAACATGTAAAATAAATTATACCATTGGATTCCCCATGGAAAAATACACATACACCATTTTTATGGCATATCTGTAAAGTCAATATTTAAGGAATTTTAAGGTAAAATACCTTATAAAAACCATGACACCTTATTTATCTCAAGAACTAATGAAACAACATGTGAAATAAATTGTACCAGTGGATTCCCCATGAAACTCCACACATAAAACAATTAATAAGCTAATTCCCAAAGTTAATACTTAAAGAATTATCCTGAATATATGCACTTTTTTGGTCAACGCATATATTCAAGGATCATAGCTAATATCTCCTAAAATATACATGATAGAATGATGAACCAAAAATTAAGTTACCACGTAATTACTGTAAGAACACAGATATGAACTTTATTTTACAAGTTATAAACAAGGTTAAAACCTATGATGAAATATTGATAAAAATCAACAGAGCTGTTGACCACTTTGTTGTGAAAGTGCTCCAAACTTAAAAAAAAGTACACAGTTGGATTCTACTAGTTCATTCGTGAAGAAGGATGTAATTTTTATTATTAAATTCAGGGTATAACCCCCTGAAATCAAGGTTTGAAGTTTAAAATGTTGAATTTCGACAGAAAAGATGAGTTACAAGAAAAATCATCAAAATTAGAGTTTTGATGATGTAATGAAAGGCTCTTGGCAGCATAATAAGGTTATGTCAGGCTATCAGAATTCACTCTCTGAATTGCTGTAGCGTGTAAATCTTAAAAGTTATTGAGGATCAAAGTTTGAGCTTAATTTGAGCAGTTATGATCACATACTGTAACCTTAATTTAAGTTTAACAGTCTTAAGAGTGATAAAATTGGTGAATACTATTAGTTTATGATTAAAACTAATAAAATCCACGAAATTTGGGGTTCTGCCAAGCCTCTGATGTCATCAAACTTAGAGTTATAGTGATAGCTCTAAATAAGGTGTAATAATGATGTAATATGGTTTGATCATGATGTAATCACCCTCAAACCTTAAAATATTGATCAATTCCAATGGATATGATCAGTACACGTCTACTAGAAGCCTGTTGGACTCTAGGAGGGAGGTATTTACTATAAATAGAGCTCTTTTTACTCTATTTACCCCTCAGACGCATCAAAAACATTAAATCAATTAAATCAAGGGTAAATTCTTTATTCTTTATATATAAAACTGTTATATTATTAAAGACCAAAGACCACCTTGCTATAATCATCTATTTTGATGTGATTAAATCATTTATTTAATTGTTTTTGTTAAAAATCTCTCTAAAAAACTCATTTCCACGTAAAATCAAGAAATTTAGTAATTTTCTTTATTTTTTATTGTAAATACAATTTGAAAAAGTTGTATTATATTCTTTTGGCGTAAAATATCTCAAAATTATTATTTTAAGTGTTAAAAGTAGGTTATTTCATCTTATTATAATAATTTCTCTCTTATTATTACTCTTAATAATTCTTAATCAATATAAATAGTATTTATATTAATATATAACTTTAATATTAGTAATATTATTGTTATTAATTGTTTTTTATTTATAAAAAACAGTTTTTTACGCCTTTATTATTTGTTGGTAACAATAATAAAGAGCTTTATAATATATTAATTATTTTATATTAATATATTATTTATAATATTATAATTTCATATAATATTAATTTATATTATTATATTTATTTAATAATATAATATTTTTACGCCATAATAATAATATTTCTTTATTATTATTATTATTTTAATCTTATTTACTTTAATTATAAGGACATTCAGAGTACAATAAGTAATAAATTAGTAATTTTTTACTTATTGTTTCATAGTCAAACCTTACATTTGGGGGCCTGGCCGTGATATTTACTTAAAAGACCTTTACAAAGATTCTATTTGGGTTTATCCAATAATAAATTATATTTATAATCATAAAATTATATAATAATTTTATATTTTATTGATTTTAAAAGCTATTGAGGCATTTGGAAAGCAATTGTACTGTCTTACACGTGGTTTTTCACATCCTTAGACTTGCAAAAACTTTCTTTGAGTGATTCTAGTGATTAAAAGAGATATTTTATAAATTAAAAATAATTTTTATTATAATTTAATTTTATAAGAATCATATTCATTTTTTATTTTATTCTTTAAAAATAAAAATAAAAATATATATATAAAATATTAAAAAATATTAAAAACCAATAAAAAGGTTATTTTTATTCATTTTTATTCATTTCTTTAATTATTTCACTTTTTTTAAAGATATAAAAGCAATTTCTACGTGGAAAATTGCCATATCTTGCCAAAAATAACACTTCTTATAAAAAGACTTATATTTATTTGTCTTTTTTAGTGTTTGAAGATAACCCAACAGAAGACAACCAAGCTACTGTTGAGAGATTGGTGGAAGAAACTTGTCAAAGTTCTCCAACACCAGTTATCACCAAAAGAAAGAAAGCTAAGAAATTAGACTTTCCAGGACCCACCATTCAAGACTCTGAAGGTGAGCACCTCTTTTTTAAATTGCCATAAAAGAATTTTATTCTAAAATACTTTTATTCTTTCTTATTCTTTAATTATGACTACCAGAAGAGGTTCCCAATACTCCATCCAATCAGATGGAGCTGGACTCAGAAGTAGAATTGATCCCTCAAAAGGGAAAAGAAAGGGCAATATCCCCAGTGGAACAGAATCCACACAAGGAAGTGCCTTATCCCAAAGGCAAGTCCCAGAAATGCCCATGATATCTGAGCCTGAATTGGAACTAAGTATGAGTAACTCAAACAGGTACAAATCACATTCAGAGGGCTCAAATAGACATCTACATGAGCCAGTACAAGCAGTATTGCACAGTGTACAAGGACAAAGACTGGGAAATGCTGCCTCAAATACACCAAGGAGTGATGAACTCATGGCACATCCTGAAAAAGTTCCTCAAAGAGGAGGAGATAGTGAAATACTCCAATGGATGGAATCCACTGTCATCCAAACCTCAAATCAAAAAAATCAAGGATTATCATGCCAAAAAGAGGGAGGCAACCAAGGAAGAAGCCCCAGTAGCTTCTACCAGCAAGCCTCAAGCCAACCCACTTCCCCAAGAAGGGAAGAAGAACAAGAAAAAGCATTGGAGGAAACCATATTCCCCAAGCTACAGGATCCCAAGAATCCAAAAGGATGCCATGGACAATGTTTTCAATATGGCCAGAACCTTGATGGAATTCAAGGACAAGGAAGAGCAAAGAATGAGACAACCTCATTTCCCAAAGAAATAACCTTGTCCAAAGATGTTGTAAATACTTTAACAGAAATTAAAAATAGTATATTACCTCTAAAAGAAATTAAAGATAGTTTATTATCACTAAAAGAAATAAATAACAATTTATCTTCTTTAACAAAAATTGTTGTGCAAAACAAGAAAGAAATTGACAACATTAAGTTTATTGTTGAAAATAATAAACCAAAGAATCTAATTGACAATACTCAAAAATTAATACAAGGACAACAAGAATTGTATAAATACATAAAAGATATCAAAGATAAAACTTTGACAATCAATTATGATGTGAGTATTGATAATCTTACAGAAAAATTAAATAAATTAAGTATTTCTATAGAAAAATTTGAAGAAAAAACTTCATCACACCAAAAATTACTTTTGGACCATGTGGAAAAAAGTGATGAAGCAAGAATGCATCTGAAAGATGATATTCAGAGTGAAATAAGGCTTATTACTGAAAAAATGGATAAAATTAATGAGGCTAATTTAAATATGCCAAAGTTATCAACACCATTTTCTCATATAAGAAGCCCTGTTAAAACAAAAGAGGAATTGTCAAATCCCTTCATAACAGACTTGAGTCACCAAGATAATAACCAAGTCTTAATGAAGGAAGCACCTCAATTAAAAGAATGGCCAACATTCACAGGAGAAGGTGAATATGACCACATGTCATTTATTAAAACAATTGACATGTTACAAGAAGACTATGCCATACCAGATGAATTAATCACTGCAAGATTACATTCATTGTTTGAGAAATCTGCAAAAAGATGGTATTATGGCATAAGACAAACAAATGGTAAAAATACCTGGTCTTGGTGGAAACAAGAAATAATCACCAAGTGGGCAAATGATGCATGGAGGTATAAGATAGAAAATGCATTTGAAAACTCTTTCTTTGACCCAGAGAAAGATAAACCTCTAACTTGGTTCTTAAAACAAGTTGAAAGGCTTAATGCACTGTACCCAGAAATGTCACAGAAGATGGTGCACATGAAAATACTTAAAAAATGTGGAGGGGAACTAGAACATGCCCTAAGAAGCAGGTGTATAGAACCATGCTCCACAGAAGAGTATATAAATGCACTAGAAGATATAGTGACAAGAACAAAAATTGGCAGGACTTGGAAAAGATTGGACATTAAAAGCCCAAACAAACCATTTATCAAGAAAGATAAATCAAAAGAATCCTTTAAACCCAATACATCCAACAACAATGAGCAAAGAAAGTGCCATAAATGTGGAGGTATTGGACACTTAGCCAATAATTGCCTTAAAAAAGCAAAGATTAATGAAATTGTGGAAACAGAAAACCACAATGACAAAGAAGAGGAATCTGACTCTGAAAAAGAGACAGAAGAGTCAGAGAGCTCTGAAAGTGATGAAATCAATATAATTAATGCACAAATTAATAATATTGATATAATTTATGAAGTACTAGATGTTAACTCAAACTTGCCACAAGTTGGAACATCTGACACAAATCTGACAAACATACAAGATGCCAAAATGTATAGAACCAAACCTGCAAGAGGAATGGGATATACAGCTGGAAAATCAAGTATTAGTATTGTTATGGTTGATAACCAAGAAGGAAAGGTTAACTTGGATACAGTAGCATATTGCACTTGTGTTGGCAAAAGTTATTTAAAAACCATTGTCTCAGACTGGCAAGAAAAACTTATGCCAATACAAGGTGTCAAATTTAGTAGTGCAAGTGAGAGCATGAAGCCCCTTGGAATAATTGATTGAACACTAATTTTTCCTCATCCCTCACAATGTGTCAGAATTAAAGTGGAGTTTGTAGTAATGGACAACTGTACTAGTAATCATTTCATACTTGGGAATGACTACTTATCAATCTATGGTATAGATATCTCCAACCAAAAGGATAGATATTTTACCATAGGAGATAACAAAAGACAAAAGTTTGGATTCTTAAATAACAAAAAACAAATCACAGTTATTAAGAATGAAGAAAAAATTCCAGAAAAGGAACTTTTTATATCTGAACAACTCAAAGAGGCAGAATTCAATCAAGAATTAACAGAAAAAATGAAAGAAAAATTGATTGACCTCTTATTTAAGTATAAAAATGCCTTTGCAACTGACAAAGAGCCACTAGGTGCCATAATTGGACATGAAGTGGATATAATTCTTAATGTAGAAAAACCTTACCCACCTTTATTAAGAAGACCTGCTTATCCAGCCAGTCCAAGAGCTAGAGAAGCCCTAGAGGTGCACATTAAAGAATTAATGGACCTTGGAGTATTAAGAAAGGTTGGACATAATGAACAAGTAGAAGTTACTACACCTGTCATTATAACTTGGAATAATGGAAAACCAAGGATGGTAGGAGACTTCAGAGCCCTGAATACCTATACCATTCCAGACAGATATCCAATACCCAGAATCCATGAGACATTGACCCAATTGTCACAAGCTAAGTTCATCACAGCTATGGATGCTCTTAAGGGTTTTCATCAAAATGTCTTAACAGACAATGCCAAGAAACTACTAAGAATAATAGTCCATTGTGGAATTTTTGAATACTTAAGAATGCCATTTGGGATAAAAAATGCACCTTCCCATTATCAAAGAATGATGAATACCATATTTCCTGAAGAATTATCAGAAGGATGGTTAATTATCTACATTGATGATATCATAGTTTGCTCAGAAACTTGGGAAAATCACCTGACAAGACTAGTAAGGGTACTACAGAAAACAGTCTAAGTAAATATGAAAATTTCCTTGAAAAAGTGTCATTTTGCATATAGTGAATTAAAAGCACTAGGACATGTGGTATCTGGACTTAGTCTAGGCATAGACAAAAATAAAGTAGCAGCAGTACTACTTAAACCAATGCCTCAAACTAAAAAAGAAATGCAATCATTTCTAGGATTTGCTGGTTACTATAGACAGCATATAAAGGACTTTGCAAAGATTGCTAAATCCTTGTACAAGCTATGTGACCAACAAACAGTCTATGAGATGACAGAAGAAAGAGTCAAGGCATATGAAGAATTGAAAAATTCTTTAACAAATGCCCCATTTCTTCTAATGCCAGATTGGAAACTACCTTTCAAGCTGTACATTGATGCTTGTGGAGAAGGACTAGGTGCTGCACTTCACCAAACACAAATTATCAATGATAAACCAGTGGAAGGACCAATTTGTTTCATTTCAAGGCAAATAAAGCCAACAGAAGCAAGGTATGGAGCAAGCCAAATGGAATGCTTATGCCTAGTGTGGGCTTTAGAAAAACTGCATTATTATTTGGATGGCACAGTATTTGATGTAATCACAGACTGTAATGTTGTGAAATCACTATTAAATATGAAGACTCCAAATAGACATATGCTGAGATGGCAAATTGCTATCCAAGAATATAGAGGAAATATGACTATTGTTCATAAATCTGGAAATATTCATAAAAATGCAGATGGTCTTAGCAGATGGGCTCTAGCAAATACCCCTGACAATCCAGCATGGGTACGACAAGAAGAGCATCATATAGAAGGAATATGTGTTACAGACATTGGCACAGAATTCTTTAACCAAGTTAAAGAAAGCTATAAGACAGACAAAAATTGCCATATCTTAAGCCAACTTCTAATGAAAGACTGCAAAGATCCATCACTTTCATCAAAACTAGATGAAATATGGAAAAAGGCATATGATGAAGGAAGATTCCACCTCCTTGATGGAATCCTTTACCATAGAACAAAACACACATGTGTTATGGCCTTAACAGACAGAACACTAATAAACACTATTTTACATAAGTGTCATGATAGTGTTGCATCTGGACATCTCTCAGAAGATAGGACACTAGAGAGGGTGAAAACCTGCTCTTGGTGGCCAAATTGGAAGAAAGATGTTGCAGAGTACTGCCAAACCTGTGACAGATGCCAAAAAGCCAACAGAGCCACAGGAAAGAAATTTGGAATGATGATCCAAATCCAAGAACCAAAATCCCCATGGGAAATAGTTCATATGGATTGGGTAACAGCCTTACCTCCAGGAGGAGACAGGAGTTATAATGCTTGCCTAGTGTTAGTGGACAGGTACAGTAAAACTCCAATGTTCTTACCATGTCACAAAGATGACACAGCTACGGATACAGCCATAATGATATGGAATAAAGTCATTAGCCATACAGGCTTATTCCAAAATATTATAAGTGACAGAGACCCAAAGTTCACTTCAGCATTATGGACAAACCTCCATAACTTGTTTGGGACAAAGTTATCATTCTCAACAGCTTATCATCCTCAAACTGATGGTCTAGCAGAAAGAATGATACAGACCCTAGAGGATATGATCAGAAGATTCTGTGCTTATGGGCTAGAATTCAAAGATTCTGATGGTTTTACCCATGATTGGTGTACACTAATACCAGCACTTGAACTGGCATATAAGACATCAATCCATTCTTCTACTGGCAAAACACCAGCAATGCTAGAGAAAGGTTGGAATCCAAGACTTCCTTATGATACCCTCAAAAAGGACTTAGTGGATATACATCCAACAGCAAGCAGTTTCAAGATAATGCTTGACAAAGCAAGACACCATGCAAACAGATGCATGCAAGATTCTTTTAAATATGCAAAAGATAGATGGGATAAAAGTCATAAGCCACCTGACTTCAAAATAGGGGACTTAGTTTTAGTATCAACCCTTAATTTCAATAACATAAAAGGCCCAAAGAAATTGAAAGATTCCTTTGCAGGACCATTTATGATAAAAGCACTTCATGGACCCAATGCTGTGCAATTAGAACTCACAGGTGAACTAATGAACAAACACCCAACTTTCCCTGTAAGTCTGATAAAACCTTACAGTTCAAGTGATAAGGAATTATTTCCACTAAGAAATAAACCCCCACTTGAAATTCCCCCCTTGGAGGAAGGAGAGGAAAAGAAAATAGTAAAAGTCCTTAAAGAAAGAAGGACAAGAAACAAAAAAGAAAGGGAATACCTTGTAAGGTATAGAAATTCAACTCAAGAAGATGAATGGCTACTTGAGAAAGATATAACAAATGCTGATAAATTACTAAGAAGGTTCAGACATGAAAGAAAACCTGAAAAAGAAAAAGGTAAGCATTATTGAGCTTCAAGACTAACAAAGTCTATTGAAGAGGTAGGACAGTGGATGATACCCTAATCACATATATCAGATTGTGGTACAATCTTTTTTGGTGGTAGGGAATGTGAGCCTTTGAGATATGACCACATACCCAATAAGGTCACAAAAAAGATTAATAATAATTATACCTTTAATATAATTATATTAGAATAATTATACTTTGAAAATAATTACTTAAATATACAAAAAATACCATAAATTGGTACAAAAATTGGTTTAACTCAAAAACCAATGAATCAACATGTAAAATAAATTATACCATTGGATTCCCCATGGAAAAATACACATATACCATTTTTATGGCATATCTGTAAAGTCAATATTTAAGGAATTATAAGGTAAAATACCTTATAAAAACCATAAAACCTTATTTATCTCAAGAACTAATGAAACAACATGTGAAATAAATTGTACCAGTGGATTCCCCATGAAACTCCACACATAAAACAATTAATAAGCTAATTCCCAAAGTTAATACTTAAAGAATTATCCTGAATATATGCACTTTTTTGGTCAACGCATATATTCAAGGATCATAGCTAATATCTCCTAAAATATACATGATAGAATGATAAACCAAAAATTAAGTTACCACGTAATTACTGTAAGAACACAGATATGAACTTTATTTTACAAGTTATAAACAAGGTTAAAACCTATGATGAAATATTGATAAAAATCAACAGAGCTGTTGACCACTTTGTTGTGAAAGTGCTCCAAACTTAAAAAAAAGTACACAGTTGGATTCTACTAGTTCATTCGTGAAGAATGATGTAATTTTTATTATTAAATTCAGGGTATAACCCCCTGAAATCAAGGTTTGAAGTTTAAAATGTTGAATTTCAACAGAAAAGATGAGTTACAAGAAAAATCATCAAAATTAGAGTTTTGATGATGTAATGAAAAGCTCTTGGCAGCATAATAAGGTTATGTAAGGCTATCAGAATTCACTCTCTGAATTGCTGTAGCGTGTAAATCTTAAAAGTTATTGAGGATCAAAGTTTGAGCTTAACTTGAGCAGTTATGATCACATACTGTAACCTTAATTTAAGTTTAACAGTCTTAAGAGTGATAAAATTGGTGAATACTATTAGTTTATGATTAAAACTAATAAAATCCACGAAATTTGGGGTTCTGCCAAGCCTCTGATGTCATCAAACTTAGAGTTATAGTGATAACTCTAAATAATGGTGTAATAATGATGTAATATGGTTTGATCATGATGTAATCACCCTCAAACCTTAAAATATTGATCAATTCCAGTGGATATGATCAGTACACGTCTACTAGAAGCCTGTTGGACTCTAGGAGGGAGGTATTTACTATAAATAGAGCTCTTTTTACTCTATTTACCCCTCAGACGCATCAAAAACATTAAATCAATTAAATCAAAGGTAAATTCTTTATTCTTTATATATAAAACTGTTATATTATTAAATACCAAAGACCACCTTGCTATAATCATCTATTTTGACGTGATTAAATCATTTATTTAATTGTTTTTGTTAAAAATCTCTCTAAAAAACTCATTTCCACATAAAATCAAGAAATTTAGTAATTTTCTTTATTTTTTATTGTAAATACAATTTGAAAAAGTTGTATTATATTCTTTTGGCGTAAAATCTCTCAAAATTATTATTTTAAGTGTTAAAAGTAGGTTATTTCATCTTATTATAATAATTTCTCTCTTATTATTACTCTTAATAATTCTTAATTAATATAAATAGTATTTATATTAATATATAACTTTAATATTAGTAATATTATTGTTATTAATTGTTTTTTATTTATAAAAAACAGTTTTTTACGCCTTTATTATTTGTTGGTAACAATAATAAAGAGCTTTATAATATATCAATTAATTTATATTAATATATTATTTATAATATTATAATTTCATATAATATTAATTTATATTATTATATTTATTTAATAATATAATATTTTTACGCCATAATAATAATATTTCTTTATTATTATTATTATTTTAATCTTATTTACTTTAATTATAAGGACATTCAGAGTACAATAAGTAATAAATTAGTAATTTTTTACTTATTGTTTCATAGTCAAACCTTACAGAATTTGCTGATTCGGGGTGTTTGAGTGGGTGTATGAATGAATACCCTTACCCCTGATGGATGGTTGTTACACATAGAGGGCCTAAATGTGACAAAGCCCACTAATCAAAGTGGGTGGTTCAGAGGCCCTGGAGATGGCCTAAGGTCCAAGGATTCTTTGAAGGTAACCAGACCCCCGCAGGACCTAATTCAGTGGCATTGGCATGGGGTTTGGTGAGGTGGAATTGGCCAAGAAGGCCAATGAATCTGGATATTGCCAGGAAAAGTGGGTGTTCCGCAAAGGCCATTCCACACCACCAGTGGCAAATTGGCCATCAATTGGTTCAGGCCAGAATTGCCAAAAACACCAATTGGGGGTTTCTTTCCCATGGTTGTGACATTAGTTTATATACATGATGATAGAATAATCCTGAATGGACATCTTCTTAATTGGATTAGAACCACAAAATATAACTAGGGAGACTAAATATATCTAGAACAAGAATATTGGAATTCCATATATGAATTTACTCATGGTACCAGATCCTGTGACATGAATAATTCTTTTACTATTATCTGAGAAACTCAAGCAAAGTGTTGGTGACACCACTTTTTTCACAAAAAGAGCACAAGATAGCTTTCCAAAGATGGCAAGGCAAAGAAAAGTTGAATTAGTTCCTTTTACATATATTTCATTTCTTCTTAATTGATATGATCCTTTTGAGAAGCTATTATAATACACCAAAAATCAACAAAAATTTATTTGATGACACAAAAAACTGAAAAAGCCTTGTAGAATTTCAATTCAGGCACATATTTGGCTCTAGAGCTTAATTTGAATAAATGGAACCATATGAATGTAGGATAAGTCAAAGGACGCTATGGTAGAAACTAAGGGCTTGAATGCAACATATTCTGCCATATTTGTGCAACTTTTAAAAAGTTTTAAGTGCTGAAAATAAGAAATTTCAATATTAATTTCATTATTTGTGAAGAGGCTCCACAACGTATTGTAAGAAATGTTTAAGATTGGAGAAATGCACATTGAGTAAGATCGCATTTGTTAGCTATTAATGATTATTATAATGTTGAGGAATTTTCAATTGAGGTCTTGTACAACACATGTATCAAAGAAATCCTGGGATTAACGCAGTTGTAAAGCTTTACTGGCTTAACCAAGACTCTCAGGTTTAGGCAGGACAAAGCAATAAACCACTTTCGTTGGGCAACTATCCATTTAGCCATACGTTTGTTGTTTCATCTGTAACACCCAAAAGGTCTACGTGAAGATTCTCTTTCTATTGGGTAGTTCTTGGTTAGCTTCTCTTTCAATAATCATGATCTCATGCGAAATGAATCATTTTAATTGGTCAGAGAACACAAAGGCGAGGATGTTTACAGAAAAGAGAAAGGAAAAAAAGGCTTCTAATGGTCAGAATCGACTAATCTACGCCTAATTTGTTTGGGTCCATTCCAACATTGACAAGAGAGCCTTATGTTTATTACAGATACCGACATAGTTTTGGTGCCAGGAAGTCTTTGTGCAACATCAGCCTTGCAAATGGTTGGTCAAATGACTTAAAAGCTTTCTCTCCGTGCTGGTAGTTTGGCTTCCCTTCTAGCATTGAAGAAAGACATAAAAGGCCTGCTCCCTCCGCTTTCAACTCTTTTCTCAGTCCCATAACCCCGAGCCCTACTCTTTTCTTATTTTTTCTGTAAACAAAAAAGTCACTTCGGCCGCTTCTTTTCTCCTCCTTAGATATTTCTATAAAATTATCAGCTCTTCTCATTGATTCTCTTTGATGAAAGGCCATAATTGAACTTCCAAATATCATGGGTCTTTTTTAAATTAAAACGTGATTATAAAGCATCTTTTCCTGGAGAGCATGCAACATCCAAATTATTTACTCATTTATGTTTCAATTCATTGTGTCATTTTTCTGCAATCTATTTTGCTTTCTGAGAAAGCAGAAAGATCCTATTTTCAACACCTTCAATAATAAAAGGTACTTTCAACGACTATGATATTTCTACATATAATAAAAACGATGTTAGGCTGACTTGTAGTGTGTTCCTCTTTTATCATGACAAATTTCGCTCTTATGGTCTTAGTGATTTATTCAAATCATGCCCTTTATATTGGGCTAAGATCGACTATCTATTACCATTGATGATCATTTTCAATTACGTTTACTCCGCCTCATGATTTCAGAGTAATTGCTTTGATGCTTCAGGTACGTTTTTTGCATAGAAAAATGAAACTGCTGATTAAAGCTGTTTATCTGTTCTGGTTTTGGATTCGGTTATTGTCACTTCTTTTAGGCATGACCTTAACCATTCCTTATATGTTAGGCCAAGGTTATCGCATTCTTTACGACACCAACAAAGCTTCCGACTCAAGATGGATATCATTTTCTTTGCGAATCACTTGAGTTCTGATTTTCTCGGACCGCAACAAGGCCGTCCTCATTATACCGGACAAAACCTGACTCTATCATCAAGACAGTGTCAAGTTTTCTTTTCCTAAAGATATACTATTCAAAGGATCAATTCCCTAAGATTGTGAATAGAGAAATCCTGGGCAGAATTGTCATTTCTCTCAAAACTCAACACATTGAGGTCAACTAAAGTCAGTCCCCAAAATTAAAGGTTCTGAGGTTTGAGGTAAACAGATTTTTTCTTGCTTTCAATAGAGATCCTCTGACAGATCTTTAATCCTTTAATCTTTTTGTTTCTTAGTTGGGTGATGGAAGATCAAGCCATGCCCTACATATTGGGCCGAGGCGATCGATCTTTTGGCACTTTTATTGAATCACAAGGGGGATTGACATTGCATGGTTCGTTCAATAGTCTCATCCAACAAGGAAACGCTTGATGAATCGTTGACACATTATTCTTGTTTAGTTTCTGAGTTTGCCATCTAGCCACGCTCTTGATTTTGGGGTCAACCGCGCATGTTTTCTGAACTAAGAGCATTGACCACGTAGAATATTATCAGTACGTGGTCGAAACGCGGAGATCTGAACATGAAAACATGGCGAAGCCGACTCCCTCTTATTGGGTCAATTTCGGTTCGTTTGTGAGATCGGTCCTCCTAAGTTTGCGTTGATTTCCTTCCATGCATAGTGCAAAATATCGAATCACTGAGTGAGAGGGTGAGATGTTGAGTCAAAGAGACAATATTCTGATTTATGGCAAGCCTTCAAACTCATTTCGATCATTTCAAGAACATTTAAGCAAGTTACAGTCATTTCTTATTTCAAAGTAGTTATTCGAAGAGAGTCGACTTCAATAGTCATTCATATATCAAGATGACTGGAGTAAGCGGGTTGTATCCCATATCAGACATATATCGTGATTTTTAATTTTTGTACCTGTGAGAGAAAGCTCTTTATTGGCTTTTATTTCCCTCGTAACCTGCTTCAGCTTTCATAGCACGCCTATTTGCGAATGAAAACAGGTTAGAAAAAAGAAAAATTCAAAAGGTTTTTTGATAGATTAAGCATTCACTGGTTACAACCTGTGAATGAGGTATTCTTGTCGTGTACTTTGATCGTCGAAACCGATCCAAGTATGACATGAATACGATATTTGATTGTGATGATATTTTTGTAGGATATAATGCAGCACTATTTCTTGTGAGTTATTATTTTGATAGGCCAAAATCAGCTGTATCAACTAATAATTTGATTTTTCCTTTGGTTAAATAATAGACAGATGGTCACACCGGCATAGAGATATGGTGCTCTGCCTTTGGTGTGGAATACGCAAGGACGTTTGATTTGCAGGTCAAAGATTTAGAGTCGCTCACAGATTCCTTTCGGACTAGCCTGACTGCCGCTAATTTGTGAGCATGAATAGTAGTACGAAGGCGTGAGTTGAATAAATTGGGATGAGACTTGCGAAGAGCACCACTGCGAAGAAGATCAAAATTTAATTTTCGAGCGGAGTTGGCGCGTAAATTTTATAACCCTAGTGGCGCGTTTGGACCCAGTCAAAAGTAGAACTGCAACATTTGTTCAAGATAGCGTAAGACTTCATCATCAGCATCAAGATGGCCAATGTTAAGCTAGAATTTCAGATAAAGCCTTGAGTTTGTAAGATGAGATGGCTTCAAGGCAAAATTTCGAAAGCAACGCTAGGGAATCAGAATACGAAGCACTGCGATCAAGTCTTGACGATTCGCTTGAGGCAGCGGATAAGCAAATGCCAAGATGAGCACTGCCGTCAAAATGTCCACATCTTGCCTTTGGAGACGCCTTATGAGGGGATCCCTGGATGATCATTGTATCAAACGTTTATTCATGAGAAATAAGAATAGCGAGAAATCTCTGAGCACTCAAGTTCGACACAACAAAACATGAGTGCCGTCGGGAGCAACTAGATGATGAGCCCTTTTTAACGAAGAAAATGTCGTTCTTAAGACTTCAACCTTTGCCAATCCATCATTTCTATTTATATTCATGGCCTAAACGGACTTACCTCACTAAACAAGTCATTAGCATCTATTTATTTTGGGTATTGTTGCTCAAAATCGTGTAACCTATGGCGAACTAAGCAGCACATTTCTCTGTCTAGGTCTCTGTTTGATGAAAGGATGAAATCATGAAGCTGCTGGGTTTAGACTCACATCAATTGCTGAAGTGAGCTCCTGATGTTAGAGTGATAAACTAAACGATAGTATTTCATAAGTTAAGTGCCACAACTGAGCTACAAGAATTTGAGAAAAGTACCTAAACGGTGGGCAGCAAGAGGTTCTAATAATAATAAACAACGGGACGTGTACAACAGCGTTTTTGGTAGATCAACGATAGCTAAGAACGATTAATGGAGTGTTAATAAAAACGTGTGTGTTGTGCAGAGATGAGTCACTGTACCTACATCAGCTTCAGGGTATGAAATGAGAAAATATAAAAAGAGAAAAGAAAGGACAACGATGGAAAGACGAAAAAGAGAGAGTGAAAGAAGTTTTAGGAAGAAAAGAGAGTGAACGGAAGAGGAAAGAGGAGAGAGAGAGTGAAGATGGTTTAAAAGAAAAGGAAAAGAACGAAGTGTTTTTAAGAAAGAGAAGGAAGGAGCGAAGGAGGAAAAAGTCCAGGATGCTCCAGAAAAAGAAGGAAAGAGAGACGGTTAAATATTGGAGAAAGATCAGCTGAGGAGGTGTTTTATGTTGTTGATTATGCGCAGAGATCTGCGCTTTTTAGTGGTTCTTGCCGATCTTGTAGATCGGTGGTACAACGTACAGGTTTGCCACTAGGAGAGAGATACTAGATCTGACTTAGTCAAGATCTTTATTTTCAACACCTGAGTCAATCTGAGAATCAAATGAAGTTTTTGACTCTTGTGCCAACTTGGCCCACAAACACTGGTCCGCCAGCAATAGTTGGAGCACCATAAAAATGCTTTTTCAATCCTCAAAGCCATCACAATGTGTTCCCTGGTGATCCTCACTTGCCTATTTGTCATAACATCAAATATCCTTAGCTTTCAAGGAATCCATATCACAACTGCTCCCTAATCTCAGTCGAAGTGATCTTGTTTGTTTCTCTTGTGGCCTGAAACACTAATTTTACTTGAACGCAGTTTAAAAGAAAAGAGATGCTATTATCGCCTTGGATGCAGCTATCAATTTTGGTTTAACCTTTTGTATGCTTTCAGTAATTTTTTGCAATATCTATGTCCAATCCCCTTCAGGAATTGCCAGAATATAACCCATTTTTCACTAATTAAGGTGCTTGAGAGCACCTTCAATAAAAATATTGCAATGTAATCATCAATACAATCTTGATATCATTGAAATATTAATATTTCATAGATCTTATACAGAAGGTACTTTCAATATCTAATTTAAATTATTTTTATTGATTTTCCTCAGCCAAAGTGCTTTTCTAGTTTTACCAATATCTGATACATGATCTGAAAGCACTTTCAACTTAAAAACAATTCAAAGAAGATCATCAGTAAAAACTGTATACTTTAATTAATCTCATCATATTCCACTTAAGGAAACCTTCAATATATTGCTTGTTTGTCAAAATATAAGAATTTTGATGTTGATGGAGAATATGACATTATTGATATATTTTGAAAAGAAGATACTATTCCAGAAAGGATACAGTGGAAGCGGAAAAGCTATTCTGAAACCTAGAATGTGTGACAACCAGATTTTGTGAACTCATCAAAATAAGTATGCACTGGAAAAAAACCAGTGCAAAATGATCTCATTCATAAAAAATTGCATTTTCAACCAAAATTTGAATTTGTTTTTTACTTCCAATTTATGAAATACATCTCTGATCAATTATTGCAATCTCAAAAAAGAAATGCTCTTCAAATTCTTCTCAGTTCACATTTTTGGAATTGTGTTCAAAAAAAGATAAAAATTTTGTTAAAATATGTTCAACAGTAAGAATTCCCTAAGCCCATTTAAATGTACAAGAGGTGGAAGAAAGCCTTGGGGTAAATTAAGGAATTTGCACATAATTTTTGAAATCCAAACAAGGTTCTTTTTCTTGTATAGCCTCATTTTTTATCAACTACTGTAGAATAGAAATCATACTCATAATCAAGAGAGCTTAAAAATCAATTATTTAGAAATTCTACAATCTTTTCATCAACAATGTGTTTCAGTCAATTAAATTTCTGAATCATTATTTCAATAAGACTTATGTGTCATGAAGCCTCAATATTGATTTCAGTTATTAAAATATCCATCTAGAGTGATCTGGGGAGTTTTTGAACTGATTCATTGATTGAATACCAAAATTGTCAGGGTGAGTCTATGTAGTAGCTTAAAAATAGTAAATACAAGCTAGCACTATGACTGTGACACACAAAAAATAAATAATAAATGAAATCTTCAGGTCCTACTGCTATGTGGTAACAGTGGTGATGAGTCTATTGAGGACCTGGGTTGCAATGCTCTAATATCTTTGACTGTAAAGAAACACTACAATAATTAATTATTTTAATTATATCAATATAATCCTAAGAGTACTACTGGTATAAGACAGTTTTACTACGTAAGGATGTTAATTCATGATAAGATGAGTCTTTTCCAGTGAGGAAAGACCTGCTTTTATCTCCTCTGAGGACTGTGAGAGACTGGTAGGCTCTTCACACGTCTACAGAGTGAAAATTTTCACTCTGGAGGCTGGGTTGTGGTTCTGTACCATCAATTCTGACGTCAGCATAGTCAGAATTGTGGTTTTTGGACCACAAATGATCATTCTGGATCAATACAGGGTGAAAAACTCTTCACAGGCCACGTCAGCACCATTGTGACGTGTCCAGAGTGTCTGGATGACTAATATTAGTCATTTTGGGCGGGTTTAAGCTTTAAACAACCATTATTTTAAGTATCAAGCCAGTACTGGTTGGTACAGGTTTGGTACAGACCAGTATTGGTCAAAATACTTCCAACCAAGATATCTTGGTCATTTTTTGAGATATCAAGAATCCAAGAGCACAGAATTGAAGGGCTTAATGAGCTCTTCAATTTGGTATGCTTCATGTTTACCCTTCTTTCAAATAGCAAAAGTTATAAGGGTTTTAAGTTTTTGGATGTATTTTTGTACATCAGTATGAGGCTTCAAAAACTTCCATGCCAGATATCTTCTTCAATTTGGAATATATCTGTATTCTGATGATACAGTTTTGTAGGGCTTGATTAGCTCTACAGTTTGGTATATCACACTGTACAGTTGTATGAGTGTATACCAAAGATACAGGGGTTTGTTTACTTTCTTGTTTTCAGAATATCTGTATTTCTGGTTGTTAAACCTTTGAACCAAGATCCCTCAGTCAATTTAAGAGATAAAGAGGTCTAATGTATCTCAAATTAAAGCTCTTGTTTATATCTTTAATTTGGTTATACTTTTGTACAGTTTTGTACAAGCCCTCTTTGACTTTCAGGGGGGTCTTGGTTTTGAAATAAAGGTCATATGGTATCTCCAGTTGTAGTGGTGTTACAACAACATGGATGATATCATTGTGTAGCTCTCTATGTGAGCTTTAATAAAAATACCATTCTGGTATATAATAACTTAAATATGCATAAGTTAGATGAGAGGTGAAAATAAGGGTTTTGCTTATTTGGTCTTATCATTGATAGGGCATATCTTTGTCCTTTCTTATTATATTTGAGGAGGTTTCCTCTTCATAACTTACTTGTATTGGCTATATTTGTCCAATACTCCTCATACCATTACTTATGGTATGTTGGATGTCATGCTGGTGCTCTGTTTTGAGTCACAGGCTGACATACCCTCCCTCCAAAAAAGGCTCATCATTGATGAGACTCTTTTGTCCTCATGGAGGCTCTTGATCCTTTCAAAAAGGAATCTTTATCTGAATCATCCAGCGTTACCCATTGGTCTTTTTCTGGTGGTTTATTCCTTCTCTCTGTTAAATAATCCCTATTGGAATATCTTTTTATTTGATTGGGGTTGTCAGTTTCAAAGTAAAATTTTCTTTGTTTGTCTTGCCCAACTATCAAGTAACTCTCTAGGTAATTATGTATGCTTATGCCATAGATTCTATGGTACTCTGTACCCATTAAAAATCCATCAAACTTAGCATTTTCAAGTACCACAAATTCAATGTGTAATCTGAGGTTTCCCATTTTGTGTGGTATTATAATTATTTTTTGGATTATTCCAAGTGACTTCATTTTGCCTGCAGCACTTTTAAAGCTTCTTGCTTTTCTAAAAAGCATCTCTGCATTCCACATTGGAAAGTGTCTGTCCAAGTATTCTTTGGCTACCACTGAGCAATTTGCTCCTGTGTCAAAAATCAAAGGATTCTTTTTATTTTCAATGTACACATCAAGCTTTGATTTTGCTCCATGAATAAAGGCCATACCAGTTTTGGGTACTTCCAAATACTCTTTAGCATCAATGGTTCTGCCACTTCTGTCTTCACCTTTTTTGGGTTGAATGAGTTCTGGTTTCAAAGAGTTTCCTAGGACTGATTCTGTTTTCTCATCCTCATACTCTAATAAATATTGTTCAATAGGCTCTGATCCACTATCTGAATCCTGTCTTAGCCCATTTCCCATTCTGTCAGAGTCAGATTTGTACTCCATGTGTTCTTCTACTGACTCTTCCTCTATTGCAAATATTTTCTTTTTTCCCTTGGGACAATTATTTGCATAGTGGTCAGGTGATCCACAGTTATGGCATGTGTTCCTTCTCCTTGGTGCTTCTTCACCATTAGTAGGTTTGAGGTCCTTTTCCATGAGTATCTTTGGTTTTTCTCTGCTATCATGTGACCTATAGGGTGAACTACTGCCAATTGATGTCTTTTTTCTGACATCTTGTATGACATTTGCTATGTCATCAATGCTGCTTATTTTGCTGCATCTGCACTTTACTGCATGTTCTAAGTCTCCTGGAAGTTTTGTCAGAATCTTATGATTTCTCATCTCTATTGTCATGTTTGGATCAATGGATTTGAGTCTTTTGGTTTGTTTAAGACACCATTCATAAGGGTCTTTTCCTGTAGAGTATCTGTCACTCTCAAAAGAGATGGTTTTTTGCCAAATCCAAGTACCATTGCTGTACTTTTGTATTATTTGGTTTCTCCACCATGGCCAGCTTTTCCTACCATGTATCTCTTTCATTTCAGTGTACCATATATTTGCATGGCCTCTGAATGCAGTGTTGAGTCTTGTGGTGATCCAGTAGTCTGGTATCTTTGGTACATCAACAAAAAGTCCATTAATATAATCAATAAGCTCCATATGATCATATTCTCCAATTCCTGAGAATTTAGGCCAATTTACCACATCAGGTAATTGCTTCAATGCTTGTTTCTCAGAGTAACTGAGGTTCTCACCATCTTGGTAAATAGACTCAGACCTTAACTTTGGATCCTGGGATTCAGGAGCTTGGTTTTCTGATTCTTCCTCTTTTACTTTGGTGATTGGTTTATCCTCTTGAGTTGTTTGAGGGAAGAAATTATCTTCTTTTTCCTCCTTTTTATAGAGAAAATCCACTTCTTTTTCCAGGATTTCCTGTTGAGATTGGATATTTCTTAAATCTCTTCTCACAGCTTGTTGTTCCTCTAGTATTGAGTTCAACTGTCTGTTTTTAGTTTCAAATTCTGCCCAAATTCTGGATAGATTTGTGTTCAAGTCTTCTATGACTGTTGCTTGGAAGGAATTTTCTTCCTTGAGTGTTTTCATTTCTGAAGTCACTTCTTGAACATGATCATATGTCCAATCCATGAATTTACCCATGTTGGACCATATGAAACTACTACCTCTGGAATCTGTGGTTTCAAATTTTTGAGGGGGTATTTTATCATCAATAGGCTTAAGCTGAGGATCAATTGATTCTGAGCTAACACTATTGGTAGGTACAGTGTCTTTTAGGATTTGTGTTCCTCTTGGACTAATTTTATTCATTGTTTCATCAAAGGATCTGATTCTATCTTCTCCTTCCTGAAAGAATTCTTGTTCTCTACTAGGGCTCCATTTCCTCTGCTGGAAACCACCAGGGATGACTGGAGAGTCCTGGAAATATTGTCCTTTAGATTTAAAGTCCTGTAGCTGTTGGACTGATGTGGGAAAGATGGCATTTCTTCTTCCATGCCTTGGTGTTCCTGAATCAGATTGGGCTCTTCCATATGCCAAGAATTCTCTATGGCTTGGATTTCTGTTTGATTCCCTCTGATTCAAGTCTCTTCTGAGAGTATGAAATGGCTGTTGAGATTCCAACTTTTCATTTCTTCCAGAATCTTTTGGCAAGTAATAAGATTTACTTATACTTTTTGCCTCATTATTCCAATTTCCTCCCATGATACTCCCATGGTTAAGGTTTTGCTGTCCATACTCCATGTGAAAAAGTCTTTTAGGAGTACATGAATATGAGTTATTTTCCCTGCATCTGTCCAATTTTTTGTTGGACTGGGCTGAATTTGGTTTGGGGTGGGACTTTGAGCAGGAGTTTCCTGATAATAAGTCCTTTGTTGGTTATTTGATCCAGAAGGGGGTGGCCTTCTCCCTCTGTTTCTTCTTTGCCTGATTTCTGGCTGATTTCTTGGGTATCCAAGATCTCTGAGAAATGGAGTTGTCATGTTAAAAAATGACAAAAGACAAAAATTCTGTATTTTCCAAGGTTTCTTTACCTTTAAAAGGCCCTTGGACTGATTTCTGCTTTATACTCTTTGACAATTTGCTTGGGAGTTGGTACTGCCTCCTTGTCTTTGAGGCTGGTACAGATGAATTTCACTGTGATTTTGTCTCAAATGGAATGTATTTTTTCCACTTTGAAAGAAAATGGAGAAGGTTTTGTAATTCAATTTGAATAAACAAAATTTCCAATTCCTTACTGTTATTTCTTCTGAGTTTGGTTTACAATAAATATTATGATTTAAATTAATTTTACACAATTTGTTAAAAATTAATTATACTTTCTATTTAAATATACTATTTGTATATAAAAATAAGTTTGAGAAGTTAATAATAATTACTTATTATTATCAATTTTCGTGGTAAATTGATAATAATGACTTATTATTATTAAGATTTTTTTTTTGATTATTTATCAAAAAAAAGAAATTTTAATCAATTTTTCCTCAACTTGAGTAAAAAAAAGATCTTCTTCAATAATATTCAATTTGAATATTAAAGAATTGAAATAATAAAATTATTATTTCAATATTTATTGTTGATTTACAATAAATATTATTATTTAAATTAATTTTTACACAATTTGGTAAAAAATAATGTTTTCTTATTTAAATATACTGTTTGTATATAAAAATAACTTTGGAGAATTAATAATAATTATTTATTATTATTAATTTTCGTGAAAATTGCAATATAAAGCTTTGAAGAGTATAAATACTCAAAAATAAAATAAAATATATTATTTAATATATTTTGATAAAATATAATATATAAAAAATATATATTATATTCTTATGATATAAGAGATGAAAATTAGTTTAAAAATGAAAAAAAACTCGAAATTGTACTTACTTTTATAGTAAAAAACCTTCAAAAATAGTGAAAATGATCCAAAAATTGCCAAAATAGGTCCAGAATAGGTTAAAACAACGGCCAGGCCCCCAAAATGTCAGGGTGAGTCTATGTAGTAGCTTAAAAATAGTAAATACAAGCTAGCACTATGACTGTGACACACAAAAAATAAATAATAAATGAAATCTTCAGGTCCTACTGCTATGTGGTAACAGTGGTGATGAGTCTATTGAGGACCTGGGTTGCAATGCTCTAATATCTTTGACTGTAAAGAAACACTACAATAATTAATTATTTTAATTATATCAATATAATCCTAAGAGTACTACTGGTATAAGACAGTTTTACTACGTAAGGATGTTAATTCATGATAAGATGAGTCTTTTCCAGTGAGGAAAGACCTGCTTTTATCTCCTCTGAGGACTGTGAGAGACTGGTAGGCTCTTCACACGTCTACAGAGTGAAAATTTTCACTCTGGAGGCTGGGTTGTGGTTCTGTACCATCAATTCTGACGTCAGCATAGTCAGAATTGTGGTTTTTGGACCACAAATGATCATTCTGGATCAATACAGGGTGAAAAAACTCTTCACAGGCCACGTCAGCACCATTGTGACGTGTCCAGAGTGTCTGGATGACTAATATTAGTCATTTTGGGCGGGTTTAAGCTTTAAACAACCATTATTTTAAGTATCAAGCCAGTACTGGTTGGTACAGGTTTGGTACAGACCAGTATTGGTCAAAATACTTCCAACCAAGATATCTTGGTCATTTTTTGAGATATCAAGAATCCAAGAGCACAGAATTGAAGGGCTTAATGAGCTCTTCAATTTGGTATGCTTCATATTTACCCTCCTTCCAGTAGCAAAAGTTATAAGGGTTTTAAGTTTTTGGATGTATTTTTGTACATCAGTATGAGGCTTCAAAAACTTCCATGCCAGATATCTTCTTCAATTTGGAATATATCTGTATTCTGATGATACAGTTTTGTAGGGCTTGATTAGCTCTACAGTTTGGTATATCACACTGTACAGTTGTATGAGTGTATACCAAAGATACAGGGGTTTGTTTACTTTCTTGTTTTCAGAATATCTGTATTTCTGGTTATTAAACCTTTGAACCAAGATCCCTCAGTCAATTTAAGAGATAAAGAGGTCTAATGTATCTCAAATTAAAGCTCTTGTTTATATCTTTAATTTGGTTATACTTTTGTACAGTTTTGTACAAGCCCTCTTTGACTTTCAGGGGGGTCTTGGTTTTGAAATAAAGGTCATATGGTATCTCCAGTTGTAGTGGTGTTACAACAACATGGATGATATCATTGTGTAGCTCTCTATGTGAGCTTTAATAAAAATACCATTCTGGTATATAATAACTTAAATATGCATAAGTTAGATGAGAGGTGAAAATAAGGGTTTTGCTTATTTGGTCTTATCATTGATAGGGCATATCTTTGTCCTTTCTTATTATATTTGAGGAGGTTTCCTCTTCATAACTTACTTGTATTGGCTATATTTGTCCAATACTCCTCATACCATTACTTATGGTATGTTGGATGTCATGCTGGTGCTCTGTTTTGAGTCACAGGCTGACAAAAATCAGCTTTTCAGCCTATGACTTAAAACTAGAGCACAAGCATGACACCAAAATCTCATAAAGCAATGGTAGAGCAAAAATATCCACTCCAGGTTAATTAATGGAGACAAAAAGAATCATAGAGGGCATCAAATTGAAGAGGATAGTTACCTCTTTCCAAAGATGCAACTCCAATGACTATAGGATAAGGAATGACATATTGATCCTAGCTCAAAACAAGAACTGACCATAGGCCTTAGTCTTCACCTATCATATACAATTCCAGACAAAAGGTAGTACCCAATCAAATGGATTTTGAAATTGAAGCTCCCAATTTCAAAGAACATAATCAGTAAAAATGTTCTACTTCTTCAATTCATCTCATCATATTTCAATTAAGGAAGCATTGAATAGATTGCCTTTTTGTCAAAATATAAACATTCTGGTGTTGATACAGAATATTAAATTATTGATATATTTTGAAAATATAAAATGTTTTGAGAAAGGACACAGTGGAAGCTGAAAACATATTCTGAAAGCTAGAATGTGTGACAACCAGATTTTGTGAATTCATCAAAATATGTATGCGCTCAAAAAAACACAGAATATAATAAAAAACCAGATCAAAATGATCTTATTCATAAAAAATTGCATTTTCAACCAAAATGCGAACTTGCTTTTGACTTCCAACTTATTAAATACATTTCCTGAATCTCTATAAATTTATTTGTTACACTCCCAAAAGGAAAACTGACAGCCCCTTCTGGAGTATAACTAATATTTCTTCTCTTCCTTGGATAAATATTCAGCTTGATCAATTATTGCAATCTCAAAAGAGGAATTCTATTCAAATTCTTCTCAATTCTAATTTTTGGAAAGGTGTTCAAAAAAAGAAAAAAATGTAATTAAAGTATGTTCAACAGTCAAAATTAATTAAGCCCATTTCAATTTACAAGAGGTGGAAGAAAGCCTTTTGGTAAATTAAGTGCTTTGCACATATTTTTTTAAATATAAACAAGGTTCTTTTTCTTGGAGAACCTCATGTTTTATCAACTAATAGGGAATGGAAATCATATTCATAATCAAGAGATATAAAGAATAAATTATTGTCAAATTTTGCAATCTTTTCATCAACAATGTGTTTCAGTCAAGTCAATTTCTGCATCATTGTCTAGAAAAGAATTATTTAAAATGAAGGCACAATATTGTTTCCATTTCTTGAAATTTTCATCCAAAATTATCTGGAAATTTTTTGAACTGATTCATTTATTGAGTAAAAATCAGCTTGTCAGCCTGTGTTTTAAAACTAGAGCACAGCCATGACACCAAAATATTATAAACCAATGGTATAGCAAAAATATCCACTCAAGCTTAATGGAGGCAAAAAGACTCACAAAGGGAATGTAACTGAAGAGGAAAGTCACCTCTTTTCAAATATGCAACTCCCATAACCATAGGAGAAGAAATTTCAGATTTATCCCAAATCAAAACAAGAACTGAGCATAAACCTTTGTCTTCACCTATCATCTACAATTCCAGAAAAAGGGGAGTACCCCATCAAATGGGTGTTCAAATTAAAGCTCCCAATCAGGGTTAACCAATGGTACTAGGAAAACTGAACCACCATCCAAGATACAGAGGTTATGGCTAAAAATAAGGCAGATAAGGGTGAACAAAATTTTAAACTCTGATATACCCTCTACAGTTCTATTGTGAGATACCTAAAGTGGGGTCTCTTCTAAAATCACAATAAGGGCTTGCTTATGGTCCTATAATTTCTTCATAATTCATCTATATCAAAAGTTCTTGAGAGAACAAGCTCAATACAGGATTCATAACAAATCCTTAAATTGATAATGGAATTTGAAATTGGTATACCTTTTCCACATTACATGGTAGCTGTACCAAATGAGTAATAATTGTGTAGACCTCCTCAAGTTATAGAAAATGAGCCACTTTTTAGCTTTCCATCTTGGAAAACTGGCACAGATATCCAGGTCTCAACTTTATAATTTCACACTAGCCAGTATGAGAGCTTATTGCAGGACAGCTATCCATATGATTCAATTGCATGTAGTTTATCCTTTAATTCCTCATAAAACTACAAGGAAGAGTCATACTGTGAGCTTGCAAGCATGTCAACCTTTACCTGCTATACAGACTTCAATTAATTTCTTTTTATTTTCTTTCAATATTTTGTATAAATTTCAAATGATTAAATTCATGTTATTTTAATATTAATTAAATCTTGTTTCTATGACTTATTACTTATTGTGTAATATTATATGTTCCTACTATTTAGTTCATTTTGTTTTTATATTTGCTCCTGTTACCATAACAAATCACTCTTCATTCAAATATAATGATTTTACATTATTTTTATTTCAAATTTGTAAATACAATACTTGAAGTGGATTAATTTTCCTTGTATTAATCCTCAGAGCTCTTACCAAAATTTCTTTTTTACAACTAAAATTACTTACATTAAATTTCAAAGAATATTAGCATTCTGAAAAACCTACTGCTGAAGACTAAATTCCAAGAGTAATTCATTTTAAACACTTGTAATGCATCTATAGTTCAATTTAATATTATTCCACTTTTAATTAGTTTATCAAAATCCTAGTATTTAGTCTGGAAGCCACAAAAGAGGCACCAGTTAACACATACAGGAATGTTGTGTGCAGTTCCTGACATGGAAGACGCACCAGAACACACCTTTAAAATTCATTGGTGAGGTTAGATCTTGTATAGGGTATAAATGGCAGCTTGTGGTTCTCAATCCACATTTCCACACAATATCAGTCTGCTTATAGTGTATAAAATCACAACCCAGCCCCAATTATATTCTTAGAGGAATTCTAATATACCCAAAAGACCACAAACAATCAAATTAAGATGTAATTGTAAATAAATAAATGTATTTTCATTTTTAAAACAAAAACTATAATATAAATATAAAATTCTTATACAAAACTAAAATTACATTAAAATTTAAAAATCTGAAAATAAAATTTTACGTGGAAAATGAATTAAAAATAAATTTTCACCAAAAATATTAAATTGAAAATCTTTTTGGAAAAAAAGTTAATAAAAATTATTTTAACCTTTTTTCAAAAATATCAAGTTATAAAAATTCTTTAACCATTGGATTCCTCATAAAACAACAGGTGGGGTCACCTCTGAGTGAAAGTTTTGTAACTCAACTCTAAATAAGCTTAAGTTTGGTTATAGTATTTTCTGTATGAAAATATGAAGATTCTCAAAGCCTTAATTTAATTGACACCACATGTGCAGTTAACCATCAATTTTTTGTGTTGAAATTTAGGTGTGGTTTTTAGTTTAAAAGCTATGAGGGATTGAAGTATTTTCAATTGAGATGTCAAAATGTGTGCATGTATTACATAAGTTTACTTGGAGTAACGTGTGTGAAGTCAATAATTACAGTTGTGTAATTTAAATCTTTAATTGAGTTACATATGTAAAATTATAGTATAGTACAAGATGAGAAATTAAAGAAAAAATAAATTGAAAAAGTTAATTTTTCAGGGGCAAAGGAATCTTGGCTCCAAGGGTTCCAGAATCCCTCACATTCCTTGCTCAAAGGCATTTTATATCAAAATTCACTCAAACTTTGCTCAATTTTGGCCTTGAATAGAGTCACAGACCCTGTGACTCAATTTATGATGATGTTTTGATATGAACCAGGGCAGTCTTAACTTTTTCCAAGAGGGTAAAACTACCCTTAATTCAAAAAAATGTTCATAAAAACAGTTTTAGCTGTCTTTGAGCTCTCATAAACACATTATGACATGTTTCAAAGGCCTGAAACCAGGTATTACTATAGCAATGGCTGATTGAAGGGACTAAAATGGCTTAAAATAGCAAAAGATGGCTAATACCAGCCCTTTTTTAGTCTCAAGCAGGGTTCAATGATGCCATAATTGGCTTTTCTGGTTTCAGAGTGTTTTCCACAACTGATTTGAGTAAATCCTATTTTTGAAGTGAGAAAATTGGTGGGTATAAAGGAATTTCTTCTTTCCCCCACTTTCCTCTACATGTTGGAATGTTTTCCTATTATAATTAGTTAAAACACCCTTAAACCAACCAATGAAAGATTCCAACCACCATTTTTTGACATTGTAAACATATTAAAGATGTTAAGGAATTATGATAATCATTTATTGTAAGCTCTTATAATCATTTTAACCCTTGAACCACTCCAAAAGTGGATTAAAGAATGTCTCATCACTGTTAACTTTGTCACTTTATTTTCAAATTCACTCTCTTCATTTTTGGGTAATTTTTCTCTTTAAGTTATTGTCAAAGTCTCTTTTATTATGTTAATTTCTTGAATTCCTTTTCTAAATGAATTCCAATTGGAATTTCTCTTGAAGAAATTTCATTTGTAGGCTCAAATGTCTCTTTCAAAGTATTTGTCACAGGGGCTCTGGGACAGAAACCAAGAGTGGCCTGGCACTCAGGAATCAAGAACCCACTTGGAAGGTTCCAAAAGGATAAAAGAGATAAAGCAAAATGAATTTCTTTAAGAAGAATAAGAGTAAGAATAAGGACAAGTATGTCAAAGATAAGAAAGAGTAAGTGAAGCCAATGGCCAGGAAAATAAGGAAGCCAAAAGCCAAGAAGCCAACCAAGTTAATCCCCAATTAACTGTTTCAACCTGCCAGAAAAGGAAATGTAATTAGTAAAGGATATGACCACCAATATCCACTCACAGGAAAAGAAGAAAGGTGCAAATGACTGACTTAAAAATATCAGTATTTACTTTAATAAATGAAAATAAAATAAAGATAAAAATAAATTCACTATATTAATGAACTGGGGAAAAAGTCCCCAGGTGATGAAGGGTGGCCAGTATATGTGAAAAGCTGAAGGGCTGATCCTGGAAGGTGAGTCACCGGCTGTATTTTCTGAATTGGGCCAATACAGTTCTGGCCATCTTGAAAACTGAACTGTGGGAATGAATCGGTCCAATTGGGCCAAGGCCATACAGGATACTTGAGTATTACCTGTATGGAACAATTGAATTGTCTAAGGGATTCTGAAGTACTTGCTGCCTTGACAACTGATTGAAATGATGTAATACCCCTGAGAAATGCCCCTTTTGAATAATCCTGGATTGAACTGCCAACCCAACTCCTGCAGGACCAGGTGGTTGGGGTCTGTCACAGGGGCTCTTGGACAGAAATGCAAGAGTGGCCTGGCACTCACCAATCAGGGAACTCACTTGGAAGACTCCAAAGAATAAAGAAGATAAAAATAAAAGAATAAATTCCTCTAGAAATATGCAGGTAAAAAGATGAGATGCAATGAGAGGAAAGAGAAGCCAAATGGCCAAAGAGCCAACCAAGTAAGTCCTTAAACACTGTTTCAACCTGCCAAAATGAACAATGGAATTAGTAAGGATATGACCACGAAATATCCATTGACAGGCAAAGAAAGAAAAAATAGAAAAGGTGCTAAATGACTGACTTGATAATATCAGTATTCACTTAACAAAAATGATAAGATAAAATCAAAATATATTAATTAAGTGGGGAAAAACCCCCCAGGGTGGAAAGGGTAGCCGGTATATGTGAAAAGCTGGGAGCTTGAGTTCTTCAGGCTGAAAACTGATCTGTATTTATTGTTTTGGGAATTGATACAGCTGGCTAATATTGAAATTGAATTGGGTTGAATGAATTTCCCATGCTTGAAAATGAAATACAGTTCTTGATGGATCAATACTGTATTGAAATGAATTTGGTTGCCAACACCAATTGAGTGGAGCTTTGACACTTGAAAATTGAATGAATGAATGAATGAACTTCCTCTTGAATACCTTGAGAATGGTTGAACAGTATTGCCTTGGAGGAATACTGTGAATGGAATTATCCAATGACGTCTTGATGGTGTGATTGGTCTTTGACGCTGAAACACTTGCTCTTGAGCCTTGATGAGTCCTCTGAATGGTTGGGTGCCTTGATGATGTGATGATATGTTGGAATTTTTAAATGACCAGTTGATATTTCCACTATTGAATTTCTGTTGAAAAATGATGCATAATGATATATAACATCATTTCTGGCATATTGGCTCATTGGAAAGAAGATTACATCCAAAGGTCTTGAGATGGAAAGACAGACGGGAAAAGATGGATGTGATGGCTTCAGAGCTTGGAAAAGTGTTTCTGGGTCCTTTGGGGTTTTTGGTTACTTTTGGGTTCTGAGCCAAAAACTGGCCCAAAGGGCAGGAAAGTGTCTTTTGGACACTTTGTGTCAAAGTGTGCAAAAATGCGCAAATGCGCAAAGTGTGCAAAAATGTGCAAAAGTGCGCAAAAATTGCGCAAATGGCCAAAAACAGCCATTTGGGCCATTTCCCCTGGTTTTGAGGGAAATGACCAGGAATTCCCATTTGGGCATAAATTGCCGCTATGGCTTCTGGATTGAGGTGAAGGGCCACGAAGGCCCCAAAAGACAAATGGCCATAAATGGTCCACAAGATGATGACGTGGCCATATTGGCCACTGGTGAAGGATATGGCCAATTGGACATAAAAGGACTGTGGCTTGATATTCCATACAGAGATCCAAGGATGGAATTGCCATGGTTGTGAAAGTACCCCCCACCTTAAAATGGTGAGCTCCTGAGCACCAATACAAGGTGAAGCCTGTTGAGGCTTTTGGAAAGGATTTACAGTGGGATAGAGTAAAGTTCTTTTAAGAGGAAAATAAAATAAGAACTGATATTAAAAATTTGTCATATGACGCAGGACTTGCTTGATCTTCTTTTGAGATTGGCTTCAAGATTGATGATGTTTGAAATGAATGATAATCTTGACATGAAAAAATGAAAATGAAAATAAAATTTGATATAAAGAATGAAAATTAAAATAAAAGAAAGAGAAATGAGAAATGAGAAATGAATTGAATCTTGAGGAGGTTCCAATCTTCATCATGGAGGTTGATAACTGATTTTGAAATTGGCCAAGGACCTGGAAAGAGAAATTTGATGCCATGTCCTCACAAAGTGGCCAAGGTGATGTTTTCACAAGATTGTAGACCCCTCAGGGAAGTGCACACGAGGAGAGGAACTTACTTTTGGTAGTTACCAATCCCGCCAGTGCCATAAAAATGAAAACAAAAAATGTTGAAGGAATGAATTTGACTTGTGAAGTCTTGGAAATGAATTGAAAAGTGAATGGCCCATTGTCCCAAGTGAAAACGGCCATAATATTGGAAATGAAGTTGAAAGCCATGCCAAAGATCTGTGTCCAAAATTGGAAAGTGCTCACAGAGTGGCCAAGGTGATGCTTACAACAAAAAGAAGAGTAGAATACCCCTAAAGGTGCATACCAAGAGTGGGACTTACTTTTGGTAATTCCTCTCCCCACCAAGCACCATAATGAATCAAGCTTTTGAAGAATTGGGCCCAGGCTTGTCAGGATATAATGAATGAAAATCTTTGAAAAGTTCAGGACAATTCTTGAGGTTTTTGGTTGGTTCTCAAGTGGATCTTTCTGGGTCTTGACTGAAACCTTTCCATTCCACCAGATACCATAATTTTCCTCTCTTGAGCTTTGAGTCCAGTATTTGAGAGACTTCCCATTCCTTTTCTTCTTCAATGATGATTGGAGGAGGAGGCTCTTGATGCCTATTTGGGATTTTTGATGTCTTGGCTGGTTCTAAGAGTGAAATATGGAAGACTGGGTGGATGGACTTCCATTGAGATGGGAGCTTGAGGTGGTAGGCATGAGTGCTGAATTTCTTCAAGATTGGAAAAGGACCCAACCATCTTTCATACAGTTTTTTGGTGGTTCTAGTTGATTTGATGTTCTTGGAGGAAAGCCATACCATGTCACCAGGATTGAAAACAGGTGGGCTTGCTCTACTTTTATCTGCATACCTCTTAAACCTGTTTATGGCAACTTCAAGTTCTCTCTTGACATCTTGCTGTACTGATTGGATTTTTGTTGATAACGTTCCAGCAGGAGTATCTTGAGTAATGTGAACTGAGTCAAAATGTGGATCTCTTCCATAAACAGTGAAAAAAAGTAATTGTTTTGTTGAAGAGTAGTCAGAGCTATTGGAGGCAAATTCAGCCAGAGGGAGCCAGGTGTTCCAATCATCTTGATGATAACTGACATACATCCAAAGGTACTGTTCTAGTATCTGATTTACCCTCTCTGTCTGTCCATCAGTTTCTGGATGGTAAGAAGTTGACAGATCTCTTGAAATCTTGAGCTGCTGACAAAGATTGGTCCAAAAAGAAGAAACAAAAAGCGAACCTCTATCACTAACAATGATTGAGGGAAGGCCATGCTTTGAGAAAATATTCTTGATGAATAAATGGGCCAAATCTAATGAAGTTATTGAATACATTGTTGGAATATAAACTGCCATTTTTGAGAATCTGTCCACTATGAAAGGATTGAGTCAAATGAATTGGACAGTGGCAATTTAGTGATAAAATCCATTAAAAGACAAATCCAAGGACCATTTGGAATTGGAAGAGGTTTGAGGCGTCCAAACCTCATGTGGTGAATATTTTTGTTTCTTGAACACTGTTGACAGGATTATACATAATCCTTGATGAATTTAGTCATGCCGGACCAGTGGAAATCCTGCTTGACAAGTTTGAGAGTCTTCCCTTGGCCAGGGTGTCCAGCTAGAGGAGAGTGATGTCTTTTTTGAAGTATTCTGAGTTGAATTGTGGGGTCATTCGGGACCACCACCCAATCGTTGAACAGGAGAAGTTGGGAGGAGGAATCAAGAGAATAATCTTGGACAGATTTACCTTTACCCAAATCTTGAAGGATACTTCTATAATGAGAATCTTGCCATAATGCCTTCTGAATTGTTTCAATAAAATTTGAAAATACTGAAGTGAAGATACAGAATTATCTTCTCCAACATCTTGAATCTCTTTGAAGACTTTATCTCTAGATGATAGTAATGACTGATGGGAATTAAAGGAAGGAATATGGACAGAAGATGGAAATGATGGTGTTCTAGAATCACCAACCAGAGCTGCACATTATTTGGCAGAAGAAAAGTCATTAATGAAAGATTTTGAAGGATCATTATAGTCCTTATACTAAGCATTAAAGGTGATCAGCCCTTGCCTCCAATCAATACATGGATTAAAATGATTAAGAAAGTTAAAGCCCAATATAAGTTATTCTCCCTTGGGAGTATCAATGACTAAAAAGTCCCATTCAAAGCTTGGGAAGGAAAGGAGCTCAACCTTATATTTAGTATGGTGAGTCACAAATAAGGAAGGGGACTCATAGGAGTCCAAAAGGATAAGAGGAATCTTCTCTGGGAGTTCTGACATTGTCAAAGAATACTTTTGAACAAACTGCTTTTCAATAAATGAGTTGGTAGCACCAGAATCAATGAGAATACTGTAAACCATATCAGAGAGAGAAGAAAAAAAAATTTAAGGGAATTTTTGACACCAGTATTCAGAATGCACAATTGTGCTCTGGATGTAAAACTGAGAAGACCATTGAACACAACATGATCTTCACTCAGGCTTTTCCCTGGCTGGGAAATTTGCCTGACGGTTGGGTAAGCTTGTTTTGAGGCCTTTTGATACAGGACTCAAGACTATGCTTCCCATCACAATAGGTACAAAGACCTTCCTTGATTCTTCTTTCTTTTTCAGAGTTCATGAGCTTGAAATCTTTACTCAATAAAGAAGAATGGGGCTTGTCCCTCTTCTGAAAATTCTTCTTCTTCTTATGACTTGAAATTGAAGAATTTTGAGAATGAAAAGAACTTGACTTTGAGGCTTCTGGCTTCTTCTCTTGATGATGACTCTTTTCATTTTGCCACTCATGGTACCTGGTATCAAGCTCCAGGGTAATATCCATTAAGTCTTGAAGAGAGTCAGTTCTTGAAGGATGGGAGGCCAATTGATCCAAAATCCTGGATGGCAATCCTTTCCTGAAATGATGGATCAGAGCTCTTTCACCCCAATCTCCAATTCTTGAGACAAGACTTCTGAAATCAGCAATGTATAAAGATACATGCCCACCTTCTTTCATTCTTAAAGAATCCAATTCTGCTTCAGCTTTTCTGACTTCATTTGGGTCCCCAAATAAGGTGAAGAGTTGAGATTCAAATAATTTCCATGAATTGAGAAGGTAATTTGGATCTTGATTGGTGAGGTTGGAATGATAAGGCTCAATCCATTTTGCAGCCCTGCCAATGAGAAATGAAGTGGAATAAAGGACCTTCTTTCTGTCTTGAGCAAAGTTTGCCGGATCATTATGAAAAATCAGTTGACAAGACTGAATAAAGCTTCTAACTTTGAAGGGTTGAGTCCCATCAAAGCATTCTGGTTCCTTCATAGATGGAGTCTTGAAGGCTGGTGGTGTGGAACTCCTTTTAGTGTGGGATTGGATAAGGCAGTCCTTGAGGGGGAAATCACAGGTAAACAGTTTTGAATTGCTGAAATAATCCTGTAACCAAGGGTGCTAATGGTGTTTTAGCTGCCCCTCTGAATATACTAAGCAATCTCCCTACAGAGCTCACAAATCAATATTTAAGATTGTGGCTTTACAACTCGAGAAGACTTTTTAGCAGTCTCTATCAGACCTATTCAATAATCAGCCTAATGATAAAATAATAATAACTTTAAATAACAAATTTTTAGGTGATTTAAAGATGATAAGATAATAATTGAGTAGATAAATAATAGATATAATAGTACTGAGTGGAGATTTTAGGTTATTTTCTTTGTTGAAGGTATTTTGTTTCAATAGATAATAGTTCAATATGAGAAAATTTAGTAATTGTGATAATATAATAAAATTGTTTGATAGTTTAAATAGTTGTTGTTGGTAAATAATTTTGATGATATGTAAAATATATTTTGTGATAATAATAATAGTGATATAGATTTTCTTCTAGTGAGAATTGTATAATATAAATATTTTGTTGAATATGAGTATTTCACTAATAGATGAATTTATAATATAGGCAGACCTACTGTTAACTACAGCTATATATAAATCACTTTTAATGTAATGTAATAATAATAATAATAATTTCTAGATTAACCTACTAGTAAGGGATGAATAATTATTCTCCTTCTTGGTATATAATTATTTGCATTCATGGGGAGAAGAGGAGAAAAATGAGAGAGAGAGGCCTCCTTTTATGTTGTGAGAAGTACCCATGGGCTCTCCATGTAAAGTTTTATTCTTGCCCTTGAGATAATTTTGCTGGTGTAGATTTTTGTAACAAAAGTCAGATGACCTATCTGCTACACTGTATTAGTAATCTTGCACAGCCTTGAGAGATTAATGCTAGTGTGTAAAATTGAGAATGGTGTCATATGACTGAAATATTTTTCCATTTGTTTGGTCAAAATGAAGGTTGAGGTATTTTTCTTGGTGGGGATTTTGATAAAAATATCAGGTGACTTCTCTTTTGCACTGCTTTAGTCAGCTTGCATAGCCTTGAGGAATTAATGCTGGTGAGTTAGGGATGAAGGTGGTGTCATGTGAACAAGCCCCTGTATACTTTGTTTGTAAGATCTATTTAGTTCCAGGTGATCATGCTGTGTAATGTGGGGATATCTTGGGTTTTAATTCTTGATTAATGTAATTGCTGTGTGGTTCACAGTTTAGTGTATTCCCCTTGCATGCAGCTGGTTGAAATTGAATTGAGTTGTATTTGATGATCCTGAGGCTGTGTACTGTACAGATCTTATGCATGTGGACTGCATAAGTCTTATTTGGGCTTCTGTATTGTTGTGTAATTTTTAAGTTTTATTTTTTTTAGTGGATTTTCCCATGTATTGAGTTGAATTGGATACTGTCATGTGATCCTTGTGTCACATGAACTGTATTTGGTTACTGTGATTCTTAGTAATATAATCTTCTTGATGGATTTAGAGTGGATATAATGTTACAATGTTACTTTTCCCATGTAATTTTGAGTTTTTTGTATGTATTAAGCCTATTGTTGATCATGTAAGCCTTATAGGTAAGTTTTATTGTGTAACTCCATAAGATTGGACTCCTCTATTATTCATTTAATTATAGAAGTATATTGAATATTTCAATTGTGAATGCTAAAATCTTCCATTCCTCCCTACTATTGATGTTATTCCTGAGTGTGTGTGATCTTTAATCATGTCCTTTGAGTGGTGATTTCCTGAATTAGTCATTTTGATCTTGATTTGCCAACTGTTAATCTTAAAACAATTTCTTGAAACTGGTAAAAAGGTATGGAATACCACATCCCCCTCTCCATTTAATGCTGTCCCCAGCATTCCAGTTTCAAGTACAGTATCTTGGGTTCATAAATGAAAATTTTCTTCCTTTAAATTTTCTATTTCAACAAATTCAGTTGATAATTCCATTTGTGGCTTGTTATATTGATTTTGAATCTCCATATCTTCTTATTTGATTTGGAGCCTGTTGTTTCTTCTTGTTTGTTTGTTTATCCATGTTAATGTTGTCCTATATCATCAATACTGATTTAGGGTGATTTCCCTCTCCATTTGATAAGAATTCTTCCAGCTACTGATAAATTATCTTGATTAAATATTTCCACCATTATTGCCATAAAATAAAATAAATGAAAAATAATAAAAAAGAAAATTGGTATAGTTTAAGGTCTTGTCCAGGACCTCTGCTTTAGTCCTGAGACTGTAATTAGCATAAAATAATGCTGATGAGGCAGTTTAAGGTCATACTTAGGACCTTTTATTGAGTCTTGATTTTGAATAAGTACTATAAGAGAGTTTTTCAGACAGTTTGAGGTCTTTTTAAGGACCATTTATTGAGTTAAGCTTTTGATGATAAATAAAAAATAAAAAAAATAGGAAATTTTTAGACAGTTTAAGGTCATATCAAGGACCTTTTCTTGAGTTCTTGAAGTTTCTTTTATAGAAAAAATGATTTAGACAGTTTAAGGTCTTATCAAGGACCTCTTCTTGAAGTAATTTTGTTGCTTAATTTTGAAAATAAAGGATTCAGACAGTTTAAGGTCTTATCTAGGACCTTTTCTTGAGGTACTTTTGATTGATTATTGATAAAATAAAGATAAACTAGACAGTTTAAGGTCTTATCAAGGACCTCGGCTGAGTTGACATTTGTTGAATGGTATTGATAAAAGATAAAGTAATTATTCAGACAGTTTAAGGTCTTATCTAGGACCTCTTCTTGAAGTGATTTTGTTGCTTAATTTTGGAAATAAGGATCTTAGACAGTTTAAGGTCTTATCCAGGACCTCTTATTGATTTAATGTTTTTTGATGATGGATAAAATAAATGAAGAAAATTGGGATATTTAGACAGTTTAAGGTCTTATCTAGGACCTTTTCTTGAGTTGAAATTTGTTGAATTGTCTTGATGAAAGATAAAATAATAATTCAGACAGTTTAAGGTCTTATCTTGGACCTTTTCTTGAGTTTAATTTTGTTAAAGTGTCTTGATGAAAGATAAATAAATTATTCAGACAGTTTATGGTCTTATCTAGGACCTTTTCTGAAATTGATTTTTTTTTTGTTGTATTGATTAGTGTTGAGGCCTAATATCCTCCTTCCCCATGTCATCCTCTTCATGACAACTCTAAACTACAACCCCTTGATGATTATTAAATGGGTGGGCACCCCCCTCTCCATTTAATAATTATGACCTATTTTCCATCTTTTTTAATAATGATGTGTTGTTTTGTTTTGTTTTGCTTTTTTTTTTTTTTTTTTTTTTATAATAATAAATTTGAATTAATTTGAATGATAAATATAAGTTTTATTTTAATTTGAATAATAAAAATACATTTAATTTATTATAAATAATAATATTATTATTTTATAATTTAATTTAAATGATGATAAATTTTTTTTTTTTTTTTCTTTTTTTTTTTTTTTTTTTTTTTTTTTTTTTTGAAGTAACTGGGTGTGAAAACTTCAAATTTGAAGTGTTTGGTTTTTGTTTTCTAGCCGCGGGTGTTTCTTTTGCTGACTGTTCAAATCCAACTTCTACTATTTTGTATTAATATTGATATTTTTTTCTTTTTTTTTTGTGTGTTTTTTGTAGTTTCTACCCTGTACTGTATAGTACAGTACTCTTCTGTTTTCGTTGTGATCAATCCTCTTCTTTTTTTCTTCTTTTTCCATTGCAATCGATTGTTTTTGCTTTTTTTTTTTTTTTGTTCTTTAGTGTACAGTACTGTTATTTTTTGTTTTCAGTCGCGATCGATCGTTTATATTTTTTTTTTTTAAAAATAAAAAATAAAATAATATAAAAATAAAAATAAAAATAAAAAATAAAAAATGAAAAAATTAAAACAAAATAAAAGATAAGATAAAAATAAAATAAAAAAATATAAAGAAAATAAATAAAATTAAAATAAAATAAAAGATAAGATAACCATAAAATAAAATAAAAAATAAAAAATAAAATAATATAAAAATAAAAATAAAATAAAAAATTAAAAAAATTAAAATAAAATAAAAGATAACATACAATAAAAAATAAAGTAAAATAAAATAAAAAAAAACAAAATAGAAAATAAAAATAAAAAATAAAAGAAATAAACATAAAAAATAAGTATCATATATTTTTTTTTTTAGATTTTGTAAAAAAGAAGGTTTTTTTTTTTATATATATATTTGAGACTGAACTAAAACTAAGATTTATGAAATAATACAGGAAAATGTTTATAAAAAAATTATTGATAATATGAGGATTTGTTGTCAAGACCTTTCTTGAATTTGGCCTTCTTAGCTGTAAGCTCATTTCTACTTTCTTTATTGAGATATTGATCCTGCAATTCTTTTTCATCCCTTAAATACTCATGATTGGTGCTTCCATTTTCATTTTTGTTCTCTTTCCAGTCCTCATTTTGTATTGAAATTTGATATTGCCTTGCCAAATGGGCTTGCAAATTTGGGCATATCTTCTTATTCTGAGTAATCCAAAAATATTCCCTTTCTTCCTTGGTAAGCTTTTCTTTTCTTCTTTCTGTTTTCTTATTTCTTTCTTTATTTATTCCTTCTAGCCACTTTACATGCTGGGTTGAGCATTGATGATCTAGTTGAGTTATTTTGTATAGTTCCAGGTTGCAGTTTTCATTCCTCAAAGGCTGCCAATTGGTATAGCCTTCCCAGGGAAATTGGTCTTCTGTAAGTAAAATTCCATCTGATTCAATTTCTCCCATATTTGTTGATTTTGATAGAGCCTTTTGGTCCTGTTTTTCCTGTCTGTTACTGATGTCTTCATTTATTTCTTTATTTTGATCAATTTGTGTGCTGAAATAATTGTTTTCTTCCTTTTTATGTTGCAGAATTTTTTTATTTTGAATTGAAGCCTGATATCTGTATGCCAAATGTAATGGTACATTGGAGGATAATTTTTGATTTGGGGCAATCCTATCATATGGTTTTGCCCTTCTTCTTTTCTTCTTATAAGATATTTGACTTATCCCTTTGACCAAGTTCCTTTTGACATTTTTATTTTCTCTTCCAAGATAATTTTTATGTTGTGGTGAGTGCCCATGATGGTGAGCTATTTTATGTTCATGTTCTTTTGCTTGAATACTGATGTTGGTAGGATCTTTGGGTCTTGAGCTAATTGAATCTTCATTTTTGGTAATTTTACTTTCTTTTTCTAAAGTTACCGCTTTCTTTATAGCTTTATTTTCAGGTTGGATTTCCTTATTCAACTCTCTGCTTGGGTTGAAATTTTTAAGGTGTTGAGAATATTCTGGGAATGTTGGATCCTTATTGGATGTATGGATATGACACAGGTTATTTTCTATGGGAAGATAAGTCTCTGATTTGTTTTCCACACAATCTTCTGTGCTTATTGGGTAAGTGAATTCTTTATGAATGTCCATTTCCTTTTTATTTTGACCTTGACAAAATATGTCAGAATTGTTATTTTGAATTTTAGTTTTTGTTACTTTATGTTCCTTTGTAGTTGACATGGGTGATTCCTTCAGGTTGATTGACTTTTCCTCTTTTTGGTTGAAGCTGGGATTTTCAGTTTTCTGTTCAAGTCCTTCCTCTTTTGAAAGCTTGGTAAGCTCAGTATATCCCAAATTTCCTTCAATACCTGCTACAGGAGGGTCAAATGTATTTTCATTGACTTTTGTGTTTTCTCTATTTTGTACTGAATTTTGATTTAGATATTCTGGGTCCAAGGAGGGTAGGTACTTCATATTCTTAACTGTTTCTTCCTTTGTAATACCACTGATTAGTGTTGAGGGCTGTGCCCTTGGATCAATTTCAGGTGTTGAGCTTTGTTTTGGTTTATGTCTAATAATCTCCTTGTCCTTCCTAATTAGTTTGGATATTGATTTGACTAATTTCTTGGGTGATAATCTGCTTTTGAGGGATTTCTTCTTAGTAACTAGATTATAATCACGGTCTCTGTGAGTGATTCCAGGTATCTCTTCCATAATGAATTCCCCTTGACTAATTGTGTTGGATTCTGTTTTTATGACCCCCTGTCCTTCTGTTATTATGGAGTCTTGATGGATAGTCTTGATTGAGCTTTCATTTTTTCTGGTATTTTGTTTCTCTAAGTCCAAAATTCCTGTGAGGTTTTTAGGTGAAGTCTTATTTTCTACATGTGTGTTGGCCAAAGTTGGAATTTCTTGAGGTGACTCTTTATTTTTGGAAAATTTGATATCACTTCCTATATTCCCAGAACTTTCCTTATCTTCTGTATCAACTGAGGCTAATTCCACTTTTATTTCCCTTTCATATTCAGATTCCATTATTTCTTCTTCCTTAAGTACTTGGTGAGGATGTTCTTCTGAAATTTCCTGATTGTTGGAGCTTGGTTCTTTTTCTACTGATAATTTTTTCCAATCTTCCAATTTAGAAACTGCACATGTTTCCATGCCTGCTGGTGGATTTTCTCTCCACCCTACTTTCTGTGGTGAACAAATTGGTAAGCAAAGTCTTCTTCTATCAGGCTCTATATAACTGAATATTTCCCCTTTTTGTTGAGAAAAGTCTAATCTGATGTTATTGTCTGCTAGGAAGGGTCTTCCCAATACTGTATGCACTGCTCCTCTTGCTACAAAAAGGTGTATATTTCTTTCTTCCCCAGTGACTAAGGTAATTGGGGTAAATTCTGCTAATCCAACTATTGAAGTACAATGACCACCAATTCCTCTTAAATTCATGTTGAGACATCTTGTGGTGAGTCCTGCTTTTATTGCTGAATCTTCTGGTATTATGTTCAATCCTGATCCTGTGTCTACTAATGCCATTATTTCATGTCCTTCTTCCCCTAAGTACACTTGCATAAATCCCAATGGACAGGCATAATGTAGTTTGGGCTGTTCATAATCTCCTAAATGGTGGTTTATGAGCTTGGTTTGAATTTCTTTTGTGTCAAGTGAGTTAATTGAGTTTCTTTCTTCTGTTGTCAAAGTTTTAAGCTGGTTGATAACTTTGGGTGACATGATAAGAACTTGTTCTAAGGTGAGATTTATTTTCTGGTCCAAAACCTTTTTGATAATTTGGCTCATAACTTCTTGAAATTCTGTGTGTTCTTGCTTGATATTCTTGTTTTTAACAGTATTTTGAGTCAATTCTTGCTTCTTTCCAGAATCCTGTTTTTCTTTAACTTCTGGGCTAACTTCTTCCTCTTTGAACTCTTGAGGTTTCTTGAATTTAGTGGGAATGATTGTTTTTTCCACTGTACTCTGTTCATCTTCAATATAGGCTCCAGGTATGTTTGGTTTCTTTTTTAGTGGTGTTTCCGTTATTTTTGGTAGTGACTTTGTTGGTTCTTGACTTGGATTCTCATTTCTAGAGGATCTTTGTTTGGTGTTTCTCAATCCATAATTATTGAGAAATGGATCATTTGCTGATGATATAGTTGGTGGCTGCCAGCTTCCCCAATCTTCAATTTTGGCTATAGCTGTTGCAATGTCATTTTTATTTGCTTGTATTATGTTTACTTCTTTTGGTTGGTGTGTTGGTTCTTTAGCTTCATTTTCTTTCCTTTTCTTGGTAAGTTCTTCTTGTTCTTTTTCAAATTCTTCCACTAACTTCTTTGGGGATATCTTTCCATCTGTTGGTACTCTTTGCCAATTGGGAAACAAGAATCCACCTCCGTGTCTGCTGACCCATTTTTTATTTTGATCTTCAAAGAGGTAGTTGCATCTATTCACTGAATGTCCTTCTTCAAGACAGTAATAACATTTTACATAAGGTCTTGGTATGTTTTGTGCTGGTGTATAAGGAATATGCTTTTGTGAAAAAGGTGGTAAGTTGTCTTTTGGGTACCTTGATTGACTTTCCTGCTTGAGTACCTGACCTGTTTTATTTTGGGGTAGTACTGCTTCTGTCAATTCTTTAATTTGCTTAATGAAGTCTTTTATTTCCTTCTTTTCTTCTTGATCCTGAATCCTGGGTCTTTGTTGTTCTTTAATTTTACTGTTAAGTTCCTTCAGTTGATTTAAGGCATTTTCCATGGTGTCATCTTCAAATTGAACTTTCTTTGCTTGTGTCTTATGTATATTTGGATGATTTAATTCATAATGGGAGTTTGTGTCTTCAGCTCTGTCCCTTGATATAATCACAGTTTCTATCTCTTGCTCTATATAGCTCTTCAATACTTTCATTTCTGGTACAATATATCCACCATCCCTTGCTTGGATCATGACCTTATCTCTTCTCATCTCCTTAATTATTGAGGTCCTAATTTCTGTTGAAAGACTGGCATAGAGCTCTTCATTATGCTCAAATTCTCTTCTAATATATCCATATTTATAAAGATAATTTGTGATCTTTTCATATTCTCCAATAAATCTCTTGTATTCAGCTAGGTTTCTAATTCCTCCTTCTCTTTTGGTATTATTGAAAAGCTTCTCCAAAGATTCTGGTCTATATCTTCTGTCTGGCTCTACTCTTCCCCATTCTGTAGTAAGTTCTTCTTTGAGTTTTGTCCAGTTCTTCTCCTCATAACCTTGCATTGCTTCAATTTTCTCCTTAACTTCTTCAGATGCTGACATAAAAATAACTTGTCTTGCTATATCTTCTCCACTAGCTCCTTCAATTTCAGCTGCTGCTTCCACTCTTTTTATGAATTTTTCTACTTCATTACCATCAAAAACAAGATTATAATCTTTAGCTCTTATCTTAACAATAGGAGATGTTACCTTAGGAATTTCCTTTTGTAATGGACTTGGATGGTTTGGTGTAGTTAAAAATACCTTCTTTGGGATACTCTGTGATCTTTGCTCTGTTTTGGGTGTGGATGTTGATCTTGGTCCAGGTGTAGGTGATATTGGTGAATCTTCAGGCCTAACATGCCTTGGTAATGTTTGTTCACTTGGACTGGCTACAGGTGTGTAAGATGTTTGTTCCCTTCTTTTTCCTTTCTTTTTACTTTGTGTTAATAATAAATCTTGCATTTGTTTCATAAGACTTTGGATCTGTACTGTTTGATCTTCCTCTTCACTTTCTTCTGCATACTGTCCTTCTACAGTATCTTCAGGTAATGGTGGTAATTCAGATGTTGATTGTTGATTCATTTCTACTTGATAAACTGATCCTTTGAATTCTTTTTTACTTCTCTTGTTTCTTCTTGCTTCTTGAATTAACTTGAAGAAAAATCTCCTTAATTCTTCCTTTTCCTTCTGTTCTGTTCTTGGTGTTGCAATAAGTAAATCAATATCCTGAGGTGTTTGATTTTCTGGTGTTCCTTCTTTTACTGGATAATAAAAATGGTATGATTGATTTGAGGATTGTGATGGTGATGATGATTTGGAATGGGATTTGTTTCCAGATTCCAGATTTTATGAGAGTGTTGATTGTTAATTCTTGATAATGATAATTATTTTTGTGAGTTATGTTGATTTGATTATCTTCTTTCTTGATTATTGACTGATTATTGAATGTTGAAGTTGAAATGGCCACTGTTGGGACACCAGATGTGGAACTCCTTTTATGTGGGATTGGATAAGGCAGTCCTTGAGGGGGAAATCACAGGTAAACAGTTTTGAATTGCTGAAATAATCCTGTAACCAAGGGTGCTAATGGTGTTTTAGCTGCCCCTCTGAATATACTAAACAATCTCCCTAAAGAGCTCACAAATCAATATTTAAGATTGTGGCTTTACAACTAGAGAAGACTTTTTAGCAGTCTCTATCAGACCTATTCAAATCAGACCAATGATAAAATAATAATAACTTTAAATAAATAGATTTGTAGGTGATTTCAAGATGATAAGATAATAATTGAGTAGATAAATAATAGATATAATAGTACTGAGTAGTGATTTTAAGTTGTTTTCTTTGTTGAAGGTATTTTGTTTAATGGATAATAGCTCAATATGAGAGAAAATTTAGTAATAGTGATAATATAATAATATTGTTTGATATTTTAAATAAGTGTAATTGATAAATAATTTTGATAATATGTTAAATATATATTTAGTGATAATAATAATAGTGATATGGATTTTCTTCTAGTGAGAAGAGTTTAATATAAATACTTTGTTGAGTATGAGTATTTCACTAATAGATGAATTTATAATATAGGCAGACCTACTGTTAACTACAGCTATATATAAATCACTTTTAATGTAATGTAATAATAATAATAATATCTAGATTAACCTACTAGTAAGGGATGAATAATTATTCTCCTTCTTGGTATATAATTATTTGCATTCATGGGGAGAAGAGGAGAAAAATGAGAGAGAGAGGCCTCCTTTTATGTTGTGAGAAGTACCCATGGGCTCTCCATGTAAAGTTTTATTCTTGCCCTTGAGATAATTTTGCTGGTGTAGATTTTTGTAACAAAAGTCAGATGACCTATCTGCTACACTGTATTAGTAATCTTGCACAGCCTTGAGAGATTAATGCTAGTGTGTAAAATTGAGAATGGTGTCATATGACTGAAATATTTTTCCATTTGCTTGGTCAAAATGAAGGTTGAGGTATTTTTCTTGGTGGGGATTTTGATAAAAATATCAGGTGACTTCTCTTTTGCACTGCTTTAGTCAGCTTGCATAGCCTTGAGGAATTAATGCTGGTGAGTTAGGGATGAAGGTGGTGTCATGTGAACAAGCCCCTGTATACTTTGTTTGTAAGATTTATTTAGTTCCAGGTGATCATGCTGTGTAATGTGGGGATATCTTGGGTTTTGATTCTTGATTAATGTAATTGCTGTGTGGTTTAAAGTTTAGTTTATTCCCCTTGCATGCAGCTGGTTGAAATTGAATTGAGTTGTATTTGATGATCCTGAGGCTGTGTACTGTACAGATCTTATGCATGTGGACTGCATAAGTCTTATTTGGGCTTCTGTATTGTTGTGTAATTTTTAAGTTTTATTTTTTTTAGTGGATTTTCCCATGTATTGAGTTGAATTGGATACTGTCATGTGATCCTTGTGTCACATGAACTGTATTTGGTTACTGTGATTCTTAGTAATATAATCTTCTTGATGGATTTAGAGTGGATATAATGTTACAATGTTACTTTTCCCATGTAATTTTGAGTTTTTTGTATGTATTAAGCCTATTGTTGATCATGTAAGCCTTATATGTAAGTTTTATTGTGTAACTCCATAAGATTGGACTCCTCTATTATTCATTTAATTATAGAAGTATATTGAATATTTCAATTGTGAATGCTAAAATCTTCCATTCCTCCCTACTATTGATGTTATTCCTGAGTGTGTGTGATCTTTAATCATGTCCTTTGAGTGGTGATTTCCTGAATTAGTCATTTTGATCTTGATTTGCCAACTGTTAATCTTAAAACAATTTCTTGAAACTGGTAAAAAGGTATGGAATACCACAGTGGTCTTGATGCTTCAGAGGACAAAGCGGCTTGAAGATTGGCCATAATTTATGTCATTTGCTGCATAATGGCCAATAAAGATGGTTCAGACTGATGAGAGACAGGCTTATTAGACTGGGCTAGAGCTGGCCCTCCAGTACCTTAGGATGCCTCCACTGGAGCAGTGACATCTTTGGTACCATCAGACTCTTCTTCTTCCACATAATTCTCCTCCTCCTCTTCACCATATTCACCTGGACCCTTGAAGTTCCTGGAAATCGGCCAACTACTCCTGAGAATGAGCTTGATCTTCTTGGCACTCTTCCTTCCTTCCTGGACAGTGCTGCTCCTTCCAAAGTGGGTCCTATGTCCAATTTGGCCCTCAGTTGAGAAACTGCTGGGGTGCCATCAAGAGGACCTCTTTAAGTTGGAGTGAGAACAGCTTGAGTTCTGGCCTGAGATCTTGTCTGCCTTTCAGGAGGTGAGTGTTGGATGGGCATGATTTCAGGATAAAATGAAATAAAATGAAAAGGAATCAAGACTTGAAGATGAAAACTTGAGGCAATTTGAAATAATGCTTGAAGTCAAAAATCAAAATCAATATCTTGAGGAAAATCAATAAAAATCAATAAATCAAATGAAATCTTCAGGTAAATCAATCAATTAAATATCAAATGAAAACTTGAAGTCAATAAATCAAATTTCAAATAAATCAAAATGAAAATCTTGCAAAATCAATCAATCAATCAAATGAATTCTTGAGGCAAAATCAATTTATGTCAAAATTCTTGATGTGAAAAATCAATGAAATCTTCAGGCCAATCAATTTTATTGAGGTCAATATCAGTTTATGTCAAATCAAAATCAAGTGACTGCTTCTTTGAAAATAAAGATTCTTGAAGAATGAATCAAATATGAATCTTGATGTGAAGAATGTGTCTGAATAACTTGATGAAAAATTTGAAAATCAATGAAAATTAAGATGACACCTGAATTATGAATGAATTAAAATGATGATTTGAGATAAGAGTTAAAAAGGGAAACAAAAAATAAAATTGGATCAGCTTTCAATTTTCAGAATGAAGAACGAATGAGAGAAAATTGAGAGGTGACAATGAATCATAAGGTTCATAGGCATTAAAGAGTCATAATTTCAATGAAATTAGTGAATGAAATTATAAAGAAAGAATGACAGAATGAAAAGAAATTATGAGTTAATTAATATAATGTCACAGGGGCTCTTGGACAGAAATACAAGAGTGGCCTGGCACTCAGCAATCAGGGAACTCACTTGGAAGACTCCAAAGAATAAAGAAGATAAAAGTAAAAGAATAAATTCCTCTAGAAATATGCAGGTACAAAGATGAGATGCAATGAGAGGAAAGAGAAGCCAAATGGCCAAAGAGCCAAACAAGTAAGTCCTTAATCACTGTTTCAACCTGCCAAAATGAACAATGGAATTAGTAAGGATATGACCACCAAATATCCATTGACAGGGGAAGAAAGAAAAAATAGAAAAGGTTCTAAATGACTGACTTGATAATATCAGTATTCACTTAACAAAAATGATAAGATAAATAAAGATAAAATAAAATCAAAATATATTAATTAACTGGGGGAAAACCCCCCAGGGTGGAAAGGGTAGCCGTTATATGTGAAAAGCTGGGAGCTTGAGTTCTTCAGGCTGAAAACTGATATGTATTGATCCTTGAGGCTGTATTTATTGTTTTGGGAATAGATACAGCTGGCTAGTATTGAAATTGAATTGGGTTGAATGAATTTCCCATGCTTGAAGATGAAATAAAGTTCTTGATGGATCCAGACTGTATTGAAATGAATCTGGTTTCCAAGATGGATTGAGTGGAGCTTTGACACTTGACAATTGAATGAACTGACTCTTGAATACCTTGAGAATGTTTGAACAGTATTGCCTTGGAGGAATACTGTGAATGGAATTATCCAATGACGTCTTGATGGCGTGATTGGTCTTTGACGCTGAAACACTTGCTCTTGAGCCTTGATGAGTCCTCTGAATGGTTGGGTGCCTTGATGACGTGATGATATGTTAGAATGTTTGAATGACCAGTTGATATTGCCGCCATTGAATTTCTGTTGAAAAATGATGCATAATGATATATAACATCATTTCTGGCATATTGGCTCATTGGAAAGAAGATTACATCCAAAGGTCTTGAGAGGGAAAGACAGAGGGGAAAATATGGATGTGATGGCTTCAGAGTTTGGAAAAGTGTTTCTGGGTCCTTTCGTATTTTTGGTTACTTTTGGGTTCTGAGCCAAAAACTGGCCCAAAGGGGGGGGAAAGTGTCTTTTGGACACTTTTCATCAAAGTGTGCAAAAATGTGCAAAAGTGCGCAAAAAGTGTGCAAATGCACATTATGAGCCCAAATGTTCAACAACAGCCATTTGGGCCATTTCCCCTGGTTCGGAGGGAAATGACCAGGAATGCCCATTTGGGCATAAATTGCCACTATGGCTTCTGGATTGAGGTGAAGGGCCATTAAGGCCCCAAAAGACAAATGGCCATAAATGGTCCACAAGATGATGACGTGGCCATATTGGCCACTGGTGAAGGATATGGCCAATTGGCCATAAAAGGACTGTGGCTTGATATGCCATACAGAGATCCAAGGATGGAATTGCCATGGTTGTGACAGGGTCCTTGAATAGTTTTCTGATAGCTGCCATGAATTGCCAGACTGATGAGCTGAAGAGTCCTCCTTCAAAATGGGCATTGGATTTTGGGACCTTGATTTGGAATCATGGAATTTGGTCCTGAAAACATCACCATTGAATTTCTGAGCAAAAATGGTGCATAATGGTATATAATACCATATATGCACCACTCCTGCAATCTTGAGTACAGGAATATCTGGTTGCCATGAGGTAAATGCATGGATACTAGTCAAAAAAGGGGTTTTAATTGGTATTTGAAGGCTCATTAATGGTAAAAAATTAATAATTGAAATGGATACAGGAGTAAGCGCTGCTTATTACCTCCTTTTCATGTCAAAAAAACAGCTTATTCTCTATTTTATTATGCTTGAATGGGACTTGAACTTGGTAAAAAACCATGTTCCAAAAAGGTTTGAGTCTAATAATTGGGAAATGATCAGCCATGAATCCAAGCTTTAAAGCTGGCCACCACTCAGAGGCTTCAGAAGTTGGTATGCTGGCTCTCTTTGATGTCTTTTGTCCCCTTGACCTATTTCCATGTCAACATAGTAATTCAGCCTTCAAGAGTGATATCCTCTATGAGTGTACCAAACATGTATGTAAGAATACTGTAATATTAAGTGCCAAAAAATTTCATAACACCATTATTAGTGTATATACATTGGGAGTTCTCACATTACCATAATTCTGGCATAAAATTGAGAAAATTTAAAAATTTTACCTTTCTTTTATGTGGTATTGATGATGTGGTGTTGCAGTATTTTCCATATTCCCACCTCATAGAGCTAACTTAAACATATTCACTCTCTGAGGCTACCCCAGATGAATGTTCTTGGAGAATTTAAAAATGGTCTTAAATCCCTGTTTTTACTTCCTCACAAAGAAATTATCCATATTTTCTACAATAAAAAAATGATAAATTTTGATTTATGCATGACTTATGAGTTATTCATAGTTCAAAGTTTTTTTTAATATCAATTGTGGCCTATATAGGTATGTAAATTATACTTCAAGGCTCACATATCCAGTTTTTTGATTGTAACCCACTTACAGACAAAAATCCCCAGAAAGTTGAAATTCCAGGGAAAAATCTTACCTCTATAAAGTGCAATAAATCAAGCCTTATCAAGTTTAAATTTTATCTGACTTAAACATTTACGAGAAAATGCTTTATGAAATGATTGAAACATTATTCCTTTTTTTGAGTAGACTTCTAGAATTCAGAATTAGGACTTTCTCATACTTTCTTTGAAGTTTACATTTCTTTAGCCTGCCCTTGAATCCCTTGATCATTGTAAGGTTTGACTATGAAACAATAAGTAAAAATTACTAATTTATTACTTATTGTACTCTGAATTTCCTTATAATTGAAATAAATAAGATTAAAATAATAATAATAATGAAGAAATATTATTATTATGGTGTAAAAATATTATATTATTAAATAAATATAATAATATAATTAATATTATATGAAATTATAATATTATAAATAATATATTAATATAAAATAATTAATATATTATAAAGCTCTTTATTATTGTTACCAACAAATAATAAAGGCGTAAAAAACTGTTTTTTATAAATAAAAAACAATTAATAACAATAATATTACTAATATTAAAGTTATATATTAATATAAATACTATTTATATTAATTAAGAATTATTAAGAGTAATAATAAGAGAGAAATTATTATAATAAGATGAAATAACCTACTTTTAACACTTAAAATAATAATTTTGAGATATTTTACGCCAAAAGAATATAATACAACTTTTTCAAATTGTATTTACAATAAAAAATAAAGAAAATTACTAAATTTCTTGATTTTACGTGGAAATGAGTTTATAGAGAGATTTATGACAAAAACAATTAAAGAATTGATTTAATCACGTAAAAATAGTGATTAATATTAAGATGGTCTTTGGTCTTTAATAATATAAGAGTTTTATATATAAAGAATAAAGAAATTACCTTTTATTTAATTGATTTAATGTTTTTGATGCATCTAAGGGGTAAATAGAGTAAAAAGAGCTCTATTTATAGTAAATACCTCCCTCCTAGAGTCCAACAGGCTTCTAGTAGACGTGTACTGATCATATCCACTGGAATTGATCAATATTTTAAGGTTTGAGGGTGATTACATCATGATCAAACCATATTACATCATTATTACACCATTATTTAGAGTTATCACTATAACTCTAAGTTTGATGACATCAGAGGCTTGGCAGAACCCCAAATTTCGTGGATTTTATTAGTTTTAATCATAAACTAATAGTATTCACCAATTTTATCACTCTTAAGACTGTTAAACTTAAATTAAGGTTACAGTATGTGATCATAACTGCTCAAATTAAGCTCAAACTTTGATCCTCAATAACTTTTAAGATTTACACGCTACAGCAATTCAGAGAGTGAATTATAATAGCCTGGCATAACCTTATTATGCTGCCAAGAGCTTTTCATTACATCATCAAAACTCTATTTTTGATGATTTTTCTGGTAACTCATCTTTTCTGTCGAAATTCAATATTTTAAACTTCAAACCTTGATTTCAGGGGGTTATACCCTGAATTTAATAATAAACATTACATCATTCTTCACGAATGAACTCGTAGAATCCAACTGTATCCTTTTTTTTAAGTTTGGAACACTTTCACAACAAAGTGGTCAACAGCTCTGTTGATTTTTATCAATAATTCATCATAGGTTTTAACCTTGTTTATAATTTGTAAAATAAAGTTCATATCTGTGTTCTTACAGTAATTACGTGGTAACTTTATTTTTGGTTCATCATTCTATCATGTATAGTTTAGAAGATATTAGCTATGATCCTTGAATATATGTGTTGACCAAAAAAGTGCATATATTCAGGATAATTCCTTAAGTATTAACATTGGAAATTAGCTTATTAATTGTTTTATGTGTGGATTTCCATGGGGAATCCACTGGTACAATATATTTCACATGTTGTTTCATTAGTTCTTGAGATAAATAAGGTTTTATGAATTTTATAAGGTATTATACCTTATAATTCCTTAAATATTGACTTTACAGATATGCCATAAAAATGGTATCTGTGTATTTTTCCATGGGGAATCCAATGGTATAATTTATTTTACATGTTGGTTCATTTGTTTTTAAGTTAAACCAATTTTTGTACCAATTTATGGTATTTTTTGTATATTTAAGTAATTATTCTTAATGTATAATTATTCTAAGTAATTTTAATATAATTATATTAAAGGTATAATTGTTCTGAGTCTTTTTGTGACCTTATTGGGTATGTGGTCATATCTCAAAGGCTCACATTCCCTACCACCAAAAAAGATTGTACCACAATCTGATATGTGTGATTAGGGTATCATCCACTGTCCTACCTCTTCATTAGACTTTGTTAGTCTTGAAGCTCAATAATGCTTAACTTTTCTATTTTTCAGGCTTTCTTTCATGTCTGAACCTTCTTAGTAGTTTATCAGCATTTGTTATATCTTTCTCAAGCAGCCATTCATCTTCTTGAGTTTAATTTCTATACCTTACAAGGTATTCCCTTTCTTTTTTGTTTCTTGTCCTTCTTTCTTTAAGGACTTTTACTATTTTCTTTTCTTCTCCTTCTTCCAAGGGGGGAATTTGAAGTGGGGGTTTATTTCTTAGTCGAAATAACTCTTTGTCACTTGAACTGTAAGGCTTTATTAGACTTACAGGGAAACTTGGGTGTTTGTTCATTAGTTCACCTGTGAGTTCTAATTGTACAGCATTGGGTCCATGAAGTGCTTTTATCATAAATGGTCCTGCAAAGGAATCTTTCAATTTCTTTGGGCCTTTTATGTTATTGAAATTAAGGGTTGATACTGAAACCAAGTCCCCTATTTTGAAATCAGGTGGCTTATGACTTTTATCCAATCTTTCTTCTGCATATTTAAAACAATCTTGCATTCATCTGTTTGCATGGTGTCTTGCTTTGTCAAGCATTATCTTGAAACTGCTTGCTGTTGGATGTATATCCACTAAGTCCTTTTTGAGGGTATCATAACGAAGTCTTGGATTCCAACCTTTCTCTAGCATTGCTGGTGTTTTGCCAGTAGAAGAATGGATTGATGTCTTATATGCCAGTTCAAGTGCTGGTATTAGTGTACACCAATCATGGGTAAAACCATCAGAATCTTTGAATTCTAGCCCATAAGCACAGAATCTTCTGATCATATCCTCTAGGGTCTGTATCATTATTTCTGCTAGACCATCAGTTTGAGGATGATAAGCTGTTGAGAATGATAACTTTGTCCCAAACAAGTTATGGAGATTTGTCCATAATGCTGAAGTGAACTTTGGGTCTCTGTCACTTATAATATTTTGGAATACGCCTGTGTGGCTAATGACTTTATTCCATATCATTATGGCTGTATCCATAGCTGTGTCATCTTTATGACATGGTAAGAACATGGGAGTTTTACTGTACCTGTCAACTAACACTAGGCATGCATTGTAACTCCTGTCTCCTCCTGGAGGTAAGGCTGTTACCCAATCCATATGAACTATTTCCCATGGGGATTTTGGTTCTTGGATTTGGATCATCATTCCAAATTTCTTTCCTGTGGCTCTGTTGGCCTTTTGACATCTGTCACAGGTTTGGCAGTACTCTGCAACATCTTTCTTCCAATTTGGCCACCAAGAGCAGGTTTTCACCCTCTCTAGTGTCCTATCTTCTGAGAGATGTCCAGATGCAACACTATCATGACACTCATGTAAAATAGTGTTTATTAGTGTTCTATCTGTTAAGGCCATAAAAAATGTGTGTTTTCTTCTATGGTAAAGGATTCCATCAAGGAGGTGAAATCTTACTTCATCATATGCCTTTTTCCATATTTCATCTAGTTTTGATGAAAGTGATGGATCTTTGCAGTCTTTCATTAGAAGTTGGTTTAAGATATGGCAATTTTTGTCTGTCTTATAGCTTTCTTCAACTTGGTTAAAGAATTCTGTGCCAATGTCTGTAACACATATTCCTTCTATATGGTGCTCTTCTTGTGGTACCGATGCTGGATTGTCAGGGGTATTTTCTAGAGCCCATCTGCTAAGACCATCTGCATTTTTATGAATATTTCCAGATTTATGAACAATAGTCATATTTCCTCTATATTCTTGGATAGCAATTTGCCATCTCAGCATATGTCTATTTGGAGTCTTCATATTTAATAGTGATTTCACAGCATTACAGTCTGTGATTACATCAAATACTGTGCCATCCAAATAATAATGCAGTTTCTCTAAAGCCCATACTAGGCATAAGCATTCCATTTGGCTTGCTCCATACCTTGCTTCTGTTGGCTTTATCTGCCTTGAAATGAAACAAATTGGTCCTTCCACTGGTTTATCATTGATAATTTGTGTTTGGTGAAGTGCAGCACCTATTCCTTCTCCACAAGCATCAATGTACAGTTTGAAGGGTAGTTTCCAATCTGGCATCAGAAGAAATGGGGCATTTGTTAAGGAATTTTTCAATTCTTCATATGCTTTGACTCTTTCTTCTGTCATCTCATAGACTGTTTGTTGGTCACATAGCTTATACAAGGATTTAGCAATCTTTGCAAAGTCCTTTATATGCTGTCTATAGTAACCAGCAAATCCTAGAAATGATTGCATTTCTTTTTTGGTTTGAGGCATTGGTTTAAGTAGTACTGCTGCTACTTTATTTTTGTCTATGCCTAGACTAGGGCCAGATACTACATGTCCTAGTGCCTTTAATTCACTGTATGCAAAATGACATTTTTTCAAAGAAATTTTCATATTTACTTGGACTATTTTCTGTAGTACCCTTTCTAGTCTTGTAAGGTGATTTTCCCAAGTTTCTGAGCAAACTATGATATCATCAATATAGATAATCAACCATCCTTCTGATAATTCTTCAGGGAATATGGTATTCATCATTCTTTGATAATGGGAAGGTGCATTTTTTATTCCAAATGGCATTCTTAAGTATTCAAAAATTCCACAATGGACTATTATTCTTAGTAGTTTCTTGGCATTGTCTGTTAAGACATTTTGATGAAAACCCTTAAGAGCATCCATAGCTGTGATGAACTTAGCTTGTGACAATTGGGTTAATGTCTCATGGATTCTGGGTATTGGATATCTGTCTGGAATGGTATAGGTATTCAGGGCTCTGAAGTCTCCTACCATCCTTGATTTTCCATTATGCCAAGTTATAATGACAGGTGTAGTAACTTCTACTTGTTCATTATGTCCAACCTTTCTTAATACTCCAAGGTCCATTAATTCTTTAATGTGCACCTCTAAGGCTTCTCTAGCTCTTGGACTGGCTGGATAAGCAGGTCTTCTTAATAAAGGTGGGTAAGGTTTTTCTACATTAAGAATTATATCCACTTCATGTCCAATTATGGCACCTAGTGGCTCTTTGTCAGTTGCAAAGGCATTTTTATACTTAAATAAGAGGTCAATCAATTTTTCTTTCATTTTTTCTGTTAATTCTTGATTGAATTCTGCCTCTTTGAGTTGTTCAGATATAAAAAGTTCCTTTTCTGGAATTTTTTCTTCATTCTTAATAACTGTGATTTGTTTTTTGTTATTTAAGAATCCAAACTTTTGTCTTTTGTTATCTCCTATGGTAAAATATCTTTCCTTTTGGTTGGAGATATCTATACCATAGATTGATAAGTAGTCATTCCCAAGTATGAAATGATTACTAGTACAGTTGTCCATTACTACAAACTCCACTTTAATTCTGACACATTGTGAGGGATGAGGAAAAATTAGTGTTCAATCAATTATTCCAAGGGGCTTCATGCTCTCACTTGCACTACTAAATTTGACACCTTGTATTGGCATAAGTTTTTCTTGCCAGTCTAGGACAATGGTTTTTAAATAACTTTTGCCAACACAAGTGCAATATGCTACTGTATCCAAGTTAACCTTTCCTTCTTGGTTATCAACCATAAAAATACTAATACTTGATTTTCCAGCTGTATATCCCATTCCTCTTGCAGGTTTGGTTCTATACATTTTGGCATCTTGTATGTTTGTCAGATTTGTGTCAGATGTTCCAACTTGTGGCAAGTTTGAATTAACATCCAGTACTTCATAAATTATATCAATATTATTAATTTGTGCATTAATTATATTGATTTCATCACTTTCAGAGCTTTCTGACTCTTCTGTCTCTTTTTCAGAGTCAGATTCCTCTTCTTTGTCATTGTGGTTTTCTGTTTCCACAATTTCATTAATCTTTGCTTTTTTAAGGCAATTATTGGCTAAGTGTCCAATACCTCCACATCCCAGTCTTTGTCCTTGTATACTGTATAATACTGCTTGTACTGGCTCATGTAGATGTCTATTTGAGCCCTCTGAATGTGATTTGTACCTATTTGAGTTACTCATACTTAGTTCCAATTCAGGCTCAGATATCATGGGCATTTCTGGGACTTGCCTTTGGGATAAGGCACTTCCTTGTGTGGATTCTGTTCCACTGGGGATATTGCCCTTTCTTTTCCCTTTTGAGGGATCAATTCTACCTCTGAGCCCAGCTCCATCTGATTGGATGGAGTATTGGGAACCTCTTCTGGTAGTCATAATTTAAAGAATAAGAAAGAATAAAAGTATTTTAGAATAAAATTCTTTTATGGCAATTTAAAAAAGAGGTGCTCACCTTCAGAGTCTTGAATGGTGGGTCCTGGAAAGTCTAATTTCTTAGCTTTCTTTCTTTTGGTGATAACTGGTGTTGGAGAACTTTGACAAGTTTCTTCCACCAATCTCTCAACAGTAGCTTGGTTGTCTTCTGTTGGGTTATCTTCAAACACTAAGAAAGACAAATAAATATAAGTCTTTTTATAAGAAGTGTTATTTTTGGCAAGATATGGCAATTTTCCACGTAGAAATTGCTTTTTTATCTTTGAAAAATTGAAATAAATAAAGAAATGAATAAAAATGAATAAAAATAATTTTTTTTATTGGTTTTTAATATTTTTTAATATTTTATATATATATTTTTTTTTTATTTTTAAAGAATAAAATAAAAAATGAATATGATTCTTATAAAATTAAATTATAATAAAAATTATTTTTAATTTATAAAATATCTCTTTTAATCACTAGAGTCACTCAAAGAAAGTTCTTGCAAGTCTAAGGATGTGAAAAACCACGTGTGAGACAGTACAATTGCTTTCCAAATGCCTCAATAGCTTTTAAAATCAATAAAATATAAAATTATTATATAATTTTATGATTATAAATATAATTTATTATTGGATAAACCCAAATAGAATCTTTTTAAAGGTCTTTTAAGTAAATATCACGGCCAGGCCCCCAAATGTAAGGTTTGACTATGAAACAATAAGTAAAAATTACTAATTTATTACTTATTGTACTCTGAATGTCCTTATAATTGAAATAAATAAGATGAAAATAATAATAATAATAAAGAAATATTATTATTATGGCGTAAAAATATTATATTATTAAATAAATATAATAATATAATTAATATTATATGAAATTATAATATTATAAATAATATATTAATAAAAAATAATTAATATATTATAAAGCTCTTTATTATTGTTACCAACAAATAATAAAGGCGTAAAAAACTGTTTTTTATAAATAAAAAACAATTAATAACAATAATATTACTAATATTAAAGTTATATATTAATATAAATACTATTTATATTAATTAAGAATTATTAAGAGTAATAATAAGATGAGATAACCTACTTTTAACACTTAAAATAATAATTTTGAGATATTTTACGCCAAAAGAATATAATACAACTTTTTCAAATTGTATTTACAATAAAAAATAAAGAAAATTACTAAATTTCTTGATTTTATGTGGAAATGAGTTTATAGAGAGATTTATGACAAAAACAATTAAAGAATTGATTTAATCACGTAAAAATAGTGATTGATATTAAGATGGTCTTTGGTCTTTAATAATATAAGAGTTTTATATATAAAGAATAAAGAAATTACCTTTTATTTAATTGATTTAATGTTTTTGATGCGTCTAAGGGGTAAATAGAGTAAAAAGAGCTCTATTTATAGTAAATACCTCCCTCCTAGAGTCCAACAGGCTTCTAGTAGACGTGTACTGATCATATCCACTGGAATTGATCAATATTTTAAGGTTTGAGGGTGATTACATCATGATCAAACCATATTACATCATTATTACACCATTATTTAGAGTTATCACTATAACTCTAAGTTTGATGACATCAGAGGCTTGGCAGAACCCCAAATTTCGTGGATTTTATTAGTTTTAATCATAAACTAATAGTATTCACCAATTTTATCACTCTTAAGACTGTTAAACCTAAATTAAGGTTACAGTATGTGATCATAACTGCTCAAATTAAGCTCAAACTTTGATCCTCAATAACTTTTAATATTTACACGCTACAGCAATTCAGAGGGTGAATTATAATAGCCTGGCATAACCCTATTATGCTGCCAAGAGCTTTTCATTACATCATCAAAACTCTATTTTTGATGATTTTTCTGGTAACTCATCTTTTCTGTCGAAATTCAATATTTTAAACTTCAAACCTTGATTTCAGGGGGTTATACCCCGAATTTAATAATAAAAATTACATCATTCTTCACGAATGAACTAGTAGAATCCAACTGTATCCTTTTTTTTAAGTTTGGAACACTTTCACAACAAAGTGGTCAACATCTCTGTTGATTTTTATCAATAATTCATCATAGGTTTTAACCTTGTTTATAATTTGTAAAATAAAGTTCATATCTGTGTTCTTACAGTAATTACGTGGTAACTTTATTTTTGTTTCATCATTCTATCATGTATAGTTTAGAAGATATTAGCTATGATCCTTGAATATATGTGTTGACCAAAAAAGTGCATATATTCAGGATAATTCCTTAAGTATTAACATTGGAAATTAGCTTATTAATTGTTTTATGTGTGGGTTTTCATGGGGAATCCACTGGTACAATTTATTTCACATGTTGTTTCATTAGTTCTTGAGATAAATAAGGTTTTATGATTTTTATAAGGTATTATACCTTATAATTCCTTAAATATTGACTTTACAGATATGCCATAAAAATGGTATATGTGTATTTTTCCATGGGGAATCCAATGATATAATTTATTTTACATGTTGGTTCATTTGTTTTTAAGTTAAACCAATTTTTGTACCAATTTCAGGTATTTTTTGTATATTTAAGTAATTATTCTTAATGTATAATTATTCTAAGTAATTTTAATATAATTATATTAAAGGTATAATTGTTCTGAGTCTTTTTGTGACCTTATTGGGTATGTGGTCATATCTCAAAGGCTCACAATTATATAGACACATGTAACAAGATGTTCCAATGTTAACAAATATGAGGATGAGTCTATTACCAAGTAATAATTATGTATTTGAAATGCTAAGTATTATGATCACAGTGATATAGAATATGAAAAAGTATTCAATAAAGATATTCAGGGCTTTACTAAAGAGGAGAAGTGGTGGTGAGCACTACCAAAAGCCCAGGGTGCAGTATTTATCAATGAGGTTATTATAATGAATACTTCAATAATAAAGAGTATAATTATACCTCGTTGTTTTCCAAGGTTCCAAATGGTATTAGGCAGTTGTACTAGGTAGGAGCGCAATTTAATGATTATGATTATTCTTTAAGGCAGAGGAAGAGCCCAAATAAGAAGAGTGAATATTTTTCACTTCCAAGGGAAGGATGATGGTTGGTACACACTGTGCATACCCATTATTTGGCTCAGATGTGGTTTTTAACCACATATGGGCTGTTCTCACCAATAAAGGGTGACATTTTCATTTGGGGACCACACAGCACTTTTCCAATGTGTATGATGCAGTAAAATTTGTACAGACCTTGTAAGGGAACCCCATACAGGCAAAAATATGATGTATTTAAGAATAGAAAAGCTCATTTGTAGGATTGACACCTCATATTTGTGGATATGGGAGATTATTCCATAGTATTGGGTGATTTACAGTACTTTGGGAGTTTGATCTTTAAAATGCTATATGTTTGTTGTTTTTGAAGATATTAAGTTCAAAGTTTTTTCTTTGTGTATCCCTAGAGGACTTCTACATACTGAGATTCCATATGACATGGGTTACAATAAATAAGGCCAAGCTATTCCACTTTTAAATTTCATTATTCAGATATGGCTTTTTCTGAAATCCTATATAGAGTTCATCTTCTCAATACCTATTTTTCATCAATATTGATGTGATTACTCCATTTTTTAATTGTTTTTGTTATGTTTCTCTATAAATCTTGTTTTCCATGTAACATTTAGAATATTTTCTATTTCTCCTATTTTATTTTGTAAATACAATTGAAACAAGTGGTATTTACATTTTTTGGCGTAAAATTCTTCAAAATTATTATATGAAGTGATAAAATTAGGTCATTTTCTCTTTTCTATGAATTTCTCTCTGTTATTACTTTTAATAATTCTTTTATTAATATAAATGGAATTTCTATCAATATATAAACTCAATATTGGTAATATTATTGTTATCAATTGTTTTTTATTATTAAAAAACAACTTTGTACGCCTTGAGTATTTGTTGGTAAAAATAATAAAATCTTTAAATATATCAGTTATTATATATTAATATATTTCTTTTTATTATATTATATTTTTAAAATATATATCATATTATTATATTTATCTCATAATATAAGAATTTTACACTATAATAATAATAATTCTTCATTAGTAAAATTATTCTTTATTTAACTTATTAACTCGATAAGGACATTCATAGTACAATAAATGTATCATTTGCAATATTTACTTCTTTTTTCATGGTCAAACCTTAAAGCTGCCAAGCTTCTTCAAGACTTCAAAGGGTCCCAACCATCTTTCTTCAAGTTCCTTTCTGGGTCTTTTAGTTTTTATATGATTTGAGGCTAGCCATAATTTTTCTTCATGTTGGAAGTCAGGTTGAATTGTCCTATTTCTATCTGAATACTTCTTAAATTGCCTTATTTCTGACTCCAACTCTTCTTTGACTACTTCCTGTTTTGGTTGGAGTCTTTTTGATAGCTTTACAGCAGGGGTGTCTTCAGAAATTTGAATTTAATAAAAGCTGGGATTTCTTCCATAAATGGTGAAAAAAGGTGATTTCTTAGTTGATGAATTTTCTGCATTATTGTAGGAAAATTCAAGCAGAGGGAGCTAGATGTTCCAATCATTTTGATGATAACTGACATAAATCCAAAGATATTGTTCTATAATCTGATTCACCCTCTCTGTCTGTCCATTTTCTCCAGGGTGAAACACAGTTGAAATATGTCTTGATATCTTCAGCTGCTGACATAATTGGGTCCAGAATGATTAAACAAATAATGAACCACCATTACATTAGCAATACTGACTGCAATTCTAGGCTTAGAAAAGACATTACTGATGAATATTTGAGCTAATTCCAAGGAAGTAATTTTTGAATACATGGGAATGAATATTTATATTTTTGAGAATCTGTCCACAACTACTAAAATTGCGTCAAAGTCCATGGACAATGGCAATTGAGTGATAAAGTCCATTGATAAGGAATCCCAAGGACCAGATGGAATCTGACTAGGCCTGAGTAATCTAAACCTCTTATGATTAATGTTCTTGTTTCTTGAATATTTCTGACATGAAGACACATAGTCCTTGATGATTTGACTCATACCAGACCAATAAAAGTCCCTCTTAATGGGCTTGAGGGTCTTCTCCTGGCCAGGATGGAAAGCCAATGGGAATTCATAATGCTTTTGAAGGATATCCAGTTGAATTTCTTGATTGCTTGGAATAACCACTCTTTCTTTGCATAACTGTACCTTGCCTTGAGGTTCAAGATGATAATTGGGTATTTATTTCCCTCTTGGGAGTTCCTTGTGATGAATTTCATAGCTGAGTTCAGCCAGGAGGAGCTTTCAAATATCAATTTCAATGGGATGTTTTCCCGAGTCACTAGCCTGACTCAGTACAGCACCCAAGGCATAATCAGAATTGTAAGTCTCCACAAAAGTTTGTAGAGAAGGATTGAAAGGAGAAAGGATAGGGGAAGTGGTGATTTCTTCTTTGAGTAATTGGAACTGTCTAAGAGCTTCCTCATTGAAGATAAAGGGAGACTCTTTTTCTAAGAAGGGAATTGAGAGTGGTGATTTTTTGGAGTAATTTTCAATGAAACCACAATAGAGGTTGGAAAAGGGAAGAAATTGTTGAATGTGAGCCTTGAGGTATATTTTACATACCCAAATAGGCCACAAGTGTATTCAATATGAATTCTGAACTGTGCATAACCCATAAGTCATGCATATATTCAAAACTCATCATTTTTGATTTCAGAAAAGATGAATACCTTTTTGTGAGAAAGGAAATTCATGGATTTAAGGCCAGATTTGGATTCTAAAAAAAAAATCACCTGGGGTAGCTCCAAAGATTGAATGAGCTTAAATTAGTTTTATGAGGTGGTAATATGGAAAAAACTTTAATACCACATCATCAATACCAAATAAAAGAGTTGTGAAAATACTTGTTTTTTTCAATTTCATGGAAAAGTAATGGGAATATGAGAAATCTCATGTTACATATACACTAAGAATAGTGTTATGCATGTTTGTGCCACTTAGTATTATGGTATTATTACATAAAGGTCTGACACACCCATTGTGGATATGAGTCTTTCAGCCTGAATTTCTATTTTTGATGTGAAAATAGCTAAGGGGGACAAAATAACACCAAAGAGAGCCAGGGTACCCAACTTCCAAGGCCTCTGAGGCGTGAAGATCTCTCACGCTTTGATAAATGCCTGATCATGGCCCAATTAGTCTACTAAAAACTTTTGCGAACCTAGTTACCAAGTTGAACTCTGATTAAATCATAAGAAAATTGCAAACAAGCTGCTATTTTGATGGGACAAGGAGGTAAAGAGCAACTTAGACTGCTGTAACCATGTCAATTCTTAATGATTTTCCATGGATAAATCTTAAAAAAGTAATTAAAGCCCTTTTTGGACTAGTATCCATTTATTTACCTCATAGTAACCTGCCATACTCTGCTATTTGCAGTTCTACATAGCAATCAGGTAAAAACTTCAAAAATTCATTAAAAATACAATTCATTATTTATCCTTCTGAAACATTCAGTACCAATATATAATTGTATCATTCATCAATAAACAAAAAATAATTATTTTTTCATAAGTAAAATTGAAGATTTTATTCACAGTCCATTTTTGATGATTCCATATGAAGCACTGAACCTTCAAAAATTTACAGAAAATACAACCTGGGATGGAATTTCCAATAACATTGATAAATTTGAGAAATAAATGATTATTTTGGAATAAAAGAAGATTTACAGTTGTTACTACTTTTATTCTTAACCATAAGTGGGTTGGTAGTCACAAAAAAAGCTTTAATTAAGTAATCTGAAATGACAACAAATGATGAAGTCATTAATCCAAAAGGATTATTGTTTGCTCACTCACTGGTTTCTCAGTTTGCTCCATGAATCCCCTCTAGAAGCTCTTGACAATTTAAAAGAGGCTTCCTCTTGCTTTTTTTTCCAAATCATCTTATTATCCAATTTTATCTTTGTTACCAACAAGTAAGTATCAGTGGATTTTTTCTTAGGTGTTTTATTCTTTCAGGATCAATCAAAAAGACTTGAAATAAAAGAAATCAAATATATATTTTTTCAATATTGTTATAAATCAATTTTGATTCTTTAAATCCCAATTTATCCATCAAATCTCTCTACCATATTCTTTCCAAGGTTCAGTGAGTGTTAGTGAGTGGTTTATAATTAATTCTTAAAGTGTTTCTCTGGTATTTTCTTTCTTCAAGAATTATATTTATAATAATCCTTTTTAAAGATAATTAGATATTCAAACAATTCAATTATTTGAATAAAGAAGTTTTATTATTTAATACTTCTTGTAATTGATTCTTGTAGGTAATTACTGCTTACTGTTATAATCACTAGTAGTGTATAGAAAGTAAACAAAATAATCAATTGTTTAATTATTTAATTGTGGTTATAGAAATTTCATTATTATATTCCATAAGAACAGTCATAGTTTGGTTGATTAATAGTCATATTATCAACAATTTCAAAGACACCTCTTGCATTGAAGAGGCTTGATGGTCTTGGGCTGAGGCCAATTGAAGATTTTTTAAAATTTGGAAGGATCCATCTTGAGGGTGTCCATTGAAACAAAAAAGCCAAGGTATTCAATAATTGAGGCATTAAATACACACTTTGAGGCTTTTCCAGACAAATTATTGTCCCTCAGCCTTTGGAGCACAACAGCCACATGTTTGACACGTTCCTCCTCAGTGCTTGAGAAGAACATAATCTCATAAAAATAAACTATGACAAAGATATTCAATAAATCTTCAAATATATCATTCACAACATTCTGAAATGAAGTACAAGCATTGGGTGAGCCCTATGGCCTTAGCAAATATGCATAACTATGATCATTGGCTCTAAAGGCAGTTAAATGTGAATCCCCCTCTTTAATTGTCAGGAGCTTATAAGCCACACACAAGTCTATCTTGAAGAAGATAGTGGAACCATTGAATACAGTTAGAATCTTATTCATAGGAGGGACAGGATACCTGTTCTTGCTAGTGATGGCATTCAGTTTTCAGTAGTCAACACACAAACAAAGGCCACCATCCTTTTTCTTAATGACACGCACAGGTTCTCCTATTAAAGAGGAGCTTGGCATGATGAAACCCTTCTCTACATCCTCTGAAATGTAGGCTCTTAGTGCTTCTGACTCTTGATTTGATAGGGAGTAGATAACACCAACTGGTGGTATAAGACACTCCAGTTTGATATGATGATCACAGGCATGGCGCGGAGGAAGTTTCTCTTCTCTCACATTGTATAGTTCATAAAAACACTGGTGATAAGCAGGAGGTATTACCTTCAGCATAGTTTCAATTTCCTCTTTCTCTTCCTCCTCATCCCCCTGCTCCTCCAGGGATGCATGGAGGGATAAAGGAGGAAGATCCATATAACCTTGAAAGAGATGAAGTGAAGATATAGCAAAATCTTCTCCAATGTCTTTTGTCTCTTTGAAGACTTCATATCTGGATGTAAGTAATTATTGAGAGGGAACAATGGAAGGGATATAGACAGAAGAAGGAAGTGAAGGTGTCTTATGTTAACCAACCAGAGCAACACTGTTGACAGCAGTGTCAAAGTCATGAATATTAGAAGAACTAATACTGCTAGAATCCTTATGACTCAGATCATAGGTTATCCATCCATTTTTCCATCAATAATTGGATTAAAATGGTAAAATAAATTATAGCCCAATATTAGGTCTTCTCCCTTTGGTGAATCTATGATAAAAAAATCCCATTAAAACTTGGGAAAGAAGGCAATTCAACAACCCACTTGGTATAATGGGTGAGGAAAAAGATGTGGATTCATTGGAATCTTTCCATTGAGCTCTAACATAGTCAATCATTACTTTAGAACAAAATTCTTTGCAATAAAAGAGTTTATAGCACCAGAATCAATGACAACATTACAAAAAATATCAGAGACAGAATAAAAAATTAGAAATTTTAAACATTTCTTGACACTAGTATTCAGATTTCACAATTTTACTCTTGAAGGAAATAAGTGAGAACCATGGAACACATCATGATTCATGCACAGGCTTTTCTCTGCTTGTTAGGGAAGATTCTTGATGATCCTGGCCTATTGTGAGGCCTCTTGTAGCATTTTTAAATTGGTTTCTTTCCACCGCAATAAGTGCATAAACCTTCTTCAATCCTCCTCCCCTTTTCATAATAAATTGTTTTATTTTCATCATTGAGGAGAGAAGCATGAGGCTTATCCTTTCAAGTTTAAAACTTCTTCCCCTTCTTGTTTTTCGTTTGATGATGCTTCTTGGAAAATGAAGATTGCAGAAGCCTTGAATGTTTAGATCCAGTAACTGGAGGCTTCTTCTCTTGATGCCTACCCTTTTCCTTCTTCCTCTCATGGTACCTTGTATCTAATTCCGAAGTAATTTCCATTAATTCTTGAATAGTATCAATGTTACAAGGGTGACAAGCCAACAGCTTCAAAATTCCTGATGCCAATCCTCTTCTATAAACAGGAATATAAGCCCTTTCCACCAATCTCCAATTATTTAAATTGGGCTTCTGATATACAAAATGTACAAGGATAAATGACTACTTTCCTTCATTCTAATATTTTCCACCTCTTTTTAAGCTTTCTAAAATTCATTTGGATCACCAAACAGAGTGAATAACTGAATTTCAAACAACTTCCAGCTATTGAGGAGGTACAATGGGTATTCAGTGGATATATTTGAGAGATATGGTTCAATCCATTTTTGTAAGGTGTGGATATGAAACTTTGATTAAAAATCAAGTACTTTTCCTGTCCTCAAAATTTGTATAAGGTAAAAATTCAATTAAAAATAGTAAGAAATATTATTTTTAAGAGAAAACACGCCAATTTTCTTGTTTATAACTTTATTAGTATAAAACAATAATATTATAAAAATTTATTGTTTTACCAACAATAAAAATTTATCCAAAAAATACTCTACAAGAGATATTTTAAGGCTACAAAAGAAATTTCTTCAAGAGCAATTTCAATTGGAATTATTTGAGCAAAGAACTGCAAGCAATTAATTAAAGAACAAAGTCTTTAAAAAGAATATTAAAGAGAAAAAACACCCAAAAGTGACCAGAGTGAATTTGGAAACAAAGTGACAAAGTTTACAGTGATGAAAGATGCTTAAATTCACTTTTGGGGTGGTTCAGGGGTAAAAATGATTATAAGAGTTACTAACAATGATTATAATGATTTTTTCACGTGGTTAAAAGGATTAAAATGATTTAAAAATGGTGGTTGGAATCTTTTGATTGATTGGTTTAACAGTGTTTAAACTAATTAATAAAAGGAAAAGATTCTAACATGAAGAGAAAAGTGGGGCAAAGAAGACATTCTTTTATAACAATCAATTCTCTTACTCCAAAAGTACAATTTACTCTTGTCAGTCGTGAAAAACAGTCTGACAACAGAAAAGCCAATTATGGCATCATTGGACCCTGGTTTAGACCAAAAAGGGCTGGTTTAAGCCATTTTTAGCCATTTTAGACCCTTAAATCAGCCATTACTATAGCAATACCAGGCCTAGAGCCTTCAAAACACTTCAGAATGTGTGTAAGAGGCGTAGAAACCAGTTAAAACTGTTTTTACTATGGTTGTTTTATCTTAAGGGTAGTCTTACCCTCTTGGCAACAGCTAAAACTACCCCAGTTGGTATCAAAACCTCATCATCAATTGAGTCCACAGACCCTGTAACTCAATTCCAGGCCAAAAGTGATGAACTTTTGCATGAATTTTGACATCCCACGCCTGTCAGCAAGCATTTTGGGGGTCTAGCTCCCCCTTAGAGCTGGAGTCCCTTTTCCCCCCCAAATTTAATCTTTCCAATTTATTTTTCCTTTAATTCCTCATCATGTATTATACTTATAATTTAAATATGTAATTCAATTCAATTGTACAGTACAATACAGTAATAATTGACACCTCATATGTAAATCAAAGTTCACTTATGTAATACACGCGCACATTTTGACATTTCAATTGAATTCAATTGAAAATACTTCAATTCCTCATAACTTCTAAACTAAACACAACACCTCAATTTTAACACAAAAATTGATGGTTAACACCACATGTGGTGTGAATTAAATTAAGGTTTTGAGGATTTTCAATTTTGGATTGAAAATACTAAAAACTTAATTTAAGCTTATTTAGAGTTGAGTTACAAGAATTTCACTCACAGGTGACCCCACCTGATTTTTTATGAGGAATCCAATGGTGAAATATTTTTTATGTGTTTATTTATTGAATAAAAAGTTATAATAATTTTTATTTAACTTTTTTCCAAATTTATTTATTTTTTCACAATTTTGTTAAAATTTCATTTTTACTTAATTTTTTCAAGTATAAATGTAATTTTATACTTACAAAATTTAATGTAATTTTATTCTTAAATTGTAATTAATTTTTTATTTTTAATATAATTTTATATTTATATTTTGATTTTTATTTTACTAATATAAATAAATTTATTTTATTTATATTAATATGTTATTTTTGTATTTGTGGTCTTTTGGTTATATGAAATTACCTCTAAGGCTCACATTCACTCCCCCTAAAAAAGAATATTACTTTGTAATATTGGTGTTTCTAGTGTGTCTGAATCTCCTGAGGAGTTTGGTAGCTTCTGGTATGTCTTTCTCTTCTAACCATTCATTTTCACAAGTTGGGTCACTGTACCTAACAAGGTATTCCCTTACTTTCTTGGTTCTTGATTTCCTTTCTTTAAGAACTTTGGTAATTTTCTTGGTACCAGATGTCTTAATAGGAAAGTATCTGTTTTTGTTATTAGGCAAATCTATTCCATACATGATTAAATAGTTATTTCCCAATAAAAATGGGTACTAGAGCAATTTTCCATAACAACCAATTCAACTGTGATTCTCAAATTCCCATTTATGTGTGGGAATATGACATTGGTCTCAAAGATTCCTAATGCTTTCATTGGGTTACTTGTACTTTTGAATTTTATACCATCAAGTAGGTGAAATCTTCCTTTATCATATGATCCTTTCCATACTTCATCCAAGGCATGTATCAGAGAGTTGTCTTTACAGTCTTTGTTCACTAATTGGTATAAGATGCTACAATTGTCATCTTGAATGTAACTATCTATGACCTCTTCAAAGAAGGTGGTGTTCAAGTCTGTAACACTTATTCCTTCTATTGGGATTTGGTTTTCATAAGTTGTTCCCCTTGAGCTTTTGATAAATCAAGTTGACTATTGCTCAATTGTGGCAAGTGGGAATAAGATTCCAAGATGTCAAAAGTGGCATTGATATTTTCTATATCTTTTGAATATTCAGAAAATATGGATGACTTATCATCTGAATTGTCTTCAATTATGTCATCTTTTTCAACATCAGGTCCCTTTTCAATATTAATTTCATTGATTTCCCCCCTTTTTGGACATGTATTGGCTAAATGGGTGGTGCTTTGGCAAATATGGCACTTTGTGATTGTATCTGCAGATTTATACCTAACATCATTAGAATTTTCTTTGGGTTTTTTGTCCACAGAATCTTTTCAAGGTGTATTAAACCTTGTTTCAAGATTCACCCTACTAGAACCAATTTTGGTTCTGGTGGTTACTTCTTCTAGTATATTGATAATATCCTCTGCTGATGATTGTTCAGTAGTCCTGCTTTTGACAGAATGCTCTAAGTCACCTCCACATTGTCTCAGAATCTTCCTATGGATCATAAATTCTGACATGTCAGGATATAATGCTGTTAATCTGTCCTTTTGTTGGCAAAACCATTGTAAAGCTTTGTCTTTATCAGCATTAAATTTGGCAGATTCAAAGGCTGTTTCAACTTTAAATCTCCAAGCATCATTTGCCCATTTGTTGATGATTTGGGTTTTCCACCAAGTCCAACTCTGGTGTCCATGTGCTTGTCTTATTTTGATGTACCATCTGTGAGCTGATCTGGTAAACAAGGTGTTAAACCTGGCTGTTACCAATCTGTCTGGTAATTCAAAATCCTCTTTGATCATGTCAATACCTCTAATGAATTCCATATGGTCATACTCTCCTTCACCACCGAAGTGAGGCCATTCTTTAAGTTTTGGAACTTCTTTCAAGAGTGCTTGGCCCATTGATGGTTCCAAGTTATGAAAAGAAGTGGATAATTCATTTTTTAATTGTGAATTATCAGGATCCAATACTTGTGGATTTGAAATTCTTGTTCTCTCATTTTGATTTAGAGGTGTAGACATTCTTGGTAAGGTGTTCCGTATTTGTTCAATGTAATTCATTTTACTGTTGCTACACCTTTGGGAATTTCTGTATTCATGTTGGAAGCTTTGTATTAAATTTATTACTTCAATTTCATACATGTCTTCCTTATGTGTCAGTTCTTGCCATAACTCTGTCTGTCTTTTATTATCAGCAGTGACTTGATTCAATTTCATTGATAGTTTTGATACTTCTTCTTGTGAAGCATCAAAACACTTTTTCAAGGCAATGGTATATGTCTTTACTTCAGTAAATGAATTTGAAATGTCATCAAGGACTTTCTTGTTATCTGTTTTGATAATATTTATGGCTTGTTTAATTCTTGTTTCAATCATGTCATCAATATTGAATTTAGAATATTTATCTGTTAATTCTTTAATAATGGCAGATTGTTCATTTATTTTAATGTTAGAAGAATTGTCATTATTAGAATTTTTAATTGTTCTTAAAACTTTTTCAAAACACATAAGTGTTTCATTAATTTGGCACAGACTCAGGTTGTTTGTTTTAATGTTGTTACAAATGGTGTCATTTTTATCAGAAAGATGTTTTTTCACGTCATTTATAGCATTATACAACTCTGGGATGGAATCAAATATGTCAGAAATCATTCCTGGAATCTTAATCTGGCTTCCTCCTTCTTCTGTAATTCCATCATGGTTCTGGCCATCTGAAATACATTTTCCATGGCATCCTGCTGAATCTTTGGGATTCTGTAGCCCTGGCTGTAAGGTTTTGGGGCTGGTGCCTTCCCTTTGCCCTTGTTTGGAGTTTGTGGCTGCTTTTCCACGTTGGAATTTCTGCTGCTGGCCACTGGAGCTGTTTTTGGCACTGGTTTGGGTGGTGGAGGGTTGTTTTTCCTCCATTCTAGTGTCAAAAGCATCATGTTTTTCTTCTCCATCAATGGATGCCATCCATTGAGCAATTTGCAAGTGTTGGGATGGCCCAAGAATTTTCTTACTCTCAGGTAAGAATTCATGCAATTCTTCGGCAACTCTGCAAGGATCTGGTACTCCTTGAATTGAAGTGCATTGTTTTATGCACTGTGGCTGGCTTTGTATATGTCCACAGAGGCTTGCTGTGGCGGTGTCAGCTCTTTTTGAAGGTAAAATAGTTTTATCAGCTTCATAATGACCTAATTTAGTTGTTTGGAAGTCATCAACTGACCCTTTTCCTTCTGTACCTGATTGGCCTCTGCCATAATCACGTCTATTACCTTTTTGGGAGCTGCTTGAGGGGTTGTAGCTGGCTCCTGACCTGGTTGAAGGCATAATTATGGTTAAAAAGGCTTAAAATAGTACTGTTACGTCAAAAAACTTACTATTAGCCAAATTCTTAGCTTTCTGAAGGGTATTACTTATGTCCAAGTTAATCAATTCAGAAGATATTGGTTCAGGTTGGTTATTTTAAGTCACAATAACAGTACTATTATGATCAGAATTAACAGTACTGGCAGGGATAATGCTGGTTAGTGTTGAGGCTGTTTCAATGTTTTCTTGTCTTACCACGTTGTCAGACACTAAAATTAATGAAAAAGCCAATTAATTAAGTAAAAAAAGGTTATTTCAAAAAAGAAATAAAAAAATATAAGCCTCACTTATAAGATGAAAAAAAAAATATTTTTTATGGATTTTTTGAATTATAAGTATTTTTTATATGTTTTTAAATTTTTCAATATAAGAAAAAAGATTTAAAAAGAGTAAAAAAATATGTCACAGGTAAAATATCACGGCTGGGCCCCCAAATGTAAGGTGTGGATATGAAACTTTGATTAAAAATCAAGTACTTTTCCTGTCCTCAAAATTTGTATAAGATAAAAATTCAATTAAAAATAGTAAGAAATATTATTTTTAAGAGAAAACACGCCAATTTTATTGTTCATAACCTTATTAGTATAAAACAATAATATTATAAAAATTTATCCGAAAAATACTCTACAAGAGATATTTTAAGGCTACAAAAGAAATTTCTTCAAGAGCAATTTCAATTGGAATTAATTGAGCAAAGAACTTCAAGCAATTAATTAAAGAACAAAGTCTTCAAAAAGAATATTAAAGAGAAAACACGCCCAAAAGTGACCAGAGTGAATTTGGAAACAAAGTGACAAAGTTTACAGTGATGAAAGATGCTTTAATTCACTTTTGGGGTGGTTCAGGGGTAAAAATGATTATAAGAGTTACAAACAATGATTATAATGATTTTTTCACGTGGTTAAAAGGATTAAAATGATTTAAAAGTGGTGGTTGGAATCTTTGATTGATTGGTTTAACAGTTTTAAACTAATTAATAAAAGGAAAAGATTCTAACATGAAGAGAAAAGTGGGGCAAAGAAGACATTCTTTTATAACCATCAATTCTCTTACTCCAAAAGTAAAATTTACTCTTGTCAGTCGTTAAAAACAGTCTGACAACAGAAAAGCCAATTATGGCATCATTGGACCCTGGTTTAGAGCAAAAAGGGCTGGTTTAAGCCATTTTTAGCCATTTTAGACCCTTAAATCAGCCATTACTATAGCAATACCAGTCCTAGAGCCTTCAAAACACTTCAGAATGTGTGTAAGAGGCGTAGAAACCAGTTAAAACTGTTTTTAATATGGTTTTTTTTATCTTAAGGGTAGTTTTACCCTCTTGGCAACAGCTAAAACTAGCCCAGTTGGTATCAAAACCTCATCATCAATTGAGTCCACAGACCCTGTAACTCAATTCCAGGCCAAAAGTGATGAACGTTTGCGTGAATTTTGACATCCCACGCCTGTCAGCAAGGATTTTGGGGGCCTAGCTCCCCTTAGAGCTGGAGTTCCTTTTCCCCCCCAAATTTATTTTTCCTTTAATTCCTCATCATGTATTATACTTATAATTTAAATATGTAATTCAATTCAATTGTACAGTACAATACAGTAATAATTGACACCTCATATGTAAATCAAAGTTCACTTATGTAATACACGCGCACATTTTGACATTTCAATTGAATTCAATTGAAAATACTTCAATTCCTCATAACTTCTAAACTAAACACAACACCTCAATTTTAACACAAAAATTGATGGTTAACACCACATGTGGTGTGAATTAAATTAAGGTTTTGAGGATTTTCAACTTTTGTATTGCAAATACTAAAAACTTAATTTAAGCTTATTTAGAGTTGAGTTACAAGAATTTCACTCAGAGGTGACCCCACCTGATTTTTTATGAGGAATCCAATGGTGAAATATTTTTTATGTGTTTATTTATTGAATAAAAAGTTATAATAATTTTTATTTAACTTTTTTCCAAATTTATTTATTTTTTCACAATTTTGTTAAAATTTCATTTTTACTTAATTTTTTCAAGTATAAATGTAATTTTATACTTACAAAATTTAATGTAATTTTATTCTTAAATTGTAATTAATTTTTTATTTTTAATATAATTTTATATTTATATTTTGATTTTTATTTTAATAATATAAATAAATTTATTTTATTTATATTAATATGTTATTTTTGTATTTGTGATCTTTTGGGTATATGAAATTACCTCTAAGGCTCACAATTTTCCAGCTCTACCTTTGAGAAACAAAGTTGTGTAAAGAGCTTCCTTCCTGTAAGAGAAGAAGTTTTCTGGGTCATTATGAAAAATTATTTGACAGGATTGGATAAATCCTCTCAGTTCATATCTTTGAGTACCATCAAAAGAAACAGGCACCTTCATTGATGGAGTCTTCATTGCTGGGGCCCTTGGATTGTCCCTGGGCGCAACTGCTTTAGTGAGTTGTTTCATGAATTGAGTCTTCTTCTCCATTATCCTGAGAAAATTTGGTTTAGCTTGAGAGAACAGAGTTTGATTAGAAAGTTGTAGATTTGGAGTTTCAAAAGGCTCAGGGGCAGCTTCCAAGGCAGCTGCTACTTCAGTTTCTTCAGAATCTTTCTCTTTCATAGACCCCTCCCCCTATTCTGCTTTTAGGCCCATGATGAATGCTTGGATAGCCACCCAATAATCCAGAGAATGATCTTGATCTTATTGACTTCACACCTACTCTTATGGAGCATGCTTCTCTTTCCATTGGTGGTCCTCTATCCAGGTTTTCACCAATTTGATTAACTGATGGGGTTTGGTAAAGAGGAGCCCTTGCTGTAGGAGTATGGCCAGATTCATGTATTTGAGATCTTGTATTCTTGGCTGGAGGGCTATTCTGAACTGGAATTATTGAATAAAAAAAAATGAAAACATAATGATACTTTGAGAACAGCAAATGAGGTTTGACCAATTAAGATAACATGAAATGAGAGTCTTGATGAACTTGAGTAATCAATCACCAGTATTGAGGAGGAATAAATGAGAACAAATCTTGAGGAATGAAAATTACAAAGCTGAATTATTTTCAATAAAATCGGACTTCTTGAAGAGTTGCAAATCTATTTCAATTAGTCAATCAATCAAGACAATCAATTATCAAGTCAATGCAAAATCAATAGCTGTCATATCTTCAAATAAATTCAAGTTCTTGAGGTATCAAATAAGTCAATCAATATCTTTATGAGTCAAAACCAGATCAATCAATCAATTCAATTCTTGAAATTAATAAATGACTCTTGAGGAATTCAACAGTCAATTAAAATCAATCCAATCCAACAAAATCTTGAATCTGAACCAAAAAAAGGAAAAAAATGAAAACAATCCAGGAATTAGGATAGAGAGAAAGGTTTGGGAGAATTAAGAAATAAAAAAAGTCAATTTTCATATTAGTGGAATGAATGAGATTAAAATTGAAGAGAAATCATAAATTCATAAAGAGATCATAGTTTATGAAATGCAGAAATTAATTTGAACATAATTAAAAGAAAGGAGAAATTGTGATTTACTTGATATGATGTAAAAGGGGATCTTTGAAATGAAGAGGGAATGGCACCCCATTAACTGCGACTCCCTTATGGGGTGCTCAAGGATTGAAATATGAGGGAGTACAATTAAGAGTTTGAAGAAGATAGGATTGCTCATAAAATGAATATAAGAAAAGTAGAGACAAAGAGAATAAGAGTAAGAATAAAAGAGCCAACCACAAAAAGTCCAAGTCCACTTTTTCAACATCTCAAAAGAAAGGAGAGGTTTAATAAGTATATGGCCATCACAACTCCACTGAAGAGGTGAGTGTAATATGCAAAGACTAACTTAATACAAACAAATATAATATTCATAAGATAATAAATCAGCTATATTAATTAACTGGGTAAAAGTCTCCAGGTGAGGAAGGGGGCTGGTTTATCTGAGAATCCACTAGCCATGATCCAAAGAGCAATTTTTATTGAGAGAAATCTTGATTTGAATTTATTTGGATGATACAGGCCCTGTAATGATGCCCAGGGTCTGTACAGAAGGTGTGGTGGGACTTGGTGATGATACAGTCCCAGATTGATGAAACCAATGCTCTATTGAGTGAGCATAGTCTGTATCAGTAATACAAGGCTGTATTGGGGATTCCAGACTGTATTGAGCTCTTGAAGGGAGTTGTTGAAGCCAGATGCTGATTTGTGCTACTGATCTGCTAGTCTGGTTGGTATGATTAAAGGTAGGACTGCATACCATTGTCCCCTAATTGTGAATTTGAAACCCTCACCCCCTTAGGAAAAAAGAGAAGTTTGAAAGGTCCCACTGTCCATGCCCTATGGACTGCAGAGCGTGATTCACAGTCCATGGGCTGTAGAGGCCGTAGGGGGCCTAAATGTGACAACCCCGCTAATCAAAGTGGGTAGTTCAGAGGCCCTGGAGATGGCCTAAGGGTCCAAGGATCCTTTGAAGGTAACAAGACCCCCACAGGACCTAATTCAGTGGGATTGGCATGGGGTTTGGTGAGGTGGAATCAGCCAAGAAGGCCAATGAGTCTGGATATGGCCAGGAAGAGTGGGTGTTCCCCAAAGGGCATTCCACACAACCAGTGGCAAATTGGACATCAATTGGTTCAGGACAGAATTGCCAAAAACACCAATTGGGGGTTTCTTTCCCATGGTTGTGACATTAGTTTATATACATGATGATAGACTAATCCTGCATGGACAGCTTCTTAATTGCATTAGAACCACAAAATATAACTAGGGAGACTAAATATATTTAGAACAAGAATATTGGAGTTCCATATATGAATTTACTCATGGTACAAGCTCCTGTGACATGAATAATTCTTTTACTATTATCTGAGAAACTCAAGGAAAGTGTTGGTGACACCACATTTTTCACAAAAGGAGCACAAGATAGCTTTCCAAAGATGGCAAGGCAAAGAAAAGTTGAATTAGTTCCTTTTACATATACTTCAATTTATTCTTCATTGATATGATCCTTTTGAGAAGCTTTTATAATACACCAAAAATCAACAAAAATTCATTTTATGACACAAAAAAAATGAAAAAGCCTTGTAGAATTTCAATTCAGGCACATATTTGGCTCTAGCGCTTAAATTGAATAAATGGAACCATATGAATGTAGTATAAGTCAAAGGACGGTATGGTAGAAACTAACGGTTTGAATGCAACATATTTTCCCATATTTGTGCAGCTTTTAAAAAGTTTTAAGTGCTGAAAATAACAAATTTCAATATTAATTTCATTTTTTGTGAATAGGCTCCACAACATATTGTAAGAAATGTTTAAGATTGGAGAAATGCACATTGAGTAAGATCGCATTTGTTAGCTATTAATGATGATTATAATTTTGAGGAATTTTCAATTGAGGTCTTGTACAACACATGTATCAAAGAAATCCTGGGATTAACGCAGTTGTAAGGCTTTACTGGCTTGACTAAGACTCTCAGGTTCAGGTAGGCCAAAGCAATAAACCACTTTCGTTGGGCAACTATCCATTTAGCCATACGTTTGTTGTTTCATCTGCAACACCCAAAAGGTATACGTGAAGATTCTCTTTCTATTGGGTAGTTCTTGGTTAGCTTCTCTTTCAATAATCATGATCTCATGCGAAATGAATCATTTTAATTGGTCAGAGAACACAAACGCGAGGATGGTTACAGAAAAGAGAAAGGAAAAAAAGCCTTCTAATGGTCAGAATCGACTAATCTACGCCTAATTTGTTTGGGTCCATTCCAACATTGACAAGAGAGCCTTATGTTTATTACAGATACCGACATAGTTTTGGTGCCAGGAAGTCTTTGTGCAACATCAGCCTTGCAAATGGTTGGTCAAATGACTTAAAAGCTTTCTCTCCGTGCTGGTAGTTTGGCTTCCCTTCTAGCATTGAAGAAAGACATAAAAGGCCTGCTCCCTCCGCTTTCAACTCTTTTCTCAGTCCCATAACCCCGAGCCCTACTCTTTTCTTATTTTTTCTGTAAACAAAAAAGTCACTTCGGCCGCTTCTTTTCTCCTCCTTAGATATTTCTATAAAATTATCAGCTCTTCTCATTGATTCTCTTTGATGAAAGGCCATAATTGAACTTCCAAATATCATGGGTCTTTTTTAAATTAAAACGTGATTATAAAGCATCTTTTCCTGGAGAGCATGCAACATCCAAATTATTTACTCATTTATGTTTCAATTCATTGTGTCATTTTTCTGCAATCTATTTTGCTTTCTGAGAAAGCAGAAAGATCCTATTTTCAACACCTTCAATAATAAAAGGTACTTTCAACGACTCTGATATTTCTACATATAATAAAAACGATGTTAGGCTGACTTGTAGTGTGTTCCTCTTTTATCATGACAAATTTCGCTCTTATGGTCTTAGTGATTTATTCAAATCATGCCCTTTATATTGGGCTAACATCGACTATCTATTACCATTGATGATCATTTTCAATTACGTTTACTCCGCCTCATGATTTCAGAGTAATTGCTTTGATGCTTCAGGTACATTTTTTGCATAGAAAAATAAAACTGCTGATTAAAGATGTTTATCTGTTCTGGTTTTGGATTCGGTTATTGTCACTTCTTTTAGGCATGACCTTAACCATTCCTTATATGTTAGGCCAAGGTTATCGCATTCTTTACGACACCAACAAAGCTTCCGACTCAAGATGGATATCATTTTCTTTGCGAATCACTTGAGTTCTGATTTTCTCGGACCGCAACAAGGCCGTCCTCATTATACCGGACAAAACCTGACTCTATCGTCAAGACAGTGTCAAGTTTGATTTTCCTAAAGATATACTATTCAAAGGATCAATTCCCTAAGATTGTGAATAAAGAAATCCTGAGGAAAATTGTCATTTCTCTCAAAACTCAACACATTGAGGTCAACTAAAGTCAATCCCCAAAATTAAAGGTTCTGAGGTTTGAGGTAAACAGATTTTTTCTTGCTTTCAATAGAAATCCGCTGAAAGATCTTTAATTCTTTAATCTTTTTGTTTCTTAGTTGGGTGATGGAAGATCAAGCCATGCCCTACATATTGGGCCGAGGCGATCGATCTTTTGGCACTTTTATTGAATCACAAGGGGGATTGACATTGCATGGTTCGTTCATTAGTCTCATCCAACAAGGAAACGCTTGATGAATCGTTGACACATTATTCTTTGTTTAGTTTCTGAGTTTGCCATATAGCCATATAGCCACGCTCTTGATTTTGGGGTCAACCACGCATGTTTTCTGAACTAAGAGCATTGACCACGTAAAATATTATCAGTACGTGGTCGAAACGCGGAGATCTGGACATGAAAACATGGCGAAGCCGACTCCCTCTTATTGGATCAATTTCGGTTCGTTTGTGAGATCGGTCCTCCTAAGTTTGGGTTGATTTCCTTCCATGCATAGTGCAAAATATCGAATCACTGAGTTAGAGGGTGAGATGTTGAGTCAAAGAGACAATATTCTGATTTATGGCAAGCCTTCAAACTCATTTCGATAATTTCAAGAACATTTAAGCAAGTTACAGTCATTTCTTATTTCAAAGTAGTTATTCAAAGAGAGTCGACTCCAATAGTCATTCATATATCAAGATGACTGGAGTAAGCGGGTTGTATCCCATATCAGACATATATCGTGATTTTTAATTTTTATACCTGTGAGAGAAAGCTCTTTATTGGCTTTTATTTCCCTCGTAACCTGCTTCAGCTTTCATAGCACGCCTATTTGCGAATGAAAACAGGTTAGAAAAAAGAAACATTCAAAAGGTTTTTGATAGATTAAGCATTCACTGGTTACAACCTGTGAATGAGGTATTCTTGTCGTGTACTTTGATCGTCAAAACCGATCCAAGTATGACATGAATACGATATTTGATTGTGATGATGTTTTTGTAGGATATAATGCAGCACTATTTCTTGTGAGTTATTATTTTGATAGGCCAAAATCAGCTGTATCAACTAATAATTTGATTTTTCCTTTGGTTAAATAATAGACAGATGGTCACACCGGCATAGAGATATGGTGCTCTGCCTTTGGTGTGGAATACGCAAGGACGTTTGATTTGCAGGTCAAAGATTTAGAGTCGCTCACAGATTCCTTTCGGACTAGCCTGACTGCCGCTAATTTGTGAGCATGAATAGTAGTACGAAGGCGTGAGTTGAATAAATTGGGATGAGACTTGCGAAGAGCACCACTGCGAAGAAGATCAAAATTTAATTTTCGAGCGGAGTTGGCGCGTAAATTTTATAACCTTAGTGGCGCGTTTGGACCCAGTCAAAAGTAGAACTGCAACATTTGTTCAAGATAGCGTAAGACTTCATCATCAGCATCAAGATGGCCAATGTTAAGCTAGAATTTCAGATAAAGCCTTGAGTTTGTAAGATGAGATGGCTTCAAGGCAAAATTTCGAAAGCAACGCTAGGGAATCAGAATACGAAGCACTGCGATCAAGTCTTGACGATTCGCTTGAGGCAGTGGATAAGCAAATGCCAAGATGAGCACTGCCGTCAGAATGTCCACATCTGCCTTTGGAGACGCCTTATGAGGGGATCCCTGGATGATCATTGTATCAAACGTTTATTCATGAGAAATAAGAATAGCGAGAAATCTCTGAGCACTCAAGTCCGACACAACAAAACATGAGTGCCGTCGGGAGTAACTAGATGATGAGCCCTTTTTAACGAAGAAAATGTCGTTCTTAAGACTTCAACCTTTGCCAATCCATCATTTCTATTTATATTCATGGCCTAAACGGACTTACCTCACTAAACAACTCATTAGCATCTATTTATTTTGGCTATTGTTGCTCAAAATCCTGTCACCTATGGCGAAATAAGCAGCACATTTCTCTGTCTAGGTCCTCTGTTTGATGAAAGGATGAAATCATGAAGCTGCTGGGTTTAGACTCACATCAATTGCTGAAGTGAGCTCCTGAGTCAATCTGACAATCAAATGAAGTTTTTGATTCTTGTGTCAACTTGTCCCACAAACGATGCTCCGCCAGCAACAGTTGGAGCACCATAAAAATGCTTTTTCAATCCTCAAAGCCATCACAATGTGTTCCCTGGTGATCCTCACTTGCCTATTTGTCATAACAACCATATCCTTAGCTTTCAAGGAATCCATATCACAACTGCTCCCTAATCTCAGTCGAAGTGATCTTGTTTGTTTCTCTTGTGGCCTGAAACACTAATTTTACTTGAACGCAGTTTAAAAGAAAATAGATGCTATTATCGCCTTGGATGCAGCTATCAATTTTGGTTTAACTTTTTGTATGCTTTCAGTAATTTTTTGCAATATCTATGTCCAATCCCCTTCAGGAATTGCCAGAATATAACTCCTTTCTCATTAATTAAGGTGCTTGAGAGCACCTTCAATAAAAAGATTGCAATATAATCATCAAAACAATCTTGATATCATTGAAATATGAATATTTCATAGATCTTATACAGAAGGTACTTTCAATATCTAATTTAAATTATTTTTATTGATTTTCCTCAGCCAAAGTGCTTTTCTAGTTTTACCAATATCTGATACATGATCTGAAAGCACTTTCAACTTAAAAACAATTCAAAGAAGATCATCAGTAAAAACTGTATACTTTAATTAATCTCATCATATTCCACTTAAGGAAACCTTCAATATATTGCTTGTTTGTCAAAATATAAGAATTTTGATGTTGATGGAGAATATGACATTATTGATATATTTTGAAAAGAAGATACTATTCCAGAAAGGATACAGTGGAAGCGGAAAAGCTATTCTGAAACCTAGAATGTGTGACAACCAGATTTTGTGAACTCATCAAAATAAGTATGCACTGGAAAAAAACCAGTGCAAAATGATCTCATTCATAAAAAATTGCATTTTCAACCAAAATTTGAATTTGTTTTTTACTTCCAATTTATGAAATACATCTCTGATCAATTATTGCAATCTCAAAAAAGAAATGCTCTTCAAATTCTTCTCATTTCACATTTTTGGAGAGGTGTTTAAAAAAAAGATAAAAATTTCATTAAAATATGTTCAACAGTAAGAATTCCCTAAGCCCATTTAAATGTACAAGAGGTGGAAGAAAGCCTTGAGGTAAATTAAGGAATTTGCACATAATTTTTGAAATCCAAAAAAGGTTCTTTTTCTTGTATAGCCTTATTTTTTATCAACTACTGTAGAATAGAAATCATACTCATAATCAAGAGAGCTTAAAAATCAATTATTTACAAATTCTACAATCTTTTCATCAACAATGTGTTTCAGTCAGTTAAATTTCTGAATCATTATTTCAATAAGACTTATGTGTCATGAAGCCTCAATATTGATTTCAGTTATTAAAATATCCATCTAGAATGATCTGGGAAGTTTTTGAAATGATTCATTGATTGAATACCAAAATCAGCTTTTCAGCCTATGACTTAAAACTAGAGCACAAGCATGACACCAAAATCTCATAAAGCAATGGTAGAGCAAAAATATCCACTCCAGGTTAATTAATGGAGACAAAAAGAATCATAGAGGGCATCAAATTGAAGAGGATAGTTACCTCTTTCCAAAGATGCAACTCCAATGACTATAGGATAAGGAATGACATATTGATCCTAGCTCAAAACAAGAACTGACCATAGGCCTTAGTCTTCACCTATCATATACAATTCCAGACAAAAGGTAGTACCCCATCAAATGGATTTTCAAATTGAAGCTCCCAATCAGGGCTATCCAATGGTACTAGCAGAACTGAGCAAGAATTGAAGCTACAGAAGTTATAGCTAAAAGTAAGTCAGATAAGGGTGAAAAAAATATTCACCTCTGATATACCCTCTACAGTTCTATTGTGAGATACCTAAAGTGGGATTTTTGAAAAAATCACAATAAGGGCTTCCTTATGGTCCTCTCATTTCTTCATAAGTCATCTAGATCAAAAGTTATTAAGAAAACAAGCTCAATACAGGATTTATAACAAATCCTTGAATTGATAATGGAATTTGAAATTGGTATACCTTTTCCACATTACATGATAGCTGTACCAAATGAGTAACCATTGTGTAGACCTCCTCAAGTGATAGAAAATGAGCCACTTTTTAGCTCTCCATCTTGAAAAACTGACACAGATATCCAGGTCTCAAGGTTATAATTTCACACTAGCCAGTATTAGAGCTTATTGCAGGACAGCTATCCATATGATTAAATTGCATGCAGTTTATCCTTTAATTTCTCATAAAACTACAAAGAAGAGTCATACTGTGAGCTTGCAAGAATGTCAACCTTTGCCTGCTATACAGACTTCAATTACTTTCTTTAATTTTCATTTTTATTTTCTTTCAATATCTTGTATAAATTTAAAATACTTAAATTCATGTTATTTTAATATTAATTAGATGTTGCTGCTATGACTTATTACTTATTGTGTCATATTATATGTTCCTACTATTTAATTATTTTTTTTGTTAGATTTGCACCTGTTACCATAAAAAATTTCTCTTTATTCAAATAAAATGATTTTACATTATTTTGATTTCAAATTCGTAAATACGATACTTAAAGGGGATTAATTTTCCTTGAATTAATCCTCAGAGCTCTTACCAAAATATTTTTTTTAAAACTAAAAGTACTTAAATTACATTTCAAAGAATATTAGAATTCTGAAAAACCTACTGCTGAAGACTAAATTCCAAGAGTAATTCATTGTAAACACTTGTAATGAATCTATTAATTCAATTTAATAGTATTCCACTTTTAATTAGTTTATTGAAATCCTAATATTTAGTGTGGAAGCCACAAAAGAGGCCCCAGTCAACACATACAGGAATGTTATGCGCAGTTCCTGACATAGAAAAAGCACCAGAACACACCTTTAAAATTCAGTAGTGAGGTTAGATTTTGTATAGGGTAAAAATAGCAGCTTGTGGTTCTAAATCCACATTTCCACACAATACCAGTCTGTTTATAGTGTATAAAATTACAACACATCCCCAATTAGATTCTTAGAGGAATTTTAATATACCCAAAAGACCACAAATAACCAAATTAAGATGTAATTGTAAATAAATAAATGTATTTTCATTTTTAAAACAAAAATTAGAATATAAATATAAAATTCTTATACAAAACTAAAATTACATTAAAATTTAAAAATCTGAAAATAAAATTTTATGTGGAAAATGAATTAAAAATAAATTTTCACTAAAAATATTAAATTGAAAATCCTTTTGGAAAAAAAGTTAATAAAATTGTTTTAACCTTTTTTCCAAAATATTAACTTATAAAAATTATTTAACCATTGGATTCCTCATAAAACAACAGGTGGGGTCACCTCTGAGTGAAAATTTTGTAACTCAACTCTAAATAAGCTTAAGTTTTGTTATAGTATTTTCTGTATGAAAATATGAAAATTCTAAAAGCCTTAATTTGATTCACACAACATGTGGTGTCAACCATCAATTTTTTGTGTTGAAATTGAGGTGTGGTGTTTAGTTTGAAAGCTATGAGGGATTGAAGTATTTTCAATTGCAATGTCAAACTGCATGCATGTATTACATAAGTTGACTTGGATAGCATGTGTGTAATCAATAATTACAGTTGTGTGCTGCAAATGTTTAATTGAGTTACATATGTAAAAGTCTAGTATAGTACATGAAGAGAAATTAAAGAAAAAAGAAATTTGTAAGATTAATTTTCGGGGTGGAGAGGAATCTTGGCTGCAAGGGTGCTAGAATCCCTCACATTCCTTTCTGAAATAACTCATAAGTCATGCATATATCCAAAATTCATAATTTTTGATTTCAGAAAAGATGAATAACTTTTTATTGAGTAAGTAAATCCATGGATTTGAGGCCAGATTTGGATTCTACACAAACATTCACCTGGGGTAGCTCCATAGGGTGAATAAGTTCAAATTAATTCTTTGAGGTGGTAATATGGAAAATACTTCAATACCACATAAACGATCTGTGAAAAATTGTGTTTTCTTAATTTCATGCCAAAATAATGGGAATGTGAGAAATCCCATGTTACATATACACTAAGGATAGTGTTATGATTGTTTTGGGCACTTAATATTATGGTATTATTACATGGACGTTTGGTACACCCATAGTGGATATCTCACTTTAAGCTTAATTTTCTATTTTGACATGAAGAATAGGCAAGGGGGACAAAAGATATCAAAGAGAGCCAGGGTACCCAACTTCTGAGGCCTCAGAGGCATGGACAGCTCCAAGGCTTTGATACATGGCTGATCTTGGCCAAATTAGTAAACTAAAAAACTTTGGGAACTTGGTTACCATGTTACAACTACAGTAAATCTTAAGAAAATAGCAAATAACCTGCTATTTTGATGTGCCAAGGAGGTAAAGAGCTACTTAGACTCCTGTAACCATGTCAATTATTAATTATTTTCCATCGATAAACCCCAAAAGAGTAATTAAAACCCTTTTTGGACTTGTATCCATTGATTTTGTGAACCTTTGAGATATGACCACATACCCAAAAAGGTCACAAGAAATATTTAAAATAATTATACCTTAAAACTACAAAACTTCCATAAATAGTCATAAAACTTGGTTCAACTTAAAAGCCAATGAATAAACATGTGAAATAAATTACACCATTGGATTCCTCATGGTAAAATACACATATACCATTTTTATGGCATATCTGTAAAGTCAATATTTAATGAGTCATAAGTAATAACACCTTATAAAAAACATGACTCCTTAATTATTTAAAATACCAATGAAACAACATGTGAAATGAATTGTACCATTGGATTCCCAATACAGTTCTACACATAAAACAATTAAGAAGCTAATCTCCAAAGCCGATACTTAAGGAGTTAAGCTGAATATATGCACTTTTTTGGTCAACACATATATTCAAGGATTTTAGCTAATATATTTTGAAATATACATGATAGAGTGATAAACCAAAAATAAAGTCACCACGTAATTACTGTAGGAACACATAAATAAGCATTATTTCATAAGTTATAAACAAGGTTAGAACCTTTAATGGATTATTAATTGAAATCAATAAAGCTGTTTGTCACAATGCTGTCTGCCACACCTCAGCAAAGGGAACTCTTGCCAAAAAGGCTATTAAACCAGTTGAAAGACCAATTAATACTTGCAAGTTGTAGATCAAATTCCACCATGTGACAGTACCCCCGGGTTTAGAGCACTGTGTCCCAAAGTGCATGTAACTGATGGTATTACCCATGTGACCCTCATTCAGTTACAGTGGTCACAACAGGAGCCTACAAGGAGCCCCTAAGGGGCGGAACCCTTGTACGCCAATAGAGCGGAAAACCCAGCGATTTCTGGTTGTTTTATTGAGACCACCTCTTGTCTCCAACCAAAAGCGAACCCATGACATTGATAACCGGTTTATTGTCACAATGCTGTCTGCAAGACCTCAGCAAAGGGAACTCTTGCCAAAAAGGCTATTAAACCTGTTGAAAGACCGATTAATACTGGCAAGTTGTAGATCACATTCCCCCATGTGACACTGTTGACCACTATGTTGTGAAAGTGGTCCAAACTTAAAAAAAGTAGACAGTCAGATTCTAATAGTTCATTTGTGAAGAATGACATATTTCTTATTACAATATTCAAGGTATAACCCCTTGAAATCATGGTTTGAAGTTTAAAATATTAGATTTCAACAGAAAAGATGAGTTACAGGAAAAATCATCAAAAATAGAGTCTTGATGATGTAATGAAATTGTGAGCCTTAGAGGTAATTTCATATACCCAAAAGACCACAAATATAAAAAATAACATATTAATATAAATAAAATAAATTTATTTATATTATTAAAATAAAAATCAAAATATAAATATAAAATTATATTAAAAATAAAAAATTAATTATAATTTAAAAATAAAAAATACATTAAATTTTGTAAATATAAAATTACATTTATACTTGAAAAAATTAAGTAAAAATGAAACTTTAACAAAATTGTGAAAAAATAAATAAATTTGGAAAAAAGTTAAATAAAATTTATTATAACTTTTTATCCAATAAATAAACATATAAAATTTATTTCACCATTGGATTCCTCATAAAAAAACAGGTGGGGTCACCTCTGAGTGAAATTCTTGTAACTCAACTCTAAATAAGCTTAAATTAAGTTTTTAGTATTTTCAATACAAAAGTTGAAAATCCTCAAAACCTTAATTTAATTCACACCACATGTGGTGTTAACCATCAATTTTTGTGTTAAAATTGAGGTGTTGTGTTTAGTTTAGAAGTTATGAGGAATTGAAGTATTTTCAATTGAATTCAATTGAAATGTCAAAATGTGCGCGTGTATTACATAAGTGAACTTTGATTTACATATGATGTGTCAATTATTACTGTATTGTACTGTACAATTGAATTGAATTACATATTTAAATTATAAGTATAATACATGATGAGGAATTAAAGGAAAAATAAATTGGAAAGATTAAATTTGGGGGGGAAAAGGAACTCCAGCTCTAAGGGGGAGCTAGACCCCCAAAATCCTTGCTGACAGGCGTGGGATGTCAAAATTCACGCAAAAGTTCATCACTTTTGGCCTGGAATTGAGTTACAGGGTCTGTGGACTCAATTGATGATGAGGTTTTGATACCAACTGGGGTAGTTTTAGCTGTTGCCAAGAGGGTAAAACTACCCTTAAGATAAAACAATCATAATAAAAACAGTTTTAACTGGTTTCTACGCCTCTGACACACATTCTGACGTGTTTTGAAGGCTCTAGGCCTGGTATTGCTATAGTAATGGCTGATTTAAGGGTCTAAAATGGCTAAAAATGGCTTAAACCAGCCCTTTTTGGTCTAAACCAGGGTTCAATGATGCCATAATTGGCTTTTCTGTTGTCAGACTGTTTTTCACGACTGACAAGAGTAAATTTTACTTTTGGAGTAAGAGAATTGATGGCTATAAAAGAATGTCTTCTTTGCCCCACTTTTCTCTTCATGTTAGAATCTTTTCCTTTTATTAATTAGTTTAAAACTGTTAAACCAATCAATCAAAGATTCCAACCACCACTTTTAAATCATTTTAATCCTTTTAACCACGTGAAAAAATCATTATAATCATTGTTTGTAACTCTTATAATCATTTTTACCCCTGAACCACCCCAAAAGTGAATTAAAGCATCTTTCATCACTGTAAACTTTGTCACTTTGTTTCCAAATTCACTCTGGTCACTTTTGGGTGTGTTTTCTCTTTAATATTCTTTTTAAAGACTTTGTTCTTTAATTAATTGCTTGCAGTTCTTTGCTCAATTAATTCCAATTGAAATTGCTCTTGAAGAAATTTCTTTTGTAGCCTTAAAATATCTCTTGTAGAGTATTTTTTGGATAAATTTTTATTGTTGGTAAAACAATAAATTTTTATAATATTATTGTTTTATACTAATAAAGTTATAAACAATAAAATTGGCGTGTTTTCTCTTAAAAATAATATTTCATACTATTTTTAATTGATTTTTACCTTATACAAATTTTGAGGACAGGAAAAGTACTTGATTTTTAGTCAAAGTTTCATATCCACACCTTACAGAAATCCTCGTGGCAGTGTAATACAGACATGTCTACCTATCAGAATCCACTCTCAGAATAGCTGTATCGTGTATAACTGAAAAGCTATCAATGATCAAAGCTTGAACTTAAATATGATCATTTAAGATCACCACTGTAATCTTATTTTAAGTTTAAAAGTCATATTGTGGGAACTCCTCTTGTGTGGGATTAAAATGAGGCAGTACCTGGAGGGGGAAATCACAGGTAACTAGTTTTGAATTGCTAATAACTCCTGTAACCAAGGGTGGCAAGGGTGTATTGCCTGCCCCTCCTAAAATACTGAACAAAATCTTCCTTGGAGCTCACAAACCAAAATAAAATTAGTAAGTGGCTTTACAACTGCAGAAGACAAAATTCAGCAGTCTCAGATCAGACCTATTCAATAAATAATATAAAAAATAATGTCAGTTATTTTTGGTTAAATTTGAGATTTTAATGAAATACTTGTCTGTTTAATTTTAATATTTTTTTTTTAGTGAAATTGAGGTGAGTTGTTTCTTCTTGGTGATAATTCCTTGGTAGGATGGGTTATTTAAGGTTTTCTGGAAAATTTGATTGGTGTTGATAAAGGTAATTTTGTCAAGGTATAGTTATAATAGAGTAAAATAATTTTTTGAAAGGTTTGTTATTTTTTTTTAAGAGTGGTTCATAATAAAATAATATTGTATTTGTTAAATTTAAGAGGTAAGATTCTTTGTTATTGGATTTTTTAAAGGGGTAAGTTAATTTTAAATCTTGATAAATGGTGTTGATTTTACTGGATAAAATATTTTAATAGAGTAGTAACCCTAATTTTGGGTACTGGATAATTTTTTATTTTTATTTTAATAATAATAAGATTCCACTGAGCTTAGCTACTGGGCAATCTTTAACACTATACTTCCACTGAGCTTAGCTACTGGGCAAGTAAAATTCACTATAATTTTCTGGACTACCTCCCAGGTGAGGGATGACTTATTCCTGTGCTTGTAATGTGCAGAGGATATATTGTGCATGGGGGGAATTTGAAATTTGGGGGGGAGAGCCCCTCTATTTATACCTTTTGGGAGCCCAGAGGGCCCTCCATGGGAGCTGTCTTTTTCCACTTTAATTCCTCTTGGTTTCATCATGTGACTCCATTTTTGGTGAGGACCTTTCTTGCATGGGTCAGGTGATTTAAGGTTTGGTGATAATTTTCTCTCTGCACAGCCTCCATTTATCACATGATTGTCTTTTGGTGAACTAATTATGATGTGATATTCTTGAATTTTCCTTGCATACATGAGGTGATTCAATTTTGGCTGGGGATTTTTTTGTTGTGCACAGCCTCTTTCCTGTCACATGATGTTCTGTTGGTGGGTGCAGTATCACATGATTACCTTGTAATTCCTTTGCATATGTCCTATTTTAGGTTGGGTAGAAATGGCTGTGTAATTTATGCAGGTGTCATGTTTGTTTTTCTTCTTTTGAACTTTAAAATGAAGTCAGGTGATAACTTCTTGCATTGATGAATTTAATGTTTTTATGAGATGATGTGATTTTTGATTTTGACACATGCTGTGCATAGTCATGTGGTTGAGATTTAATTGGAATTGTGTACTTCATGCAGCCTGTTGTAACTAGCTTTGGTTTGCATGAGGTGATGAGTGGTGTAAATAATTTTGATTATGTTTTAAGGTTTTAAGTGGGGTTACTGTGGATATAATATAAGGTACTCCTGGGGCTGTGTTGCAAATGAGCTGCAGGAATTCCATGGGGCTGGGCTTGGCATCATGTGACTTTGAATGCAAGTTGGCTGTATAACTAATGCATGTGTCATTTTCTTGCTGCATGAGTCCTATGGCTGTAAGGGGGTGTAAAGCTGGGTGGGGTGTGTAATTTAAAGGGTGGTACCTTATTTGTTGTAACTAGTGTACTATATGTAACTTGATTTTTTACATATGCATAATGAAATTGAATAATTTATTTAAACACATACACTGCCTTTTGGTGCCTGTGCCATGGTTTTATGAGTTAAACCCAGCCTCTTGCTGTAAAATTGACCTTTTGGTGTAAAATTTGAGTGTAAGTCTGCCTGTAGGCTGGATTGACTGCTGTTTTGGGGTACTATGAGCTTGAGCCTGGTGAAAAAAAAATGGTTTGGAATACCACATCCCCCTCTCCATTTAATGCTGTCCCCAGCATTCCAGGTGAGAGCTCTCTATTCTTCATCTGATTCTGTGGTTTCCTCCAATACCTCCTCCTCATTTATTGATTCATCTTCTTCACTTTCTTCTTCTTCTGTGTCTTCTTTTGTGTCTATCAGCTTTCCTCTTGGATAAAACCTTTTGACTTGAGAGGCTGCAAATCTTCTTGCTAATTCTGTTCCATCAAGTTCCTCAAGTTCATACGGTCCATTGTTTATTTGTTTGATTACTCTGTAGGGTCCATTCCATTTGTTTTTGAAAAGTAGTCCCCAATTAGTTTCTATTGCTTTGTTGTAAACCAGGACCAAATCTCCTGGATTGAGTGGTGATCTTAGTTGATGTGCCATTCTTCTATCCCAATATTTCATTGAGTCTTCCCTTGATTTTTTGAGTTTTTCTGCTGCTTTTCTTCCCATCTCTTCTTTTCCTTCCAACTGCTTGGCTCTGGCTTCCAATAATTCCTCAGTTGTGGATATTTTGTGCCATTCTACTGCTAAAAAGGTTTTTGTTTCAATGTCAATTGGTAATACTGGTAGTTGTCCAAATTGGAGTTCATATGGTGAGAAACCAGTTGTCCTTTTAGTGGAGATTCTGTCAGCCAATGTAACCAAAGGTAGATATCTTTTCCATTTTCCTCCATTTTCTCCACACATCTTGATTATTGCATCTTTGAGTTGCTTATGGCCCCTTTCAACCATTCCTTGAGACTCTGGGTAATAAGGTGTGGTGACTCTGATCCTTGATCCTGCTTTCTTTACTGCATCTTGTAATTCTTTTCCAAACTCTGGCCCCCCATCAACAGTTACTTCTTTTGGTGAGCCATACCTGCATATCCATTCTGAGGTGAACCATTCTGCAACTGCTTTTGCTGTTAATTTGACTAGTCCAACTGTTTCTGGCCATCCTGAAAAATCATCTCTGGCCACAACCATATATTTCCATCTTCCAGATTTGATATGGACTGCATCCATGCTTACCCTTTCAAAGATTGTTGATGTTGCTGTAGGCCTTCCTTGTTCCCTTTGTAAGTTTTGACTTCTCTTTTGGCAGGCTAGGCAAGATTGAACCCATTTCTTGACTGATTTCTTCATTCCTTCCCACCAAAATCTTGCTTTAATTCTTCTGTAAGTTTCATTTTCTCCTCTGTGGCCCATGTCTTCATGAAGTGATTTTAAAATGTAGCTTTGAACTTCTTGACTTGATATCACCAGTTGAGGGTTTGGGTTATTTCTTCTTTTAAGCTGGCCATCTTCCAAGAAAAAGTTGGGTGACCTTCTTTTTATCCTTCTAAATTCTTCATCTTTACTTGATTGTGGTTTTTTCATTGTACTTAAGTATTCTTGCATTCTTTTCCAAAATCCTTCTTGTTTGGTTGGTACTTGTACTCCTGAAAAATGGAGTGAATTTACATTCTTAGCCCCAAATCCAGGGTGTGGCTTGATCCAATCTTCTTCTTCATTGAATTCTGGTGCATCTTCATCTTCTTCTTCTGAGTTTTTTGGTCTTCTGGATAGCCCATCTGGCATAGTGAAAGTTTTCCCTGGTTTGTGTACCAAATCAAAGGAAAATAGTTGAATGAAAGCCACCCATCTTGTCATGGGGGCATTGGGTAAGCAAGGGGTGTTGATCATTTCAATTAAGGCCTTGGCATCAACCTGTAATTCAAAATGTTGTCCCCAAAGTATGGTTTGAAGCTTCTTGAGAATTCTTGCAACTCCACAGAGTTCCAATTTGGGTTGTGAGTATTTTGATTCCAATTTTGAAAAAGTTATTGATTCATATAATACTGGTCTGTCTTTTCCTTCTTTATCTTCTTGAGTGAGTACTGCTCCTGCAGCAATGTAGCTTGAATCTACTGCTAGCTTAATTTTTCCTGCTCCTTTGTCATAATCCAATTTCTTGAGAGTTATTTCTTCTCCAACTATTCTTCTGAGCTTATGGAAAGCTTCTTCACATTTTTGATCCCAATCCCAGTCAACATCTTCTCTGGTGAGCCTTCTGAGTGGTGATGCAACTTGTGAGAAGTTTTCAATGAACATCCTTACATAGGCACAAAGACCAAGAAATCCTCTTATTTCCTTTTTGTTGAGAGGTGTTGGCCAATTTTGAATCTTGTTGATCTTTTGTTTTGAGATTGTTCTTCCTTTGAATGTTACAACATGCCCTACTATGTCCAAAGCTGGAACACAGCATGCAAACTTGGATCCTGAGATAGTAAGTCCTGCTTCTTCAATCCTGAATAAAATTCTTTCTAAGGTTATGGCATATTCCCATATAAATCTTCTGATTGAGGGGTTTTCTGGGAGTGTTTCTTGATTGTAAAGTGATCTTGGTCCTTTTATTCCTCCATCATCAATAAAAATTCCTACACTTTCTGGTATTTCTTCTTGAAGTATCCAGGTCATTTGGGCTTGGTATACTGCTACTGAGTTGGTGGCTCCTTGGGGTAGTCTTGTGAGTTGCATCCTTCCAAGGGGTGTTTCAAAAGTTGTGAGGGGTCTTGTAGTGACATCCAATTCTCTTTCATCATATCCTCCCATGATATCTCCTAGTCCATAGCATGCTCTTCCTGCAAATGCATCTACAAATTCTTCAATGTGAGGTGGTAAGCCAGCATCCTTGATGGTGACTTTGTTGAGTTCTTGAAGGTCATGGACAATTCTGAGTTTCCCATTGGATTTGGCCACACAAAAGATTGGGCTTGTGTAGCTTGAGGTGGATTGCTCATAGAGTCCAGTCTTGATTCTTTCTCTGATTAATTCAGTAAACTGAGGTAAAATTGATTTGGGAATAGGAATTGGTTTCTTCTGCCAAGGTTCATGAGGTATTACTGGTATCCTGTAAGGTTTTCCATATGAGTGTTTGAGTAATCCTCTTTCTTCTTCACAGAAAGCTATTGCTTTTTCCCTTAAGGTAATAACATTTTTAAGTAGATTGATTTCTTCATTTGATAACCATCCTGGTGGGCCAAAATTGACTGCTTGCAGTCTTTCATGTGTTACCTTGAAGGTTTCTTGAAATATAGGTGGGTTTGGTGATAAGGGTGTTTCATAAGGATCTCTTGATAAAGGTGGTCTTTCCAAAGGTGGGTTAAGGTCTTGAGGCATTGGCTCATTGACTGGTCTCACCTTCTTCAGGACTGATTTGTATTTGGCTGCTAAAATTTGGTGATCCATCTTCAATTAGTTTTTTTTCTTTTTTTTTATTTTTATTTTTTTTTTATTTTTTTTTTTTATTTTTTATTTTTTTAATTATTTCTAAGAATTTGTTAGTGTCCTGAAATATTGAGGTCTTCACAATTCTTCTTTCTTCCTTCTTCCATAAATAAATGTAGTTTAAGGTCATACAGGACCTACAACTAGGTGTGTAACCCCTGTATATTAGGTATACAACTCCTGCAGATTAAGTCATGCAAGGACCTCCTGGTTCATCCAAGGGCTTATCTTGATTCTTGAGCTCCTTTGGGATTGATTTTGGATTCCACTTGACTCTTGTTTTATTCTTCAATCTTCATGATTCCCACTTGATGCAAGATTCTTCTGGTTGTTTTATTTCTTGATAAGGAATTTTCTTGTCTTAATTGATGGCTTGAGACTTCACTTTGTTCATTTTGGCCAATTTGATAATGATAAACACCTGTGAAACCCCTTGTTCCTGTTACACCAAGGGAGCAGTTTATTGTCATGCTGAGGACAAAAATGGTCCTTCAGCACTTCTCCTGACTAGGAAAATCCCCTCCAGCTGCTTGGCTGTTATTTGTTTTATAATTTTCCCTGCCCAAGTCTACAGGGGAAGCAGTTTAGTGTCATGCTGAGGACCTCTTGAGTCTTCAATCTTCTTTAAAATCCCAAGGGCAATTTGAGTTGAGTGTTTTCATAATCTTGTTGGTCCATCATGTTGAGTGAGTCCTGAGTCCATAATTAATCCAATGAGTCATCCTTCAGTCCATAAATCCTGGCCAGTGATTCTTGAATCCCAATTGAGTTTCAATCCATAATCAAAGATATTTCCAAGACCTGGTGCTGTCCAAAGATCAATCCATGAGGAACTCCTGATTTTCTTCATAAATAATCTTCTTCATTTTCAGTATTCTGAATAATTTTCCTATAATGAGTTGTTTCCCAATTCTCTTGCTATTTCTCCAAAATAATTTATGTCCTTTTGGTTCTTCTGAATTCCTGAATTACACCTGTTATAAAGAAATGAAAAATGAAAAATTGTAATAATAAAGTGATTTAAAATTGATTTTAATATTAATTTATTGATATTTTAAATAATAATATTTGTTTGGATAAGGGCCCCCCTCTCCATTTAAAAATATTAAGTTGGTTTTCAAATTTTGAAGAGGATATGTTCTCATTCCCCAAAAACTTCCACTATAAGGGATAGTGTAAGAAATAAGTTTACCCACCCCTTATTTTTAATAGTGATTTTGATAAGGATAAATAATGATACACAAAATTTACATAAATTTATTTTGATGATGATTCAATAATAAGTTTTTTTTTTTTTTTTTAATAATGTAAGTATAAAATAACCATTAAGTGAGATATCTGAGTAAAAATCACAATTTAAAAGAAATAAACCTGAATCACAATTAAGATCATGGAACTGTTTGGTTGAAGGTGGTGATTTGTGCCAATCAGTAAAAATTGGTGCTCTTGAGAGGTTTTATAATTAATATGACATAATTAAATGATCATAATTTGAGTCCTTTAATCATATAATGACCCTTATGATGCCACAACTCTTCCTTTTGGAATCATCATTGTGACTCAGACTTTATTTAAAGTCCATCCCCTTTATGGTTCAGATTTTCTGTTACCCATAAATGCATTTGAGTTGTTAAAAAAATATAAACAGTGAAATTGAAAATTTGTACAATTTAAAAAAACTCTTGTTTGCTTTTGGGGGGCTTTTTTAATTCCATTTGGAATAAACAGCACATTGAGGTGTTATTAATATGTAAATTCCCCAAATTATGTCATCAATTTATGAGTTTTTAATATAAATAACTCCTTCAGAGTTCAATTAATGCCTTCATGGCACAAATACTTCTTCTTTTCAAACAAGTTCCAATCACTTTCTTGTAATTGAAGAAATATTTCAAACAAATTGATCATTTTTTTTTAAAAAAAATGACTTGATTTAGAGTTTTTTTTTTTTTTTTTTTTTTTAATTATTATTATTTTTGAGTGGAAACATTGAGCCAATTTAATGGCTCTTATTGTAATAGTAGGAAGATTATAATAGAAAAAATAGAATATTCTTGAGATCATGAATGGGATATGCCCCTAATTCTTAGGGAAAATAAATAGTTGAATTTTGGGTTAAAAAATGAAATAAAATAAAAATATGTTCAAAAGCTTAAGTCAGTACATCTTTCCAATTCTTTTTTATAATTACATAAAATTAGGAAGTAGATAAATAAAGTAAAATAAAACCTCAGGTAGTTTATAGTCTTGCCTAGGACTTATCCTCCTTTTATAGTCCTTGTCAAATCTTTTTGAATACTTTAAATAGGCAGTTTATGGTCTTGCTAAGGACCATTGGTTGATTTTTTTTTATTTTTGAGTCCTTGTTGAGAATCTTTGGTGGGCAGTTTATGGTCTTGCCAAGGACCATATTTTGTCTTTGCTTTGGTCCTTGTTGATAATTTTAGTAATTTATTTTTGATATTTGAAGGGGCAGTTTATGGTCTTGCCAAGGACCATAAAATTGTTTTTCTTGATAATTACTTGATTCATTTTGATAATTTTGGTTTTGATTTATCTTCAAAGCCAAGTTGTAAAGTGTATTCAAAAGTTTATAGTCTTATTGAGGACTTTTTTCATTTAAAATCATTTTCTTAAGCTTATAAGATCCTGAAAGTGTTTTTTTTTTTTTTTTTAATGTTGAATACCTGTAAAAGCCAAATCAAATATGTTAGTATAGTTATTATTCATCATAAAAAGGCATAAAAGATCAAATAGCAGTTTAAAGCCTTGCTTAGGGCTTTTTTTTTATAAGTCCTATTAGGGCTTTTATTATATGTTATTTTTAATTTATAGCCCCTGTTTTTTGATTGTTTTCCTTTTGAATTTCCTGTAGAAATAAATAATCAGAATTTTTAAATTATTTTAAGTATAAAAAATAAAATAATGTTAAATTTAAGAAAATCATCAGTTTAAAGCCTTGATGAGGGCTTATTGTTTAATTAAATTATTGTAAAGCCCTGTAAAAAAAAGAAAATCATTTTAAATAAAATAAACAGCCAGAAGATAAAAATGAAAGCAGAAACCAGCAGTTTAATGTCTTGCTGAGGACATTTTCTTATTTTTATTTTCCAAATCATCAATAAAAGAAATTCCAACAGTTTAAAGTCATGTTGAGGACTTTTTGGTCAAAAATTTTTTTTTATTTGAGTTTATTTTATTTTATTTTATTTTTATTTTGAATCTTTTTATTTTTATTTTTTATTATTATTAAAAAAAAAGAAATCATCAGTAAATTTTCAAAAAATATTAAATATAGGATAAAACTAAAAAATAAACAATCAGTTTATTCATCAATATTCATACTTTCACTATTTTATACTTATCATTATTTTTTGTTTTTGTTTTTTATTTATTATTATAATTCCTATTATTATTAAAAGATAATGTGGTCAGCTTTTACAGGCTGATCTAGAAGCTGTTACAACCTTCCAGAGGCTTTGGGTAGGCTGTTTCCATTTCTTATATTTTTGTAAAGCACTTTATGGTGCTATTAACCACTTCGCGTGGTTTGTTCTCTACTAGAATGTCGTGCAGTATGGTTTGTCAATGAGGATAGAGGCTCAGCCCTGTAAATATCCTCAGAATCCTTTCGGGTGGGGTGTTGTTGTCTTAATGGGTGCTATTACACCTTTATAGTGGATACAAGGACGTCGGGTGGCTTGTTGTAACTCTAACCAGCTTCGTATGACTGATTTTTTTTATCAGAAGGTGTTTTTAACTTGACAAACCTCCCTGGGGCGTATAAGTACTTCAGTTGCTTCTTTTTTATAGGTCAGAGGAGATTAAAATGGTTGTCTGCTGCAGGGTGGGTTAGTTTATTGTTTATGAATGTTCCAACACCCTTTAGGGCGCTCAAAATTTGATCGGGTGAGCTACTCAATTATGAGAGCATTCTGGAACCCTTATTAATACTTGGGAAGCAGATAAACTAAATCTATATTGGTGGTTAAGGTCTGGAGCAGTCGCATTTCTTGTGAAGTGCTTCGGGTTTGGTTACTAGCCCCCTGGAGATGATTTACTGGCCTCGCAAACAGTTCAAACATCATCCAGAGGTGCTGTAATCACCCCTCAAGAATTCTGGAGGGTTTGATAGTGATCCTAACCAGGTTAGGTGGTTACAGTTAGCGTAGGTTCTTTCCCCGAGTTAATTCCACCGTCCAAATGTGGTGTTCCAAGGCGGTGCTGCTGGTCGATATAATTTTCTTTCTTCGATGTGATTTCCGCATGTCTTTTGTGATGGAGTTACGTCTATTTGCAGCTATCATATTCAACCTTCTTCCGGCTTCTTATTTTTTTGGTCCTCCATCATAATTCTTCTCTTTTATAAGACTGCATGCAGGGAGGCACTGTCATTCTTCTGGAACTGTATTGAGGCGGTACACTGATATTCCAAGTTGGCAGTCTGCTTGATGAGGTGCTGATGCAGGTTCTTTTCGCTCCTATCATGCAGTCATAGTGTGATTAGTAAAAATAGGTTCCAATGCTTCTACCTGCTTGTTACTTTTGTGCAGTAGCTTGTCACAAAATTTTTCATTCAACGTCCTCCAAATGCATGCAGGTTTTAGAGCTCTGCTGTCTATGTGTGTGTTTGGTGATGAACCCTCCTCCGATCTGTTGTGATTGTATGGTACAGCTATCCTGCAGTCAGTTGTGTCGTTATGTTTTATTTTCTTTGTTCTTCTACAAAGTCAACATAGCAGTGCTATCTAAAGCATTGTACTGTACGTGGTACTTGTTTGTCCTTGGTGATAGAGTTAAGTAAACTTGCAGTAATCTTCATTCCATCGCTCAAAAGACTGCACGCAGTTGGTTTTGCTCTTGTAGAGTGGCATTAAGATGGTGCATTGATGTCGGAAATTAGAAGGCTACTTTAGCAGAGGCGCGGGGCACCGACATTCTTCCAGAATTGTATTACAATGGTTAATTGCTTTCCCGTCGCTTGATGTGGTGCTAACGTGATATCCTAGTGCTTTGTATGATGGTGCCAGCCGAGGTCTTCCAAAGGCTGTCATTGATCTATTGGCTTCCCATCGTCACCCTCTCAGTGCTACTGTCTAATATACTTCATAACGTGCTGTACTGGTATTTAGAACACCCTCCACCAAAAGCTTGTCCGATTTAAACATAGCATGTTCATGCCTTCCGGTGTTGAAGCAATCAGCTTTAAGCTGGATTTAAAGTGGTCATCCATGACTATAAATGGCCCTCTCTTCTTTGGGCATTTATTCCACTTCCTTCCTATTCTTATTTTTTTTTTTTAAAATGTTTAACCTGCTATTAAGAGTGTTACTCTACATTTGAGGTATTTTTTTTTTGTACTGTATTTTACTTTTTTGTGATTGGGGCAGTCAGCCAACATGCTTCGTACTTTGTGAAATTTTTACTATACCATTTTTATTGTTAACTGTATGGTCATTGATTCGTGTTTAATCTTTAGTTCTGTATTGGTTCCATGCCACTGGCCTGATATCTTGATTAAGCCAACGCTATTGTGTGATGGTACCATTATTGGAGAGGTATACCTAGAGCCATTAGGGGGGGTGAAGTGGCTGTAAGTGATTTCTATTTCATTTACCGATTATCTTATCGGTTCTTCTGTAATTTCCAGCTAGCGGAATTTCTGGTTGTGGTATTTTCACGGTGATGTATCCAATCTATTCTTGAAAAGAAAATATTTTAAATATAATTTAAGTTTTAATTCAATGGTTATGAGCTAATCAATAATAGCTCGGTCAAAGCTAATTCTTGTTTATTGTTTTTAAACAATAGATAAGTAAAATAAAGACTAATAAAACAATAAGATAATAAGCTGCGAAAAAAATAATGAAATACTAGATCACAAAAATACTGAGTATTAATGTGATATTATGATAAAATGATAAAATAATGAAATAATAAAGTAATAAAATAATAGAATAATGGAATTCATGGATGATAATAAGTCTAGGATGATATTCTGTATATAATTCTTTGTGACTTTTATATAAGTATATGTTATATTTTGAAAATATTAAGATTATGATCTTTTTGGTAACATTTATATATCAATAAAACAGTTATCTGCAAAACATCAATAAGTCATTACACATCCTGTTCTGAAAAATAAATTATTCAAAGGTAATAAAAAATGTTTTTTTTTACTTTTTTTTTTTTTTTTTTATTTTTTTATTTTTTTTTCAATTTTTTAGTTGATAAAAATTAGAACTGAGATAGAATAAATTTTAAAGTTTGAAAATGATAAAAGAGAATTTTGATATTATGTAAGATATTTTTCCTTTATATTTATCATCTACTAAAATGAATTAAACTGAAACTAATTGTGCTTTTTATTTATATTATTTTTTAGAATTAAAGATGATAATTATTTATATATATATTTTTGATGTTGAAAAAACAAATATAAAAATTCTTCAATATCAAGTAGGTTTATATTTTAATTCTTCCTTCTAAGCTTATATGAATTGAAGCTTATTTTTTTTAATTTTTAAGATTTTATTATTTTCTTTTTTTTTTTTTCTCTTTTTTTTATGGAAGAAAATTGAATTGTAAAGAGGAAAGATAAAAAAATGGTAAGAAAAAAAAAAAAAAAAAAAAATTGAGGAAATAAATAATAATAATATCAATGGAAATGGGATGGATGATAAATCAAAGAATTGGCTACTTAGCAGGTGAGATTTATTTTGATTAATTCCTTTGACCAAGTAGTTTCTTTACTAATTCTTTTTTAATAAATCTTCCTCCCCTCAACTTCTCTTTTTTGAGAGTTTTAAAGAGGTATTCCTGGCAGAAGAAATTCCAATCTTCTGTATTCAACTTGGGTGCATCATTTTTAAGACTGAGGATTGCTGGTATAAGTGTTTCTTCCCAGTGGCAATCCCAAGTGTAATTATGAATAATATACCCTCTTGAGATCTTGCTTATTTTCCCATTTTTAATTTTAAAATCCTGGAGGTTAAACCAGTCTTGGCATTCCCAGGTCCTCCAAAAGAGTGATTTCCTGAGGTGTTCATTCATGTGGAATATTTCATTCCAGTAATTGTTTCCAAGGTTGCCTTCAACTCCATCCCAGGTCAGTAAATCCAAGAATTCATACTTTGTGAGGCTGAATCCAGGTAATTCTTTCCATGGATGACAAATGACAGTTTCTAATGGTGATTCTTCTTTTTTCAAAGATGTCCTCAAACTCAATGTATGGAAGGACTATGGTGGAAATATCAGGACAGGGTTCTGGTTTTATTTTCAAGAACCAGTCAGGATTTTCATCTATTTCTTGTTGATTAATGTAATTGGCCCAGACTTCTTTTTCTTCTATCCAGATGATATCTGTGTTCATTGACCAGGTATTTTCTTCAGGTAATGGCCATGATTCCATTTTTGTAGGATTTTGGTGGAGTTTGAACTGTTAAGGGGTAATAATATTAATTTATTTGTTAAAATAGTTTGAGGGTAGGTTTATTGGGTTTTGGATGGTAATTTTGGGTAAGAACTTGGGTATTCCTCTTTGATAAGGCAGGAGGTCACTGCCTAGTGATGTTATTTTTTTCTTTTTCTTGGTAAGTGAGATTATTGATTTGAGTTGATGAGAGTTGATATTCCTCTTTGATAAGGCAGGAGGTCACTGCCTGAGGATTTTTATGATTTGGGTGAGTGAAATGGGTTATTTTGGTTTATAAAAATTTTGGATTTTCCTCTTTGATAAGGCAGGAGGTCACTGCCTAGTGATGCTTGATTTTGGGTGAGACAAATTGGTTATTTTTGGTTGAAAATTGAATTTCCTCTTTGATAAGGCAGGAGGTCACTGCCTAATGATTAATTGAATTTAAATCTGACTTTTTTGTTTGATTTTTGATTTATAGAGCTGCTATGTGTCTTCAAGATGGGACTTGATGGTTTGAAATTTAATTGTTCCATTAATTCTTGAGTAATTTGATCATTGGCTTTGTCAGAAACCTCCAAAAATTTCAGCAATTCCTTAATTTCTTCAATTTCTTGGTTTCTTGATATTGATGAAGTATTCTTGAAGTGCCAAAGGTTTTCTTTATTGTAATCTTTATTGTCTGGTGACCAATGAAGTTCTTCATTGATAATTTGGTCTTCTTTGATTAATTCTTCCCCATAGGATCCAAAAGTTGGTGAATTGGCCATGGTGAAGGTAATTGTTTTTTTTGTTTTTGTTTTTGATTATTTAGTTCAATAATAATATTTTGTTGATGAAATTTCTTCTTTTTTAAGGCAGGAAGTCACTGCCCTTTGAGAGAAAAATGAAATAAAAGAGAAACTAATGATACATTGATGAATGATACTGATACATTTTTAGAGAGAAAATCTTGATTTTTGCTGATTTTATTTAAAGTTGAGCTCCCCCAAGTGGGAAAGGTGAGTGTCTGTTGAGCAATCTTGCCAAAATCAGGTCTTTGAGGGCTTCCACAAAGTTATTTCTTTCCTCAATTTCTGGTTCTGCTGGAAATTCTGACCACCATAAGTCTTCATCAATGAATATATATCCATCTCCAACCCATTTCAATTTTCCAGTTTGGTATGATGATCCATTCAATCCAAGGTACCACTGGGCCCAAATTTGATTAAAGTAAAGTCCTCTTCTTGGTAGTGTGGCCATTTCAAATATTTCATCCCAAAATTTGTTTTCAAGGTTACCTTTAATTCCCTCTTCAGTTAATAGTTCTAGGAATTGGATTTTGTTCAAGTTTGCTCCTGGAAGTTGACATAAATATTTATCTTCACATGAAATTTCTTGAGCTTCATCCCCATAAATATCTTCAAAAGTGATATATGGCAGGTAAATGTAATTGTATTCATTTTCTAAGATGGATTCTGCTTCATCATCTTCATTGGGAGGTTGTTGGATAAATTCAGGGTTTTCCAGTTGCCATTCATAAGGTTCTTCTTGGTTGTTCAATGGTCTGTCCAAGAAGTTGATATGGTATGTGTCTTTTAAATTTTTGTCTCTTTCTTCCATAATTATGAGGTCTTCTTCAATTTCATTTATAATTTCTTCATCTGAGAGCTCATGATGTTCACTAAATCTGACTTTCTTTCTTTTTGTTCTAGGTTTGAAAGGATTTCCATTGATTTTCTCATTTCCATCCACCAAAATTTGGAATGTTTCTTTACTATTGTTAATTGGCTTGTAACTTATGCTGGGTAATTCATCTTCAGAGATTGAGTCTTCAAGTTGTCTTTTGAGGTTGTTTGGCCATTGGTTATTTTGTAAATCTGGACCAAACTTATCACTTTTTGGAGATATGGATAATTCTTGGGTCTTCTGGGTCAAATTTATCAGGGTATTGTCTCTTTTTGTATTTTGAGACTTCTTTCCTGGTGTATTTCTAACCAATTTTGCCATATTGCATAAATCCATTCCTCTAGGTGGACCAGTTTGCCATCCAAGAGCTTGAGGCTTGCATATTGGCATGCATAATCTTCTTCCATCAGGTTCTTGATAGCTTAGTATTTCACCTTGTTTATGGGAGAATTCTAGTCTGATATTGTTGTCTGCCAAGAAAGGTCTTCCAAGTACTGTATGGACAGATCCTTTGGCAATAAAAAAGTGGGTTTGAGTTTCTTCACCTGAAGCCAAAATTATTGGAGTGAATTCTGATAGTGCAACCAATGAAGTAGTATGGCCTCCAATTCCCCTGAGGTTCATGTTAAGATTTCTTGTTGTGAGTGAGGCTTTGATTGCTATTTCTTCTGGTATGATGTTGAGTTCTGCACCAGTGTCCACTAATGCTCTGATAGGATATTCTTCCTTTCCAATGAAGATTTCCATAAATCCCAAAGGACAGGCATAATGAATCTTGGGCTTGGGTATTTCTTTGAATCCAAATGATAATAATCTTTCTTGAAGATCCATTGAGTTGAGTGATTTAATTTTTTCCTTGTCTTTTTCTGATAATTCTTGTAATTTATGGACAAAATTGGGTGACATCCTCAAAATTTCTTCAATGGTGAGATTGATCTTTTGTTGCATAATTTTCTTGATAATTTTGTCAATTTCCAATTTAGTTTCAACTTGTTTCTTTTGAGGCTTGCTGACTTTCTTTTCTTGTTTTGGAATTTCTTCATCTTCATTTTTATTGGCAATATTTTCAATTTCCTCCTCAGGTTGGTCTGGTTTTGGAATATTTGAATTTTGGAATTTGGTGGGAATTATTACTCTTTCTTCCTCTTTTTCTTCTTCAATGTAAGTTCCTGGAATAGCTGTTTTCTTCTTTGGCTCTTGATTTTGAGATTGTCTTTCCATTCTTTGCTTGGTCTGCCTTAGTCCAATATGTGATTCAAAGGGGTCATTTGCTGAGGAAATGGTAGGTGGTTTCCAATTTGACCAATCTTCAACATGTGCAATTGAGGTTGATTTATCCTCTGATTTCTTTTCAGTGGGCTTAACCTCTTCTTCTGGTTTTGGTTTGACAGTAGGTTTTTCCATAAATTTCTTGTTGAGCTCTGCTTGTTCCTTTGCAAAAGCTCTGACTATGTTTTTGGCACTTTCATTTCCTTCCATAGGTACTCTCTGATAATTAGGGAAGAGGTAAGATGCTCCTTGGGTTCTGACAATTCTTCTGTCCAAATCTTCAGCAAGGTGAGTGCATCTAGTTGCTGAATGTCCTTCTTCCTTGCAGTAAGCACATTTCATTGGTGGTCTTGGAGCCATTTGAGCTGGTATGTATGGTTGATAACTGGATGAAAATGGTGGTAAAGGATTCCTTGGCCTATATGGCTGATTATTTTGAGGTAATCTTTGCTCTTGATTGTTGTTCCAATTCCTTCTTGGTGGATTCACTGCTTCTGAAAGGCTTTTAAGTTGATTCAAAACTTCTTTAACTGATTCTTTTCCTTCATTTCTTGGTTGAGGCTCTGGTTGTGGAGGATTTTTGATCTTTTGGGTGAGTTCTTTTACTTGTTTTAAAACTTCATCCCAGCTTTCATCCTCAAATCTTGTTTTCTTTTCTGGAGGTTTTGTTTTAGAAAATTCTTTTTGTTGAATAAGTACCTTGGCCTCCAAGTCTTGTTCAATGTATAATTTCAAAATATCCAATCTTGGAATGATGTAACCTCCATCCAAGGCTTGAACCATAGCTCTGTCTTTAATCATTTCTTTGTAAATTGATTCTTGAACACTAGTGGAAAGGCTGGCCAATATCTCCTGGTTATGATTGATATCACCTTGGATATATTGGTATCTTTTGAGGTAAGTGATGATTGCTTCATATTCCCCAATGAATTTTCTGTATTGAGTCATGTTCCTTATTCCACCTTCTTGTTGAGCTTTTGTGAATAAATCAGTGATTGAGGATAATCTGTATCTTCTTTCAGGTGAGACTGTTCCCCATCTTCTTTTCATATCCACTTTCAATTGATCCCAATCAGCTGTTTCATATCCTGGCATTCCTTCAATATGATAACTGATTTCTTCATCTTTTGTCCAAAATGCTATTTGTCTTGCAATGTCTCTTCCACTTGCTCCTTCAATTTCTGCAATATTTTCAACTTTCTTGATGAATCTTTCAACATCCTTTCCATCAAACCACAAGTTATAGTCTTTGGCTCTGATTTTCACTATTGGAGTAGTATTTCTTGGAATTTCTTGATGTAATGGGGTTGGTATTTGGGAAGAAATGTTGACTCTTCTTGGTAAGGTACTTGGTCTTTGTTCTGTATAAGGTGTTGATGTGGCCATGGGTCTAGGATAAGGTGAAGGTGATCCATGCTGCCTGAATGATCTTGGAAGGGTGGTTTGTTCTTCAAGTGGACTATTTTGTGGAGTATAACTTGATGATTTATTTTTGCCTTCCTTTTTGATTAGTGCTAGTAATTCTGCTTGCATTTCTAGCATCTTCTGCTGAAGTCTCTCTGTTGAAGACATTTCTTCCTGTCCTTCAACAGTATCTTCATTAAGGTTTTCTTCCTGGATTTCTTCAATACTACCAGGTAACTTTGATGATGAAGGTTTATCCATTTTTGATTTATTTATTTCTTCCTTTGATTTTGTTGTTGAGTTATTGATTTTATTTCTTTCAAGGAGATCAAGGAAGAATTTTTCCACAACCTTCAAGTCCCTTTTATTGGTTCTTGGTGTTGCAATTGGGAAATTGGAATATTTATTTGATTCCTCCCCTAGTTCTGTTTCTTGCTTTGGTGGATAATAGTAATGGTCAGAGTGAGTTGATGATTCAGATTCTTGAGATGATGGTTTTGGCTGATTTTGATTATTTGACTCCAGTTTTTGTTATAAAAAAAGTTTTCTTGGAGTTGTTAAGAATTTTTTTTAATTGATTGGAATTTAATTGATTTTTTTATCTGAAGTTGAGGTTATCTGGCCACTGTTGGGACACCAGATGTGGGAACTCCTCTTGTGTGGGATTAAAATGAGGCAGTACCTGGAGGGGGAAATCACAGGTAACTAGTTTTGAATTGCTAATAACTCCTGTAACCAAGGGTGGCAAGGGTGTATTGCCTGCCCCTCCTAAAATACTGAACAAAATCTTCCTTGGAGCTCACAAACCAAAATAAAATTAGTAAGTGGCTTTACAACTGCAGAAGACAAAATTCAGCAGTCTCAGATCAGACCTATTCAATAAATAATATAAAAAATAATGTCAGTTATTTTTGGTTAAATTTGAGATTTTAATGAAATACTTGTCTGTTTAATTTTAATATCTTTTTTTTTAGTGAAATTGAGGTGAGTTGTTTCTTCTTGGTGATAATTCCTTGGTAGGATGGGTTATTTAAGGTTTTCTGGAAAATTTGATTGGTGTTGATAAAGGTAATTTTGTCAAGGTATAGTTATAATAGAGTAAAATAATTTTTTGAAAGGTTTGTTATTTTTTTTTAAGAGTGGTTCATAATAAAATAATATTGTATTTGTTAAATTTAAGAGGTAAGATTCTTTGTTATTGGATTTTTTAAAGGGGTAAGTTAATTTTAAATCTTGATAAATGGTGTTGATTTTACTGGATAAAATATTTTAATAGAGTAGTAACCCTAATTTTGGGTACTGGATAATTTTTTATTTTTATTTTAATAATAATAAGATTCCACTGAGCTTAGCTACTGGGCAATCTTTAACACTATACTTCCACTGAGCTTAGCTACTGGGCAAGTAAAATTCACTATAATTTTCTGGACTACCTCCCAGGTGAGGGATGACTTATTCCTGTGCTTGTAATGTGCAGAGGATATATTGTGCATGGGGGGAATTTGAAATTTGGGGGGGAGAGCCCCTCTATTTATACCTTTTGGGAGCCCAGAGGGCCCTCCATGGGAGCTGTCTTTTTCCACTTTAATTCCTCTTGGTTTCATCATGTGACTCCATTTTTGGTGAGGACCTTTCTTGCATGGGTCAGGTGATTTAAGGTTTGGTGATAATTTTCTCTCTGCACAGCCTCCATTTATCACATGATTGTCTTTTGGTGAACTAATTATGATGTGATATTCTTGAATTTTCCTTGCATACATGAGGTGATTCAATTTTGGCTGGGGATTTTTTTGTTGTGCACAGCCTCTTTCCTGTCACATGATGTTCTGTTGGTGGGTGCAGTATCACATGATTACCTTGTAATTCCTTTGCATATGTCCTATTTTAGGTTGGGTAGAAATGGCTGTGTAATTTATGCAGGTGTCATGTTTGTTTTTCTTCTTTTGAACTTTAAAATGAAGTCAGGTGATAACTTCTTGCATTGATGAATTTAATGTTTTTATGAGATGATGTGATTTTTGATTTTGACACATGCTGTGCATAGTCATGTGGTTGAGATTTAATTGGAATTGTGTACTTCATGCAGCCTGTTGTAACTAGCTTTGGTTTGCATGAGGTGATGAGTGGTGTAAATAATTTTGATTATGTTTTAAGGTTTTAAGTGGGGTTACTGTGGATATAATATAAGGTACTCCTGGGGCTGTGTTGCAAATGAGCTGCAGGAATTCCATGGGGCTGGGCTTGGCATCATGTGACTTTGAATGCAAGTTGGCTGTATAACTAATGCATGTGTCATTTTCTTGCTGCATGAGTCCTATGGCTGTAAGGGGGTGTAAAGCTGGGTGGGGTGTGTAATTTAAAGGGTGGTACCTTATTTGTTGTAACTAGTGTACTATATGTAACTTGATTTTTTACATATGCATAATGAAATTGAATAATTTATTTAAACACATGCACTGCCTTTTGGTGCCTGTGCCATGGTTTTATGAGTTAAACCCAGCCTCTTGCTGTAAAATTGACCTTTTGGTGTAAAATTTGAGTGTAAGTCTGCCTGTAGGCTGGATTGACTGCTGTTTTGGGGTACTATGAGCTTGAGCCTGGTGAAAAAAAAATGGTTTGGAATACCACAATATAAGTGATAAAACTGGTGAATACTATTATAATATGATCAATACTAATAAAATCCATGAAGGTTAGGCTTATCCCAAGCCTATGATGTCATCAAACTTAGAGTTATAGTGATAACTCTAAATAATGGCGTAATTATGAGGGAAGATGGTTTGATCATGATGTTATCATCACCAAAACCTAAAATATTGATAAATCCTACTAGAAAGCGTCATTACACGTCTTTTAGAAGCCTTCTGGACTCCAGGAGGGAGGTATTTACTATAAATAGAGCTCTTTTTACTCTGTTTTCCCCTTGAATGCTTACAAAACACTAAAGTATTTAAATCAAAAGGTAATTTCTTTATTCTTTATATATAAAACTTTTATATTATTAAAGACCAAAGATAATCTTATTTTAATCATCATCTTTGACATGATTATTACATTTATTTAACTGTTTTGTTTAAAATTCCCTTAAAAACCCCAATTCCACGTAAAATTGTAAATATTTGTAATTTCTCTTAAAATGTATTGTAAATAAAATTTAAGAATGTTGTACTTACATTTTTTGGCATAAAATTATTCAAAATTATTATATTAAGTATTAAAAGTAGGTTATTTCTTCTTATTATAATAATTTTCTCTCTATTATTACTTTAAATAATTCTATAATTAATATAAATAGCATTTATATTCATTCATAACTTTAATATTAGTAATATTATTATTATTAATTGTTTTTTATTAATTAAAAACAAGTTTTTACGCCTGTATTATTTGTTGGTAAAAATAATAAAGTTCTTTTAAATATATTAGTTATCTTATATTAATATATTTATTTATTATATTATTATATTTATTCAATAATATAATTATTTTTACCCCATAATTATAATTATTTTTATATTATTTAGTTTACTTATAAGGACATTCATAGTACAATAAGTAAAATATTAGTAATTTTTACTTATTGTTTCATAGTCAAACCTTACAGATTTACCTCATAGCAACCAGTAAAACACTGATATTTGCAATTCTACGTAGAAATGAGGTAAGAACATCAAAAATTCATTCAACATAAAATTATTAATGAATATCTCTGAAACTTTCAGGACCAATGAGGAACTGTACTATCTATGTTACATCCAAAAAGAATTATAGTTTCACTAGTAAAATGAAAAGTCTTACCTACAGTCCATTTCTGACTATTCTACGTGAAACACTGAATCTTCAAAACACACAGTAATTACAAACTGTGATGAAATTGCCAATAACATTGACAACTTTGAGAAATCAATAATTATTTTGGAATAAAATCAGATTTACAGATGTTACTCATTTTATTCTTAACCATATTGGGGTTGGTAATCATGTAAAAGCATTAATTAAGTAATTATGATAATCTTACATGACAACAGATGATGAAATAAATAATCCAAAAGGGTTTATTGTTTTCTCACTCAATTTTTTTTAAGTTTGCTCCATGGCACGCCTCTGTGAGCTGTTGGGGACTTAAAAGAGGCCTCCTCTTGCTGTTTTTTCCACATCATCATCTTATTATCCATTTAAATCATTGTTACCAACAAGTAAGTATTAGTTAAAGCTATTCTTAAGTGTTTGAATTCTTTCAAAATCAATCTGAAAGACCTGAAATCATAGAATCCAACTATATATTGTTGTAATAATGTTATAAATACATTTTGATCCATTAAATCCACAATTCTACGTCAAATCTCTCTATCTTATCTTTCAATAAGCTCTTTGGAATATTAGTGAGTGATTTATCTTTAATTCTTAAATATTTTCTCTAAAAAATTAGTTTTCTTCAAGAATTATGTTTATGATTATTCTTGTAAAACATAATTATATATTGAAATAATTTTATTATTTTAATAAAAGAAGTTTTATTATTAAAATCTTCTTGTAATTGATTCTTTTAGACAATTACTCCTCACTGTTAAAATCACTAGTGGTTTTTGAAACGTGAAAGAAATAATTCTTTAATTATTTCATTGTGTTTATAATAATATTTTATTATTATATTTCATAAGAAAAGACATAGTACTGTTTATTAATAGTAATATTATCATCAGTTTCATAGTCACATCTTACACACACCCTGTGACTCAATTGATGATGAGGTTTTGATATCAACAAGGGAAGTCTTAACTGTTTCCAAGTGGGTAATACTACCCTTAAGTAAAAAAACCTTGATAAAAACAGTTTTGACTGTTTTTGGGGTCTCTTAAACACATTCTGACATGTCTTAAAGGCCTCAAACCAGGTATTAGTATAGCAATGTCTGTGAGATTTGACGTATATTTTACATACCCAAATAGGCCACAAATCTCTTTAAAATTTTTTTTTGAGCTATGCATAAATACTTCAATACCACATCATTAATACCACATAAAGGAATTGTGAAAAGTTTTGTTTTTCTCAATTGCATGCCAAAAAAAGGGAATGTCAGAGATTCCATGTTACATATACACTATGAATAGTGTTATGCATGGTTGTGGCACTTAATATTATGGTATTCTTACATAAAAATTTGGTACACCCATAGTGGCTATCAGTTTTTAAGCCTGAATTTCTCTTTTTGACATGAAAATAGTCAAGGTAGACAAAATACATCAAAGAAAGCCAGGGTACCCAACTTCTGAGGCCTCTGAGGCGTGGACAGCTCTGAAGCTTGGATCCATGGCTGTTCTTGGCCTAATTAGTATACCAAAACGTATTGTGAACTTCGTTACCAAGTTAAAATCTCATTAAATCATAAGAAAATAGCGAATAAGCTGCTATTTTGACATGCCAAGGAAGTAAAGAGCAACTTAGACTCTTGTAAACATGTCAATTCTTAATGATTTTCCCTGGATAGACCCCAAAAGAGTAATCAAAGCCCTTTTTGGACTAGGATCCATTGATTTACCTCATAGAAACCAGCAATATAGTATTATTTGCAATTCTTCATAGAAATGAGGTGAAAACTTCAAAAATTCATTAAAAATAGAATTATTAATGGATCTTTCTGAAGCCTTCAGGACCAATCAAGAATAGTATAATTCACATAAGAATCAAAAAGAATCATACTTTAATAAGTAAAATTAAACGTTTTACTTACAGTCCATCTTTGATGATTCCACATGAAACACTGAATCCTCAAAAATTTCACAGAAAATACACTCTGTGATGAAATTGCCAATAACATCAATAACTTTGAGAAATTAATGTTTATTTTTGAATGAAGATTTACAGTTGTTACTCCTTTTATTCTTAGCCATATTTGGGTTGGTAGTCACATAAAAGCATCAATTAAGTAATTATGATAATCTTACATGACAACAGATGATGCAATCATTAATACAGAAAGGATTACTGTTTTCTCACGCACTGGTTTTTCCGTTTGCTCCCTGGAATGCCTCTGTGAGCTTTCATAGACTTAAAAGAAGCCTCCTGTTGCTGTTTTTTCCAAATCATCACATTATTCAATTATACAATTATTACCAAAAAGTAAGTATTATTTAATCTTTTCATAAGTGTTTAATTCTTTCAGAACAATCAGAAAGATTTGAAATCATAGAAGTGCACTATATATTGTTGTAATCTTGTTATAACTCAATTTTGATCCATTAAATCCACAATTATCTGTCAAATTTCTCTACTATTATCTTTTAATAAGTTCTTTGGAGTATTACTGAGTGTTTTGTCTTAATTCTTAAAGTTTTTTTCTTTAGTAATTGTTTTCTGAAAGAATTATATTTATAATTCTTCTTGAAAAAGATAATTATATATTAAAATAATTTCATCATTTTAATAAAGAAGTTTTGTTATTAAATACTTCTTGTAATTGATTCTGGTAGACAATTACTGCTTAATGTTATAATAACTAGTAGTGTATAACAAGTAAAAGAATTAATTAATTAATTATTTATTTAATTGTGGTTATAATTCTTTTTATTATTATATTTCATAAGGAAAGTCATAGTAATGTTGATTATTAGTAATATTATAAACAGTTTCATAGACACATCTTTCAATGGCTGATTGAATGGACCAAAATGGCTGAAATAAGCAAAAAAAGCTAAACCCATCCCTCTCTTAGTCTCTTCCAGAGTTCAATGATGCCATAGTTGGCTGTTCTGGTTTCAGAGTGTTTCTCACAACTAATTAAAGTAACTTTCATTTCAGCAATAAACAAATTGGTGGGTATAAAATAATATCTTCTTTGCCTGCCTTTTCTCTTCATGTTAGAATATTTTCCATTTACAATTAGCTTAAACACTATTGAACCAATCAATAAAAGATTTGAACCACCTTTATTTATCATTTTTGTGAGCCTCAGAGGTCTTTTCAGATACCCAATAGACCAAAAATAATACAACAATATACAATTATAAATAAAATAAATTCATAAATATTATCAAAACCAAAATTAAAATATTAGTATAGATTTATACACAAGAAGGAAAATTTAATTATAATTTGAACATAAAATTACATTCAATTTTGAATTTGTGAAAACACATATTTACTTGAAAAAATTAAGTAAAAATAAATTTTTAACAAAAATAGCAAAATTAAAATATTTTTGGAAAATGTTAAATTAAAATTACCATAAATCTTTATCATAAGAAGAAATGTAGTGTCCTTAGAATTATCATTAAAGATATAATTAGAATATAATTATTGTAGTACTTATTGACAGTCAAAGATATTAGAGTATTGCAACCCAGGTCCTCAACAGACTCATCACCACTGTTACTATGTAGCAGTAGGACCTGAATATTTAAATCTATTTGTTTTTTGACGTGTCACAGTCATAATACTAGCTTGTAACTACATTTTATAGCTACTATATAGACTCACCCTGACAGCCTTAATAAAAAAAGGTCCTTAAAAGGAGTATTCAAGTTTCTTACATCCTTTGATGTCATTGAAGTTAGTGGGTGATACAAGTACTAAGTCTTCCACTTCAAAGTCTGGGGTTGCATGTGATTTGTCCCACTTGTCTTTGAAATATGCAGATGAGTCCTCCATGCACCTTGCTTCATGCTTTCTAGCATTGTCTAGAATTCCTTTAAAGCTAGAAGCTGTGGGATCTAGCTTGACCAAATCTTTCCTTAAGGAATATTGGGGAAATCTGGGATTCAATCCTTTTTATAGGACTGCAGGATTCTTATTGGTATTGGAATAAATGGATGTCTCATATGCTAATTCTAGTGCAGGTAAGATTTTCTGACCATGTCTGTCACAGGGCCTGGCACTCAGTAAAATGGGACTCACTTATGGAGGGCTCAAGGATATAAGAGATGAATACACTTAAGAGTGTAAGATGATGAATTACTAATAAAAAAAACATAAGAAAAGCAGCAACAAAAGAATAAGAGTAAGAAATAGAAGAGCCAAACACAAACAAGTCCAAGTCCACTGTTTCAACCTGTCAGAATGGAAAGAGAAGGGTTAATAAGGATATGGCCACCCAACTCATACTATACAGGCAAAGAAAGAAAAGGCAAAGACTAACTTAAAATTCAAGAATTATGATACCCAAAATAAGGATAACAATAATTATAAAATAATAAATAAACTAAATTAATTAACTGGGGAAAAGTCCCCAGGGGGGAGAAAGAGGGGCTGGTATATGTGAGAATCACCAGCCCAGATCCAGAGAGAGAATTCCCATGAGAGGATTTGATGATTGAATTGAGTCTGGCCAATACAGGTCCGGTACAGCTGTACAGGGACTTTACAAGAGGAGTGGTGTTATTGAGTGATCATACAGATTGGAAATGGTGTATCCAATCTGTATTGAGTAATTCCAACCTGTACAAGTATTGACAGGCTGTATTGATGAACCAGACTGTATGCATGTTTCAGAAAGCAACATTGCTGAAACTGAATGTTGATGAACACAGTGGATTTTCTGGTTTAAGGTTTTTTAGTGGGTGTATCAGTGAATAGCCTTACCCCTGATGAGTGGTTGTTACAGTATCCCCCTCTTGAAACTGGTGGGCTCCTGAACACCATAATACCCTGCCACTGTTGAGTGGGATCACAATATCCCCTCATTTTTTTTCAAAAATTTCCTTTTTAATCACCTTTCCCTCTTTACCATTATCCTGAAAATCCCCTTTCTTATCTTCCCTGATAAATTGATTTGAATTCCCCTTTCTTTAACTTGAGTAAGCTCTTTCCACTTTGAAATATGTTTTCTTCTTCTTTTGATTCAGTTAGTCCTTCCTTCTGGAGCATGGCCTTGGGTTGTGTCCTCAATTGAATGGCCGCTGAGCTCTTCTGCTCAAAAAATGATGCAAAATGAATATTAAATGTATACTCATATGACAAGGGCCAACCTGATGTTGGGCCCTTCCTTGCCTTGACTGAAAGTGTCCTAGAAAAGAATCTTCAAGGGGTCTTGTCCCCATTTATCTTGGAAATACCTCCCCTGGTGTTACCATAGCTATTTTGGGCCTTGGCCCTTGCTATGGTGATTCTTTGATAAAATTGATTTTATGGCCATTGAGGCCTTTTTTGGGTCTTGGGGTGAAAATGGTGAAAATTTGATATATGGCTATTTTTTGCCATTTTGCAGTGCTGGTATCCTAAGGTCTGTGGGCCGTACGCCGCGGCCTGCAGTCCGTGGGACATATGCGGCGTGTCGTGGTCCGTGGGGACTATTGGAGGCCCCCTGGGCCCAATTTTGCTGGGGACCCAGGGGTGCCATGGAACCATAAATTGGCCCCTGGCCCAATTTCCACCTACATTACCTGGACCATCAAGATCCTGGCCTCCCCAAAGTTGCAGGGGAGGTCCTGGGTGATGAATTCAGCCCAAAATGGGTCTTGAATGTTCACCTTTGAGGCTTTGAGGGGGTGCCATCATTGAGGTATGGCCCCATTTCCTTGAGGTCATGGTTTTTTACTTGAAGTGGACCGATTCTGACGTATTAAATCTTTGGCTTGCACATTTCTTAGTTATGAGTTCTAAACTGACTGAACTCACTGAATCTTCTCCTTCTTCCATGCCACCTTCTGTTCTGTGTGGTTCTGGCGTCCTCAGTTGATTGGCTTCACCCTGCACGGCTTCTTTGGGATGTTTTGATCCCTCCCAAACTTATGACGGTTACAAGGCAGTTGAAGTTCTTGATCCTGCTTTTACTGAATGTTTGGCCAAGGGTTAGGATTGTTTTCAACATTACAATCCACGATCTTCATAGTGTCACTATTATTTCATTGGAAAGAAGCCATGTCGTCGTACCAGGTTGCAAGCTTCAAATGTCAGGAGGTATTTATGGAGTAGAAAGGATAGGCCTTTTGGAAAAGAGTTTCCAGTTTCTGAAGCACCTACTCCTGATGGAGCTTCAGGGTTTTCTAATTGTGAGTAATTTGAGTATTTTGATTGAATTTGGTACAGATATTCTTGATTTAGTGACTGGTTCTAGGCAGAGGGATGTGGCAAGGTGGACTAATGTTGGAGGACCCATTCCAGTTGGTGGTAGGCCAATATACTCCAGCTCAGAAGTCCAAATCTCCAGAATCAACACTGATGGTTTAGTGAAGAGAATGAGGAGAGTTGCAGTGTGGAATTCCATACCTTAATGTCCCAGTTTCAAGTGGAATTTCATTTATAGGACTATAGTTTGAAGACTGAAGGAAGAAAAATAAATAATTAATAAATTACAATAGAGGAATTCAGCAATAAAATGGATTTAACTTCATCAATATGTATAATTCCATAAGCAAATATTGGAAGAATGGTCCATTTGATTACAAGAATAACAGTAAAATAAGCAAAAGAAAAAGACAGCCTAGCAAGAATGTTAAATTTACCAGTGAGAGGGGTAGTGTAACACTCAAGTTACCCAGTCTCTGCTCAACCTTTGGATTACTCAGCAATGTAGTTTTTAAACTGAGGCCACTTCAATAAGGAATAAATTAAAACTGTATCAATCAACAGTCACAAGACAGAAAGAAAAATAAATCAATCAATTTATGCAAGGAAAATCCATCAAAAACCTTAAATTACCCAGCAAATCTGTGGAAATACAAGCACAGCCACCTGATAAGCCAGTAAATTTAAATTAAAAACAGAATTAAGTTAGATAAAGAAAGGAAAAACTCATACAGGACAAATAGAATCCCCACAATACACAGAATTCTCCACCTAAAGTTCAAACAGTGCAACAAACCAAACATATGGTGCAATATCTTGATCAAATGACACCATCTCCAAATTACCCACCAGCTCAATTCCCTCAAGGCTGTGCATAATAATATTAAAGTTTAATTAAAATATAAATGAAGCTTCAGAAATGGTGCAATATACCAAACATATGGTGCAATATCTTGATCAAATGACACCATCTCAAAATTCCTCACCAGCAAAAACAGCTCAGATTACATAATCATACATATTAATGGTGCAACCAACCAAACAAATGATATCTCACCACAATAAAAAATTATCCCAGCCAAAAGAAGTATAGAGGGCCTCTCTCCCTCATTTCTTCCTCTTTTCTCCATGAATGAATGGATGCATGAATGAATCCAATTAGTTATATACCAAGAAGGAGAATAACTATTCATCCCTTACTAGTAGGATAACCTAGTTATTTTATTAAAGTATTATAGACTTATAAGTTTAATTCATAGTGATTTCTAATTAATAGTAGTTAACAGAAGGTCTACTTAATATTATTAATCCACCCTATGTTTAAATTATTAGTCTTATAGCTATAATATTATCAATAATACTCATAATATTGAGTTTATGCCCATAACCTTTACATTATAAAGGAAAAATAGTCTTATTATATATTCATATTAAAAAAACCAACCTTACAACTACATATTATTATATATCAAAAATCCTACCCTTATATTATATTATATCTTTTATATATTTAACAAAAATCCCCTCTATATTGAACAATATCTTACCAATAAATTATTAAAGCTCTTATTATTATATTATATTAACAATTACCCTCTCAAACCATTAAGTATTATAACATATATAACATCAAATTGAACTTACCCCTTAAAATATATATTATTACTATTATATTAAATCAACCTCTTATAATATTAAGGTCTTACCCTTAAAATCATCTTATATTATTATTTTAAAACTATATTTTATACTGTTTTATCTTATAAGTCATTATCTGATTATTGAATAGGTCTGATAGAGACTGCTAAAAAGTCTTCTCTAGTTGTAAAGCCACAATCTTAAATATTGATTTGTGAGCTCTGTAGGGAGATTGTTTAGTATATTCAGAGGGGCAGCTAAAACACCATTAGCACCCTTGGTTACAGGATTATTTCAGCAATTCAAAACTCTTTACCTGTGATTTCCCCCTCAAGGACTGCCTTATCCAATCCCACACTAAAAGGAGTTCCACAGGGGATTCCCCACCTGATCCAGATGCTGAAGGTAGTGATGAGTTGGATGGTGAAGAAGTTGAAGTTGTTCCTCATTTGGTTGGCCATCAATTCAGAACTTCCTCTTCTCAGCCTCTTGTCAACAGATTCCATAGTCACATAATTATCAGTACTCCCAGAACTTTCCAACCTACTCTTGCTGCCATTCCTACTTCCCTTCCTCCTGCTTCACCAAGTCCTTCCCATGCCAGGCCTGCCTTGAATCAAGAAGTAAGACAATCACCCATCCAGCAATCTAGGAGCTCACCCATAACCACCTCTCAACATCTCCAACCTATGGCCAGCTCCCACAAAAGAAGAGATGGATTTTCTCCTTTACTGTTTCCTGCCGCTCAAGTATTTCAAAGAAGAGATTGTTGGCGTATCTGAGCTACAAGAGAAGATCCAAACGCGGCAAGTGAAAACCAGGATGCTGTGGCCAGGTTGTTCAGGAGAGTTGATAGAAATAGTAGGGAGGTTATTATGTATGCAAATGATAGAACTATTCCAGGTACTGCTTCTGAAGAGGTGGCTGCAAAATTTGCCTGGTATGAAGATGAGTTGATAAATGACTTTCAGAGAAACCTTTATGATTTGGTTAGAGATAACTAGTTTCTTTGTTATTTTTTGTGTTTGGTTTAACTTCTATCCCAACTCTTATAACTACTAAAAAATGAAAAAATAAATGGAACCTCCCAATACATGACTTGGGAGGGGATGCGCTGCTTTAAAGAAATAAAAGAAAACTAAATTATACAAGTAAGGAAAAAGAAAGAAAAAGAGAGAAAAAGAGAGTAGAGAAAAGAAACAGATAAATTCCTGAGGTTTGTCCTTCTTGTGGTGATTTGCTTGAACTTTGGCCAAGAATTTTCTGAAAGATAAAAACAAGAATTTGATGCTCACAGAGTGGCCAAGGTAATGTTTTACGAGAAGTAGAACCCTCAGGGATGCTGTGAGCCTTAGAGGTAATTTCATATACCCAAAAGACCACAAATACAAAAATAACATATTAATATAAATAAAATGAATTTATTTATATTATTAAAATAAAAATAAAAATATAAATATAAAATTATATTAAAAATAAAAAATTAATTACAATTTAGAAATAAAAATACATTAAATTTTGTAAGTATAAAATTACATTTATACTTGAAAAAATTAAGTAAAAATAAAATTTTAACAAAATTGTGAAAAAATAAATAAATTTGGAAAAAAGTTAAATAAAAATTATTATAACTTTTTATCCAATAAATAAACACATAAAAATTATTTCACCATTGGATTCCTCATAAAAAATCAGGTGGGGTCACCTCTGAGTGAAATTCTTGTAACTCAACTCTAAATAAGCTTAAATTAAGTTTTTAGTATTTTCAATACAAAAGTTGAAAATCCTCAAAACCTCAATTTAATTCACACCACATGTGGTGTTAACCATCAAATGTTGTGTTAAAATTAAGGTGTTGGGTTTAGTTTAGAAGTTATGAGGAATTGAAGTATTTTCAATTGAATTCAATTGAAATGTCAAAATGTGCGTGTGTATTACATAAGTGAACTTTGATTTACATATGAGGTGTCAATTATTACTGTATTGTACTGTACAATTGAATTGAATTACATATGTAAACTATAAGTATAATACATGATGAGGAATTAAAGTAAAATAAATTGGGGGGGAAAAGGAACTCCAGCTCTCAGGGGGAGCTAGATCCCCAAAATCCTTGCTGACAGGCGTGGGATGTCAAAATTCACGCAAAAGCTCATCACTTTTGGCCTGGAATTGAGTTACAGGGTCTGTGGACTCAATTGATGATGAGGTTTTGATACCAACTGGGGTAGTTTTAGCTGTTGCCAAGAGGGTAAAACTACCCTTAAGATAAAACAATCTGAGTAAAAACAGTTTTAACTGATTTCTACGCCTCTGACACACATTCTGACGTGTTTTGAAGGCTCTAGGCCTGGTATTGCTATAGTAATGGCTGATTTAAGGGTCTAAAATGGCTAAAAATGGCTTAAACCAGCCTTTTTGGTCTAAACCAGGGTTCAATGATGTCGTAATTGGCTTTTCTGTTGTCAGACTGTTTTTCACGACTGACAAGAATAAATTTTACTTTTGGAGTAAGAGAATTGATGGCTATAAAAGAAAGTCTTCTTTGCCCCACTTTTCTCTTCATGTTAGAATCTTTTCCTTTTAGAATTAGTTTAAACATTGTTAAACAAATCAATAAGAGATTCCAACCACCTTTATTAAATAATTTTAAACCCTTTAACCACGTTACAAAATCAACATAATTATTTTTTGTAACTCTTATAATCATTTTTACCCCTGAACCACCCCAAAAGTGAATTAAAGCATCTTTCATCACTGTAAACTTTGTCACTTTGTTTCCAAATTCACTCTGGTCACTTTTGGGCGTGTTTTCTCTTTAATATGCTTTTTAAAGACTTTGTTCTTTAATTAATTGCTTTCAGTTCTTTGCTCAATTAATTCCAATTGAAATTGCTCTTGAAGAAATTTCTTTTGTAGCCTTAAAATATCTCTTGTAGAGTATTTTTTGGATAAATTTTTTTTGTTGGTAAAACAATAAATTTTTAAAATATTATTGTTTTATACTAATAAAGTTATAAACAATGAAATTGGCGTGTTTTCTCTTAAAAATAATATTTCTTACTATTTTTAATTGAATTGTTACCTTATACAAATTTTGAGGACAGGAAAAGTACTTGATTTTTAATCAAAGTTTCATATCCACACCTTACAGATGCATACCAGGAGATGGAACTTACTTTCATAACTCCCACTCCCCACCAAGCACCAAAAAATGAAACAAATTGCCATAAATGACTTGAAGTAATGAGTGTCTTGAATCATGATGATTGGCATAACTCAAGATAGTAATAAAAGAGAAAAGAAAAGAAAAGAGAGATCTGGAAATATCTTGATAAGGTCCAAATTGGAGCATATTGATGTTGCATGCTTCCTGAATCTGTCCAAAGAATTGATAAGTGCTCACAAATTGGCCAAGTTGATGCTTACAGAAATATTTGGGTAGAGTACCACCTTAAAGGTGCATGCCAAGAGAGAGGCTTACTTTCATAACTTCTTCTCCCCACCAAGGACCATAGAAATCAAACTCTTGAGGTATTTGGACCAGGCTTGTCTGGATACAATGAGTGGAAGTCCTTGACAAGGTCTGGTGATTTGGTAAGGCTGGAAGCTGGTTCCCAAGTTGTTCTTTCTGGGTCTTCACTGAATCCTTTCCACTCTACAAGATACCATAATTTACCTCTTCTGAGTTTGGAGTCCAGAACCTGAGCCACTTCCCATTCTTCTTGCTGCTCCACTAGAGCTGGTGGTGGTGGCAATTGATTTCTTTACTGGTTCTAATAAGGACGCATGGAATACAGGGTTGCCTTACTTCCATTGTTGAGGCAACTTGAGGTGGTATGCATGGCTTCCAATATTTTAATGACTTCTAGGGGTCCCAGCCATCCCTCTGAAAGTTTCTTGGTGTGTTTTGTAGTCTTGATGTTCTTAGAAGCTAGCCATAACTTTTCCCCAGGTTGGAAATCAGGTGGAATTGACCTATTTCTATCTGCATACTTCTTGAATCTCCTTATTGCTGACTCTAATTCTTCTTTGACAACTTGCTGTACTGATTGGAGTTTTGTTGATAACTTTCCAGCAGGTGAGTCTTGAGAAATATGGATTGAGTCAGAGCTCGGATTTCTTCCATAAATGGTGGAAAAAGGTGATTGCTTTTTTTATGAATGTTCTGCATTATTACAGGCAAATTCAGCCAGAGGAAGCCAGGTGTGCCAGTCATCTTGATGGTAACTGACATACATCCAAAGATACTGTTCTAGAATCTGATTTACCCTCTCTGTCTGTCCATCTGTTTCAGGATGGAAAGCAGTTGAAATATCTCTTGATATCTGGAGCTGCTGACACAATTGAGTCCAAAATGATGAAACAAATAAAGAACCTCTATCACTCACAATACTGACTGGAAGGCCATGTTTGGAAAATACATGACTAATAAAGATTTGAGCTAAGTCCAGAGCAGTGATTGATCCATAAGTTGGAACAAATATTTCCATTTTTGAGAATCTTCCCACAGCTACTAAAGTTGAATCAAAGTTGTTTGACAGTGGCAATCAAGTGATAAAGTCCATTGATAATGAATTCCAAGGACCAGATGGAATTGAAAGAGGCTTGAGTAATTCAAACTTCTTCTGATGAATTTTTTTGTTTCTTGAACATTGCTGACAGGAGGACACATAGTCCTTAATGAATTGATTCATGCCAGCCCAATAAAAATCCCTCTTGATGGGCTTTAGGGTCTTCTCCTGGCCAGGATGGCCAGCCAATGGTGAGTCATGATGCGTTTGAAGAATATTGAGTTAGATTTCTTCATTGCTTGGGATTACCCTTCTATCTTTGAATAATAATAACTTGGGTTGAGGTTCAAGAGAATAATCTGGAACTGATTCACCTCTTGCTAGTTGCTTGAGTATTTCTTTATAGTCTTTGTCTTGCCATACTTCTTTCTGAATCTTGTGAACTAAATCTGAGAATATTCCCACTTTGATTGAGAAAAATCTTGCCTCTTGAATGCCATCTTGCTTGATTACTTGATGAAAATTCTGAGGATTTTTGCTGATGAAGTCCCCCCCCTCTGGGTACATGTTGTCCCAATGTGACAAGGCATCTGGTAAAGTGGCCAGCCTGCCTGGGTGGTAAGTCACCAGGGAAGTTTTTATGTGACTGGTTAGCCACTCATTTAATGTGTCCTGTCTGTGACTTGAAAATGGCTATTAATTTGAAATGAATATAAACAAGATATAATTATAAGATGACCTAAGAAAAGCCCAAATATTACCTGCATGAACTTCAGCATTAGATTCTTCTTTCACAACTGGATTAGCTCAATATATGATTAAAAGAACCTTTCATAATTTAACCATCATATTTGCAAAGAAAACTACATGGAGCAGAATTGGGTTATTTCAGTCTTTTTAGCAGCATCCTCTTCTCCTCAAGCACCTATTATTCGGAATTTCCCCCCCTTTAAAATGTTTGAGAGATCAATAAATATTGTATAATTTGTGTTTATAAAGTCAAAAAGAAAGAAAGTTCCACTTGCCCTGTGAATATGCATATTAATTTTAATGAGCTATTTTATCACTTAATGGTCTTCCAAATTAGGCTATCAATTACTCAGTAATTCTCTGTGAGCTATGTGATATGGGAAGAATATCTCTCAATTTAGGCATGAAAAAAATGGGAAGTTGATCAATCAGGTATTAATATCTATTGTTTAAGAGCACATTTTATTGCAGGAAAAAAGGCCATCATGTCTTGATATGAGCCCAAATGTTCCATTGAGAGCACAGAATAAAAATTTATTAATATACAAATATAAGAGATTATGAATTGGTTTTGGGAACTAATATCAAGAAGGTTCAGCCATACCCATATATTCCAAATTCAAACATTCCATCATTTTAACTTGTTATACACTTCCCTCTGAAATGAAACATACCACCAACAATTTCTGAAAGAATCTCTATGGAGAAGAATTAATAGTTTTCCTACAGACAAGTAATGGAAATCCATGGAGGTTTTAAAGAGTATTTGATAAGATACACCTTTCACATGCAGAAATCATCATAATTAAAAAAATATGCTTAAATTTCATCTTTCAGGTAAAGAGAAGCTTCTTCATTGTATTGAAATTTCCAAACATTCAGAACATATGTTTGGTAAAAACATTTTTCCTACATTAGTATTTTCAATATACAAACACTTTTGTCTGCAGTAATATGTTTTGGTGGCTTTTGTTTTTATAAAAGTGTTTTTGGTTATTGGTTTAAATTTTACATAATCTACCTCAAAATTCAATTATTTTTGAATAATATCAGAAATTTAGTAGTAATCCAAATATGTTCAACAAATAAAATTCAGCTTAAGCTCAAAGATGAGAAATTTGGGCATTATTTTTCATTAGAGATTCATCTTCACAAATATTTTGGCCACTCCATCATTATAACATTATTTTCATTCTTTGCCAAAGTCTACATTATTTATGAAGTATGCCACTAGAGCTTAAAGCTTTGCATTCTAATTACTGGGAAAAAATGAAATCATGAAGTCTATTCCCTCCTGTAAGGTTTATATCGAACCCCACTTTTTTCTAAAGTAATATGTGAACTACAAGTTGTCTTTAGGAAGGAAAAAGTGACAGGTTACTCAGATTATATAGATTTGTGTGCACATGAATTATATTATTTGCTTGAAAGTACATCTTTAATTATAATTTCTGTTGCACCACTAATGATAAATTTCAAGCCGTTAACCATTACAAAATTGGAAATGTCAGTGTTTTTGCAAATTTCATATTTGGAAAAATATCAAATGACAGCTGAGGTTCTCCTTCAGTTTCTTTCATTTCCTCTCATGATGAACCTCCCTCCAAAGATGATTAAAATTATTTCACAACTATGCTCAAATACATGGAATCACTCAGCTTTTTCCCATTGGCTTGCACAGATAAATAATCCAAATAATATGTTCCTATACTAAAAAGGTTCGGGGTTGGTTTATATCACCTTGTGCAGACATCCCCCACAATGTAGCTCTAAAATACAGAGGTCATTCATATATGGTATTGTGAACAGCCCCCAGAACCAGCTTCAAATGGCTGGGGGTGGTTTGATCCCATTAGTGTGAAAGGCCTTATGACACCACCTCCAAGACTGTGGATTTGGTTACAAAAGGGTTTTTTTGAAAAAAACCCTAAAACTAAATAGAAATTGGAGGGGTGCTGTTTCCAACAACCCCCCAAAGCCAGATGTAAAAGGCCATGAGGTTGTTTGCATCAGCTAGCTCAAACAACCCCCTCAAAACAGTGGCAAAAGTACAGGGGTTTCTTGCATTAGCTAGTGAAAACAACCCCCCCGAAAAGAGCTGCAAAAAGGCGGGGGATTGTTTGCATCTTTTTTGGCAAACAACCCCCTGAAACAAGCAGTAAAAGGCCAGGGGGTTGTTTGAATCAGCTAATGCATACAACCCCCCGAACCCGGCTGTAAAACACCAGCCTCTGCAGTGTTAGCATATTGCAGGTGGGCCCTGCCGGCACCAGTCAAGCAAAACACTGAGGCATAATGGGTGGCTTCTCTCTACAATAGGAGAGTCCCCCATGGATCTTAGCAAGGAATGCCTCATTGCCTGCCACATGGGTGATTTGAACCCATGGAAAAGTGAGCAAGTAGTGCAGATGCAAGGCTTACCAGCTAAGAGAGGAATGATTGGATGTTGCCAGTTCATCCAAAATTTTGTATTAATTTTTTTCAAAAAAGAATTTGGACTAGTTTTTTTCAAGTAAATTATTTTTGTACTACTTTTTTTCAAATAAACTATTTTTTTACTAGTTTTTTTTCAAAAAACTAATTTTGCACCAGTTTTGTTCAAAAAAACACTTTCGTACTAGTTTTTTGCAAAAAATCTTTTTTGCACTTGTCTTTTCCAAAAAACCATTGTATTATTTTTTAGAAAAGCTGCCTTTTTGATGAGTAATTTCCAATTGACTTTTTGTTTACTAGTATTTTTAAATAAGGGTATTTTTACTACCTTTTACTATTCTTCCAAGGTTCTTTTAAAAAAACTATTTTCAAATAGTTTTTCAAAAACAAAGTTTAACTAATTTTTCCATAAATGACTTTTTTGAAAGAAGGTAGTTTTGTGGAAAAAGAACAATTTTTTCAATGTTACTCTTTTTTTGTCAAAGAAACCAGCTACATGTTTAACATAAAAACACTTTTTTGTAATTTTAGAAGTAAAATTGATTTTTCTAGGAAAGCTTTCCCAAGTAACTTTTTATTTTGAAAATGCTTTTTTTCCTCAAAAATATAGATTTCTTTCCCAAGAAACGTTTTTCAAGAAAACTAAGAATTCCAAAAGAACTATTTTTTCAACAAGAAAATATTTTTCTGTTCAAAGATGTCATTTCTTTATGAATAGGACTACATTTTTCAGAAAATATATTTGTTTTTACAAAAAAAAATATGACCTCCCAAAAGACTTTTCCACAGAGTCATTTTTTTGCAAAAGAGCTACTTTCTCTCAAAACCTGTAATTTTATTCAAACTGAATCATTTGATTTAAAACTCCAACTTTGAAACAAGAAACCAATCTTTTTGCAAAAAAAACCCCATGGAATTCAAGCTAAGAAAACAAGATTTTTCTACTAAGTGAAGTGTTCTTTCAGAAAACTTTGATTTTTGTAGAAAAGAAAAAATAATTTTGTTATCAAAAATACTTTTGAAAAAGGATTCTCATCATTACCCAAAGTCAAAGACCTTCCTTACCTGAAAATTAACTTCAGAAACCCTTTTTTGAGCTGAAAAATATATGAAAATCCATAAGGAATCCTAGACTATCACTGAATTTATAGAATTTGAAAATTATGATGGGATTATTCAACAATAAAATTTGTAGTTCTCACAGAAAAACTAACTTTGAACTTCTTTGGATCACACCTAAATGAAAAAAAATACTATTTATCAATATTTCATAAAGACATTAATTCACATGCATGGAGAAAATTATATTTTGGATCAGAAAATTCCTAATTTATAGCTTCTTTTATTTATACAATTCACCAAAAATCAGAAGAGAATTACATTTATAGCATGTATTCAATTATTTCTTGCTTCCAGCTATTTGTCACATTCAAAAAATGTTATTCTCCTCCATTCTTTGAGCATATCACTTAATTTACTTTCAGTGATCTTAATAAGTACTCTTCTATTCTGTAGATTGAATTTGGTTCTCTTGAGAGGTTGGGAATTTATTTTTTTTCAGTTTCCTGGAAAAAGTATAAATACTAACTTCAGTATATTTTAAGAACACAGAAGGGATTAACATTTATTATCTAATGGATAATTTCTACATTTATGTCGGATACTCTTGTAAAGTATTCTCATTGAATATCCCTGACCATTCTCTAAATTAAATGAAGTGAAAGCCTAGTTGTGGCAAGTCTAAACCTGTAGAATAAAGGTAAGTGAAATTTGGATATTTGGCAATTTTTAATGTTGGATACTTTTATTATTATAATAAAGTCCATCTCTTGAGAGAAATTAAAACACTGTATTTTCACCTAATAAGAATAAAAAGAGAATATTCAAGTGATATCAGGGTATAAAGAAATTCACATATTAAGAATAAGCAAAGTATGCCAAAGCTCTCTCCTGGTCATAATGTGTGACTGGCCAGCAAGTTACACCAAAAATGCCCTGGTGAGTAATAGTGAAATGAAACTCACAAGGGAATTCAGCCCAACGGGCCTGACAACACGTAATAAATTTGGAAGACATGAAATACTGAAGAGAAGAGTGGTCTGTCAAGACCTCAAAAGGATTGAAAAGTGAAAGAAGAAAAGCTCTCCAGTGCTTGAGAGCCCAAGCTATGCCAAGGAGTCCCTTGTCATGAATTTCATATTTCAGCTTGGCTGGGAGAAGGTTGTGACTATCAAATGCATTTGGATGCTTTCCTGAGTCATTTACCTGACTCAGTACAGCACCCAAGGCATAATAAGAGGCATCAGTCTCTAAAATAGTTGGTAGAGAAGGATTGAAATAAGAAAGGATAGGAGCACTGGTGAGTGCTTCTTTAAGTATTTGAAACTGACTAAGAGCTCCCTCATTGAGGATAAAGGGAGAGTCTTTTTTGAGAAGGGAAGTGAGAGCAGTGTTTTTTTGGAGTAATTTTTAATGAAACAAAAATAGAAATTGACAAAGCCACAAAAGGATTGAAGAGCTGTCAGCCTGTAACTCAAAACCAGAGCACAAGCATGACAGCCAAAACACCATAAACCAATGGTATAGCAAAGATACCACCAAAACATGGAGATGAACCAAATCAGCTCAAAAGGTATCAAAGGAAAGAGGAAACTCACCCCTTTCCAAATATACAAGTCCCATCATCATAGGAAAAAGAATAACAAAGTTATTCATGCTCAAAGTTATTGCTGAGCATAAACCTTAATTTTCACCTCTAATCTGAAATATAGAGTAAGAGGCTTAACCCCATCAAATGAGTATGAAAAATGAAGGTCTAAGTCAGGGCTATCCAATGGTACCAGCCAAACGTAGCTAGCACCAGTATTACAGAAGTTATGGTCAAATTCAGGCCAAATAAGGGTCAACAAAACATTCAACTCTCATCTAACTTCTACAGTTTTGGTGTGAAATACCTAAAGTTGGGTCTTTTTGTAAAGAGCACAATCAGGGCTATTGGATGTGGTCATCCATTTCCTCATATCTCAAATATAGCAGAAGGTATGGGGAAAACAAGCCCAATACAGCTTTTTGCCTAAACCACGCCTGTGTATAAAAATCTTGTACATGGCATAGCTTTGCCATATTTAATGATAGCCATATCAAATAAGGTACCATTGTGTAGAAAACATACAGGGATACACATTGGTTCAGTTTTGAGGTTGATATCTCAAGAACTGACAAAGTTATAGCTGTTTTAATGTCAAAATCTCACATTTTGACCAATGCAGCCTTACCATGGGATAATATCCCATAACCATGATTATGAGGTGCCAAGCTGACAAAGATGCTTGTTTATACTTCAATACCTCATAAGTCAGTCAATACTGGGGTCCCATACAGTTTCTTTACAGCATTCTACGCATCATACACGTCATAATCAAGCTGTGTTGTCCCCAGATGAAACGTTTCACCCTGTATTGGTGAAAACTTCCCAGATGTGTTTTCAAAGCCACATCTGAGCCCAATAAAGGCTATACAGGCGCTTTCAAACCCCAAGATTGTCTCAGAGAGGGAAACAATCCTCACTTCTCCTACGTGGAAAGGTCTAAAAGCCCTTCCACCCCATTTCATGATAAAAAGTAGGTTTTCCTCATCCTGCTCTTGAATACCCTACATAGTAAACTGTAAAAAACAGCTTTACTCTTGGGTAATAAAAAGGTATAATTATAATTTTAATTATTGTAGCTTTTATTATTGTAACCCAACAGGTAAAACTGCACCCAGGGCTTTCAACAGCACTCACCACCACTATATTTCTTATAGTAAAGCCCTTTTATTCTTAACCCAAAATCATTTATAACACTTTAAAATCTTTTTAAACCTTTATTTCTGTGTCACAGTCATAGTTAGAAGTTTTAAATACCCTTATATACCTTTTATCATAGACTCAGCCTGACAAGAGCCTTGATGTTTTTTGGGTGAGGCCAATGCAGGATTTGTTGAGCTTTAGAAGAATCCATCTTGAGGCCATCACTTGAAACAACATATCCCAAGTATTCCACACTTGAGGCATGGGATACACACTTGGAGGCTTTGGAAAACAAGTTATTGGCCCTTGTTCTTTGGAGGACAGAGGCCACATGTTTGACATGTTCCTCCTCAGAACTGGAAAAGACCATAATATCACCCAAAGAAACTACAACAAAAATATCCGAGAGATCTGCAAAGACTTCATTCACAAGATTCCGGAAAGAAGCTGGAGCATTGGTAAGGGAAAATGGCATAACTACCATATTTGGTTCTAAAGGCAGTTAAGTGCTCATCCCCCTCTTTGATTCTCAGGAGATTATATTCACCACACAGATCTATCTTGGAGAAGATAGTGGAACCATTGAATATGGTAAGAAGCTGGTTCAAAGGAGGAACAGGATACCTCTTCTTCCTGGTAACAGCGTGGAGTGTGTGGTAGTCAACACACAAATGAAGACCTCCATCCTTTTTCTTAACAAAACGCACAGGTGCTCCTATTACAGAGGAGCTTGGCCTGATGAAACCCTTCTCTACATCATCTGAAATTTAGTCCCTTAGTGCTTCTGAATCTTGATTTGATAATGAGTAGATAACACCAACTGGAGGTAGAAGACCCTCCAGTTCAATATGATGATCACAGGCACGGTTTGGAGGAACTTACTCTGCTTTCACCTTGGAGAATACATCCAAAGATTGGTGATACGCAGGAGGAACTTCCTTCAGCACAGCTTCAATATCTTCTGCCTCTTTCTCCTCATCCCACTTCTCCTCCTGGGAGGCATGAAAACACAAGGGAGGAAGGTCCATATCCCCTTGAAAGAGATGAAGTGAAGATATAGCTACATCTTCTCCAACCTCTTTTATCTCTTTAAAGACTTCATCTAATAATGAAAGTAATAACTGAGAGGGAATGATGGAAGGGATATGGAAAGAAGAAGGAAGGGAAGGTGTCTTAAGTTCACCAACCAGAACAACACTATTGACAGCAGTGGAAAAGTCATTACTAGTAGAAGAAAGAATACCACTAGAATCATAGGTGATTAATCCATTTTTCCAATTAATAATGGGATTAAAATGGTAAAGGAAATCATAGCTCAAAATCAGGTCTTCTCCTTTGGGTGAATCTACGATAAAAAAGTCCCATTCAAAGGTTGGGAAGGAAAGCAAGTCAACTACCCACTTGGTATAATGGGTGATGAACAAGGAAGGGGATTCATTTGAATTCACAATGAAAAGAGGAATCTTTTCAGGGAGCTCTGACATAGGCAATGAGTACTTGAGAACAAAATTCTTTTCAATAAAAGAGTTTGTAGCACCAGAATCAATTAAAATACTATAAAAAATATCAGAGACAGAAGAAAAAATAACAAACTTCAAGGATTTCTTGACACTAGTATTCAAAGTGCACAATTGTGTTCTTGAAGGAAACAAGTGAGAACCATTGAACACATGATGATTCCCACTCAGGCTTTTCCCTGCTTGCTAGGGAAGCCTCTTGATGACCCAGGCTTGTTCTGAGGTCTCTTGAAGCATTTTTCAATTGAGTGCTTTCCACCACAATAAGTACACAACCCTTCTTTGATCCTCCTCTTCTTTTCAGGACCAATTAATTTATTGTCCTTATTGAGGAGAGAAGAATGGGGCTTGTCCTTTGAAACTTGAAACTGCTTGCCCTTCTTGTTCTTCTTATGGTGAGGCCTTTTTGGAGATGAGTCCTGAGAAGGCCTTGAAGAATTGGATCCAGTAACAGGAGGCTTCGTTTCTTGATGACTCCCCTTCTCTTTCTGCCTCTCATGGTATCTGGTATCTAATTCCAAGGTAATGTCCATGAGTTCTTGAAGAGTATCAAAATTACCAGGGTAGGAAGCCAACTGGTTCAAAAGTCTTGATGCCAATCCTCTTCTATAGACATTGATATAAGCTCTTTCTCCCCAATCTCCAATTTTTGAAATTAAGCTTCTGAAATCAGAAATTTACAAGGATACATGAACACTTTCCTTCATCCTCAAATTCTCCAACTCTTGTTCAGCTTTCCTGACTTCATTAGGATCACCAAACAGAGTTAATAATTGAGCTTCAAATAACTGCCAATTATTGAGGAGGTAGGAAGGGTCTTCATTGAAAATATTGGAGAGGTAGGGTTCAATCCATTTTCCATCTCTACCAGTGGGAAAAAAAGTTGATTACAGAACTTTCTTCTTTTCAGAGAAGAAATTACACGGATCATTGTGGAAAATCAATTGAAAGGATTGGATAAATGCTCTCAATTTATGAGCTTGAGTACCATAAAAGGAATCAGGTGCCTTCATTGATGGAGTATTGAATGCAGGGGCTTTGTAATTGTCCCTGGGGGCTGATGCTTGAGAAAGTTGTCCCATAATAGTAGCAATCTGATTCATGATCTTGAGGAGAATTGAGTCAGATTGAGAGACAAGAGGTTGATTAGTAGAGGCTAGATTAGAACCCTGGGGTACCTTTGGAGCATTTTCCAAGGCATCTGCCACTTCATTTTCCCCAGAATCTTCCTCTTCCACAGACTCCTCCTGCTCTTCATCTTCAACTTCTCCAACTCTTGCTCTTGAACCTTTAGACATGCCAGGATAACCACCCAAGAGGCCAGAGAAATATCTTGATCTTCTTGATTTCATTCCCACTCTTCTGGAGGGTGCTTCTCCTTCCATTGGTGGTCCTCTGTCCAAATTTGCACTCAGTTGAGGAGCTGATGGTGTGTGGTCAAGAGGAACTCTTGCTGTAGGAGTGAGAACAGCTAGATTTCTTTGAGATCTAGTATTCTTGGCTGGAGGGCTAGGCTGAACTGGCATTATTGAGAAATTAAGAATAAAAAATTGATGATACTTGAAAATAAGGAATCAAAGCTTGGCCAAATCAATAATCAATAAAATCTTGATAATATTGAGGAATAAATCAAGGGTCTTGAGCTGAAATCAAATTTAATAAGCAACCAATCAGTCAATTCAACAATCAAATCAAATCAAATATAAATAAATCTTGAAGAATTCAATAATCAATCAATCAATCAATCAATGTCTTCAAGGTAAATTAAAGGTCTTGAGGAATCAATTAGTCAATAAATATCTTCAGGAATCAAATCAATCAATAATAAATAATCAATTCTTGAGGATAAGTCAGTTATCTTGAGGAATTCAAAGGTCAATCAATCCAATCCAATTAAAATCCTGAATTGCTGAATCAATAACCCAAATGAATCCCAATCAATCAACCAAGAAATAACTCCTAATGGACCTGAATAATAAAACAGAAGAATTCCATTTGAGATATAAAAAATGAAATGGTCGGCAATGATTAAGAAAAAACAGAAAGAATCAATTTCCATATGAATGAAATGAATGAGATGAAAATTGATGAGAGAAAAACCATAATCATGAAAAATCATAAAGTCATAAAAGAGTCATAATTGATGAATGAGAGAAATGAATTTAAATGAATGAAGAGAAAGAATAAAATATGAGCTAATTTATTTAATGTCACAGGGGCTCTTCAAACTGAAGAGGGCCTGGCACTCACTTATGGAGGGCTCAAAGATATGATAAGAGATGAATACACTAAAGAGCGGAAGATGATGAATTACTAATAAAAGAAATATAAGAAAAGAAGCAACAAAGGAATAAGAGTAAGAAATAGAAAAGCCAACCATGAACAAGTCCAAGTCCACTGTTTCAACCTGTCAGAATGGAAATAGAAGGGTTAATAAGGATATGGCCACCCAACTCATACTGTACAGGCAAAGAAAGAAAATGAAAACACTAACTTAAAATTAAATAATTATAATACCCAAAATAATGATAATAATAATCATGAAATAATAAATGAACTAAATTAATTAACTGAGTAAAAGTCCCCAGGGGGGAGAAAGAGGGGCTGTTATATGTGAGAATCACCAGCCCTTATCCAGGGAAAGAATTTACATGAGAGGATTTGATGATTGAATTGAGTCTGGCCAATACAGGTCCTGTACAAGGGGTGTGGTGGTATTGAGTGATCATACAGTTTGGAAATGGTGTATCCAAACTGTATTGAGTAATTCCAACCTGTACAAGTATTGACAGGCTGTATTGATGAACCAGACTGTATGCATGTTTGAGCAAGGAAGATTGCTGAAACTGAATGTTGATGCACACAGTGGATTTGCTGGTTTAAGGTGTTTGAGTGTGTGTATCAATGAATACCATTACCCTTGATGAGTGGTTGTTACAATGTCTTCCAAAGTTTGGATCATTATTTCAGCCAAAGCATCAGTTTGTGGGTGGTGGGCTTTAGAGAAGGAAAAATTTGTTCCAAATAGTTGGTAAAGGTTTTTCCATAGTGCTGAGGTGGATTTAGGATCTCTGTCACTACTTATGTTTGTGAATATATCGGTCAATGACACTACTCTATTCCATATCAGAAGAGCTGTAACATGGATGTATCATCTTTGTGACATGATAAAATGATTGGAGTCTTGCTAAACCTTTCAACAATCACAAGGCATGTATTATAGCTTTTACCACCCCTCGTGGTAGACCAGTTACCCAATCCATATGGATAACTTTGCAAGGTCTGCTGGGTTCTTGGATTTTCATCATAATTCCAAGTCTTTTTCCAGTGGATTTGTTTGCTTTTTGACATCTATCACAGGTCTTGCAATACTCTGCAACATCCTTCTTCCACATTGGCTACCAAATACAGGTCTTGACTTTTTCTCTTGTTCTGTCCTCAGATAGGTGTCCTGAAAAAGGGCTGTCTTGGAATTCTTTCAGTACAATATTGATTAGGTATCTGTCCACAACTGTCATTATACATGTGTGTTTAGTTCTATGGTAAATTATACCATAAAGGAAGTGAAATATTTTTCCATAATATGATTTATTCCATAATTCATCCAAGGAAAAGATTAATGAGTTGTATTTACAGTCTTCAGTAAGTAATGGGCATAAGATACTTCAATTCTTGTCCCGAGTATAACTGTTTCTTACTTCAAAGAATATGGTGTCCAGATCTGTAACACTTATTACTTATATTGGGATTTGTGGGGAAGCTTCTTCTGGTATATAAGAAGGATTATCAATGTTAAATGGTAATTGCCATCTGCTTGGCCCAACTTAAATATTGTTAATATTCCCATCTTTTTGAACAACAGTCATATTATGTCTATACTCTTGTATAGTTATTTCCCACCTGAGAATATTTCTGTTAGGTTTTTTCATATTTAAAAGTGATTTGACAGTTGTACAACCTGTTATTACTTGAAAACCACATCCTTCCAGAAAGTAATTAAGATTTTCTAAGGCCCAGACAAGGCATAAACATTCTATTTGACTTCCCCATATCTGGCTTCAGTTGGTTTGATCTGCCTAGATCTGAAACATATGGGTCATTCTACATGTTTGTCATTTATAAGCTGTACTTGATGAAGTGAAGCACCCAGCCCATCCCCTGATGCATCAATGTAAAGCTCAAAGGGTGGCTTAAATTCTGGCAACAGCAAGAGTGGAGAAGTGGTTATGGTTTTTCTTAAAGATTCAAAGGCTTCAACTCTGTAAACAGTAACCTCAAAAACTGTGTCTTGGTCACATTATTTCTAAAGAGGTCTTGCTATGGATGCAATAAATTTTATACGCTGCGTGTAATATCCTGAAAACCCCAAGAATGACCAAATTTCTTTATTGTTCTGAGGCATATGTTCCATTAGTACTGCTGCAACCTTATATTTGTCAAATCCAATGGATATACCAGATACTACATGTCCCAGGGCTTTGAGTTCTTCAAATCCAAAATGGCATTCCTTGGAAGCAATTTTCATATTTAAAGATTGTATTTTTCCCAAAACCCTGGATAATCTGTATATATGTTCCTCCCAAGTATTGGGGAAGACAATAATTTAATCAATGTTCATTATTCAGCAACATTATGAAAGTTCTTCAGGAAAAATTTCATTGATTATTCTTTGGAAGTGTGAAGGTGCATTCTTGATACCAAAACGCATCCTCAAATATTCATACACCCCATAATTAACAATAATTCTGAAGTATTTTTGTGCTCTAGGTGTCACCACATTTTGGTGAAATCCCTTAAGGGCATCCATAGTGCTTATATACACTGCTTGAGATATTTGGGTAAGGGCAATTTGGATTTTTGGTATTGGGTACCTGTCTGGAACAGTGTATGTGTTCAGAGCTCTAAAGTCCCCAAACATTTTAGATTTTCCATTTTAACAAGCCACTATGACTGGTGTCAGGGCAAGTCTATGATAAAGGTGTATGATAGTATTTACAAACTTTAACTATTACTGTGGCATGGTAAAAATAGTTTAAAAGGAATTTGATTTATCATAATGAGGGGTTATAATGATGAGAAAAGGGCTTTAATATTGTATAATAGTGGTGGTGAGTGCTGCTGAAAGCGCTGGGTGCAGTCTTACCAGTTGGGTTACTATAATAAGAACTAAAATACTTAAGTTCAAAGTATATCCTGTTTATTTTCCAAAATTATAACTGTTTTTGACAATTATACTACATAGGAATTCAATAGCAGGATGGGGCTTACTTTTCTGGAAGTGAAAAGGCCTCCTTTTATCCTGAAATGGGGTTAAAAGGCTGGTAGACTGATTATAATAAGATTATCTTTGTTCCTTAATAATATAAAAGTTTTATATATAAAGAATAAAGAAATTACCTTTGGATTTAAATATTTTAGTGTTTTGTAAGCGTCTGAGGGGAAAACAGAGTAAAAAGAGCTCTATTTATAGTAAATACCTCCCTCCTGGAGTGCATAAGGCTTCTAGTAGACGTGAACTAATTCCTTCTACTATAATTGATCCATAGTTTAAGGTTTGGTGATGATTACAGCATGATCAAACCATCTTACCTCATAATTATGCCATTATTTAGAGTGATCACTATAACTCTAAGTTTCATGACATCATAGGCTTGGCACAATACTAAAATTCGTGGATTTTATTAGTATTAATCATAATATAGTAGTATTCATAAGCTTTATCACTTATATGACTGCTAAATATAAAGTAAGATTACAGTGAGTGATTGTAAATGATCAAATTTAAGCTTGAACATTAATCATCAATACCTTATAAGTTTTACACGCTACAGCTATTCTGAGAGTGGATTCTGATAGCTTGGCATTTCAATATTACACTGCCAAGAGCATTCCATTACATCATCAAAACTCTATTTTTGATGATTTTTCTTGTAACGCATCTTCTCTGTTGAAATTGAATATTTTGAACTTCAAACCATTATTTCAAGGGGTTATACCTTTAAAATTATAATAATTTTTTTTTATTCGTCACGTATGAACTAGTAGAATCTGACTGTCTACTGCTTTTTAAGTTTGGATGATTTTCACAACAAAGTGGTCAACAGATCTATTGATTTTATTCAATAATCAATTGCAAGTTTTAACCTTGTTTATAACTTGTGAAATAAAGTTCATATCTGTATTCCTACAGTAATTATGTGGGGACTTTCTTTTTGTTTTATCTCTCTATCTTGTATATTTTAAGAGATATTAACTAAAAACCATGAATATATGAATTGACCAAAAAAGTGCATATATTCAGCTTAATTCATTATGTAGTATCTTTAGAGATTAGCTTTGTAATTGTTTTATGTGTATCATTTTCTGGAGAATCCAATGGTACAATTTATTTCACATGTTGTTTCATTGGTTTCTGAAATGAATGAATTTTTGTCCTCTTTTTAAGATATTATTACTTATATTTCAATAATTATTCACTTTTCAGATATGCCATAAAAATGACATGTCTGTATTTTACACTTCCCTAGGGTATCTGAGAGCTCATTTCCAAAAGATTTTCATTTATGAGTTTTGAGATTAGAAATAGAGGTATTGAGTCAAAAAAGTGAATTATTGCTTTCTCCTTATTAAAAAATACTTTTAATGTTTGAATTTCAAAAAAGCCAAATATTCTTAATTTTAATGAGAAATGCAGATTCTGTTCTCCAGATTTTTTGCATACAACAATTATCCCCACAAGGATGGGTTGTTATTTGAGTAAAAAGCCCTTAATTGTCACAGGGGCTCTTATACAGAAATACAAGAGTGGCCTGGCACTCAGCAATCAGGGAACTCACTTGGAAGACTCCAAAAGAATAAAGAATAAAAATAATAAGAATGAATTCCTCTAAAAGATATGCAGGTACAAGATGAGATGGAAAGAGGAAAGGGAAGCCAAATGGCCAAAGAGCCAACCAAGTAAGTCCTTAATCACTGTTTCAACCTGCCAAAAATGAATAATGGAATTAGTAAGGATATGACCACCAAATATCCATTGACAGGCGAAGAAAGAGAAAGAGAAAAGTGCTAAATGACTGACTTAAAAATATCAGTATTTGCTTAGCTAAAATGAAAAGAAAATAAAGATGAAAATAAATCAAAGTATATTAATTAACTGGGGGAAAACCCCCCAGGGTGGAAAGGGTAGCCGGTATATGTGAAAAGTTGGGAGCTTGAGTTCTTCAGGCTGAAAACTGATCTGTATTGATCCTTGGGGCTGTATTGATTGTTTTGGGAATTGATACAGCTGGCTAATATTGAAATTGAAATGGGTTGAATGAATTTCACACACTTAAAAATGAAATACAGTTCTTGATGGATCCAGACTGTATTGAAATGAAGGTGGTTGCCAAGATGGATTGAGTGGAGCTTTGACACTTGAAAACTTCTTTTGGCACTGCCTCTTTAATACACCTTGAGAATGAATTGACAGTATTCCTTTGGCAGGAATACTTGGAGTGAGAATAACCAATGACTTCTTGATGGCATCATTGGTATTTGATGTTTTGACACTTGCCCTTGAACCTTGGTGAATCCTGTTGATGACGTGACTGGATGGCCTGATGGAAGGTTGAAATAACCAGATGATATTGCGGCCAGTGGATTGCTGCTGAAAAAAGATGCATAATGGTGTATAACACCATATATGGCATTTTGATTATTGGAGGTTGAAAATAGCCATAGGTCTTTGGAGATGACGCCAGGAGGGTGTTGGTGAAATTTGGTTTTGGAGGGCTTCAGAGGTGTCAGAGTGTCTTTTGAGGTATTTGGCCAAATACAGCTCATACAGCCTTAAAACTGTATATGCGCAAAGTGCGCAAATGTGCAAAAATGAACAACAGTGCGCAAATGCGCAGAAACTGTATTTAAAGCCAAATACAGCTTCTTGGGCTGTATTTCCCCTGTTGACTGGGAAATACCAAAATTGCCCATAAGTAGAGAAAGGCCAGGAAAGGCCTGATGACGGTGAAGGGCCCAAGTTGGGCCCAGATGATGAAATGGCCATAAAAGGCCAAATGAGTTCAGATGGCCAATTTGGCCAATGATGTATGGATATGGCCAAATTGCCATATATTGGACGTGGCATGGATATGCCATATTGAAGTTCAAGGGGATGAATTTCCATGGTTGTGACATTAATTATGAAAGAAAAATAATATGTTGGTTGGAAATTCTTTTGGCTTATTTATTCAAGTTACCAACCCTCATCTTGAAAATTGAAATGAGAAAATACTGGTGAGTTTTATTCAATAAGAGATTCCTTCTATTCTTTTCTTTTTTTCAAGTAATATTTCTAAATTGAAATCAAAGGAATTTACTGTTGATTGTTGAATGATTGAGCTTTCATTAGACAAATAAGGGAAGACATATGGCTTTTAACTTGATGAAAACTTATTTTGAATAAAAGAGTAGTTCCAGCTCATACACTGCATAACATCTTGATTGGTATGTAAGCTAAATTAGTGGTTGATAATTTGACCTCATGAATTTTCTTACAAAAAAGGAAGTTGGATAATTGGATCTTTGATTAATTTTTCTCAAATATGTGAAATTGTCAGAAAGAAGCTCAAGTATTTGTATGTGTGGATAGCTATAAAAAAGAACTTGAACTTTTTAGTTTTCCATTTTTAATAATTCAGGTTTAGCTTAAAAGTAAAATAAATTTTTAATATTATCAGAATGTATTCAACATATAGTTCTGTGTTATTGAGCTTTGATTATTGTTACCAAACACATTTAATGAGCAATTGAACTGAAACTCACTGCCTTGCATGAAGGGCTTGAGCTCCTTTGAATCTTCTATTTATGACTATAATTTCCTTCCTATTTTCTAATCTGTATGCAGATTGTTTCCCATGTCAATTTCCAAATTCAGCACCTAATTTCAGGTGTAGCCACTTGTCTCATGGTGAAGGGTACAATAATTCGCCAAATTCCTTTCTGCTAGGATTGGTATCACAAACACAATAAAAATGTTGAACATTTTGATCTTAATATTGAGTCACAGGGTTTGTGACTTTTTTGATGATTAATTTTCAATATCTACCAGGGTAGTTTTAACTTTTTCCAAGTGGGTAAAAATACCCTTAGTTGAAAGAAAGTCTCACCAGAAATATTCAACTGCTTTAAAGCTCTTAAATCCTACTCTGAAATGTGTTGAATATAGAAAAACAGGTGCTTCCAAATTATTTTCTGGTTTATAGGTCCAAGAATGGCAGGAAACCAGCCTTTTTTCATCAAATCCAGGGTTGAGTGATGCTACGGTTAGCCTTTTATGTTTCATTTTTTTACTGAAACCGGGAAGGAAATGAGGGCTGTTTTGGAAAAATAATCTGACACTATAAAAGGATATCTTCTTTTCCACCACTTCTCTTTTGATATTAATGTTTCTTACTTTCAAAATTAGTTCAATTACACTTAAAGAAATTGATAAAATATACCAATGTACATTTTTAAACAATTCAAGACATTTCAACAAAATGAAAAAACAGATTTTATAAGAAGTTTTATGACTCTTTGTGACTTTTCTACCCTTGAAAAACTATGTAATTGAACCAAAACATCGTCAAACAATGCTAACTCTGTTTCCTTTTGTCTACATTTACTCCTAAAATTTTTGCACCTTTTTTCTTCAGAATTCATACCATAGAGGCTATTTCCTTTTATTAGTAATGTTTGATGTCTTTCTGCATGAATTCTAATTTAAATTGATGTTTAAAGAACTTTTTTAGTAGACTTAATCATCTCTTGTAGAGTTTTTTTGAATAGAAATGTATTTTTGGGAAAGCCATGAATTTTCAGAATACTTATTTCTTATAAGAATAAAGTTAAATTAATTAGTTTTCAAATGATCATCTCTGTAAACTCTTAGAATTAATATTATTAAATAATTTTATCTTATTCAAATTTTGAGGACAGTAAGAGTACCTAATTTATAATAAAGGCTTCACATCCACATTCAAAAAAACACTTCTCCTTATATATTTAAATACCCATTTTGACTTTGATTTTATTCAAAAAATTGTGCTTGTATTGAAGGCCTTAAAGAATAATATCCATTAAAAATTACATGCAGGGAAATTAATAAAATTTTACTTGGGTTACTATTTCTCATAATTGTTTTTTGGATCCCTCATTGGACTTAAACTGATGAAACAAGCCTGTATTGCTATTTGACTCTCAAAATCTCTTTTCAAACGTCTTATAATTTTTCATTTCCATTTTTCCACTACAAAAGTTTTTTCTGAAATATTTTCCACAGTTTGGGTTAAATAAAAAAATTCAAGTAATATCATTCAACTGATATGTTATGGTAGAGCATATTGAATTTTGGTGGAAAAACCATTATTAAATCAGTTTAAGACAGGTAAAATTGAGGAAATATGGTTTTTTACCAAATTTACGGGACATATTTATGATTTATCATGTAATATGTGTCTATGGGACTCTTGATAATATTACTATGACTGTTCTTATGCAATATAATAAATACAACTATGATAACCACAATTAAATAATTAATTACTCAATTATTTCTTTTACTTGCTATACACTACTATTTATTATAACAGTAAGCAGTAATTTTCTAATAGAATCAATTTCAAGAAGTATGAATAATAAAACCTCTTATCAAAAGGGTATAACATAATTTTAATTTAAAATTATCTTTTACAAGACAAATTTTTGAAGAAAACTATTAGTAGAGAAAAGCTTTACAGATCAAGTGAAAACATTCACTTATACTTAAATAATACATTGAAAGGAACTGGTAGATTGAGGTGACAGATTAATTTTGGATCTAAAATATCAAGATTTATTTTCTCAATAATATAGCAATACAAAAGTGGAATACTTTTTGAAATAGTGTATATCCATGATTTAATATACCTGAATCATAATATTATTTATAGAATACAATAAGGGAAGGCCTCATTTAAGTTAAGAACAGCTCACAGAGGAGTGAAATGGAGCAAGCTTAAAAGCAAATGAGTGAGAAACCATTAATCCTCTTTGAAGAATTTCTTACATCACCTTTTTCTCAAATAAAATTATCATCATTACTTAATCAACTCATTTTATGTGACTCAACACCCATTTAGAGTTAAGAAATAAAGGAGTAGTAACTTTCAATCTTATTTTATTTAAAAAGAAATATTAATTTTTCAAAGTAATCAATGTTATTGGAAATTTCATCACAGATTGTATTTTCTATGAATTTTTTAATGTTCAGTGTTTCAAATAGAATTATCAAAAATGGACTGTAAGTAAAACTTTTAATTTGAAATATGAAATCATAATTATTTTTGGCTTTTATATGGATTCTTCCTCTCTTCATTGGTTGTGAGAGGTTAAAAAATGCATCAGAATAGTAATATCTGGTTTCCATGAGGTAATTGCATGCACCAGGGCATTTTTGGTGTAACCTGCTGGCCAGTCACACATTATTACCAGGAGAGAGCTTTAGCATACTTTGTTTGTTCTTAATATGTGACTTTATTTTTACCCTTATATCACTTGAGTATTCCTTTTTTATTCTTATTAGGTGAAAATAAAGTGTTTTAATTTCTCTCAAGAGAAGGACTTGATTATAATAATAAAAGAATCCAACATTAAACATTGCCAAAAATCCAAATTTTACTCACCTTTATTCTAGAGTTTTGTGCTTCCCACAAGTAGGCTTTCACTTCATTTAATTTACAGAATGTTCAGGGATATTCAATGAGAATAATTTACAAGAGTATCTGACATAAATGAAGAAATTATTCATTAGATAAGAAATGTTAATCCCATTTGTGTTCTTAAAATATACTGAATTTAGTATTTATATTTTTTCCAGGAAACTGAAAAAAAAGAAATTCCCAACCTCTTAAGAGAACCAAATTGAATCTATAGAAGAGAAGAGTACTTATTAAGATCACTGAAAGTGAATTAAGTGATATGCTCAAGGAATGGAGGAGAATAACATAATTTTGAATATCACAAATAGCTTCAAGCAAGAAATAATTAAATAGATGCTATAAATTTAATACTATTCTGATTTTTGGTGAATTATATAAATAAAAGAAGTTATAAATTAGGAATTTTCTGATGCAAAATATAATGTTCTTCATGCATATGAATTAATTTCTTTATGAAAGATTGATAAATAGTTTTTTTCATTTAAGTGTGATCCAAAGAAATTAAAAGTTAGTTTTTCTATGAGAACTACAAATCTTATTGCTTAATAATCCCTTCATAATTTTCAAATTTTGGTTTCTGAAGTTAATTTTTGGATAAGAAAGGTCTTTTACTTTGGGTAATGATGAGAATCATTTTTCAAAAGTATTTTTGATAAAAAAAATATTTTTTCTTTTCTACAAAAATCAGAGTTTTCTGAAAGAACACTTTACTTAGTAGAAAAATCTTTTTTTCTTAAGTTGAATTCCATGGGGTTTTTTGCAAAAAAAAGCTTTCTTGTTTCCAAGTTGGAGTTTTAAATCAAATGATTCAGTTTGAATAAAATTACAGGTTTTGAGAGAAAGTACGTCTTTTGCAAAAAGATACTCTTTGAAAAAGTCTTTTGCGAGGTCACAGTTTTTTTTGAAAAAAAGAATAGATTTTCTGAAAAATGTAGTTCTATTCAAAAAGAAATAACAACTTTTGACATAAAGATATTTTCTTGTTGAAAAAATAGTTCTTTTGGAATTCTTATCTTTTTGAAAAAAGCTTCTTTTGAAAGAAATCTATATTTTTGAGGAAAAAACAGTATTTTCAAAATAACAAGTTACTTGGGAAAGCTTTCCTAGAAAAATCAATTTTGCTTCTAAAATTACAAAAAAGTGTTTTTATGTCGGAAATTTAGCTGGTTTCTTTGACAAAGAGAAGGGTAACATTGAAAAAATTGTTCTTTTTCCACAAAACTACCTTCTTTCAAAAAAGTCATTCATAAAAAAATTAGTTAAACTTTGTTTTTGCAAAACTATTTGAAAATAGTTTTTTTAAAAGACCCTTGGAAGAATAGTATAAGGTAGTAAAAAAACACTTTTTTGAAAATACTAGTAAACAAACAAACAATTGGAAGAAACTAATCAAAAAAGAAGCGTTTCTAAAAAAATAATACAATGGTTTTTTCAAGAAAACAAGTGCAAAAAAGATTTTTTGCTAAAAACTAGTACAGAAATATTTTTTAGAAGAAAAACTGGTGCAAAAATAGTTTTTTGAAAAAAACTAGTACAAAAATAGTTTATTTCAAAAAAACTAGTACAAAAATAGTTTATTTGAAAAAAACTACTACAACAATAGTTTTTTTGAAAAAAACTAGTACAAAAATAGTTTATTTGAAAAAAACTAATACAAAATTGTGGATGAACTTGAAACATCCAATTGTTCCTCTCTTAGCTGGTAAGCCTTGCATCTGCACTACTTTCTCACTTTGCCACGGGTTCAAATCACCCATGTGGCAGGCAATGAGGCACTCCTTGCCAAGATCCATGGGGGGCTCTCCTGTTGTAGAGAGAAACCACCCATTATGCCTCAGTGTTTTGCTTGACTGGTGCCGCCAGGGCCCACCTGCAATATCCTAACACTGCAGAGGCTGGTGCTCACAACCCCCTGGTGTTTTACAGCCGGTTTCGGGGGGTTGTTCGCGCTAGCTGATGCGAACAACCCCCCGGCCTTTTACTTCTTGTTTCGGGGGGTTGTTCGCGCTAGCTGATGCGAACAACCCCCCGGCCTTTTCCTGCTTGTTTCGGGGGATTGTTCGCGCTAGCTGATGCGAACAACCCCCCTGCCTTTTACTGCTTGTTTCGGGGGGTTGTTTGCAGAAGCTGATGCAAACAATCCCCCACCTTTTTGCAGCCAGTTTTGGGGGGTTGTTTTTACAGCTAATGCAAGCAACCCCGTACATTTGCCACTGTTTTGAGGGGGCTGTTTCAGCTAGCTGATGCAAACAACCTCATGGCCTTTTACATCTGGCTTTGGGGGGTTGTTGGAAACAGCACCCCTCCAATTTCTATTTGTTCCTAGGGTTTTTTTCACACAACCTTTTTGTAACCAAATCCACAGTCTTGGAGATGGTGTCATAAGGCCTTTTACACTAGTGGGATCAAACCACCCCCAGCCATTTGAAGCTGGTTGTGGGGGGTTGTTTACAATACCATATATGAATTACCTCTGGATTTTAGAGCTACCTTGTGGGGGCTGTCTGCACCAGATGATATAAACCAACCCCCAAGCCTTTTAGTATAGGAAGATATTATTTTGATTATCTATCCCTGAAAGCCAATGGAAACAAGCTGAGTGATTCCATGTATTTGAGAATAATTGTGAAATAATTTTAATCATCTTTGGAGGGAGGTTCATCATTAGAGGAAAAGAAAGAAGCTGATGGAGAACCTCAGCTGTCATTTGATATTTTTTGGAATATTAACTACGCAAGAACACTCACATTTTCCAATTTTGTAATGGCTAATGGTCTGAAATTTATCATTAGTAGTAGTGTTTAGTGAGTGGGGCAACAGAAATTATAATTAAAGATGTACTTTCAAGCAGAGAATATAATTCATGTGCACACCACTCTATAGCATCTGAGTAACCTGTCACTTTTTCCTGCCTAAAGAAAACTTGTAGCTCACATATTCCTTTTGAAAAAAGTGGGGTTCAATATGAACCTTATAGGAGGGAATAAACTTAATGATTTCATTTTTTCCCAGTAATTAGAATGCAAAACTTTAAGTTCTAGTGGCATACTTCATATATAATATAAAGTTTGACAAAGAATGAAAGTAATGTTATATTTGTGGAGTAGCCAAAATACCTGTGAAGATTAATTTCTAATAAAAAATAATTCCCGAATTTCTCATCTTTAAGCTTAAATTTACATTTTTTGGTTGAAGATCTTTGTATTACTACTAAATTTCTGATATTATTCAAAAATAATTGACTTTTGAGCTAGATTATGTAAAATTTGAACCAAAAACCAAAAACAGTTTCATAAAAACAAAAGCCACCAAAACATATTACTGCAGACACAAGTGTTTGTATATTGAAAATACTAATGTAGAAAAAATGCTTTTACCAAACATATGTTCTGAATTTTTGGAAATTTCAATACAATGAAGAAGCTTTTCTTCACCTGAAAGATGAAATTTAGGCATGTTTTTTATAATTATGATGATTTCTGCATGTGAAAGGTGTATCTTATCAAATACTCTTTAAGACCTCCAAGGATTTCCATTGCTTATCTGTCAGAAAACTATTAATTCTTGTCCACAGAGCTTCTTCCAGAAATTGTTGGTGGTGTGTTCTGTTTCAGAGGGAAGTGTATAACAAGCTAAAATGATGAAAATGTTTTAATTTGGAATATATGGGTATGGCTGAGCCTTCTTAATATTAGTTCCCAAAATCATTTCATAATTTCTGTTATTTGGATATTTATCAATTTTTATTCTGTGCTCTCAATGGAACATTTAGGGCTCATATCAAGACATGATGACCTTTTTTTCTGCAATAAATTGTGCTATTAAACAATAGATATTAATTGTTAATTGATCAAATTCCCTTTTTTTTCCTCCCTTAATTGAAAGATATTCTTCCCATATCACATAGCTCACATAGAATTACTGAGTAATTCATAGCCTAATTTGGAATACCATTAAGTGATAAAATAGCACATTAAAATGAATATAAATATTCAAAGGGAAAGTGAAAATTTCTTTCTTTTTGACTCTATAAACACAAATTATACAATATTTATTGATATTTCAAACATTTTAAAGGGGGGTAAATTCTGAATAATAGGTGCTTGGGGACAAAAGGATGCTGCTCAAAATAATGAAATAACCCACTTCTGCTCCATGTAATTTTCTTTGCAAATATTATTGTTAAATTATGAAAGGTTCTTTCAATCATATATTGAGTTAATCCAGCTGTGAAAGAAAATCCTAATACTGAAGTTCATGCAGGTAATATTTGGGCTTTTCTTAGGTCATCGTATAATTATATCTTGGTTATATTAATTTCACATTAAGAGATATTTTCAAGTCACAGACAGGACACATTAAATTACTGGCTAACCAGTCACATGAAAATTGCCCTGGTGATGGATACTAGTCAAAAAAGGGTTTTAATTGGTATTTTAAGGCTCATGAATGGTAAAAAATCAATAATTGAAATGGTTACAGGAGTCAGAGCTGCTTATTACCTCCTTTTCATGTCAAAAAACAGCTTATTCTATATTTTATTATGCTTCAATGGGACTTGAACTTGGTAACAAACCATGTTCCCAAAAGGTTTGGGTATAATAATTGGGCAATGATCAGCCATGAATCCAAGCTTTAAAGCTTGCCACCACTCAGAGGCCTCAGAAGCTGGTATGCTGGCTCTCCTTTATGTCTTTTGTCCCCTTGACCTATTTCCATGTCAACTTAGTAATTCAGGCTTCAAGAGTGATATCCTCTATGAGTGTACCAAACATGTATGTAAGAATACTGTAATATTAAGAGAAAAAAAAATTCATAACACCATTATTAGTGTATATAAATTGGGAGTTCTCAGATTACCATGATTTTGGCATAAAATTGAGAAAATTTAAAATCTTTACCTTTCTTTTATGTGGTATTGATGATGTGGTGTTGCAGTATTTTCCATATTACCACCTCATAGAGTTAACTTAAACATATTCACTCTCTGAGGTTACCCCAGATGAATGTTTTTTGGAGAATTTAAAAATGGTCTTAAATCCATGTTTTTGCTTACTCACAAAGAAATTATCCATATTTTCTACAATAAAAAAATGATAAATTTTGATTTATGAATGACTTATGAGTTATTCATAGTTCACAGATTATTTTAATATCAATTGTGGCCTATATAGGTATTTAAAATATACCTCAAGGCTCACATATCCAGTTTTTTGATTGTAACCCACTTACAGACAAAAATCCCCAGAAAGGTTAAATTCCAGGGAAAATTCTCACCTCTATAAAGTTAAATAAATCAAGCCTTATCAAGTTTAAATTTTATGTTAATTAAACGTTTACAAAAAAATGCTTTATGAAATGATTGAAACATTATTCCTTTGTTTGAGTAGACTTCTAGAATTCAGAATTAGAACTTTCTCATACTTTCTTTAGCCTACCCTTGAATCCCTTGATTATATAGACACATGTAGCAAGATGTTCCAATGTTAACACATATGAGGATGAGTCTATTACCAAGTAATAATTATGTATTTGAAATGCTAAGTATTATTATCACAGTGATATAGAATATGAAAAATTATTCAATCAAGATATTCAGGGCTTTACTAAAGAGGATTAGTGTTGGTGAGCACTACCAAAAGCCCAGGGTGCAGTATTCATCAATTGGGTTATTATAATGAAGACTTCAATAATAAAGAGTATAATTATACCTCATTGTTTCCCAAGGTTCCAAATGGTATTAGGCAGTTGTACTAGGTAGGAGCTCAATTGAATGATTATGATTATTCTTCAAGGCAGAGGAAGAGCCCAAATAGGAAGAGTGAAGATTTTTCACTCCCAAGGGAAGGATGATGGCTGGTACATACTGTGCATACCCATTATTTGGCTCAGATGTGGTTTTTAAACCACATATGGGCTGTTCTCACCAATAAAGGGTGAACATTTTCATTTGGGGACCACACAGCACTCTTCCAATGTGTATGATGCAGTAAATTTTATACAGAACTTGTAAGGGAACCCCATACAGGAAGAAATATGATGTATTTAAGAATATAAAAGCTCATTTGTAGAATTGACACCTCATATTTGGGGATATGGGAGATTATTACATAGTATTGGGTGATTTACAGTACTTTGGGAGTTTGATCTTTAAAATGCTATATGTTTGTTGTTTTTGAAGATAGTAAGTTCAAAGTTTGTTCTTTGTGTATCCCTAGAGGACTGCTACATACTGAGATCCCATATGACATGGGTAACAATAAATAAGGCCAAGCTATTCCACTTTTAAATTTCATTATTTGGATATGGCTTTTCCTTAAATCCTATATAGAGTTCATCTTCTCAATACCTATTTTTCATCAATATTGATGTGATTACTCCATTTTTTAATTGTTTTTGTTATGTTTCTCTATAAATCTTGTTTTCCATGTAACATTTAGAATATTTTTTATTTCTCCTATTTTATTTTGTAAATACAATTGAAATAAGTGGTATTTACATTTTTTGGCGTAAAATTCTTCAAAATTATTATATGAAGTGATAAAATTAGGTCATTTTCTCTTTTCTAAGAATTTCTCTCTATCATTACTTTTAATAATTCTTTTATTAATATAAATGGGATTTCTATTAATATATAAACTCAATATTAGTAATATTATTGTTATCAATTGTTATTTATTATTAAAAAACAGCTTTGTACGCCTTTAGTATTTGTTGGTAAAAAGAATAAAAGCTTTCAATATATCAATTATTATATATTAATATATTTCTTTTTACTATATTATATGTTTATAATATATATTATATTATTATATTTATCTCATAATATAGGAATTTTACACTTTAATAATAATAATTCTTCATTAGTAGAATCATTCTTTATTTAATTTATTAAGCTAATAAGGACATTCATAGTACAATAAATGTAGCATTTGCAATATTTACTTATTTTTTCATGGTCAAAGCTTACAGCTGCCAACTTCTTCAAGACTTCAAACGGTCCCAACCATCTTTCTTCAAGTTCCTTTCTGGGTCTTGTAGTATTTATATTATTTGAGGCTAGCCATACTTTTTCTTCATGTTGGAAGTCAGGTTGAATTTTCCTATTTCTATCTTAATACTTCTTAAATTTCCTTATTTCTGACTCCAATTCTTCTTTTACTACTTCCTGTACTGGTCGGAGTTTTTTTGATAGCTTTACAGCAGGGGTGTCTTCAGAAATTTGAATTTAATAAAAGCTGGGATTTCTTCCATAAATGGTGAAAAAAGGTGATTTCTTAGTTGATGAATGTTCTGCATTATTGTAGGAAAATTCAAGCAGAGGGAGCTAGATGTTCCAATCATTTTGATGATAACTGACATAAATCCAAAGATATTGTTCTATAATCTGATTCAACCTCTCTGTCTGTCCATTTTCTCCAGGGTGAAACACAGTTGAAATATGTCTTGATATCTTCAGCTGCTGACATAATTGGGTCCAGAATGATCAAACAAATAATGAACCACTATCACTAGCAATACTGACTGCAATTTTAGGCTTAGCAAAGACATGACTGATGAATATTTGAGTTAATTCCGAGGAATTAATTTTTGAATACATGGGAATGAATATTTCTATTTTTGAGAATCTGTCCACAACAACTAAAATTGCATCAAAGTTCATGGACAATGGCAATTGAGTGATAAAGTCCATTGATAAGGAACTTCAAGGACCAGATGGAATCTGAATAGGCCTGAGTAATCCAAACCTCTTATGATGAATGTTCTTGTTTCTTTAATATTTATTACATTAAGACACATAGTCCTTGATGATTTGACTCATACCAGACCAATAAAAGTCCCTCTTGATGGGCTTGAGGGTCTTCTCCTGGCCAGGATGGATAGCCAACGGGAAGTCATAATTCTTTTTGAAGAATATCCAGTTGAAGTTCTTGATTGCTTGGAATAACCACTCTTTCTTTGAATAACTGTAACTTGCCTTGAGGTTCAAAATGATAATTGGGTATTTATTTCCCTCTTGCTAGTTTCTTCAGTATTTCTCTTTTAATCTGCTCAACTCAATCTGAGAAGATGTCTCCTTTGATTGCAAAGAATCTTGGTTCTTGGATTACAACTTTCTTAATAATTTGATGAAAATTTTGAGTATCCTTGTAAACAAACTCAAGCCCCCTCTCCGGTACACATTGTCCCAATGTGACAAGGCATTTGGTAAAGTGGCCAGTCTTCCAGGGTGGTAAGTGATAGTAAAGTGAAACTCAGAGAGGAACTCAGCCCAGTAGGCCTGAAGACAACTAAAGAATTTGGAAGACATGAAGTACTGAAGGAAATAGATGTCTTTCAAGACTTCAAAAGAGTGAGAAAGAGAAGGAAGAAAAGCTCTCCAGTGCTTGAGAGCCCAAACTATGCCAAGGAGTTCCTTGTCATGAATTTCATAGCTGAGTTCAGCCAGGAGGAGCGTGCAACTATCAATTTCAATGGGATGTTTTCCTGAGTCATTAGCTTGACTCAGTACAGCACCCAAGGCATAATCAGAATCATAAGTCTCCAAAATAGTTGTTAGAGAAGGATTGAAAGGAGAAAGGATAGGGGCAGTGGTGACTTCTTCTTTGATTAATTGGAACTGTCTAAGAGCTTCCTCATTGAAGATAAAGGGAGACTCTTTTTCTAAGAAGGGAATTGAGAGCAGTGATTTTTTGGAGTAATTTTCAATGAAACAACAATAGAAGTTGGAAAAGGAAAGAAATTGTTGAATGTGAGCCTTGAGGTATATTTTACATACCCAAATAGGCGACAAGTGTGTTTAAAATTAATTCTGCACTGTGCATAACCCATAAGTCATGCATATATTCAAAACTCATCATTTTTTATTTAAGAAAAGATGAATACCTTTCTGTGAGAAAGCAAATCCATGGATTTAAGGCCAGATTTGGATTCTACAAAAAAAATTACCTGGAGTAGCTCCAAAGATTGAATGAGCTTAAATTAGTTTTATGAGTTGGTAATTGCAAGGTTTGACTATGAAACAATAAGTAAAAATTTCTAATTTATTACTTATTGTACTCTGAATGTCCTTATAATTGAAATAAATAAGATTAAAATAATAATAATAATAAAGAAGTATTATTATTATGGCGTAAAAATATTATATTATTAAATAAATATAATAATATAATTAATATTATATGAAATTATAATATTATAAATAATATATTAATATAAAAATAATTAATATATATTGTAAAGCTCTTTATTATTGTTACCAACAAATAATAAAGGCGTAAAAAACTGTTTTTTATAAATAAAAAACAATTAATAACAATAATATTACTAATATTAAAGTTATATATTAATATAAATACTATTTATATTAATTAAGAATTATTAAGAGTAATAATAAGAGAGAAATTATTATTATAAGATGAAATAACCTAAATTACTAAATTTCTTGATTTTACGTGGAAATGAGTTTATAGAGAGATTTATGACAAAAACAATTAAAGAATTGATTTAATCACGTAAAAATAGTGATTAATATTAAGATGGTCTTTGGTCTTTAATAATATAAGAGTTTTATATATAAAGAATAAAGAAATTACCTTTTATTTAATTGATTTAATGTTTTTTATGCGTCTGAGGGGTAAATAGAGTAAAAAGAGCTCTATTTATAGTAAATACCTCCCTCCTAGAGTCCAACAGGCTTCTAGTAAACGTGTACTGATCATATCCCCTGGAATTGATCAATATTTTAAGGTTTCAGGGTGATTACATCATGATCAAACCATATTACATCATTATTACACCATTCTTTAGAGTTATCACTATAACTCTAAAGTTGATGACATCAGAGGCTTGGCAGAACCCCAAATTTCGTGGATTTTATTAGTTTTAATCATAAACTAATAGTATTCACCAATTGTATCACTCTTAAGACTGTTAAACTTAAATTAAGGTTACAGTATGTGATCATAACTGCTCAAATTAAGCTCAAACTTTGATCCTCAAAAACCTTTAAGATTTACACGCTACAGCAATTCAGAGAGTGAATTCTGACAGCCTGGCATAACCTCATTATGCTGCCAAGAGCGTTTCATTACATCATCAAAACTCTAATTTTGATGATTTTTCTTGTAACTCATCTTTTCTGTCGAAATTCAATATTTTAAACTTCAAACCTTGATTTCAGGGGGTTATACCCTGAATTTAATAATAAAAATTACATCATTCTTCACGAATGAGCTAGTAGAATCCAACTGTATATTTTTTTTAAGTTTGGATCACTTTCACAACAAAGTGGTCAACAGCTCTGTTGATTTTTATCAATAATTCATCATAGGTTTTAACCTTGTTTATAATTTGTGAAATAAAGTTCATATCTGTGTTCTTACAGTAATTACGTGGTAACTTTATTTTTGGTTCATCATTCTATCATGTATAGTTTAGAAGATATTAGCTATGATCCTTGAATATATGCGTTGACCAAAAAAGTGCATATATTCAGGATAATTCCTTAAGTATTAACATTGGAAATTAGCTTATTAACTGTTTTATGTGTAGATTCTCATGGGGAACCCACTGGTACAATTTATTCCACATGTTGTTTCATTAGCGTTTGAGATAAATAAGGTTTTATGGTTTTTATATGGTATTATACCTTATAATTCCTTAAATATTGACTTTACAGATATGCCATAAAAATGGTATATGTGTATTTTTCCATGGGGAATCCAATGGTATAATTTATTTTACATGTTGATTCATTGGTTTTTTAGTTAAACCAATTTTTGTACCAATTTATGGTATTTTTTGTATATTTAATTAATTATTTTTAATGTATAATTATTTTAAGCAATTTTAATATAATTATATTAAAAGTATAATTATTCTGAGTCTTTTTGTGACCTTATTGGGTATGTGGTCATATCTCAAAGGCTCACAGTAATATGGAAAATACTTTAATACTAAATCATCAATACCACATAAAGGAATTGTGAAAATACTTGTTTTTTTCAATTTCATGCAAAAGTAATGGGAATGTGAGAAATCTCATGTTACATATACACTAAGAATAGTGTTATGCATGTTTGTGCCACTTAGTATTATGGTATTATTACTTAAATATTTGACACACCCATTGTGGATATGAGTCTTTCAGCCTAAATTTCTATTTTTGATGGAAAATAGCTAAGGGGAACAAAATAACACCAAAGAGAGCCAGGGTACCCAACTTCCAAGGCCTCTGAGGCGTGAATATCTCTAAAGCTTTGATAAATTCCTGATCATGGCCCAATTATTCTACTAAAACCTTTTGGGAACCTAGTTACCAAGTTGAACTCTCATTAAATCATAAGAAAATTGCAAACAAACTGCTATCTTGATGTGACAAGGAGGTAAAGAGCAACTTAGACTGCTGTAACCATGTTAATTCTTAATTATTTTCCATGGATAGAGCTTAAAACAGTAATTAAAACCCTTTTTGGACTAGTATCCATTTATTTACCTCATATTCACCTGCCATACTCTGCTATTTTCAATTCTACATAGTAATCAGGTAAAAACTTCAAAAATTCATTAAAAATACAATTCATTATTTATCCTTCTGAAACGTTCAGTACCAATATAGAATTGTATCATTCATCAATAAAACAAAAGATAATTATTTTTTCATAAGTAAAATTAAATATTTTACTCACAGTCCATTTTTGATGATTCCATTTGAAGGACTGAACCTTCAAAAATTTACAGAAAATACAACCTGGGATGAAATTTCCAATAACATTGATAAATTTGAGAAATAAATGATCATTTTGGAATAAAAGAAGATTTACAGTTGTTACTACTTTCATTCTTAACCATAAATGGGTTGGTAGTCACAAAAAAAGCTTTAATTCAGTAATCTGAAATGACAACAAATGATGAAGTCATTAATCCAAAAGGATTATTGTTTTCTCACTCCCTGGTTTCTCAGTTTGCTCCATGAAACCCCTCTAGGAGCTCTTGACAATTTAAAAGAGGCTTCCTCTTGCTGTTTTTTTCCAAATCATCTTATTATCCAATTGTATCTTTGTTACCAACAAGTAAGTATCAGTAGATCCTTTCTTAGGTGTTTTATTCTTTCAGGATCAATCAGAAAGACTTGAAATAAAAGAAATCAAAATATATATTTTTTCAATATTGCTATAAATCAATTTTGATCCCTTAAATCAAAATTTATCCATCAAATCTCTGTACCATATTCTTTCCAAGGTTCAGTGAGTATCAGTGAGTGGTTTATAATTAATTTTTAAAGTGTTTCTCTGGTATTTTCTTTCTTCAAGAATCATATTTATAATCATCCTTTTCAAAGATAATCAGACATCAAACCAATTCAATGATTTGAATAAAGAAGTTTTACTATTTAATACTGGTTGTAATTGATTCTTGTAGGTAATTACTGCTTACTGTTATAATCACTAGTAGTGTATAGCAAGTAAAAGAAATAATTAATTATTTAATTATTTAATTATTTAATTATTTAATTATTTAATTATTTAATTATTTAATTATTTAATTATTTAATTGTGGTTATAGAAATCTCATTATTATATTCCATAAGAACAGTCATAGTTTGGTTGATTAATAGTAATATTATCAACAATTTCAAAGACACCTCTTTCATTGAAGAGCCTTTATGGTATTGGGCTGAGGCCAATTGAAGATTTTTTAAAATTTGGAAGGATCCATCTTGAGGGTGTCAATTGAAACAACAAAGCCAAGGTATTCAATACTTGAGGCATTCAATACACACTTTGATGCTTTTGCAGACAAATTATTGTCCCTCAGCCTTTGGAGCATAGCAGCCACATGTTTGACATGTTCCTCCTCAGTGCTTGAGAAGAACATAATCTCATCCAAATAAACTATGAAAAAGATATTCAATAAATCTTCAAATATATCATTAAAAACATTCTGAAATGAAGCACAAGCATTGAGTGAGCCCTATGGCATTAGCAAATACCCATAACTATGATACTTGGCTCTAAAGACAGTTAAATGCGCATCCCCCTCTTTAATTGTCAGGAGCTTATAAGCACCACACAAGTCTATCTTGAAGAAGATAGTGGAACCATTGAATACCGTTAGAATCTGATTCATAGGAGGGACAGGATCGCTGTTCTTCCTAGTGATAGCGTTCAGTTTTCAGTAGTCAACACACAAACAAAGGCCACCATCCTTTTTCTTAACAAAACGCACAGGTGCTCCTATTAAAGAGGAGCTTGGCCTGATGAAACCCTTCTCTACATCCTCTGAAATGTAGGCCCTTAGTGCTTCTGCCTCTTGATTTGATAAGGAGTAGATAACACCAACTGGTGGTAGAAGACACTCCAGTTTGATACAATGATCACAGGCACGGTGTGGAGGAAGTTTCTCTTCTCTCACCTTGTATAAGTCATAAAAATACTGGTGATAAGCAGGAGGTATTACCTTCAGCATAGTTTCAATTTCCTCTTTCTCTTCCTCCTCATCCCCCTGCTCCTCCAGTGATGCATGGAGGGATAAAGGAGGAAGATCCATATAACCTTGAAAGAGATGAAGTGAAGATATAGCAACATCTTCTCCAATGTCTTTTATCTCTTTGAAGACTTCATATTTTGATGTAATTAATGATTGAGAGGGCATTATGGAAGGGATATAGATGGAAGAAGGAAGTTAAGGTGTCTTATGTTAACCAACCAGAGCAACACTGTTGACAGAAGTGTAAAAGTCATGACTATTAGAAGAACTAATACCGCTAGAATCCTTCTGACTCAAATCATAGGTTATCCATCCATCTTTCCATCAATAACTGGTTTAAAATGGTAAAGGAAATTATAGCCCAATTCTAGGTCTTCTCCCTTTGGTGAATCTATGATAAAAAAATCCCATTAAAACTTGGGAAAGAAGGCAATTCAACAACCCCCTTGGTATAATGAGTGAGGAAAAATACGTGGATTCATTGGAATTTTTCCATTGAGCTCTAGCATAGTCAATCAGTACTTGAGAACAAAACTCTTTGCAATAAAAGAGTTTGTAGCACCAGAATCAATGACAATATTTCAAAAAATATCAGAGACAGAAGAAAAAATGAGAAACTTTAAACATTTCTTGACACTAGTATTGAGATTTCACAATTGTACTCTTGAAGGAAATAAGTGAGAACCATTGAACACATCATGATTCATGCTAAGGCTTTTCTCTGCTTGTTAGGGAAGCTTCTTGATGACCCTGGCCTATTGTGAGGCCTCTTGTAGCATTTTTTAAATTGGTTTCTTTCCACCACAATAAGTGCATAAACCTTCTTCAATCCTCCTCTCCTTTTCATAATCAATTGTTTCATTTTCATCATTGAGGAGAGAAGCATGAGGCTTATCCTTTCAAGTTTAAAACTTCTTCCCCTTCTTGCTCTTCTTTTGATGATGCTTTTTGGAAAATGAATATTGCAGAAGCCTTGAATGTTTAGATCCAGTAACTGGAGGCTTCTTCTCTTGATGCCTACCCTTTTCCTTCTTCCTCTCATGGTACCTTGTATCTAACTCCGAAGTAATGTCCATTAACTCTTGAATAGTATCAATGTTACCAGGGTGAGAAGCCAACAGCTTCAAAATTCCTGATGCCAATCCTCTTCTATAAACAGGAATATAAGACCTTCCCCCAATCTCCGATTATTTAAATTGGGCTTCTGATATACAAAATGTACAAGGATAAATGACTACTTTCCTTCATCCTAATCTTTTCCAGATCTTTTTAAGCTTTCCAAAATTCATTTGGATCACCAAAAAGAGTGAATAACTGAATGTCAAACAACTGCCAGTTATTGAGGAGGTACAATGGGTATTCAGTGGATATATTTGAGAGATATGGTTCAATCCTTTTTCCAGTTGTACCTGTGAGAAACAAAGTTGTGTAAAGAACCTTCTTCCTGTAAGAGAAGAAGTTTTCTGGGTCATTATGAAAAATTAATTGACAGGATTGGATAAATTCTCTCAGTTTATATCTTTGAGTACCATCAAAAGAAACAGGCACCTTCATTGATGCAGTCTTCATTGCTGGCGCCCTTGGATTGTCCCTGGGTGCAACTTCTTTGGTGAGTTGTTCCATGAATTGAGTCTTCTTCTCCATCATCCTGAGAAAATTTGGTTTAGCTTGAGAGAACAGAGTTTGATTAGAAAGCTGTAGATTTGGAGTTTCAAAAGGCTCAGGGGCAGCTTCCAAGGCAGCTGCTACTTCAGTTTCTTCAGAATCTTTCTCTTTCATAGACCCCTCCCCCTATTCTTCTTCTAGGCCCTTGATGAATGCTTGGATAGCCATCCAATAATCCAGAGAATGATCTTGATCTTATTGAATTCACACCTACTCTTATGGAGCATGCTTCTCTTTCCATTGGTGGTCCTCTGTCCAGGTTTTCACCAATTTGATTAACTGATGGGGTTTGGTAAAGAGGAGCCCTTGCTGTAGGAGTATTGACAGATTGATGTATTTGAGTTCTTGTATTCTTGGCTGGAGGGCTATTCTGTACTGGAATTATTGAATAAAAAGAAAAATGAAAACATAATGATACTTTGAGAACAGCAAATGAGATTTGACCAATTAAGATAACATGAAATGAGATTCTTGATGAACTTGAGTAATCAATCACCAGTATTGAGGAGGAATAAATGAGAACAAATCTTGAGGAATGAAAATTACAAAGCTGAATTATTTTCAATAAAATTGGACTTCTTGAAGAGTTGCAAATCTATTTCAATTAGTCAATCAATCAAGACAATCAATTATCAAGTCAATGCAAAATCAATAGCTGTCATATCTTCAAATAAATTCAAGTTCTTGAGGTATCAAATAAGTCAATCAATATCTTTATGAGTCAAAATCAGATCAATCAATCAATTCAATTCTTGAAATCAATAAATGACTCTTGAGGAATTCAACAGTCAATTAAAATCAATCCAATCCAACAAAATCTTGAATCTGAATCAAAAAAAGGAAAAAAATGAAAACAATCCAGGAATTAGGATAGAGAGAAAGGGTTGGGAGAATTAAGAAATAAAAAAAGTCAATTTTCATATTAGTGGAATGAATGAGATTAAAATTGAAGAGAAATCATAAATTCATAAAGAGATAATAGTTGATGAAATGCAGAAATTAATTTGAACATAATTAAAAGAAAGGAGAAATTGTGATTTACTTAATATGATGTAAAAGGGGATCTTTGAAATGAAGAGGGAATGGCACCCCATTAACTGCGACTCCCTTATGGGGTGCTCAAGGATTGAAATATGAGGGAGTACAATTAAGAGTTTGAAGAAGATAGGATTGCTCATAAAATGAATATAAGAAAAGTAGAGACAAAGAGAATAAGAGTAAGAATAAAAGAGCCAACCACAAAAAGTCCAAGTCCACTGTTTCAACATCTCAAAAGAAAGGAGAGGTTTAATAAGTATATGGCCATCACAACTCCACTGAAGAGGTGAGTGTAATATGCAAAGACTAACTTAATACAAACAAATATAATATTCAAAAATAAGAGTAAGAATATTCATAAGATAATAAATCAGCTATATTAATTATGTAAGGTGTGGATATGAAACTTTGATTAAAAATCAAGTACTTTTCCTGTCCTCAAAATTTGTATAAGGTAAAATTCAGTTAAAAATAGTATGAAAGATTATTTTTAAGAGAAAACACGCCAATTTTATTGTTTATAACTTTATTAGTATAAAACAATAATATAAAAATTTATTGTTTTACCAACAATAAAAATTTATCCAAAAAATACTCTACAAGAGATATTTTAAGGCTACAAAAGAAATTTCTTCAAGAGCAATTTCAATTGGAATTAATTGAGCAAAGAACTGCAAGCAATTAATTAAAGAACAAAGTCTTTAAAAAGAAAATTAAAGAGAAAACACGCCCAAAAGTGACCAGAGTGAATTTGGAAACAAAGTGACAAAGTTAACAGTGATGAAAGATGCTTTAATTCACTTTTGGGGTGGTTCAGGGGTAAAAATGATTATAAGAGTTACAAACAATGATTATAATGATTTTTTCACGTGGTTAAAAGGATTAAAATGATTTAAAAGTGGTGGTTGGAATCTTTGATTGATTGGTTTAACAGTTTTAAACTAATTAATAAAAGGAAAAGATTCTAACATGAAGAGAAAAGTGGGGCAAAGAAGACATTCTTTTATAGCCATCAATTCTCTTACTCCAAAAGTAAAATTTACTCTTGTCAGTCGTGAAAAACAGTCTGACAACAGAAAAGCCAATTATGGCATCATTGAACCCTGGTTTAGACCAAAAAGGGCTGGTTTAAGCCAATTTTAGCCAATTTTAGCCATTTTAGACCCTTAAATCAGCCATTACTATAGCAATACCAGGCCTAGAGCCTTCAAAACACGTCAGAATGTGTGTCAGAGGCGTAGAAACCAGTTAAAACTGTTTTTATTATGATTGTTTTATCTTAAGGGTAGTTTTACCTTCTTGGCAACAGCTAAAACTACCCCAGTTGGTATCAAAACCTCATCATCAATTGAGTCCACAGACCCTGTAACTCAATTCCAGGCCAAAAGTGATGAACTTTTGCGTGAATTTTGACATCCCACGCCTGTCAGCAAGGATTTTGGGGGTCTAGCTCCCCCTTAGAGCTGGAGTTCCTTTTCCCCCCCAAATTTAATCTTTCCAATTTATTTTTCCTTTAATTCCTCATCATGTATTATACTTATAATTTACACATGTAATTCAATTCAATTGTACAGTACAATACAGTAATAATTGACACCTCATATGTAAATCAAAGTTCACTTATGTAATACACGCGCACATTTTGACATTTCAATTGAATTCAATTGAAAATACTTTAATTCCTCATAACTTCTAAACTAAACACAACACCTCAATTTTAACACAAAAATTGATGGTTAACACCACATGTGGTGTGAATTAAATTAAGGTTTTGAGGATTTTCAACTTTTGTATTGAAAATACTAAAAACTTAATTTAAGCTTATTTAGAGTTGAGTTACAAAAATTTCACTCAGAGGTGACCCCACCTGATTTTTTATGAGGAATCCAATGGTGAAATAAAATTTATATGTTTATTTATTGGATAAAAAGTTATAATAAATTTTATTTAACTTTTTTCCAAATTTATTTATTTTTTCACAATTTTGTTAAAATTTCATTTTTACTTAAATTTTTCAAGTATAAATGTAATTTTATATTTACAAAATTTAAAGTAATTTTATTTTTAAATTATAATTAATTTTTTATTTTTAATTTTAATAATATAAATAAATTTATTTTATTTATATTAATATGTTATTTTTTATATTTGTGGTCTTTTGGGTATATGAAATTACCTCTAAGGCTCACATTCCCTCCCCCTAAAAAAGAATATTACTTTGTAATATTGGTGTTTCTAGTGTGTCTGAATCTCCTCAGGAGTTTGGTGGCTTCTGGTATATCTTTCTCTTCTAACCATTCATCTTCACAAGTTGGGTCACTGTACCTAACAAGGTATTCCCTTACTTTCTTGGTTCTTAATTTCCTTTCTTTAAGAACTTTGGTTATTTTCTTAGTACCAGATGTCTCAATAGGAGGTATAACTTGGGGAATCTTATTCCTCAAGGGAAATTTCTCAGCATCACTAGATTTGTATGGCTTTATCAAGCTTACTGGAAATGTAGGGTGCTTATTGCTAAGTTCTTCAGATAACTCTACTTCAACAGCATTTTCTCCATGGAGGGCCTTAATCACAAAAGGTCCTGCAAAGGAGTCTTTTAACTTTTGACATCCTTTGATGTTATTGAAGTTAGTGGTGGATACAAGAACTAGGTCCCCCACTTTGAAATCTGGAGTTGCATGAGATTTATCCCATTTGTCTTTAGCATATGCAAAAGAGTCCTCCATGCATCTCACTGCATGCTTTCTAGCTTTGTCTAGCATTCCTTTGAAGCTAGCAGCTGTGGGATGTATTTCAATTAAGTCTTTCCTCAAGGAATCTTGGGGTAACTTGGGGTTCCATCCTTTTTCTAGAATAGCAGGAGTCTGATTGGTACTGGAATGGATTGATGTTTTATATGCTAATTCCAGTGCTGGTAACAGAGTGAACCAATCATGGGTAAATCCATCACAATCTTTGAATTCAAGGCCATATGCACAAAATCTTCTCACCATGTCCTCTAAGGTTTGGATCATTCTTTCAGCCAGACCATCAGTTTGTGGGTGGTAGGCTGTAGAGAAAGACAGTTTAGTGCCAAATAATTGGTGAAGATTTGTCCATAGAGCTGAAGTGAATTTGGGATCTCTATCACTGATGATATTTGTAAATATCCCAGTCCATGACACTACTCTATTCCATATCAGAAGAGCTGTATCCATGGCTGTATCATCTTTGTGACATGGTAAAAAGATTGGAGTTTTACTGAATCTGTCCACAATTACTAGGCAAGCATTATAGCTCCTGTCACCTCATGGTGGTAGGCCAGTTACCCAATCCATATGGACAATTTCCCAAGGTCTGTTTGGTTCTTGGATTTTCATCATATTTCCAAGTCTTTTGCCAGTGGATTTATTTGCCTTTTGGCATCTGTCACAGGTTTTGCAATATTCTGCAACATCTTTTTGCCACATTGGCCACCATATGCAGGTCTTTACTTTCTCTCTTGTTCTGTCCTCAGAAAGATGTCCTGAAAAGGGACTATCATGGCATTCGTTCAGTACAAGATTGATTAATGACCTGTCTACAACTGTCATGACACATGTGTGCTTGGTTCTGTGGTAAATTATACCATCCAGTAGGTGAAATCTCCCTTCATTATAAGATTTTCTCCATACTTCATCCAAGGCATGTATTAGAGAGTTGTCTTTACAGTCTTTGTTAAGTAATTGGCCTAAGATGCTACAATTCTTATCTTGAGTGTAACTATTTCTGACTTCTTCAAAGAAGGTGGTGTTCAAGTCTGTAACACTTATTCCTTCTATTGGAATTTGTGGTGAAGCTTCTTCTGGAACATAAGCAGGATTATCAATGTTATTTGGTAATGGCCATCTGCTTAGTCCATCTGCATTCTTATGAATATTCCCATCCTTATGAACAATAGTCATATTGCCTCTGTATTCTTGTATGGCTATTTGCCATCTGAGCATGTGTCTGTTAGGTGTTTTCATGTTCAAAAGTGATTTCACAGCTGTACAATCTGTTATTACTTCAAAAACACATCCCTCTAAGAAATAGTTCAATTTCTCTAAGGCCCAGACAAGGCATAGACATTCCATTTGACTTGCTCCATATCTGGCTTCAGTTGGTTTGATTTGCCTGGATATGAAACATATTGGTCCTTCTACAGGTTTGTCATTTATGATCTGAACTTGGTGAAGTGCAGCACCTAGTCCATCCCCTGATGCATCAATATACAGTTTGAAAGGCAATTTAAAGTCTGGCATCAGTAAGAGTGGAGCAGTGGTCAATGCTTCTCTTAGAGACTCAAAAGCTTTGACTCTGTCAACAGTCATCTCAAATACTGTGTCTTTGTCACACAACTTATAAAGTGGTCTTGCTATGGATGCAAAGTCTTTAATGTGTTGCCTTTAATATCCTGCAAAACCTAAGAATGACTGAATTTCCTTCTTATTCTGAGGCATGGGTTTTAACAATACTGCTGCAACTTTGTTTTTATCAATTCCAAGGGACAAACCAGATACAACATGTCCTAGTGCCTTAAGTTCTTTAAATCCAAAATGACATTTCTTCAAGGAGATTTTCATGTTTACTGATTGGATTTTTGTCAAAACTCTTGATAATCTGTACATGTGCTCCTCCCAAGTCTTTGAACAGATAATAATGTCATCAATGTAAATGATTAACCATCCTTCTGAGAGTTCTTCAGGGAAGATTTCATTCATCATTCTTTGGAAGTGTGAAGGTGCATTTTTGATACCAAAGGGCATCCTTAAGTATTCATACACTCCACAATGAACAATAATTCTCAAGTATTTTCTTGCTCTTGGTGTTACTACATTTTGATGGAATCCTTTAAGGGCATCCATAGTGGTTATATACACTGCTTGAGATATTTGAGTAAGGGCAATTTGGATTTTTGGTATTGGGTATCTGTCTGGAACAGTGTAAGTGTTCAGAGCTCTAAAGTCCCCAACCATTCTGGATTTTCCATTATGCCACGCCACTATGACTGGTGTAGTTATTTCTACTTCCTCATTGTGGCCTACTTTTCTTATTACACCAAGGTCTAGAAGTTCTTTGATATGAATTTCTAGAGCTTCTCTTGATTTTGGACTTGCTGGATAAGCAGGTCTTCTTAAGAGTGGTGGATAAGGTCTCTCAATGTTAAGAATGATGTCAACTTCATGACCAATAATTGCTCCCAGGGGTTCTTTGTCTGTAGCAAATGCTCCTCTGTGGTCATACAAAAGGGAAGAAAGTTCATTTTCTTGCTTTTCAGTCAGATGAAGGCTTATTTCAGCCTCATTTAACTGTTCAGACTTGAATTTCTCTAACTCTAAGTTGACTGGTGATACTTTGTTTACTGTAATTTGTTTTTTAAAGGGTAAAAAGGCAAATTTCTGGCGCTTATTGTCTCCAATTGTAAAGTATCTGTCTTTGTTATTATGTAAATCTATCCCATACATGATTCAATAGTCATTTCCCAATATAAAATGGGTACTAGAGCAATTTTCCATAACAACAAATTCAACTGTGATCCTTAAATTCCCATTTATGTGTGGGAATATGACATTGGTCTCAAAGATTCCTAATGCTTTCATTGGGTTACTTGCACTGTTGAATTTTATACCATCGATTGGTAACAATTGGTCTTCAAAATTTGGTACACAAGTCTTAAGAAAAGATTTTCCAACACAAGAGCAGAAGGCTCCTGGGTCAAGCAAAAGTTTGGTGGGTTTGTTGTCAATCACCACTTCTGTTATACAGGAGTTACCAGCTGTATAACCTTTTCCTCTGTTTGGTTTTGTCTTCATAAGTTGTGCATCTTGAACTTTTGATAAATCAACTTGACCATTGCTCAATTGTGGTAAGTGGGAATAAGATTCCATGATTTCAAAAGTGGCATTGATATTTTCTATATCTTTTGAAGATTCAGAGAATATGGATGACTTATCATCTGAATTGTCTTCAATTATGTCTTCTTTTTCAACATCTGGTTCTTTTTCAATGTCAATTTCATTGATTTTCCCCCTTTTTGGACATGTATTGGCTAAATGGGTGGTGCTTTGGCAAATATGGCATTTTCTGACTGTATCTGCAGATTTATATTTAATATTACTAGAATTTTCTTTGGGGTTTTTGTCCACAGAATCTTTCCAAGGTGTATTAAACCTTGTTTTAAGATTCACCCTACTAGAACCAATTTTGGTTCTGGTGGTTACTTCTTCTAGTATATTGATAATATCCTCTGCTGAAGATTGTTCAGTAGTCCTGCTTTTGACAGCATGCTCTAAGTCACCTCCACATTGTCTCAGAATTTTTCTATGGATCATAAATTCTGACATGTCAGGATATAATGCTGTTAATCTGTCCTTTTGTTGGCAAAACCATGGTAAAGCTTTGTCTTTATCAGCATTAAATTTGGCAGATTCAAAGGCTGTTTCAACTTTAAACCTCCAAGCATCATTTGCCCATTTGTTGATGATTTGGATTTTCCACCAAGTCCAACTCTGGTGTCCATGTGCTTGTCTTATTTTGATGTACCATCTGTGAGCTGATCTGGTAAACAAGGTGTTAAACCTGGCTGTTACCAATCTGTCTGGTAATTCAAAATCCTCTTTGATCATGTCAATACCTCTAATGAATTCCATATGGTCATACTCTCCTTCACCACTGAAGTGAGGCCATTCTTTAAGTTTTGGAACTTCTTTCAAGAGTGCTTGGCCCATTGATGGTTCCAAGTTATGAAAAGAAGTGGATAGTTCATTTTTTAATTGTGAATTATCAGGATCCAATACATGTGGATTTGAAATTCTTGTGCCCTCATTTTGATTTAGAGGTGTAGACATTCTTGGTAAGGTGTTCAGTAATTGTTCAATGTCATTCATTTTACTGTTGCTACACCTTTGGGAATTTCTGTATTCATGTTGGAAGCTTTGTATTAAATTTATTACTTCAATTTTATACATGTCTTCTTTATGTGTAAGTTCTTGCCATAACTCTGTCTGTCTTGTATTATCAGCAGTGACTTGATTCAATTTCATTGATAATTTTGATACTTCTTCTTGTGAAGCATCAAAACACTTTTTCAAGGCAATGGTATATGTCTTTACTTCAGTAAATGAATTTGAAATGTCATCAAGGACTTTCTTGTTATCTGTCTTGATAATATTTATGGCTTGTTTAATTCTTGTTTCAATTATGTCATCAATATTGAATTTAGAAGATTTATCTGTTAATTCTTTAATAATGGCAGATTGTTTGTTTATTTTATTGTTAGAAGAATTATCATTATTGGAATTTTTAATTGTTCTCAAAACTTTTTCAAAACACATAAGTGTTTCATTAATTTGGCACAGACTCAGGTTGTTTGTTTTAATGTTGTTACAAATGGTGTCATTTTTATCAGAAAGATGTTTTTTCACGTCATTTATAGCATTATGCAACTCTGGGATGGAATCAAATATGTCAGAAATCATTTCTGGAACCTTAATCTGGCTTCCTCCTTCTTCTGTAATTCCATCATGGTTCTGGCCATCTGAAATACATTTTCCATGGCATCCTGCTGAATCTTTGGGATTCTGTAGCCCTGGCTGTAAGCTTTTGGGGCTGGTGCCTTCCCTTTGCCCTTGTTTGGAGTTTGTGGCTGCTTTTTCACGTTGGAATTGCTGCTGCTGGCCACTGGGGCTGTTTTTGGCACTGGTTTGGCTGGTGGAGGGTTGTTTTTCCTCCATTCTAGTGTCAAAAGCATCATGTTTTTCTTCTCCATCAATGGATGCCATCCATTGAGCAATTTGCAAGTGTTGGGATGGCCCAAGAATTCTCTTACTGTCAGGTAAGAATTCATGCAATTCTTCCACAGGTCTGCAAGGATCTGGTACTCCTTGAATTGGAGTGCATTGTTGTATGCACTGTGGCTGGCTTTGTATATGTCCACAGAGGCTTGTTGTGGCGGGTGTCAGCTCTTTTTGAAGGTAAAATGGTATTATCAGCTTCAGAATGACCCATTTTAGTTGTTTGGAAGTCATCAACTGACCCTTTTCCTTCTGTACCTGGTTGGCCTCTGCCATAATCACGTCTATTACCTTTTTGGGAGCTGCTTGAGGGGTTGTAGCTGGCTCCTGACCTGGTTGAAGGCATAATTATGGTTAAAAAAGGCTTAAAATAGTATTTTTACGTCAAAAACTTACTATTGGCCAAATTCTTAGCCTTCTGAAGAGTATTACTTATGTCCAAGTTAATTAATTCAGAAGATATTGGTTCAGGCTGGTTATTTTGAGTCACAATAACAGTGCTATTATGATCAGAATTAACAGTACTGGCAGGGATAATGCTGGTTACTGTTGAGGCTGTTTCAATGTTTTCTTGTCTTACCACGTTGTCAGACACTAAAATTAATGAAAAAAAAGCCAATTAATTAAGTAAAAAAAGGTTATTTCAAAAAAGAAATAAAAATATAAGCCTCACTTATAATATGAAAAAAAATATTTTTTAAGGATTTTTTTGGATTATAAGTATTTTTTATATGTTTTTAAATTTTTCAATATAAGAAAAAAGATTTAAAAAGAGTAAAAAAAATATGTCACAGGTAAAATATCACGGCTGGGCCCCCAAATGTAAGGTGTGGATATGAAACTTTGATTAAAAATCAAGTACTTTTCCTGTCCTCAAAATTTGTATAAGGTAAAATTCAGTTAAAAATAGTATGAAATATTATTTTTAAGAAAAAACACGCCAATTTTATTGTTTATAACTTTATTAGTATAAAACAATAATATAAAAATTTATTGTTTTACCAACAATAAAAATTTATCCAAAAAATACTCTACAAGAGATATTTTAAGGCTACAAAAGAAATTTCTTCAAGAGCAATTTCAATTGGAATTAATTGAGCAAAGAACTGCAAGCAATTAATTAAAGAACAAAGTCTTTAAAAAGAACATTAAAGAGAAAACACGCCCAAAAGTGACCAGAGTGAATTTGGAAACAAAGTGACAAAGTTAACAGTGATGAAAGATGCTTTAATTCACTTTTGGGGTGGTTCAGGGGTAAAAATGATTATAAGAGTTACAAACAATGATTATAATGATTTTTTCACGTGGTTAAAAGGATTAAAATGATTTAAAAGTGGTGGTTGGAATCTTTGATTGATTGGTTTAACAGTTTTAAACTAATTAATAAAAGGAAAAGATTCTAACATGAAGAGAAAAGTGGGGCAAAGAAGACATTCTTTTATAGCCATCAATTCTCTTACTCCAAAAGTAAAATTTACTCTTGTCAGTCGTGAAAAACAGTCTGACAACAGAAAAGCCAATTATGGCATCATTGAACCCTGGTTTAGACCAAAAAGGGCTGGTTTAAGCCAATTTTAGCCAATTTTAGCCATTTTAGACCCTTAAATCAGCCATTACTATAGCAATACCAGGCCTAGAGCCTTCAAAACACGTCAGAATGTGTGTCAGAGGCGTAGAAACCAGTTAAAACTGTTTTTATTATGATTGTTTTATCTTAAGGGTAGTTTTACCTTCTTGGCAACAGCTAAAACTACCCCAGTTGGTATCAAAACCTCATCATCAATTGAGTCCACAGACCCTGTAACTCAATTCCAGGCCAAAAGTGATGAACTTTTGCGTGAATTTTGACATCCCACGCCTGTCAGCAAGGATTTTGGGGGTCTAGCTCCCCCTTAGAGCTGGAGTTCCTTTTCCCCCCCAAATTTAATCTTTCCAATTTATTTTTCCTTTAATTCCTCATCATGTATTATACTTATAATTTACACATGTAATTCAATTCAATTGTAAAGTACAATACAGTAATAATTGACACCTCATATGTAAATCAAAGTTCACTTATGTAATACACGCGCACATTTTGACATTTCAATTGAATTCAATTGAAAATACTTTAATTCCTCATAACTTCTAAACTAAACACAACACCTCAATTTTAACACAAAAATTGATGGTTAACACCACATGTGGTGTGAATTAAATTAAGGTTTTGAGGATTTTCAACTTTTGTATTGAAAATACTAAAAACTTAATTTAAGCTTATTTAGAGTTGAGTTACAAAAATTTCACTCAGAGGTGACCCCACCTGATTTTTTATGAGGAATCCAATGGTGAAATAAAATTTATATGTTTATTTATTGGATGAAAAGTTATAATAAATTTTATTTAACTTTTTTCCAAATTTATTTATTTTTTCACAATTTTGTTAAAATTTCATTTTTACTTAAATTTTTCAAGTATTAATGTAATTTTTTATATTTACAAAATTTAAAGTAATTTTCTTTTTAAATTATAATTAATTTTTTATTTTCAATTTTAATAATATAAATAAATTTATTTTATTTATATTAATATGTTATTTTTTATATTTGTGGTCTTTTGGGTATATGAAATTACCTCTAAGGCTCACAAATTAACTGGGGAAAAGTCTCCAGGTGAGGAAGGGGGCTGGTTTATCTGAGAATCCACTAGCCGTGATCCAAAGAGCAATTTTTATTGAGAGAAATCTTGATTTGAATTTATTTGGATGATACAGGCCCTGTAATGATGCCCAGGGTCTGTACAGAAGGTGTGGTGGGACTTGGTGATTATACAGTCCCAGATTGATGAAACCAATGCTCTATTGAGTGAGCATAGTCTGTATCAGTAATACAAGGCTGTATTGCGGATTCCAGACTGTATTGAGATCTTGAAGGGAGTTGTTGAAGCCAGATGCTGATTTGTGCTACTGATCTGCTAGTCTGGTTGGTATGATTAAAGGTAGGACTGCATACCATTGTCCCCTAATTGTGACTTTGAAACCCTCACCCCCTCAGGAAAAAAGAGAAGTTTGAAAGGTCCCACTGTCCATGCCCTATGGACTGCAGAGCGTGATTCACAGTCCATGGGCTGTAGAGGCCGTAGGGGGCCTAAATGTGACAACCCCGCTAATCAAAGTGGGTAGTTCAGAGGCCCTGGAGATGGCCTAAGGGTCCAAGGATCCTTTGAAGGTAACAAGACCCCCACAGGACCTAATTCAGTGGAGTTGGCATGGGGTTTGGTGAGGTGGAATCAGCCAAGAAGGCCAATGAGTCTGGATATGGCCAGGAAGAGTGGGTGTTCCCCAAAGGCCATTCCACACCACCAGTGGCAAATTGGCAATCAATTGGTTCAGGACAGAATTGCCAAAAACACCAATTGGGGGTTTCTTTCCCATGGTTGTGACATTAGTTTATATACATGATGATAGACTAATCCTGCATGGACAGCTTCTTAATTGCATTAGAACCACAAAATATAACTAGGGAGACTAAATATATTTAGAACAAGAATATTGGAGTTCCATATATGAATTTACTCATGGTACCAGCTCCTGTGACATGAATAATTCTTTTACTATTATCTGAGAAACTCAAGGAAAGTGTTGGTGACACCACATTTTTCACAAAAGGAGCACAAGATAGCTTTCCAAAGATGGCAAAGCAAAGAAAAGTTGAATTAGTTCCTTTTACATATACTTCAATTTATTCTTCATTGATATGATCCTTTTGAGAAGCTTTTATAATACACCAAAAATCAACAAAAATTTATTTGATGACACAAAAAAATGAAAAAGCCTTGTAGAATTTCAATTCAGGCACATATTTGGCTCTAGCGCTTAAATTGAATAAATGGAACCATATGAATGTAGGATAAGTCAAAGGACGGTATGGTAGAAACTGACGGTTTGAATGCAACATATTTTCCCATATTTGTGCAGCTTTTGAAAAGTTTTAAGTGCTGAAAATAACAAATTTCAATATTAATTTCATTATTTGTGAATAGGCTCCACAACATATTGTAAGAAATGTTTAAGATTGGAGAAATGCACATTGAGTAAGATCGCATTTGTTAGCTATTAATGATGATTATAATTTTGAGGAATTTTCAATTGAGGTCTTGTACAACACATGTATCAAAGAAATCCTGGGATTAACGCAGTTGTAAAGCTTTACTGGCTTGGCTAAGACTCTCAGGTTCAGGTAGGCCAAAGCAATAAACCACTTTCGTTGGGCAACTATCCATTTAGCCATACGTTTGTTGTTTCATCTGCAACACCCAAAAGGTCTACGTGAAGATTCTCTTTCTATTGGGTAGTTCTTGGTTAGCTTCTCTTTCAATAATCATGATCTCATGCGAAATGAATCATTTTAATTGGTCAGAGAACACAAACGCGAGGATGGTTACAGAAAAGAGAAAGGAAAAAAAGCCTTCTAATGGTCAGAATCGACTAATCTACGCCTAATTTGTTTGGGTCCATTCCAACATTGACAAGAGAGCCTTATGTTTATTACAGATACCGACATAGTTTTGGTGCCAGGAAGTCTTTGTGCAACATCAGCCTTGCAAATGGTTGGTCAAATGACTTAAAAGCTTTCTCTCCGTGCTGGTAGTTTGGCTTCCCTTCTAGCATTGAAGAAAGACATAAAAGGCCTGCTCCCTCCGCTTTCAACTCTTTTCTCAGTCCCATAACCCCGAGCCCTACTCTTTTCTTATTTTTTCTGTAAACAAAAAAGTCACTTCGGCCGCTTCTTTTCTCCTCCTTAGATATTTCTATAAAATTATCAGCTCTTCTCATTGATTCTCTTTGATGAAAGGCCATAATTGAACTTCCAAATATCATGGGTCTTTTTTAAATTAAAACGTGATTATAAAGCATCTTTTCCTGGAGAGCATGCAACATCCAAATTATTTACTCATTTATGTTTCAATTCATTGTGTCATTTTTCTGCAATCTATTTTGCTTTCTGAGAAAGCAGAAAGATCCTATTTTCAACACCTTCAATAATAAAAGGTACTTTCAACGACTCTGATATTTCTACATATAATAAAAACGATGTTAGGCTGACTTGTAGTGTGTTCCTCTTTTATCATGACAAATTTCGCTCTTATGGTCTTAGTGATTTATTCAAATCATGCCCTTTATATTGGGCTAACATCGACTATCTATTACCATTGATGATCATTTTCAATTACGTTTACTCCGCCTCATGATTTCAGAGTAATTGCTTTGATGCTTCAGGTACATTTTTTGCATAGAAAAATAAAACTGCTGATTAAAGATGTTTATCTGTTCTGGTTTTGGATTCGGTTATTGTCACTTCTTTTAGGCATTACCTTAACCATTCCTTATATGTTAGGCCAAGGTTATCGCATTCTTTACGACACCAACAACGCTTCCTACTCAAGATGGATATCATTTTCTTTTCGAATCACTTGAGCTCTGATTTTCTCGGACCGCAACAAGGCCGTCCTCATTATACCGGACGAAACCTGACTCTATCATCAAGACAGTGTCAAGTTTGCTTCTCCTAAAGATATACTATTCAAAGGATCAATTCACTAAGATTGTGAATAAAGAAATCCTGAGGAAAATTGTCATTTCTCTCAAAACTCAACACATTGAGGTCAACTAAATTCAATCCCCAAAATTAAAGGTTCTGAGGTTTGAGGTAAACAGATTTTTTCTTGCTTTCAATAGAAATCCGCTGAAAGATCTTTAATTCTTTAATCTTTTTGTTTCTTAGTTGGGTGATGGAAGATCAAGCCATGCCCTACATATTGGGCCGAGGCGATCGATCTTTTGGCACTTTTATTGAATCACAAGGGGGATTGACATTACATGGTTCGTTCATTAGTCTCATCCAACAAGGAAACGCTTGATGAATCGTTGACACATTATTCTTTGTTTAGTTTCTGAGTTTGCCATATAGCCATATAGCCACGCTCTTGATTTTGGGGTCAACCGCGCATGTTTTCTGAACCAAGAGCATTGACCACGTAAAATATTATCAGTACGTGGTCGAAACGCGGAGATCTGGACATGAAAACATGGCGAAGCCGATTCCCTCATATTGGGTCAATTTCGGTTCGTTTGTGAGATCGGTCATCCTAAGTTTGCGTTGATTTCCTTCCATGCATAGTGCAAAATATTGAATCACTGAGTTAGAGGGTGAGATATTGAGTCAAAGAGACAATATTCTGATTTATGGCAAGCCTTCAAACTCAGTTCGATAATTTCAAGAACATTTAAGCAAGTTACAGTCATTTCTTATTTCAAAGTAGTTATCCAAAGAGAGTCGACTCCAATAGTCATTCATATATCAAGATGACTGGAGTAAGCGGGTGGTATCCCATATCAGACATATATCGTGATTTTTAATTTTTATACCTGTGAGAGAAAGCTCTTTATTGGCTTTTATTTCCCTCGTAACCTGCTTCAGCTTTCATAGCACGCCTATTTGCGAATGAAAACAGGTTAGAAAAAAGAAACATTCAAATGGTTTTTTGATAGATTAAGCATTCACTGGTTACAACCTGTGAATGAGGTATTCTTGTCGTGTACTTTCATCGTGAAAACCGATCCAAGTATGACATGAATACGACATTTGATTGTGATCATATTTTGTTAGGATATAATGCAGCACTATTTCTTGTGAGTTATTATTTTGATAGGCCAAAATCAGCTGTATCGACTGATAATTCGATTTTTCCTTTGGTTAGATAATAGACAGATGATCACACCGGCATAGAGATATGGTGCTCTGCTCTTGGTGTGGAATACGCAAGGACGTTTGATTTGCAGGTCAATGATTTACAGTCGCTCACAGATTCCTTTCGGACTAGCCTGACTGCCGCTAATTTGTGAGCATGAATAGTAGTACGAAGGCGTGAGTTGAATAAATTGGGATGAGACTTGCGAAGAGCACCACTGCGATGAAGATCAAAATTTAATTTTCGAGCGGAGTTGGCGCGTAAATTTTACAACCCTAGTGGCGCGTTTGGACCCAGTCAAAAGTAGAACTGCAACATTTGTTCAAGATAGCGTAAGACTTCATCATCAGCATCAAGATGGCCAATGTTAAGCTAGAATTTCAGATAAAGCCTTGAGTTTGTAAGATGAGATGGCTTCAAGGCAAAATTTCGAAAGCAACGCTAGGGAATCAGAATACGAAGCACTGCGATCAAGTCTTGACGATTCGCTTGAGGCAGTGGATAAGCAAATGCCAAGATGAGCACTGCCGTCAGAATGTCCACATCTTGCCTTTGGAGACGCCTTATGAGGGGATCCCTGGATGATCATTGTATCAAACGTTTATTCATGAGAAATAAGAATAGCGAGAAATCTCTGAGCACTCAAGTCCGACACAACAAAACATGAGTGCCGTCGGGAGTAACTAGATGATGAGCCCTTTTTAACGAAGAAAATGTCGTTCTTAAGACTTCAACCTTTGCCAATCCATCATTTCTATTTATATTCATGGCCTAAACGGACTTACCTCACTAAACAACTCATTAGCATCTATTTATTTTGGCTATTGTTGCTCAAAATCCTGTCACCTATGGCGAAATAAGCAGCACATTTCTCTGTCTAGGTCCTCTGTTTGATGAAAGGATGAAATCATGAAGCTGCTGGGTTTAGACTCACATCAATTGCTGAAGTGAGCTCCTGAGTCAATCTGACAATCAAATGAAGTTTTTGATTCTTGTGTCAACTTGTCCCACAAACGATGCTCCGCCAGCAACAGTTGGAGCACCATAAAAATGCTTTTTCAATCCTCAAAGCCATCACAATGTGTTCCCTGGTGATCCTCACTTGCCTATTTGTCATAACAACCATATCCTTAGCTTTCAAGGAATCCATATCACAACTGCTCCCTAATCTCAGTCGAAGTGATCTTGTTTGTTTCTCTTGTGGCCTGAAACACTAATTTTACTTGAACGCAGTTTAAAAGAAAATAGATGCTATTATCGCCTTGGATGCAGCTATCAATTTTGGTTTAACTTTTTGTATGCTTTCAGTAATTTTTTGCAATATCTATGTCCAATCCCCTTCAGGAATTGCCAGAATATAACTCCTTTCTCACTAATTAAGGTGCTTGAGAGCACCTTCAATAAAAAGATTGCAATATAATCATCAAAACAATCTTGATATCATTGAAATATGAATATTTCATAGATCTTATACAGAAGGTACTTTCAATATCTAATTTAAATTACTTTTATTGATTTTCCTCAGCCAAAGTGCTTTTCTAGTTTTAACAATATCTGATACATGATCTGAAAGCACTTTCAACTTAAAAACAATTCAAAGAAGATCATCAGTAAAAACTGTATACTTTAATTAATCTCATCATATTCCACTTAAGGAAACCTTCAATATATTGCTTGTTTGTCAAAATATAAGAATTTTGATGTTGATGGAGAATATGACATTCTTGATATATTTTGAAAAGAAGATACTATTCGAGAAAGGATACAGTGGAAGCGGAAAAGCTATTCTGAAACCTAGAATGTGTGACAACCAGATTTTGTGAACTCATCAAAATAAGTATGCACTGGAAAAAAACCAGTGCAAAATGATCTCATTCATAAAAAATTGCATTTTCAACCAAAATTTGAATTTGTTTTTTACTTCCAATTTATGAAATACATCTCTGATCAATTATTGCAATCTCAAAAAAGAAATGCTCTTCAAATTCTTCTCAGTTCACATTTTTGGAATGGTGTTTAAAAAAAGATAAAATTTCATTAAAATATGTTCAACAGTAAGAATTCCCTAAGCCCATTTAAATGTACAAGAGGTGGAAGAAAGCCTTGAGGTATATTAAGGAATTTGCACATAATTTTTGAAATCCAAACAAGGTTCTTTTTCTTGTATAGCCTCATTTTTTATCAACTACTGTAGAATAGAAATCATACTCATAATCAAGAGAGCTTAAAAATCAATTATTTACAAATTCTACAATCTTTTCATCAACAATGTGTTTCAGTCAATTAAATTTCTGAATCATTATTTCAATAATACTTATGTGTCATGAAGCCTCAATATTGATTTCAGTTATTAAAATATCCATCTAGAATGATCTGGGAAGTTTTTGAACTGATTCATTGATTGAATACCAAAATCAGCTTTTCAGCCTATGACTTAAATTTAGGGCTTATTGCAGGGCAGCTATCCATATGATTAAATTTCATGCAGTTTATCCTTTAATTTCTTATAAAACTACAAAGAAGAGTCATACTGTGAGCTTGCAAGAATGTCAACCTTTGCCTGCTATACAGACTTCAATTACTTTCTTTAATTTTCATTTTCATTTTCTTTCAATATCTTGTATAAATTTAAAATACTTAAATTCATGTTATTTTAATATTAATTAAATGTTGCTGCTATGACTTATTACTTATTGTGTCATATTATATGTTCCTACTATTTGATTAATTTTGTTGTTAGATTTGCGCCTGTTACCATAAAAAATTTCTCTTTATTCAAATAAAATGATTTTACATTATTTTGATTTCAAATTTGTAAATACAATACTTAAAGGGGATTAATTTTCCTTGAATTAATCCTCAGAGCTCTTACCAAAATATTTTTTTTAAAACTAAAAGTACTTACATTACATTTCAAAGAATATTAGAATTCTGAAAAACCTACTGCTGAAGACTAAATTCCAATAGTAATTCATTGTAAACACTTGTAATGAATCTATTAATTCAATTTAATAGTATTCCAATTTTAATTAGTTTATTGAAATCCTAATATTTAGTGTGGAAGCCACAAAAGAGGCCCCAGTCAACACATACAGTAATGTTATGCGCAGTTCCTGACATAGAAAAAGCACCAGAACACACCTTTAAAATTCAGTGGTGAGGTTAGATTTTGTATAGGGTAAAAATAGCAGCTTCTGGTTCTAAATCCACATTTCCACACAATACCAGTCTGTTTATAGTGTATAAAATTACAACACATCCCCAATTAGATTCTTAGAGGAATTTTAATATCCCCAAAAGACCACAAATAACCAAATTAAGATGTAATTGTGAGCCTTTGAGATATGACCACATACCCAATAAGGTCACAAAAAATACTCAGAATAATTATACCTTTAATATAATTATATTAAAATTAATTAGAATAATTATACACTAAAAATAATTACTCAAATATACAAAAAATACCATAAATTGGTACTAAAATTGGTTTAACTTAAAAACCAATGAATGAACATGTGAAATAAATTATACCATTGGATTCCCCATGGAAAAATACACATATACCATTTTTATGGCATATCTGTAAAGCCAATATTTAAGGAATTATAAGGTACAATACCTTATAAAAACCATAAAAACTTATTTATCTCAGAAACTAATGAAACAACATGTGAAATAAATTGTACCAGTGGATTCCCCACAAAAATCCACATATAAAACAATTAATAAGCTAATTCCCAAAATCAATACTTAAGGAATTATCCTGAATATATGCACTTTTTTGGTCAACGCATATATTCAGTGATCATAGCTAATATCTTCTAAACTATACATGCTAGAATGATGAACCAAAAATAAAGTTACCACGTAATTACTGTAAGAACACAGATATGAACTTTATTTTGCAAACTATAAACAAGGTTAAGACCTATGAGGAAATATTGATAAAAATCAACAGAGCTGTTGACCACTTTGTTGTGAAAGTAGTCCAAACTTAAAAAAAAGTATACAGTTGGATTCTCCTAGTTCATTAGTGAAGAATGATGTAATTTTTATTATTAAATTCAGGGTATAACCCCCTGAAATCAAGGTTTGAAGTTTAAAATATTGAATTTCGACAGAAAAGATGAGTTACAAGAAAAATCATCAAAATTAGAGTTTTGATGATGTAATGAAAAGCTCTTGGCAGCATAATAAGGTTATGTCAGGCTATCAGAATTCACTCTCTGAATTACTGTAGCGTGAAAACCTTAAAAGTTATTGAGGATCAAAGTTTGAGCTTAAATTGAGCTGTTATGATCACATACTGTAACCTTAAATTAAGTTTAACAGTCTTAATAGTGATAAAATTGGTGAATACTATTAGTTTATGATTAAAACTAATAAAATCCACGAAATTTGGGGTTCTGCCAAGCCTCTGATGTCATCACAATTAGAGTTATAGTGATAACTCTAAATAATGGTGTAATAATGATGTAATATGGTTTGATCATGATGTAATCACCCTCAAACCTTAAAATATTGATCAATTCCAGTGGATATGATCAGTACACGTCTACTAGAAGCCTGTTGGACTCTAGGAGGGAGGTATTTACTATAAATAGAGCTCTTTTTACTCTGTTTTCCCCTCAGACGCATCAAAAACATTAAATCAATTAAATCAAAGGTAATTTCTTTATTCTTTATATATAAAACTGTTATATTATTAAAGACCAAAGACCACCTTGCTATAATCATCTATTTTGACGTGATTAAATCATTTATTTAATTGTTTTTGTTAAAAATCTCTCTAAAAACTCATTTCCACGTAAAATCAAGAAATTTAGTAATTTTCTTTATTTTTTATTGTAAATACAATTTGAAAAAGTTGTATTATATTCTTTTGGTGTAAAATATCTCAAAATTATTATTTTAAGTGTTAAAAGTAGGTTATTTCATCTTATTATAATAATTTCTCTCTTATTATTACTCTTAATAATTCTTAATTAATATAAATAGTATTTATATTAATATATAACTTTAATATTAGTAATATTATTGTTATTAATTGTTTTTGATTTATAAAAAACAGTTTTTTACGCCTTTATTATTTGTTGGTAACAATAATAAAGATCTTTATAATATATTAATTATTTTATATTAATATATTATTTATAATATTATAATTTCATATAATATTAATTTATATTATTATATTTATTTAATAATATAATATTTTTACGCCATAATAATAATATTTCTTTATTATTATTATTATTTTAATCTTATTTACTTTAATTATAAGGACATTCAGAGTACAATAAGTAATAAATTAGTAATTTTTTACTTATTGTTTCATAGTCAAACCTTACATTTGGGGGCCTGGCCGTGATATTTACTTAAAAAGACCTTTAAAAAGATTCTATTTGGGTTTATCCAATAATAAATTATATTTATAATCATAAAATTATATAATAATTTTATATTTTATTGATTTTAAAAGCTATTGAGGCATTTGGAAAGCAATTGTACTGTCTTACACGTGGTTTTTCACATCCTTAGACTTGCAAGAACTTTCTTTGAGTGACTCTAGTGATTAAAAAAGATAATTTATAAATTAAAAATAATTTTTATTATAATTTAATTTTATAAGAATCATATTCATTTTTTATTTTATTCTTTAAAAATAAAAATATACATAAAAAATATTAAAAAATATTAAAAACCAATAAAAAAAGTTATTTTTATTCATTTTTATTCATTTCTTTATTTATTTCATTTTTTTTAAGATATAAAAGCAATTTCTACGTGGAAAATTGCCATATCTTGCCAAAAATAACACTTCTTATAAAAAGACTTATATTTATTTGTCTTTTTTAGTGTTTGAAGATAACCCAACAGAAGACAACCAAGCTACTGTTGAGAGATTGGTGGAAGAAACTTGTCAAAGTTCTCCAACACCAGTTATCACCAAAAGAAAGAAAGCTAAGAAATTAGACTTTCCAGGGCCCACCATTCAAGACTCTGAAGGTGAGCACCTCTTTTTAAATTGCCATAAAAGAATTTTATTCTAAAAATACTTTTATTTTTTCTTATTCTTTAATTATGACTACCAGAAGAGGTTCCCAATACTCCATCCAATCAGATGGAGCTGGACTCAGAAGTAGAATTGATCCCTCAAAAGGGAAAAGAAAGGGCAATATCCCCAGTGGAACAGAATCCACACAAGGAAGTGCCTTATCCCAAAGGCAAGTCCCAGAAATGCCCATGATATCTGAGCCTGAATTGGAACTAAGTATGAGTAACTCAAACAGGTACAAATCACATTCAGAGGGCTCAAATAGACATCTACATGAGCCAGTACAAGCAGTATTACACAGTATACAAGGACAAAGACTGGGAAATGCTGCCTCAAATACACCAAGGAGTGATGAACTCCTGGCACATCCTGAAAAAGTTCCTCAAAGAGGAGGGGATAGTGAGATACTCCAATGGATGGAATCCACTGTCATCCAAACCTCAAATCAAAAAAATCAAGGATTATCATGCCAAAAAGAGGGAGGCAACCAAGGAAGAAGCCCCAGTAGCTTCTACCAGCAAGCCTCAAGCCAACCCACTTCCCCAAGAAGGGAAGAAGAACAAGAAAAAGCATTGGAGGAAACCATATTCCCCAAGCTACAGAATCCCAAGAATCCAAAAGGATGCCATGGACAATGTTTTCAACATGGCCAGAACCTTGATGGAATTCAAGGACAAGGAAGAGCAAAGAATGAGACAACCTCATTTCCCAAAGAAATAACCTTGTCCAAAGATGTTGTAAATACTTTAACAGAAATTAAAAATAGTATATTAACTCTAAAAGAAATTAAAGACAGTTTATTATCACTACAAGAAATAAATAACAATTTATCTTCTTTAACAAAAATTGTTGTACAAAACAAGAAAGAAATTGACAACATTAAGTTTATTGTTGAAAATAATAAACCAAAAAATTTAATTGACAATACTCAAAAATTAATACAAGGACAACAAGAATTGTATAAATACATAAAAGATATCAAAGATCAGACTTTGACAATCAATTATGATGTGAGTATTGACAATCTTACAGAAAAATTAAATAAATTAAGTATTTCTGTAGAAAAATTTGAAGAAAAGACTTCATCACACCAAAAATTACTTTTGGACCATGTGGAAAAAAGTGATGAAGCAAGAATGCATCTGAAAGATGATATTCAAAGTGAAATAAGGCTTATTACAGAAAAAATGGATAAAATTAATGAGGCTAATTTAAATATGCCAAAGTTATCAACACCATTTTCTCATATAAGAAGCCCTATTAAAACAAAAGAGGAATTGTCAAATCCTTTCATAACAGACTTGAGTCACCAAGATAATAACCAAGTCTTAATGAAGGAAGCACCTCAACTGAAAGAATGGCCAACATTCACCGGAGAAGGTGAATATGACCACATGTCATTCATTAAAACAATTGACATGTTACAAGAAGATTATGCCATACCAGATGAATTAATCACTGCAAGATTACATTCTTTGTTTGAGAAATCTGCAAAAAGATGGTATTATGGCATAAGACAAACAAATGGTAAAAATACCTGGTCTTGGTGGAAACAAGAAATAATCACCAAGTGGGCAAATGATGCCTGGAGGTATAAGATAGAAAATGCATTTGAAAACTCTTTCTTTGACCCAGAGAAAGATAAACCTTTAACTTGGTTCCTAAAACAAGTTGAAAGGCTTAATGCACTGTACCCAGAAATGTCACAGAAGATGGTGCATATGAAAATACTTAAAAAATGTGGAGGGGAACTAGAACATGCCCTAAGAAGCAGGTGTATAGAACCATGCTCCACAGAAGAGTATATAAATGCACTAGAAGATATAGTGACAAGAACAAAAATTGGCAGGACTTGGAAAAAATTGGACATTAAAAGCCCAAATAAACCATTTATCAAGAAAGATAAATCAAAAGAATCCTTCAAACCCAATACATCCAACAATAATGAGCAAAGAAAATGCCATAAATGTGGAGGTATTGGACACTTAGCCAATAATTGCCTTAAAAAAGCAAAGATTAATGAAATTGTGGAAACAGAAAACCACAATGACAAAGAAGAAGAATCTGACTCTGAAAAAGAGACAGAAGAATCAGAAAGCTCTGAAAGTGATGAAATCAATATAATTAATGCACAAATTAATAATATTGATATAATTTATGAAGTACTGGATGTTAACTCAAACTTGCCACAAGTTGGAACATCTGACACAAATCTGACAAACATACAAGATGCCAAAATGTATAGAACCAAACCTGCAAGAGGAATGGGATATACAGCTGGAAAATCAAGTATTAGTATTGTTATGGTTGATAACCAAGAAGGAAAGGTTAACTTAGATACAGGAGCATATTGCACCTGTGTTGGCAAAAATTATTTAAAAACCATTGTCCCAGACTGGCAAGAAAAACTTATGCCAATACAAGGTGTCAAATTTAGTAGTGCAAGTGAGAGCATGAAGCCCCTTGGAATAATTGATTTAACACTAATTTTTCCTCATCCCTCACAATGTGTCAGAATCAAAGTAGAGTTTGTAGTAATGGACAACTGTACTAGTAATCATTTCATACTTGGAAATGACTACTTATCAATCTATGGTATAGATATCTCCAACCAAAAGGATAGATATTTTACCATAGGAGATAATAAAAGACAAAAGTTTGGATTCTTAAATAACAAAAAACAAATCACAGTTATTAAGAATGAGGAAAAAATTCCAGAAAAAGAACTTTTTATATCTGAACAACTCAAAGAGGCAGAATTCAATCAAGAATTAACAGAAAGAATGAAAGAAAAATTGATTGACCTCTTATTTAAGTATAAAAATGCCTTTGCAACTGACAAAGAGCCACTAGGTGCCATAATTGGACATGAAGTGGATATAATTCTTAATGTAGAAAAACCTTACCCACCTTTATTAAGAAGACCTGCTTATCCAGCCAGTCCAAGAGCTAGAGAAGCCCTAGAGGTGCACATTAAAGAGTTAATGGACCTTGGAGTATTAAGAAAGGTTGGACATAATGAGCAAGTAGAAGTTACTACACCTGTCATTATAACTTGGCATAATGGAAAATCAAGGATGGTAGGAGACTTCAGAGCCCTGAATACCTATACCATTCCAGACAGATATCCAATACCCAGAATCCATGAGACATTGACCCAATTGTCACAAGCTAAGTTCATCACAGCTATGGATGCTCTTAAGGGTTTTCATCAAAATGTCTTAACAGACAATGCCAAGAAACTACTAAGAATAATAGTCCATTGTGGAATTTTTGAATACCTAAGAATGCCATTTGGGATAAAAAATGCACCTTCCCATTATCAAAGAATGATGAATACCATATTTCCTGAAGAATTATCAGAAGGATGGTTAATAATCTACATTGATGATATCATAGTTTGCTCAGAAACTTGGGAAAATCACCTGACAAGACTAGAAAGGGTACTACTGAAAATAGTCCAAGTAAATATGAAAATTTCATTGAAAAAGTGTCATTTTGCATATAGTGAATTGAAAGCCCTAGGACATGTAGTATCTGGACTTAGTCTAGGCATAGACAAAAGTAAAGTAGCAGCAGTACTACTTAAACCAATGCCTCAAACTAAAAAAGAAATGCAATCATTTCTAGGATTTGCTGGTTACTATAGACAGCATATAAAGGACTTTGCAAAGATTGCTAAATCCTTGTATAAGCTATGTGACCAACAAACAGTCTATGAGATGACAGAAGAAAGAGTCAAGGCATATGAAGAATTGAAAAATTCTTTAACAAATGCCCCATTTCTTCTAATGCCAGACTGGAAAATACCTTTCAAACTGTACATTGATGCTTGTGGAGAAGGACTAGGTGCTGCACTTCACCAAACACAAATTATCAATGATAAACCAGTGGAAGGACCAATTTGTTTCATTTCAAGGCAGATAAAGCCAACAGAAGCAAGGTATGGAGCAAGCCAAATGGAATGCTTATGCCTAGTGTGGGCTTTAGAAAAGCTGCATTATTATTTGGATGGCACAGTATTTGATGTAATCACAGACTGTAATGCTGTGAAATCACTATTAAATATGAAGACTCCAAATAGACATATGCTGAGATGGCAAATTGCTATCCAAGAATATAGGGGAAATATGACTATTGTTCATAAATCTGGAAATATACATAAAAATGCAGATGGTCTTAGCAGATGGGCTCTAGCAAATACCCCTGACAATCCAGCATGGGTACCACAAGAAGAGCACCATATAGAAGGAATATGTGTTACAGACATTGGCACAGAATTCTTTAACCAAGTTAAAGAAAGCTATAAGACAGACAAAAATTGCCATATCTTAAGCCAACTTCTAATGAAAGACTGCAAAGATCCATCACTTTCATCAAAACTAGATGAAATATGGAAAAAAGCATATGATGAAGGAAGATTCCACCTCCTTGATGGAATCCTTTACCATAGAACAAAACACACATGTGTTATGGCCTTAACAGACAGAACACTAATAAACACTATTTTACATGAGTGTCATGATAGTGTTGCATCTGGACATCTCTCAGAAGATAGGACACTAGAGAGGGTGAAAACCTGCTCTTGGTGGCCAAATTGGAAGAAAGATGTTGCAGAGTACTGCCAAACCTGTGACAGATGCCAAAAAGCCAACAGAGCCACAGGAAAGAAATTTGGAATGATCCAAATCCAAGAACCAAAATCCCCATGGGAAATAGTTCATATGGATTGGGTAACAGCCTTACCTCCAGGAGGAGACAGGAGTTATAATGCATGCCTAGTGCTAGTTGACAGATACAGCAAAACTCCCATGTTCTTACCATGTCATAAAGATGACACAGCTATGGATACAGCCATAATGATATGGAATAAAGTCATTAGCCACACAGGCTTATTCCAAAATATTATAAGTGACAGAGACCCAAAGTTCACTTCAGCATTATGGACAAATCTCCATAACCTGTTTGGGACAAAGTTATCATTCTCAACAGCTTATCATCCTCAAACTGATGGTTTATCAGAAAGAATGATACAGAACCTAGAGGACATGATCAGAAGATTCTGTGCTTATGGGCTAGAATTCAAAGATTCTGATGGTTTTACCCATGATTGGTGTACACTAATACCAGCACTTGAATTGGCATATAAGACATCAATCCATTCTTCTACTGGCAAAACACCAGCAATGCTAGAGAAAGGTTGGAATCCAAGACTTCGTTATGATACCCTCAAAAAGGACTTAGTGGATATACATCCAACAGCAAGCAGCTTCAAGATAATGCTTGACAAAGCAAGACACCATGCAAACAGATGCATGCAAGATTCTTTTAAATATGCAAAAGAAAGATGGGATAAAAGTCATAAGCCACCTGATTTCAAAATAGGGGACTTGGTTTTAGTATCAACCCTTAATTTCAATAACATAAAAGGCCCAAAGAAATTGAAAGATTCCTTTGCAGGACCATTTATGATAAAAGCACTTCATGGACCCAATGCTGTGCAATTGGAACTCACAGGTGAACTAATGAACAAACACCCAACTTTCCCTGTAAGTCTGATAAAACCTTACAGTTCAAGTGACAAAGAGTTATTTCCACTAAGAAATAAACCCCCACTTGAGATTCCCCCCTTGGAAGAAGGAGAGGAAAAGAAAATAGTAAAAGTCCTTAAAGAAAGAAGGACAAGAAACAAAAAAGAAAGAGAATACCTTGTAAGGTATAAGAATTCAACTCAAGAAGATGAATGGCTACTTGAGAAAGATATAACAAATGCTGATAAACTACTAAGAAGGTTCAGACATGAAAGAAAACCTGAAAAATAAAAAAGTTAAGCATTATTGAGCTTCAAGACTAACAAAGTCTATTGAAGAGGTAGGACAGTGGATGATACCCTAATCACATATATCAGATTGTGGTACAATCTTTTTTGGTGGTAGGGAATGTGAGCCTTTGAGATATGACCACATACCCAATAAGGTCACAAAAAATACTCAGAATAATTATACCTTTAATATAATTATATTAAAATTAATTAGAATAATTATACACTAAAAATAATTACTCAAATATACAAAAAATACCATAAATTGGTACTAAAATTGGTTTAACTTAAAAACCAATGAATGAACATGTGAAATGAATTATACCATTGGATTCCCCATGGAAAAATACACATATACCATTTTTATGGCATATCTGTAAAGCCAATATTTAAGGAATTATAAGGTAAAATACCTTATAAAAACCATAAAAACTTATTTATCTCAGAAACTAATGAAACAACATGTGAAATAAATTGTACCAGTGGATTCCCCACAAAATTCCACATATAAAACAATTAATAAGCTAATTCCCAAAATCAATACTTAAGGAATTATCCTGAATATATGCACTTTTTTGGTCAACGCATATATTCAGTGATCATAGCTAATATCTTCTAAACTATACCTGCTAGAATGATGAACCAAAAATAAAGTTACCACGTAATTACTGTAAGAACACAGATATGAACTTTATTTTGCAAATTATAAACAAGGTTAAGACTTATGAGGAAATATTGATAAAAATCAACAGAGCTGTTGACCACTTTGTTGTGAAAGTAGTCCAAACTTAAAAAAAAGTATACAGTTGGATTCTCCTAGTTCATTCGTGAAGAATGATGTAATTTTTATTATTAAATTCAGGGTATAACCCCCTGAAATCAAGGTTTGAAGTTTAAAATATTGAATTTCGACAGAAAAGATGAGTTACAAGAAAAATCATCAAAATTAGAGTTTTGATGATGTAATGAAAAGCTCTTGGCAGAATAATAAGGTTATGTCAGGCTATCAGAATTCACTCTCTGAATTACTGTAGCGTGAAAACCTTAAAAGTTATTGAGGATCAAAGTTTGAGCTTAAATTGAGCTGTTATGATCACATACTGTAACCTTAAATTAAGTTTAACAGTCTTAATAGTGATAAAATTGGTGAATACTATTAGTTTATGATTAAAACTAATAAAATCCACGAAATTTGGGGTTCTGCCAAGCCTCTGATGTCATCACAATTAGAGTTATAGTGATAACTCTAAATAATGGTGTAATAATGATGTAATATGGTTTGATCATGATGTAATCACCCTCAAACCGTAAAATATTGATCAATTCCAGTGGATATGATCAGTACACGTCTACTAGAAGCCTGTTGGACTCTAGGAGGGAGGTATTTACTATAAATAGAGCTCTTTTTACTCTGTTTTCCCCTCAGACGCATCAAAAACATTAAATCAATTAAATCAAAGGTAATTTCTTTATTCTTTATATATAAAACTGTTATATTATTAAAGACAAAAGACCACCTTGCTATAATCATCTATTTTGACGTGATTAAATCATTTATTTAATTGTTTTTGTTAAAAATCTCTCTAAAAACTCATTTCCACGTAAAATCAAGAAATTTAGTAATTTTCTTTATTTTTTATTGTAAATACAATTTGAAAAAGTTGTATTATATTCTTTTGGTGTAAAATATCTCAAAATTATTATTTTAAGTGTTAAAAGTAGGTTATTTCATCTTATTATAATAATTTCTCTCTTATTATTACTCTTAATAATTCTTAATTAATATAAATAGTATTTATATTAATATATAACTTTAATATTAGTAATATTATTGTTATTAATTGTTTTTGATTTATAAAAAACAGTTTTTTACGCCTTTATTATTTGTTGGTAACAATAATAAAGAGCTTTATAATATATTAATTATTTTATATTAATATATTATTTATAATATTATAATTTCATATAATATTAATTTATATTATTATATTTATTTAATAATATAATATTTTTACGCCATAATAATAATATTTCTTTATTATTATTATTATTTTAATCTTATTTACTTTAATTATAAGGACATTCAGAGTACAATAAGTAATAAATTAGTAATTTTTTACTTATTGTTTCATAGTCAAATCTTACAGTAATTGTAAATAAATAAATGTATTTTCATTTTTAAAACAAAAATTAGAATATAAATATAAAATTCTTATACAAAACTAAAATTACATTAAAATTTAAAAATCTGAAAATAAAATTTTACGTGGAAAATGGATTAAAAATAAATTTTCACCAAAAATATTAAATTGAAAATCTTTTTGGAAAAAAAGTTAATAAAATTGTTTTAACCTTTTTTCCAAAATACTAACTTATAAAAATTATTTAACCATTGGATTCCTCATAAAACAACAGGTGGGGTCACCTCTGAGTGAAAATTTTGTAACTCAACTCTAAATAAGCTTAAGTTTTGTTATAGTATTTTCTGTATGAAAATATGAAAATTCTAAAAGCCTTAATTTGATTCACACAACATGTGGTGTTAACCATCAATTTTTTGTGTTGAAATTGAGGTGTGGTGTTTAATTTGAAAGCTATGAGGATTGAAGTATTTTCAATTGCAATGTCAAACTGCATGCATGTATTACATAAGTTGACTTGGATAGCATGTGTGTAATCAATAATTACAGTTGTGTGCTGCAAATGTTTAATTGAGTTACATATGTAAAAGTCTAGTATAGTACATGAAGAGAAATTAAAGAAAAAAGAAATTTGTAAGATTAATTTTAGGGGCGGAGAGGAATCTTGGCTGCAAGGGTGCTAGAATCCCTCACATTCCTTTCTGAAATAACTCATAAGTCATGCATATATCCAAAATTCATAATTTTTGATTTCAGAAAAGATGAATAACTTTTTATTGAGTAAGTAAATCCATGGATTTGAGGCCAGATTTGGATTCTACACAAACATTCACCTGGGGTAGCTCCATAGGGTGAATAAGTTCAAATTAATTTTTTGAGGTGGTAATATGGAAAATACTTCAATACCACATAAACGATCTGTGAAAAATTGTGTTTTTCTTAATTTCATGCCAAAATAATGGGAATGTGAGAAATCCCATGTTACATATACACTAAGGATAGTGTTATGATTGTTTTGGGCACTTAATATTATGGTATTATTACATGGACGTTTGATACACCCATAGTGGATATCTCACTTTAAGCTTAATTTTCTATTTTGACATGAAGAATAGGCAAGGGGGACAAAAGATATCAAAGAGAGCCAGGGTACCCAGCTTCTGAGGCCTCAGAGGCATGGACAGCTCCAAGGCTTTGATACATGGCTGATCTTGGCCAAATTAGTAAACTAAAAAACTTTGGGAACTTGGTTACCATGTTACAACTACAGTAAATCTTAAGAAAATAGCAAATAACCTGCTATTTTGATGTGCCAAGGAGGTAAAGAGCTACTTAGACTCCTGTAACCATGTCAATTCTTAATTATTTTCAATCGATAAACCCCAAAAGAGTGATTAAAACCCTTTTTGGACTTGTATCCATTGATTTTGTGAACCTTTGAGATATGACCACATACCCAAAAAGGTCACAAGAAATATTTAAAATAATTATACCTTAAAACTACAAAACTTCCATAAATAGTCATGAAACTTGGTTCAACTTAAAAGCCAATGAATAAACATGTGAAATAAATTACACCATTGGATTCCTCATGGTAAAATACACATATACCATTTTTATGGCATATCTGTAAAGTCAATATTTAATGAGTGATAAGTAATAACACCTTATAAAAAACATGACTCCTTAATTATTTAGAATACCAATGAAACAACATGTTAAATGAATTGTACCATTGGATTCCCAATAAAGTTCTACACATAAAACAATTAAGAAGCTAATCTCCAAAGTCAATACTTAAGGAGTTAAGCTGAATATATGCACTTTTTTGGTCAACACATATATTGGAGGATTTTAGCTAATATCTTTTGAAATATACATGATAGAGTGATAAACCAAAAATAAAGTCACCACGTAATTACTGTAGGAACACATAAATAAGCATTACTTCATAAGTTATAAACAAGGTTAGAACCTGTAATGGATTATTAATTAAAATCAATAAAGCTGTTTGTCACAATGCTGTCTGCCAGACCTCAGCAAAGGGAACTCTTTCCAAAAAGGCTATTAAAACAGTTGAAATACCAATTAATACTTGCAAGTTGTAGATCAAATTCCACCATGTGACAGTACCCCCGGGTTTAGAGCACTGTATCCCAAAGTGCATGTAACTGATGGTATTACCCATGTGACCCTCATTCAGTTACAGTGGTCACAACAGGAGCCTACAAGGAGCCCCTAAGGGGCGGAACCCTTGTACGCCAATGGAGCCGAAAACCCAGCAATTTCTGGTTGTTTGATTGAGACCACCTCTTGTCTCCAACCGGAAGCGAACCCATGACATTGATAACCGGTTTATTGTCACAATGCTGTCTGCAAGACCTCAGCAAAGGGAACTCTTGCCAAAAAGGCTATTAAACCTGTTGAAAGACCAATTAATACTGGCAAGTTGTAGATCACATTCCCCCATGTGACACTGTTGACCACTATGTTTTGAAAGTGGTCCAAACTTAAAAAAAGTAGACAGTCAGATTCTAATAGTTCATTTGTGAAGAATGACATATTTCTTATTACAATATTCAAGGTATAACCCCTTGAAATCATGGTTTGAAGTTTAAAATATTAGATTTCAACAGAAAAGATGAGTTACAGGAAAAATCATCAAAAATGGAGTCTTGATGATGTAATGAAATCCTCGTGGCAGTGTAATACAGATATTTCTAGCTATCAGAATCCACTCTCAGAATAGCTGTATCGTGTATGAATGAAAATGTATCAATGATCAAAGCTTAAACTTAAATATGATCATTTAAGATCACCACTGTAATCTTATTTTAAGTTTAAAAGTCATATAAGTGATAAAGCTGGTGAATACTATTATAATATGATCAATACTAATAAAATCCACGAAGTTTAGGCTTATCCCAAGCCTATGATGTCATCAAACTTAGAGTTATAGTGATAACTCTAAATAATGGTGTAATTATGAGGGAAGATGGTTTGATCATGATGTTATCATCACCAAAACCTAAAATATTGATCAATCCTACTAGAAAGCATCATTACACGTCTTTTAGAAGCCTTCTGGACTCCAGGAGGGAGGTATTTACTATAAATAGAGCTCTTTTTACTCTGTTTTCCCCTTGAATGCTTACAAAACACTAAAGTATTTAAATCAAAAGGTAATTTATTTATTCTTTATATATAAAACTCTTATATTATTAAAGAACAAAGATAATCTTATTGTAATCATCATCGTTGACATGATTATTACATTTATTTAACTGTTTTGTTTAAAATTCCCTTAAAAACCTCAATTCCACGTAAAATTAAAAATATTTGTAATTTCTCTTAAAAGTTATTGTAAATACAATTTAAGAATGTTGTACTTACATTTTTTGGCATAAAATTATTAAAAATTATTATATTAAGTATTAAAACTAGGTTATTTCTTCTTATTATAATAATTTTCTCTCTATTATTACTTTAAATCATTCTATAATTAATATAAATAGCATTTATATTAATTCATAACTTTAATATTAGTAATATTATTATTATTAATTGTTTTTTATTAATTCAAAACAAGTTTTTACGCCTTTATTATTTGTTGGTAAAAATAATAAAGTTCTTTTAAATATATTAGTTATCTTATATTAATATATTTATTTCTTATATTATTATATTTATTCAATAATATAATTATTTTTACCCCATAATTATAATAATTATTTATTATTATAATTATTTTTATCTTATTTATTCTACTTATAAGGACATTCATAGTACAATAAGTGAAATATTAGTAATTTTTACTTATTGTTTCATAGTCAAACCTTACAGATTTACCTCATAGCAACCAGTAAAACACTGATATTTGCAATTCTACGTAGAAATGAGGTAAGAACATCAAAAATTCATTCAAAATAAAATTATTAATGAATATCTCTTAAGCTTTCAGGACCAATGAGGAACTGTATTATCTATTTTACATCCAAAAAGAATTATAGTTTCACTAGTAAAATGAAAAGTCTTACCTACAGTCCATTTCTGACTATTCTACGTGAAACACTGAATCTTCAAAACACACAGTAATTACAACCTGTGATGAAATTGCCAATAACATTGATAACTTTGAGAAATCAATAATTATTTTGGAATAAAATCAGATTCACAGATGTTACTCATTTTATTCTTAACCATATTGGGGTTGGTAATCATGTAAAAGAATTAATTAAGTAATTATGATAGTCTTACATGACAACAGATGATGAAATAAATAATCCAAAAGGGTTTATTGTTTTCTCACTCAATTTTTTTTAAGTTTCCTCCATGGCACGCCTCTGTGAGCTGTTGGGGACTTAAAAGAGGCCTCCTCTTGCTGTTTTTTTCCACATCATCATCTTATTATCCATTTAAATCATTGTTACCAACAAGTAAGTATTAGTTAAAGCTATTCTTAAGTGTTTGAATTCTTTCAAAATCAATCTGAAAGACCTGAAATCATAGAATCCAACTGTATATTGTTGTAATAATGTTATAAATACATTTTGATCCATTAAATCCACAATTCTACATCAAATCTCTCTATCTTATCTTTCAATAAGCTCTTTGGAATATTAGTGAGTGATTTATCTTTAATTCTTAAATTTTTTCTCTAAAAAATTAGTTTTCTTCAAGAATTATGTTTATGATTATTCTTGTAAAACATAATTATATATTGAAATAATTTTATTATTTTAATAAAGGAAGTTTTATTATTAAAATCTTCTTGTAATTGATTCTTTTAGACAATTACTCCTCACTGTTAAAATCACTAGTGGTTTTTGAAACGTGAAAGAAATAATTCTTTAATTATTTAATTGTGGTTATAATAATATTTTATTATTATATTTCATAAGAAAAGACATAGTACTGTTTATTAATAGTAATATTATCATCAGTTTCATAGTCACATCTTACACACACCCTGTGACTCAATTGATGATGAGGTTTTGATATCAACAAGGGAAGTCTTAACTGTTTCCAAGAGGGTAATACTACCCTTAAGTAAAAAAACCTTGATAAAAACAGTTTTGACTGTTTTTGGGGTCTCTTAAACACATTCTGACACGTCTTAAAGGCCTCAAACCAGGTATTAGTATAGCAATGGCTGTGAGATTTGAGGTATATTTTACATACCCAAATAGGCCACAAATCTCTTTAAAAACTTTTTTTGAGCTATGCATAAATACTTCAATACCACATCATTAATACCACATAAAGGAATTGTGAAAAGTTTTGTTTTTCTCAATTGCATGCCAAAAAAAAGGGAATGTGAGAGATTCCATGTTACATATACACTATGAATAGTGTTATGCATGGTTGTGGCACTTAATATTATGGTATTCTTACATAAAAATCTGGTACACCCATAGTGGCTATCAGTTTTTAAGCCTGAATTTCTCTTTTTGACATGAAAATAGTCAAGGGAGACAAAATACATCAAAGAAAGCCAGGGTACCCAACTTCTGAGGCCTCTGAGGCATGGACAGCTCTGAAGCTTGGATCCATGGCTGTTCTTGGCCTAATTAGTATACCAAAAACTATTGTGAACTTGGTTACCAAGTTAAAATCTCATTAAATCATAAGAAAATAGCAAATAAGCTGCTATTTTGACATGCCAAGGAAGTAAAGAGCAACTTAGACTCTTGTAAACATGTCAATTATTAATGATTTTCCCTGGATAGACCCCAAAAGAGTAATAAAAGCCCTTTTTGGACTAGGATCCATTGATTTACCTCATATAAACCAGCAATATAGTATTATTTGCAATTCTTCATAGAAATGAGGTGAAAACTTCAAAAATTCATTAAAAATAGAATTATTAATGGATCTTTCTGAAGCCTTCAGGACCAATCAAGAATAGTATAATTCACACAAAAACCAAAAAGAATCATACTTTAATAAGTAAAATTAAACGTTTTACTTACAGTCCATCTTTGATGATTCCACATGAAACACTGAATCCTCAAAAATTTCACAGAAAATACACTCTGTGATGAAATTGCCAATAACATCGATAACTTTGAGAAATTAATTTTTATTTTTGAATGAAGATTTACAGTTGTTACTCCTTTTATTCTTAGCCATATTTGGGTTGGTAGTCACATAAAAGCATCAATTAAGTAATTATGATAATCTTACATGACAACAGATGATGCAATCATTAATACAGAAAGGATTACTGTTTTCTCACGCACTGGTTTTTCCGTTTGCTCCCTGGAATGCCTCTGTGAGCTTTCATAGACTTAAAAGAAGCCTCCTGTTGCTGTTTTTTCCAAATCATCACATTATTCAATTATACAATTATTACCAAAAAGTAAGTATTATTTAATCTTTTCATAAGTGTTTAATTCTTTCAGAAAAATCAGAAAGATTTGAAATAATAGAAGTGCACTATATATTGTTGTAATCTTGTTATAACTCAATTTTGATCCATTAAATCCACAATTATCTGTCAAATTTCTCTACTATTATCTTTTAATAAGTTCTTTGGAGTATTACTGAGTGTTTTGTCTTAATTCTTAAAGTTTTTTTTCTTTAGTAATTGTTTTCTGAAAGAATTATATTTATAATTATTCTTGAAAAAGATAATTATATATTAAAATAATTTCATCATTTTAATAAAGAAGTTTTGTTATTAAATACTTCTTGTAATTGATTCTAGTAGACAATTACTGCTTAATGTTATAATAATTAGTAGTGTATAACAAGTAAAAGAATTAATTAATTAATTATTTATTTAATTGTGGTTATTATTCTTTTTATTATTATATTTCATAAGGAAAGTCATAGTAATGTTGATTATTAGTAATATTATCAACAGTTTCATAGACACATCTTTCAATGGCTGATTGAATGGACCAAAATGGCTGAAATAAGCAAAAAATAGCTAAACCCATCCCTCTCTTAGTCTCTTCCAGAGTTCAATGATGCCATAGTTGGCTCTTCTGGTGTCAGAGTGTTTCTCACAACTAATTAAAGTAACTTTCATTTCAGCAATAAACAAATTGGTGGGTATAAAATAATATCTTCTTTGCCTGCCATTTCTCTTCATGTTAGAATATTTTCCATTTACAATTAGCTTAAACACTATTGAACCAATCAATAACAGATTTGAACCACCTTTATTTATCATTTGTGTGAGCCTCAGAGGTCTTTGCAGATACCCAATAGACCAAAAATAATACAACAATATACAATTTTAAATAAAATAAATTCATAAATATTATCAAAACCAAAATTAAAATATTAGTATAGATTTATACACAAGAAGGAAAATTTAATTATAATTTGGACATAAAATTACATTCAATTTTGAATTTGTGAAAACACATATTTACTTGAAAAAATTAAGTAAAAATAAATTTTTAACAAAAATAGCAAAATTAAAATATTTTTGGAAAATGTTAAATTAAAATTACCATAAATCTTTATCATAAGAATAAATGTATGAAAATTATTTCAACATTGGACTCCTCATCAGAAATAAGGTGGGGTGACCTCTGGGTAAAAATTCTGTAACTCAACTCTAATTAAGCTTAAATTAAGTTTTCAGTATTTTCTGTAAAAAAGTTGAAAATCCTCAAAATCTTAATTTAATTCGCATCACATGTGGTGTTAAGGTTCAATTTTTTGTGTTAAAATTGAGGTGTTGTGTTTATTTATAACTTATGAGGAATCGAAGTATTTTTAATTGAAATGTCAAAATGTGGGCCTGTATTACATAAGTGAAGTTTAATTTAGATATGAGGTGTCAATTATTACAGTTGTTTACTGTAAAAACTCAATTGATTTACATATGTAAATTATAAGTATAATAAATGATGAAGAATTAAAGAAAAAAAATTGGAAAAATTGATTCTGGGGGGGGGGGAAAGACGAATATTGGCTCCAAGGGGGAGCCAGACCCCCAAATTCCTTGATGACAGATGTGAGATGTCAACATCGGCACAAAATTTCATCACAGGGTCTGTGACTCAATTTATGATGAGGTTTTGATACCAACCAGGGCAGTTTTAACTGTTTCAAAGAGGGTAAAACTACCCTTCAGATAAAACAAACATTGTAAAAAAAGTTTTAACTGGCATTGATGTTTCTTACACACATTCTGACATGTTTTTAAGCCTTAAAACCAGGTATTACTCTAGCATCAATTGAGACACAGATCCTGTGACTCAACTCAAAGCCAAAAGTGATGAACCTTCGCATGAATTTTGACATCTAATGCCTATCAGCAAAGAATTTGGGGGTGTGGCTCCCCGTTGAAGGCAAGATTCCATTCCCCCAAGAATCAATCTTTCCAATTTCTTTTTCTTCAATTCCTCATAATGTACTATAATTATCATTTGCATATGTAATTTGATTGAGTTTTTACCATACACAACTATAATAATTGATACCCAATATGTAAATTAAAGTTCCCTTACATCATACACAACCACATTTTGACATTTCAATTGAAAATACTTCAATTCTTCATAGATTCTAAAATACACACAACACCTCAGTTTCAGTACAACAATGGATGGTTGACAGCACATGTGATGTGAATTAAAGCAAGTTTTTGAATATTTTAAACTTTTGTACAGAAAATATTCAAAACCTAATTTAAGCTTATTTAGAGTTGAGTCACAGAAATCTTATCCAAAGCAACCCCACCTTAATTTTATGAGGAGTCCAATTGTGAGCCTTGAGGTATATTTTACATACCCAATAGGCCACAATTATCTTAAAAAGAAATTTTGAATTATGCATAACTCATAAGTCATGCATATATCCAGAATTCATCATTTTCAATTTCAGAAAAGATGAATAACTTTTTGTTGAGTAAGGAAATCCATGGATTTAAGACCAGATTTGGATTCTACACAAAAATTCACCTAGGGTAGCTCCATAGAGTGAATAAGCTCAATTTAAGTATTTAAGGTGGTAAAATGGAAAATACTTCAATACCACATCATTAATACCACATAAAAGATCCGTGAAAATTTTTGTTTTTCTTGATTTTTAGCCAAAATAATGGGAAAGTGAGAAATCCCATGTTACATATACACTAAGAATAGTGTTATGCATGTTTTGAGCACTTAATAGCATGGTATTCGTATATGGACTTTTGGTACACCCATAGTGGATATCTCACTTTAAGCTTAAATTTCTATTTTCATGTGAAAAGTAAGCAAGGGGGACAAAAGACATCAAAGAGAGCCAGGGTACCCAACTTCTGAGGCCTCAGAGGCGTGGATAGCTCCAGAGCATGGATCCATGGCTCATCTTGGCCCAATTGGTAAACTAAAACTCTTTGGGAACTTGGTTACCAAGTTACACCTACTGTAATCACAAGAAAATAGCAAATAACCTGCTATTTTGACGTGCCAAGGAGGTAATGAGCTACTTAGACTCCTGTAACCACGTCAATTCTTGATTACTTTCCATGACTAGACCCTAAAAGAGTAATTAAAACCCTTTTGGGACTCATATTCATTGATTTACCTCATAGCAACCAGCAAAATACTGCTATTTGCAATTCTACGTAGAAATGAGGTAAAAACTTCAAAAATTCATTAAAAATACAATTCTTAATGAATCTTTCTGAACCTTTCAGGACCAATGAAGAACTGTATTATCTATGGTACCACCAAAAAGAATTACAGTTTTACTAGTAAAATTAAAAGTTTTACTTACAGTCCATTTTTGACCATTCTACGTGAAACACTGAATCTTCAAAATTCACAGTAATTACAACCTGTGATGCAATTGGCAATAAAATTGATAACTTTGAGAAATCAATTATTATTTTAGAATAAAAGAAGATTTACTGCTGTTACTCCTTTTATTCTTAACCATATTGGGGTTGGTAGTCACATAAAAGCATCAATTAAGTAATTATGATAATCTTACGTGACAACAGATGATGCAATCATTAATCCAAAAAGGTTTATTGTTTTCTCACTCACTGGTTTTTCAGTTTTCTCCATGGCACGCCTCCGTGAGCTGTTGTTGACTTAAAAGAAGCCTCTTCTTGCTGTTTTTTCCGTATCATCATCTTATCAATTTATTAAATCATTATTACCAACAATTAAGTATTAGTTAAAGCTATTCTTAAAGTGTTTTAAATATTTCAAAATCATCCAGAAAGACGTGAAATCATAGAATCCAACTATATATTGTTGTAATACTGTTATAAATCCTTTTGATCCCTTAAATCCACAATTCCACGTCAAATTTCTCTACTCTTATCTATCAATAAGTTCTTTGGAGTATTAGTGAGTCATTTATTTTTAATTCTTAAAGTTTTTATCTAGTAATAGTTTTCTTCAAGAATTATCTTTATAATGATTCTTGTAAAAGATAATTATATATTAAAATAATTTTATTATTTTAATAAAGAAGTTTTTATTATTAAATTCTTCTTGTAATTGATTCTAGTAGACAATTACTGCTCACTGTTATAATCACTAGTAGTGTATAACACGTGAAAGAAATAATTTTTTAATTATTTAATTGTGGTTATAATAATTTTTATTATTATATTTCATAAGAACAGACATAGTACTGTAGATTAATAGTAATATTATCATCAGTTTCATAGTCACATCTTACATTTGGGGCCCTGGCCGTGTTTTTCGAACCTTGTACCCTTAATTAATATATTTTTAAGCTCTAAAATATATTAATTGAATATTTTTTTTTCTTTCATTTTAAAAGTCAAAATAATTCTTATTTTTGAAATTGTTTTGGAAATCTTTTTCATTGAGGAATTTGGTTTAATTTTATACTGTTTTACACGTGGCTTTTTCACATCCAAAAACTTATAAAATTATTCTTTGAGTTACTCTGAATTAATTTTCATTCAAAATCTTAAATTTTAATTTTTTTTCTTTAAGAAGAATAATTTTTTTAATATTAAAAAATAATAAAATTTATAAAAAATCTTTTAAAAATATCTTAAAACACAAAAATAATTTCTTTTATCATATTTTTTTCTCTTTAAGTGTCTTTAATCAAATACTGTGCAGCTGATAACAGACTCAGTAAAAGATACATCAATAGTCCAGAATCTGAAGACAGTATTGAGGTGCAAATTGCTAAAAGAGGCACCTTATTTAATTCTGAAAAGAATAAATTACCACCAAAAGGTGTGTTTTTATCTGTATTTTTACTCTTTATCCTTAAATTGACGTAAAAATGGTGCATACCAGAAATGGAAGCAACTATTCAGTCCAACCAGATGGATGTGGACAAGGAAGAGGCAAGACCAAATCCAGAAGTGCCAAATCTTCCACAAGAAAGACACATCTGGAGGATGCCAGAGTTGCCCCCCATTCCCCAAGGTCTGTACCAACAGATTTTGACGTAAATTCTGAGCCTGAACTGATTGATGGTAATATTTCCAGGGCTGAACCACTTTCAGGTGGCAGCAATAGAAATATATCAATGCCAGTACAAAAACTGGTTCAGAGCAGCCAAGGAAGAGGAGTGGGAAATCTGCCCAAGCCTTTGGCAGGGGGCCATGAACTCCTACTTACACATCAAGAGCTTTCTGGGTCAGGAGAAGACCATAGAACTCTTAGGAGGATGGAGCCCCCTGTCTTGCAAAGACAAGGTCAAAAAGATAAAGAATTGGTTGAAGAACCAGAGTCTTTTATCCATAGACCAGAAGAAAGAGTTGGAAATGACTCCAACTTTGGAGACAGAGGCACCAGTGGCATCTACCAGATCCAAACCAGCTCCAGAAGCATCCAAGGACAAGCCCAAAGGACCTCAAAAGAAACAGAGAGGTCCCAAGAACCATCAAGGCAAGGGCAAAGGCAAAGCCAATTGACACAGACCTTACCCACAAAGGTACAGGATCCCCAAATTGGAGCCTTCAGCCGTGGACAGTGTCTTCAATATGGCCAGAACTCTTATGGAATTCACAGCCAAGGAGCAGGAAAGGATGAAAAGGACTTTTCCACGCAAATAACTGATGTACATAGACGTATTAATGTAGAAATTGGCAAACTTGAGTCAAAGTTAAAGCAAATTACATTAGACATAAATAGTTTAAAGAAAAATGACAAGAAACATTTTGAATGGCATCAATTGACAACTGTCACCCTTGAGTCAATTGGCAATGCTTGTGAAAGAATTGAGAACCAATGTCAAACTCAGAATAATGACACAGAGGATCTTTTAATTTTGAAAGTAAATGATAGACTTAAAACTCTTGAAGACCATGTCTTACAAATAGTTAAGAACACCAATCAATTTGCTATACATTTAGCAAAAAGTGACAGTGAGAGGTAGAAATTGAAGAATGAAATAATTGCAAGTGTGGAACAAATTCATAAGAATCATGAACCACATATGCCAAGACATTCCACACCTTTGACTGAAGAAAAACTTTCTGTTAAAGAAAGTTTGACCCCATTCTTAGGAGAAAATGTTATTTCTGCAAAGGATATTCCCAAATTAGAAGAATGGCCAACATTCTCTGGTGAAGGAGAATACAATCATATTGAATTCATCAGGACTATTGATATGTTGCAAGAAGACTTTAATATACCTGATGAAATCATAATGCGAAAATTACATTGTTTGTTTACCAAGACTGCAAAGAAATGGTATTACAAGATGAGAATAGATCATGGAAGACATGACTGGTCTTGGTGGAAATCTGAAGTGATTACCAAATGGGCTAATAATTCTTGGAGGTTTAAAATGGAAAATGCTTTTGAGAGTGCCATTTTTAACTCAGAAAAAGACAAACCACTTACTTGGTTCTTCAAACAAAAAGACAGAATATCTGCTTTACACCCAGATATGTCTGACACTATGATTAATATGAAAATATTAAGAAAGTGTGGAGGAGAACTGGAACATGCTATCAAAAGCAGATGTGTGGAACCTTGTTCAACAGAGGACTACATTAATGCTATGGAAGATATCATTACCAGGACAAGAATTGGTAAGACTTGGATTAAAAACCCAATAGAGTCCAGAATAGTCTCAAAGATTCCTAGAGAGGAAAGAAGACCAGAAAGACCTGTCTTGAAGTGTCATAAATGTGGAAGTACTTCACATTTAGCCAACACTTGTCCTAAGAAGACAAAGATCAATGAAGTTCAAGTCATTGAAGAAATTCAGTGTACTGAAGAGAAAGAGGAGTCTGATCAAGATTCTGCAGTCTCTGAAGATACACCAGTGGAGGACTATCCCATTGAGAACATTCCAGCTTTCTTTGAGGTCACAGAAGTCCATACCCACTTGCCACAGTACAGTGAGGATTGCTGCAACCTGATCAATATCCAAGATGCCAGAATGTGTAAAACAAAACCTGCTAGAGGAAAGGGTTATACTGCTGGGGCATCCTGTATCACATCAGTTCTGATGAGTGATATTGAAGCCAAAGTAAATTTGGATACAGGGGCATTTTGCACTTGTGTGGGCAAAGATTATCTCCAAATTATACTTCCTGAATGGAAAAACCATTCATTACCAATAGAAGGTGTACAATTCAGTAGTGCCAGTAACAATATGTACCCCCTGGGCATATTGGACACTAATATTGTATTCCCACATCCAGCAGGAAGTGTAAGAATGAAAACTGAGATTGTAGTAATGGATAATTGCACATCTCAGCACATCATTCTTGGAAATGATTACTTAAATATTTATGGTATTGATATAAATAACCATAAGGACAGATATTTCACAATTGGAGATAACAAGAGACAAAAATTTGCTTTCTCCAATATGCCAAAACAGATATCTGTAGTATCTTCTGTCAAGGATACTTACAAAGATGAATTTGTGACTAATCAACTTGTTGAAGCACAAATTAATCAATCATTGTAACCAAAGATGAGGAATGAGCTGATTAATGTGTTATACACATATAAAAATGCATTTGCCTCTGATAATGAACCATTAGGCACTATAAGAGGACATGAAGTTGATATTACTCTTAATATTGACAGACCATATCCTCCAGTACTTAGAAGACCAGCTTATCCAGCCATTCCCAGAGCTAGAGAAGCCTTGGAAAAACATATCCAAGAGTTGATCCAACTTGGTGTGCTAAGGAAAGTAGGCCATAATGAGGAAGTTGAAGTGACAACACCTGTTATTATTGCATGGCATAATGATAAGTCAAGAATGGTTGGAGACTTCAGAGCATTGAATACCTACACAGTTCCAGATAGGTATCCAATACCTATAATTCAAGAAACCTTGACTCAATTGTCTAAAGCCAAGTATATAACATCAATGGATGCATTGAAAGGCTTCCATCAAAATGTTTTGACGCCTAAAGCTAAGAAATTACTTAGAATTATCACTCACTGTGGTATTTTTGAGTATCTTAGAATGCCATTTGGCATTAAAAATGCTCCATACCATTATCAAAGGATGATGAACACCATCTTTCCTACAGAATTGTCTGAAGGATGGCTTATCATTTATATTGATGATATTATCATATGTTCTGATTCATGGTCTTTGCACCTTGTAAGAATTGCAAGAGTACTTCATAAAGTTGCAGAAGTGAACATGAAAATTTCACTTAAGAAATGCAATTTTGGTTTTGAAGAACTCAAAGAATTAGGACATATTTTTTCTGGTTTAAGCTTGGGTATTGACAAAAACAAAGTAGCAGCAGTGTTACTTAAACCAATACCTCAGAATAAAAAAGAAATGATGTCTTTTCTTGGGTTTGCCAGTTACTATAGGCAACACCTGAAAGACTTTGCAATTCTAGCCAAGTCACTTTATAGAATCTGTGATCAACAGACTGTATTTGAGATGACACAAGAGAGAATTAAAGCTTATGAGAAGATAAGGAAAGCCCTTACAGAAGCACCTTTACTCCTCATGCCTGACTGGAATATTCCTTTTAAGTTGTACATTGATGCATGTGGAGATGGATTAGGGGCAGCCCTACATCAAGTCCAAATTATTGATGACAAACCTACAGAAGGACCAGTTTGTTATATCTCAAGACAAATCAAACCAACAGAAGCCAGATATGGTGCAAGCCAAATGGAGTGCTTATGTTTGGTATGGGCACTTGAGAAAATACACTATTATCTTGATGGCAGTGTTTTTGAAGTGATAACTGACTGTAATGCCATTAAATCACTTCTTAACATGAAAACTCCCAACAGACATATGTTGAGATGGCAAATAGCCATTCAAGAATATAGAGGAAACATGACTATAGTTCATAAAGCAGGAAAAATTCACAAGAATGCTGATGGACTTAGTAGATGGGCTTTAGCCAACACTCCTGATAACCCAGCTTATGTACCTTTGGAAGCTGAACCACAGATTCCAATTGAAGGAATTAACATAACTGATATTGGGACTGAATTCTTTGAGGAGGTCAGAGAATCTTATAAACAAGACAAGAATTGCCATATCTTGACTTCCTTATTGGATGAAGACTGCAAAGATACATCTTTAGTTAATGCACTTGATGAAGTTTGGAAAAATTCCTATTCTGAAGGTAGATTTCACTTGTTTGATGGAATCATTTACCACAGAACAAAACATTCTTGTGTTATGACATTGTGCAGTAGATTACTTATCAATACCATTCTTCATGAATGTTATGATAGTATCTACTCTGGACACCTGTCAGAAGACAGAACACTTGAAAAAGTGAAGAATTGTGCATGGTGGCCATCTTGGAGAAAAGAAACCATTGAATATTGCCATACCTGTGACAGATGCCAAAAAGCAAACAGGAGTACAGGCAAGAAATTTGGACTTATGATCCATATTCAAGAACCAAAATCCCCATGGGAAGTTGTTCACATGGATTGGGTCACAGCACTTCCTCCAAGTGATTACAAAAGTTATAATTCTTGTTTAGTCATTGTAGCCAGATATAGCAAAACTCCCATATTCTTACCATGTCATAAAGATGACACTGCTATGGATACAGCTCTTCTTTTATGGAGTAGCGTTATTTCTCATACAGGGTTATTTAAGAATATCATAAGTGACAGAGACCCCAAGTTCACATCTGCACTTTGGACCAATCTTCATAGATTTTTTGGGACTAAGTTATCATTCTCTACAGCATATCACCCTCAAACAGATGGGCTAGCAGAGAGGATGATTCAAACTTTAGAAGACATGATCAGGAGATTTTGTGCTTATGGATTAGAATTCAAAGACTCAGATGGCTTTACCCATGACTGGTGCACTCTGATACTTGCATTAGAATTGGCATACAAGACATCAGTCCATTCTTCCACAGGACAAACTCCTGCTATGTTAGAAAAGGGATGGAATCCAAGACTCCCAGCAGACACACTGAGGAAAGACTTGATTGACATTCATCCTACAGCTTCCAGCTTCAAATTAATGCTTGATAAAGTAAAACACCATGCAAAACAAAGTATGGATGATGCTTTTGATTATGCAAAACAGAAGTGGGACAAGAGTCATAAAGTACCAGACTTCAAAGTAGGGGACTTAGTTCTAGTTTCAACCTTGAATTTTAATAATATCAAAGGCCCAAAGAAACTTAAAGATTCTTATGTAGGACCTTTTGTTATTGTTGCTTTACATGGAACCAATGCAGTTCAAGTGGAATTGAGTGGTGAATTAGAAAATAAACACCCCACATTTCCAGTCAGCTTGATAAAACCTGATCAACCAGCTGATAAAGAATTGTTTCCTTTAAGAAACCCAACTCCTTTAACTGTACCACCTGTGGAACAGAATGAAGACAAAAAGATAAAGAAAGTCATTAAAGAAAGGAGTCTTAGGGGTAAAAATCCAAGAGAATATCTTGTCAGATATAGAAATCCAGTACATGAAGAAGAATGGATGGCAGAATCAGATATACCTGACTCAGATAAACTCTTAAGAAGATTTAGACATGAAAGAAGGCCACAAGCCTGAATATGTCTATAAATGTGCTTTAAATTACTTGATCTGAGTAATGTAAAGAGGTTGGACAGTGGACATTACCCCCCTTTGGGGCCTTATTCTTTTATCACTAATAAAATTGTAGTACAATTTTATTTTTTGGTGGGAGGGAATGTGAGCCTTGAGGTATATTTTACATACCCAAATAGGCCACAATTATCTTAAAAAGAAATTTTGAATTATGCATAACTCATAAGTCATGCATATATCCAAAATTCATCATTTTCAATTTCAGAAAAGATGAATAACTTTTTTTTGAGTAAGTAAATCCATGGATTTAAGACCAGATTTGAATTCTACACAAAAATTCACCTAGGGTAGCTCCATAGAGTGAATAAGCTCAATTTAAGTATTTAAGGTGGTAAAATGGAAAATACTTCAATACCACATCATTAATACCACATAAAAGATCCGTGAAAATTTTTGTTTTTCTTGATTTTTAGCCAAAATAATGGGAAAGTGAGAAATCCCATGTTACATATACACTAAGAATAGTGTTATGCATGTTTTGAGAACTTAATATCATGGTATTCTTATATGGACTTTTGGTACACCCATAGTGGATATCTCACTTTAAGCTTAAATTTCTATTTTTATGTGAAAAGTAAGCAAGGGGGACAAAAGACATCAAAGAGAGCCAGGGTACCCAACTTCTGAGGCCTCAGAGGCATGGATAGCTCCAGAGCATGGATCCATGGCTCATCTTGGCCCAATTGGTAAACTAAAACTCTTTGGGAACTTGGTTACCAAGCTACACCTACTGTAATCACAAGAAAATAGCAAATAACCTGCTAGTTTGATGTGCCAAGGAGGTAATGAGCTACTTAGACTCCTGTAACCACGTCAATTCTTGATGACTTTCCATGACTAGACCCTAAAAGAGTAATTAAAACCCTTTTGGGACTCATATTTATTGATTTACCTCATAGCAACCAGCAAAATACTGCTATTTGCAATTCTACGTAGAAATGAGGTAAAAACTTCAAAAATTCATTAAAAATACAATTCTTAATGAATCTTTCTGAAACTTTAAGGACCAATGAAGAACTGTATTATCTATGGTACAACCAAAAAGAATTATCGTTTTACTAGTAAAATTAAAAGTTTTACTTACAGTCCATTTTTGACCATTCTACGTGAAACACTGAATCTTCAAAAATTCACAGTAATTAAAACCTGTGATGAAATTGGCAATAACATTGATAACTTTGAGAAATCAATGATTATTTTAGAATAAAAGAAGATTTACTGATGTTACTCCTTTTATTCTTAACCATATTGGGGTTGGTAGTCACGTAAAAGCATCAATTAAGTAATTATGATAATCTTACGTGACAACAGATGATGCAATCATTAATCCAAAAAGGTTTATTGTTTTCTCACTCACTGGTTTTTCAGTTTTCTCCATGGCACGCCTCTGTGAGCTGTTGTTGACTTAAAAGAAGCCTCTTCTTGCTGTTTTTTCCGTATCATCATCTTATCAATTTATTAAATCATTATTACCAACAAGTAAGTATTAGTTAAAGCTATTCTTAAAGTGTTTTAAATATTTCAAAATCATCCAGAAAGACGTGAAATCATAGAATCCAACTATATATTGTTGTAATACTGTTATAAATCCTTTTGATCCCTTAAATCCACAATTCCACGTCAAATTTCTCTACTCTTATCTATCAATAAGTTTTTTGGAGTATTAGTGAGTCATTTATTTTTAATTCTTAAAGTTTTTATCTAGTAATAGTTTTCTTCAAGAATTATCTTTATAATTATTCTTGTAAAAGATAATTATATATTAAAATAATTTTATTATTTTAATAAAGAAGTTTTTATTATTAAATTCTTCTTGTAATTGATTCTAGTAGACAATTACTGCTCACTGTTATAATCACTAGTAGTGTATAACACGTGAAAGAAATAATTTTTTAATTATTTAATTGTGGTTATAATAATTTTTATTATTATATTTCATAAGAACAGACATAGTACTGTAGATTAATAGTAATATTATCATCACTTTTATAGTCACATCCTACACCAATGGTGAAATAATTTTCATATGTTTACTTTATGGATGAAAAGTCATAATAATTTTTATGCAACTTTTTTTCAAAAATATTTTGATTTTAGTATTTTTGTTGAAAATTTACTATACTAAATCTTTTAAGTAAAATTTTGTTTTCACAATTTTAAATTTGCAAGTAATTTTTATTTTGAATTATAATTAAAAATTTGTTTTCTTGTATGAATTCTGTATTTATATCTTTATTTTGTTATCAATAACATTGATAAATTAATTTTATTTATAATTGTATAATTTTTTATTATTTGTGGTCTTTTGGGTATATAAAAATACCTCCATGGCTCACATTCCCTTCCCCTAAAAAATAATATTACTTTGTAATATTGTTATTTCTAGTGTTCTGCATTTTCTGAGAAGTTTGGTAGCTTGATGTATGTAATTACCTACCAATCACTAATCTTCACAAGCTGGGTAACTGTTCCTGAAAAGGTATTCCCTTACTTTCTTAGTCCTCAATTTTTTTCTTTTAGAACTTTGGTAATTTTCTTAGTACCAGATGATTCAAGAAGAGGTATATGCTGGGGAACTTTATTCCTCAAGGGGAACGTTTCAGCATCACCAGATCTATATGGCTTTATTAAGGTGACTGGAAATGTAGGACACTTATTACTAAGTTCCTCAAATAATTTTACTTCTACAGCATTTTCTCCATGAAGGGCCTTTGTCAACCTGTGACTCAAAACAGAGCACTAGCATGACATCCAACATACCATACGTAATGGTATGACAAGTATTGAACAAACATAGTCAATACAGGTAATAAATAAGAGGAAAAAACTCCTCTTAAATTAAACACCAACCTTATCCAAACAGAATAAGAAAACATAGAGGAGAATAAACAAGTCAAAACCCTTATTTTCACCTCTCATATAACTTATGCATATTTAAATTATTCTATACCAAAATGGTATTTTTCTTAAAGCTCACATAGAGAGCTACACAATTGTATCATCCATGTTGCTGTAACACCACTACAACTGGAGATACCATATGACCTTTATTTTAAAGCCAAGACCCCCCTGAAAGTCAAAGGGGGCTTGTACAAAACTGTACAAAAGTATAACCAAATTAAAGATCTAAACAAGAGCTTTAATTTGAGACACCTTAGACCTCTGTATCTCTTAAATTGACTGAGGGATCTTGGTTCAAAGGTTTAACAACCAAAATACAGATATTCTGAAAACAACAATGTAAACAAACCCCTGTGTCTTTGACATACACTCATACAACTGTACAGTGTAATATACAAACTGTAGATCTAATCAAGACCTACAAGACTGTATCATCAGAATACAGATATCTTCCAAATTGAAGAAGATATCTGGTATGGAAGTTTTTGAAGCCTCATACTGATGTACAAAAATACATCCAAAAAACTTAAAACCCTTATAGCTTTTGCTATTTTAAAGAAGGGTAAACATGAAGCAGACCAAAGTGAAGAGCTCATTAATCCCTTCAATTCTGTGCTCTTGGTTTCTTGATATCTTAAGAACTGACTGAGATATCTTGATTGGAAGGTTTTTCTAGCAATACATGACTGTATCAAACTTGTATCAAACAGTATTTCTCTCATACTTAAAATAATATACTTATGAAGATATAACCTCTCTAAAATCATCATTATTGATCATACAGAAACCAGAACAACGTCATCCAAGTGCTGACGTGGCAGGTGAAATGTTTTTTCACCCTGTATTGATCCAGGATGATCATTTGTGGTTCCAAAACCACAATTCTGCCTCTATTGACGTCAGAATTGACGATCCAGAACCACAGACTGATCATTGGAGTGAAAACTTTCACTCCTCTGACGTGTGAAGAGTTAATAACTCTTGACAGTCTTGAAAGATATAAAAAGAAGGGTTTTTTTCCTTGAAAACCCATCATCTTTATCTTATTATCCATATTCTTACGTGACAAAACTGTTATCAATCAGTAGTGTCCTTAGAATTATCATTAAAGATATAATTAGAATATAATTATTGTAGTACTTATTGACAGTCAAAGATATTAGAGTATTGCAACCCAGGTCCTCAACAGACTCATCACCACTGTTACCATGTAGCAGTAGGACCTGAATATTTAAATCTATTTGTTTTTTGACGTGTCACAGTCATAATACTAGCTTGTAACTACATTTTATAGCTACTATATAGACTCACCCTGACAGCCTTCATAAAAAAAGGTCCTTCAAAGGAGTATTCAAGTTTCTTACATCCTTTGATGTCATTGAAGTTAGTGGGTGATACAAGTACTAAGTCTTCCACTTCGAAGTCTGGGGTTGCATGTGATTTGTCCCACTTGTCTTTGAAATATGCAAATGAGTCCTCCATGCACCTTGCTTCATGCTTTCTAGAATTGTCTAGAATTCCTTTAAAGCTAGAAGCTGTGGGATCTAGCTTGACCAAATCTTTCCTTAAGGAATATTGGGGAAATCTGGGATTCAATCCTTTTTATAGGACTGCAGGATTCTTATTGGTATTGGCATAAATGGATGTCTCATATGCTAATTCTAGTGCAGGTAAAATCTTCTGACCATGTCTGTCACAGGGCCTGGCACTCAGTAAAATGGGACTCACTTATGGAGGGCTCAAGGATATGATAAGAGATGAATACACTTAAGAGTGTAAGATGATGAATTACTAATAAAAGAAACATAAGAAAAGCAGCAACAAAAGAATAAGAGTAAGAAATAGAAGAGCCAAGCACAAACAAGTCCAAGTCCACTGTTTCAACCTGTCAGAATGGAAAGAGAAGGGTTAATAAGGATATGGCCACCCAACTCATACTATACAGGCAAAGAAAGAAAAGGCAAAGACTAACTTAAAATTCAATAATTATGATACCCAAAATAAGGATAACAATAATTATAAAATAATAAATAAACTAAATTAATTAACTGGGGAAAAGTCCCCAGGGGGGAGAAAGAGGGGCTGGTATATGTGAGAATCACCAGCCCAGATCCAGAGAGAGAATTCCCATGAGAGGATTTGATGATTGAATTGAGTCTGGCCAATACAGGTCCGGTACAGCTGTACAGGGACTTTACAAGAGGAGTGGTGTTATTGAGTGATCATACAGATTGGAAATGGTGTATCCAATCTGTATTGAGTAATTCCAACCTGTACAAGTATTGACAGGCTGTATTGATGAACCAGACTGTATGCATGTTTCAGAAAGCAACATTGCTGAAACTGAATGTTGATGAACACAGTGGATTTGGTGGTTTAAGGTGTTTTAGTGGGTGTATCAGTGAATACCCTTACCCCTGATGAGTGGTTGTTACAGTATCCCCCTCTTGAAACTGGTGGGCTCCTGAACACCATAATACCCTGCCACTGTTGAGTGGAATCACAATATCCCCACATTTTTTTTCAAAAATTTCCTTTTTAATTACCTTTCCCTCTTTACCATTATCCTGAAAATCCCCTTTCTTATCTTCCCTGATAAATTGGTTTGAATTCCCCTTTCTTTGACTTGAGTAAGCTCTTTCCACTTTGAAATATGTTTTCTTCTTCTTTTGATTCAGTTAGTCCTTCCTTTTGGAGCATGGCCTTGGGTTGTATCCCCAATTGAATGGCCGCTGAGCTCTTCTGCTCAAAAAATGATGCAAAATGAATATTAAATGTATACTCATATGACAAGGGCCAACCTGATGTTGGGCCCTTCCTTGCCTTGACTGAAAGTGTCCTAGAAAAGAATCTTCAAGGGGTCTTGTCCCCATTTATCTTGGAAATACCTCCCCTGGTGTTACCATAGCTATTTTGGACCTTGGCCCTTGCTATGGTGCTTCTTTGATAAAATTGATTTTATGGCCATTGAGGCCTTTTTTGGGTCTTGGGGTGAAAATGGTGAAAATTTGATATATGGCTATTTTTTGCCATTTTGCAGTGCTGGTATCCTAAGGTCTGTGGGCCGTACGCCGCGGCCTGAAGTCCGTGGGACATATGCCGCGTGTCGTGGTCCGTGGGGACTATTCGAGGCCCCCTGGGCCCAATTTTTCTGGGGACCCAGGGGTGCCATGGAACCATAAATTGGCCCCTGGCCCAATTTCCACCTACATTACCTGGACCCATTGAGAGGGTCCAGGACCATCAAGATCCTGGCCTCCCCAAAGTTGCAGGGGAGGTCCTGGGTGATGAATTCAGCCCAAAATGTGTCTTGAATGTTTACCTTGGAGGCTTTGAGGGGGTGCCATCCTTGAGGTATGGCCCCATTTCCTTGAGGTCATGGTTTTTTACTTGAAGTGGACTGATTCTGACGTATTAAATCTTTGGCTTGCACATTTCTTAGTTATGAGTTCCAAACTGACTGAACTCAATGAATCTTCTCCTTCTTCCATGCCACCTTCTGTTCTGTGTGGTTCTGGCGTCCTCAGTTGATTGGCTTTGCCCTGCACAGCTTCTTTGGGATGTTTTGATCCCTCCCAAACTTATGACGGTTACAAGGCAGTTGAAGTTCTTGATCCTGCTTTTACTGAATGTTTGGCCAAGGGTTAGGATTGTTTTCAACATTACAATCCACGATCTTCATAGTGTCACTATTATTTCATTGGAAAGAAGCCATGTCGTCGTACCAGGTTGCAAGCTTCAAATGTCAGGAGGTATTTATGGAGTAGAAAGGATAGGTCTTTTGGAAAAGAGTTTCCAGTTTCTGAAGCACCTACTCCTAATGGAGCTTCAGGGTTTTCTAATTGTGAGTAATTTGAGTATTTTGATTGAATTTGGTACAGATATTCTTGATTTAGTGACTGGTTCTAGGCAGAGGGATGTGGCAAGGTGGACTAATGTTGGAGGACCCATTCCAGTTGGTGGTAGGCCAATATACTCCAGCTCAGAAGTACCAATATGCAGAATCAACACTGATGATGTAGTGAAGAGAATAAGGAGAGTTGCAGTGTGGTATTCCATACCTTAATGTCCCAGTTTCAAGTGGAATTTCATTTATAGGACTATAGTTTGAAGACTGAAGGAAGAAAAATAAATAATTAATCAACCACAATAGAGGAATTCAGCAATAAAATGGATTTAACTTCATCAATATGTATAATTCCATAAGCAAATACTGGAAGAATGGTCCATTTGATTACAAGAATAACAGTAAAATAAGCAAAAGAAAAAGACAGCCTAGCAAGAATGTTAAATTTACCAGTGAGAGGGGTAGTGTAACACTCAAGTTACCCAGTCTCTGCTCAACCTTTGGATTACTCAGCAATGTAGTTTTTAAACTGAGGCCACTTCAATAAGGAATAAATTAAAACTGTATCAATCAACAGTCACAAGACAGAAAGAAAAATAAATCAATCAATTTATGCAAGGAAAATCCATCAAAAACCTTAAATTACCCACCAAATCTGTGGAAATACAAGCACAGCCACCTGATAAGCCAGTAAATTTAAATTAAAGACAGAATTAAGTTAGATAAAGAAAGGAAAAACTTATACAGGACAAATAGAATCCCCACAATACACAGAATTCTCCACCTAAAGCTCAAACAGTGCAACAAACCAAACATATGGTGCAATATCTTGATCAAATGACACCATCTCCAAATTACCCACCAGCTCAATTCCCTCAAGGCTGTGCATAATAATATTAAAGTTTAATTAAAATATAAATGAAGCTTCAGAAATGGTGCAATATACCAAACATATGGTGCAATATCTTGATCAAATGACACCATCTCAAAATTCCTCACCAGCAAAAACAGCTCAGATTACATAATCATACATATTAATGGTGCAACAAACCAAACAAATGATATCTCACCACAATAAAAAATTATCCCAGCCAAAAGAAGTATAGAGGGCCTCTCCCCCATTTCTTCCTCTTTTCCCCATGAATGAATGGATGCATGAATGAATCCAATTAGTTATATACCAAGAAGGAGAATAACTATTCATCCCTTACTAGTAGGATAATCTAGTTATTCTATTAAAGTATTATAGACTTATAAGTTTAATTCATAGTGATTTCTAATTAATAGTAGTTAACAGAAGGTCTACTTAATATTATTAATCCACCCTATGTTTAAACTATTAGTCTTATAGCTATAATACTATCAATAATACTCATAATATTGATTTTATGCCCATAACCTTTACATTGTAAAGGAAAAATAGTCTTATTATATATTCATATTACAAAAACCAACCTTACAACTACATATTATTATATATAAGAAATCCTACCCTTATATTATATTATATCTTTTATATATTTAACAAAAGTCCACTCTATATTGAACAGTATCTTGCCAATAAATTATTAAAGCTCTTATTATTATATTATATTAACAATTACCCTCTCAAACCATTAAGTATTATAACATATATAACATCAAATTGAACTTACCCCTTAAAATATATATTATTACTATTATATTAAATCAACCTCTCATAATATTAAGGTCTTACCCTTAAAATCATCTTATATTATTATTTTAAAACTATATTTTATACTGTTTTATCTTATAAGTCATTATCTGATTATTGAATAGGTCTGATAGAGACTGCTACAAAGTCTTCTCTAGTTGTAAAGCCACAATCTTAAATATTGATTTGTGAGCTCTGTAGGGAGATTGTTTAGTATATTCAGAGGGGAAGCTAAAACACCATTAGCACCCTTGGTTACAGGATTATTTCAGCAATTCAAATCTATTTACCTGTGTTTTCCCCCTCAAGGACTGCCTTATCCAATCCCACAGGGGATTCCCCACCTGATCCAGATGCTGAAGGTAGTGATGAGTTGGATGGTGAAGAAGTTGAAGTTGTTCCTCATTTGGTTGGCCATCAATTCAGAACTTCCTCTTCTCAGCCTCTTGTCAACAGATTCCATAGTCACATAATTATCATTCCTCCCAGAACTTTCCAACCTACTCTTGCTGCCATTCCTACTTCCCTTCCTCCTGCTTCACCAAGTCCTTCCCATGCTAGGCCTGCCTTGAATCAAGAAGTAAGACAATCACCCATCCAGAAACCTAGGAACTCACCCATAACCACCTCTCAACATCTCCAACCTATGGCCAGCTCCCACAAAAGAAGAGATGGATTTTCTCCTTTACTGTTTCCTGCCGCTCAAGTATTTCAAAGAAGAGATTGTTGGCGTATCTGAGCTACAAGAGAAGATCCAAACGCGGCAAGTGAAAACCAGGATGCTGTGGCCAGGGTGTTCAGGAGAGTTGATAGAAATAGTAGGGAGGTTATTATGTATGCAAATGATAGAACTTTTCCAGGTACTGCTTCTGAAGAGGTGGCTTCAAAATTTGCCTGGTATGAAGATGAGTTGATAAATGACTTTCAGAGAAACCTTTATGATTTGGGTAGAGATAACTAGTTTCTTTTTTATTCTTTGTGTTTGGTTTAACTTCTATCCCAACTCTTATAACTACTAAAAAATGAAAAAATAAACGGAACCTCCCAATACATGACTTGGGAGGGGATGCTGCTGCTTTAAAGAAATAAAAGAAAACTAAATTATACAAGTAAAGAAAAAGAAAGAAAAAGAGATAAAAAGAGAGTAGAGAAAAGAAACAGATAAATTCCTGAGGTTTGTCCTTCTTGTGGTGATTTGCTTGAGCTTTGGCCAAGAATTGTCTGAAAGATAAAAACAAGAATTTGATGCTCACAGAGTGGCCAAGGTAATGTTTTACAAGAAGTAGAACCCTCAGGGATGCTGTGAGCCTTAGAGGTAATTTCATATACCCAAAAGACCACAAATACAAAAATAACATATTAATATAAATAAAATGAATTTATTTATATTATTAAAATAAAAATAAAAATATAAATATAAAATTATATTAAAAATAAAAAATTAATTACAATTTAAAAATAAAAATACATTAAAATTCTGTAAGTATAAAATTACATTTATACTTGAAAAAATTAAGTAAAAATAAAATTTTAACAAAATTGTGAAAAAATAAATAAATTTGGAAAAAAGTTAAATAAAAATTATTATAACTTTTTATCCAATAAATAAACACATAAAAATTATTTCACCATTGGATTCCTCATAAAAAATCAGGTGGGGTCACCTCTGAGTGAAATTCTTGTAACTCAACTCTAAATAAGCTTAAATTAAGTTTTTAGTATTTTCAATACAAAAGTTGAAAATCCTCAAAACCTCAATTTAATTCACACCACATGTGGTGTTAACCATCAAATTTTGTTTTAAAATTAAGGTGTTGGGTTTAGTTTAGAAGTTATGAGGAATTGAAGTATTTTCAATTGAATTCAATTGAAATGTCAAAATGTGCGCATGTATTACATAAGTGAACTTTGATTTACATATGAGGTGTCAATTATTACTGTATTGTACTGTACAATTGAATTGAATTACATATGTAAATTATAAGTATAATACATGATGAGGAATTAAAGGAAAATAAATTGGAAAGATTAAAATTGGGGGGGGGAAAGGAACTCCAGCTCTCAGCGGGAGCTAGACCCCCAAAATCCTTGCTGACAGGCGTGGGATGGCAAAATTCACGCAAAATTTCATCACTTTTGGCCTGGAATTGAGTTACAGGGTCTGTGGACTCAATTGATGATGAGGTTTTGATACCAACTGGGGTAGTTTTAGCTGTTGCCAAGAGGGTAAAACTACCCTTAAGATAAAACAATCATAGTAAAAACAGTTTTAACTGGTTTCTAAGCCTCTGACACACATTCTGACGTTTTTTGAAGGCTCTAGGCCTGGTATTGCTATAGTTTTGGCTGATTTAAGGGTCTAAAATGGCTAAAAATGGCTTAAACCAGCCTTTTTGGTCTAAACCAGGGTTCAATGATGTCATAATTGGCTTTTCTGTTGTCAGACTGTTTTTCACGACTGACAAGAATAAATTTTACTTTTGGAGTAAGAGAATTGATGGCTAGAAAAGAATGTCTTCTTTGCCCCACTTTTCTCTTCATGTTAGAATCTTTTCCTTTTATAATTAGTTTAAACATTGTTAAACAAATCAATAAGAGATTCCAACCACCTTTATTAAATCATTTTAAACCTTTTAACCACGTGAAAAAATCAACATAATTATTTTTTGTAACTCTTATAATCATTTTTACCCCTGAACCACCCCAAAAGTGAATTAAAGCATCTTTCATCACTGTAAACTTTGTCACTTTGTTTCCAAATTCACTCTGGTCACTTTTGGGCGTGTTTTCTCTTTAATATTCTTTTTAAAGACTTTGTTCTTTAATTAATTGCTTGCAGTTCTTTGCTCAATTAATTCCAATTGAAATTTCTCTTGAAGAAATTTCTTTTGTAGCCTTAAAATATCTCTTGTAGAGTATTTTTTGGATAAATTTTTATTGTTGGTAAAACAATAAATTTTTATAATATTATTGCTTTATACTAATAAAGCTATAAACAATAAAATTGGCGTGTTTTCTCTTAAAAATAATATTTAAAACTATTTTTAATTGATTTTTACCTTATACAAATTTTGAGGACAGGAAAAGTACTTGATTTTTAATCAAAGTTTCATATCCACACCTTACAGATGCATACCAGGAGATGGAACTTACTTTCATAACTCCCACTCCCCACCAAGCACCAAAAAATGAAACAAATTGCCATAAATGACTTGAAGTAATGAGTGTCTTGAATCATGATGATTGGCATAACTCAAGATAGTAATAAAAGAGAAAAGAAAAGAAAAGAGAGATCTGGAAATATCTTGATAAGGTCCAAATTGGAGCATATTGATGTTGCATGCTTCCTGAATCTGTCCAAAGAATTGACAAGTGCTCACAAAGTGGCCAAGGTGATGCTTACAGAAACATTTGGGTAGAGTACCACCTTAAAGGTGCATGCCAGGAGAGAGGCTTACTTTCATAACTTCTTCTCCCCACCAAGGACCATAGAAATCAAACTCTTGAGGTATTTGGACCAGGCTTGTCTGGATACAATGAGTGGAAGTCCTTGACAAGGTCTGGTGATTTGGTAAGGCTGGAAGCTGGTTCCCAAGTTGTTCTTTCTGGGTCTTCACTGAATCCTTTCCACTCTACAAGATACCATAATTTACCTCTTCTGAGTTTGGAGTCCAGAACCTGAGCCACTTCCCATTCTTCTTGCTGCTCCACTAGAACTGGTGGTGGTGGCAATTGATTTCAATTTGGGATAGTTCATTTCTTCACTGGTTCTAATAAGGACACATGGAATACAGGGTTGCCCTACTTCCATTGTTGAGGCAACTTGAGGTGGTATGCATGGCTTCCAATATTTTTAATGACTTCTAGGGGTCCCAGCCATCCCTCTGAAAGTTTCTTGGTGTGTCTTGTAGTCTTTATGTTCTTAGAAGCTAGCCATAACTTTTCCCCAGGTTGGAAATCAGGTGGAATTGACCTATTTCTATCTGCATACTTCTTGAATCTCCTTATTGCTGACTCTAATTCTTCTTTGACAGCTTGCTGTACTGATTGGAGTTTTGTTGATAACTTTCCAGCAGGTGAGTCTTGAGAAATATGGATTGAGTCAGAGCTCGGATTTCTTCCATAAATGGTGGAAAAAGGTGATTGCTTTTTTTATGAATGTTCTGCATTATTACAGGAAAATTCAGCCAGAGGAAGCCAGGTGTGCCAGTCATCTTGATGGTAACTGACATACATCCAAAGATACTGTTCTAGAATCTGATTTACCCTCTCTGTCTGTCCATCTGTTTCAGGATGGAAAGCAGTTGAAATATCTCTTGATATCTTGAGCTGCTGACACAATTGAGTCCAAATTGATGAAACAAATAAAGAACCTCTATCACTCACAATACTGACTGGAAGGCCATGTTTGGAAAATACATGACTAATAAAGATTTGAGCTAAGTCCAGAGCAGTGATTGATCCATAAGTTGGAACAAATATTTCCATTTTTGAGAATCTGCCCACAACTACTAAAATTGAATCAAAGTTGTTTGACAGTGGCAATCAAGTGATAAAGTCCATTGATAATGAATTCCAAGGACCAGATGGAATTGAAAGAGGCTTGAGTAATTCAAACTTCTTCTGATGAATTTTTTTGTTTCTTGAACATTGCTGACAGGAGGACACATAGTCCTTAATGAATTGATTCATGCCAGCCCAATAAAAATCCCTCTTGATGGGCTTTAGGGTCTTCTCCTGGCCAGGATGGCCAGCCAATGGTGAGTCATGATGTGTTTGAAGAATATTGAGTTAGATTTCTTCATTGCTTGGGATTACCACTCTATCTTTGAATAATAATAACTTGGGTTGAGGTTCAAGAGAATAATCTGGAACTGATTCACCTCTTGCTAGTTGCTTGAGTATTTCTTTATAGTCTTTGTCTTGCCATACTTATTTCTGAATCTTGTGAACTAAATCTGAGAATATTCCCACTTTGATTGAGCAAAATCTTGCCTCTTGAATGCCATCTTGCTTGATTACTTGATGAAAATTCTGAGGATTTTTGCTGATGAAGTCCCCCCCCTCTGGGTACATGTTGTCCCAATGTGACAAGGCATCTGGTAAAGTGGCCAGCCTGCCTGGGTGGTAAGTCACCAGGGAAGTTTTTATGTGACTGGTTAGCCACTCATTTAATGTGTCCTGTCTGTGACTTGAAAATGGCTATTAATTTGAAATGAATATAAACAAGATATAATTATAAGATGACCTAAGAAAAGCCCAAATATTACCTGCATGAACTTCAGCATTAGATTTTTCTTTCACAACTGGATTAGCTCAATATATGATTAAAAGAACCTTTCATAATTTAACCATCATATTTGCAAAGAAAACTACATGGAGAAGAATTGGGTTATTTCAGTATTTTTAGCAGCATCCTCTTCTCCTCAAGCACCTATTATTCAGAATTTCCCCCCCTTTAAAATGTTTGAGAGATCAATAAATATTGTATAATTTGTGTTTATAGAGTCAAAAAGAAAGAAAGTTCCACTTGCCCTTTGAATATGAATATTAATTTTAATGAGCTATTTTATCACTGAATGGTCTTCCAAATTAGGCTATCAATTACTCAGTAATTCTCTGTGAGTTATGTGATATGGGAAGAATATCTCTCAATTTAGGCATGAAAAAAATGGGAAGTTGATCAATCAGGTATTAATATCTATTGTTTAAGAGCACAGTTTATTGCAGGAAAAAAGGCCATCATGTCTTGATATGAGCCCAAATGTTCCATTGAGAGCACAGAATAAAAATTTATTAATATACAAATATAAGAGATTATGAATTGGTTTTGGGAACTAATATCAAGAGGGCTCAGCCATACCCATATATTCCAAATTCAAACATTCCATCATTATAACTTGTTATACACTTCCCTCTGAAATGAAACATACCACCAACAATTTCTGAAAGAATCTCTGTGGAGAAGAATTAATAGTTTTCCTACAGACAAGTAATGGAAATCCTTGGAGGTTTTAAAGAGTATTTGATAAGATACACCTTTCACATGCAGAAATCATCATAATTAAAAAATATGCTTAAATTTCATCTTTCAGGTAAAGAGAAGCTTCTTCATTGTGTTGAAATTTCCAAACATTCAGAACATATGTTTGGTAAAAACATTTTTTCTACATTAGTATTTTCAATATACAAAACTTTTTGTCTGCAGTAATATGTTTTGGTGGCTTTTGTTTTTATAAAAGTGTTTTTGGTTATTGGTTTAAATTTTACATAATCTACCTCAAGATTCAATTATTTTTGAATAATATCAGAAATTTAGTAGTAATCCAAATATGTTCAACAAATAAAGTTCAACTTAAGCTCAAAGATGAGAAATTTGGGCATTATTTTTCATTAGAGATTCATCTTCACAATTATTTTGGCCTCCATCATTATAACATTATTTTCATTCTTTGCCAAAGTCTACATTATTTATGAAGTATGCCACTAGAACTTAAAGCTTTGCATTCTAATTACTGGGAAAAAATGAAATCATGAAGTCTATTCCCTCCTGTAAGGTTTATATTGAACCCCACTTTTTTCAAAAGGAATATGTGAACTACGAGTTGTCTTTAGGCAGGAAAAAGTGACAGGTTACTCAGATTATATAGATTGGTGTGCACATGAATTATATTATTTGCTTGAAAGTACATCTTTAATTATAATTTCTGTTGCACCACTAATGATAAATTTCAAGCCATTAACCATTACAAAATTGGAAATGTCAGTGTTTTTGCAAATTTCATATTTGGAAAAATATCAAATGACAGCTGAGGTTCTCCTTCAGTTTCTTTCATTTCCTCTCATGATGAACCTCCCCCCAAAGATGATTAAAATCATTTCACAATTATGCTCAAATACAAGGAATCACTCAGCTTTTTCCCATTGGCATGCACGGATAAATAATCCAAATAATATGTTCCTATACTAAAAAGGTTTGGGGTTGGTTTATATCACCTTGTGCAGACATCCCCCACAATGTAGCTCTAAAATACAGAGGTCATTCATATATGGTATTGTGAACAGCCCCCAGAACCAGCTTCAAATTGCTGGGGGTGGTTTGATCCCATTAGTGTGAAAGGCCTTATGACACCACCTCCAAGACTGTGGATTTGGTTACAAAAAGGTTTTTTTGAAAAAAACCCTAAAACTAAATAGAAATTGGAGGGGTGCTGTTTCCAACAACCCCCCAAAGCCAGATGTAAAAGGCCATGAGGTTGTTTGCATCAGCTAGCTCAAACAACCCCCTCAAAACAGTGGCAAAAGTACAGGGGTTGCTTGCATTAGCTAGTGAAAACAACCCCCCAAAAAGAGCTGCAAAAAGGCGGGGGATTGTTTGCATCATCTTCAGCAAACAACCCCCTGAAACAAGCAGTAAAAGGCCGGGGGGTTGTTTGAATCAGCTAATGCATACAACCCCCCAAAACCGGCTGTAAAACACCAGCCTCTGCAGTGTTAGCATATTGCAGGTGGGCCCTGCCGGCACCAGTCAAGCAAAACACTGAGGCATAATGGGTGGCTTCTCTCTACAATGGAGAGTCCCCCATGGATCTTAGCAAGGAATGCCTCATTGCCTGCCACATGGGTGATTTGAACCCATGGAAAAGTGAGCAAGTAGTGCAGATGCAAGGCTTACCAGCTAAGAGAGGAATGATTGGATGTTGCCAGTTCATCCAAAATTTTGTATTAGTTTTTTTCAAAAAAGAATTTGGACTAGTTTTTTTCAAGTAAATTATTTTTGTACTACTTTTTTTCAAATAAACTATTTTTTTACTAGTTTTTTTTCAAAAAACTAATTTTGAACCAGTTTTTCTTCAAAAAAACACTTTTGTACTAGTTTTTTTCAAAAAATCTTTTTTGCACTTGTCTTTTTCAAAAAACCATTGTATTATTTTTTAGAAAAACTGCCTTTTTGATGAGTAATTTCCAATTGACTTTTTGTTTACTAGTATTTTTAAATAAGGGTATTTTTACTACCTTTTACTATTCTTCCAAGGTTCTTTTAAAAAAACTATTTTCAAATAGTTTTTCAAAAACAAAGTTTAACTAATTTTTCCATAAATGACTTTTTTGAAAGAAGGTAGTTTTGTGAAAAAGAACAATTTTTTCAATGTTACTCTTTTTTTGTCAAAGAAACCAGCTACATGTTTAACATCAAAACACTTTTTTGTAATTTTAGAAGTAAAATTGATTTTTCTAGGAAAGCTTTCCCAAGTAACTTTTTATTTTGAAAATGCTTTTTTTCCTCAAAAATATAGATTTCATTCCCAAGGAACTTTTTTCAAGAAAACTAAGAATTCCAAAAGAACTATTTTTTCAACAAGAAAATATTTTTCTGTTCAAAGATGTCATTTCTTTATGAATAGGACTACATTTTTCAGAAAATATATTCTTTTTTACAAAAAAAACTATGATCTCCCAAAAGACTTTTTCACAGAGTCATTTTTTTGCAAAAGAGCTACTTTCTCTCAAAACCTTTAATTTTATTCAAACTGAATCATTTGATTTAAAACTCCAACTTTGAAACAAGAAACCAATCTTTTTGCAAAAAAACCCCATGGAATTCAAGTTAAGAAAACAAGATTTTTCTACTAAGTGAAGTGTTCTTTCAGAAAACTTTGATTTTTGTAGAAAAGAAAAAATAATTTTGTTATCAAAAATACTTTTGAAAAATGATTCTCATCATTACCCAAAGTCAAAGACCTTTCTTACCTGAAAATTAACTTCAGAAACCCTTTTTTGAGCTGAAAAATATATGAAAATTCATAAGGAATCCTAGACTATCACTGAATTTATAGAATTTGAAAATTATGATGGGATTATTCAACAATAAAATTTGTAGTTCTCACAGAAAAACTAACTTTGAACTTCTTTGGATCACACCTAAATGAAAAAAATACTATTTATCAATATTTCATAAAGACATTAATTCACATGCATGGAGAAAATTATATTTTGGATCAGAAAATTCCTAATTTATAGCTTCTTTTATTTATACAATTCACCAAAAATCAGAAGAGCATTACATTTATAGCATGTATTCAATTATTTCTTGCTCCCAGCTATTTGTAACATTCAAAAAAATGTTATACTCCTCCATTCTTTGAGCATATCACTTAATTTACTTTCAGTGATCTTAATAAGTACTCTTCTATTCTGTAGATTAAATTTGGTTCTCTTGAGAGGTTGGGAATTTATTTTTTTTCAGTTTCCTGGAAAAAGTATAAATACTAACTTCAGTATATTTTAAGAACACAGAAGGGATTAACATTTATTATCTAATGGATAATTTCTACATTTATGTTGGATACTCTTGTAAAGTATTCTCATTGAATATCCCTGACCATTCTCTAAATTAAATGAAGTGAAAGCCTAGTTGTGGCAAGTCTAAACCTGTAGAATAAAGGTAAGTGAAATTTGGATATTTGGCAATTTTTAATGTTGGATTATTTTATTATTATAATAAAGTCCATCTCTTGAGAGAAATTAAAACACTGTATTTTCACCTAATAAGAATAAAAAGAGAATATTCAAGTGATATCAGGGTAAAAAGAAATTCACATATTAAGAATAAACAAAGTATGCCAAAGCTCTCTCCTGGTCATAATGTGTGACTGGCCAGAAAGTTACACCAAAAATGCCCTGGTGAGTAATAGTGAAATGAAACTCAGAAGGGAATTCAGCCCAACGGGCCTGACGACACGTAATAAATTTGGAAGACATGAAATACTGAAGAGAAGAGTGGTCTGTCAAGACCTCAAAAGGATTGGAAAGTGAAAGAAGAAAAGCTCTCCAGTGCTTGAGAGCCCAAGCTATGCCAAGGAGTCCCTTGTCATGAATTTCATAGTTCAGCTTGGCTGGGAGAAGGTTGTGACTATCAAATGCATTTGGATGCTTTCCTGAGTCATTTACCTGACTCAGTACAGCACCCAAGGCATAATAAGAGGCATCAGTCTCTAAAATAGTTGGTAGAGAAGGATTGAAATAAGAAAGGATAGGAGCACTGGTGAGTGCTTCTTTGAGTATTTGAAACTGACTAAGAGCTCCCTCATTGAAGATAAAGGGAGAGTATTTTTTGAGAAGGGAAGTGAGAGCAGTGATTCTTTTGGAGTAATTTTTAATGAAACAAAAATAGAAATTGACAAAGCCACAAAAGGATTGAAGAGCTGTCAGCCTGTAACTCAAAACCAGAGCACAAGCATGACAGCCAAAACACCATAAACCAATGGTATAGCAAAGATACCACCAAAACATGGAGATGAACCAAATCAGCTCAAAAGGTATCAATGGAAAGAGGAAACTCACCCCTTTCCAAATATACAAGTCCCATCATCATAGGAAAAAGAATAACAAAGTTATTCATGCTCAAAGTTATTGCTGAGCATAAACCTTAATTTTCACCTCTAATCTGAAATATAGAGTGTAAGGTTTGACTATGAAACAATAAGTAAAAATTACTAATTTATTACTTATTGTACTCTGAATGTCCTTATAGTTGAAATAAATAAGATTGAAATAATAATAATAATAAAGAAATATTATTATTATGGCGTAAAAATATTATATTATTAAATAAATATAATGATATAATCAATATTATATGAAATTATAATATTATAAATAATATATTAATATAAAATAATTAATATATTATAAAGCTCTTTATTATTGTTACTAAAAAATAATAAAGGCGTAAAAAATTGTTTTTTATTAATAAAAAACAATTAATAACAATAATATTACTAATATTAAAGTTATGAATTAATATAAATACTATTTATATTAATTAAAGAATTATTAAAAGAGTAATAATAGAGAAATTATTATAATAAGAGAAAATAACCTACTTTTAACACTTAATATAATAATTTTGAAGTATTTTACGCCAAAAAATATAAATACAACCTTTTCAAATTGTATTTACAATAAAAATAAAGAAAATTACAAATTATTCTGGATTTTTACGTGGAAATGAGTTATTAGAGAGATTTTTTAACAAAAACAATTAAATAAATGATTTAATCACGTCAAAAGAGTTGATTATAGCAAGGTGGTCTTTGGTCTTTAATAATATAACAGTTTTATATATGAAGAATAAAGAAATTACCTTTGATTTAATTGATTTAATGTTTTTGATGCATCTGAGGGGAAAACAGAGTAAAAAGAGCTCTATTTATAGTAAATACCTCCCTCCTAGAGTCCAACAGGCTTCTAGTAGACGTGTACTGATCATATCCACTGGAATTGATCAATATTTTAAGGTTTGAGGGTGATTACATCATGATCAAACCATATTACATCATTATTACACCATTATTTAGAGTTATCACTATAACTCTAATTGTGATGACATCAGAGGCTTGTCAGAACCCCAAATTTCGTGGATTTTATTAGTTTTAATCATAAACTAATAGTATTCACCAATTTTATCACTATTAAGACTGTTAAACTTAATTTAAGGTTACAGTATGTGATCATAACAGCTCAATTTAAGCTCAAACTTTGATCCTCAATAACTTTTAAGGTTTTCACGCTACAGCAATTCAGAGAGTGAATTCTGATAGCCTGACATAACCTTATTATGCTGCCAAGAGCTTTTCATTACATCATTAAAACTCTAATTTTGATGATTTTTCTTGTAACTCATCTTTTCTGTCGAAATTCAATATTTTAAACTTCAAACCTTGATTTCAGGGGGTTATACCCTGAATTTAATAATAAAAATTACATCATTCTTCACGAATGAACTAGGAGAATCTAACTGTGTACTTTTTTCTAAGTTTGGAACACTCTCACAACAAACTGGTCAACAGCTCTGTTGATTTTTATCAATAATTCATCATAGGTTTTAACCTTGTTTATAATTTGTAAAATAAAGTTCATATCTGTGTTCTTACAGTAATTACGTGGTAACTTTATTTTTGGTTCATCATTCTATCATGTATAGTTTAAAAGATATTAGCTATGATCCTTGAATATATGCGTTGACCAAAAAAGTGCATATATTCAGGATAATTCCTTAAGTATTAACATTGGAAATTAGCTTATTAATTGTTTTATATGTGGAATTTTGTGGGGAATCCACTGGTACAATTTATTTTACATGTTGTTTCATTAGTTTCTGAGATAAATAAGTTTTTATGGTTTTTATAAGGTATTGTACCTTACAATTCCTTAAATATTGGCTTTACAGATATGCCATAAAAATGGTATATGTGTATTTTTCCATGGGGAATCCAATGGTATAATTTATTTCACATGTTCATTCATTGGTTTTTAAGTTAAACCAATTTTAGTACCAATTTATGGTATTTTTTGTATATTTGAGTAATTATTTTTAGTGTATAATTATTCTAATTAATTTTAATATAATTATATTAAAGGTATAATTATTCTGAGTATTTTTTGTGACCTTATTGGGTATGTGGTCATATCTCAAAGGCTCACATAGAGTAAGAGGCTTAACCCCATCAAATGAGTATGCAAAATGAAGTTCTAAGTCAGGGCTATCCAATGGTACCAGCCAAACTTAGCTAGCACCAGTATTACAGAAGTTATGGTCAAATTCAGGCCAAATAAGGGTCAACAAAACATTCAACTCTCATCTAACTTCTACAGTTTTGGTGTGAAATACCTAAAGTTGGGTCTTTTTGTAAAGAGAACAATCAGGGCTATTGGATGTGGTCATCCATTTCCTCATATCTCAACTATAGCAGAAGTTATGGGGAAAACAAGCCCAATACAGCTTTTTGCCTAAACCACGCCTGTGTATAAAAATCTTGTACATGGCATATCTTTGCCATATTTAATGATAACCATATCAAATAAGGTACCATTGTGTAGAACACATACAGGGATACACATTGGTTCAGTTTTGAGGTTGATATCTCAAGAACTGACAAAGTTATAGCTGTTTTAAGGTCAAAATCTCACATTTTGACCAATGCAGCCTTACCATGGGATAATATCCCATAACCATGATTATGAGGTGTCAAGCTGAAAAAAATGCTTGTTTATACTTCAATACCTCATAAGTCAGTCAATACTGGGGTCCCATACAGTTTCTTTACAGCATTCTACGGGTCATACACGTCAGAATCAAGCTGTGTTGTCCCCAGATGAAACGTTTCACCCTGTATTGGTGAAAACTGCCCAGATGTGTTTTCAAAACCACATCTGAGCCCAATAAAGGCTATACAGGCCCTTTCAAACCACAAGATTGTCTCAGAGAGGGAAACAATCTTCACTTCTCCTACGTGGAAAGGTCTAAAAGCCCTTCCACCCCATTTCAGGATAAAAAGTAGGTTTTCCTCATCCTGCTCTTGAATACCCTACATAGTAAACTGTAAAAAACAGCTTTACTCTTGGGTAATAAAAAGGTATAATTATAATTTTAATTATTGTAGCTTCTATTATTGTAACCCAACAGGTAAAACTGCACCCAGGGCTTTCAACAGCACTCACCACCACTATATTTCATATAGTAAAGCCCTTTTATTCTTAACCCAAAATCAGTTATAACACTTTAAAATCTTTTTAAACCTTTATATCTGTGTCAAAGTCATAGTTAGAAGTTTTAAATACCCTTATATACCTTTTATCATAGACTCAGCCTGACAAGAGCCTTGATGTTTTTTGGGTGAGGCCAATTCAGGATTTGTTGAGCTTTAGAAGAATGCATCTTGAGGCCATCACTTGAAACAACATAGCCCAAGTATTCCACACTTGAGGCATGGGATACACACTTGGAGGCTTTGGAAAACAAGTTATTGGCCCTTGTTCTTTGGAGGACAGAGGCCACATGTTTGACAGGTTCCTCCTCAGAACTGGAAAAGACCATAATATCACCCAAAGAAACTACAACAAAAATATCCAAGAAATCTGCAAATATTTCATTCACAAGATTCTGGAAAGAAGCTGGAGCATTGGTAAGGGAAAATGGCATAACTACCATATTTGGTTCTAAAGGCAGTTAAGTGCTCATCCCCCTCTTTGATTCTCAGGAGATTATATTCACCACACAGATCTATCTTGGAGAAGATAGTGGAACCATTGAATATGGTAAGAAGCTGGTTCAAAGGAGGAACAGGATACCTCTTCTTCCTGGTGACAGCGTGGAGTTTGTGGTAGTCAACACACAAACGAAGACCTCCATCCTTTTTCTTAACAAAACCCACAGGTGCTCCTATTAAAGAGGAGCTTGGCCTGATGAAACCCTTCTCTACATCATCTGAAATTTAGTCCCTTAGTGCTTCTGACTCTTGATTTGATAATGAGTAGATAACACCAACTGGAGGTAGAAGACCCTCCAGTTCAATATGACGATCACAGGCGCGGTTTGGAGGAACTTACTCTGCTTTCACCTTGGAGAATACATCCAAATATTGGTGATACGCAGGAGGAACTACCTTCAACACAGCTTCAATATCTTCTGCCTCTTTCTCCTCATCCCACTTCTCCTCCTGGGAGGCATGAAAACACAAGGGAGGAAGGTCCATATCCCCTTGAAAGAGATGAAGTGAAGATATAGCTACATCTTCTCCAACATCTTTTATCTCTTTAAAGACTTCATCTAATAATGGAAGTAATTACTGAGAGGGAATGATGGAAGGGATATGGAAAGAAGAAGGAAGGGAAGGTGTCTTAAGTTCACCAACCAGAGCAACACTATTGACAGCAGTGGCAAAGTCATTACTAGTAGAAGAAAGAATACCACTAGAATCATAGGTGATTAATCCATTTTTCCAATTAATAATGGGATTAAAATGGTAAAGGAAATCAGGTCTTCTCCTTTGGGTGAATCTACGATAAAAAAGTCCCATTCAAAGGTTGGGAAGGAAAGCAAGTCAACTACCCACTTGGTATAATGGGTGATGAACAAGGCAGGGGATTCATTTGAATACAGAATGAAAAGAGGAATCTTTTCAGGGAGCTCTGACATAGGCAATGAGTACTTGAGAACAAGATTCTTTTCATTAAAAGAGTTTGTAGCACCAGAATCAATTGAAATACTATAAAAAATATCAGAGACAGAAGAAAAAATAACAAACTTTAAGGATTTCTTGACACTAGTATTCAAAGTGCACAATTGTGTTCTTGAAGGAAATAAGTGAGAACCATTGAACACATGATGATTTCCACTCAGGCTTTTCCCTGCTTGCTAGGGAAGCCTCTTGATGACCCAGGCTTGTTCTGAGGTCTCTTGAAGCATTTTTCAATTGAGTGCTTTCCACCACAATAAGTACACAACCCTTCTTTGATCCTCCTCTTCTTTTCAGGACCAATTAATTTATTGTCCTTATTGAGGAGAGAAGAATGGGGCTTGTCCTTTGAAACTTGAAACTGCTTGCCCTTCTTGTTCTTCTTATGGTGAGGCCTTTTTGAAGATGAGTCCTGAGAAGGCCTTGAAGAATTGGATCCAGTAACAGGAGGCTTCTTTTCTGGATGACTACCCTTCTCTTTCTGCCTCTCATGGTATCTGGTATCTAATTCCAAGGTAATGTCCATGAGTTCTTGAAGAGTATCAAAATTACCAGGGTAGGAAGCCAAATCGTTCAAAAGTCTTGATGCCAATCCTCTTCTATAGACATTGATATAAGCTCTTTCTCCCCAATCTCCAATTTTTGAAATTAAGCTTCTGAAATCAGAAATTTACAAGGATACATGAACACTTTCCTTCATCCTCAAATTCTCCAACTCTTGTTCAGCTTTCCTGACTTCATTAGGATCACCAAACAGAGTTAATAATTGAGTTTCAAATAACTGCCAATTATTGAGGAGGTAGGAAGGGTATTCATTGAAAATATTGGAGAGGTAGGGTTCAATCCATTTGCCATCTCTACCAGTGGGAAAAAAAGTTGATTACAGAACTTTCTTCTTGTCAGAGAAGAAATTACACGGATCATTGTGGAAAATCAATTGAAAGGATTGGAGAAATGCTCTCAATTTATGAGCTTGAGTACCATAAAAGGAATCAGGTGCCTTCATTGATGGAGTCTTGAATGCAGGGGCTTTGTAATTGTCCCTGGGGGCTGATGCTTGAAAAAGTTGTCCCATAAGTGTAGCCATCTGATTCATGATCTTGAGGACAATTGAGTCAGATTGAGAGACAAGAGGTTGATTAGTAGAGGCTAGATTAGAACCCTGGGGTACCTCTGGAGCATTTTCCAAGGCATCTGCCACTTCATTTTCCCCAGAATCTTCCTCTTCCACAGACTCCTCCTCCTCTTCATCTTCAACTTCTCCAACTCTTGCTCTTGAACCTTCAGACATGCCAGGATAACCACCCAAGAGGCCAGAGAAATATCTTGATCTTCTTGATTTCATTCCCACTCTTCTGGAGGGTGCTTCTCCTTCCATTGGTGGTCCTCTGTCCAAATTTGAACTCAGTTGAGGAACTGATGGTGTGTGGTCAAGAGGAACTCTTGCTGTAGGAGTGAGAACAGCTAGATTTCTTTGAGATCTAGTATTCTTGGCTGGAGGGCTAGGCTGAACTGGAATTATTGAGAAATTAAGAATAAAAAATTGATGATACCTGAAAATAAGGAATCAAAGCTTGGCCAAATCAATAATCAATAAAATCTTGATAATATTGAGGAATAAATCAAGGGTCTTGAGCTGAAATCAAATTTAATAAGCAACCAATCAGTCAATTCAACAATCAAATCAAATCAAATATAAATAAATCTTGAAGAATTCAATAATCAATCAATCAATTAATCAATGTCTTCAAGGTAAATTAAAGGTCTTGAGGAATCAATTAGTCAATAAATATATTCAGGAATCAAATCAATCAATAATAAATAATCAATTCCTGAGGATAAGTCAGTTATCTTGAGGAATTCAAAGGTCAATCAATCCAATCCAAATAAAATCCTGAATTGCTGAATCAATAACCCAAATGAATCCCAATCAATCAACCAAGAAATAACTCCTAATAAACCTGAATAATAAAACAGAAGAATTCCATTTGAGATATAAAAAATGAAATGGTCAGCAATGATTAAGAAAAAACAGAAAGAATCAATTTCCATATGAATGAAATGAATGAGATGAAAATTGATGAGAGAAAAACCATAATCATGAAAAATCATAAAATCATAAAAGAGTCATAATTGATGAATGAGAGAAATGAACTTAAATGAATCAAGAGAAAGAATAAAATATGAGCTAATTTATTCAATTTCACAGGGGCTCTTCAAACTGAAGAGGGCCTGGCACTCACTTATGGAGGGCTCAAAGATATGATAAGAGATGAATACACTAAAGAGCGGAAGATGATGAATTACTAATAAAAGAAATATAAGAAAAGAAGAAACAAAAGAATAAGAGTAAGAAATAGAAAAGCCAATCATGAACAAGTCCAAGTCCACTGTTTCAACCTGTCAGAATGGAAATAGAAGGGTTAATAAGGATATGGCCACCCAACTCATACTGTACAGGCAAAGAAAGAAAATGAAAACACTAACTTAAAATTAAATAATTATAATACCCAAAATAATAATAATAATGAAATAATAAATAAACTAAATTAATTAGCTGGGTAAAAGTCCCCAGGGGGGAGAAAGAGGGGCTGTTATATGTGAGAATCACCAGCCCTTATCCAGGGAAAGAATTTACATGAGAGGATTTGATGATTGAATTGAGTCTGGCCAATACAGGTACTGTACAAGGGGTGTGGTGGTATTGAGTGATCATACAGTTTGGAAATGGTGTATCCAAACTGTATTGAGTAATTCCAACCTGTACAAGTATTGACAGGCTGTATTGATGAACCAGACTGTATGCATGTTTGAGCAAGGAAGATTGCTGAAACTGAATGTTGATGCACACAGTGGATTTTCTGGTTTAAGGTGTTTGAGTGGGTGTATCAATGAATACCATTACCCTTGATGAGTGGTTGTTACAATGTCTTCCAAAGTTTGGATCATTATTTCAGCCAAAGCATCAGTTTGTGGGTGGTGGGCTTTAGAGAAGGAAAAATTTGTTCCAAATAGTTGGTAAAGGTTTGTCCATAGTGCTGAGGTGAATTTAGGATCTCTGTCACTACTGATGTTTGTGAATATATTGGTCAATGACACTACTCTATTCCATATCAGAAGAGCTGTAACATGGATGTATCATCTTTGTGACATGATAAAATGATTGGAGTCTTGCTAAACCTTTCAACAATCACAAGGCATGTATTATAGCTTTTACCACCCCTTGTGGTAGACCAGTTACCCAATCCATATGGATAATTTTGCAAGGTCTGCTGGGTTCTTGGATTTTCATCATAATTCCAAGTCTTTTTCCAGTGGATTTGTTTGCTTTTTGACATCTATCACAGGTCTTGCAATACTCTGCAACATCCTTCTTCCACATTGGCTACCAAATACAGGTCTTGACTTTTTCTCTTGTTCTGTCCTCAGATACGTGTCCTGAAAAAGGGCTGTCATGGAATTCTTTCAGTAGAATATTGATTAGGTATCTGTCCACAACTGTCATTATACATGTGTGTTTAGTTCTATGGTAAATTATACCATAAAGGAAGTGAAATATTTTTCCATAATATGATTTATTCCATAATTCATCCAAGGAAAATATTAATGAGTTGTATTTACAGTCTTCAGTAAGTAATTGGCATAAGATACTTCAATTCTTGTCCCGAGTATAACTGTTTCTTACTTCAAAGAATATGGTGTCCAGATCTGTAACACTTATTAGTTATATTGGGATTTTTGGGGAAGCTTCTTCTGGTATATAAGAAGGATTATCAATGTTAAATGGTAATTGCCATCTGCTTGGCCCATCTGAAATCTTGTTAATATTCCCATCTTTTTGAACAACAGTCATATTATGTATATACTCTTGTATAGTTATTTCCCACCTGAGAATATTTCTGTTAGGTTTTTTCATATTTAAAAGTGATTTGACAGTTGTACAACCTGTTATTACTTGAAAACCACATCCTTACAGAAAGTCATTAAGCTTTTCTAAGGCCCAGACAAGGCATAAACATTCTATTTGACTTCCCCATATCTGGCTTCAGTTGGTTTGATCTGCCTAGATATGAAATATATGGGTCATTCTACATGTTTGTCATTTATAAGCTGTACTTGATGAAGTGAAGCACCCAGCCCATCCCCTGATGCATCAATGTAAAGCTCAAAGGGTGGCTCAAATTCTGGCAACAGCAAGAGTGGAGAAGTGGTTATGGTTTTTCTTAAAGATTCAAAGGCTTCAACTCTGTAAACAGTAACCTCAAAAACTGTGTCTTGGTCACATTATTTCTAAAGAGGTCTTGCTATGGATGCAATAAATTTTATACGCTGTGTGTAATATCCTGAAAACCCCAAGAATGACCAAATTTCTTTATTTTTCTGAGGCATATGTTCCATTAGTACTGCTGCAACCTTATATTTGTCAATTCCAATGGATATACCAGATACTACATGTCCCAGGGCTTTGAGTTCTTCAAATCCAAAATGGCATTCCTTGGAAGCAATTTTCATATTTAAAGATTGTATTTTTCCCAAAGCCCTGGATAATCTGTATATATGTTCCTCCCAAGTATTGGGGAAGACAATAATTTAATCAATGTTCATTATTCAGCAACATTGTGAAAGTTCTTCAGGGAAAATTTCATTGATTATTCTTTGGAAGTGTGAAGGTGCATTCTTGATACCAAAACGCATCCTCAAATATTCATACACCCCATAATTAACAATAATTCTGAAGTATTTTTGTGCTCTAGGTGTCACCACATTTTGGTGAAATCCCTTAAGGGCATCCATAGTGCTTATATACACTGCTTGAGATATTTGGGTAAGGGCAATTTGGATTTTTGGTATTGAGTACCTGTCTGGAACAGTGTATGTTTTCAGAGCTCTAAAGTCCCCAAACATTCTAGATTTTCCATTTTAACAAGCCACTATGACTGGTGTCAGGGCAAGTCTATGATAAAGGTGTATGATAGTATTTACAAACTTTAACTATTACTGTGGCATGGTAAAAATAGTTTAAAAGGAATTTGATTTATCATAATGAGGGGTTATAATGATGAGAAAAGGGCTTTAATATTGTATAATAGTGGTGGTGAGTGCTGCTGAAAGCTGTGGGTGCAGTCTTACCAGTTGGGTTACTATAATAAGAACTAAAATACTTAAGTTCAAAGTATATCCTGTTTATTTTCCAAAATTATAACTGTTTTTGACAATTATACTACATAGGAATTCAATAGCAGGATGGGGCTTACTTTTCTGGAAGTGAAAAGGCCTCCTTTTATCCTGAAATGGGGTTAAAAGGCTGGTAGACTGATTATAATAAGATTATCTTTGTTCTTTAATAATATAAAAGTTTTATATATAAAGAATAAAGAAATTACCTTTGGATTTAAATATTTTAGTGTTTTGTAAGCATCTGAGGGGAAAACAGAGTAAAAAGAGCTCTATTTATAGTAAATACCTCCCTCCTGGAGTGCATAAGGCTTCCAGTAGACGTGAACTAATTCCTTCTACTATAATTGATCCATAGTTTAAGGTTTGGTGATGATTACATCATGATCAAACCATCTTACCTCATAATTATGCCATTATTTAGAGTGATCACTATAACTCTAAGTTTCATGACATCATAGGCTTGGCACAATACTAAAATTCGTGGATTTTATTAGTATTAATCATAATATAGTAGTATTCATCAGCTTTATCACTTATATGACTGCTAAATATAAAGTAAGATTACAGTGAGTGATTGTAAATGATCAAATTTAAGCTTGAACATTAATCATCAATAACTTATAAGTTTTACACGCTACAGCTATTCTGAGAGTGGATTCTGATAGCTTGGCATGTCAATATTACACTGCCAAGAGTATTCCATTACATCATCAAAACTCTATTTTTGATGATTTTTCTTGTAACTCATCTTCTCTGTTGAAATTTAATATTTTGAACTTCAAACCATTATATCAAGGGGTTATACCTCGAAAATTATAATAATTTTTTTTTCATTATTCACGTATGAACTAGTAGAATCTGACTGTCTACTGCTTTTTCAGTTTGGACGATTTTCACAACAAAGTGGTCAACAGATCTATTGATTTTATTCAATAATCAATTGCAAGTTTTAACCTTGTTTATAGCTTGTGAAATAAAGTTCATATCTGTATTCTTACAGTAATTACGTGGTGACTTGCTTTTTGTTTTATCTCTCTATCTTGTATATTTTAAGAGATATTAACTAAAAACCATGAATATATGAATTGACCAAAAAAGTGCATATATTCAGCTTAATTCATTATGTAGTATCTTTAGATATTAGCTTTGTAATTATTTTATGTGTATCATTTTATGGAGAATCCAATGGTACAATTTATTTCACATGTTGTTTCATTGGTTTCTGAAATGAATGAGTTTTTGTCCTCTTTTTAAGATATTATTACTTATATTTCAATAATTATTCACTTTTAAGATATGCCATAAAAATGACATATCTGTATTTTACACCTCCCTAGGGTATCTGAGAGCTCATTTACAAAAGATTTTCATTTATGAGTTTTGAGATTAGAAATAGAGGTATTGAGTCAAAAAAGTGAATTATTGCTTTCTCCTTATTAAAAAATACTTTTAATGTTTGAATTTCAAAAAAGCCAAATATTCTTAATTTTAATGAGAAATGCAGATTCTGTTCTCCAGATTTTTTGCATACAACAATTATCCCCACAAGTATGGGTTGTTATTTGAGTAAAAAGCCCTTAATTGTCACAGGGGCTCTTATACAGAAATACAAGAGTGGCCTGGCACTCAGCAATCAGGGAACTCACTTGGAAGACTCCAAAAGAATAAAGAATAAAAATAATAAGAATGAATTCCTCTAAAAGATATGCAGGTACAAGATGAGATGCAAAGAGGAAAGGGAAGCCAAATGGCCAAAGAGCCAACCAAGTAAGTCCTTAATCACTGCTTCAACCTGCCAAAAATGAATAATGGAATTAGTAAGGATATGACCACCAAATATCCATTGACAGGCGAAGAAAGAGAAAGAGAAAAGTGCTAAATGACTGACTTAATAATATCAGTATTTGCTTAGCTAAAATGAAAAGAAAATAAAGATGAAAATAAATCAAAGTATATTAATTAACTGGGGGAAAACCCCCCAGGGTGGAAAGGGTAGCCGGTATATGTGAAAAGCTGGGAGCTTGAGTTCTTCAGGCTGAAACCTGATCTGTATTGATCCTTGGGGCTGTATTGATTGTTTTGGGAATTGATACAGCTGGCTAATATTGAAATTGAAATGGGTTGAATGAATTTCCCACACTTGAAAATGAAATACAGTTCTTGATGGATCCAGACTGTATTGAAATGAAGGTGGTTGCCAAGATGGATTGAGTGGAGCTTTGAAACTTGACAACTTCTTTTGGCACTGCCTCTTTAATACACCTTGAGAATGAATTTACAGTATTCCCTTGGCAGGAATACTTGGAGTGAGAATAACCAATGACTGCTTGATGGCATCATTGGTATTTGATGTTTTGACACTTGCCCTTGAGCCTTGGTGAATCCTGTTGATGACGTGACTGGATGGCCTGATGGAAGGTTGAAATAACCAGATGATATTGCGGCCAGTGGATTGCTGCTGAAAAAGATGCATAATGGTGTATAACACCATCTATGGCATTTTGATTATTGGAGGTTGAAAATGGCCATAAGTCTTTGGAGATGACGCCAGGAGGATGTTGGTGAAATTTGGTTTGGGAGGGCTTCAGAGGTGTCAGAGTGTCTTTTGAGGTATTTGGCCATTTTTGGGTTTTTGGCCAAATACAGCTCATACAGCCTTAAAACTGTATATGCGCAAAGTGCGCAAATGTGCAAAAATGCACAACAGTGCGCAAATGCGCAGAAACTGTATTTAAAGCCAAATACAGCTTCTTGGGCTGTATTTCCCCTGTTGACTGGGAAATACCAAAATTTCCCATAAGTAGAGAAAGGCCAGGAAAGGCCCAAGTTGGGCCCAGATGATGAAATGGCCATAAAAGGCCAAATGAGTTCAGATGGCCAATTTGGCCAATGATTTATGGATATGGCCAAATTGCCATATATTGGACGTGGCATGGATATGCCATATTGAAGTTCAAGGGGATGAATTGCCATGGTTGTGACATTAATTATGAAAGAAAAATAATATGTTGGTTGGAAATTCTTTTGGCTTATTTATTCAAGTTACCAACCCTCATCTTGAAAATTGAAATGAGAAAATACTGGTGAGTTTTATTCAATAAGAGATTCCTTCTATTCTTTTCTTTTTTTCAATTAATATTTCTAAATTGAAATCAAAGGAATTTACTGTTGATTGTTGAATGATTGAGATTTCATTAGACAAATAAGGGAAGACATATGGCTTTTAACTTGATGAAAACTTATTTTGAATCAAAGAGTAGTTCCAGCTCATACACTGCATAACATCTTGATTGGTATGTAAGCTAAATTAGTTTTGATAATTTAACCTCATGAATTTTCTTACAAAACAGGAAGTTGGATAATTGGATCTTTGATTAATTTTTCTCAAATATGTGAAATTGTCAGAAAGAAGCTCAAGTATTTGTATGTGTGGATAGCTATAAAAAAGAAATTAAACTTTTTAGTTTTCCATTTTTAATAATTCAGGTTTAGCTTAAAAGTAAAATAAATTTTTAATATTATAAGAAGGTATTCAACATATAGTTCTGTGTTATTGAGCTTTGATTATTGTTACCAAACACATTTAATGAGCAATTGAACTGAAACTCACTGCCTTGCATGAAGGGCTTGAGTTCCTTTGAATCTTCTATTTATGACTATAATTTCCTTCCTATTTTCTAATCTGTATGCAGATTGTTTCCCATGTCAATTTCCAAATTCAGCACCTAATTTCAGGTGTAGCCACTTGTCTCATGGTGAAGGGTACAATAATTCGCCAAATTCCTTTCTGCTAGGATTGGTATCACAAACACAATAAAAATGTTGAACATTTTGATCTTAATATTGATTCACAGGGTTTGTGACTTTTTTGATGATTAATTTTCAATATCTACCAGGGTAGTTTTAACTTTTTCCAAGTGGATAAAAATACCCTTAGTTGAAAGAAAATCTCACCAGAAATATTTAACTGCTTTAAAGCTCTTAAATCCTACTCTGAAATGTGTTGAATATAAAAAAACAGGTGCTTCCAAATTATTTTCTGGTTTATAGGTCCAAGAATGGCAGGAAACCAGCCTTTTTTCATCAAATCCAGGGTTGAGTGATGCTACGGTTAGCCTTTTATGTTTCATTTTTTTACTGAAACCGGGAAGGAAATGAGGGCTGTTTTGGAAAAATAATCTGACACTATAAAAGGATATCTTCTTTTCCACCTCTTCTCTTTTGATATTAATGTTTCTTACTTTCAAAATTAGTTCAATTACACTTAAAGAAATTGATAAAATATACCAATGTACATTTTTAAACAATTCAAGACATTTCAACAAAATGAAAAAACAGATTTTATAAGAAGTTTTATGACTCTTTGTGACTTTTCTACCCTTGAAAAACTATGTAATTGAACCAAAACATCGTCAAACAATGCTAACTATGTTTCCTTTTGTCTACATTTACTCCTAAAATTTTTGCACCTTTTTTCTTCAGAATTCATACCATAGAGGCTATTTCCTTTTATTAGTAATGTGTGATGTCTTTCTGCATGAATTCTAATTTAAATTGATGTTTAAAGAACTTTTTTAGTAGACTTAATCATCTCTTGTAGAGTTTTTTTGAATAGAAATGTATTTTTGGGAAATCCATGAATTTTCAGAATACTTATTTCTTATAAGAATAAAGTTAAATTAATTAGTTTTCAAATGATCCTCTCTGTAAACTCTTAGAATTAATATTATTAAATAATTTTATCTTATTCAAATTTTGAGGACAGTAAGAGTACCTAATTTATAATAAAGGCTTCACATCCACATTCGAAAAAACACTTCTCCTTATATATTTAAATACCCATTTTGACTTTGATTTTATTCAAACAATTGTGCTTGTATTGAAGGCCTTAAAGAATAATATCCATTAAAAATTACATGCAGGGAAATAAATAAAATTTTACTTGGGTTACTATTTCTCATAATTGTTTTTTGGATCCCTCATTGGACTTAAACTGATGAAACAAGCCTGTATTGCTATTTGACTCTCAAAATCTCTTTTCAAACTTCTTATAATTTTTCATTTCCATTTTTCCACTAAAAAAGTTTTTTCTGAAATATTTTCCACAGTTTGGGTTAAATAAAAAAAATCAAGTAATATAATTCAACTGATATGTTATGGTAGAGCATATTGAATTTTGGCGGAAAAACCATTATTAAATCAGTTTAAGACAGGTAAAATTGAGGAAATATGGTTTTTTACCAAATTTACGGGACATATTTATGATTTATCATGTAATATGTGTCTATGGGACTCTTGATAATATTACTATGACTGTTCTTATGCAATATAATAAATACAACTATGATAACCACAATTAAATAATTAATTACTCAATTATTTCTTTTACTTGCTATACACTACTATTTATTATAACAGTAAGCAGTAATTTTCTAATAGAATCAATTTCAAGAAGTATGAATAATAAAACCTCTTATCAAAAGGGTATAACATAATTTTAATTTAAAATTATCTTTTACAAGACAAATTTTTGAAGAAAAATATTAGTAGAGAAAAGCTTTACAGATCAAGTGAAAACATTCACTTATACTTAAATAATACATTGAAAGGAACTGGTAGATTGAGGTGACAGATTAATTTTGAATCTAAAATATCAAGATTTATTTTCTCAATAATATAGCAATACAAAAGTGGAATACTTTTTGAAATAGTGTATATCCATGATTTAATATACTTGAATCATAATATTATTTATAAAATACAAAAAGGGAAGGCCTCATTTAAGTTAAGAACAGCTCACAGAGGAGTGAAATGGAGCAAGCTTAAAAGCAAATGAGTGAGAAACCATTAATCCTCTTTGAAGAATTTCTTACATCACCTTTTTCTCAAATAAAATTATCATAATTACTTAATCAACTCATTTTATGTGACTGAAGACCCATTTAGAGTTAAGAAATAAAGGAGTACTAACTTTCAATCTTATTTTACTTAAAAAGAAATATTAATTTTTCAAAGTAATCAATGTTATTGGAAATTTCATCACAGATTGTATTTTCTATGAATTTTTGAATGTTCAGTGTTTCAAATAGAATTATCAAAAATGGACTGTAAGTAAAACTTTTAATTTGAAATATGAAATCATAATTCTTTTTGGATTTTATATGGATTCTTCCTCTCTTCATTGGTTGTGAGAGGTTAAAAAATGCATCAGAATAGTAATATCTGGTTTCCATGAGGTAATTGCATGGATACTAGTCAAAAAAGGGTTTTAATTGGTATTTTAAGGCTCATGAATGGTAAAAAATCAATAATTGAAATGGTTACAGGAGTCAGAGCTGCTTATTACCTCCTTTTCATGTCAAAAAACAGCTTATTCTATATTTTATTATGCTTCAATGGGACTTGAACTTGGTAACAAACCATGTTCCCAAAAGGTTTGGGTATAATAATTGGGCAATGATCAGCCATGAATCCAAGCTTTAAAGCTTGCCACCACTCAGAGGCCTCAGAAGCTGGTATGCTGGCTCTCCTTGATGTCTTTTGTCCCCTTGACCTATTTCCATGTCAACATAGTAATTCAGGCTTCAAGAGTGATATCCTCTATGAGTGTACCAAACATGTATGTAAGAATACTGTAATATTAAGTGCAAAAAAAATTCATAACACCATTCTTAGTGTATATAAATTGGGAGTTCTCAGATTACCATGATTTTGGCATAAAATTGAGAAAATTTAAAATCTTTACCTTTCTTTTATGTGGTATTGATGATGTGGTGTTGCAGTATTTTCCATATTACCACCTCATAGAGTTAACTTAAACATATTCACTCTCTGAGGTTACCCCAGATGCTTTTTGGAGAATTCAAAAATGGTCTTAAATCCATGTTTTTGCTTACTCACAAAGAAATTATCCATATTTTCTACAATAAAAAAATGATAAATTTTGATTTATGAATGACTTATGAGTTATTCATAGTTCACAGATTATTTTGATATCAATTGTGGCCTATATAGGTATTTAAAATATACCTCAAGGCTCACATATCCAGTTTTTTGATTGTAACACACTTACAGACAAAAATCCCCAGAAAGATGAAATTCCAGGGAAAAATCTCACCTCTATAAAGCTAAATAAATCAAGCCTTATCAAGTTTAAATTTTATGTTAATTAAACGTGTACAAAAAAATGCTTTATGAAATGATTGAAACATTATTCCTTTGTTTGAGTAGACTTCTAGAATTCAGAATTAGAACTTTCTCATACTTTCTGTAGCCTACCCTTGAATCCCTTGATTATATAGACACATGTAACAAGATGTTCCAATGTTAACACATATGAGGATGAGTCTATTACCAAGTAATAATTATATATTTGAAATGCTAAGTATTATTATCACAGTGATATAGAATATGAAAAATTATTCAATCAAGATATTCAGGGCTTTACTAAAGAGGATTAGTGGTGGTCAGCACTACCAAAAGCCCAGGGTGCAGTATTCATCAATTGGGTTATTATAATGAAGACTTCAATAATAAAGAGTATAATTATACCTCGTTGTTTCCCAAGGTTCCAAATGGTATTAGGCAGTTGTACTAGGTAGGAGCTCAATTGAATGATTATGATTATTCTTCAAGGCAGAGGAAGAGCCCAAATAAGAAGAGTGAAGATTTTTCACTCCCAAAGGAAGGATGATGGCTGGTACACACTGTGCATACCCATTATTTGGCTCAGATGTGGTTTTTAAACCACATATGGGCTGTTCTCACCAATAAAGGGTGAACATTTTCATTTGGGGACCACACAGCACTCTTCCAATGTGTATGATGCAGTAAATTTTATACAGACCTTGTAAGGGAACCCCATACAGGAAGAAATATGATGTATTTAAGAATAGAAAAGCTCATTTGTAGAATTGACACCTCATATTTGGGGATATGGGGGATTATTACATAGTATTGGGTTATTTACAGTACTTTGGGAGTTTGATCTTTAAAATTCTATATGTTTGTTGTTTTTGAAGATAGTAAGTTCAAAGTTTGTTATTTGTGTATCCCTAGAGGACTGCTACATACTGAGATCCCATATGACATGGGTAACAATAAATAAGGCCAAGCTATTCCACTTTTAAATTTCATTATTCAGATATGGCTTTTTCTTAAATCCTATATAGAGTTCATCTTCTCAATACCTATTTTTCATCAATATTGATGTGATTACTCCATTTTTTAATTGTTTTTGTTATGTTTCTCTATAAATCTTGTTTTCCATGGAACATTTAGAATATTTTTTATTTCTCCTATTTTATTTTGTAAATACAATTGAAATAAGTGGTATTTACATTTTTTGGTGTAAAATTCTTCAAAATTATTATATGAAGTGATAAAATTAGGTCATTTTCTCTTTTCTAAGAATTTCTCTCTATTATTACTTTTAATAATTCTTTTATTAATATAAATGGGATTTCTATTAATATATAAACTCAATATTAGTAATATTATTGTTATCAATTTTTATTTATTATCAAAAAACAGCTTTGTATGCCTTTAGTATTTGTTGGTAAAAATAATAAAAGCTTTCAATATATCAATTATTATATATTAATATATTTCTTTTTACTATATTATATTCTTATAATATATATATTATATTATTATATTTATCTCATAATATAGGAATTTTACACTTTAATAATAATAATTATTCATTAGTAGAATGATTCTTTATTTAATTTATTAAGCTAATAAGGACATTAATAGTACAATAAATGTAGCATTTGCAATACTTACTTATTTTTTCATGGTCAAACCTTACAGCTGCCAACTTCTTCAAGACTTCAAAGGGTCCCAACCATCTTTCTTCAAGTTCCTTTCTGGGTCTTGTAGTATTTCTATTATTTGAGGCTAGCCATACTTTTTCTTCATGTTGGAAGTCAGGTTGAATTTTCCTATTTCTATCTTAATACTTCTTAAATTTCCTTATTTCTGACTCCAATTCTTCTTTTGCTACTTCCTGTACTGGTCGGAGTTTTTTTGATAGCTTTACAGCAGGGGTGTCTTCGGAAATTTGAATTTAATAAAAGCTGGGATTTCTTCCATAAATGGTGAAAAAAGGTGATTTCTTAGTTGATGAATGTTCTGCATTATTGTAGGAAAATTCAAGCAGAGGGAGCTAGATGTTCCAATCATGTTGATGATAACTGACACAAATCCAAAGATATTGTTCTATAATCTGATTCAACCTCTCTGTCTGTCCATTTTCTCCAGGGTGAAACACAGTTGAAATATGTCTTGATATGTTCAGCTGCTGACATAATTGGGTCCAGAATGATTAAACAAATAATGAACCACTATCACTAGCAATACTGACTGAAATTTTGGGCTTAGAAAAGACATGACTGATGAATATTTGAGTTAATTCCGAGGAATTAATTTTTGAATACATGGGAATGAATATTTCTATTTTTGAGAATCTGTCCACAACTACTAAAATTGCATCAAAGTTCATGGACAATGGCAATTGAGTGATAAAGTCCATTGATAAGGAACTCCAAGGACCAGATGGAATCTGAAGAGGCCTGAGTAATCCAAACCTCTTATGATGAATGTTCTTGTTTCTTTAATATTTATTACATTAAGACACATAGTCCTTGATGATTTGACTCATACCAGACCAATAAAAGTCCCTCTTGATGGGCTTGAGGGTCTTCTCCTGGCCAGGATGGAAAGCCAATGGGAATTCATAATGCTTTTGAAGGATATCCAGTTGAAGTTCTTGATTGCTTGGAATAACCACTCTTTCTTTGAATAACTGTAACTTGCCTTGAGGTTCAAGATGATAATCGGGTATTTATTTCCCTCTTGCTAGTTTCTTGAGTATTTCTCTTTTAATCTGCTCAACTCAATCTGAGAAGATGTCTCCTTTGATTGCAAAGAATCTTGGTTCTTGGATTACAACTTTCTTAATAATTTGATGAAAATTTTGAGTATCCTTGTAAACAAACTCCACCCCCCTCTCCGGTACACATTGTCCCAACGTGACAAGGCATTTGGTAAAGTGGCCAGTCTTCCAGGGTGGTAAGTGATAGTAAAGTGAAACTCAGAGAGGAACTCAGCTCAGTAGGCCTGAAGACAACTAAGGAATTTGGAAGACATGAAGTACTGAAGGAAATAGATGTCTTTCAAGACTTCAAAAGAGTGGGAAAGAGAAGGAAGAAAAGCTCTCCAGTGCTTGAGTGCCCAAACTATGCCAAGGAGTTCCTTGTCATGAATTTCATAGCTGAGTTCAGCCAGGAGGAGCTTGCAACTATCAATTTCAATGGGATGTTTTCCTGAGTCATTAGCTTGACTCAGTACAGCACCCAAGGCATAATCAGAATCGTAAGTCTCCACAATAGTTGGTAGAGAAGGATTGAAAGGAGAAAGGATAGGGGCAGTGGTGACTTCTTCTTTGATTAATTGGAACTGTCTAAGAGCTTCCTCATTGAAGATAAAGGGAGACTCTTTTGCTAAGAAGGGAATTGAGAGCAGTGATTTTTTGGAGTAATTTTCAATGAAACAACAATAGAAGTTGGAAAAGGAAAGAAATTGTTGAATGTGAGCCTTGAGGTATATTTTACATACCCAAATAGGCCACAAGTGTGTTTAAAATTAATTCTGAACTGTGCATAACCCTGAAGTCATGCATATACTCAAAACTCATCATTTTTTATTTAAGAAAAGATGAATACCTTTCGGTGAGAAAGCAAATCCATGGATTTAAGGCCAGATTTGGATTCTACAAAAAAAATCACCTGAAGTAGCTCCAAAGATTGAATGAGCTTAAATTAGTTTTATGAGTTGGTAATATGGAAAATACTTTAATACCACATCATCAATACCACATAAAGGAATTGTGAAAATACTTGTTTTTTTCAATTTCATGCAAAAGTAATGGGAATGTGAGAAATCTCATGTTACATATACACTGAGAATAGTGTTATGCATGTTTGTGCCACTTAGTATTATGGTATTATTACATAAATATTTGACACACCCATTGTGGATATGAGTCTTTCAGCCTGAATTTCTATTTTTGATGGAAAATAGCTAAGGGGAACAAAATAACACCAAAGAGAGCCAGGGTACCCAACTTCCAAGGCCTCTGAGGCGTGAATATCTCTAAAGCTTTGATAAATTCCTGATCATGGCCCAATTATTCAACTAAAACCTTTTGGGAACCTAGTTACCAAGTTGAACTCTCATTAAATCATAAGAAAATTGCAAACAAACTGCTATCTTGATGTGACAAGGAGGTAAAGAGCAACTTAGACTGCTGTAACCATGTCAATTCTTAATTATTTTCCATAGATAAAGCTTAAAACAGTAATTAAAACTCTTTTTGGACTAGTATCCATTTATTTACCCCATAGTAACCTGCCATACTCTGCTATTTTCAATTCTACATAGTAATCAGGTAAAAACTTCAAAAATTCATTAAAAATACAATTCATTATTTATCCTTCTGAAATGTTCAGTACCAATATAGAATTGTATAATTCATGAATAAAACAAAAGATAATTATTGTTTCATTAGTAAAATTAAATATTTTACTCACAGTCCATTTTTGATGATTCCATTTGAAGGACTGAACCTTCAAAAATATACAGAAAATACAACCTGGGATGAAATTTCCAATAACATTGATAAATTTTAGAAATGAATGATCATTTTGGAATAAAATATTTACAGTTGTTACTACTTTCATTCTTAACCATAAATGGGTTGGTAGTCACAAAAAAAGCTTTAATTAAGTAATCTGAAATGACAAAAAATGATGAAATCCTTAATCCAAAAGGATTATTGTTTTCTCACTCCCTGGTTTCTCTGTTTGCTCCATGAAAACCCTCTAGGAGCTCTTGACAATTCAAAAGAGGCTTCCTCCTGCTGTTTTTTCCAAATCATCTTATTATCCAATTGTATCTTTGTTACCAACAAGTAAGTATCAGTAGATCCTTTCTTAGGTGTTTTATTCTTTCAGGATCAATCAGAAAGACTTGAAATAAAAGAAATCAAAATATATATTTTTTCAATATTGTTATAAATCAATTTTGATCCCTTAAATCAAAATTTATCCATCAAATCTCTGTACCATATTCTTTCCAAGGTTCAGTGAGTATCAGTGAGTGGTTTATAATTAATTTTTAAATTGTTTCTCTGGTATTTTCTTTCTTCAAGAATCATATTTATAATCATCCTTTTCAAAGATAATCAGACATCAAAACACTTCAATGATTTTAATAAAGAAGTTTTACTATTTAATACTTGTTGTAATTGATTCTTGTAGGTAATTACTGCTTACTGTTATAATCACTAGTAGTGTATAGCAAGTAAAAGAAATAATTAATTATTTAATTATTTAATTATTTAATTGTGGTTATAGAAATCTCATTATTATATTCCATAAGAACAGTCATAGTTTGGTTGATTAATAGTAATATTATCAACAATTTCAAAGACACCTCTTTCATTGAAGAGCCTTTATGGTATTGGGCTGAGGCCAATTGAAGATTTTTTAGAATTTGGAAGGATCCATCTTGAGGGTGTCAACTGAAACAACAAAGCCAAGGTATTCAATACTTGAGGCATTCAATACACACTTTGAGGCTTTTGCAGACAAATTATTGTCCCTCAGCCTTTGGAGCATAGCAGCCACATGTTTGACATGTTCCTCCTCAGTGCTTGAGAAGAACGTAATCTCATCCAAATAAACTATGAAAAAGATACTCAATAAATCTTCAAATATATCATTAACAACATTCTGAAATGAAGCACAAGCATTGGGTGAGCCCTATGGCATTAGCAAATACCCATAACTATGATACTTTGCTCTAAAGACAGTTAAATGCGCATCCCCCTCTTTAATTGTCAGGAGCTTATAAGCACCACACAAGTCTATCTTGAAGAAGATAGTGGAACCATTGAATACCGTCAGAATCTGATTCATAGGAGGGACAGGATACCTGTTCTTCCTAGTGATAGCGTTCAGTTTTCAGTAGTCAACACACAAACAAAGGCCACCATCCTTTTTCTTAACAAAACGCACAGGTGCTCCTATTAAAGAGGAGCTTGGCCTGATGAAACCCTTCTCTACATCCTCTGAAATGTAGGCCCTTAGTGCTTCTGCCTCTTGATTTGATAAGGAGTAGATAACACCAACTGGTGGTAGAAGACACTCCAGTTTGATACAATGATCACAGGCATGGTGTGGAGGAAGTTTCTCTTCTCTCACCTTGTATAAGTCATAAAAACACTGGTGATAAGCAGGAGGTATTACCTTCAGCATAGTTTCAATTTCCTCTTTCTCTTCCTCCTCATCCCCCTGCTCCTCCATGGATGCATGGAGGGATAAAGGAGGAAGATCCATATAACCTTGAAAGAGATGAAGTGAATATATAGCAACATCTTCTCCAATGTCTTTTATCTCTTTGAAGACTTCATACGTTGATGTAATTAATGATTGAGAGGGCATTATGGAAGGGATATAGATGGAAGAAGGAAGTTAAGGTGTCTTATGTTAACCAACCAGAGCAACACTGTTGACAGAAGTGTCAAAGTCATGACTATTAGAAGAACTAATACCACTAGAATCCTTCTGACTCAAATCATAGGTTATCCATCCATCTTTCCATCAATAACTGGTTTAAAATGGTAAAGGAAATTATAGCCCAATATTAGGTCTTCTCCCTTTGGTGAATCTATGATAAAAAAATCCCATTAAAACTTGGGAAAGAAGGCAATTCAACAACCCACTTGGTATAATGAGTGAGGAAAAAGACGTGGATTCATTGGAATCTTTCCATTGAGCTCTAACATAGTCAATCAGTACTTGAGAACAAAACTCTTTGCAATAAAAGAGTTTGTAGCACCAGAATCAATGACAATATTACAAAAAATATCAGAGACAGAAGAAAAAATGAGAAACTTTAAAAATTTCTTGACACTAGTATTCAGATTTCACAATTGTACTCTTGAAGGAAATAAGTGAGAACCATTGAACACATCATGATTCATGCTAAGGCTTTTCTCTGCTTGTTAGGGAAGCTTCTTGATGACCCTGGCCTATTGTGAGGCCTCTTGTAGCATTTTTAAATTGGTTTCTTTCCACCACAATAAGTGCATAAACCTTCTTCAATCCTCCTCTCCTTTTCATAATCAATTGTTTTATTTTCATCATTGAGGAGAGAAGCATGAGGCTTATCCTTTCAAGCTTAAAACTTCTTCCCCTTCTTGCTCTTCTTTTGATGATGCTTCTTGGAAAATGAATATTGCAGAAGCCTTGAGTGTTTAGATCCAGTAACTGGAGGCTTCTTCTCTTGATGCCTACCCTTTTCCTTCTTCCTCTCATGGTACCTTGTATCTAACTCCGAAGTAATGTCCATTAACTCTTCAATAGTATCAATGTTACCAGGGTGAGAAGCCAACAGCTTCAAAATTCCTGATGCCAATCCTCTTCTATAAACAGGAATATAAAACCTTCCCCCAATCTCCAATTATTTAAATTGCGCTTCTGATATACAAAATGTACAAGGATAAATGACTACTTTCCTTCATCCTAATCTTTTCCAGATCTTTTTAAGCTTTCCAAAATTCATTTGGATCACCAAACAGAGTGAATAACTGAATGTCAAACAACTGCCAGTTATTGAGGAGGTACAATGGGTATTCAGTGGATATATTTGAGAGATATGGTTCAAACCTTTTTCCAGTTGTACCTGTGAGAAACAAAGTTGTGTAAAGAACCTTCTTCCTGTAAGAGAAGAAGTTTTCTGGGTCATTATGAAAAATTAATTGACAGGATTGGATAAATTCTCTCAGTTTATATCTTTGAGTACCATCAAAAGAAACAGGCACCCTCATTGATGGAGTCTTCATTGCTGGGGCCCTTGGATTGTCCCTGGGTGCAACTTCTTTGGTGAGTTGTTCCATGAATTGAGTCTTCTTCTCCATCATCCTGAGAAAATTTGGTTTAGCTTGAGAGAACAGAGTTTGATTAGAAAGGTGTAGATTTGGAGTTTCAAAAGGCTCAGGGGCAGCTTCCAAGGCAGCTGCTACTTTGGTTTCTTCAGAATCTTTCTCTTTCATAGACCCCTCCCCCTCTTCATCCTCAGATTCCCCTATTCTGCTTCTAGGCCCTTGATGAATGCTTGGATAGCCACCCAACAATCCAGAGAATGATCTTGATCTTATTGACTTCACACCTACTCTTATGGAGTATGCTTCTCTTTCCATTGGTGATCCTTTGTCCAGGTTTTCACTAAGTTGATGAACTGATGGTGTGTGGTAAAGAGGAGCCCTTGCTGTAGGAGTAAGGACAGATTGATGTATTTGAGATCTTATGTTCTTGGCTGGAGGGCTATTCTGAACTGGAATTATTGAATAACAACAAAAATTAAAACATGATGATACTTTCAGAACAAAAAATGAGGTTTGACCAATTAAGATAACATGAAATGAAAGTCTTGATTAACTTGAGTAATCAATCACCAGTATTGAGGAGGAATCAATGAGAACAAATCTTGAGGAATGAAAATTACAAAGCTGAACTATTTCCAATAAAATCAGACTTCTTGAAGAGTTGCAAACCTATTTCAATTAGTAAATCAATCAAGGCAATCAATTATCAAGTCAATGCAAAATCAATAGCTGTCATATCTTCAAATAAATTCAAGTTCTTGAGGTATCAAATAAGTCAATCAATATCTTTATGAGTCAAAATCAGATCAATAAATCAATTCAATTCTTGAAATCAATAAATGACTCTTGACGAATTCAACAGTCAATTAAAATCAATCCAATCCAACAAAATCTTGAATCTGAATCAATTATCCTTATGAATACCAATCAATATAAACCACATAAACCTGAATCAAAAAAAGTAAAAAAATGAAAACAATCCAGGAATTAGGATAGAGAGAAAGAGTCGGCAGAATTAAGAAATAAAAAAGAGTCAATTTTCATATTAGTGGAATGAATGAGATTAAAATTGAAGAGAAATCATAAATTCATAAAGAGATCATAGTTGATGAAATGCAGAAATGAATTTGAACATAATTAAAAGAAAGGAGAAATTGTGATTTACTTAATATGATTTAAAAGGCAATCTTTGAAGTGAAGAGGTAATGGCACCCCGTTAACTGGGACTCCCTTATGGGGTGCTCAAGGATTGAAATATGAGGGAGTACAATTAAGACTTTGAAGAAGATAAGATTGCTCATAAAATGAATATAAGAAAAGTAGAAACAAAGAGGATAAGAGTAAGAATAAAAGAGCCAACCACAAAAAGTCCAAGTCCACTGTTTCAACATCTCAGAAAAAAGGAGAGGGTTAATAAGGATATGGCCATCACAACTCCACTGAAGAGGTGAGTGTAATATGCAAAGACTAACTTAATACAAACAAATATAATATTCATAAGATAATAAATCAGCTATATTAATTAACTGGGGAAAAGTCTCCAGGTGAGGAAGGGGGCTGGTTTATCTGAGAATCCACTAGCCATGATCCAAAGAGCAATTTTTATTGAGAGAAATCTTGATTTGAATTTATTTGGATGATACAGGCCCTGTAATGATGCCCAGGGTCTGTACAGAAGGTGTGGTGGGACTTGGTGATGATACAGTCCCAGATTGATGAAACCAATGCTCTATTGAGTGAGCATAGTCTGTATCAGTAATACAAGGCTGTATTGGGGATTCCAGACTGTATTGAGCTCTTGAAGGGAGTTGTTGAAGCCAGATGCTGATTTGTGCTACTGATCTGCTAGTCTGGTTGGTATGATTAAAGGTAGGACTGCATACCATTGTCCCCTAATTGTGAATTTGAAACCCTCACCCCCTTAGGAAAAAAGAGAAGTTTGAAAGGTCCCACTGTCCATGCCCTATGGACTGCAGAGCGTGATTCACAGTCCATGGGCTGTAGAGGCCGTAGGGGGCCTAAATGTGACAACCCCGCTAATCAAAGTGGGTAGTTCAGAGGCCCTGGAGATGGCCTAAGGGTCCAAGGATCCTTTGAAGGTAACAAGACCCCCACAGGACCTAATTCAGTGGGATTGGCATGGGGTTTGGTGAGGTGGAATCAGCCAAGAAGGCCAATGAGTCTGGATATGGCCAGGAAGAGTGGGTGTTCCCCAAAGGGCATTCCACACCACCAGTGGCAAATTGGACATCAATTGGTTCAGGACAGAATTGCCAAAAACACCAATTGGGGGTTTCTTTCCCATGGTTGTGACATTAGTTTATATACATGATGATAGACTAATCCTGCATGGACAGCTTCTTAATTGCATTAGAACCACAAAATATAACTAGGGAGACTAAATATATTTAGAACAAGAATATTGGAGTTCCATATATGAATTTACTCATGGTACAAGCTCCTGTGACATGAATAATTCTTTTACTATTATCTGAGAAACTCAAGGAAAGTGTTGGTGACACCACATTTTTCACAAAAGGAGCACAAGATAGCTTTCCAAAGATGGCAAGGCAAAGAAAAGTTGAATTAGTTCCTTTTACATATACTTCAATTTATTCTTCATTGATATGATCCTTTTGAGAAGCTTTTATAATACACCAAAAATCAACAAAAATTTATTTTATGACACAAAAAAATGAAAAAGCCTTGTAGAATTTCAATTCAGGCACATATTTGGCTCTAGCGCTTAAATTGAATAAATGGAACCATATGAATGTAGTATAAGTCAAAGGACGGTATGGTAGAAACTAACGGTTTGAATGCAACATATTTTCCCATATTTGTGCAGCTTTTAAAAAGTTTTAAGTGCTGAAAATAACAAATTTCAATATTAATTTCATTTTTTGTGAATAGGCTCCACAACATATTGTAAGAAATGTTTAAGATTGGAGAAATGCACATTGAGTAAGATCGCATTTGTTAGCTATTAATGATGATTATAATTTTGAGGAATTTTCAATTGAGGTCTTGTACAACACATGTATCAAAGAAATCCTGGGATTAACGCAGTTGTAAGGCTTTACTGGCTTGACTAAGACTCTCAGGTTCAGGTAGGCCAAAGCAATAAACCACTTTCGTTGGGCAACTATCCATTTAGCCATACGTTTGTTGTTTCATCTGCAACACCCAAAAGGTCTATGTGAAGATTCTCTTTCTATTGGGTAGTTCTTGGTTAGCTTCTCTTTCAATAATCATGATCTCATGCGAAATGAATCATTTTAATTGGTCAGAGAACACAAACGCGAGGATGGTTACAGAAAAGAGAAAGGAAAAAAAGCCTTCTAATGGTCAGAATCGACTAATCTACGCCTAATTTGTTTGGGTCCATTCCAACATTGACAAGAGAGCCTTATGTTTATTACAGATACCGACATAGTTTTGGTGCCAGGAAGTCTTTGTGCAACATCAGCCTTGCAAATGGTTGGTCAAATGACTTAAAAGCTTTCTCTCCGTGCTGGTAGTTTGGCTTCCCTTCTAGCATTGAAGAAAGACATAAAAGGCCTGCTCCCTCCGCTTTCAACTCTTTTCTCAGTCCCATAACCCCGAGCCCTACTCTTTTCTTATTTTTTCTGTAAACAAAAAAGTCACTTCGGCCGCTTCTTTTCTCCTCCTTAGATATTTCTATAAAATTATCAGCTCTTCTCATTGATTCTCTTTGATGAAAGGCCATAATTGAACTTCCAAATATCATGGGTCTTTTTTAAATTAAAACGTGATTATAAAGCATCTTTTCCTGGAGAGCATGCAACATCCAAATTATTTACTCATTTATGTTTCAATTCATTGTGTCATTTTTCTGCAATCTATTTTGCTTTCTGAGAAAGCAGAAAGATCCTATTTTCAACACCTTCAATAATAAAAGGTACTTTCAACGACTCTGATATTTCTACATATAATAAAAACGATGTTAGGCTGACTTGTAGTGTGTTCCTCTTTTATCATGACAAATTTCGCTCTTATGGTCTTAGTGATTTATTCAAATCATGCCCTTTATATTGGGCTAACATCGACTATCTATTACCATTGATGATCATTTTCAATTACGTTTACTCCGCCTCATGATTTCAGAGTAATTGCTTTGATGCTTCAGGTACATTTTTTGCATAGAAAAATAAAACTGCTGATTAAAGATGTTTATCTGTTCTGGTTTTGGATTCGGTTATTGTCACTTCTTTTAGGCATGACCTTAACCATTCCTTATATGTTAGGCCAAGGTTATCGCATTCTTTACGACACCAACAAAGCTTCCGACTCAAGATGGATATCATTTTCTTTGCGAATCACTTGAGTTCTGATTTTCTCGGACCGCAACAAGGCCGTCCTCATTATACCGGACAAAACCTGACTCTATCGTCAAGACAGTGTCAAGTTTGATTTTCCTAAAGATATACTATTCAAAGGATCAATTCCCTAAGATTGTGAATAAAGAAATCCTGAGGAAAATTGTCATTTCTCTCAAAACTCAACACATTGAGGTCAACTAAAGTCAATCCCCAAAATTAAAGGTTCTGAGGTTTGAGGTAAACAGATTTTTTCTTGCTTTCAATAGAAATCCGCTGAAAGATCTTTAATTCTTTAATCTTTTTGTTTCTTAGTTGGGTGATGGAAGATCAAGCCATGCCCTACATATTGGGCCGAGGCGATCGATCTTTTGGCACTTTTATTGAATCACAAGGGGGATTGACATTGCATGGTTCGTTCATTAGTCTCATCCAACAAGGAAACGCTTGATGAATCGTTGACACATTATTCTTTGTTTAGTTTCTGAGTTTGCCATATAGCCATATAGCCACGCTCTTGATTTTGGGGTCAACCACGCATGTTTTCTGAACTAAGAGCATTGACCACGTAAAATATTATCAGTACGTGGTCGAAACGCGGAGATCTGGACATGAAAACATGGCGAAGCCGACTCCCTCTTATTGGGTCAATTTCGGTTCGTTTGTGAGATCGGTCCTCCTAAGTTTGGGTTGATTTCCTTCCATGCATAGTGCAAAATATCGAATCACTGAGTTAGAGGGTGAGATGTTGAGTCAAAGAGACAATATTCTGATTTATGGCAAGCCTTCAAACTCATTTCGATAATTTCAAGAACATTTAAGCAAGTTACAGTCATTTCTTATTTCAAAGTAGTTATTCAAAGAGAGTCGACTCCAATAGTCATTCATATATCAAGATGACTGGAGTAAGCGGGTTGTATCCCATATCAGACATATATCGTGATTTTTAATTTTTATACCTGTGAGAGAAAGCTCTTTATTGGCTTTTATTTCCCTCGTAACCTGCTTCAGCTTTCATAGCACGCCTATTTGCGAATGAAAACAGGTTAGAAAAAAGAAACATTCAAAAGGTTTTTGATAGATTAAGCATTCACTGGTTACAACCTGTGAATGAGGTATTCTTGTCGTGTACTTTGATCGTCAAAACCGATCCAAGTATGACATGAATACGATATTTGATTGTGATGATGTTTTTGTAAGATATAATGCAGCACTATTTCTTGTGAGTTATTATTTTGATAGGCCAAAATCAGCTGTATCGACTAATAATTCGATTTTTCCTTTGGTTAAATAATAGACAGATGATCACACCGGCATAGAGATATGGTGCTCTGCCTTTGGTGTGGAATACGCAAGGACGTTTGATTTGCAGGTCAAAGATTTAGAGTCGCTCACAGATTCCTTTCGGACTAGCCTGACTGCCGCTAATTTGTGAGCATGAATAGTAGTACGAAGGCGTGAGTTGAATAAATTGGGATGAGACTTGCGAAGAGCACCACTGCGATGAAGATCAAAATTTAATTTTCGAGCGGAGTTGGCGCGTAAATTTTACAACCCTAGTGGCGCGTTTGGACCCAGTCAAAAGTAGAACTGCAACATTTGTTCAAGATAGCGTAAGACTTCATCATCAGCATCAAGATGGCCAATGTTAAGCTAGAATTTCAGATAAAGCCTTGAGTTTGTAAGATGAGATGGCTTCAAGGCAAAATTTCGAAAGCAACGCTAGGGAATCAGAATACGAAGCACTGCGATCAAGTCTTGACGATTCGCTTGAGGCAGTGGATAAGCAAATGCCAAGATGAGCACTGCCGTCAGAATGTCCACATCTGCCTTTGGAGACGCCTTATGAGGGGATCCCTGGATGATCATTGTATCAAACGTTTATTCATGAGAAATAAGAATAGCGAGAAATCTCTGAGCACTCAAGTCCGACACAACAAAACATGAGTGCCGTCGGGAGTAACTAGATGATGAGCCCTTTTTAACGAAGAAAATGTCGTTCTTAAGACTTCAACCTTTGCCAATCCATCATTTCTATTTATATTCATGGCCTAAACGGACTTACCTCACTAAACAACTCATTAGCATCTATTTATTTTGGCTATTGTTGCTCAAAATCCTGTCACCTATGGCGAAATAAGCAGCACATTTCTCTGTCTAGGTCCTCTGTTTGATGAAAGGATGAAATCATGAAGCTGCTGGGTTTAGACTCACATCAATTGCTGAAGTGAGCTCCTGAGTCAATCTGACAATCAAATGAAGTTTTTGATTCTTGTGTCAACTTGTCCCACAAACGATGCTCCGCCAGCAACAGTTGGAGCACCATAAAAATGCTTTTTCAATCCTCAAAGCCATCACAATGTGTTCCCTGGTGATCCTCACTTGCCTATTTGTCATAACAACCATATCCTTAGCTTTCAAGGAATCCATATCACAACTGCTCCCTAATCTCAGTCGAAGTGATCTTGTTTGTTTCTCTTGTGGCCTGAAACACTAATTTTACTTGAACGCAGTTTAAAAGAAAATAGATGCTATTATCGCCTTGGATGCAGCTATCAATTTTGGTTTAACTTTTTGTATGCTTTCAGTAATTTTTTGCAATATCTATGTCCAATCCCCTTCAGGAATTGCCAGAATATAACTCCTTTCTCATTAATTAAGGTGCTTGAGAGCACCTTCAATAAAAAGATTGCAATATAATCATCAAAACAATCTTGATATCATTGAAATATGAATATTTCATAGATCTTATACAGAAGGTACTTTCAATATCTAATTTAAATTATTTTTATTGATTTTCCTCAGCCAAAGTGCTTTTCTAGTTTTACCAATATCTGATACATGATCTGAAAGCACTTTCAACTTAAAAACAATTCAAAGAAGATCATCAGTAAAAACTGTATACTTTAATTAATCTCATCATATTCCACTTAAGGAAACCTTCAATATATTGCTTGTTTGTCAAAATATAAGAATTTTGATGTTGATGGAGAATATGACATTATTGATATATTTTGAAAAGAAGATACTATTCCAGAAAGGATACAGTGGAAGCGGAAAAGCTATTCTGAAACCTAGAATGTGTGACAACCAGATTTTGTGAACTCATCAAAATAAGTATGCACTGGAAAAAAACCAGTGCAAAATGATCTCATTCATAAAAAATTGCATTTTCAACCAAAATTTGAATTTGTTTTTTACTTCCAATTTATGAAATACATCTCTGATCAATTATTGCAATCTCAAAAAAGAAATGCTCTTCAAATTCTTCTCATTTCACATTTTTGGAGAGGTGTTTAAAAAAAAGATAAAAATTTCATTAAAATATGTTCAACAGTAAGAATTCCCTAAGCCCATTTAAATGTACAAGAGGTGGAAGAAAGCCTTGAGGTAAATTAAGGAATTTGCACATAATTTTTGAAATCCAAACAAGGTTCTTTTTCTTGTATAGCCTTATTTTTTATCAACTACTGTAGAATAGAAATCATACTCATAATCAAGAGAGCTTAAAAATCAATTATTTACAAATTCTACAATCTTTTCATCAACAATGTGTTTCAGTCAGTTAAATTTCTGAATCATTATTTCAATAAGACTTATGTGTCATGAAGCCTCAATATTGATTTCAGTTATTAAAATATCCATCTAGAATGATCTGGGAAGTTTTTGAAATGATTCATTGATTGAATACCAAAATCAGCTTTTCAGCCTATGACTTAAAACTAGAGCACAAGCATGACACCAAAATCTCATAAAGCAATGGTAGAGCAAAAATATCCACTCCAGGTTAATTAATGGAGACAAAAAGAATCATAGAGGGCATCAAATTGAAGAGGATAGTTACCTCTTTCCAAAGATGCAACTCCAATGACTATAGGATAAGGAATGACATATTGATCCTAGCTCAAAACAAGAACTGACCATAGGCCTTAGTCTTCACCTATCATATACAATTCCAGACAAAAGGTAGTACCCCATCAAATGGATTTTCAAATTGAAGCTCCCAATCAGGGCTATCCAATGGTACTAGCAGAACTGAGCAAGAATTGAAGCTACAGAAGTTATAGCTAAAAGTAAGTCAGATAAGGGTGAAAAAAATATTCACCTCTGATATACCCTCTACAGTTCTATTGTGAGATACCTAAAGTGGGATTTTTGAAAAAATCACAATAAGAGCTTCCTTATGGTCCTCTCATTTCTTCATAAGTCATCTAGATCAAAAGTTATTAAGAAAACAAGCTCAATACAGGATTTATAACAAATCCTTAAATTGATAATGGAATTTGAAATTGGTATACCTTTTCCACATTACATGATAGCTGTACCAAATGAGTAACCATTGTGTAGACCTCCTCAAGTGATAGAAAATGAGCCACTTTTTAGCTCTCCATCTTGAAAAACTGACACAGATATCCAGGTCTCAAGGTTATAATTTCACACTAGCCAGTATTAGAGCTTATTGCAGGACAGCTATCCATATGATTAAATTGCATGCAGTTTATCCTTTAATTTCTCATAAAACTACAAAGAAGAGTCATACTGTGAGCTTGCAAGAATGTAAACCTTTGCCTGCTATACAGACTTCAATTACTTTCTTTAATTTTCATTTTTATTTTCTTTCAATATCTTGTATAAATTTAAAATACTTAAATTCATGTTATTTTAATATTAATTAGATGTTGCTGCTATGACTTATTACTTATTGTGTCATATTATATGTTCCTACTATTTAATTAATTTTGTTGTTAGATTTGCGCCTGTTACCATAAAAAATTTCTCTTTATTCAAATAAAATGATTTTACATTATTTTGATTTCAAATTCGTAAATACAATACTTAAAGGGGATTAATTTTCCTTGAATTAATCCTCAGAGCTCTTACCAAAATATTTTTTTTAAAACTAAAAGTACTTAAATTACATTTCAAAGAATATTAGAATTCTGAAAAACCTACTGCTGAAGACTAAATTCCAAGAGTAATTCATTGTAAACACTTGTAATGAATCTATTAATTCAATTTAATAGTATTCCACTTTTAATTAGTTTATTGAAATCCTAATATTTAGTGTGGAAGCCACAAAAGAGGCCCCAGTCAACACATACAGGAATGTTATGCGCAGTTCCTGACATAGAAAAAGCACCAGAACACACCTTTAAAATTCAGTAGTGAGGTTAGATTTTGTATAGGGTAAAAATAGCAGCTTGTGGTTCTAAATCCACATTTCCACACAATACCAGTCTGTTTATAGTGTATAAAATTACAACACATCCCCAATTAGATTCTTAGAGGAATTTTAATATACCCAAAAGACCACAAATAACCAAATTAAGATTTAATTGTAAATAAATAAATGTATTTTCATTTTTAAAACAAAAATTAGAATATAAATATAAAATTCTTATACAAAACTAAAATTACATTAAAATTTAAAAATCTGAAAATAAAATTTTATGTGGAAAATGAATTAAAAATAAATTTTCACTAAAAATATTAAATTGAAAATCCTTTTGGAAAAAAAGTTAATAAAATTGTTTTAACCTTTTTTCCAAAATATTAACTTATAAAAATTATTTAACCATTGGATTCCTCATAAAACAACAGGTGGGGTCACCTCTGAGTGAAAATTTTGTAACTCAACTCTAAATAAGCTTAAGTTTTGTTATAGTATTTTCTGTATGAAAATATGAAAATTCTAAAAGCCTTAATTTGATTCACACAACATGTGGTGTCAACCATCAATTTTTTGTGTTGAAATTGAGGTGTGGTGTTTAGTTTGAAAGCTATGAGGGATTGAAGTATTTTCAATTGCAATGTCAAACTGCATGCATGTATTACATAAGTTGACTTGGATAGCATGTGTGTAATCAATAATTACAGTTGTGTGCTGCAAATGTTTAATTGAGTTACATATGTAAAAGTCTAGTATAGTACATGAAGAGAAATTAAAGAAAAAAGAAATTTGTAAGATTAATTTTTGGGGCGGAGAGGAATCTTGGCTGCAAGGGTGCTAGAATCCCTCACATTCCTTTCTGAAATAACTCATAAGTCATGCATATATCCAAAATTCATAATTTTTGATTTCAGAAAAGATGAATAACTTTTTATTGAGTAAGTAAATCCATGGATTTGAGGCCAGATTTGGATTCTACACAAACATTCACCTGGGGTAGCTCCATAGGGTGAATAAGTTCAAATTAATTCTTTGAGGTGGTAATATGGAAAATACTTCAATACCACATAAACGATCTGTGAAAAATTGTGTTTTTCTTAATTTCATGCAAAAATAATGGGAATGTGAGAAATCCCATGTTACATATACACTAAGGATAGTGTTATGATTGTTTTGGGCACTTAATATTATGGTATTATTACATGGACGTTTGGTACACCCATAGTGGATATCTCACTTTAAGCTTAATTTTCTATTTTGACATGAAGAATAGGCAAGGGGGACAAAAGATATCAAAGAGAGCCAGGGTACCCAACTTCTGAGGCCTCAGAGGCATGGACAGCTCCAAGGCTTTGATACATGGCTGATCTTGGCCAAATTAGTAAACTAAAAAACTTGGGGAACTTGGTTACCATGTTACAACTACAGTAAATCTTAAGAAAATAGCAAATAACCTGCTATTTTGATGTGCCAAGGAGGTAAAGAGCTACTTAGACTCCTGTAACCATGTCAATTCTTAATTATTTTCCATCGATAAACCCCAAAAGAGTAATTAAAACCCTTTTTGGACTTGTATCCATTGATTTTGTGAACCTTTGAGATATGACCACATACCCAAAAAGGTCACAAGAAATATTTAAAATAATTATACCTTAAAACCACAAAACTTCCATAAATAGTCATAAAACTTGGTTCAACTTAAAAGCCAATGAATAAACATGTGAAATAAATTACACCATTGGATTCCTCATGGTAAAATACACATATACCATTTTTATGGCATATCTGTAAAGTCAATATTTAATGAGTCATAAGTAATAACACCTTATAAAAAACATGACTCCTTAATTATTTAAAATACCAATGAAACAACATGTGAAATGAATTGTACCATTGGATTCCCAATGCAGTTCTACACATAAAACAATTAAGAAGATAATCTCCAAAGCCGATACTTAAGGAGTTAAGCTGAATATATGCACTTTTTTGGTCAACACATATATTCAAGGATTTTAGCTAATATATTTTGAAATATACATGATAGAGTGATAAACCAAAAATAAAGTCACCACGTAATTACTGTAGGAACACATAAATAAGCATTATTTCATAAGTTATAAACAAGGTTAGAACCTTTAATGGATTATTAATTGAAATCAATAAAGCTGTTTGTCACAATGCTGTCTGCCACACCTCAGCAAAGGGAACTCTTGCCAAAAAGGCTATTAAACCAGTTGAAAGACCAATTAATACTTTCAAGTTGTAGATCAAATTCCACCATGTGACAGTACCCCCGGGTTTAGAGCACTGTGTCCCAAAGTGCATGTAACTGATGGTATTACCCATGTGACCCTCATTCAGTTACAGTGGTCACAACAGGAGCCTACAAGGAGCCCCTAAGGGGCGGAACCCTTGTACGCCAATAGAGCGGAAAACCCAGCGATTTCTGGTTGTTTTATTGAGACCACCTCTTGTCTCCAACCAAAAGCGAACCCATGACATTGATAACCGGTTTATTGTCACAATGCTGTCTGCAAGACCTCAGCAAAGGGAACTCTTGCCAAAAAGGCTATTAAACCTGTTGAAAGACCGATTAATACTGGCAAGTTGTAGATCACATTCCCCCATGTGACACTGTTGACCACTATGTTGTGAAAGTGGTCCAAACTTAAAAAAAGTAGACAGTCAGATTCTAATAGTTCATTTGTGAAGAATGACATATTTCTTATTACAATATTCAAGGTATAACCCCTTGAAATCATGGTTTGAAGTTTAAAATATTAGATTTCAACAGAAAAGATGAGTTACAGGAAAAATCATCAAAAATAGAGTCTTGATGATGTAATGAAATTGTGAGCCTTAGAGGTAATTTCATATACCCAAAAGACCACAAATATAAAAAATAACATATTAATATAAATAAAATAAATTTATTTATATTATTAAAATAAAAATCAAAATATAAATATAAAATTATATTAAAAATAAAAAATTAATTATAATTTAAAAATAAAAAATACATTAAATTTTGTAAATATAAAATTACATTTATACTTGAAAAAATTAAGTAAAAATGAAACTTTAACAAAATTGTGAAAAAATAAATAAATTTGGAAAAAAGTTAAATAAAATTTATTATAACTTTTTATCCAATAAATAAACATATAAAATTTATTTCACCATTGGATTCCTCATAAAAAAACAGGTGGGGTCACCTCTGAGTGAAATTCTTGTAACTCAACTCTAAATAAGCTTAAATTAAGTTTTTAGTATTTTCAATACAAAAGTTGAAAATCCTCAAAACCTTAATTTAATTCACACCACATGTGGTGTTAACCATCAATTTTTGTGTTAAAATTGAGGTGTTGTGTTTAGTTTAGAAGTTATGAGGAATTGAAGTATTTTCAATTGAATTCAATTGAAATGTCAAAATGTGCGCGTGTATTACATAAGTGAACTTTGATTTACATATGAGGTGTAAATTATTACTGTATTGTACTGTACAATTGAATTGAATTACATATTTAAATTATAAGTATAATACATGATGAGGAATTAAAGGAAAAATAAATTGGAAAGATTAAATTTGGGGGGGAAAAGGAACTCCTGCTCTAAGGGGGAGCTAGACCCCCAAAATCCTTGCTGACAGGCGTGGGATGTCAAAATTCACGCAAAAGTTCATCACTTTTGGCCTGGAATTGAGTTACAGGGTCTGTGGACTCAATTGATGATGAGGTTTTGATACCAACTGGGGTAGTTTTAGCTGTTGCCAAGAGGGTAAAACTACCCTTAAGATAAAACAATCATAATAAAAACAGTTTTAACTGGTTTCTACGCCTCTGACACACATTCTGACGTGTTTTGAAGGCTCTAGGCCTGGTATTGCTATAGTAATGGCTGATTTAAGGGTCTAAAATGGCTAAAAATGGCTAAAAATGGCTTAAACCAGCCCTTTTTGGTCTAAACCAGGGTTCAATGATGCCATAATTGGCTTTTCTGTTGTCAGACTGTTTTTCACGACTGACAAGAGTAAATTTTACTTTTGGAGTAAGAGAATTGATGGCTATAAAAGAATGTCTTCTTTGCCCCACTTTTCTCTTCATGTTAGAATCTTTTCCTTTTATTAATTAGTTTAAAACTGTTAAACCAATCAATCAAAGATTCCAACCACCACTTTTAAATCATTTTAATCCTTTTAACCACGTGAAAAAATCATTATAATCATTGTTTGTAACTCTTATAATCATTTTTACCCCTGAACCACCCCAAAAGTGAATTAAAGCATCTTCCATCACTGTAAACTTTGTCACTTTGTTTCCAAATTCACTCTGGTCACTTTTGGGCGTGTTTTCTCTTTAATATTCTTTTTAAAGACTTTGTTCTTTAATTAATTGCTTGCAGTTCTTTGCTCAATTAATTCCAATTGAAATTGCTCTTGAAGAAATTTCTTTTGTAGCCTTAAAATATCTCTTGTAGAGTATTTTTTGGATAAATTTTTATTGTTGGTAAAACAATAAATTTTTATAATATTATTGTTTTATACTAATAAAGTTATAAACAATAAAATTGGAGTGTTTTCTCTTAAAAATAATATTTCATACTATTTTTAATTGATTTTTACCTTATACAAATTTTGAGGACAGGAAAAGTACTTGATTTTTAATCAAAGTTTCATATCCACACCTTACATTTGGGGCCCAGCCGTGATATTTTACCTGTGACATATTTTTTTACTCTTTTTAAATGTTTTTTTCTTATATTGAAAAATTTAAAAACATATAAAAAATACTTATAATTCAAAAAATCCATAAAAAATAATTTTTTTCATATTATAAGTGAGGCTTAAATTTTTATTTCTTTTTTTGAAATATCCTTTTTTTTACTTAATTAATTGGCTTTTTTCATTAATTTTAGTGTCTGACAACGTGGTAAGACAAGAAAACATTGAAACAGCCTCAACAGTAACCACCATTATCCCTGCCAGTACTGTCAATTCTGATCATAATAGCACTGTTATTGTGACTCAAAATAACCAGCCTGAACCAATATCTTCTGAATTAATTAACTTGGACATAAGTAATACCCTTCAGAAAGCTAAAAATTTAGCCAATAGTAAGTTTTTTGATGTAAAAATACTATTTTAAGCCTTTTTAACCATAATTATGCCTTCAACCAGATCAGGAGCCAGCTACAACCCCTCAAGCAGCTCCCAAAAAGGTAATAGACGTGATTATGGCAGAGGCCAACCAGGTACAGAAGGAAAAGGGTCAGTTGATGACTTCCAAACAACTAAAATGGGTCATTCTGAAGCTGATAATACCATTTTACCTTCAAAAAGAGCTGACACCGCCACAACAAGCCTCTGTGGACATATACAAAGCCAGACACAGTGCATACAACAATGCACTTCAATTCAAAGAGTACCAGATCCTTGCAGACCTGTGGAAGAATTGCATGAATTCTTACCTGACAGTAAGAAAATTCTTGGGCCATCCCAACACTTGCAAATTGCTCAATGGATGGCATCCATTGATGGAGAAGAAAAACATGATGCTTTTGACACTAGAATGGAGGAAAAACAAACCTACACCACCCAAACCAGTGCCAAAAACAGCCCCAGTGGCCAGCAGCAGCAATTCCAACGTGAAAAAGCAGCCACAAACTCCAAACAAGGGCAAAGGGAAGGCACCAGCCCCAAAACCTTACAGCCAGGGCTACAGAATCCCAAAGATTCAGCAGGATGCCATGGAAAATGTATTTCAGATGGCCAGAACCATGATGGAATTACAGAAGAAGGAGGAAGCCAGATTAAGGTTCCAGAAATGATTTCTGACATATTTGATTCCATCCCAGAGTTGTATAATGCTATAAATGACGTGAAAAAACATCTTTCTGATAAAAATGACACCATTTGTAACAACATTAAAACAAACAACCTGAGTCTGTGCCAAATTAATGAAACACTTATGTGTTTTGAAAAAGTTTTAAGAACAATTAAAAATTCTAATAATGACAATTCTTCTAACATTAAAATAAATGAACAATCTGCCATTATTAAAGAATTAACAGATAAATATTCTAAATTCAATATTGATGACATGATTGAAAAAAGAATTAAACAAGCCATAAGTATTATCAAAACAGATAACAAGAAAGTCCTTGATGACATTTCAAATTCATTTACTGAAGTAAAGACATATACCATTGCCTTGAAAAAGTGTTTTGATGCTTCACAAGAAGAAGTATCAAAATTATCAATGAAATTGAATCAAGTCGCTGCTGATAATACAAGACAGACAGAGTTATGGCAAGAACTGACACATAAGGAAGACATGTATAAAATTGAAGTAATAAATTTAATACAAAGCTTCCAACATGAATACAGAAATTCCCAAAGGTGTAGCAACAGTAAAATGAATGACATTGAACAAATACTGAACACCTTACCAAGAATGTCTACACCTCTAAATCAAAATGAGGGCACAAGAATTCCAAATCCACAAGTATTGGATCCTGATAATTCACAATTAAAAAATGAATTATCCACTTCTTTTCATAACTTGGAACCATCAATGGGCCAAGCACTCTTGAAAGAAGTTCCAAAACTTAAAGAATGGCCTCACTTCAGTGGTGAAGGAGAGTATGACCATATGGAATTCATTAGAGGTATTGACATGATCAAAGAGGATTTTGAATTACCAGACAGATTGGTAACAGCCAGGTTTAACACCTTGTTTACCAGATCAGCTCACAGATGGTACATCAAAATAAGACAAGCACATGGACACCAGAGTTGGACTTGGTGGAAAACCCAAATCATCAACAAATGGGCAAATGATGCTTGGAGGTTTAAAGTTGAAACAGCCTTTGAATCTGCCAAATTTAATGCTGATAAAGACAGAGCTTTACCATGGTTTTGCCAACAAAAGGACAGATTAACAGCATTATATCCTGACATGTCAGAGTTTATGATCCATAGAAAAATTCTGAGACAATGTGGAGGTGACTTAGAGCATGCTGTCAAAAGCAGGACTACTGAACAATCTTCAGCAGAAGATATTATCAATATACTAGAAGAAGTAACCACCAGAACCAAAATTGGTTCTAGTAGGGTGAATCTCAAAACAAGGTTTAATACACCTTGGAAAGATTCTGTGGACAAAAGCCCCAAAGAAATTTCTAGTAATATTAAATATAAATCTGCAGATACAGTCAGAAAATGCCATATTTGCCAAAGCACCACCCATTTAGCCAATACATGTCCAAAAAGGGGGAAAATCAATGAAATTGACATTGAAAAGGGACCAGATGTTGAAAAAGAAGACATAATTGAAGACAATTCAGATTATAAGTCATCCATATTTTCTGAATCTTCAAAAGATATAGAAAATATCAATTCCACTTTTGACATCATGGAATCTTATTCCCACTTACCACAATTGAGCAATGGTCAAGTTGATTTATCAAAAGTTCAAGATGCACAACTTATGAAGACAAAACCAAACAGAGGAAAAGGTTATACAGCTGGTAACTCCTGTATAACAGAAGTGGTAATTGACAATAAGCCCACCAAACTTTTGCTTGACCCAGGAGCCTTCTGCTCTTGTGTTGGAAAATCCTTTCTTAAGACTTGTGTGCCAAATTTTGAAGACCAATTGTTACCAATTGATGGTATAAAATTCAACAGTGCAAGTAATCCAATGAAAGCATTGGGAATCTTTGAGACCAATGTCATATTCCCACACATAAATGGGAATTTAAGGATCACAGTTGAATTTGTTGTTATGGAAAATTGCTCTAGTACCCATTTTATATTGGGAAATGACTATTTGATCATGTATGGGATAGATTTACATAATAACAAAGACAGATACTTTACAATTGGGGACAATAAGCGCCAGAAATTTGCCTTTTTACCATTTAAAAGACAAATTACAGTAAACAAAGTATCACCAGTCAACTTAGAGTTAGAAAAATTCAAGTCTGAACAGTTAAATGAGGCTGAGATAAGCCTTCATCTGACTGATAAACAAGAAAATGAACTTTCTTCCCTTTTGTATGACCACAAAGGAGCATTTGCTACAGACAAAGAACCTCTGGGAGCAATTATTGGTCATGAAGTTGACATCATTCTTAACATTGAGAGACCTTATCCACCACTCTTGAGAAGACCTGCTTATCCAGCAAGTCCAAAATCAAGAGAAGCTCTAGAAATTCATATCAAAGAACTTCTAGACCTTGGTGTAATAAGAAAAGTAGGCCACAATGAGGAAGTAGAAATAACTACACCAGTCATAGTGGCGTGGCATAATGGAAAATCCAGAATGGTTGGGGACTTTAGAGCTCTGAACACTTACACTGTTCCAGACAGATACCCAATACCAAAAATCCAAATTGCCCTTACTCAAATATCTCAAGCAGTGTATATAACCACTATGGATACCCTTAAAGGATTCCATCAAAATGTGGTAACACCAAGAGCAAGAAAATACTTGAGAATTATTGTTCATTGTGGAGTGTATGAATACTTAAGGATGCCCTTTGGTATCAAAAATGCACCTTCACACTTCCAAAGAATGATGAATGAAATCTTCCCTGAAGAACTCTCAGAGGGATGGTTAATCATTTACATTGATGACATTATTATCTGTTCAAAGACTTGGGAGGAGCACATGTACAGATTATCAAGAGTTTTGACAAAAATCCAATCAGTAAACATTAAAATCTCCTTGAAGAAATGTCATTTTGGATTTAAAGAACTTAAGGCACTAGGACATGTTGTATCTGGTTTGTCCCTTGGAATTGATAAAAATAAAGTTGCAGCAGTATTGTTAAAACCCATGCCTCAGAATAAGAAGGAAATTCAGTCATTCTTGGGTTTTGCAGGATATTACAGGCAACACATTAAAGACTTTGCATCCATAGCAAGACCACTTTATAAGTTGTGTGACAAAGACACAGTATTTGAGATGACTGTTGACAGAGTCAAAGCTTTTGAATCTCTAAGAGAAGCATTGACCACTGCTCCACTCTTACTGATGCCAGACTTTAAATTACCTTTCAAACTGTATATTGATGCATCAGGGGATGGACTAGGTGCTGCACTTCACCAAGTTCAGATCATAAATGACAAACCTGTAGAAGGACCAATATGTTTCATATCCAGGCAAATCAAACCAACTGAAGCCAGATATGGAGCAAGTCAAATGGAATGTCTATGCCTTGTCTGGGCCTTGGAGAAATTGAACTATTTCTTAGAGGGATGTGTTTTTGAAGTAATAACAGATTGTACAGCTGTGAAATCACTTTTGAACATGAAAACACCTAACAGACACATGCCCAGATGGCAGATAGCCATACAAGAATACAGAGGCAATATGACTATTGTTCATAAGGATGGGAATATTCATAAAAATGCAGATGGACTAAGCAGATGGCCATTACCAAATAACATTGATAATCCTGCTTATGTTCCAGAAGAAGCTTCACCACAAATTCCAATAGAAGGAATAAGTGTTACAGACTTGAACACCACCTTCTTTGAAGAAGTCAGAAATAGTTACACTCAAGATAAGAATTGTAGCATCTTATGCCAATTACTTAACAAATACTGTAAAGACAACTCTCTAATACATGCCTTGGATGAAGTATGGAGAAAATCTTATAATGAAGGAAGATTTCACCTACTGGATGGTATAATTTACCACAGAACCAAGCACACATGTGTCATGACAGTTGTAGACAGGTCATTAATCAATCTTGTACTGAAAGAATGCCATGATAGTCCCTTTTCAGGACATCTTTCTGAAGACAGAACAAGAGAGAAAGTGAAGACCTGCATATGGTGGCCAATGTGGCAAAAAGATGTTGCAGAGTATTGCAAAACCTGTGACAGATGCCAAAAGGCAAATAAATCCACTGGCAAAAGACTTGGAAATATGATGAAAATCCAAGAACCAAACAGACCTTGGGAAATTGTCCATATGGATTGGGTAACTGGCCTACCACCAGGAGGTGACAGGAGCTATAATGCTTGCCTAGTAATTGTGGACAGATTCAGTAAAACTCCAATCTTTTTACCATGTCACAAAGATGATACAGCCATGGATACAGCTCTTCTGATATGGAATAGAGTAGTGTCATGGACTGGGATATTTACAAATATCATCAGTGATAGAGATCCCAAATTCACTTCAGCACTATGGACAAATCTTCACCAATTATTTGGCACTAAACTGTCTTTCTCTACAGCCTACCACCCACAAACTGATGGCCTGGCTGAAAGAATGATCCAAACCTTAGAGGACATGGTGAGAAGATTTTGTGCATATGGCCTTGAATTCAAAGATTGTGATGGATTTACCCATGATTGGTGTACTCTGTTACCAGCACTGGAATTAGCATATAAAACATCAATCCATGCTAGTACCAATCAGACTCCTGCCGTTCTAGAAAAAGGATGGAACCCCAAGTTACCCCAAGACTCCTTGAGGAAAGACTTAATTGAAATACATCCCACAGCTGCTAGCTTCAAAGGAATGCTAGACAAAGCTAGAAAGCATGCAGTAAGGTGCATGGAGGACTCTTTTGCATATGCTAAAGACAAATGGGATAAATCTCATGCAACTCCAGATTTCAAAGTGGGGGACCTAGTTCTTGTATCCACCACTAACTTCAATAACATCAAAGGATGTAAAAAGCTGAAAGACTCCTTTGCAGGACCTTTTGTGATTAAGGCCCTCCATGGAGAAAATGCTGTTGAAGTAGAGTTATCTGAAGAACTTAGCAATAAGAACCCTACATTTCCAGTGAGCTTGATAAAACCATAAAAATCTAGTGATGCTGAGAAATTTCCCTTGAGGAATAAGGTTCCCCAAGTTATACCTCCTATTGAGACATCTGGTACTAAGAAAATAACCAAAGTTCTTAAAGAAAGGAAATTAAGAACCAAGAAAGTAAGGGAATACCTTGTTAGGTACAGTGACCCAACTTGTGAAGATGAATGGTTAGAAGAAAAAGATATACCAGAAGCTACCAAACTCCTGAGGAGATTCAGACACACTAGAAACACCAATATTACAAAGTAATATTATTTTTAGGGGGAGGGAATGTGAGCCTTAGAGGTAATTTCATATACCCAAAAGACCACAAATATAAAAAATAACATATTAATATAAATAAAATAAATTTATTTATATTATTAAAATGAAAATCAAAATATAAATATAAAATTATATTAAAAATAAAAAATTAATTATAATTTAAAAATAAAAAATACATTAAATTTTGTAAATATAAAATTACATTTATACTTGAAAAAATTAAGTAAAAATGAAACTTTAACAAAATTGTGAAAAAATAAATAAATTTGGAAAAAAGTTAAATAAAATTTATTATAACTTTTTATCCAATAAATAAACATATAAAATTTATTTCACCATTGGATTCCTCATAAAAAAACAGGTGGGGTCACCTCTGAGTGAAATTCTTGTAACTCAACTCTAAATAAGCTTAAATTAAGTTTTTAGTATTTTCAATACAAAAGTTGAAAATCTCAAAACCTTGATTTAATTCACACCACATGTGGTGTTAACCATCAATTTTTGTGTTAAAATTGAGGTGTTGTGTTTAGTTTAGAAGTTATGAGGAATTGAAGTATTTTCAATTGAATTCAATTGAAATGTCAAAATGTGCGCGTGTATTACATAAGTGAACTTTGATTTACATATGAGGTGTCAATTATTACTGTATTGTACTGTACAATTGAATTGAATTACATATGTAAATTATAAGTATAATACATGATGAGGAATTAAAGGAAAAATAAATTGGAAAGATTAAATTTGGGGGGGAAAAGGAACTCCAGCTCTAAGGGGGAGCTAGACCCCCAAATTCCTTGCTGACAGGCGTGGGATGTCAAAATTCACGCAAAAGTTCATCACTTTTGGCCTGGAATTGAGTTACAGGGTCTGTGGACTCAATTGATGATGAGGTTTTGATACCAACTGGGGTAGTTTTAGCTGTTGCCAAGAGAGTAAAACTACCCTTAAGATAAAACAATCATAATAAAAACAGTTTTAACTGGTTTCTACGCCTCTGACACACATTCTGACGTGTTTTGAAGGCTCTAGGCCTGGTATTGCTATAGTAATGGCTGATTTAAGGGTCTAAAATGGCTAAAAATGGCTAAAAATGGCTTAAACCAGCCCTTTTTGGTCTAAACCAGGGTTCAATAATGCCATAATTGGCTTTTCTGTTGTCAGACTGTTTTTCACGACTGACAAGAGTAAATTTTACTTTTGGAGTAAGAGAATTGATGGCTATAAAAGAATGTCTTCTTTGCCCCACTTTTCTCTTCATGTTAGAATCTTTTCCTTTTATTAATTAGTTTAAAACTGTTAAACCAATCAATCAAAGATTCCAACCACCACTTTTAAATCATTTTAATCCTTTTAACCACGTGAAAAAATCATTATAATCATTGTTTGTAACTCTTATAATCATTTTTACCCCTGAACCACCCCAAAAGTGAATTAAAGCATCTTTCATCACTGTAAACTTTGTCACTTTGTTTCCAAATTCACTCTGGTCACTTTTGGGCGTGTTTTCTCTTTAATATTCTTTTTAAAGACTTTGTTCTTTAATTAATTGCTTGCAGTTCTTTGCTCAATTAATTCCAATTGAAATTGCTCTTGAAGAAATTTCTTTTGTAGCCTTAAAATATCTCTTGTAGAGTATTTTTTGGATAAATTTTTATTGTTGGTAAAACAATAAATTTTTATAATATTATTGTTTTATACTAATAAAGTTATAAACAATAAAATTGGCGTGTTTCCTCTTAAAAATAATATTTCATACTATTTTTAATTGATTTTTACCTTATACAAATTTTGAGGACAGGAAAAGTACTTGATTTTTAATCAAAGTTTCATATCCACACCTTACAGAAATCCTCGTGGCAGTGTAATACAGACATGTCTACCTATCAGAATCCACTCTCAGAGTAGCTGTATCGTGTATAACTGAAAAGCTATCAATGATCAAAGCTTGAACTTAAATATGATCATTTAAGATCACCACTGTAATCTTATTTTAAGTTTAAAAGTCATATAAGTGATAAAACTGGTGAATACTATTATAATATGATCAATACTAATAAAATCCATGAAGGTTAGGCTTATCCCAAGCCTATGATGTCATCAAACTTAGAGTTATAGTGATAACTCTAAATAATGGCGTAATTATGAGGGAAGATGGTTTGATCATGATGTTATCATCACCAAAACCTAAAATATTGATCAATCCTACTAGAAAGCGTCATTACACGTCTTTTAGAAGCCTTCTGGACTCCAGGAGGGAGGTATTTACTATAAATAGAGCTCTTTTTACTCTGTTTTCCCCTTTAATGCTTACAAAACACTAAAGTATTTAAATCAAAAGGTAATTTCTTTATTCTTTATATATAAAACTTTTATATTATTAAAGACCAAAGATAATCTTATTTTAATCATCATCTTTGACATGATTATTACATTTATTTAACTGTTTTGTTTAAAATTCCCTTAAAAACCCCAATTCCACGTAAAATTGTAAATATTTGTAATTTCTCTTAAAATGTATTGTAAATAAAATTTAAGAATGTTGTACTTACATTTTTTGGCATAAAATTATTCAAAATTATTATATTAAGTATTAAAAGTAGGTTATTTCTTCTTATTATAATAATTTTCTCTCTATTATTACTTTAAATAATTCTATAATTAATATAAATAGCATTTATATTCATTCATAACTTTAATATTAGTAATATTATTATTATTAATTGTTTTTTATTAATTAAAAACAAGTTTTTACGCCTGTATTATTTGTTGGTAAAAATAATAAAGTTCTTTTAAATATATTAGTTATCCTATATTAATATATTTATTTATTATATTATTATATTTATTCAATAATATAATTATTTTTACCCCATAATTATAATTATTTTTATATTATTTAGTTTACTTATAAGGACATTCATAGTACAATAAGTAAAATATTAGTAATTTTTACTTATTGTTTCATAGTCAAACCTTACAGATTTACCTCATAGCAACCAGTAAAACACTGATATTTGCAATTCTACGTAGAAATGAGGTAAGAACATCAAAAATTCATTCAACATAAAATTATTAATGAATATCTCTGAAACTTTCAGGACCAATGAGGAACTGTATTATCTATGTTACATCCAAAAAGAATTATAGTTTCACTAGTAAAATGAAAAGTCTTACCTACAGTCCATTTCTGACTATTCTACGTGAAACACTGAATCTTCAAAACACACAGTAATTACAACCTGTGATGAAATTGCCAATAACATTGACAACTTTGAGAAATCAATAATTATTTTGGAATAAAATCAGATTTACAGATGTTACTCATTTTATTCTTAACCATATTGGGGTTGGTAATCATGTAAAAGCATTAATTAAGTAATTATGATAATCTTACATGACAACAGATGATGAAATAAATAATCCAAAAGGGTTTATTGTTTTCTCACTCAATTTTTTTTAAGTTTGCTCCATGGCACGCCTCTGTGAGCTGTTGGGGACTTAAAAGAGGCCTCCTCTTGCTGTTTTTTCCACATCATCATCTTATTATCCATTTAAATCATTGTTACCAACAAGTAAGTATTAGTTAAAGCTATTCTTAAGTGTTTGAATTCTTTCAAAATCAATCTGAAAGACCTGAAATCATAGAATCCAACTGTATATTGTTGTAATAATGTTATAAATACATTTTGATCCATTAAATCCACAATTCTACGTCAAATCTCTCTATCTTATCTTTCAATAAGCTCTTTGGAATATTAGTGAGTGATTTATCTTTAATTCTTAAATATTTTCTCTAAAAAATTAGTTTTCTTCAAGAATTATGTTTATGATTATTCTTGTAAAACATAATTATATATTGAAATAATTTTATTATTTTAATAAAAGAAGTTTTATTATTAAAATCTTCTTGTAATTGATTCTTTTAGACAATTACTCCTCACTGTTAAAATCACTAGTGGTTTTTGAAACGTGAAAGAAATAATTCTTTAATTCTTTAATTGTGTTTATAATAATATTTTATTATTATATTTCATAAGAAAAGACATAGTACTGTTTATTAATAGTAATATTATCATCAGTTTCATAGTCACATCTTACACACACCCTGTGACTCAATTGATGATGAGGTTTTGATATCAACAAGGGAAGTCTTAACTGTTTCCAAGTGGGTAATACTACCCTTAAGTAAAAAAACCTTGATAAAAACAGTTTTGACTGTTTTTGGGGTCTCTTAAACACATTCTGACATGTCTTAAAGGCCTCAAACCAGGTATTAGTATAGCAATGTCTGTGAGATTTGAGGTATATTTTACATACCCAAATAGGCCACAAATCTCTTTAAAATTTTTTTTTGAGCTATGCATAAATACTTCAATACCACATCATTAATACCACATAAAGGAATTGTGAAAAGTTTTGTTTTTCTCAATTGCATGCCAAAAAAAGGGAATGTCAGAGATTCCATGTTACATATACACTATGAATAGTGTTATGCATGGTTGTGGCACTTAATATTATGGTATTCTTACATAAAAATTTGGTACACCCATAGTGGCTATCAGTTTTTAAGCCTGAATTTCTCTTTTTGACATGAAAATAGTCAAGGGAGACAAAATACATCAAAGAAAGCCAGGGTACCCAACTTCTGAGGCCTCTGAGGCGTGGACAGCTCTGAAGCTTGGATCCATGGCTGTTCTTGGCCTAATTAGTATACCAAAACGTATTGTGAACTTCGTTACCAAGTTAAAATCTCATTAAATCATAAGAAAATAGCGAATAAGCTGCTATTTTGACATGCCAAGGAAGTAAAGAGCAACTTAGACTCTTGTAAACATGTCAATTCTTAATGATTTTCCCTGGACAGACCCCAAAAGAGTAATCAAAGCCCTTTTTGGACTAGGATCCATTGATTTACCTCATAGAAACCAGCAATATAGTATTATTTGCAATTCTTCATAGAAATGAGGTGAAAACTTCAAAAATTCATTAAAAATAGAATTATTAATGGATCTTTCTGAAGCCTTCAGGACCAATCAAGAATAGTATAATTCACATAAAAATCAAAAAGAATCATACTTTAATAAGTAAAATTAAACGTTTTACTTACAGTCCATCTTTGATGATTCCACATGAAACACTGAATCCTCAAAAATTTCACAGAAAATACACTCTGTGATGAAATTGCCAATAACATCAATAACTTTGAGAAATTAATGTTTATTTTTGAATGAAGATTTACAGTTGTTACTCCTTTTATTCTTAGCCATATTTGGGTTGGTAGTCACATAAAAGCATCAATTAAGTAATTATGATAATCTTACATGACAACAGATGATGCAATCATTAATACAGAAAGGATTACTGTTTTCTCACGCACTGGTTTTTCCGTTTGCTCCCTGGAATGCCTCTGTGAGCTTTCATAGACTCAAAAGAAGCCTCCTGTTGCTGTTTTTTCCAAATCATCACATTATTCAATTATACAATTATTACCAAAAAGTAAGTATTATTTAATCTTTTCGTAAGTGTTTAATTCTTTCAGAACAATCAGAAAGATTTGAAATCATAGAAGTGCACTATATATTGTTGTAATCTTGTTATAACTCAATTTTGATCCATTAAATCCACAATTATCTGTCAAATTTCTCTACTATTATCTTTTAATAAGTTCTTTGGAGTATTACTGAGTGTTTTGTCTTAATTCTTAAAGTTTTTTTTCTTTAGTAATTGTTTTCTGAAAGAATTATATTTATAATTATTCTTGAAAAAGATAATTATATATTAAAATAATTTCATCATTTTAATAAAGAAGTTTTGTTATTAAATACTTCTTGTAATTGATTCTAGTAGACAATTACTGCTTAATGTTATAATAACTAGTAGTGTATAACAAGTAAAAGAATTAATTAATTAATTATTTATTTAATTGTGGTTATAATTCTTTTTATTATTATATTTCATAAGGAAAGTCATAGTAATGTTGATTATTAGTAATATTATAAACAGTTTCATAGACACATCTTTCAATGGCTGATTGAATGGACCAAAATGGCTGAAATAAGCAAAAAAAGCTAAACCCATCCCTCTCTTAGTCTCTTCCAGAGTTCAATGATGCCATAGTTGGCTGTTCTGGTTTCAGAGTGTTTCTCACAACTAATTAAAGTAACTTTCATTTCAGCAATAAACAAATTGGTGGGTATAAAATAATATCTTCTTTGCCTGCCTTTTCTCTTCATGTTAGAATATTTTCCATTTACAATTAGCTTAAACACTATTGAACCAATCAATAAAAGATTTGAACCACCTTTATTTATCATTTTTGTGAGCCTCAGAGGTCTTTTCAGATACCCAATAGACCAAAAATAATACAAAAATATACAATTATAAATAAAATAAATTCATAAATATTATCAAAACCAAAATTAAAATATTAGTATAGATTTATACACAAGAAGGAAAATTTAATTATAATTTGAACATAAAATTACATTCAATTTTGAATTTGTGAAAACACATATTTACTTGAAAAAATTAAGTAAAAATAAATTTTTAACAAAAATAGCAAAATTAAAATATTTTTGGAAAATGTTAAATTAAAATTACCATAAATCTTTATCATAAGAAGAAATGTAGTGTCCTTAGAATTATCATTAAAGATATAATTAGAATATAATTATTGTAGTACTTATTGACAGTCAAAGATATTAGAGTATTGCAACCCAGGTCCTCAACAGACTCATCACCACTGTTACTATGTAGCAGTAGGACCTGAATATTTAAATCTATTTGTTTTTTGACGTGTCACAGTCATAATACTAGCTTGTAACTACATTTTATAGCTACTATATAGACTCACCCTGACAGCCTTAATAAAAAAAGGTCCTTAAAAGGAGTATTCAAGTTTCTTACATCCTTTGATGTCATTGAAGTTAGTGGGTGATACAAGTACTAAGTCTTCCACTTCAAAGTCTGGGGTTGCATGTGATTTGTCCCACTTGTCTTTGAAATATGCAGATGAGTCCTCCATGCACCTTGCTTCATGCTTTCTAGCATTGTCTAGAATTCCTTTAAAGCTAGCAGCTGTGGGATCTAGCTTGACCAAATCTTTCCTTAAGGAATATTGGGGAAATCTGGGATTCAATCCTTTTTATAGGACTGCAGGATTCTTATTGGTATTGGAATAAATGGATGTCTCATATGCTAATTCTAGTGCAGGTAAGATTTTCTGACCATGTCTGTCACAGGGCCTGGCACTCAGTAAAATGGGACTCACTTATGGAGGGCTCAAGGATATAAGAGATGAATACACTTAAGAGTGTAAGATGATGAATTACTAATAAAAGAAACATAAGAAAAGCAGCAACAAAAGAATAAGAGTAAGAAATAGAAGAGCCAAACACAAACAAGTCCAAGTGCACTGTTTCAACCTGTCAGAATGGAAAGAGAAGGGTTAATAAGGATATGGCCACCCAACTCATACTATACAGGCAAAGAAAGAAAAGGCAAAGACTAACTTAAAATTCAAGAATTATGATACCCAAAATAAGGATAACAATAATTATAAAATAATAAATAAACTAAATTAATTAACTGGGGAAAAGTCCCCAGGGGCGAGAAAGAGGGGCTGGTATATGTGAGAATCACCAGCCCAGATCCAGAGAGAGAATTCCCATGAGAGGATTTGATGATTGAATTGAGTCTGGCCAATACAGGTCCGGTACAGCTGTACAGGGACTTTACAAGAGGAGTGGTGTTATTGAGTGATCATACAGATTGGAAATGGTGTATCCAATCTGTATTGAGTAATTCCAACCTGTACAAGTATTGACAGGCTGTATTGATGAACCAGACTGTATGCATGTTTCAGAAAGCAACATTGCTGAAACTGGATGTTGATGAACACAGTGGATTTGCTGGTTTAAGGTTTTTTAGTGGGTGTATCAGTGAATACCCTTACCCCTGATGAGTGGTTGTTACAGTATCCCCCTCTTGAAACTGGTGGGCTCCTGAACACCATAATACCCTGCCACTGTTGAGTGGGATCACAATATCCCCTCATTTTTTTTCAAAAATTTCCTTTTTAATCACCTTTCCCTCTTTACCATTATCCTGAAAATCCCCTTTCTTATCTTCCCTGATAAATTGATTTGAATTCCCCTTTCTTTAACTTGAGTAAGCTCTTTCCACTTTGAAATATGTTTTCTTCTTCTTTTGATTCAGTTAGTCCTTCCTTTTGGAGCATGGCCTTGGGTTGTGTCCTCAATTGAATGGCCGCTGAGCTCTTCTGCTCAAAAAATGATGCAAAATGAATATTAAATGTATACTCATATGACAAGGGCCAACCTGATGTTGGGCCCTTCCTTGCCTTGACTGAAAGTGTCCTAGAAAAGAATCTTCAAGGGGTCTTGTCCCCATTTATCTTGGAAATACCTCCCCTGGTGTTACCATAGCTATTTTGGGCCTTGGCCCTTGCTATGGTGATTCTTTGATAAAATTGATTTTATGGCCATTGAGGCCTTTTTTGGGTCTTGGGGTGAAAATGGTGAAAATTTGATATATGGCTATTTTTTGCCATTTTGCAGTGCTGGTATCCTAAGGTCTGTGGGCCGTACGCCGCGGCCTGCAGTCCGTGGGACATATGCGGCGTGTCGTGGTCCGTGGGGACTATTGGAGGCCCCCTGGGCCCAATTTTGCTGGGGACCCAGGGGTGCCATGGAACCATAAATTGGCCCCTGGCCCAATTTCCACCTACATTACCTGGACCATCAAGATCCTGGCCTCCCCAAAGTTGCAGGGGAGGTCCTGGGTGATGAATTCAGCCCAAAATGGGTCTTGAATGTTCACCTTTGAGGCTTTGAGGGGGTGCCATCATTGAGGTATGGCCCCATTTCCTTGAGGTCATGGTTTTTTACTTGAAGTGGACCGATTCTGACGTATTAAATCTTTGGCTTGCACATTTCTTAGTTATGAGTTCTAAACTGACTGAACTCACTGAATCTTCTCCTTCTTCCATGCCACCTTCTGTTCTGTGTGGTTCTGGCGTCCTCAGTTGATTGGCTTCACCCTGCACGGCTTCTTTGGGATGTTTTGATCCCTCCCAAACTTATGACGGTTACAAGGCAGTTGAAGTTCTTGATCCTGCTTTTACTGAATGTTTGGCCAAGGGTTAGGATTGTTTTCAACATTACAATCCACGATCTTCATAGTGTCACTATTATTTCATTGGAAAGAAGCCATGTCGTCCTACCAGGTTGCAAGCTTCAAATGTCAGGAGGTATTTATGGAGTAGAAAGGATAGGCCTTTTGGAAAAGAGTTTCCAGTTTCTGAAGCACCTACTCCTGATGGAGCTTCAGGGTTTTCTAATTGTGAGTAATTTGAGTATTTTGATTGAATTTGGTACAGATATTCTTGATTTAGTGACTGGTTCTAGGCAGAGGGATGTGGCAAGGTGGACTAATGTTGGAGGACCCATTCCAGTTGGTGGTAGGCCAATATACTCCAGCTCAGAAGTCCAAATCTCCAGAATCAACACTGATGGTGTAGTGAAGAGAATGAGGAGAGTTGCAGTGTGGCATTCCATACCTTAATGTCCCAGTTTCAAGTGGAATTTCATTTATAGGACTATAGTTTGAAGACTGAAGGAAGAAAAATAAATAATTAATCAATTACAATAGAGGAATTCAGCAATAAAATGGATTTAACTTCATCAATATGTATAATTCCATAAGCAAATATTGGAAGAATGGTCCATTTGATTACAAGAATAACAGTAAAATAAGCAAAAGAAAAAGACAGCCTAGCAAGAATGTTAAATTTACCAGTGAGAGGGGTAGTGTAACACTCAAGTTACCCAGTCTCTGCTCAACCTTTGGATTACTCAGCAATGTAGTTTTTAAACTGAGGCCACTTCAATAAGGAATAAATTAAAACTGTATCAATCAACAGTCACAAGACAGAAAGAAAAATAAATCAATCAATTTATGCAAGGAAAATCCATCAAAAACCTTAAATTACCCAGCAAATCTGTGGAAATACAAGCACAGCCACCTGATAAGCCAGTAAATTTAAATTAAAAACAGAATTAACTTAGATAAAGAAAGGAAAAACTCATACAGGACAAATAGAATCCCCACAATACACAGAATTCTCCACCTAAAGTTCAAACAGTGCAACAAACCAAACATATGGTGCAATATCTTGATCAAATGACACCATCTCCAAATTACCCACCAGCTCAATTCCCTCAAGGCTGTGCATAATAATATTAAAGTTTAATTAAAATATAAATGAAGCTTCAGAAATGGTGCAATATACCAAACATATGGTGCAATATCTTGATCAAATGACACCATCTCAAAATTCCTCACCAGCAAAAACAGCTCAGATTACATAATCATACATATTAATGGTGCAACCAACCAAACAAATGATATCTCACCACAATAAAAAATTATCCCAGCCAAAAGAAGTATAGAGGGCCTCTCTCCCTCATTTCTTCCTCTTTTCTCCATGAATGAATGGATGCATGAATGAATCCAATTAGTTATATACCAAGAAGGAGAATAACTATTCATCCCTTACTAGTAGGATAACCTAGTTATTTTATTAAAGTATTATAGACTTATAAGTTTAATTCATAGTGATTTCTAATTAATAGTAGTTAACAGAAGGTCTACTTAATATTATTAATCCACCCTATGTTTAAATTATTAGTCTTATAGCTATAATATTATCAATAATACTCATAATATTGAGTTTATGCCCATAACCTTTACATTATAAAGGAAAAATAGTCTTATTATATATTCATATTAAAAAAACCAACCTTACAACTACATATTATTATATATAAAAAATCCTACCCTTATATTATATTATATCTTTTATATATTTAACAAAAATCCCCTCTATATTGAACAATATCTTACCAATAAATTATTAAAGCTCTTATTATTATATTATATTAACAATTACCCTCTCAAACCATTAAGTATTATAACATATATAACATCAAATTGAACTTACCCCTTAAAATATATATTATTACTATTATATTAAATCAACCTCTTATAATATTAAGGTCTTACCCTTAAAATCATCTTATATTATTATTTTAAAACTATATTTTATACTGTTTTATCTTATAAGTCATTATCTGATTATTGAATAGGTCTGATAGAGACTGCTAAAAAGTCTTCTCTAGTTGTAAAGCCACAATCTTAAATATTGATTTGTGAGCTCTGTAGGGAGATTGTTTAGTATATTCAGAGGGGAAGCTAAAACACCATTGGCACCCTTGGTTACAGGATTATTTCAGCAATTCAAAACTCTTTACCTGTGATTTCCCCCTCAAGGACTGCCTTATCCAATCCCACACTAAAAGGAGTTCCACAGGGGATTCCCCACCTGATCCAGATGCTGAAGGTAGTGATGAGTTGGATGGTGAAGAAGTTGAAGTTGTTCCTCATTTGGTTGGCCATCAATTCAGAACTTCCTCTTCTCAGCCTCTTGTCAACAGATTCCATAGTCACATAATTATCAGTACTCCCAGAACTTTCCAACCTACTCTTGCTGCCATTCCTACTTCCCTTCCTCCTGCTTCACCAAGTCCTTCCCATGCCAGGCCTGCCTTGAATCAAGAAGTAAGACAATCACCCATCCAGCAACCTAGGAGCTCACCCATAACCACCTCTCAACATCTCCAACCTATGGCCAGCTCCCACAAAAGAAGAGATGGATTTTCTCCTTTACTGTTTCCTGCCGCTCAAGTATTTCAAAGAAGAGATTGTTGGCGTATCTGAGCTACAAGAGAAGATCCAAACGCGGCAAGTGAAAACCAGGATGCTGTGGCCAGGTTGTTCAGGAGAGTTGATAGAAATAGTAGGGAGGTTATTATGTATGCAAATGATAGAACTATTCCAGGTACTGCTTCTGAAGAGGTGGCTGCAAAATTTGCCTGGTATGAAGATGAGTTGATAAATGACTTTCAGAGAAACCTTTATGATTTGGTTAGAGATAACTAGTTTCTTTGTTATTTTTTGTGTTTGGTTTAACTTCTATCCCAACTCTTATAACTACTAAAAAATGAAAAAATAAATGGAACCTCCCAATACATGACTTGGGAGGGGATGCGCTGCCTTAAAGAAATAAAAGAAAACTAAATTATACAAGTAAGGAAAAAGAAAGAAAAAGAGAGAAAAAGAGAGTAGAGAAAAGAAACAGATAAATTCCTGAGGTTTGTCCTTCTTGTGGTGATTTGCTTGAACTTTGGCCAAGAATTGTCTGAAAGATAAAAACAAGAATTTGATGCTCACAGAGTGGCCAAGGTAATGTTTTACGAGAAGTAGAACCCTCAGGGATGCTGTGAGCCTTAGAGGTAATTTCATATACCCAAAAGACCACAAATACAAAAATAACATATTAATATAAATAAAATGAATTTATTTATATTATTAAAATAAAAATAAAAATATAAATATAAAATTATATTAAAAATAAAAAATTAATTACAATTTAGAAATAAAAATACATTAAATTTTGTAAGTATAAAATTACATTTATACTTGAAAAAATTAAGTAAAAATAAAATTTTAACAAAATTGTGAAAAAATAAATAAATTTGGAAAAAAGTTAAATAAAAATTATTATAACTTTTTATCCAATAAATAAACACATAAAAATTATTTCACCATTGGATTCCTCATAAAAAATCAGGTGGGGTCACCTCTGAGTGAAATTCTTGTAACTCAACTCTAAATAAGCTTAAATTAAGTTTTTAGTATTTTCAATACAAAAGTTGAAAATCCTCAACACCTCAATTTAATTCACACCACATGTGGTGTTAACCATCAAATTTTGTGTTAAAATTAAGGTGTTGGGTTTGGTTTAGAAGTTATGAGGAATTGAAGTATTTTCAATTGAATTCAATTGAAATGTCAAAATGTGCGTGTGTATTACATAAGTGAACTTTGATTTACATATGAGGTGTCAATTATTACTGTATTGTACTGTACAATTGAATTGAATTACATATGTAAACTATAAGTATAATACATGATGAGGAATTAAAGTAAAATAAATTGGGGGGGAAAAGGAACTCCAGCTCTCAGGGGGAGCTAGACCCCCAAAATCCTTGCTGACAGGCGTGGGATGTCAAAATTCACGCAAAAGTTCATCACTTTTGGCCTGGAATTGAGTTACAGGGTCTGTGGACTCAATTGATGATGAGGTTTTGATACCAACTGGGGTAGTTTTAGCTGTTGCCAAGAGGGTAAAACTACCCTTAAGATAAAACAATCTGAGTAAAAACAGTTTTAACTGATTTCTACGCCTCTGACACACATTCTGACGTGTTTTGAAGGCTCTAGGCCTGGTATTGCTATAGTAATGGCTGATTTAAGGGTCTAAAATGGCTAAAAATGGCTTAAACCAGCCTTTTTGGTCTAAACCAGGGTTCAATGATGTCGTAATTGGCTTTTCTGTTGTCAGACTGTTTTTCACGACTGACAAGAATAAATTTTACTTTTGGAGTAAGAGAATTGATGGCTATAAAAGAAAGTCTTCTTTGCCCCACTTTTCTCTTCATGTTAGAATCTTTTCCTTTTAGAATTAGTTTAAACATTGTTAAACAAATCAATAAGAGATTCCAACCACCTTTATTAAATAATTTTAAACCCTTTAACCACGTGACAAAATCAACATAATTATTTTTTGTAACTCTTATAATCATTTTTACCCCTGAACCACCCCAAAAGTGAATTAAAGCATCTTTCATCACTGTAAACTTTGTCACTTTGTTTCCAAATTCACTCTGGTCACTTTTGGGCGTGTTTTCTCTTTAATATGCTTTTTAAAGACTTTGTTCTTTAATTAATTGCTTTCAGTTCTTTGCTCAATTAATTCCAATTGAAATTGCTCTTGAAGAAATTTCTTTTGTAGCCTTAAAATATCTCTTGTAGAGTATTTTTTGGATAAATTTTTTTTGTTGGTAAAACAATAAATTTTTATAATATTATTGTTTTATACTAATAAAGTTATAAACAATGAAATTGGCGTGTTTTCTCTTAAAAATAATATTTCTTACTATTTTTAATTGAATTTTTACCTTATACAAATTTTGAGGACAGGAAAAGTACTTGATTTTTAATCAAAGTTTCATATCCACACCTTACAGATGCATACCAGGAGATGGAACTTACTTTCATAACTCCCACTCCCCACCAAGCACCAAAAAATGAAACAAATTGCCATAAATGACTTGAAGTAATGAGTGTCTTGAATCATGATGATTGGCATAACTCAAGATAGTAATAAAAGAGAAAAGAAAAGAAAAGAGAGATCTGGAAATATCTTGATAAGGTCCAAATTGGAGCATATTGATGTTGCATGCTTCCTGAATCTGTCCAAAGAATTGATAAGTGCTCACAAATTGGCCAAGTTGATGCTTACAGAAATATTTGGGTAGAGTACCACCTTAAAGGTGCATGCCAAGAGAGAGGCTTACTTTCATAACTTCTTCTCCCCACCAAGGACCATAGAAATCAAAGTCTTGAGGTATTTGGACCAGGCTTGTCTGGATACAATGAGTGGAAGTCCTTGACAAGGTCTGGTGATTTGGTAAGGCTGGAAGCTGGTTCCCAAGTTGTTCTTTCTGGGTCTTCACTGAATCCTTTCCACTCTACAAGATACCATAATTTACCTCTTCTGAGTTTGGAGTCCAGAACCTGAGCCACTTCCCATTCTTCTTGCTGCTCCACTAGAGCTGGTGGTGGTGGCAATTGATTTCTTTACTGGTTCTAATAAGGACGCATGGAATACAGGGTTGCCTTACTTCCATTGTTGAGGCAACTTGAGGTGGTATGCATGGCTTCCAATATTTTTAATGACTTCTAGGGGTCCCAGCCATCCCTCTGAAAGTTTCTTGGTGTGTTTTGTAGTCTTGATGTTCTTAGAAGCTAGCCATAACTTTTCCCCAGGTTGGAAATCAGGTGGAATTGACCTATTTCTATCTGCATACTTCTTGAATCTCCTTATTGCTGACTCTAATTCTTCTTTGACAACTTGCTGTACTGATTGGAGTTTTGTTGATAACTTTCCAGCAGGTGAGTCTTGAGAAATATGGATTGAGTCAGAGCTCGGATTTCTTCCATAAATGGTGGAAAAAGGTGATTGCTTTTTTTATGAATGTTCTGCATTATTACAGGCAAATTCAGCCAGAGGAAGCCAGGTGTGCCAGTCATCTTGATGGTAACTGACATACATCCAGAGATACTGTTCTAGAATCTGATTTACCCTCTCTGTCTGTCCATCTGTTTCAGGATGGAAAGCAGTTGAAATATCTCTTGATATCTGGAGCTGCTGACACAATTGAGTCCAAAATGATGAAACAAATAAAGAACCTCTATCACTCACAATACTGACTGGAAGGCCATGTTTGGAAAATACATGACTAATAAAGATTTGAGCTAAGTCCAGAGCAGTGATTGATCCATAAGTTGGAACAAATATTTCCATTTTTGAGAATCTTCCCACAGCTACTAAAGTTGAATCAAAGTTGTTTGACAGTGGAAATCAAGTGATAAAGTCCATTGATAATGAATTCCAAGGACCAGATGGAATTGAAAGAGGCTTGAGTAATTCAAACTTCTTCTGATGAATTTTTTTGTTTCTTGAACATTGCTGACAGGAGGACACATAGTCCTTAATGAATTGATTCATGCCAGCCCAATAAAAATCCCTCTTGATGGGCTTTAGGGTCTTCTCCTGGCCAGGATGGCCAGCCAATGGTGAGTCATGATGCGTTTGAAGAATATTGAGTTAGATTTCTTCATTGCTTGGGATTACCCTTCTATCTTTGAATAATAATAACATGGGTTGAGGTTCAAGAGAATAATCTGGAACTGATTCACCTCTTGCTAGTTGCTTGAGTATTTCTTTATAGTCTTTGTCTTGCCATACTTCTTTCTGAATCTTGTGAACTAAATCTGAGAATATTCCCACTTTGATTGAGAAAAATCTTGCCTCTTGAATGCCATCTTGCTTGATTACTTGATGAAAATTCTGAGGATTTTTGCTGATGAAGTCCCCCCCCTCTGGGTACATGTTGTCCCAATGTGACAAGGCATCTGGTAAAGTGGCCAGCCTGCCTGGGTGGTAAGTCACCAGGGAAGTTTTTATGTGACTGGTTAGCCACTCATTTGATGTGTCCTGTCTGTGACTTGAAAATGGCTATTAATTTGAAATGAATATAAACAAGATATAATTATAAGATGACCTAAGAAAAGCCCAAATATTACCTGCATGAACTTCAGCATTAGATTTTTCTTTCACAACTGGATTAGCTCAATATATGATTAAAAGAACCTTTCATAATTTAACCATCATATTTGCAAAGAAAACTACATGGAGCAGAATTGGGTTATTTCAGTATTTTTAGCAGCATCCTCTTCTCCTCAAGCACCTATTATTCGGAATTTCCCCCCCTTTAAAATGTTTGAGAGATCAATAAATATTGTATAATTTGTGTTTATAAAGTCAAAAAGAAAGAAAGTTCCACTTGCCCTTTGAATATGCATATTAATTTTAATGAGCTATTTTATCACTTAATGGTCTTCCAAATTAGGCTATCAATTACTCAGTAATTCTCTGTGAGCTATGTGATATGGGAAGAATATCTCTCAATTTAGGCATGAAAAAAATGGGAAGTTGATCAATCAGGTATTAATATCTATTGTTTAAGAGCACAGTTTATTGCAGGAAAAAAGGCCATCATGTCTTGATATGAGCCCAAATGTTCCATTGAGAGCACAGAATAAAAATTTATTAATATACAAATATAAGAGATTATGAATTGGTTTTGGGAACTAATATCAAGAAGGTTCAGCCATACCCATATATTCCAAATTCAAACATTCCATCATTTTAACTTGTTATACACTTCCCTCTGAAATGAAACATACCACCAACAATTTCTGAAAGAATCTCTATGGAGAAGAATTAATAGTTTTCCTACAGACAAGTAATGGAAATCCATGGAGGTTTTAAAGAGTATTTGATAAGATACACCTTTCTCATGCAGAAATCATCATAATTAAAAAAATATGCTTAAATTTCATCTTTCAGGTAAAGAGAAGCTTCTTCATTGTATTGAAATTTCCAAACATTCAGAACATATGTTTGGTAAAAACATTTTTCCTACATTAGTATTTTCAATATACAAACACTTTTGTCTGCAGTAATATGTTTTGGTGGCTTTTGTTTTTATAAAAGTGTTTTTGGTTATTGGTTTAAATTTTACATAATCTACCTCAAAATTCAATTATTTTTGAATAATATCAGAAATTTAGTAGTAATCCAAATATGTTCAACAAATAAAATTCAGCTTAAGCTCAAAGATGAGAAATTTGGGCATTATTTTTCATTAGAGATTCATCTTCACAAATATTTTGGCCACTCCATCATTATAACATTATTTTCATTCTTTGCCAAAGTCTACATTATTTATGAAGTATGCCACTAGAGCTTAAAGCTTTGCATTCTAATTACTGGGAAAAAATGAAATCATGAAGTCTATTCCCTCCTGTAAGGTTTATATCGAACCCCACTTTTTTCAAAAGTAATATGTGAACTACGAGTTGTCTTTAGGAAGGAAAAAGTGACAGGTTACTCAGATTATATAGATTTGTGTGCACATGAATTATATTATTTGCTTGAAAGTACATCTTTAATTATAATTTCTGTTGCACCACTAATGATAAATTTCAAGCCATTAACCATTACAAAATTGGAAATGTCAGTGTTTTTGCAAATTTCATATTTGGAAAAATATCAAATGACAGCTGAGGTTCTCCTTCAGTTTCTTTCATTTCCTCTCATGATGAACCTCCCTCCAAAGATGATTAAAATTATTTCACAACTATGCTCAAATACATGGAATCACTCAGCTTTTTCCCATTGGCTTGCACGGATAAATAATCCAAATAATATGTTCCTATACTAAAAAGGTTCGGGGTTGGTTTATATCACCTTGTGCAGACATCCCCCACAATGTAGCTCTAAAATACAGAGGTCATTCATATATGGTATTGTGAACAGCCCCCAGAACCAGCTTCAAATGGCTGGGGGTGGTTTGATCCCATTAGTGTGAAAGGCCTTATGACACCACCTCCAAGACTGTGGATTTGGTTACAAAAGGGTTTTTTTGAAAAAAACCCTAAAACTAAATAGAAATTGGAGGGGTGCTGTTTCCAACAACCCCCCAAAGCCAGATGTAAAAGTCCATGAGGTTGTTTGCATCAGCTAGCTCAAACAACCCCCTCAAAACAGTGGCAAAAGTACAGGGGTTTCTTGCATTAGCTAGTGAAAACAACCCCCCGAAAAGAGCTGCAAAAAGGCGGGGGATTGTTTGCATCTTTTTTGGCAAACAACCCCCTGAAACAAGCAGTAAAAGGCCAGGGGGTTGTTTGAATCAGCTAATGCATACAACCCCCCGAACCCGGCTGTAAAACACCAGCCTCTGCAGTGTTAGCATATTGCAGGTGGGCCCTGCCGGCACCAGTCAAGCAAAACACTGAGGCATAATGGGTGGCTTCTCTCTACAATAGGAGAGTCCCCCATGGATCTTAGCAAGGAATGCCTCATTGCCTGCCACATGGGTGATTTGAACCCATGGAAAAGTGAGCAAGTAGTGCAGATGCAAGGCTTACCAGCTAAGAGAGGAATGATTGGATGTTGCCAGTTCATCCAAAATTTTGTATTAATTTTTTTCAAAAAAGAATTTGGACTAGTTTTTTTCAAGTAAATTATTTTTGTACTACTTTTTTTCAAATAAACTATTTTTTTACTAGTTTTTTTTCAAAAAACTAATTTTGCACCAGTTTTGTTCAAAAAAACACTTTTGTACTAGTTTTTTGCAAAAAATCTTTTTTGCACTTGTCTTTTCCAAAAAACCATTGTATTATTTTTTAGAAAAGCTGCCTTTTTGATGAGTAATTTCCAATTGACTTTTTGTTTACTAGTATTTTTAAATAAGGGTATTTTTACTACCTTTTACTATTCTTCCAAGGTTCTTTTAAAAAAACTATTTTCAAATAGTTTTTCAAAAACAAAGTTTAACTAATTTTTCCATAAATGACTTTTTTGAAAGAAGGTAGTTTTGTGGAAAAAGAACAATTTTTTCAATATTACTCTTTTTTTGTCAAAGAAACCAGCTACATGTTTAACATAAAAACACTTTTTTGTAATTTTAGAAGTAAAATTGATTTTTCTAGGAAAGCTTTCCCAAGTAACTTTTTATTTTGAAAATGCTTTTTTTCCTCAAAAATATAGATTTCTTTCCCAAGAAACGTTTTTCAAGAAAACTAAGAATTCCAAAAGAACTATTTTTTCAACAAGAAAATATTTTTCTGTTCAAAGATGTCATTTCTTTATGAATAGGACTACATTTTTCAGAAAATATATTTGTTTTTACAAAAAAAAATATGACCTCCCAAAAGACTTTTCCACAGAGTCATTTTTTTGCAAAAGAGCTACTTTCTCTCAAAACCTGTAATTTTATTCAAACTGAATCATATGATTTAAAACTCCAACTTTGAAACAAGAAACCAATCTTTTTGCAAAAAAAACCCCATGGAATTCAAGTTAAGAAAACAAGATTTTTCTACTAAGTGAAGTGTTCTTTCAGAAAACTTTGATTTTTGTAGAAAAGAAAAAATAATTTTGTTATCAAAAATACTTTTGAAAAAGGATTCTCATCATTACCCAAAGTCAAAGACCTTTCTTACCTGAAAATTAACTTCAGAAACCCTTTTTTGAGCTGAAAAATATATGAAAATCCATAAGGAATCCTAGACTATCACTGAATTTATAGAATTTGAAAATTATGATGGGATTATTCAACAATAAAATTTGTAGTTCTCACAGAAAAACTAACTTTGAACTTCTTTGGATCACACCTAAATGAAAAAAAATACTATTTATCAATATTTCATAAAGACATTAATTCACATGCATGGAGAAAATTATATTTTGGATCAGAAAATTCCTAATTTATAGCTTCTTTTATTTATACAATTGCCCAAAAATCAGAAGAGAATTACATTTATAGCATGTATTCAATTATTTCTTGCTTCCAGCTATTTGTCACATTCAAAAAATGTTATTCTCCTCCATTCTTTGAGCATATCACTTAATTTACTTTCAGTGATCTTAATAAGTACTCTTCTATTCTGTAGATTGAATTTGGTTCTCTTGAGAGGTTGGGAATTTATTTTTTTTCAGTTTCCTGGAAAAAGTATAAATACTAACTTCAGTATATTTTAAGAACACAGAAGGGATTAACATTTATTATCTAATGGATAATTTCTACATTTATGTCGGATACTCTTGTAAAGTATTCTCATTGAATATCCCTGACCATTCTCTAAATTAAATGAAGTGAAAGCCTAGTTGTGGCAAGTCTAAACCTGTAGAATAAAGGTAAGTGAAATTTGGATATTTGGCAATTTTTAATGTTGGATACTTTTATTATTATAATAAAGTCCATCTCTTGAGAGAAATTAAAACACTGTATTTTCACCTAATAAGAATAAAAAGAGAATATTCAAGTGATATCAGGGTATAAAGAAATTCACATATTAAGAATAAACAAAGTATGCCAAAGCTCTCTCCTGGTCATAATGTGTGACTGGCCAGCAAGTTACACCAAAAATGCCCTGGTGAGTAATAGTGAAATGAAACTCACAAGGGAATTCAGCCCAACGGGCCTGACAACACGTAATAAATTTGGAAGACATGAAATACTGAAGAGAAGAGTGGTCTGTCAAGACCTCAAAAGGATTGAAAAGTGAAAGAAGAAAAGCTCTCCAGTGCTTGAGAGCCCAAGCTATGCCAAGGAGTCCCTTGTCATGAATTTCATATTTCAGCTTGGCTGGGAGAAGGTTGTGACTATCAAATGCATTTGGATGCTTTCCTGAGTCATTTACCTGACTCAGTACAGCACCCAAGGCATAATAAGAGGCATCAGTCTCTAAAATAGTTGGTAGAGAAGGATTGGATGCGGTCATCCATTTCCTCATATCTCAAATATAGCAGAAGGTATGGGGAAAACAAGCCCAATACAGCTTTTTGCCTAAACCACGCCTGTGTATAAAAATCTTGTACATGGCATAGCTTTGCCATATTTAATGATAGCCATATCAAATAAGGTACCATTGTGTAGAAAACATACAGGGATACACATTGGTTCAGTTTTGAGGTTGATATCTCAAGAACTGACAAAGTTATAGCTGTTTTAATGTCAAAATCTCACATTTTGACCAATGCAGCCTTACCATGGGATAATATCCCATAACCATGATTATGAGGTGCCAAGCTGACAAAGATGCTTGTTTATACTTCAATACCTCATAAGTCAGTCAATACTGGGGTCCCATACAGTTTCTTTACAGCATTCTACGCGTCATACACGTCATAATCAAGCTGTGTTGTCCCCAGATGAAACGTTTCACCCTGTATTGGTGAAAACTTCCCAGATGTGTTTTCAAAACCACATCTGAGCCCAATAAAGGCTATAAAGGCGCTTTCAAACCCCAAGATTGTCTCAGAGAGGGAAACAATCCTCACTTCTCCTACGTGGAAAGGTCTAAAAGCCCTTCCACCCCATTTCATGATAAAAAGTAGGTTTTCCTCATCCTGCTCTTGAATACCCTACATAGTAAACTGTAAAAAACAGCTTTACTCTTGGGTAATAAGAAGGTATAATTATAATTTTAATTATTGTAGCTTTTATTATTGTAACCCAACAGGTAAAACTGCACCCAGGGCTTTCAACAGCACTCACCACCACTATATTTCTTATAGTAAAGCCCTTTTATTCTTAACCCAAAATCATTTATAACACTTTAAAATCTTTTTAAACCTTTATTTCTGTGTCACAGTCATAGTTAGAAGTTTTAAATACCCTTATATACCTTTTATCATAGACTCAGCCTGACAAGAGCCTTGATGTTTTTTGGGTGAGGCCAATGCAGGATTTGTTGAGCTTTAGAAGAATCCATCTTGAGGCCATCACTTGAAACAACATATCCCAAGTATTCCACACTTGAGGCATGGGATACACACTTGGAGGCTTTGGAAAACAAGTTATTGGCCCTTGTTCTTTGGAGGACAGAGGCCACATGTTTGACATGTTCCTCCTCAGAACTGGAAAAGACCATAATATCACCCAAAGAAACTACAACAAAAATATCCGAGAGATCTGCAAAGACTTCATTCACAAGATTCCGGAAAGAAGCTGGAGCATTGGTAAGGGAAAATGGCATAACTACCATATTTGGTTCTAAAGGCAGTTAAGTGCTCATCCCCCTCTTTGATTCTCAGGAGATTATATTCACCACACAGATCTATCTTGGAGAAGATAGTGGAACCATTGAATATGGTAAGAAGCTGGTTCAAAGGAGGAACAGGATACCTCTTCTTCCTGGTAACAGCGTGGAGTGTGTGGTAGTCAACACACAAATGAAGACCTCCATCCTTTTTCTTAACAAAACGCACAGGTGCTCCTATTACAGAGGAGCTTGGCCTGATGAAACCCTTCTCTACATCATCTGAAATTTAGTCCCTTAGTGCTTCTGAATCTTGATTTGATAATGAGTAGATAACACCAACTGGAGGTAGAAGACCCTCCAGTTCAATATGATGATCACAGGCACGGTTTGGAGGAACTTACTCTTCTTTCACCTTGGAGAATACATCCAAAGATTGGTGATACGCAGGAGGAACTTCCTTCAACACAGCTTCAATATCTTCTGCCTCTTTCTCCTCATCCCACTTCTCCTCCTGGGAGGCATGAAAACACAAGGGAGGAAGGTCCATATCCCCTTGAAAGAGATGAAGTGAAGATATAGCTACATCTTCTCCAACCTCTTTTATCTCTTTAAAGACTTCATCTAATAATGAAAGTAATAACTGAGAGGGAATGATGGAAGGGATATGGAAAGAAGAAGGAAGGGAAGGTGTCTTAAGTTCACCAACCAGAACAACACTATTGACAGCAGTGGAAAAGTCATTACTAGTAGAAGAAAGAATACCACTAGAATCATAGGTGATTAATCCATTTTTCCAATTAATAATGGGATTAAAATGGTAAAGGAAATCATAGCTCAAAATCAGGTCTTCTCCTTTGGGTGAATCTATGATAAAAAAGTCCCATTCAAAGGTTGGGAAGGAAAGCAAGTCAACTACCCACTTGGTATAATGGGTGATGAACAAGGAAGGGGATTCATTTGAATTCACAATGAAAAGAGGAATCTTTTCAGGGAGCTCTGACATAGGCAATGAGTACTTGAGAACAAAATTCTTTTCAATAAAAGAGTTTGTAGCACCAGAATCAATTAAAATACTATAAAAAATATCAGAGACAGAAGAAAAAATAACAAACTTCAAGGATTTCTTGACACTAGTATTCAAAGTGCACAATTGTGTTCTTGAAGGAAACAAGTGAGAACCATTGAACACATGATGATTCCCACTCAGGCTTTTCCCTGCTTGCTAGGGAAGCCTCTTGATGACCCAGGCTTGTTCTGAGGTCTCTTGAAGCATTTTTCAATTGAGTGCTTTCCACCACAATAAGTACACAACCCTTCTTTGATCCTCCTCTTCTTTTCAGGACCAATTAATTTATTGTCCTTATTGAGGAGAGAAGAATGGGGCTTGTCCTTTGAAACTTGAAACTGCTTGCCCTTCTTGTTCTTCTTATGGTGAGGCCTTTTTGGAGATGAGTCCTGAGAAGGCCTTGAAGAATTGGATCCAGTAACAGGAGGCTTCTTTTCTGGATGACTACCCTTCTCTTTCTGCCTCTCATGGTATCTGGTATCTAATTCCAAGGTAATGTCCATGAGTTCTTGAAGAGTATCAAAATTACCAGGGTAGGAAGCCAAATCGTTCAAAAGTCTTGATGCCAATCCTCTTCTATAGACATTGATATAAGCTCTTTCTCCCCAATCTCCAATTTTTGAAATTAAGCTTCTGAAATCAGAAATTTACAAGGATACATGAACACTTTCCTTCATCCTCAAATTCTCCAACTCTTGTTCAGCTTTCCTGACTTCATTAGGATCACCAAACAGAGTTAATAATTGAGCTTCAAATAACTGCCAATTATTGAGGAGGTAGGAAGGGTCTTCATTGAAAATATTGGAGAGGTAGGGTTCAATCCATTTTCCATCTCTACCAGTGGGAAAAAAAGTTGATTACAGAACTTTCTTCTTTTCAGAGAAGAAATTACACGGATCATTGTGGAAAATCAACTGAAAGGATTGGATAAATGCTCTCAATTTATGAGCTTGAGTACCATAAAAGGAATCAGGTGCCTTCATTGATGGAGTATTGAATGCAGGGGCTTTGTAATTGTCCCTGGGGGCTGATGCTTGAGAAAGTTGTCCCATAATAGTAGCAATCTGATTCATGATCTTGAGGAGAATTGAGTCAGATTGAGAGACAAGAGGTTGATTAGTAGAGGCTAGATTAGAACCCTGGGGTACCTTTGGAGCATTTTCCAAGGCATCTGCCACTTCATTTTCCCCAGAATCTTCCTCTTCCACAGACTCCTCCTGCTCGTCATCTTCAACTTCTCCAACTCTTGCTCTTGAACCTTTAGACATGCCAGGATAACCACCCAAGAGGCCAGAGAAATATCTTGATCTTCTTGATTTCATTCCCACTCTTCTGGAGGGTGCTTCTCCTTCCATTGGTGGTCCTCTGTCCAAATTTGCACTCAGTTGAGGAACTGATGGTGTGTGATCAAGAGGAACTCTTGCTGTAGGAGTGAGAACAGCTATATTTCTTTGAGATCTAGTATTCTTGGCTGGAGGGCTAGGCTGAACTGGCATTATTGAGAAATTAAGAATAAAAAATTGATGATACTTGAAAATAAGGAATCAAAGCTTGGCCAAATCAATAATCAATGAAATCTTGATAATATTGAGGAATAAATCAAGGGTCTTGAGCTGAAATCAAATTTAATAAGCAACCAATCAGTCAATTCAACAATCAAATCAAATCAAATATAAATAAATCTTGAAGAATTCAATAATCAATCAATCAATCAATCAATGTCTTCAAGGTAAATTAAAGGTCTTGAGGAATCAATTAGTCAATAAATATCTTCAGGAATCAAATCAATCAATAATAAATAATCAATTCTTGAGGATAAGTCAGTTATCTTGAGGAATTCAAAGGTCAATCAATCCAATCCAATTAAAATCCTGAATTGCTGAATCAATAACCCAAATGAATCCCAATCAATCAACCAAGAAATAACTCCTAATGGACCTGAATAATAAAACAGAAGAATTCCATTTGAGATATAAAAAATGAAATGGTCGGCAATGATTAAGAAAAAACAGAAAGAATCAATTTCCATATGAATGAAATGAATGAGATGAAAATTGATGAGAGAAAAACCATAATCATGAAAAATCATAAAATCATAAAAGAGTCATAATTGATGAATGAGAGAAATGAATTTAAATGAATGAAGAGAAAGAATAAAATATGAGCTAATTTATTTAATGTCACAGGGGCTCTTCAAACTGAAGAGGGCCTGGCACTCACTTATGGAGGGCTCAAAGATATGATAAGAGATGAATACACTAAAGAGCGGAAGATGATGAATTACTAATAAAAGAAATATAAGAAAAGAAGCAACAAAGGAATAAGAGTAAGAAATAGAAAAGCCAACCATGAACAAGTCCAAGTCCACTGTTTCAACCTGTCAGAATGGAAATAGAAGGGTTAATAAGGATATGGCCACCCAACTCATACTGTACAGGCAAAGAAAGAAAATGAAAACACTAACTTAAAATTAAATAATTATAATACCCAAAATAATGATAATAATAATCATGAAATAATAAATGAACTAAATTAATTAACTGAGTAAAAGTCCCCAGGGGGGAGAAAGAGGGGCTGTTATATGTGAGAATCACCAGCCCTTATCCAGGGAAAGAATTTACATGAGAGGATTTGATGATTGAATTGAGTCTGGCCAATACAGGTCCTGTACAAGGGGTGTGGTGGTATTGAGTGATCATACAGTTTGGAAATGGTGTATCCAAACTGTATTGAGTAATTCCAACCTGTACAAGTATTGACAGGCTGTATTGATGAACCAGACTGTATGCATGTTTGAGCAAGGAAGATTGCTGAAACTGAATGTTGATGCACACAGTGGATTTGCTGGTTTAAGGTGTTTGAGTGTGTGTATCAATGAATACCATTACCCTTGATGAGTGGTTGTTACAATGTCTTCCAAAGTTTGGATCATTATTTCAGCCAAAGCATCAGTTTGTGGGTGGTGGGCTTTAGAGAAGGAAAAATTTGTTCCAAATAGTTGGTAAAGGTTTTTCCATAGTGCTGAGGTGGATTTAGGATCTCTGTCACTACTTATGTTTGTGAATATATCGGTCAATGACACTACTCTATTCCATATCAGAAGAGCTGTAACATGGATGTATCATCTTTGTGACATGATAAAATGATTGGAGTCTTGCTAAACCTTTCAACAATCACAAGGCATGTATTATAGCTTTTACCACCCCTCGTGGTAGACCAGTTACCCAATCCATATGGATAACTTCGCAAGGTCTGCTGGGTTCTTGGATTTTCATCATAATTCCAAGTCTTTTTCCAGTGGATTTGTTTGCTTTTTGACATCTATCACAGGTCTTGCAATACTCTGCAACATCCTTCTTCCACATTGGCTACCAAATACAGGTCTTGACTTTTTCTCTTGTTCTGTCCTCAGATAGGTGTCCTGAAAAAGGGCTGTCTTGGAATTCTTTCAGTACAATATTGATTAGGTATCTGTCCACAACTGTCATTATACATGTGTGTTTAGTTCTATGGTAAATTATACCATAAAGGAAGTGAAATATTTTTCCATAATATGATTTATTCCATAATTCATCCAAGGAAAAGATTAATGAGTTGTATTTACAGTCTTCAGTAAGTAATGGGCATAAGATACTTCAATTCTTGTCCCGAGTATAACTGTTTCTTACTTCAAAGAATATGGTGTCCAGATCTGTAACACTTATTACTTATATTGGGATTTGTGGGGAAGCTTCTTCTGGTATATAAGAAGGATTATCAATGTTAAATGGTAATTGCCATCTGCTTGGCTCAACTTAAATATTGTTAATATTCCCATCTTTTTGAACAACAGTCATATTATGTCTATACTCTTGTATAGTTATTTCCCACCTGAGAATATTTCTGTTAGGTTTTTTCATATTTAAAAGTGATTTGACAGTTGTACAACCTGTTATTACTTGAAAACCACATCCTTCCAGAAAGTAATTAAGATTTTCTAAGGCCCAGACAAGGCATAAACATTCTATTTGACTTCCCCATATCTGGCTTCAGTTGGTTTGATTTGCCTAGATCTGAAACATATGGGTCATTCTACATGTTTGTCATTTATAAGCTGTACTTGATGAAGTGAAGCACCCAGCCCATCCCCTGATGCATCAATGTAAAGCTCAAAGGGTGGCTTAAATTCTGGCAACAGCAAGAGTGGAGAAGTGGTTATGGTTTTTCTTAAAGATTCAAAGGCTTCAACTCTGTAAACAGTAACCTCAAAAACTGTGTCTTGGTCACATTATTTCTAAAGAGGTCTTGCTATGGATGCAATAAATTTTATACGCTGCGTGTAATATCCTGAAAACCCCAAGAATGACCAAATTTCTTTATTGTTCTGAGGCATATGTTCCATTAGTACTGCTGCAACCTTATATTTGTCAAATCCAATGGATATACCAGATACTACATGTCCCAGGGCTTTGAGTTCTTCAAATCCAAAATGGCATTCCTTGGAAGCAATTTTCATATTTAAAGATTGTATTTTTCCCAAAACCCTGGATAATCTGTATATATGTTCCTCCCAAGTATTGGGGAAGACAATAATTTAATCAATGGTCATTATTCAGCAACATTATGAAAGTTCTTCAGGGAAAATTTCATTGATTATTCTTTGGAAGTGTGAAGGTGCATTCTTGATACCAAAACGCATCCTCAAATATTCATACACCCCATAATTAACAATAATTCTGAAGTATTTTTGTGCTCTAGGTGTCACCACATTTTGGTGAAATCCCTTAAGGGCATCCATAGTGCTTATATACACTGCTTGAGATATTTGGGTAAGGGCAATTTGGATTTTTGGTATTGGGTACCTGTCTGGAACAGTGTATGTGTTCAGAGCTCTAAAGTCCCCAAACATTTTAGATTTTCCATTTTAACAAGCCACTATGACTGGTGTCAGGGCAAGTCTATGATAAAGGTGTATGATAGTATTTACAAACTTTAACTATTACTGTGGCATGGTAAAAATAGTTTAAAAGGAATTTGATTTATCATAATGAGGGGTTATAATGATGAGAAAAGGGCTTTAATATTGTATAATAGTGGTGGTGAGTGCTGCTGAAAGCGCTGGGTGCAGTCTTACCAGTTGGGTTACTATAATGAGGGGAAAACAGAGTAAAAAGAGCTCTATTTATAGTAAATACCTCCCTCCTGGAGTGCATAAGGCTTCTAGTAGACGTGAACTAATTCCTTCTACTATAATTGATCCATAGTTTAAGGTTTGGTGATGATTACAGCATGATCAAACCATCTTACCTCATAATTATGCCATTATTTAGAGTGATCACTATAACTCTAAGTTTCATGACATCATAGGCTTGGCACAATACTAAAATTCGTGGATTTTATTAGTATTAATCATAATATAGTAGTATTCATAAGCTTTATCACTTATATGACTGCTAAATATAAAGTAAGATTACAGTGAGTGATTGTAAATGATCAAATTTAAGCTTGAACATTAATCATCAATAACTTATAAGTTTTACACGCTACAGCTATTCTGAGAGTGGATTCTGATAGCTTGGCATTTCAATATTACACTGCCAAGAGCATTCCATTACATCATCAAAACTCTATTTTTGATGATTTTTCTTGTAACTCATCTTCTCTGTTGAAATTGAATATTTTGAACTTCAAACCATTATTTCAAGGGGTTATACCTTTAAAATTATAATAATTTTTTTTTATTCGTCACGTATGAACTAGTAGAATCTGACTGTCTACTGCTTTTTAAGTTTGGATGATTTTCACAACAAAGTGGTCAACAGATCTATTGATTTTATTCAATAATCAATTGCAAGTTTTAACCTTGTTTATAACTTGTGAAATAAAGTTCATATCTGTATTCCTACAGTAATTATGTGGGGACTTTCTTTTTGTTTTATCTCTCTATCTTGTATATTTTAAGAGATATTAACTAAAAACCATGAATATATGAATTGACCAAAAAAGTGCATATATTCAGCTTAATTCATTATGTAGTATCTTTAGAGATTAGCTTTGTAATTGTTTTATGTGTATCATTTTCTGGAGAATCTAATGGTACAATTTATTTCACATGTTGTTTCATTGGTTTCTGAAATGAATGAATTTTTGTCCTCTTTTTAAGATATTATTACTTATATTTCAATAATTATTCACTTTTCAGATATGCCATAAAAATGACATGTCTGTATTTTACACTTCCCTAGGGTATCTGAGAGCTCATTTCCAAAAGATTTTCATTTATGAGTTTTGAGATTAGAAATAGAGGTATTGAGTCAAAAAAGTGAATTATTGCTTTCTCCTTATTAAAAAATACTTTTAATGTTTGAATTTCAAAAAAGCCAAATATTCTTAATTTTAATGAGAAATGCAGATTCTGTTCTCCAGATTTTTTGCATACAACAATTATCCCCACAAGGATGGGTTGTTATTTGAGTAAAAAGCCCTTAATTGTCACAGGGGCTCTTATACAGAAATACAAAAGTGGCCTGGCACTCAGCAATCAGGGAACTCACTTGGAAGACTCCAAAAGAATAAAGAATAAAAATAATAAGAATGAATTCCTCTAAAAGATATGCAGGTACAAGATGAGATGGAAAGAGGAAAGGGAAGCCAAATGGCCAAAGAGCCAACCAAGTAAGTCCTTAATCACTGTTTCAACCTGCCAAAAATGAATAATGGAATTAGTAAGGATATGACCACCAAATATCCATTGACAGGCGAAGAAAGAGAAAGAGAAAAGTGCTAAATGACTGACTTAAAAATATCAGTATTTGCTTAGCTAAAATGAAAAGAAAATAAAGATGAAAATAAATCAAAGTATATTAATTAACTGGGGGAAAACCCCCCAGGGTGGAAAGGGTAGCCGGTATATGTGAAAAGTTGGGAGCTTGAGTTCTTCAGGCTGAAAACTGATCTGTATTGATCCTTGGGGCTGTATTGATTGTTTTCGGAATTGATACAGCTGGCTAATATTGAAATTGAAATGGGTTGAATGAATTTCCCACACTTAAAAATGAAATACAGTTCTTGATGGATCCAGACTGTATTGAAATGAAGGTGGTTGCCAAGATGGATTGAGTGGAGCTTTGACACTTGAAAACTTCTTTTGGCACTGCCTCTTTAATACACCTTGAGAATGAATTGACAGTATTCCTTTGGCAGGAATACTTGGAGTGAGAATAACCAATGACTTCTTGATGGCATCATTGGTATTTGATGTTTTGACACTTGCCCTTGAACCTTGGTGAATCCTGTTGATGACGTGACTGGATGGCCTGATGGAAGGTTGAAATAACCAGATGATATTGCGGCCAGTGGATTGCTGCTGAAAAAAGATGCATAATGGTGTATAACACCATATATGGCATTTTGATTATTGGAGGTTGAAAATAGCCATAGGTCTTTGGAGATGACGCCAGGAGGGTGTTGGTGAAATTTGGTTTTGGAGGGCTTCAGAGGTGTCAGAGTGTCTTTTGAGGTATTTGGCCAAATACAGCTCATACAGCCTTAAAACTGTATATGCGCAAAGTGCGCAAATGTGCAAAAATGAACAACAGTGCCCAAATGCGCAGAAACTGTATTTAAAGCCAAATACAGCTTCTTGGGCTGTATTTCCCCTGTTGACTGGGAAATACCAAAATTGCCCATAAGTAGAGAAAGGCCAGGAAAGGCCTGATGACGGTGAAGGGCCCAAGTTGGGCCCAGATGATGAAATGGCCATAAAAGGCCAAATGAGTTCAGATGGCCAATTTGGCCAATGATGTATGGATATGGCCAAATTGCCATATATTGGACGTGGCATGGATATGCCATATTGAAGTTCAAGGGGATGAATTTCCATGGTTGTGACATTAATTATGAAAGAAAAATAATATGTTGGTTGGAAATTCTTTTGGCTTATTTATTCAAGTTACCAACCCTCATCTTGAAAATTGAAATGAGAAAATACTGGTGAGTTTTATTCAATAAGAGATTCCTTCTATTCTTTTCTTTTTTTCAAGTAATATTTCTAAATTGAAATCAAAGGAATTTACTGTTGATTGTTGAATGATTGAGCTTTCATTAGACAAATAAGGGAAGACATATGGCTTTTAACTTGATGAAAACTTATTTTGAATAAAAGAGTAGTTCCAGCTCATACACTGCATAACATCTTGATTGGTATGTAAGCTAAATTAGTGGTTGATAATTTGACCTCATGAATTTTCTTACAAAAAAGGAAGTTGGATAATTGGATCTTTGATTAATTTTTCTCAAATATGTGAAATTGTCAGAAAGAAGCTCAAGTATTTGTATGTGTGGATAGCTATAAAAAAGAACTTAAACTTTTTAGTTTTCCATTTTTAATAATTCAGGTTTAGCTTAAAAGTAAAATAAATTTTTAATATTATCAGAATGTATTCAACATATAGTTCTGTGTTATTGAGCTTTGATTATTGTTACCAAACACATTTAATGAGCAATTGAACTGAAACTCACTGCCTTGCATGAAGGGCTTGAGCTCCTTTGAATCTTCTATTTATGACTATAATTTCCTTCCTATTTTCTAATCTGTATGCAGATTGTTTCCCATGTCAATTTCCAAATTCAGCACCTAATTTCAGGTGTAGCCACTTGTCTCATGGTGAAGGGTACAATAATTTGCCAAATTCCTTTCTGCTAGGATTGGTATCACAAACACAATAAAAATGTTGAACATTTTGATCTTAATATTGAGTCACAGGGTTTGTGACTTTTTTGATGATTAATTTTCAATATCTACCAGGGTAGTTTTAACTTTTTCCAAGTGGGTAAAAATACCCTTAGTTGAAAGAAAGTCTCACCAGAAATATTCAACTGCTTTAAAGCTCTTAAATCCTACTCTGAAATGTGTTGAATATAGAAAAACAGGTGCTTCCAAATTATTTTCTGGTTTATAGGTCCAAGAATGGCAGGAAACCAGCCTTTTTTCATCAAATCCAGGGTTGAGTGATGCTACGGTTAGCCTTTTATGTTTCATTTTTTTACTGAAACCGGGAAGGAAATGAGGGCTGTTTTGGAAAAATAATCTGACACTATAAAAGGATATCTTCTTTTCCACCACTTCTCTTTTGATATTAATGTTTCTTACTTTCAAAATTAGTTCAATTACACTTAAAGAAATTGATAAAATATACCAATGTACATTTTTAAACAATTCAAGACATTTCAACAAAATGAAAAAACAGATTTTATAAGAAGTTTTATGACTCTTTGTGACTTTTCTACCCTTGAAAAACTATGTAATTGAACCAAAACATCGTCAAACAATGCTAACTCTGTTTCCTTTTGTCTACATTTACTCCTAAAATTTTTGCACCTTTTTTCTTCAGAATTCATACCATAGAGGCTATTTCCTTTTATTAGTAATGTGTGATGTCTTTCTGCATGAATTCTAATTTAAATTGATGTTTAAAGAACTTTTTTAGTAGACTTAATCATCTCTTGTAGAGTTTTTTTGAATAGAAATGTATTTTTGGGAAAGCCATGAATTTTCAGAATACTTATTTCTTATAAGAATAAAGTTAAATTAATTAGTTTTCAAATGATCATCTCTGTAAACTCTTAGAATTAATATTATTAAATAATTTTATCTTATTCAAATTTTGAGGACAGTAAGAGTACCTAATTTATAATAAAGGCTTCACATCCACATTCAAAAAAACACTTCTCCTTATATATTTAAATACCCATTTTGACTTTGATTTTATTCAAAAAATTGTGCTTGTATTGAAGGCCTTAAAGAATAATATCCATTAAAAATTACATGCAGGGAAATTAATAAAATTTTACTTGGGTTACTATTTCTCATAATTGTTTTTTGGATCCCTCATTGGACTTAAACTGATGAAACAAGCCTGTATTGCTATTTGACTCTCAAAATCTCTTTTCAAACGTCTTATAATTTTTCATTTCCATTTTTCCACTACAAAAGTTTTTTCTGAAATATTTTCCACAGTTTGGGTTAAATAAAAAAATTCAAGTAATATCATTCAACTGATATGTTATGGTAGAGCATATTGAATTTTGGTGGAAAAACCATTATTAAATCAGTTTAAGACAGGTAAAATTGAGGAAATATGGTTTTTTACCAAATTTACGGGACATATTTATGATTTATCATGTAATATGTGTCTATGGGACTCTTGATAATATTACTATGACTGTTCTTATGCAATATAATAAATACAACTATGATAACCACAATTAAATAATTAATTACTCAATTATTTCTTTTACTTGCTATACACTACTATTTATTATAACAGTAAGCAGTAATTTTCTAATAGAATCAATTTCAAGAAGTATGAATAATAAAACCTCTTATCAAAAGGGTATAACATAATTTTAATTTAAAATTATCTTTTACAAGACAAATTTTTGAAGAAAACTATTAGTAGAGAAAAGCTTTACAGATCAAGTGAAAACATTCACTTATACTTAAATAATACATTGAAAGGAACTGGTAGATTGAGGTGACAGATTAATTTTGGATCTAAAATATCAAGATTTATTTTCTCAATAATATAGCAATACAAAAGTGGAATACTTTTTGAAATAGTGTATATCCATGATTTAATATACCTGAATCATAATATTATTTATAGAATACAATAAGGGAAGGCCTCATTTAAGTTAAGAACAGCTCACAGAGGAGTGAAATGGAGCAAGCTTAAAAGCAAATGAGTGAGAAACCATTAATCCTCTTTGAAGAATTTCTTACATCACCTTTTTCTCAAATAAAATTATCATCATTACTTAATCAACTCATTTTATGTGACTGAACACCCATTTAGAGTTAAGAAATAAAGGAGTAGTAACTTTCAATCTTATTTTATTTAAAAAGAAATATTAATTTTTCAAAGTAATCAATGTTATTGGAAATTTCATCACAGATTGTATTTTCTATGAATTTTTGAATGTTCAGTGTTTCAAATAGAATTATCAAAAATGGACTGTAAGTAAAACTTTTAATTTGAAATATGAAATCATAATTATTTTTGGCTTTTATATGGATTCTTCCTCTCTTCATTGGTTGTGAGAGGTTAAAAAATGCATCAGAATAGTAATATCTGGTTTCCATGAGGTAATTGCATGCACCAGGGCATTTTTGGTGTAACCTGCTGGCCAGTCACACATTATTACCAGGAGAGAGCTTTAGCATACTTTGTTTGTTCTTAATATGTGACTTTATTTTTACCCTTATATCACTTGAGTATTCCTTTTTTATTCTTATTAGGTGAAAATAAAGTGTTTTAATTTCTCTCAAGAGAAGGACTTGATTATAATAATAAAAGAATCCAACATTAAACATTGCCAAAAATCCAAATTTTACTCACCTTTATTCTAGAGTTTTGTGCTTCCCACAAGTAGGCTTTCACTTCATTTAATTTACAGAATGTTCAGGGATATTCAATGAGAATAATTTACAAGAGTATCTGACATAAATGAAGAAATTATTCATTAGATAATAAATGTTAATCCCATTTGTGTTCTTAAAATATACTGAATTTAGTATTTATATTTTTTCCAGGAAACTGAAAAAAAAGAAATTCCCAACCTCTTAAGAGAACCAAATTGAATCTATAGAAGAGAAGAGTACTTATTAATATCACTGAAAGTGAATTAAGTGATATGCTCAAGGAATGGAGGAGAATAACATAATTTTGAATATCACAAATAGCTTCAAGCAAGAAATAATTAAATAGATGCTATAAATTTAATACTATTCTGATTTTTGGTGAATTATATAAATAAAAGAAGTTATAAATTAGGAATTTTCTGATGCAAAATATAATGTTCTTCATGCATATGAATTAATTTCTTTATGAAAGATTGATAAATAGTATTTTTCATTTAAGTGTGATCCAAAGAAATTAAAAGTTAGTTTTTCTATGAGAACTACAAATCTTATTGCTTAATAATCCCTTCATAATTTTCAAATTTTGGTTTCTGAAGTTAATTTTTGGATAAGAAAGGTCTTTTACTTTGGGTAATGATGAGAATCATTTTTCAAAAGTATTTTTGATAAAAAAAATATTTTTTCTTTTCTACAAAAATCAGAGTTTTCTGAAAGAACACTTTACTTAGTAGAAAAATCTTTTTTTCTTAAGTTGAATTCCATGGGGTTTTTTGCAAAAAAAAGCTTTCTTGTTTCCAAGTTGGAGTTTTAAATCAAATGATTCAGTTTGAATAAAATTACAGGTTTTGAGAGAAAGTACGTCTTTTGCAAAAAAATACTCTTTGAAAAAGTCTTTTGCGAGGTCACAGTTTTTTTTGAAAAAAAGAATAGATTTTCTGAAAAATGTAGTTCTATTCAAAAAGAAATAACAACTTTTGACATAAAGATATTTTCTTGTTGAAAAAATAGTTCTTTTGGAATTCTTATCTTTTTGAAAAAAGCTTCTTTTGAAAGAAATCTATATTTTTGAGGAAAAAACGGTATTTTCAAAATAACAAGTTACTTGGGAAAGCTTTCCTAGAAAAATCAATTTTGCTTCTAAAATTACAAAAAAGTGTTTTTATGTCGGAAATTTAGCTGGTTTCTTTGACAAAGAGAAGGGTAACATTGAAAAAATTGTTCTTTTTCCACAAAACTACCTTCTTTCAAAAAAGTCATTCATAAAAAAATTAGTTAAACTTTGTTTTTGCAAAACTATTTGAAAATAGTTTTTTTAAAAGACCCTTGGAAGAATAGTATAAGGTAGTAAAAAAACACTTTTTTGAAAATACTAGTAAACAAACAAACAATTGGAAGAAACTAATCAAAAAAGAAGCGTTTCTAAAAAAATAATACAATGGTTTTTTCAAGAAAACAAGTGCAAAAAAGATTTTTTGCTAAAAACTAGTACAGAAATATTTTTTAGAAGAAAAACTGGTGCAAAAATAGTTTTTTGAAAAAAACTAGTACAAAAATAGTTTATTTCAAAAAAACTAGTACAAAAATAGTTTATTTGAAAAAAACTACTACAACAATAGTTTTTTTGAAAAAAACTAGTACAAAAATAGTTTATTTGAAAAAAACTAATACAAAATTGTGGATGAACTTGAAACATCCAATTGTTCCTCTCTTAGCTGGTAAGCCTTGCATCTGCACTACTTTCTCACTTTGCCACGGGTTCAAATCACCCATGTGGCAGGCAATGAGGCACTCCTTGCCAAGATCCATGGGGGGCTCTCCTGTTGTAGAGAGAAACCACCCATTATGCCTCAGTGTTTTGCTTGACTGGTGCCGCCAGGGCCCACCTGCAATATCCTAACACTGCAGAGGCTGGTGCTCACAACCCCCTGGTGTTTTACAGCCGGTTTCGGGGGGTTGTTCGCGCTAGCTGATGCGAACAACCCCCCGGCCTTTTACTTCTTGTTTCGGGGGGTTGTTCGCGCTAGCTGATGTGAACAACCCCCCGGCCTTTTCCTGCTTGTTTCGGGGGATTGTTCGCGCTAGCTGATGCGAACAACCCCCCTGCCTTTTACTGCTTGTTTCGGGGGGTTGTTTGCAGAAGCTGATGCAAACAATCCCCCACCTTTTTGCAGCCAGTTTTGGGGGGTTGTTTTTACAGCTAATGCAAGCAACCCCGTACATTTGCCACTGTTTTGAGGGGGCTGTTTCAGCTAGCTGATGCAAACAACCTCATGACCTTTTACATCTGGCTTTGGGGGGTTGTTGGAAACAGCACCCCTCCAATTTCTATTTGGTCCTAGGGTTTTTTTCACACAACCTTTTTGTAACCAAATCCACAGTCTTGGAGATGGTGTCATAAGGCCTTTTACACTAGTGGGATCAAACCACCCCCAGCCATTTGAAGCTGGTTGTGGGGGGGTGTTTACAATACCATATATGAATTACCTCTGGATTTTAGAGCTACCTTGTGGGGGCTGTCTGCACCAGATGATATAAACCAACCCCCAAGCCTTTTAGTATAGGAAGATATTATTTTGATTATCTATCCCTGAAAGCCAATGGAAACAAGCTGAGTGATTCCATGTATTTGAGAATAATTGTGAAATAATTTTAATCATCTTTGGAGGGAGGTTCATCATTAGAGGAAAAGAAAGAAGCTGATGGAGAAACTCAGCTGTCATTTGATATTTTTTGGAATATTAACTACGCAAGAACACTCACATTTTCCAATTTTGTAATGGCTAATGGTCTGAAATTTATCATTAGTAGTAGTGTTTAGTGAGTGGGGCAACAGAAATTATAATTAAAGATGTACTTTCAAGCAGAGAATATAATTCATGTGCACACCACTCTATAGCATCTGAGTAACCTGTCACTTTTTCCTGCCTAAAGAAAACTTGTAGCTCACATATTCCTTTTGAAAAAAGTGGGGTTCAATATGAACCTTATAGGAGGGAATAAACTTAATGATTTCATTTTTTCCCAGTAATTAGAATGCAAAACTTTAAGTTCTAGTGGCATACTTCATATATAATATAAAGTTTGACAAAGAATGAAAGTAATGTTATATTTGTGGAGTAGCCAAAATACCTGTGAAGATTAATTTCTAATAAAAAATAATTCCCGAATTTCTCATCTTTAAGCTTAAATTTACATTTTTTGGTTGAACATCTTTGTATTACTACTAAATTTCTGATATTATTCAAAAATAATTGAATTTTGAGCTAGATTATGTAAAATTTGAACCAAAAACCAAAAACAGTTTCATAAAAACAAAAGCCACCAAAACATATTACTGCAGACACAAGTGTTTGTATATTGAAAATACTAATGTAGAAAAAATGCTTTTACCAAACATATGTTCTGAATTTTTGGAAATTTCAATACAATGAAGAAGCTTTTCTTCACCTGAAAGATGAAATTTAGGCATGTTTTTTATAATTATGATGATTTCTGCATGTGAAAGGTGTATCTTATCAAATACTCTTTAAGACCTCCAAGGATTTCCATTGCTTATCTGTCAGAAAACTATTAATTCTTGTCCACAGAGCTTCTTCCAGAAATTGTTGGTGGTGTGTTCTGTTTCAGAGGGAAGTGTATAACAAGCTAAAATGATGAAAATGTTTTAATTTGGAATATATGGGTATGGCTGAGCCTTCTTAATATTAGTTCCCAAAATCATTTCATAATTTCTGTTATTTGGATATTTATCAATTTTTATTCTGTGCTCTCAATGGAACATTTAGGGCTCATATCAAGACATGATGACCTTTTTTTCTGCAATAAATTGTGCTATTAAACAATAGATATTAATTGTTAATTGATCAAATTCCCTTTTTTTTCCTCCCTTAATTGAAAGATATTCTTCCCATATCACATAGCTCACATAGAATTACTGAGTAATTCATAGCCTAATTTGGAATACCATTAAGTGATAAAATAGCACATTAAAATGAATATAAATATTCAAAGGGAAAGTGAAAATTTCTTTCTTTTTGACTCTATAAACACAAATTATACAATATTTATTGATATTTCAAACATTTTAAAGGGGGGTAAATTCTGAATAATAGGTGCTTGGGGACAAAAGGATGCTTCTCAAAATAATGAAATAACCCACTTCTGCTCCATGTAATTTTCTTTGCAAATATTATTGTTAAATTATGAAAGGTTCTTTCAATCATATATTGAGTTAATCCAGCTGTGAAAGAAAATCCTAATACTGAAGTTCATGCAGGTAATATTTGGGCTTTTCTTAGGTCATCGTATAATTATATCTTGGTTATATTAATTTCACATTAAGAGATATTTTCAAGTCACAGACAGGACACATTAAATTACTGGCTAACCAGTCACATGAAAATTGCCCTGGTGATGGATACTAGTCAAAAAAGGGTTTTAATTGGTATTTTAAGGCTCATGAATGTTAAAAAATCAATAATTGAAATGGTTACAGGAGTCAGAGCTGCTTATTACCTCCTTTTCATGTCAAAAAACAGCTTATTCTATATTTTATTATGCTTCAATGGGACTTGAACTTGGTAACAAACCATGTTCCCAAAAGGTTTGGGTATAATAATTGGGCAATGATCAGCCATGAATCCAAGCTTTAAAGCTTGCCACCACTCAGAGGCCTCAGAAGCTGGTATGCTGGCTCTCCTTTATGTCTTTTGTCCCCTTGACCTATTTCCATGTCAACTTAGTAATTCAGGCTTCAAGAGTGATATCCTCTATGAGTGTACCAAACATGTATGTAAGAATACTGTAATATTAAGAGAAAAAAAAATTCATAACACCATTATTAGTGTATATAAATTGGGAGTTCTCAGATTACCATGATTTTGGCATAAAATTGAGAAAATTTAAAATCTTTACCTTTCTTTTATGTGGTATTGATGATGTGGTGTTGCAGTATTTTCCATATTACCACCTCATAGAGTTAACTTAAACATATTCACTCTCTGAGGTTACCCCAGATGAATGTTTTTTGGAGAATTTAAAAATGGTCTTAAATCCATGTTTTTGCTTACTCACAAAGAAATTATCCATATTTTCTACAATAAAAAAATGATAAATTTTGATTTATGAATGACTTATGAGTTATTCATAGTTCACAGATTATTTTAATATCAATTGTGGCCTATATAGGTATTTAAAATATACCTCAAGGCTCACATATCCAGTTTTTTGATTGTAACCCACTTATAGACAAAAATCCCCAGAAAGGTTAAATTCCAGGGAAAATTCTCACCTCTATAAAGTTAAATAAATCAAGCCTTATCAAGTTTAAATTTTATGTTAATTAAACGTTTACAAAAAAATGCTTTATGAAATGATTGAAACATTATTCCTTTGTTTGAGTAGACTTCTAGAATTCAGAATTAGAACTTTCTCATACTTTCTTTAGCCTACCCTTGAATCCCTTGATTATATAGACACATGTAGCAAGATGTTCCAATGTTAACACATATGAGGATGAGTCTATTACCAAGTAATAATTATGTATTTGAAATGCTAAGTATTATTATCACAGTGATATAGAATATGAAAAATTATTCAATCAAGATATTCAGGGCTTTACTAAAGAGGATTAGTGTTGGTGAGCACTACCAAAAGCCCAGGGTGCAGTATTCATCAATTGGGTTATTATAATGAAGACTTCAATAATAAAGAGTATAATTATACCTCATTGTTTCCCAAGGTTCCAAATGGTATTAGGCAGTTGTACTAGGTAGGAGCTCAATTGAATGATTATGATTATTCTTCAAGGCAGAGGAAGAGCCCAAATAGGAAGAGTGATGATTTTTCACTCCCAAGGGAAGGATGATGGCTGGTACATACTGTGCATACCCATTATTTGGCTCAGATGTGGTTTTTAAACCACATATGGGCTGTTCTCACCAATAAAGGGTGAACATTTTCATTTGGGGACCACACAGCACTCTTCCAATGTGTATGATGCAGTAAATTTTATACAGAACTTGTAAGGGAACCCCATAAAGGAAGAAATATGATGTATTTAAGAATAGAAAAGCTCATTTGTAGAATTGACACCTCATATTTGGGGATATGGGAGATTATTACATAGTATTGGGTGATTTACAGTACTTTGGGAGTTTGATCTTTAAAATGCTATATGTTTGTTGTTTTTGAAGATAGTAAGTTCAAAGTTTGTTCTTTGTGTATCCCTAGAGGACTGCTACATACTGAGATCCCATATGACATGGGTAACAATAAATAAGGCCAAGCTATTCCACTTTTAAATTTCATTATTTGGATATGGCTTTTCCTTAAATCCTATATAGAGTTCATCTTCTCAATACCTATTTTTCATCAATATTGATGTGATTACTCCATTTTTTAATTGTTTTTGTTATGTTTCTCTATAAATCTTGTTTTCCATGTAACATTTAGAATATTTTTTATTTCTCCTATTTTATTTTGTAAATACAATTGAAATAAGTGGTATTTACAATTTTTGGCGTAAAATTCTTCAAAATTATTATATGAAGTGATAAAATTAGGTCATTTTCTCTTTTCTAAGAATTTCTCTCTATCATTACTTTTAATAATTCTTTTATTAATATAAATGGGATTTCTATTAATATATAAACTCAATATTAGTAATATTATTGTTATCAATTGTTATTTATTATTAAAAAACAGCTTTGTACGCCTTTAGTATTTGTTGGTAAAAAGAATAAAAGCTTTCAATATATCAATTATTATATATTAATATATTTCTTTTTACTATATTATATGTTTATAATATATATTATATTATTATATTTATCTCATAATATAGGAATTTTACACTTTAATAATAATAATTCTTCATTAGTAGAATCATTCTTTATTTAATTTATTAAGCTAATAAGGACATTCATAGTACAATAAATGTAGCATTTGCAATATTTACTTATTTTTTCATGGTCAAAGCTTACAGCTGCCAACTTCTTCAAGACTTCAAACGGTCCCAACCATCTTTCTTCAAGTTCCTTTCTGGGTCTTGTAGTATTTATATTATTTGAGGCTAGCCATACTTTTTCTTCATGTTGGAAGTCAGGTTGAATTTTCCTATTTCTATCTTAATACTTCTTAAATTTCCTTATTTCTGACTCCAATTCTTCTTTTACTACTTCCTGTACTGGTCGGAGTTTTTTTGATAGCTTTACAGCAGGGGTGTCTTCAGAAATTTGAATTTAATAAAAGCTGGGATTTCTTCCATAAATGGTGAAAAAAGGTGATTTCTTAGTTGATGAATGTTCTGCATTATTGTAGGAAAATTCAAGCAGAGGGAGCTAGATGTTCCAATCATTTTGATGATAACTGACATAAATCCAAAGATATTGTTCTATAATCTGATTCAACCTCTCTGTCTGTCCATTTTCTCCAGGGTGAAACACAGTTGAAATATGTCTTGATATCTTCAGCTGCTGACATAATTGGGTCCAGAATGATCAAACAAATAATGAACCACTATCACTAGCAATACTGACTGCAATTTTAGGCTTAGCAAAGACATGACTGATGAATATTTGAGTTAATTCCGAGGAATTAATTTTTGAATACATGGGAATGAATATTTCTATTTTTGAGAATCTGTCCACAACTACTAAAATTGCATCAAAGTTCATGGACAATGGCAATTGAGTGATAAAGTCCATTGATAAGGAACTTCAAGGACCAGATGGAATCTGAATAGGCCTGAGTAATCCAAACCTCTTATGATGAATGTTCTTGTTTCTTTAATATTTATTACATTAAGACACATAGTCCTTGATGATTTGACTCATACCAGACCAATAAAAGTCCCTCTTGATGGGCTTGAGGGTCTTCTCCTGGCCAGGATGGAAAGCCAACGGGAAGTCATAATTCTTTTTGAAGAATATCCAGTTGAAGTTCTTGATTGCTTGGAATAACCACTCTTTCTTTGAATAACTGTAACTTGCCTTGAGGTTCAAAATGATAATTGGGTATTTATTTCCCTCTTGCTAGTTTCTTCAGTATTTCTCTTTTAATCTGCTCAACTCAATCTGAGAAGATGTCTCCTTTGATTGCAAAGAATCTTGGTTCTTGGATTACAACTTTCTTAATAATTTGATGAAAATTTTGAGTATCCTTGTAAACAAACTCAAGCCCCCTCTCCGGTACACATTGTCCCAATGTGACAAGGCATTTGGTAAAGTGGCCAGTCTTCCAGGGTGGTAAGTGATAGTAAAGTGAAACTCAGAGAGGAACTCAGCCCAGTAGGCCTGAAGACAACTAAGGAATTTGGAAGACATGAAGTACTGAAGGAAATAGATGTCTTTCAAGACTTCAAAAGAGTGAGAAAGAGAAGGAAGAAAAGCTCTCCAGTGCTTGAGAGCCCAAACTATGCCAAGGAGTTCCTTGTCATGAATTTCATAGCTGAGTTCAGCCAGGAGGAGCGTGCAACTATCAATTTCAATGGGATGTTTTCCTGAGTCATTAGCTTGACTCAGTACAGCACCCAAGGCATAATCAGAATCATAAGTCTCCAAAATAGTTGGTAGAGAAGGATTGAAAGGAGAAAGGATAGGGGCAGTGGTGACTTCTTCTTTGATTAATTGGAACTGTCTAAGAGCTTCCTCATTGAAGATAAAGGGAGACTCTTTTTCTAAGAAGGGAATTGAGAGCAGTGATTTTTTGGAGTAATTTTCAATGAAACAACAATAGAAGTTGGAAAAGGAAAGAAATTGTTGAATGTGAGCCTTGAGGTATATTTTACATACCCAAATAGGCGACAAGTGTGTTTAAAATTAATTCTGCACTGTGCATAACCCATAAGTCATGCATATATTCAAAACTCATCATTTTTTATTTAAGAAAAGATGAATACCTTTCTGTGAGAAAGCAAATCCATGGATTTAAGGCCAGATTTGGATTCTACAAAAAAAATTACCTGGAGTAGCTCCAAAGATTGAATGAGCTTAAATTAGTTTTATGAGTTGGTAATTGTAAGGTTTGACTATGAAACAATAAGTAAAAATTTCTAATTTATTACTTATTGTACTCTGAATGTCCTTATAATTGAAATAAATAAGATTAAAATAATAATAATAATAAAGAAGTATTATTATTATGGCGTAAAAATATTATATTATTAAATAAATATAATAATATAATTAATATTATATGAAATTATAATATTATAAATAATATATTAATATAAAAATAATTAATATATATTGTAAAGCTCTTTATTATTGTTACCAACAAATAATAAAGGCGTAAAAAACTGTTTTTTATAAATAAAAAACAATTAATAACAATAATATTACTAATATTAAAGTTATATATTAATATAAATACTATTTATATTAATTAAGAATTATTAAGAGTAATAATAAGAGAGAAATTATTATTATAAGATGAAATAACCTAAATTACTAAATTTCTTGATTTTACGTGGAAATGAGTTTATAGAGAGATTTATGACAAAAACAATTAAAGAATTGATTTAATCACGTAAAAATAGTGATTAATATTAAGATGGTCTTTGGTCTTTAATAATATAAGAGTTTTATATATAAAGAATAAAGAAATTACCTTTTATTTAATTGATTTAATGTTTTTTATGCGTCTGAGGGGTAAATAGAGTAAAAAGAGCTCTATTTATAGTAAATACCTCCCTCCTAGAGTCCAACAGGTTTCTAGTAGACGTGTACTGATCATATCCCCTGGAATTGATCAATATTTTAAGGTTTCAGGGTGATTACATCATGATCAAACCATATTACATCATTATTACACCATTCTTTAGAGTTATCACTATAACTCTAAAGTTGATGACATCAGAGGCTTGGCAGAACCCCAAATTTCGTGGATTTTATTAGTTTTAATCATAAACTAATAGTATTCACCAATTGTATCACTCTTAAGACTGTTAAACTTAAATTAAGGTTACAGTATGTGATCATAACTGCTCAAATTAAGCTCAAACTTTGATCCTCAAAAACCTTTAAGATTTACACGCTACAGCAATTCAGAGAGTGAATTCTGACAGCCTGGCATAACCTCATTATGCTGCCAAGAGCGTTTCATTACATCATCAAAACTCTAATTTTGATGATTTTTCTTGTAACTCATCTTTTCTGTCGAAATTCAATATTTTAAACTTCAAACCTTGATTTCAGGGGGTTATACCCTGAATTTAATAATAAAAATTACATCATTCTTCACGAATGAGCTAGTAGAATCCAACTGTATATTTTTTTTAAGTTTGGATCACTTTCACAACAAAGTGGTCAACAGCTCTGTTGATTTTTATCAATAATTCATCATAGGTTTTAACCTTGTTTATAATTTGTGAAATAAAGTTCATATCTGTGTTCTTACAGTAATTACGTGGTAACTTTATTTTTGGTTCATCATTCTATCATGTATAGTTTAGAAGATATTAGCTATGATCCTTGAATATATGCGTTGACCAAAAAAGTGCATATATTCAGGATAATTCCTTAAGTATTAACATTGGAAATTAGCTTATTAACTGTTTTATGTGTAGATTCTCATGGGGAATCCACTGGTACAATTTATTCCACATGTTGTTTCATTAGCGTTTGAGATAAATAAGGTTTTATGGTTTTTATATGGTATTATACCTTATAATTCCTTAAATATTGACTTTACAGATATGCCATAAAAATGGTATATGTGTATTTTTCCATGGGGAATCCAATGGTATAATTTATTTTACATGTTGATTCATTGGTTTTTTAGTTAAACCAATTTTTGTACCAATTTATGGTATTTTTTGTATATTTAATTAATTATTTTTAATGTATAATTATTTTAAGCAATTTTAATATAATTATATTAAAAGTATAATTATTCTGAGTCTTTTTGTGACCTTATTGGGTATGTGGTCATATCTCAAAGGCTCACAGTAATATGGAAAATACTTTAATACTAAATCATCAATACCACATAAAGGAATTGTGAAAATACTTGTTTTTTTCAATTTCATGCAAAAGTAATGGGAATGTGAGAAATCTCATGTTAAATATACACTAAGAATAGTGTTATGCATGTTTGTGCCACTTAGTATTATGGTATTATTACTTAAATATTTGACACACCCATTGTGGATATGAGTCTTTCAGCCTAAATTTCTATTTTTGATGGAAAATAGCTAAGGGGAACAAAATAACACCAAAGAGAGCCAGGGTACCCAACTTCCAAGGCCTCTGAGGCGTGAATATCTCTAAAGCTTTGATAAATTCCTGATCATGGCCCAATTATTCTACTAAAACCTTTTGGGAACCTAGTTACCAAGTTGAACTCTCATTAAATCATAAGAAAATTGCAAACAAACTGCTATCTTGATGTGACAAGGAGGTAAAGAGCAACTTAGACTGCTGTAACCATGTTAATTCTTAATTATTTTCTATGGATAGAGCTTAAAACAGTAATTAAAACCCTTTTTGGACTAGTATCCATTTATTTACCTCATATTAACCTGCCATACTCTGCTATTTTCAATTCTACATAGTAATCAGGTAAAAACTTCAAAAATTCATTAAAAATACAATTCATTATTTATCCTTCTGAAACGTTCAGTACCAATATAGAATTGTATCATTCATCAATAAAACAAAAGATAATTATTTTTTCATAAGTAAAATTAAATATTTTACTCACAGTCCATTTTTGATGATTCCATTTGAAGGACTGGACCTTCAAAAATTTACAGAAAATACAACCTGGGATGAAATTTCCAATAACATTGATAAATTTGAGAAATAAATGATCATTTTGGAATAAAAGAAGATTTACAGTTGTTACTACTTTCATTCTTAACCATAAATGGGTTGGTAGTCACAAAAAAAGCTTTAATTCAGTAATCTGAAATGACAACAAATGATGAAGTCATTAATCCAAAAGGATTATTGTTTTCTCACTCCCTGGTTTCTCAGTTTGCTCCATGAAACCCCTCTAGGAGCTCTTGACAATTTAAAAGAGGCTTCCTCTTGCTGTTTTTTCCAAATCATCTTATTATCCAATTGTATCTTTGTTACCAACAAGTAAGTATCAGTAGATCCTTTCTTAGGTGTTTTATTCTTTCAGGATCAATCAGAAAGACTTGAAATAAAAGAAATCAAAATATATATTTTTTCAATATTGCTATAAATCAATTTTGATCCCTTAAATCAAAATTTATCCATCAAATCTCTGTACCATATTCTTTCCAAGGTTCAGTGAGTATCAGTGAGTGGTTTATAATTAATTTTTAAAGTGTTTCTCTGGTATTTTCTTTCTTCAAGAATCATATTTATAATCATCCTTTTCAAAGATAATCAGACATCAAACCAATTCAATGATTTGAATAAAGAAGTTTTACTATTTAATACTGGTTGTAATTGATTCTTGTAGGTAATTACTGCTTACTGTTATAATCACTAGTAGTGTATAGCAAGTAAAAGAAATAATTAATTATTTAATTATTTAATTATTTAATTATTTAATTATTTAATTATTTAATTATTTAATTATTTAATTATTTAATTATTTAATTATTTAATTATTTAATTATTTAATTATTTAATTATTTAATTATTTAATTGTGGTTATAGAAATCTCATTATTATATTCCATAAGAACAGTCATAGTTTGGTTGATTAATAGTAATATTATCAACAATTTCAAAGACACCTCTTTCATTGAAGAGCCTTTATGGTATTGGGCTGAGGCCAATTGAAGATTTTTTAAAATTTGGAAGGATCCATCTTGAGGGTGTCAATTGAAACAACAAAGCCAAGGTATTCAATACTTGAGGCATTCAATACACACTTTGATGCTTTTGCAGACAAATTATTGTCCCTCAGCCTTTGGAGCATAGCAGCCACATGTTTGACATGTTCCTCCTCAGTGCTTGAGAAGAACATAATCTCATCCAAATAAACTATGAAAAAGATATTCAATAAATCTTCAAATATATCATTAAAAACATTCTGAAATGAAGCACAAGCATTGGGTGAGCCCTATGGCATTAGCAAATACCCATAACTATGATACTTGGCTCTAAAGACAGTTAAATGCGCATCCCCCTCTTTAATTGTCAGGAGCTTATAAGCACCACACAAGTCTATCTTGAAGAAGATAGTGGAACCATTGAATACCGTTAGAATCTGATTCATAGGAGGGACAGGATCGCTGTTCTTCCTAGTGATAGCGTTCAGTTTTCAGTAGTCAACACACAAACAAAGGCCACCATCCTTTTTCTTAACAAAACGCACAGGTGCTCCTATTAAAGAGGAGCTTGGCCTGATGAAACCCTTCTCTACATCCTCTGAAATGTAGGCCCTTAGTGCTTCTGCCTCTTGATTTGATAAGGAGTAGATAACACCAACTGGTGGTAGAAGACACTCCAGTTTGATACAATGATCACAGGCACGGTGTGGAGGAAGTTTCTCTTCTCTCACCTTGTATAAGTCATAAAAATACTGGTGATAAGCAGGAGGTATTACCTTCAGCATAGTTTCAATTTCCTCTTTCTCTTCCTCCTCATCCCCCTGCTCCTCCAGGGATGCATGGAGGGATAAAGGAGGAAGATCCATATAACCTTGAAAGAGATGAAGTGAAGATATAGCAACATCTTCCCCAATGTCTTTTATCTCTTTGAAGACTTCATATTTTGATGTAATTAATGATTGAGAGGGCATTATGGAAGGGATATAGATGGAAGAAGGAAGTTAAGGTGTCTTATGTTAACCAACCAGAGCAACACTGTTGACAGAAGTGTAAAAGTCATGACTATTAGAAGAACTAATACCGCTAGAATCCTTCTGACTCAAATCATAGGTTATCCATCCATCTTTCCATCAATAACTGGTTTAAAATGGTAAAGGAAATTATAGCCCAATTCTAGGTCTTCTCCCTTTGGTGAATCTATGATAAAAAAATCCCATTAAAACTTGGGAAAGAAGGCAATTCAACAACCCCCTTGGTATAATGAGTGAGGAAAAATACGTGGATTCATTGGAATTTTTCCATTGAGCTCTAGCATAGTCAATAAGTACTTGAGAACAAAACTCTTTGCAATAAAAGAGTTTGTAGCACCAGAATCAATGACAATATTACAAAAAATATCAGAGACAGAAGAAAAAATGAGAAACTTTAAACATTTCTTGACACTAGTATTGAGATTTCACAATTGTACTCTTGAAGGAAATAAGTGAGAACCATTGAACACATCATGATTCATGCTAAGGCTTTTCTCTGCTTGTTAGGGAAGCTTCTTGATGACCCTGGCCTATTGTGAGGCCTCTTGTAGCATTTTTTAAATTGGTTTCTTTCCACCACAATAAGTGCATAAACCTTCTTCAATCCTCCTCTCCTTTTCATAATCAATTGTTTCATTTTCATCATTGAGGAGAGAAGCATGAGGCTTATCCTTTCAATTTTAAAACTTCTTCCCCTTCTTGCTCTTCTTTTGATGATGCTTTTTGGAAAATGAATATTGCAGAAGCCTTGAATGTTTAGATCCAGTAACTGGAGGCTTCTTCTCTTGATGCCTACCCTTTTCCTTCTTCCTCTCATGGTACCTTGTATCTAACTCTGAAGTAATGTCCATTAACTCTTGAATAGTATCAATGTTACCAGGGTGAGAAGTCAACAGCTTCAAAATTCCTGATGCCAATCCTCTTCTATAAACAGGAATATAAGACCTTCCCCCAATCTCCGATTATTTAAATTGGGCTTCTGATATACAAAATGTACAAGGATAAATGACTACTTTCCTTCATCCTAATCTTTTCCAGATCTTTTTAAGCTTTCCAAAATTCATTTGGATCACCAAAAAGAGTGAATAACTGAATGTCAAACAACTGCCAGTTATTGAGGAGGTACAATGGGTATTCAGTGGATATATTTGAGAGATATGGTTCAATCCTTTTTCCAGTTGTACCTGTGAGAAACAAAGTTGTGTAAAGAACCTTCTTCCTGTAAGAGAAGAAGTTTTCTGGGTCATTATGAAAAATTAATTGACAGGATTGGATAAATTCTCTCAGTTTATATCTTTGAGTACCATCAAAAGAAACAGGCACCTTCATTGATGCAGTCTTCATTGCTGGCGCCCTTGGATTGTCCCTGGGTGCAACTTCTTTGGTGAGTTGTTCCATGAATTGAGTCTTCTTCTCCATCATCCTGAGAAAATTTGGTTTAGCTTGAGAGAACAGAGTTTGATTAGAAAGCTGTAGATTTGGAGTTTCAAAAGGCTCAGGGGCAGCTTCCAAGGCAGCTGCTACTTCAGTTTCTTCAGAATCTTTCTCTTTCATAGACCCCTCCCCCTATTCTTCTTCTAGGCCCTTGATGAATGCTTGGATAGCCATCCAATAATCCAGAGAATGATCTTGATCTTATTGAATTCACACCTACTCTTATGGAGCATGCTTCTCTTTCCATTGGTGGTCCTCTGTCCAGGTTTTCACCAATTTGATTAACTGATGGGGTTTGGTAAAGAGGAGCCCTTGCTGTAGGAGTATTGACAGATTGATGTATTTGAGTTCTTGTATTCTTGGCTGGAGGGCTATTCTGTACTGGAATTATTGAATAAAAAGAAAAATGAAAACATAATGATACTTTGAGAACAGCAAATGAGGTTTGACCGATTAAGATAACATGAAATGAGATTCTTGATGAACTTGAGTAATCAATCACCAGTATTGAGGAGGAATAAATGAGAACAAATCTTGAGGAATGAAAATTACAAAGCTGAATTATTTTCAATAAAATTGGACTTCTTGAAGAGTTGCAAATCTATTTCAATTAGTCAATCAATCAAGACAATCAATTATCAAGTCAATGCAAAATCAATAGCTGTCATATCTTCAAATAAATTCAAGTTCTTGAGGTATCAAATAAGTCAATCAATATCTTTATGAGTCAAAATCAGATCAATCAATCAATTCAATTCTTGAAATCAATAAATGACTCTTGAGGAATTCAACAGTCAATTAAAATCAATCCAATCCAACAAAATCTTGAATCTGAATCAAAAAAAGGAAAAAAATGAAAACAATCCAGGAATTAGGATAGAGAGAAAGGGTTGGGAGAATTAAGAAATAAAAAAAGTCAATTTTCATATTAGTGGAATGAATGAGATTAAAATTGAAGAGAAATCATAAATTCATAAAGAGATAATAGTTGATGAAATGCAGAAATTAATTTGAACATAATTAAAAGAAAGGAGAAATTGTGATTTACTTAATATGATGTAAAAGGGGATCTTTGAAATGAAGAGGGAATGGCACCCCATTAACTGCGACTCCCTTATGGGGTGCTCAAGGATTGAAATATGAGGGAGTACAATTAAGAGTTTGAAGAAGATAGGATTGCTCATAAAATGAATATAAGAAAAGTAGAGACAAAGAGAATAAGAGTAAGAATAAAAGAGCCAACCACAAAAAGTCCAAGTCCACTGTTTCAACATCTCAAAAGAAAGGAGAGGTTTAATAAGTATATGGCCATCACAACTCCACTGAAGAGGTGAGTGTAATATGCAAAGACTAACTTAATACAAACAAATATAATATTCAAAAATAAGAGTAAGAATATTCATAAGATAATAAATCAGCTATATTAATTATGTAAGGTGTGGATATGAAACTTTGATTAAAAATCAAGTACTTTTCCTGTCCTCAAAATTTGTATAAGGTAAAATTCAGTTAAAAATAGTATGAAATATTATTTTTAAGAGAAAACACGCCAATTTTATTGTTTATAACTTTATTAGTATAAAACAATAATATAAAAATTTATTGTTTTACCAACAATAAAAATTTATCCAAAAAATACTCTACAAGAGATATTTTAAGGCTACAAAAGAAATTTCTTCAAGAGCCATTTCAATTGGAATTAATTGAGCAAAGAACTGCAAGCAATTAATTAAAGAACAAAGTCTTTAAAAAGAACATTAAAGAGAAAACACGCCCAAAAGTGACCAGAGTGAATTTGGAAACAAAGTGACAAAGTTAACAGTGATGAAAGATGCTTTAATTCACTTTTGGGGTGGTTCAGGGGTAAAAATGATTATAAGAGTTACAAACAATGATTATAATGATTTTTTCACGTGGTTAAAAGGATTAAAATGATTTAAAAGTGGTGGTTGGAATCTTTGATTGATTGGTTTAACAGTTTTAAACTAATTAATAAAAGGAAAAGATTCTAACATGAAGAGAAAAGTGGGGCAAAGAAGACATTCTTTTATAGCCATCAATTCTCTTACTCCAAAAGTAAAATTTACTCTTGTCAGTCGTGAAAAACAGTCTGACAACAGAAAAGCCAATTATGGCATCATTGAACCCTGGTTTAGACCAAAAAGGGCTGGTTTAAGCCAATTTTAGCCAATTTTAGCCATTTTAGACCTTTAAATCAGCCATTACTATAGCAATACCAGGCCTAGAGCCTTCAAAACACGTCAGAATGTGTGTCAGAGGCGTAGAAACCAGTTAAAACTGTTTTTATTATGATTGTTTTATCTTAAGGGTAGTTTTACCTTCTTGGCAACAGCTAAAACTACCCCAGTTGGTATCAAAACCTCATCATCAATTGAGTCCACAGACCCTGTAACTCAATTCCAGGCCAAAAGTGATGAACTTTTGCGTGAATTTTGACATCCCACGCCTGTCAGCAAGGATTTTGGGGGTCTAGCTCCCCCTTAGAGCTGGAGTTCCTTTTCCCCCCCAAATTTAATCTTTCCAATTTATTTTTCCTTTAATTCCTCATCATGTATTATACTTATAATTTACACATGTAATTCAATTCAATTGTACAGTACAATACAGTAATAATTGACACCTCATATGTAAATCAAAGTTCACTTATGTAATACACGCGCACATTTTGACATTTCAATTGAATTCAATTGAAAATACTTTAATTCCTCATAACTTCTAAACTAAACACAACACCTCAATTTTAACACAAAAATTGATGGTTAACACCACATGTGGTGTGAATTAAATTAAGGTTTTGAGGATTTTCAACTTTTGTATTGAAAATACTAAAAACTTAATTTAAGCTTATTTAGAGTTGAGTTACAAAAATTTCACTCAGAGGTGACCCCACCTGATTTTTTATGAGGAATCCAATGGTGAAATAAAATTTATATGTTTATTTATTGGATAAAAAGTTATAATAAATTTTATTTAACTTTTTTCCAAATTTATTTATTTTTTCACAATTTTGTTAAAATTTCATTTTTACTTAAATTTTTCAAGTATAAATGTAATTTTATATTTACAAAATTTAAAGTAATTTTATTTTTAAATTATAATTAATTTTTTATTTTTAATTTTAATAATATAAATAAATTTATTTTATTTATATTAATATGTTATTTTTTATATTTGTGGTCTTTTGGGTATATGAAATTACCTCTAAGGCTCACATTCCCTCCCCCTAAAAAAGAATATTACTTTGTAATATTGGTGTTTCTAGTGTGTCTGAATCTCCTCAGGAGTTTGGTGGCTTCTGGTATATCTTTCTCTTCTAACCATTCATCTTCACAAGTTGGGTCACTGTACCTAACAAGGTATTCCCTTACTTTCTTGGTTCTTAATTTCCTTTCTTTAAGAACTTTGGTTATTTTCTTAGTACCAGATGTCTCAATAGGAGGTATAACTTGGGGAATCTTATTCCTCAAGGGAAATTTGTCAGCATCACCAGATTTGTATGGCTTTATCAAGTTTACTGGAAATGTAGGGTGCTTATTGCTAAGTTCTTCAGATAACTCTACTTCAACAGCATTTTCTCCATGGAGGGCCTTAATCACAAAAGGTCCTGCAAAGGAGTCTTTTAACTTTTTACATCCTTTGATGTTATTGAAGTTAGTGGTGGATACAAGAACTAGGTCCCCCACTTTGAAATCTGGAGTTGCATGAGATTTATCCCATTTGTCTTTAGCATATGCAAAAGAGTCCTCCATGCATCTCACTGCATGCTTTCTAGCTTTGTCTAGCATTCCTTTGAAGCTAGCAGCTGTGGGATGTATTTCAATTAAGTCTTTCCTCAAGGAATCTTGGGGTAACTTGGGGTTCCATCCTTTTTCTAGAATAGCAGGAGTCTGATTGGTACTGGAATGGATTGATGTTTTATATGCTAATTCCAGTGCTGGTAACAGAGTACACCAATCATGGGTAAATCCATCACAATCTTTGAATTCAAGGCCATATGCACAAAATCTTCTCACCATGTCCTCTAAGGTTTGGATCATTCTTTCAGCCAGACCATCAGTTTGTGGGTGGTAGGCTGTAGAGAAAGACAGTTTAGTGCCAAATAATTGGTGAAGATTTGTCCATAGAGCTGAAGTGAATTTGGGATCTCTATCACTGATGATATTTGTAAATATCCCAGTCCATGACACTACTCTATTCCATATCAGAAGAGCTGTATCCATGGCTGTATCATCTTTGTGACATGGTAAAAAGATTGGAGTTTTACTGAATCTGTCCACAATTACTAGGCAAGCATTATAGCTCCTGTCACCTCCTGGTGGTAGGCCAGTTACCCAATCCATATGGACAATTTCCCAAGGTCTGTTTGGTTCTTGGATTTTCATCATATTTCCAAGTCTTTTGCCAGTGGATTTATTTGCCTTTTGGCATCTGTCACAGGTTTTGCAATATTCTGCAACATCTTTTTGCCACATTGGCCACCATATGCAGGTCTTTACTTTCTCTCTTGTTCTGTCCTCAGAAAGATGTCCTGAAAAGGGACTATCATGGCATTCTTTCAGTACAAGATTGATTAATGACCTGTCTACAACTGTCATGACACATGTGTGCTTGGTTCTGTGGTAAATTATACCATCCAGTAGGTGAAATCTCCCTTCATTATAAGATTTTCTCCATACTTCATCCAAGGCATGTATTAGAGAGTTGTCTTTACAGTCTTTGTTAAGTAATTGGCCTAAGATGCTACAATTCTTATCTTGAGTGTAACTATTTCTGACTTCTTCAAAGAAGGTGGTGTTCAAGTCTGTAACACTTATTCCTTCTATTGGAATTTGTGGTGAAGCTTCTTCTGGAACATAAGCAGGATTATCAATGTTATTTGGTAATGGCCATCTGCTTAGTCCATCTGCATTCTTATGAATATTCCCATCCTTATGAACAATAGTCATATTGCCTCTGTATTCTTGTATGGCTATTTGCCATCTGAGCATGTGTCTGTTAGGTGTTTTCATGTTCAAAAGTGATTTCACAGCTGTACAATCTGTTATTACTTCAAAAACACATCCCTCTAAGAAATAGTTCAATTTCTCTAAGGCCCAGACAAGGCATAGACATTCCATTTGACTTGCTCCATATCTGGCTTCAGTTGGTTTGATTTGCCTGGATATGAAACATATTGGTCCTTCTACAGGTTTGTCATTTATGATCTGAACTTGGTGAAGTGCAGCACCTATTCCATCCCCTGATGCATCAATATACAGTTTGAAAGGCAATTTAAAGTCTGGCATCAGTAAGAGTGGAGCAGTGGTCAATGCTTCTCTTAGAGACTCAAAAGCTTTGACTCTGTCAACAGTCATCTCAAATACTGTGTCTTTGTCACACAACTTATAAAGTGGTCTTGCTATGGATGCAAAGTCTTTAATGTGTTGCCTGTAATATCCTGCAAAACCTAAGAATGACTGAATTTCCTTCTTATTCTGAGGCATGGGTTTTAACAATACTGCTGCAACTTTGTTTTTATCAATTCCAAGGGACAAACCAGATACAACATGTCCTAGTGCCTTAAGTTCTTTAAATCCAAAATGACATTTCTTCAAGGAGATTTTCATGTTTACTGATTGGATTTTTGTCAAAACTCTTGATAATCTGTACATGTGCTCCTCCCAAGTCTTTGAACAGATAATAATGTCATCAATGTAAATGATTAACCATCCTTCTGAGAGTTCTTCAGGGAAGATTTCATTCATCATTCTTTGGAAGTGTGAAGGTGCATTTTTGATACCAAAGGGCATCCTTAAGTATTCATACACTCCACAATGAACAATAATTCTCAAGTATTTTCTTGCTCTTGGTGTTACTACATTTTGATGGAATCCTTTAAGGGCATCCATAGTGGTTATATACACTGCTTGAGATATTTGAGTAAGGGCAATTTGGATTTTTGGTATTGGGTATCTGTCTGGAACAGTGTAAGTGTTCAGAGCTCTAAAGTCCCCAACCATTCTGGATTTTCCATTATGCCACGCCACTATGACTGGTGTAGTTATTTCTACTTCCTCATTGTGGCCTACTTTTCTTATTACACCAAGGTCTAGAAGTTCTTTGATATGAATTTCTAGAGCTTCTCTTGATTTTGGACTTGCTGGATAAGCAGGTCTTCTTAAGAGTGGTGGATAAGGTCTCTCAATGTTAAGAATGATGTCAACTTCATGACCAATAATTGCTCCCAGGGGTTCTTTGTCTGTAGCAAATGCTCCTCTGTGGTCATACAAAAGGGAAGAAAGTTCATTTTCTTGCTTAACAGTCAGATGAAGGCTTATTTCAGCCTCATTTAACTGTTCAGACTTGAATTTCTCTAACTCTAAGTTGACTGGTGATACTTTGTTTACTGTAATTTGTTTTTTAAAGGGTAAAAAGGCAAATTTCTGGCGCTTATTGTCTCCAATTGTAAAGTATCTGTCTTTGTTATTATGTAAATCTATCCCATACATGATTAAATAGTCATTTCCCAATATAAAATGGGTACTAGAGCAATTTTCCATAACAACAAATTCAACTGTGATCCTTAAATTCCCATTTATGTGTGGGAATATGACATTGGTCTCAAAGATTCCTAATGCTTTCATTGGGTTACTTGCACTGTTGAATTTTATACCATCGATTGGTAACAATTGGTCTTCAAAATTTGGTACACAAGTCTTAAGAAAAGATTTTCCAACACAAGAGCAGAAGGCTCCTGGGTCAAGCAAAAGTTTGGTGGGTTTGTTGTCAATCACCACTTCTGTTATACAGGAGTTACCAGCTGTATAACCTTTTCCTCTGTTTGGTTTTGTCTTCATAAGTTGTGCATCTTGAACTTTTGATAAATCAACTTGACCATTGCTCAATTGTGGTAAGTGGGAATAAGATTCCATGATTTCAAAAGTGGCATTGATATTTTCTATATCTTTTGAAGATTCAGAGAATATGGATGACTTATCATCTGAATTGTCTTCAATTATGTCTTCTTTTTCAACATCTGGTTCTTTTTCAATGTCAATTTCATTGATTTTCCCCCTTTTTGGACATGTATTGGCTAAATGGGTGGTGCTTTGGCAAATATGGCATTTTCTGACTGTATCTGCAGATTTATATTTAATATTACTAGAATTTTCTTTGGGGTTTTTGTCCACAGAATCTTTCCAAGGTGTATTAAACCTTGTTTTAAGATTCACCCTACTAGAACCAATTTTGGTTCTGGTGGTTACTTCTTCTAGTATATTGATAATATCCTCTGCTGAAGATTGTTCAGTAGTCCTGCTTTTGACAGCATGCTCTAAGTCACCTCCACATTGTCTCAGAATTTTTCTATGGATCATAAATTCTGACATCTCAGGATATAATGCTGTTAATCTGTCCTTTTGTTGGCAAAACCATGGTAAAGCTTTGTCTTTATCAGCATTAAATTTGGCAGATTCAAAGGCTGTTTCAACTTTAAACCTCCAAGCATCATTTGCCCATTTGTTGATGATTTGGGTTTTCCACCAAGTCCAACTCTGGTGTCCATGTGCTTGTCTTATTTTGATGTACCATCTGTGAGCTGATCTGGTAAACAAGGTGTTAAACCTGGCTGTTACCAATCTGTCTGGTAATTCAAAATCCTCTTTGATCATGTCAATACCTCTAATGAATTCCATATGGTCATACTCTCCTTCACCACTGAAGTGAGGCCATTCTTTAAGTTTTGGAACTTCTTTCAAGAGTGCTTGGCCCATTGATGGTTCCAAGTTATGAAAAGAAGTGGATAGTTCATTTTTTAATTGTGAATTATCAGGATCCAATACATGTGGATTTGAAATTCTTGTGCCCTCATTTTGATTTAGAGGTGTAGACATTCTTGGTAAGGTGTTCAGTAATTGTTCAATGTCATTCATTTTACTGTTGCTACACCTTTGGGAATTTCTGTATTCATGTTGGAAGCTTTGTATTAAATTTATTACTTCAATTTTATACATGTCTTCTTTATGTGTAAGTTCTTGCCATAACTCTGTCTGTCTTGTATTATCAGCAGTGACTTGATTCAATTTCATTGATAATTTTGATACTTCTTCTTGTGAAGCATCAAAACACTTTTTCAAGGCAATGGTATATGTCTTTACTTCAGTAAATGAATTTGAAATGTCATCAAGGACTTTCTTGTTATCTGTCTTGATAATATTTATGGCTTGTTTAATTCTTGTTTCAATTATGTCATCAATATTGAATTTAGAAGATTTATCTGTTAATTCTTTAATAATGGCAGATTGTTTGTTTATTTTATTGTTAGAAGAATTATCATTATTGGAATTTTTAATTGTTCTCAAAACTTTTTCAAAACACATAAGTGTTTCATTAATTTGGCACAGACTCAGGTTGTTTGTTTTAATGTTGTTACAAATGGTGTCATTTTTATCAGAAAGATGTTTTCACGTCATTTATAGCATTATACAACTCTGGGATGGAATCAAATATGTCAGAAATCATTTCTGGAACCTTAATCTGCCTTCCTCCTTCTTCTGTAATTCCATCATGGTTCTGGCCATCTGAAATACATTTTCCATGGCATCCTGCTGAATCTTTGGGATTCTGTAGCCCTGGCTGTAAGGTTTTGGGGCTGGTGCCTTCCCTTTGCCCTTGTTTGGAGTTTGTGGCTGCTTTTTCACGTTGGAATTGCTGCTGCTGGCCACTGGGGCTGTTTTTGGCACTGGTTTGGCTGGTGGAGGGTTGTTTTTCCTCCATTCTAGTGTCAAAAGCATCATGTTTTTCTTCTCCATCAATGGATGCCATCCATTGAGCAATTTGCAAGTGTTGGGATGGCCCAAGAATTTTCTTACTGTCAGGTAAGAATTCATGCAATTCTTCCACAGGTCTGCAAGGATCTGGTACTCCTTGAATTGGAGTGCATTGTTGTATGCACTGTGGCTGGCTTTGTATATGTCCACAGAGGCTTGTTGTGGCGGTGTCAGCTCTTTTTGAAGGTAAAATGGTATTATCAGCTTCAGAATGACCCATTTTAGTTGTTTGGAAGTCATCAACTGACCCTTTTCCTTCTGTACCTGGTTGGCCTCTGCCATAATCACGTCTATTACCTTTTTGGGAGCTGCTTGAGGGGTTGTAGCTGGCTCCTGACCTGGTTGAAGGCATAATTATGGTTAAAAAAGGCTTAAAATAGTATTTTTACGTCAAAAACTTACTATTGGCCAAATTCTTAGCCTTCTGAAGAGTATTACTTATGTCCAAGTTAATTAATTCAGAAGATATTGGTTCAGGCTGGTTATTTTGAGTCACAATAACAGTGCTATTATGATCAGAATTAACAGTACTGGCAGGGATAATGCTGGTTACTGTTGAGGCTGTTTCAATGTTTTCTTGTCTTACCACATTGTCAGACACTAAAATTAATGAAAAAAAAGCCAATTAATTAAGTAAAAAAAGGTTATTTCAAAAAAGAAATAAAAATATAAGCCTCACTTATAATATGAAAAAAATTATTTTTTAAGGATTTTTTTGGATTATAAGTATTTTTTATATGTTTTTAAATTTTTCAATATAAGAAAAAAGATTTAAAAAGAGTAAAAAAAATATGTCACAGGTAAAATATCACGGCTGGGCCCCCAAATGTAAGGTGTGGATATGAAACTTTGATTAAAAATCAAGTACTTTTCCTGTCCTCAAAATTTGTATAAGGTAAAATTCAGTTAAAAATAGTATGAAATATTATTTTTAAGAGAAAACACGCCAATTTTATTGTTTATAACTTTATTAGTATAAAACAATAATATAAAAATTTATTGTTTTACCAACAATAAAAATTTATCCAAAAAATACTCTACAAGAGATATTTTAAGGCTACAAAAGAAATTTCTTCAAGAGCAATTTCAATTGGAATTAATTGAGCAAAGAACTGCAAGCAATTAATTAAAGAACAAAGTCTTTAAAAAGAACATTAAAGAGAAAACACGCCCAAAAGTGACCAGAGTGAATTTGGAAACAAAGTGACAAAGTTAACAGTGATGAAAGATGCTTTAATTCACTTTTGGGGTGGTTCAGGGGTAAAAATGATTATAAGAGTTACAAACAATGATTATAATGATTTTTTCACGTGGTTAAAAGGATTAAAATGATTTAAAAGTGGTGGTTGGAATCTTTGATTGATTGGTTTAACAGTTTTAAACTAATTAATAAAAGGAAAAGATTCTAACATGAAGAGAAAAGTGGGGCAAAGAAGACATTCTTTTATAGCCATCAATTCTCTTACTCCAAAAGTAAAATTTACTCTTGTCAGTCGTGAAAAACAGTCTGACAACAGAAAAGCCAATTATGGCATCATTGAACCCTGGTTTAGATCAAAAAGGGCTGGTTTAAGCCAATTTTAGCCAATTTTAGCCATTTTAGACCCTTAAATCAGCCATTACTATAGCAATACCAGGCCTAGAGCCTTCAAAACACGTCAGAATGTGTGTCAGAGGCGTAGAAACCAGTTAAAACTGTTTTTATTATGATTGTTTTATCTTAAGGGTAGTTTTACCTTCTTGGCAACAGCTAAAACTACCCCAGTTGGTATCAAAACCTCATCATCAATTGAGTCCACAGACCCTGTAACTCAATTCCAGGCCAAAAGTGATGAACTTTTGCGTGAATTTTGACATCCCACGCCTGTCAGCAAGGATTTTGGGGGTCTAGCTCCCCCTTAGAGCTGGAGTTCCTTTTCCCCCCCAAATTTAATCTTTCCAATTTATTTTTCCTTTAATTCCTCATCATGTATTATACTTATAATTTACACATGTAATTCAATTCAATTGTACAGTACAATACAGTAATAATTGACACCTCATATGTAAATCAAAGTTCACTTATGTAATACACGCGCACATTTTGACATTTCAATTGAATTCAATTGAAAATACTTTAATTCCTCATAACTTCTAAACTAAACACAACACCTCAATTTTAACACAAAAATTGATGGTTAACACCACATGTGGTGTGAATTAAATTAAGGTTTTGAGGATTTTCAACTTTTGTATTGAAAATACTAAAAACTTAATTTAAGCTTATTTAGAGTTGAGTTACAAAAATTTCACTCAGAGGTGACCCCACCTGATTTTTTATGAGGAATCCAATGGTGAAATAAAATTTATATGTTTATTTATTGGATAAAAAGTTATAATAAATTTTATTTAACTTTTTTCCAAATTTATTTATTTTTTCACAATTTTGTTAAAATTTCATTTTTACTTAAATTTTTCAAGTATAAATGTAATTTTATATTTACAAAATTTAAAGTAATTTTATTTTTAAATTATAATTAATTTTTTATTTTTAATTTTAATAATATAAATAAATTTATTTTATTTATATTAATATGTTATTTTTTATATTTGTGGTCTTTTGGGTATATGAAATTACCTCTAAGGCTCACAAATTAACTGGGGAAAAGTCTCCAGGTGAGGAAGGGGGCTGGTTTATCTGAGAATCCACTAGCCGTGATCCAAAGAGCAATTTTTATTGAGAGAAATCTTGATTTGAATTTATTTGGATGATACAGGCCCTGTAATGATGCCCAGGGTCTGTACAGAAGGTGTGGTGGGACTTGGTGATGATACAGTCCCAGATTGATGAAACCAATGCTCTATTGAGTGAGCATAGTCTGTATCAGTAATACAAGGCTGTATTGGGGATTCCAGACTGTATTGAGATCTTGAAGGGAGTTGTTGAAGCCAGATGCTGATTTGTGCTACTGATCTGCTAGTCTGGTTGGTATGATTAAAGGTAGGACTGCATACCATTGTCCCCTAATTGTGACTTTGAAACCCTCACCCCCTCAGGAAAAAAGAGAAGTTTGAAAGGTCCCACTGTCCATGCCCTATGGACTGCAGAGCGTGATTCACAGTCCATGGGCTGTAGAGGCCGTAGGGGGCCTAAATGTGACAACCCCGCTAATCAAAGTGGGTAGTTCAGAGGCCCTGGAGATGGCCTAAGGGTCCAAGGATCCTTTGAAGGTAACAAGACCCCCACAGGACCTAATTCAGTGGAGTTGGCATGGGGTTTGGTGAGGTGGAATCAGCCAAGAAGGCCAATGAGTCTGGATATGGCCAGGAAGAGTGGGTGTTCCCCAAAGGCCATTCCACACCACCAGTGGCAAATTGGCAATCAATTGGTTCAGGACAGAATTGCCAAAAACACCAATTGGGGGTTTCTTTCCCATGGTTGTGACATTAGTTTATATACATGATGATAGACTAATCCTGCATGGACAGCTTCTTAATTGCATTAGAACCACAAAATATAACTAGGGAGACTAAATATATTTAGAACAAGAATATTGGAGTTCCATATATGAATTTACTCATGGTACCAGCTCCTGTGACATGAATAATTCTTTTACTATTATCTGAGAAACTCAAGGAAAGTGTTGGTGACACCACATTTTTCACAAAAGGAGCACAAGATAGCTTTCCAAAGATGGCAAAGCAAAGAAAAGTTGAATTAGTTCCTTTTACATATACTTCAATTTATTCTTCATTGATATGATCCTTTTGAGAAGCTTTTATAATACACCAAAAATCAACAAAAATTTATTTGATGACACAAAAAAATGAAAAAGCCTTGTAGAATTTCAATTCAGGCACATATTTGGCTCTAGCGCTTAAATTGAATAAATGGAACCATATGAATGTAGGATAAGTCAAAGGACGGTATGGTAGAAACTAACGGTTTGAATGCAACATATTTTCCCATATTTGTGCAGCTTTTAAAAAGTTTTAAGTGCTGAAAATAACAAATTTCAATATTAATTTCATTTTTTGTGAATAGGCTCCACAACATATTGTAAGAAATGTTTAAGATTGGAGAAATGCACATTGAGTAAGATCGCATTTGTTAGCTATTAATGATGATTATAATTTTGAGGAATTTTCAATTGAGGTCTTGTACAACACATGTATCAAAGAAATCCTGGGATTAACGCAGTTGTAAGGCTTTACTGGCTTGACTAAGACTCTCAGGTTCAGGTAGGCCAAAGCAATAAACCACTTTCGTTGGGCAACTATCCATTTAGCCATACGTTTGTTGTTTCATCTGCAACACCCAAAAGGTCTATGTGAAGATTCTCTTTCTATTGGGTAGTTCTTGGTTAGCTTCTCTTTCAATAATCATGATCTCATGCGAAATGAATCATTTTAATTGGTCAGAGAACACAAACGCGAGGATGGTTACAGAAAAGAGAAAGGAAAAAAAGCCTTCTAATGGTCAGAATCGACTAATCTACGCCTAATTTGTTTGGGTCCATTCCAACATTGACAAGAGAGCCTTATGTTTATTACAGATACCGACATAGTTTTGGTGCCAGGAAGTCTTTGTGCAACATCAGCCTTGCAAATGGTTGGTCAAATGACTTAAAAGCTTTCTCTCCGTGCTGGTAGTTTGGCTTCCCTTCTAGCATTGAAGAAAGACATAAAAGGCCTGCTCCCTCCGCTTTCAACTCTTTTCTCAGTCCCATAACCCCGAGCCCTACTCTTTTCTTATTTTTTCTGTAAACAAAAAAGTCACTTCGGCCGCTTCTTTTCTCCTCCTTAGATATTTCTATAAAATTATCAGCTCTTCTCATTGATTCTCTTTGATGAAAGGCCATAATTGAACTTCCAAATATCATGGGTCTTTTTTAAATTAAAACGTGATTATAAAGCATCTTTTCCTGGAGAGCATGCAACATCCAAATTATTTACTCATTTATGTTTCAATTCATTGTGTCATTTTTCTGCAATCTATTTTGCTTTCTGAGAAAGCAGAAAGATCCTATTTTCAACACCTTCAATAATAAAAGGTACTTTCAACGACTCTGATATTTCTACATATAATAAAAACGATGTTAGGCTGACTTGTAGTGTGTTCCTCTTTTATCATGACAAATTTCGCTCTTATGGTCTTAGTGATTTATTCAAATCATGCCCTTTATATTGGGCTAACATCGACTATCTATTACCATTGATGATCATTTTCAATTACGTTTACTCCGCCTCATGATTTCAGAGTAATTGCTTTGATGCTTCAGGTACATTTTTTGCATAGAAAAATAAAACTGCTGATTAAAGATGTTTATCTGTTCTGGTTTTGGATTCGGTTATTGTCACTTCTTTTAGGCATGACCTTAACCATTCCTTATATGTTAGGCCAAGGTTATCGCATTCTTTACGACACCAACAAAGCTTCCGACTCAAGATGGATATCATTTTCTTTGCGAATCACTTGAGTTCTGATTTTCTCGGACCGCAACAAGGCCGTCCTCATTATACCGGACAAAACCTGACTCTATCGTCAAGACAGTGTCAAGTTTGATTTTCCTAAAGATATACTATTCAAAGGATCAATTCCCTAAGATTGTGAATAAAGAAATCCTGAGGAAAATTGTCATTTCTCTCAAAACTCAACACATTGAGGTCAACTAAAGTCAATCCCCAAAATTAAAGGTTCTGAGGTTTGAGGTAAACAGATTTTTTCTTGCTTTCAATAGAAATCCGCTGAAAGATCTTTAATTCTTTAATCTTTTTGTTTCTTAGTTGGGTGATGGAAGATCAAGCCATGCCCTACATATTGGGCCGAGGCGATCGATCTTTTGGCACTTTTATTGAATCACAAGGGGGATTGACATTGCATGGTTCGTTCATTAGTCTCATCCAACAAGGAAACGCTTGATGAATCGTTGACACATTATTCTTTGTTTAGTTTCTGAGTTTGCCATATAGCCATATAGCCACGCTCTTGATTTTGGGGTCAACCACGCATGTTTTCTGAACTAAGAGCATTGACCACGTAAAATATTATCAGTACGTGGTCGAAACGCGGAGATCTGGACATGAAAACATGGCGAAGCCGATTCCCTCATATTGGGTCAATTTCGGTTCGTTTGTGAGATCGGTCATCCTAAGTTTGCGTTGATTTCCTTCCATGCATAGTGCAAAATATTGAATCACTGAGTTAGAGGGTGAGATATTGAGTCAAAGAGACAATATTCTGATTTATGGCAAGCCTTCAAACTCAGTTCGATAATTTCAAGAACATTTAAGCAAGTTACAGTCATTTCTTATTTCAAAGTAGTTATTCAAAGAGAGTCGACTCCAATAGTCATTCATATATCAAGATGACTGGAGTAAGCGGGTGGTATCCCATATCAGACATATATCGTGATTTTTAATTTTTATACCTGTGAGAGAAAGCTCTTTATTGGCTTTTATTTCCCTCATAACCTGCTTCAGCTTTCATAGCACGCCTATTTGCGAATGAAAACAGGTTAGAAAAAAGAAACATTCAAATGGTTTTTTGATAGATTAAGCATTCACTGGTTACAACCTGTGAATGAGGTATTCTTGTCCTGTACTTTCATCGTGAAAACCGATCCAAGTATGACATGAATACGACATTTGATTGTGATCATATTTTGTTAGGATATAATGCAGCACTATTTCTTGTGAGTTATTATTTTGATAGGCCAAAATCAGCTGTATCGACTGATAATTCGATTTTTCCTTTGGTTAGATAATAGACAGATGATCACACCGGCATAGAGATATGGTGCTCTGCTCTTGGTGTGGAATACGCAAGGACGTTTGATTTGCAGGTCAATGATTTACAGTCGCTCACAGATTCCTTTCGGACTAGGCTGACTGCCGCTAATTTGTGAGCATGAATAGTAGTACGAAGGCGTGAGTTGAATAAATTGGGATGAGACTTGCGAAGAGCACCACTGCGATGAAGATCAAAATTTAATTTTCGAGCGGAGTTGGCGCGTAAATTTTACAACCCTAGTGGCGCGTTTGGACCCAGTCAAAAGTAGAACTGCAACATTTGTTCAAGATAGCGTAAGACTTCATCATCAGCATCAAGATGGCCAATGTTAAGCTAGAATTTCAGATAAAGCCTTGAGTTTGTAAGATGAGATGGCTTCAAGGCAAAATTTCGAAAGCAACGCTAGGGAATCAGAATACGAAGCACTGCGATCAAGTCTTGACGATTCGCTTGAGGCAGTGGATAAGCAAATGCCAAGATGAGCACTGCCGTCAGAATGTCCACATCTGCCTTTGGAGACGCCTTATGAGGGGATCCCTGGATGATCATTGTATCAAACGTTTATTCACGAGAAATAAGAATAGCGAGAAATCTCTGAGCACTCAAGTCCGACACAACAAAACATGAGTGCCGTCGGGAGTAACTAGATGATGAGCCCTTTTTAACGAAGAAAATGTCGTTCTTAAGACTTCAACCTTTGCCAATCCATCATTTCTATTTATATTCATGGCCTAAACGGACTTACCTCACTAAACAACTCATTAGCATCTATTTATTTTGGCTATTGTTGCTCAAAATCGTGTCACCTATGGCGAAATAAGCAGCACATTTCTCTGTCTAGGTCCTCTGTTTGATGAAAGGATGAAATCATGAAGCTGCTGGGTTTAGACTCACATCAATTGCTGAAGTGAGCTCCTGAGTCAATCTGACAATCAAATGAAGTTTTTGATTCTTGTGTCAACTTGTCCCACAAACGATGCTCCGCCAGCAACAGTTGGAGCACCATAAAAATGCTTTTTCAATCCTCAAAGCCATCACAATGTGTTCCCTGGTGATCCTCACTTGCCTATTTGTCATAACAACCATATCCTTAGCTTTCAAGCAATCCATATCACAACTGCTCCCTAATCTCAGTCGAAGTGATCTTGTTTGTTTCTCTTGTGGCCTGAAACACTAATTTTACTTGAACGCAGTTTAAAAGAAAATAGATGCTATTATCGCCTTGGATGCAGCTATCAATTTTGGTTTAACTTTTTGTATGCTTTCAGTAATTTTTTGCAATATCTATGTCCAATCCCCTTCAGGAATTGCCAGAATATAACTCCTTTCTCATTAATTAAGGTGCTTGAGAGCACTTTCAATAAAAAGATTGCAATATAATCATCAAAACACTCTTGATATCATTGAAATATGAATATTTCATAGATCTTATACAGAAGGTACTTTCAATATCTAATTTAAATTATTTTTATTGATTTTCCTCAGCCAAAGTGCTTTTCTAGTTTTAACAATATCTGATACATGATCTGAAAGCACTTTCAACTTAAAAACAATTCAAAGAAGATCATCAGTAAAAACTGTATACTTTAATTAATCTCATCATATTCCACTTAAGGAAACCTTCAATATATTGCTTGTTTGTCAAAATATAAGAATTTTGATGTTGATGGAGAATATGACATTCTTGATATATTTTGAAAAGAAGATACTATTCGAGAAAGGATACAGTGGAAGCGGAAAAGCTATTCTGAAACCTAGAATGTGTGACAACCAGATTTTGTGAACTCATCAAAATAAGTATGCACTGGAAAAAAACCAGTGCAAAATGATCTCATTCATAAAAAATTGCATTTTCAACCAAAATTTGAATTTGTTTTTTACTTCCAATTTATGAAATACATCTCTGATCAATTATTGCAATCTCAAAAAAGAAATGCTCTTCAAATTCTTCTCAGTTCACATTTTTGGAATGGTGTTTAAAAAAAGATAAAATTTCATTAAAATATGTTCAACAGTAAGAATTCCCTAAGCCCATTTAAATGTACAAGAGGTGGAAGAAAGCCTTGAGGTATATTAAGGAATTTGCACATAATTTTTGAAATCCAAACAAGGTTCTTTTTCTTGTATAGCCTCATTTTTTATCAACTACTGTAGAATAGAAATCATACTCATAATCAAGAGAGCTTAAAAATCAATTATTTACAAATTCTACAATCTTTTCATCAACAATGTGTTTCAGTCAATTAAATTTCTGAATCATTATTTCAATAATACTTATGTGTCATGAAGCCTCAATATTGATTTCAGTTATTAAAATATCCATCTAGAATGATCTGGGAAGTTTTTGAACTGATTCATTGATTGAATACCAAAATCAGCTTTTCAGCCTATGACTTAAATTTAGGGCTTATTGCAGGGCAGCTATCCATATGATTAAATTTCATGCAGTTTATCCTTTAATTTCTTATAAAACTACAAAGAAGAGTCATACTGTGAGCTTGCAAGAATGTCAACCTTTGCCTGCTATACAGACTTCAATTACTTTCTTTAATTTTCATTTTCATTTTCTTTCAATATCTTGTATAAATTTAAAATACTTAAATTCATGTTATTTTAATATTAATTAAATGTTGCTGCTATGACTTATTACTTATTGTGTCATATTATATGTTCCTACTATTTGATTAATTTTGTTGTTAGATTTGCGCCTGTTACCATAAAAAATTTCTCTTTATTCAAATAAAATGATTTTACATTATTTTGATTTCAAATTTGTAAATACAATACTTAAAGGGGATTAATTTTCCTTGAATTAATCCTCAGAGCTCTTACCAAAATATTTTTTTTAAAACTAAAAGTACTTAAATTACATTTCAAAGAATATTAGAATTCTGAAAAACCTACTGCTGAAGACTAAATTCCAATAGTAATTCATTGTAAACACTTGTAATGAATCTATTAATTCAATTTAATAGTATTCCAATTTTAATTAGTTTATTGAAATCCTAATATTTAGTGTGGAAGCCACAAAAGAGGCCCCAGTCAACACATACAGTAATGTTATGCGCAGTTCCTGACATAGAAAAAGCACCAGAACACACCTTTAAAATTCAGTGGTGAGGTTAGATTTTGTATAGGGTAAAAATAGCAGCTTCTGGTTCTAAATCCACATTTCCACACAATACCAGTCTGTTTATAGTGTATAAAATTACAACACATCCCCAATTAGATTCTTAGAGGAATTTTAATATCCCCAAAAGACCACAAATAACCAAATTAAGATGTAATTGTGAGCCTTTGAGATATGACCACATACCCAATAAGGTCACAAAAAATACTCAGAATAATTATACCTTTAATATAATTATATTAAAATTAATTAGAATAATTATACACTAAAAATAATTACTCAAATATACAAAAAATACCATAAATTGGTTTAACTTAAAAACCAATGAATGAACATGTGAAATAAATTATACCATTGGATTCCCCATGGAAAAATACACATATACCATTTTTATGGCATATCTGTAAAGCCAATATTTAAGGAATTATAAGGTACAATACCTTATAAAAACCATAAAAACTTATTTATCTCAGAAACTAATGAAACAACATGTGAAATAAATTGTACCAGTGGATTCCCCACAAAAATCCACATATAAAACAATTAATAAGCTAATTCCCAAAATCAATACTTAAGGAATTATCCTGAATATATGCACTTTTTTGGTCAACGCATATATTCAGTGATCATAGCTAATATCTTCTAAACTATACATGCTAGAATGATGAACCAAAAATAAAGTTACCACGTAATTACTGTAAGAACACAGATATGAGCTTTATTTTTCAAATTATAAACAAGGTTAAGACTTATGAGGAAATATTGATAAAAATCAACAGAGCTGTTGACCACTTTGTTGTGAAAGTAGTCCAAACTTAAAAAAAAGTATACAGTTGGATTCTCCTAGTTCATTCGTGAAGAATGATGTAATTTTTATTATTAAATTCAGGGTATAACCCCCTGAAATCAAGGTTTGAAGTTTAAAATATTGAATTTCGACAGAAAAGATGAGTTACAAGAAAAATCATCAAAATTAGAGTTTTGATGATGTAATGAAAAGCTCTTGGCAGCATAATAAGGTTATGTCAGGCTATCAGAATTCACTCTCTGAATTACTGTAGCGTGAAAACCTTAAAAGTTATTGAGGATCAAAGTTTGAGCTTAAATTGAGCTGTTATGATCACATACTGTAACCTTAAATTAAGTTTAACAGTCTTAATAGTGATAAAATTGGTGAATACTATTAGTTTATGATTAAAACTAATAAAATCCATGAAATTTGGGGTTCTGCCAAGCCTCTGATGTCATCACAATCAGAGTTATAGTGATAACTCTAAATAATGGTGTAATAATGATGTAATATGGTTTGATCATGATGTAATCACCCTCAAACCTTAAAATATTGATTAATTCCAGTGGATATGATCAGTACACGTCTACTAGAAGCCTGTTGGACTCTAGGAGGGAGGTATTTACTATAAATAGAGCTCTTTTTACTCTGTTTTCCCCTCAGACGCATCAAAAACATTAAATCAATTAAATCAAAGGTAATTTCTTTATTCTTTATATATAAAACTGTTATATTATTAAAGACCAAAGACCACCTTGCTATAATCATCTATTTTGACGTGATTAAATCATTTATTTAATTGTTTTTGTTAAAAATCTCTCTAAAAACTCATTTCCACGTAAAATCAAGAAATTTAGTAATTTTCTTTATTTTTTATTGTAAATACAATTTGAAAAAGTTGTATTATATTCTTTTGGTGTAAAATATCTCAAAATTATTATTTTAAGTGTTAAAAGTAGGTTATTTCATCTTATTATAATAATTTCTCTCTTATTATTACTCTTAATAATTCTTAATTAATATAAATAGTATTTATATTAATATATAACCTTAATATTAGTAATATTATTGTTATTAATTGTTTTTGATTTATAAAAAACAGTTTTTTACGCCTTTATTATTTGTTGGTAACAATAATAAAGAGCTTTATAATATATTAATTATTTTATATTAATATATTATTTATAATATTATAATTTAATATAATATTAATTTATATTATTATATTTATTTAATAATATAATATTTTTACGCCATAATAATAATATTTCTTTATTATTATTATTATTTTAATCTTATTTACTTTAATTATAAGGACATTCAGAGTACAATAAGTAATAAATTAGTAATTTTTTACTTATTGTTTCATAGTCAAACCTTACATTTGGGGGCCTGGCCGTGATATTTACTTAAAAAGACCTTTAAAAAGATTCTATTTGGGTTTATCCAATAATAAATTATATTTATAATCATAAAATTATATAATAATTTTATATTTTATTGATTTTAAAAGCTATTGAGGCATTTGGAAAGCAATTGTACTGTCTTACACGTGGTTTTTCACATCCTTAGACTTGCAAGAACTTTCTTTGAGTGACTCTAGTGATTAAAAAAGATAATTTATAAATTAAAAATAATTTTTATTATAATTTAATTTTATAAGAATCATATTCATTTTTTATTTTATTCTTTAAAAATAAAAATATACATAAAAAATATTAAAAAATATTAAAAACCAATAAAAAAAGTTATTTTTATTCATTTTTATTCATTTCTTTATTTATTTCATTTTTTTTAAGATATAAAAGCAATTTCTACGTGGAAAATTGCCATATCTTGCCAAAAATAACACTTCTTATAAAAAGACTTATATTTATTTGTCTTTTTTAGTGTTTGAAGATAACCCAACAGAAGACAACCAAGCTACTGTTGAGAGATTGGTGGAAGAAACTTGTCAAAGTTCTCCAACACCAGTTATCACCAAAAGAAAGAAAGCTAAGAAATTAGACTTTCCAGGGCCCACCATTCAAGACTCTGAAGGTGAGCACCTCTTTTTAAATTGCCATAAAAGAATTTTATTCTAAAAATACTTTTATTTTTTCTTATTCTTTAATTATGACTACCAGAAGAGGTTCCCAATACTCCATCCAATCAGATGGAGCTGGACTCAGAAGTAGAATTGATCCCTCAAAAGGGAAAAGAAAGGGCAATATCCCCAGTGGAACAGAATCCACACAAGGAAGTGCCTTATCCCAAAGGCAAGTCCCAGAAATGCCCATGATATCTGAGCCTGAATTGGAACTAAGTATGAGTAACTCAAGCAGGTACAAATCACATTCAGAGGGCTCAAATAGACATCTACATGAGCCAGTACAAGCAGTATTACACAGTATACAAGGACAAAGACTGGGAAATGCTGCCTCAAATACACCAAGGAGTGATGAACTCCTGGCACATCCTGAAAAAGTTCCTCAAAGAGGAGGGGATAGTGAGATACTCCAATGGATGGAATCCACTGTCATCCAAACCTCAAATCAAAAAAATCAAGGATTATCATGCCAAAAAGAGGGAGGCAACCAAGGAAGAAGCCCCAGTAGCTTCTACCAGCAAGCCTCAAGCCAACCCACTTCCCCAAGAAGGGAAGAAGAACAAGAAAAAGCATTGGAGGAAACCATATTCCCCAAGCTACAGAATCCCAAGAATCCAAAAGGATGCCATGGACAATGTTTTCAACATGGCCAGAACCTTGATGGAATTCAAGGACAAGGAAGAGCAAAGAATGAGACAACCTCATTTCCCAAAGAAATAACCTTGTCCAAAGATGTTGTAAATACTTTAACAGAAATTAAAAATAGTATATTAACTCTAAAAGAAATTAAAGACAGTTTATTATCACTACAAGAAATAAATAACAATTTATCTTCTTTAACAAAAATTGTTGTACAAAACAAGAAAGAAATTGACAACATTAAGTTTATTGTTGAAAATAATAAACCAAAAAATTTAATTGACAATACTCAAAAATTAATACAAGGACAACAAGAATTGTATAAATACATAAAAGATATCAAAGATAAGACTTTGACAATCAATTATGATGTGAGTATTGACAATCTTACAGAAAAATTAAATAAATTAAGTATTTCTGTAGAAAAATTTGAAGAAAAGACTTCATCACACCAAAAATTACTTTTGGACCATGTGGAAAAAAGTGATGAAGCAAGAATGCATCTGAAAGATGATATTCAAAGTGAAATAAGGCTTATTACAGAAAAAATGGATAAAATTAATGAGGCTAATTTAAATATGCCAAAGTTATCAACACCATTTTCTCATATAAGAAGCCCTATTAAAACAAAAGAGGAATTGTCAAATCCTTTCATAACAGACTTGAGTCACCAAGATAATAACCAAGTCTTAATGAAGGAAGCACCTCAACTGAAAGAATGGCCAACATTCACAGGAGAAGGTGAATATGACCACATGTCATTCATTAAAACAATTGACATGTTACAAGAAGATTATGCCATACCAGATGAATTAATCACTGCAAGATTACATTCTTTGTTTGAGAAATCTGCAAAAAGATGGTATTATGGCATAAGACAAACAAATGGTAAAAATACCTGGTCTTGGTGGAAACAAGAAATAATCACCAAGTGGGAAAATGATGCCTGGAGGTATAAGATAGAAAATGCATTTGAAAACTCTTTCTTTGACCCAGAGAAAGATAAACCTTCAACTTGGTTCCTAAAACAAGTTGAAAGGCTTAATGCACTGTACCCAGAAATGTCACAGAAGATGGTGCATATGAAAATACTTAAAAAATGTGGAGGGGAACTAGAACATGCCCTAAGAAGCAGGTGTATAGAACCATGCTCCACAGAAGAGTATATAAATGCACTAGAAGATATAGTGACAAGAACAAAAATTGGCAGGACTTGGAAAAAATTGGACATTAAAAGCCCAAATAAACCATTTATCAAGAAAGATAAATCAAAAGAATCCTTCAAACCCAATACATCCAACAATAATGAGCAAAGAAAATGCCATAAATGTGGAGGTATTGGACACTTAGCCAATAATTGCCTTAAAAAAGCAAAGATTAATGAAATTGTGGAAACAGAAAACCACAATGACAAAGAAGAAGAATCTGACTCTGAAAAAGAGACAGAAGAATCAGAAAGCTCTGAAAGTGATGAAATCAATATAATTAATGCACAAATTAATAATATTGATATAATTTATGAAGTACTGGATGTTAACTCAAACTTGCCACAAGTTGGAACATCTGACACAAATCTGACAAACATACAAGATGCCAAAATGTATAGAACCAAACCTGCAAGAGGAATGGGATATACAGCTGGAAAATCAAGTATTAGTATTGTTATGGTTGATAACCAAGAAGGAAAGGTTAACTTAGATACAGGAGCATATTGCACCTGTGTTGGCAAAAATTATTTAAAAACCATTGTCCCAGACTGGCAAGAAAAACTTATGCCAATACAAGGTGTCAAATTTAGTAGTGCAAGTGAGAGCATGAAGCCCCTTGGAATAATTGATTTAACACTAATTTTTCCTCATCCCTCACAATGTGTCAGAATCAAAGTAGAGTTTGTAGTAATGGACAACTGTACTAGTAATCATTTCATACTTGGAAATGACTACTTATCAATCTATGGTATAGATATCTCCAACCAAAAGGATAGCTATTTTACCATAGGAGATAATAAAAGACAAAAGTTTGGATTCTTAAATAACAAAAAACAAATCACAGTTATTAAGAATGAGGAAAAAATTCCAGAAAAAGAACTTTTTATATCTGAACAACTCAAAGAGGCAGAATTCAATCAAGAATTAACAGAAAGAATGAAAGAAAAATTGATTGACCTCTTATTTAAGTATAAAAATGCCTTTGCAACTGACAAAGAGCCACTAGGTGCCATAATTGGACATGAAGTGGATATAATTCTTAATGTAGAAAAACCTTACCCACCTTTATTAAGAAGACCTGCTTATCCAGCCAGTCCAAGAGCTAGAGAAGCCCTAGAGGTGCACATTAAAGAATTAATGGACCTTGGAGTATTAAGAAAGGTTGGACATAATGAGCAAGTAGAAGTTACTACACCTGTCATTATAACTTGGCATAATGGAAAATCAAGGATGGTAGGAGACTTCAGAGCCCTGAATACCTATACCATTCCAGACAGATATCCAATACCCAGAATCCATGAGACATTGACCCAATTGTCACAAGCTAAGTTCATCACAGCTATGGATGCTCTTAAGGGTTTTCATCAAAATGTCTTAACAGACAATGCCAAGAAACTACTAAGAATAATAGTCCATTGTGGAATTTTTGAATACCTAAGAATGCCATTTGGGATAAAAAATGCACCTTCCCATTATCAAAGAATGATGAATACCATATTTCCTGAAGAATTATCAGAAGGATGGTTAATAATCTACATTGATGATATCATAGTTTGCTCAGAAACTTGGGAAAATCACCTGACAAGACTAGAAAGGGTACTACAGAAAATAGTCCAAGTAAATATGAAAATTTCATTGAAAAAGTGTCATTTTGCATATAGTGAATTGAAAGCCCTAGGACATGTAGTATCTGGACTTAGTCTAGGCATAGACAAAAATAAAGTAGCAGCAGTACTACTTAAACCAATGCCTCAAACTAAAAAAGAAATGCAATCATTTCTAGGATTTGCTGGTTACTATAGACAGCATATAAAGGACTTTGCAAAGATTGCTAAATCCTTGTATAAGCTATGTGACCAACAAACAGTCTATGAGATGACAGAAGAAAGAGTCAAGGCATATGAAGAATTGAAAAATTCTTTAACAAATGCCCCATTTCTTCTAATGCCAGACTGGAAAATACCTTTCAAACTGTACATTGATGCTTGTGGAGAAGGACTAGGTGCTGCACTTCACCAAACACAAATTATCAATGATAAACCAGTGGAAGGACCAATTTGTTTCATTTCAAGGCAGATAAAGCCAACAGAAGCAAGGTATGGAGCAAGCCAAATGGAATGCTTATGCCTAGTGTGGGCTTTAGAAAAGCTGCATTATTATTTGGATGGCACAGTATTTGATGTAATCACAGACTGTAATGCTGTGAAATCACTATTAAATATGAAGACTCCAAATAGACATATGCTGAGATGGCAAATTGCTATCCAAGAATATAGGGGAAATATGACTATTGTTCATAAATCTGGAAATATACATAAAAATGCAGATGGTCTTAGCAGATGGGCTCTAGCAAATACCCCTGACAATCCAGCATGGGTACCACAAGAAGAGCACCATATAGAAGGAATATGTGTTACAGACATTGGCACAGAATTCTTTAACCAAGTTAAAGAAAGCTATAAGACAGACAAAAATTGCCATATCTTAAGCCAACTTCTAATGAAAGACTGCAAAGATCCATCACTTTCATCAAAACTAGATGAAATATGGAAAAAAGCATATGATGAAGGAAGATTCCACCTCCTTGATGGAATCCTTTACCATAGAACAAAACACACATGTGTTATGGCCTTAACAGACAGAACACTAATAAACACTATTTTACATGAGTGTCATGATAGTGTTGCATCTGGACATCTCTCAGAAGATAGGACACTAGAGAGGGTGAAAACCTGCTCTTGGTGGCCAAATTGGAAGAAAGATGTTGCAGAGTACTGCCAAACCTGTGACAGATGCCAAAAAGCCAACAGAGCCACAGGAAAGAAATTTGGAATGATCCAAATCCAAGAACCAAAATCCCCATGGGAAATAGTTCATATGGATTGGGTAACAGCCTTACCTCCAGGAGGAGACAGGAGTTATAATGCATGCCTAGTGCTAGTTGACAGATACAGCAAAACTCCCATGTTCTTACCATGTCATAAAGATGACACAGCTATGGATACAGCCATAATGATATGGAATAAAGTCATTAGCCATACAGGCTTATTCCAAAATATTATAAGTGACAGAGACCCAAAGTTCACTTCAGCATTATGGACAAATCTCCATAACCTGTTTGGGACAAAGTTATCATTCTCAACAGCTTATCATCCTCAAACTGATGGTTTAGCAGAAAGAATGATACAGAACCTAGAGGACATGATCAGAAGATTCTGTGCTTATGGGCTAGAATTCAAAGATTCTGATGGTTTTACCCATGATTGGTGTACACTAATACCAGCACTTGAATTGGCATATAAGACATCAATCCATTCTTCTACTGGCAAAACACCAGCAATGCTAGAGAAAGGTTGGAATCCAAGACTTCGTTATGATACCCTCAAAAAGGACTTAGTGGATATACATCCAACAGCAAGCAGCTTCAAGATAATGCTTGACAAAGCAAGACACCATGCAAACAGATGCATGCAAGATTCTTTTAAATATGCAAAAGAAAGATGGGATAAAAGTCATAAGCCACCTGATTTCAAAATAGGGGACTTGGTTTTAGTATCAACCCTTAATTTCAATAACATAAAAGGCCCAAAGAAATTGAAAGATTCCTTTGCAGGACCATTTATGATAAAAGCACTTCATGGACCCAATGCTGTGCAATTGGAACTCACAGGTGAACTAATGAACAAACACCCAACTTTCCCTGTAAGTCTGATAAAACCTTACAGTTCAAGTGACAAAGAGTTATTTCCACTAAGAAATAAACCCCCACTTGAGATTCCCCCCTTGGAAGAAGGAGAGGAAAAGAAAATAGTAAAAGTCCTTAAAGAAAGAAGGACAAGAAACAAAAAAGAAAGAGAATACCTTGTAAGGTATAAGAATTCAACTCAAGAAGATGAATGGCTACTTGAGAAAGATATAACAAATGCTGATAAACTACTAAGAAGGTTCAGACATGAAAGAAAACCTGAAAAATAAAAAAGTTAAGCATTATTGAGCTTCAAGACTAACAAAGTCTATTGAAGAGGTAGGACAGTGGATGATACCCTAATCACATATATCAGATTGTGGTACAATCTTTTTTGGTGGTAGGGAATGTGAGCCTTTGAGATATGACCACATACCCAATAAGGTCACAAAAAATACTCAGAATAATTATACCTTTAATATAATTATATTAAAATTAATTAGAATAATTATACACTAAAAATAATTACTCAAATATACAAAAAATACCATAAATTGGTACTAAAATTGGTTTAACTTAAAAACCAATGAATGAACATGTGAAATAAATTATACCATTGGATTCCCCATGGAAAAATACACATATACCATTTTTATGGCATATCTGTAAAGCCAATATTTAAGGAATTATAAGGTACAATACCTTATAAAAACCATAAAAACTTATTTATCTCAGAAACTAATGAAACAACATGTGAAATAAATTGTACCAGTGGATTCCCCACAAAAGTCCACATATAAAACAATTAATAAGCTAATTCCCAAAATCAATACTTAAGGAATTATCCTGAATATATGCACTTTTTTGGTCAACGCATATATTCAGTGATCATAGCTAATATCTTCTAAACTATACATGCTAGAATGATGAACCAAAAATAAAGTTACCACGTAATTACTGTAAGAACACAGATATGAACTTTATTTTGCAAATTATAAACAAGGTTAAGACTTATGAGGAAATATTGATAAAAATCAACAGAGCTGTTGACCACTTTGTTGTGAAAGTAGTCCAAACTTAAAAAAAAGTATACAGTTGGATTCTCCTAGTTCATTCGTGAAGAATGATGTAATTTTCATTATTAAATTCAGGGTATAACCCCCTGAAATCAAGGTTTGAAGTTTAAAATATTGAATTTCGACAGAAAAGATGAGTTACAAGAAAAATCATCAAAATTAGAGTTTTGATGATGTAATGAAAAGCTCTTGGCAGAATAATAAGGTTATGTCAGGCTATCAGAATTCACTCTCTGAATTACTGTAGCGTGAAAACCTTAAAAGTTATTGAGGATCAAAGTTTGAGCTTAAATTGAGCTGGTATGATCACATACTGTAACCTTAAATTAAGTTTAACAGTCTTAATAGTGATAAAATTGGTGAATACTATTAGTTTATGATTAAAACTAATAAAATCCACGAAATTTGGGGTTCTGCCAAGCCTCTGATGTCATCACAATTAGAGTTATAGTGATAACTCTAAATAATGGTGTAATAATGATGTAATATGGTTTGATCATGACGTAATCACCCTCAAACCTTAAAATATTGATCAATTCCAGTGGATATGATCAGTAAACGTCTACTAGAAGCCTGTTGGACTCTAGGAGGGAGGTATTTACTATAAATAGAGCTCTTTTTACTCTGTTTTCCCCTCAGACGCATCAAAAACATTAAATCAATTAAATCAAAGGTAATTTCTTTATTCTTTATATATAAAACTGTTATATTATTAAAGACCAAAGACCACCTTGCTATAATCATCTATTTTGACGTGATTAAATCATTTATTTAATTGTTTTTGTTAAAAATCTCTCTAAAAACTCATTTCCACGTAAAATCAAGAAATTTAGTAATTTTCTTTATTTTTTATTGTAAATACAATTTGAAAAAGTTGTATTATATTCTTTTGGTGTAAAATATCTCAAAATTATTATTTTAAGTGTTAAAAGTAGGTTATTTCATCTTATTATAATAATTTCTCTCTTATTATTACTCTTAATAATTCTTAATTAATATAAATAGTATTTATATTAATATATAACTTTAATATTAGTGATATTATTGTTATTAATTGTTTTTGATTTATAAAAAACAGTTTTTTACGCCTTTATTATTTGTTGGTAACAATAATAAAGAGCTTTATAATATGTTAATTATTTTATATTAATCTATTATTTATAATATTAATTTATATTATTATATTTATTTAATAATATAATATTTTTACGCCATAATAATAATATTTCTTTATTATTATTATTATTTTAATCTTATTTACTTTAATTATAAGGACATTCAGAGTACAATAAGTAATAAATTAGTAATTTTTTACTTATTGTTTCATAGTCAAACCTTACAGTAATTGTAAATAAATAAATGTATTTTCATTTTTAAAACAAAAATTAGAATATAAATATAAAATTCTTATACAAAACTAAAATTACATTAAAATTTAAAAATCTGAAAATAAAATTTTACGTGGAAAATGGATTAAAAATAAATTTTCACCAAAAATATTAAATTGAAAATCTTTTTGGAAAAAAAGTTAATAAAATTGTTTTAACCTTTTTTCCAAAATACTAACTTATAAAAATTATTTAACCATTGGATTCCTCATAAAACAACAGGTGGGGTCACCTCTGAGTGAAAATTTTGTAACTCAACTCTAAATAAGCTTAAGTTTTGTTATAGTATTTTCTGTATGAAAATATGAAAATTCTAAAAGCCTTAATTTGATTCACACAACATGTGGTGTTAACCATCAATTTTTTGTGTTGAAATTGAGGTGTGGTGTTTAATTTGAAAGCTATGAGGATTGAAGTATTTTCAATTGCAATGTCAAACTGCATGCATGTATTACATAAGTTGACTTGGATAGCATGTGTGTAATCAATAATTACAGTTGTGTGCTGCAAATGTTTAATTGAGTTACATATGTAAAAGTCTAGTATAGTACATGAAGAGAAATTAAAGAAAAAAGAAATTTGTAAGATTAATTTTAGGGGCGGAGAGGAATCTTGGCTGCAAGGGTGCTAGAATCCCTCACATTCCTTTCTGAAATAACTCATAAGTCATGCATATATCCAAAATTCATAATTTTTGATTTCAGAAAAGATGAATAACTTTTTATTGAGTAAGTAAATCCATGGATTTGAGGCCAGATTTGGATTCTACACAAACATTCACCTGGGGTAGCTCCATAGGGTGAATAAGTTCAAATTAATTTTTTGAGGTGGTAATATGGAAAATACTTCAATACCACATAAACGATCTGTGAAAAATTGTGTTTTTCTTAATTTCATGCCAAAATAATGGGAATGTGAGAAATCCCATGTTACATATACACTAAGGATAGTGTTATGATTGTTTTGGGCACTTAATATTATGGTATTATTACATGGACGTTTGGTACACCCATAGTGGATATCTCACTTTAAGCTTAATTTTCTATTTTGACATGAAGAATAGGCAAGGGGGACAAAAGATATCGAAGAGAGCCAGGGTACCCAACTTCTGAGGCCTCAGAGGCATGGACAGCTCCAAGGCTTTGATACATGGCTGATCTTGGCCAAATTAGTAAACTAAAAAACTTTGGGAACTTGGTTACCATGTTACAACTACAGTAAATCTTAAGAAAATAGCAAATAACCTGCTATTTTGATGTGCCAAGGAGGTAAAGAGCTACTTAGACTCCTGTAACCATGTCAATTCTTAATTATTTTCAATCGATAAACCCCAAAAGAGTGATTAAAACCCTTTTTGGACTTGTATCCATTGATTTTGTGAACCTTTGAGATATGACCACATACCCAAAAAGGTCACAAGAAATATTTAAAATAATTATACCTTAAAACTACAAAACTTCCATAAATAGTCATAAAACTTGGTTCAACTTAAAAGCCAATGAATAAACATGTGAAATAAATTACACCATTGGATTCCTCATGGTAAAATACACATATACCATTTTTATGGCATATCTGTAAAGTCAATATTTAATGAGTGATAAGTAATAACACCTTATAAAAAACATGACTCCTTAATTATTTAGAATACCAATGAAACAACATGTTAAATGAATTGTACCATTGGATTCCCAATAAAGTTCTACACATAAAACAATTAAGAAGCTAATCTCCAAAGTCAATACTTAAGGAGTTAAGCTGAATATATGCACTTTTTTGGTCAACACATATATTGGAGGATTTTAGCTAATATCTTTTGAAATATACATGATAGAGTGATAAACCAAAAATAAAGTCACCACGTAATTACTGTAGGAACACATAAATAAGCATTATTTCATAAGTTATAAACAAGGTTAGAACCTGTAATGGATTATTAATTAAAATCAATAAAGCTGTTTGTCACAATGCTGTCTGCCAGACCTCAGCAAAGGGAACTCTTTCCAAAAAGGCTATTAAAACAGTTGAAATACCAATTAATACTTGCAAGTTGTAGATCAAATTCCACCATGTGACAGTACCCCCGGGTTTAGAGCACTGTATCCCAAAGTGCATGTAACTGATGGTATTACCCATGTGACCCTCATTCAGTTACAGTGGTCACAACAGGAGCCTACAAGGAGCCCCTAAGGGGCGGAACCCTTGTACGCCAATGGAGCCGAAAACCCAGCAATTTCTGGTTGTTTGATTGAGACCACCTCTTGTCTCCAACCGGAAGCGAACCCATGACATTGATAACCGGTTTATTGTCACAATGCTGTCTGCAAGACCTCAGCAAAGGGAACTCTTGCCAAAAAGGCTATTAAACCTGTTGAAAGACCAATTAATACTGGCAAGTTGTAGATCACATTCCCCCATGTGACACTGTTGACCACTATGTTTTGAAAGTGGTCCAAACTTAAAAAAAGTAGACAGTCAGATTCTAATAGTTCATTTGTGAAGAATGACATATTTCTTATTACAATATTCAAGGTATAACCCCTTGAAATCATGGTTTGAAGTTTAAAATATTAGATTTCAACAGAAAAGATGAGTTACAGGAAAAATCATCAAAAATGGAGTCTTGATGATGTAATGAAATCCTCGTGGCAGTGTAATACAGATATTTCTAGCTATCAGAATCCACTCTCAGAATAGCTGTATCGTGTATGACTGAAAATGTATCAATGATCAAAGCTTAAACTTAAATATGATCATTTAAGATCACCACTGTAATCTTATTTTAAGTTTAAAAGTCATATAAGTGATAAAGCTGGTGAATACTATTATAATATGATCAATACTAATAAAATCCACGAAGTTTAGGCTTATCCCAAGCCTATGATGTCATCAAACTTAGAGTTATAGTGATAACTCTAAATAATGGTGTAATTATGAGGGAAGATGGTTTGATCATGATGTTATCATCACCAAAGCCTAAAATATTGATCAATCCTACTAGAAAGCATCATTACACGTCTTTTAGAAGCCTTCTGGACTCCAGGAGGGAGGTATTTACTATAAATAGAGCTCTTTTTACTCTGTTTTCCCCTTGAATGCTTACAAAACACTAAAGTATTTAAATCAAAAGGTAATTTATTTATTCTTTATATATAAAACTTTTATATTATTAAAGAACAAAGATAATCTTATTGTAATCATCATCGTTGACATGATTATTACATTTATTTAACTGTTTTGTTTAAAATTCCCTTAAAAACCTCAATTCCACGTAAAATTAAAAATATTTGTAATTTCTCTTAAAATTTATTGTAAATACAATTTAAGAATGTTGTACTTACATTTTTTGGCATAAAATTATTAAAAATTATTATATTAAGTATTAAAAGTAGGTTATTTCTTCTTATTATAATAATTTTCTCTCTATTATTACTTTAAATCATTCTATAATTAATATAAATAGCATTTATATTAATTCATAACTTTAATATTAGTAATATTATTATTATTAATTGTTTTTTATTAATTCAAAACAAGTTTTTACGCCTTTATTATTTGTTGGTAAAAATAATAAAGTTCTTTTAAATATATTAGTTATCTTATATTAATATATTTATTTCTTATATTATTATATTTATTCAATAATATAATTATTTTTACCCCATAATTATAATAATTCTTTATTATTATAATTATTTTTATCTTATTTATTCTACTTATAAGGACATTCATAGTACAATAAGTAAAATATTAGTAATTTTTACTTATTGTTTCATAGTCAAACCTTACAGATTTACCTCATAGCAACCAGTAAAACACTGATATTTGCAATTCTACGTAGAAATGAGGTAAGAACATCAAAAATTCATTCAAAATAAAATTATTAATGAATATCTCTTAAACTTTCAGGACCAATGAGGAACTGTATTATCTATTTTACATCCAAAAAGAATTATAGTTTCACTAGTAAAATGAAAAGTCTTACCTACAGTCCATTTCTGACTATTCTACGTGAAACACTGAATCTTCAAAACACACAGTAATTACAACCTGTGATGAAATTGCCAATAACATTGATAACTTTGAGAAATCAATAATTATTTTGGAATAAAATCAGATTCACAGATGTTACTCATTTTATTCTTAACCATATTGGGGTTGGTAATCATGTAAAAGAATTAATTAAGTAATTATGATAGTCTTACATGACAACAGATGATGAAATAAATAATCCAAAAGGGTTTATTGTTTTCTCACTCAATTTTTTTTAAGTTTCCTCCATGGCACGCCTCTGTGAGCTGTTGGGGACTTAAAAGAGGCCTCCTCTTGCTGTTTTTTCCACATCATCATCTTATTATCCATTTAAATCATTGTTACCAACAAGTAAGTATTAGTTAAAGCTATTCTTAAGTGTTTGAATTCTTTCAAAATCAATCTGAAAGACCTGAAATCATAGAATCCAACTGTATATTGTTGTAATAATGTTATAAATACATTTTGATCCATTAAATCCACAATTCTACATCAAATCTCTCTATCTTATCTTTCAATAAGCTCTTTGGAATATTAGTGAGTGATTTATCTTTAATTCTTAAATTTTTTCTCTAAAAAATTAGTTTTATTCAAGAATTATGTTTATGATTATTCTTGTAAAACATAATTATATATTGAAATAATTTTATTATTTTAATAAAGGAAGTTTTATTATTAAAATCTTCTTGTAATTGATTCTTTTAGACAATTACTCCTCACTGTTAAAATCACTAGTGGTTTTTGAAACGTGAAAGAAATAATTCTTTAATTATTTAATTGTGGTTATAATAATATTTTATTATTATATTTCATAAGAAAAGACATAGTACTGTTTATTAATAGTAATATTATCATCAGTTTCATAGTCACATCTTACACACACCCTGTGACTCAATTGATGATGAGGTTTTGATATCAACAAGGGAAGTCTTAACTGTTTCCAAGAGGGTAATACTACCCTTAAGTAAAAAAACCTTGATAAAAACAGTTTTGACTGTTTTTGGGGTCTCTTAAACACATTCTGACACGTCTTAAAGGCCTCAAACCAGGTATTAGTATAGCAATGGCTGTGAGATTTGAGGTATATTTTACATACCCAAATAGGCCACAAATCTCTTTAAAAATTTTTTTTGAGCTATGCATAAATACTTCAATACCACATCATTAATACCACATAAAGGAATTGTGAAAAGTTTTGTTTTTCTCAATTGCATGCCAAAAAAAAGGGAATGTGAGAGATTCCATGTTACATATACACTATGAATAGTGTTATGCATGGTTGTGGCACTTAATATTATGGTATTCTTACATAAAAATCTGGTACACCCATAGTGGCTATCAGTTTTTAAGCCTGAATTTCTCTTTTTGACATGAAAATAGTCAAGGGAGACAAAATACATCAAAGAAAGCCAGGGTACCCAACTTCTGAGGCCTCTGAGGCATGGACAGCTCTGAAGCTTGGATCCATGGCTGTTCTTGGCCTAATTAGTATACCAAAAACTATTGTGAACTTGGTTACCAAGTTAAAATCTCATTAAATCATAAGAAAATAGCAAATAAGCTGCTATTTTGACATGCCAAGGAAGTAAAGAGCAACTTAGACTCTTGTAAACATGTCAATTATTAATGATTTTCCCTGGATAGACCCCAAAAGAGTAATAAAAGCCCTTTTTGGACTAGGATCCATTGATTTACCTCATATAAACCAGCAATATAGTATTATTTGCAATTCTTCATAGAAATGAGGTGAAAACTTCAAAAATTCATTAAAAATAGAATTATTAATGGATCTTTCTGAAGCCTTCAGGACCAATCAAGAATAGTATAATTCACATAAAAACCAAAAAGAGTCATACTTTAATAAGTAAAATTAAACGTTTTACTTACAGTCCATCTTTGATGATTCCACATGAAACACTGAATCCTCAAAAATTTCACAGAAAATACACTCTGTGATGAAATTGCCAATAACATCGATAACTTTGAGAAATTAATTTTTATTTTTGAATGAATATTTACAGTTGTTACTCCTTTTATTCTTAGCCATATTTGGGTTGGTAGTCACATAAAAGCATCAATTAAGTAATTATGATAATCTTACATGACAACAGATGATGCAATCATTAATACAGAAAGGATTACTGTTTTCTCACGCACTGGTTTTTCCGTTTGCTCCCTGGAATGCCTCTGTGAGCTTTCATAGACTTAAAAGAAGCCTCCTGTTGCTGTTTTTTCCAAATCATCACATTATTCAATTATACAATTATTACCAAAAAGTAAGTATTATTTAATCTTTTCATAAGTGTTTAATTCTTTCAGAACAATCAGAAAGATTTGAAATAATAGAAGTGCACTATATATTGTTGTAATCTTGTTATAACTCAATTTTGATCCATTAAATCCACAATTATCTGTCAAATTTCTCTACTATGATCTTTGAATAAGTTTTTTGGAGTATTACTGAGTGTTTTGTCTTAATTCTTAAAGTTTTTTTTCTTTAGTAATTGTTTTCTGAAAGAATTATATTTATAATTATTCTTGAAAAAGATAATTATATATTAAAATAATTTCATCATTTTAATAAAGAAGTTTTGTTATTAAATACTTCTTGTAATTGATTCTAGTAGACAATTACTGCTTAATGTTATAATAATTAGTAGTGTATAACAAGTAAAAGAATTAATTAATTAATTATTTATTTAATTGTGGTTATTATTCTTTTTATTATTATATTTCATAAGGACAGTCATAGTAATGTTGATTATTAGTAATATTATCAACAGTTTCATAGACACATCTTTCAATGGCTGATTGAATGGACCAAAATGGCTGAAATAAGCAAAAAATAGCTAAACCCATCCCTCTCTTAGTCTTTTCCAGAGTTCAATGATGCCATAGTTGGCTCTTCTGGTGTCAGAGTGTTTCTCACAACTAATTAAAGTAACTTTCATTTCAGCAATAAACAAATTGGTGGGTATAAAATAATATCTTCTTTGCCTGCCATTTCTCTTCATGTTAGAATATTTTCCATTTACAATTAGCTTAAACACTATTGAACCAATAAATAACAGATTTGAACCACCTTTATTTATCATTTTTGTGAGCCTCAGAGGTCTTTGCAGATACCCAATAGACCAAAAATAATACAACAATATACAATTATAAATAAAATAAATTCATAAATATTATCAAAACCAAAATTAAAATATTAGTATAGATTTATACACAAGAAGGAAAATTTAATTATAATTTGGACATAAAATTACATTCAATTTTGAATTTGTGAAAACACATATTTACTTGAAAAAATTAAGTAAAAATAAATTTTTAACAAAAATAGCAAAATTAAAATATTTTTGGAAAATGTTAAATTAAAATTACCATAAATCTTTATCATAAGAATAAATGTATGAAAATTATTTCAACATTGGACTCCTCATCAGAAATAAGGTGGGGTGACCTCTGGGTAAAAATTCTGTAACTCAACGCTAATTAAGCTTAAATTAAGTTTTCAGTATTTTCTGTAAAAAAGTTGAAAATCCTCAAAATCTTAATTTAATTCGCATCACATGTGGTGTTAAGGTTCAATTTTTTGTGTTAAAATTGAGGTGTTGTGTTTATTTATAACTTATGAGGAATCGAAGTATTTTTAATTGAAATGTCAAAATGTGGGCCTGTATTACATAAGTGAAGTTTAATTTAGATATGAGGTGTCAATTATTACAGTTGTTTACTGTAAAAACTCAATTGATTTACATATGTAAATTATAAGTATAATAAATGATGAAGAATTAAAGAAAAAAAATTGGAAAAATTGATTCTGGGGGGGGGGGAAAGACGAATATTGGCTCCAAGGGGGAGCCAGACCCCCAAATTCCTTGATGACAGATGTGAGATGTCAACATCGGCACAAAATTTCATCACAGGGTCTGTGACTCAATTTATGATGAGGTTTTGATACCAACCAGGGCAGTTTTAACTGTTTCAAAGAGGGTAAAACTACCCTTCAGATAAAACAAACATTGTAAAAAAAAGTTTTAACTGGCATTGATGTTTCTTACACACATTCTGACATGTTTTTAAGCCTTAAAACCAGGTATTACTCTAGCATCAATTGAGACACAGATCCTGTGACTCAACTCAAAGCCAAAAGTGATGAACCTTTGCATGAATTTTGACATCTAATGCCTATCAGCAAAGAATTTGGGGGTGTGGCTCCCCGTTGGAGGCAAGATTCCATTCCCCCAAGAATCAATCTTTCCAATTTCTTTTTCTTCAATTCCTCATAATGTACTATAATTATCATTTGCATATGTAATTTGATTGAGTTTTTACCATACACAACTATAATAATTGATACCCAATATGTAAATTAAAGTTCCCTTACATCATACACAACCACATTTTGACATTTCAATTGAAAATACTTCAATTCTTCATAGATTCTAAAATACACACAACACCTCAGTTTCAGTACAACAATGGATGGTTGACAGCACATGTGATGTGAATTAAAGCAAGTTTTTGAATATTTTAAACTTTTGTACAGAAAATATTCAAAACCTAATTTAAGCTTATTTAGAGTTGAGTCACAGAAATCTTATCCAAAGCAACCCCACCTTAATTTTATGAGGAGTCCAATTGTGAGCCTTGAGGTATATTTTACATACCCAATAGGCCACAATTATCTTAAAAAGAAATTTTGAATTATGCATAACTCATAAGTCATGCATATATCCAGAATTCATCATTTTCAATTTCAGAAAAGATGAATAACTTTTTTTTGAGTAAGTAAATCCATGGATTTAAGACCAGATTTGGATTCTACACAAAAATTCACCTAGGGTAGCTCCACAGAGTGAATAAGCTCAATTTAAGTATTTAAGGTGGTAAAATGGAAAATACTTCAATACCACATCATTAATACCACATAAAAGATCCGTGAAAATTTTTGTTTTTCTTGATTTTTAGCCAAAATAATGGGAAAGTGAGAAATCCCATGTTACATATACACTAAGAATAGTGTTATGCATGTTTTGAGCACTTAATAGCATGGTATTCTTATATGGACTTTTGGTACACCCATAGTGGATATCTCACTTTAAGCTTAAATTTCTATTTTTATGTGAAAAGTAAGCAAGGGGGACAAAAGACATCAAAGAGAGCCAGGGTACCCAACTTCTGAGGCCTCAGAGGCGTGGATAGCTCCAGAGCATGGATCCATGGCTCATCTTGGCCCAATTGGTAAACTAAAACCCTTTGGGAACTTGGTTACCAAGTTACACCTACTGTAATCACAAGAAAATAGCAAATAACCTGCTATTTTGACGTGCCAAGGAGGTAATGAGCTACTTAGACTCCTGTAACCACGTCAATTCTTGATTACTTTCCATGACTAGACCCTAAAAGAGTAATTAAAACCCTTTTGGGACTCATATTCATTGATTTACCTCATAGCAACCAGCAAAATACTGCTATTTGCAATTCTACGTAGAAATGAGGTAAAAACTTCAAAAATTCATTAAAAATACAATTCTTAATGAATCTTTCTGAAACTTTCAGGACCAATGAAGAACTGTATTATCTATGGTACAACCAAAAAGAATTATCGTTTTACTAGTAAAATTAAAAGTTTTACTTACAGTCCATTTTTGACCATTCTACGTGAAACACTGAATCTTCAAAAATTCACAGTAATTAAAACCTGTGATGAAATTGGCAATAACATTGATAACTTTGAGAAATCAATGATTATTTTAGAATAAAAGAAGATTTACTGATGTTACTCCTTTTATTCTTAACCATATTGGGGTTGGTAGTCACGTAAAAGCATCAATTAAGTAATTATGATAATCTTACGTGACAACAGATGATGCAATCATTAATCCAAAAAGGTTTATTGTTTTCTCACTCACTGGTTTTTCAGTTTTCTCCATGGCACGCCTCTGTGAGCTGTTGTTGACTTAAAAGAAGCCTCTTCTTGCTGTTTTTTCCGTATCATCATCTTATCAATTTATTAAATCATTATTACCAACAAGTAAGTATTAGTTAAAGCTATTCTTAAAGTGTTTTAAATATTTCAAAATCATCCAGAAAGACGTGAAATCATAGAATCCAACTATATATTGTTGTAATACTGTTATAAATCCTTTTGATCCCTTAAATCCACAATTCCACGTCAAATTTCTCTACTCTTATCTATCAATAAGTTCTTTGGAGTATTAGTGAGTCATTTATTTTTAATTCTTAAAGTTTTTATCTAGTAATAGTTTTCTTCAAGAATTATCTTTATAATGATTCTTGTAAAAGATAATTATATATTAAAATAATTTTATTATTTTAATAAAGAAGTTTTTATTATTAAATTCTTCTTGTAATTGATTCTAGTAGACAATTACTGCTCACTGTTATAATCACTAGTAGTGTATAACACGTGAAAGAAATAATTTTTTAATTATTTAATTGTGGTTATAATAATTTTTATTATTATATTTCATAAGAACAGACATAGTACTGTAGATTAATAGTAATATTATCATCAGTTTCATAGTCACATCTTACATTTGGGGCCCTGGCCGTGTTTTTCAAACCTTGTACCCTTAATTAATATATTTTTAAGCTCTAAAATATATTAATGGAATATTTTTTTTCTTTCATTTTAAAAGTCAAAATAATTCTTATTTTTGAAATTGTTTTGGAAATCTTTTTCATTGAGGAATTTGGTTTAATTTTATACTGTTTTACACGTGGCTTTTTCACATCCAAAAACTTATAAAATTATTCTTTGAGTTACTCTGAATTAATTTTCATTCAAAATCTTAAATTTTAATTTTTTTTCTTTAAGAAGAATAATTTTTTTAATATTAAAAAATAATAAAATTTATAAAAAATCTTTTAAAAATATCTTAAAACACAAAAATAATTTCTTTTATCATATTTTTTTCTCTTTAAGTGTCTTTAATCAAATACTGTGCAGCTGATAACAGACTCAGTAAAAGATACATCAATAGTCCAGAATCTGAAGACAGTATTGAGGTGCAAATTGCTAAAAGAGGCACCTTATTTAATTCCGAAAAGAATAAATTACCACCAAAAGGTGTGTTTTTATCTGTATTTTTACTCTTTATCCTTAAATTGACGTAAAAATGGTGCATACCAGAAATGGAAGCAACTATTCAGTCCAACCAGATGGATGTGGACAAGGAAGAGGCAAGACCAAATCCAGAAGTGCCAAATCTTCCACAAGAAAGACACATCTGGAGGATGCCAGAGTTGCCCCCCATTCCCCAAGGTCTGTACCAACAGATTTTGACGTAAATTCTGAGCCTGAACTGATTGATGGTAATATTTCCAGGGCTGAACCACTTTCAGGTGGCAGCAATAGAAATATATCAATGCCAGTACAAAAACTGGTTCAGAGCAGCCAAGGAAGAGGAGTGGGAAATCTGCCCAAGCCTTTGGCAGGGGGCCATGAACTCCTACTTACACATCAAGAGCTTTCTGGGTCAGGAGAAGACCATAGAACTCTTAGGAGGATGGAGCCCCCTGTCTTGCAAAGACAAGGTCAAAAAGATAAAGAATCGGTTGAAGAACCAGAGTCTTTTATCCATAGACCAGAAGAAAGAGTTGGAAATGACTCCAACTTTGGAGACAGAGGCACCAGTGGCATCTACCAGATCCAAACCAGCTCCAGAAGCATCCAAGGACAAGCCCAAAGGACCTCAAAAGAAACAGAGAGGTCCCAAGAACCATCAAGGCAAGGGCAAAGGCAAAGCCAATTGACACAGACCTTACCCACAAAGGTACAGGATCCCCAAATTGGAGCCTTCAGCCGTGGACAGTGTCTTCAATATGGCCAGAACTCTTATGGAATTCACAGCCAAGGAGCAGGAAAGGATGAACAGGACTTTTCCACGCAAATAACTGATGTACATAGACGTATTAATGTAGAAATTGGCAAACTTGAGTCAAAGTTAAAGAAAATTACATTAGACATAAATAGTTTAAAGACAAATGACAAGAAACATTTTGAATGGCATCAATTGACAACTGTCACCCTTGAGTCAATTGGAAATGCTTGTGAAAGAATTGAGAACCAATGTCAAACTCAGAATAATGACACAGAGGATCTTTTAATTTTGAAAGTAAATGATAGACTTAAAACTCTTGAAGACCATGTCTTACAAATAGTTAAGAACACCAATCAATTTGCTATACATTTAGCAAAAAGTGACAGTGGGAGGTAGAAATTGAAGAATGAAATAATTGCAAGTGTGGAACAAATTCATAAGAATCATGAACCACATATGCCAAGACATTCCACACCTTTGACTGAAGAAAAACTTTCTGTTAAAGAAAGTTTGACCCCATTCTTAGGAGAAAATGTTATTTCTGCAAAGGATATTCCCAAATTAGAAGAATGGCCAACATTCTCTGGTGAAGGAGAATACAATCATATTGAATTCATCAGGACTATTGATATGTTGCAAGAAGACTTTAATATACCTGATGAAATCATAATGCGAAAATTACATTGTTTGTTTACCAAGACTGCAAAGAAATGGTATTACAAGATGAGAATAGATCATGGAAGACATGACTGGTCTTGGTGGAAATCTGAAGTGATTACCAAATGGGCTAATAATTCTTGGAGGTTTAAAATGGAAAATGCTTTTGAGAGTGCCATTTTTAACTCAGAAAAAGACAAACCACTTACTTGGTTCTTCAAACAAAAAGACAGAATATCTGCTTTACACCCAGATATGTCTGACACTATGATTAATATGAAAATATTAAGAAAGTGTGGAGGAGAACTGGAACATGCTATCAAAAGCAGATGTGTGGAACCTTGTTCAACAGAGGACTACATTAATGCTATGGAAGATATCATTACCAGGACAAGAATTGGTAAGACTTGGATTAAAAACCCAATAGAGTCCAGAATAGTCTCAAAGATTCCTAGAGAGGAAAGAAGACCAGAAAGACCTGTCTTGAAGTGTCATAAATGTGGAAGTACTTCACATTTAGCCAACACTTGTCCTAAGAAGACAAAGATCAATGAAGTTCAAGTCATTGAAGAAATTCAGTGTACTGAAGAGAAAGAGGAGTCTGATCAAGATTCTGCAGTCTCTGAAGATACACCAGTGGAGGACTATCCCATTGAGAACATTCCAGCTTTCTTTGAGGTCACAGAAGTCCATACCCACTTGCCACAGTACAGTGAGGATTGCTGCAACCTGATCAATATCCAAGATGCCAGAATGTGTAAAACAAAACCTGCTAGAGGAAAGGGTTATACTGCTGGGGCATCCTGTATCACATCAGTTCTGATGAGTGATATTGAAGCCAAAGTAAATTTGGATACAGGGGCATTTTGCACTTGTGTGGGAAAAGATTATCTCCAAATTATACTTCCTGAATGGAAAAACCATTCATTACCAATAGAAGGTGTACAATTCAGTAGTGCCAGTAACAATATGTACCCCCTGGGCATATTGGACACTAATATTGTATTCCCACATCCAGCAGGAAGTGTAAGAATGAAAACTGAGATTGTAGTAATGGATAATTGCACATCTCAGCACATCATTCTTGGAAATGATTACTTAAATATTTATGGTATTGATATAAATAACCATAAGGACAGATATTTCACAATTGGAGATAACAAGAGACAAAAATTTGCTTTCTCCAATATGCCAAAACAGATATCTGTAGTATCTTCTGTCAAGGATACTTACAAAGATGAATTTGTGACTAATCAACTTGTTTAAGCACAAATTAATCAATCATTGTAGCCAAAGATGAGGAATGAGCTGATTAATGTGTTATACACATATAAAAATGCATTTGCCTCTGATAATGAACCATTAGGCACTATAAGAGGACATGAAGTTGATATTACTCTTAATATTGACAGACCATATCCTCCAGTACTTAGAAGACCAGCTTATCCAGCCATTCCCAGAGCTAGAGAAGCCTTGGAAAAACATATCCAAGAGTTGATCCAACTTGGTGTGCTAAGGAAAGTAGGCCATAATGAGGAAGTTGAAGTGACAACACCTGTTATTATTGCATGGCATAATGATAAGTCAAGAATGGTTGGAGACTTCAGAGCATTGAATACCTACACAGTTCCAGATAGGTATCCAATACCTATAATTCAAGAAACCTTGACTCAATTGTCTAAAGCCAAGTATATAACATCAATAGATGCATTGAAAGGCTTCCATCAAAATGTTTTGACGCCTAAAGCTAAGAAATTACTTAGAATTATCACTCACTGTGGTATTTTTGAGTATCTTAGAATGCCATTTGGCATTAAAAATGCTCCATACCATTATCAAAGGATGATGAACACCATCTTTCCTACAGAATTGTCTGAAGGATGGCTTATCATTTATATTGATGATATTATCATATGTTCTGATTCATGGTCTTTGCACCTTGTAAGACTTGCAAGAGTACTTCATAAAGTTGCAGAAGTGAACATGAAAATTTCACTTAAGAAATGCAATTTTGGTTTTGAAGAACTCAAAGAATTAGGACATATTTTTTCTGGTTTAAGCTTGGGTATTGACAAAAACAAAGTAGCAGCAGTGTTACTTAAACCAATACCTCAGAATAAAAAAGAAATGATGTCTTTTCTTGGGTTTGCCAGTTACTATAGGCAACACCTGAAAGACTTTGCAATTCTAGCCAAGTCACTTTATAGAATCTGTGATCAACAGACTGTATTTGAGATGACACAAGAGAGAATTAAAGCTTATGAGAAGATAAGGAAAGCCCTTACAGAAGCACCTTTACTCCTCATGCCTGACTGGAATATTCCTTTTAAGTTGTACATTGATGCATGTGGAGATGGATTAGGGGCAGCCCTACATCAAGTCCAAATTATTGATGACAAACCTACAGAAGGACCAGTTTGTTATATCTCAAGACAAATCAAACCAACAGAAGCCAGATATGGTGCAAGCCAAATGGAGTGCTTATGTTTGGTATGGGCACTTGAGAAACTACACTATTATCTTGATGGCAGTGTTTTTGAAGTGATAACTGACTGTAATGCCATGAAATCACTTCTTAACATGAAAACTCCCAACAGACATATGTTGAGATGGCAAATAGCCATTCAAGAATATAGAGGAAACATGACTATAGTTCATAAAGCAGGAAAAATTCACAAAAATGCTGATGGACTTAGTAGATGGGCTTTAGCCAACACTCCTGATAACCCAGCTTATGTACCTTTGGAAGCTGAACCACAGATTCCAATTGAAGGAATTAACATAACTGATATTGGGACTGAATTCTTTGAGGAGGTCAGAGAATCTTATAAACAAGACAAGAATTGCCATATCTTGACTTCCTTATTGGATGAAGACTGCAAAGATACATCTTTAGTTAATGCACTTGATGAAGTTTGGAAAAATTCCTATTCTGAAGGTAGATTTCACTTGTTTGATGGAATCATTTACCACAGAACAAAACATTCTTGTGTTATGACATTGTGCAGTAGATTACTTATCAATACCATTCTTCATGAATGTTATGATAGTATCTACTCTGGACACCTGTCAGAAGACAGAACACTTGAAAAAGTGAAGAATTGTGCATGGTGGCCATCTTGGAGAAAAGAAACCATTGAATATTGCCATACCTGTGACAGATGCCAAAAAGCAAACAGGAGTACAGGGAAGAAATTTGGACTTATGATCCATATTCAAGAACCAAAATCCCCATGGGAAGTTGTTCACATGGATTGGGTCACAGCACTTCCTCCAAGTGATTACAAAAGTTATAATGCTTGTTTAGTCATTGTAGCCAGATATAGCAAAACTCCCATATTCTTACCATGTCATAAAGATGACACTGCTATGGATACAGCTCTTCTTTTATGGAGTAGCGTTATTTCTCATACAGGGTTATTTAAGAATATCATAAGTGACAGAGACCCCAAGTTCACATCTGCACTTTGGACCAATCTTCATAGATTTTTTGGGACTAAGTTATCATTCTCTACAGCATATCACCCTCAAACAGATGGGCTAGCAGAGAGGATGATTCAAACTTTAGAAGACATGATCAGGAGATTTTGTGCTTATGGATTAGAATTCAAAGACTCAGATGGCTTTACCCATGACTGGTGCACTCTGATACTTGCATTAGAATTGGCATACAAGACATCAGTCCATTCTTCCACAGGACAAACTCCTGCTATGTTAGAAAAGGGATGGAATCCAAGACTCCCAGCAGACACACTGAGGAAAGACTTGATTGACATTCATCCTACAGCTTCCAGCTTCAAATTAATGCTTGATAAAGTAAAACACCATGCAAAACAAAGTATGGATGATGCTTTTGATTATGCAAAACAGAAGTGGGACAAGAGTCATAAAGTACCAGACTTCAAAGTAGGGGACTTAGTTCTAGTTTCAACCTTGAATTTTAATAATATCAAAGGCCCAAAGAAACTTAAAGATTCTTATGTAGGACCTTTTGTTATTGTTGCTTTACATGGAACCAATGCAGTTCAAGTGGAATTGAGTGGTGAATTAGAAAATAAACACCCCACATTTCCAGTCAGCTTGATAAAACCTGATCAACCAGCTGATAAAGAATTGTTTCCTTTAAGAAACCCAACTCCTTTAACTGTACCACCTGTGGAACAGAATGAAGACAAAAAGATAAAGAAAGTCATTAAAGAAAGGAGTCTTAGGGGTAAAAATCCAAGAGAATATCTTGTCAGATATAGAAATCCAGTACATGAAGAAGAATGGATGGCAGAATCAGAAATACCTGACTCAGATAAACTCTTAAGAAGATTTAGACATGAAAGAAGGCCACAAGCCTGAATATGTCTATAAATGTGCTTTAAATTACTTGATCTGAGTAATGTAAAGAGGTTGGACAGTGGACATTACCCCCCTTTGGGGCCTTATTCTTTTATCACTAATAAAATTGTAGTACAATTTTATTTTTTGGTGGGAGGGAATGTGAGCCTTGAGGTATATTTTACATACCCAAATAGGCCACAATTATCTTAAAAAGAAATTTTGAATTATGCATAACTCATAAGTCATGCATATATCCAAAATTCATCATTTTCAATTTCAGAAAAGATGAATAACTTTTTTTTGAGTAAGTAAATCCATGGATTTAAGACCAGATTTGAATTCTACACAAAAATTCACCTAGGGTAGCTCCATAGAGTGAATAAGCTCAATTTAAGTATTTAAGGTGGTAAAATGGAAAATACTTCAATACCACATCATTAATACCACATAAAAGATCCGTGAAAATTTTTGTTTTTCTTGATTTTTAGCCAAAATAATGGGAAAGTGAGAAATCCCATGTTACATATACACTAAGAATAGTGTTATGCATGTTTTGAGAACTTAATATCATGGTATTCTTATATGGACTTTTGGTACACCCATAGTGGATATCTCACTTTAAGCTTAAATTTCTATTTTTATGTGAAAAGTAAGCAAGGGGGACAAAAGACATCAAAGAGAGCCAGGGTACCCAACTTCTGAGGCCTCAGAGGCGTGGATAGCTCCAGAGCATGGATCCATGGCTCATCTTGGCCCAATTGGTAAACTAAAACCCTTTGGGAACTTGGTTACCAAGTTACACCTACTGTAATCACAAGAAAATAGCAAATAACCTGCTATTTTGACGTGCCAAGGAGGTAATGAGCTACTTAGACTCCTGTAACCACGTCAATTCTTGATTACTTTCCATGACTAGACCCTAAAAGAGTAATTAAAACCCTTTTGGGACTCATATTCATTGATTTACCTCATAGCAACCAGCAAAATACTGCTATTTGCAATTCTACGTAGAAATGAGGTAAAAACTTCAAAAATTCATTAAAAATACAATTCTTAATGAATCTTTCTGAAACTTTCAGGACCAATGAAGAACTGTATTATCTATGGTACAACCAAAAAGAATTATCGTTTTACTAGTAAAATTAAAAGTTTTACTTACAGTCCATTTTTGACCATTCTACGTGAAACACTGAATCTTCAAAAATTCACAGTAATTAAAACCTGTGATGAAATTGGCAATAACATTGATAACTTTGAGAACTCAATGATTATTTTAGAATAAAAGAAGATTTACTGATGTTACTCCTTTTATTCTTAACCATATTGGGGTTGGTAGTCACGTAAAAGCATCAATTAAGTAATTATGATAATCTTACGTGACAACAGATGATGCAATCATTAATCCAAAAAGGTTTATTGTTTTCTCACTCACTGGTTTTTCAGTTTTCTCCATGGCACGCCTCTGTGAGCTGTTGTTGACTTAAAAGAAGCCTCTTCTTGCTGTTTTTTCCGTATCATCATCTTATCAATTTATTAAATCATTATTACCAACAAGTAAGTATTAGTTAAAGCTATTCTTAAAGTGTTTTAAATATTTCAAAATCATCCAGAAAGACGTGAAATCATAGAATCCAACTATATATTGTTGTAATACTGTTATAAATCCTTTTGATCCCTTAAATCCACAATTCCACGTCAAATTTCTCTACTCTTATCTATCAATAAGTTCTTTGGAGTATTAGTGAGTCATTTATTTTTAATTCTTAAAGTTTTTATCTAGTAATAGTTTTCTTCAAGAATTATCTTTATAATTATTCTTGTAAAAGATAATTATATATTAAAATAATTTTATTATTTTAATAAAGAAGTTTTTATTATTAAATTCTTCTTGTAATTGATTCTAGTAGACAATTACTGCTCACTGTTATAATCACTAGTAGTGTATAACACGTGAAAGAAATAATTTTTTAATTATTTAATTGTGGTTATAATAATTTTTATTATTATATTTCATAAGAACAGACATAGTACTGTAGATTAATAGTAATATTATCATCAGTTTTATAGTCACATCCTACACCAATGGTGAAATAATTTTCATATGTTTACTTTATGGATGAAAAGTCATAATAATTTTTATGCAACTTTTTTTCAAAAATATTTTGATTTTAGTATTTTTGTTGAAAATTTACTATACTAAATCTTTTAAGTAAAATTTTGTTTTCACAATTTTAAATTTGCAAGTAATTTTTATTTTGAATTATAATTAAAAATTTGTTTTCTTGTATGAATTCTGTATTTATATCTTTATTTTGTTATCAATAACATTGATAAATTAATTTTATTTATAATTGTATAATTTTTTATTATTTGTGGTCTTTTGGGTATATAAAAATACCTCCATGGCTCACATTCCCTTCCCCTAAAAAATAATATTACTTTGTAATATTGTTATTTCTAGTGTTCTGCATTTTCTGAGAAGTTTGGTAGCTTGATGTATGTAATTACCTACCAATCACTAATCTTCACAAGCTGGGTAACTGTTCCTGAAAAGGTATTCCCTTACTTTCTTAGTCCTCAATTTTTTTCTTTTAGAACTTTGGTAATTTTCTTAGTACCAGATGATTCAAGAAGAGGTATATGCTGGGGAACTTTATTCCTCAAGGGGAACTTTTCAGCATCACCAGATCTATATGGCTTTATTAAGGTGACTGGAAATGTAGGACGCTTATTACTAAGTTCCTCAAATAATTTTACTTCTACAGCATTTTCTCCATGAAGGGCCTTTGTCAACCTGTGACTCAAAACAGAGCACTAGCATGACATCCAACATACCATACGTAATGGTATGACAAGTATTGAACAAACATAGTCAATACAGGTAATAAATAAGAGGAAAAAACTCCTCTTAAATTAAACACCAACCTTATCCAAATAGAATAAGAAAACATAGAGGAGAATAAACAAGTCAAAACCCTTATTTTCACCTCTCATATAACTTATGCATATTTAAATTATTCTATACCAAAATGGTATTTTTCTTAAAGCTCACATAGAGAGCTACACAATTGGATCATCCATGTTGCTGTAACACCACTACAACTGGAGATACCATATGACCTTTATTTTAAAGCCAAGACCCCCCTGAAAGTCAAAGGGGGCTTGTACAAAACTGTACAAAAGTATAACCAAATTAAAGATCTAAACAAGAGCTTTAATTTGAGACACCTTAGACCTCTGTATCTCTTAAATTGACTGAGGGATCTTGGTTCAAAGGTTTAACAACCAAAATACAGATATTCTGAAAACAACAATGTAAACAAACCCCTGTGTCTTTGACATACACTCATACAACTGTACAGTGTAATATACAAACTGTAGAGCTAATCAAGACCTACAAGACTGTATCATCAGAATACAGATATCTTCCAAATTGAAGAAGATATCTGGTATGGAAGTTTTTGAAGCCTCATACTGATGTACAAAAATACATCCAACAAACTTAAAACCCTTATAGCTTTTGCTATTTTAAAGAAGGGTAAACATGAAGCATACCAAAGTGAAGAGCTCATTAAGCCCTTCAATTCTGTGCTCTTGGTTTCTTGATATCTTAAGAACTGACTGAGATATCTTGATTGGAAGGTTTTTCTAGCAATACATGACTGTATCAAACTTGTATCAAACAGTATTTCTCTCATACTTAAAATAATATACTTATGAAGATATAACCTCTCTAAAATCATCATTATTGATCATACAGAAACCAGAACAACGTCATTCAAGTGCTGACGTGGCAGGTGAAAAGTTTTTTCACCCTGTATTGATCCAGGATGATCATTTGTGGTTCCAAAACCACAATTCTGCCTCTATTGACGTCAGAATTGACGATCCGGAACCACAGACTGATCATTGGAGTGAAAACTTTCACTCCTCTGACGTGTGAAGAGTTAATAACTCTTGACAGTCTTGAAAGATATAAAAAGAAGGGTTTTTTTCCTTGAAAACCCATCATCTTTATCTTATTATCCATATTCTTACGTGACAAAACTGTTATCAATCAGTAGTGTCCTTAGAATTATCATTAAAGATATAATTAGAATATAATTATTGTAGTACTTATTGACAGTCAAAGATATTAGAGTATTGCAACCCAGGTCCTCAACAGACTCATCACCACTGTTACCATGTAGCAGTAGGACCTGAAGATTTAAATCTATTTGTTTTTTGACGTGTCACAGTCATAATACTAGCTTGTAACTACATTTTATAGCTACTATATAGACTCACCCTGACAGCCTTCATAAAAAAAGGTCCTTCAAAGGAGTATTCAAGTTTCTTACATCCTTTGATGTCATTGAAGTTAGTGGGTGATACAAGTACTAATTCTTCCACTTCGAAGTCTGGGGTTGCATGTGATTTGTCCCACTTGTCTTTGAAATATGCAAATGAGTCCTCCATGCACCTTGCTTCATGCTTTCTAGAATTGTCTAGAATTCCTTTAAAGCTAGAAGCTGTGGGATCTAGCTTGACCAAATCTTTCCTTAAGGAATATTGGGGAAATCTGGGATTCAATCCTTTTTATAGGACTGCAGGATTCTTATTGGTATTGGCATAAATGGATGTCTCATATGCTAATTCTAGTGCAGGTAAAATCTTCTGACCATGTCTGTCACAGGGCCTGGCACTCAGTAAAATGGGACTCACTTATGGAGGGCTCAAGGATATGATAAGAGATGAATACACTTAAGAGTGTAAGATGATGAATTACTAATAAAAGAAACATAAGAAAAGCAGCAACAAAAGAATAAGAGTAAGAAATAGAAGAGCCAAGCACAAACAAGTCCAAGTCCACTGTTTCAACCTGTCAGAATGGAAAGAGAAGGGTTAATAAGGATATGGCCACCCAACTCATACTATACAGGCAAAGAAAGAAAAGGCAAAGACTAACTTAAAATTCAATAATTATGATACCCAAAATAAGGATAACAATAATTATAAAATAATAAATAAACTAAATTAATTAACTGGGGAAAAGTCCCCAGGGGGGAGAAAGAGGGGCTGGTATATGTGAGAATCACCAGCCCAGATCCAGAGAGAGAATTCCCATGAGAGGATTTGATGATTGAATTGAGTCTGGCCAATACAGGTCCGGTACAGCTGTACAGGGACTTTACAAGAGGAGTGGTGTTATTGAGTGATCATACAGATTGGAAATGGTGTATCCAATCTGTATTGAGTAATTCCAACCTGTACAAGTATTGACAGGCTGTATTGATGAACCAGACTGTATGCATGTTTCAGAAAGCAACATTGCTGAAACTGAATGTTGATGAACACAGTGGATTTGCTGGTTTAAGGTGTTTTAGTGGGTGTATCAGTGAATACCCTTACCCCTGATGAGTGGTTGTTACAGTATCCCCCTCTTGAAACTGGTGGGCTCCTGAACACCATAATACCCTGCCACTGTTGAGTGGAATCACAATATCCCCACATTTTTTTTTAAAAATTTCCTTTTTAATTACCTTTCCCTCTTTACCATTATCCTGAAAATCCCCTTTCTTATCTTCCCTGATAAATTGGTTTGAATTCCCCTTTCTTTCACTTGAGTAAGCTCTTTCCACTTTGAAATATGTTTTCTTCTTCTTTTGATTCAGTTAGTCCTTCCTTTTGGAGCATGGCCTTGGGTTGTATCCCCAATTGAATGGCCGCTGAGCTCTTCTGCTCAAAAAATGATGCAAAATGAATATTAAATGTATACTCATATGACAAGGGCCAACCTGATGTTGGGCCCTTCCTTGCCTTGACTGAAAGTGTCCTAGAAAAGAATCTTCAAGGGGTCTTGTCCCCATTTATCTTGGAAATACCTCCCCTGGTGTTACCATAGCTATTTTGGGCCTTGGCCCTTGCTATGGTGCTTCTTTGATAAAATTGATTTTATGGCCATTGAGGCCTTTTTTGGGTCTTGGGGTGAAAATGGTGAAAATTTGATATATGGCTATTTTTTGCCATTTTGCAGTGCTGGTATCCTAAGGTCTGTGGGCCGTACGCCGCGGCCTGAAGTCCGTGGGACATATGCCGCGTGTCGTGGTCCGTGGGGACTATTCGAGGCCCCCTGGGCCCAATTTTTCTGGGGACCCAGGGGTGCCATGGAACCATAAATTGGCCCCTGGCCCAATTTCCACCTACATTACCTGGACCCATTGAGAGGGTCCAGGACCATCAAGATCCTGGCCTCCCCAAAGTTGCAGGGGAGGTCCTGGGTGATGAATTCAGCCCAAAATGTGTCTTGAATGTTTACCTTGGAGGCTTTGAGGGGGTGCCATCCTTGAGGTATGGCCCCATTTCCTTGAGGTCATGGTTTTTTACTTGAAGTGGACTGATTCTGACATATTAAATCTTTGGCTTGCACATTTCTTAGTTATGAGTTCCAAACTGACTGAACTCAATGAATCTTCTCCTTCTTCCATGCCACCTTCTGTTCTGTGTGGTTCTGGCATCCTCAGTTGATTGGCTTTGCCCTGCACAGCTTCTTTGGGATGTTTTGATCCCTCCCAAACTTATGACGGTTACAAGGCAGTTGAAGTTCTTGATCCTGCTTTTACTGAATGTTTGGCCAAGGGTTAGGATTGTTTTCAACATTACAATCCACGATCTTCATAGTGTCACTATTATTTCATTGGAAAGAAGCCATGTCGTCGTACCAGGTTGCAAGCTTCAAATGTCAGGAGGTATTTATGGAGTAGAAAGGATAGGCCTTTTGGAAAAGAGTTTCCAGTTTCTGAAGCACCTACTCCTAATGGAGCTTCAGGGTTTTCTAATTGTGAGTAATTTGAGTATTTTGATTGAATTTGGTACAGATATTCTTGATTTAGTGACTGGTTCTAGGCAGAGGGATGTGGCAAGGTGGACTAATGTTGGAGGACCCATTCCAGTTGGTGGTAGGCCAATATACTTCAGCTCAGAAGTACCAATATGCAGAATCAACACTGATGATGTAGTGAAGAGAATAAGGAGAGTTGCAGTGTGGTATTCCATACCTTAATGTCCCAGTTTCAAGTGGAATTTCATTTATAGGACTATAGTTTGAAGACTGAAGGAAGAAAAATAAATAATTAATCAACTACAATAGAGGAATTCAGCAATAAAATGGATTTAACTTCATCAATATGTATAATTCCATAAGCAAATACTGGAAGAATGGTCCATTTGATTACAAGAATAACAGTAAAATAAGCAAAAGAAAAAGACAGCCTAGCAAGAATGTTAAATTTACCAGTGAGAGGGGTAGTGTAACACTCAAGTTACCCAGTCTCTGCTCAACCTTTGGATTACTCAGCAATGTAGTTTTTAAACTGAGGCCACTTCAATAAGGAATAAATTAAAACTGTATCAATCAACAGTCACAAGACAGAAAGAAAAATAAATCAATCAATTTATGCAAGGAAAATCCATCAAAAACCTTAAATTACCCAGCAAATCTGTGGAAATACAAGCACAGCCACCTGATAAGCCAGTAAATTTAAATTAAAGACAGAATTAAGTTAGATAAAGAAAGGAAAAACTTATACAGGACAAATAGAATCCCCACAATACACAGAATTCTCCACCTAAAGTTCAAACAGTGCAACAAACCAAACATATGGTGCAATATCTTGATCAAATGACACCATCTCCAAATTACCCACCAGCTCAATTCCCTCAAGGCTGTGCATAATAATATTAAAGTTTAATTAAAATATAAATGAAGCTTCAGAAATGGTGCAATATACCAAACATATGGTGCAATATCTTGATCAAATGACACCATCTCAAAATTCCTCACCAGCAAAAACAGCTCAGATTACATAATCATACATATTAATGGTGCAACCAACCAAACAAATGATATCTCACCACAATAAAAAATTATCCCAGCCAAAAGAAGTATAGAGGGCCTCTCTCCCTCATTTCTTCCTCTTTTCCCCATGAATGAATGGATGCATGAATGAATCCAATTAGTTCTATACCAAGAAGGAGAATAACTATTCATCCCTTACTAGTAGGATAATCTAGTTATTCTATTAAAGTATTATAGACTTATAAGTTTAATTCATAGTGATTTCTAATTAATAGTAGTTAACAGAAGGTCTACTTAATATTATTAATCCACCCTATGTTTAAACTATTAGTCTTATAGTTATAATACTATCAATAATACTCATAATATTGATTTTATGCCCATAACCTTTACATTATAAAGGAAAAATAGTCTTATTATATATTCATATTAAAAAAACCAACCTTACAACTACATATTATTATATATAAGAAATCCTACCCTTATATTATATTATATCTTTTATATATTTAACAAAAGTCCACTCTATATTGAACAGTATCTTGCCAAAAAAATATTAAAGCTCTTATTATTATATTATATTAACAATTACCCTCTCAAACCATTAAGTATTATAACATATATAACATCAAATTGAACTTACCCCTTAAAATATATATTATTACTATTATATTAAATCAACCTCTCATAATATTAAGGTCTTACCCTTAAAATCATCTTATATTATTATTTTAAAACTATATTTTATACTGTTTTATCTTATAAGTCATTATCTGATTATTGAATAGGTCTGATAGAGACTGCTACAAAGTCTTCTCTAGTTGTAAAGCCACAATCTTAAATATTGATTTGTGAGCTCTGTAGGGAGATTGTTTGGTATATTCAGAGGGGCAGCTAAAACACCATTAGCACCCTTGGTTACAGGAATATTTCAGCAATTCAAATCTATTTACCTGTGTTTTCCCCCTCAAGGACTGCCTTATCCAATCCCACAGGGGATTGCCCACCTGATCCAGATGCTGAAGGTAGTGATGAGTTGGATGGTGAAGAAGTTGAAGTTGTTCCTCATTTGGTTGGCCATCAATTCAGAACTTCCTCTTCTCAGCCTCTTGTCAACAGATTCCATAGTCACATAATTATCATTCCTCCCAGAACTTTCCAACCTACTCTTGCTGCCATTCCTACTTCCCTTCCTCCTGCTTCACCAAGTCCTTCCCATGCTAGGCCTGCCTTGAATCAAGAAGTAAGACAATCACCCATCCAGAAACCTAGGAACTCACCCATAACCACCTCTCAACATCTCCAACCTATGGCCAGCTCCCACAAAAGAAGAGATGGATTTTCTCCTTTACTGTTTCCTGCCGCTCAAGTATTTCAAAGAAGAGATTGTTGGCGTATCTGAGCTACAAGAGAAGATCCAAACGCGGCAAGTGAAAACCAGGATGCTGTGGCCAGGGTGTTCAGGAGAGTTGATAGAAATAGTAGGGAGGTTATTATGTATGCAAATGATAGAACTTTTCCAGGTACTGCTTCTGAAGAGGTGGCTTCAAAATTTGCCTGGTATGAAGATGAGTTGATAAATGACTTTCAGAGAAACCTTTATGATTTGGGTAGAGATAACTAGTTTCTTTTTTATTCTTTGTGTTTGGTTTAACTTCTATCCCAACTCTTATAACTACTAAAAAATGAAAAAATAAATGGAACCTCCCAATACATGACTTGGGAGGGGATGCTGCTGCTTTAAAGAAATAAAAGAAAACTAAATTATACAAGTAAGGAAAAAGAAAGAAAAAGAGATAAAAAGAGAGTAGAGAAAAGAAACAGATAAATTCCTGAGGTTTGTCCTTCTTGTGGTGATTTGCTTGAGCTTCGGCCAAGAATTGTCTGAAAGATAAAAACAAGAATTTGATGCTCACAGAGTGGCCAAGGTAATGTTTTACAAGAAGTAGAACCCTCAGGGATGCTGTGAGCCTTAGAGGTAATTTCATATACCCAAAAGACCACAGATACAAAAATAACATATTAATATAAATAAAATGAATTTATTTATATTATTAAAATAAAAATAAAAATATAAATATAAAATTATATTAAAAATAAAAAATTAATTACAATTCAAAAATAAAAATACATTAAAATTTTGTAAGTATAAAATTACATTTATACTTGAAAAAATTAAGTAAAAATAAAATTTTAACAAAATTGTGAAAAAATAAATAAATTTGGAAAAAAGTTAAATAAAAATTATTATAACTTTTTATCCAATAAATAAACACATAAAAATTATTTCACCATTGGATTCCTCATAAAAAATCAGGTGGGGTCACCTCTGAGTGAAATTCTTGTAACTCAACTCTAAATAAGCTTAAATTAAGTTTTTAGTATTTTCAATACAAAAGTTGAAAATCCTCAAAACCTCAATTTAATTCACACCACATGTGGTGTTAACAATCAAATTTTGTTTTAAAATTAAGGTGTTGGGTTTAGTTTAGAAGTTATGAGGAATTGAAGTATTTTCAATTGAATTCAATTGAAATGTCAAAATGTGCGCATGTATTACATAAGTGAACTTTGATTTACATATGAGGTGTCAATTATTACTGTATTGTACTGTACAATTGAATTGAATTACATATGTAAATTATAAGTATAATACATGATGAGGAATTAAAGGAAAATAAATTGGAAAGATTAAAATTGGGGGGGGAAAGGAACTCCAGCTCTCAGCGGGAGCTAGACCCCCAAAATCCTTGCTGACAGGCGTGGGATGGCAAAATTCACGCAAAATTTCATCACTTTTGGCCTGGAATTGAGTTACAGGGTCTGTGGACTCAATTGATGATGAGGTTTTGATACCAACTGGGGTAGTTTTAGCTGTTGCCAAGAGGGTAAAACTACCCTTAAGATAAAACAATCATAGTAAAAACAGTTTTAACTGGTTTCTAAGCCTCTGACACACATTCTGACGTTTTTTGAAGGCTCTAGGCCTGGTATTGCTATAGTTTTGGCTGATTTAAGGGTCTAAAATGGCTAAAAATGGCTTAAACCAGCCTTTTTGGTCTAAACCAGGGTTCAATGATGTCATAATTGGCTTTTCTGTTGTCAGACTGTTTTTCACGACTGACAAGAATAAATTTTACTTTTGGAGTAAGAGAATTGATGGCTATAAAAGAATGTCTTCTTTGCCCCACTTTTCTCTTCATGTTAGAATCTTTTCCTTTTATAATTAGTTTAAACATTGTTAAACAAATCAATAAGAGATTCCAACCACCTTTATTAAATCATTTTAAACCTTTTAACCACGTGAAAAAATCAACATAATTATTTTTTGTAACTCTTATAATCATTTTTACCCCTGAACCACCCCAAAAGTGAATTAAAGCATCTTTCATCACTGTAAACTTTGTCACTTTGTTTCCAAATTCACTCTGGTCACTTTTGGGCGTGTTTTCTCTTTAATATTCTTTTTAAAGACTTTGTTCTTTAATTAATTGCTTGCAGTTCTTTGCTCAATTAATTCCAATTGAAATTTCTCTTGAAGAAATTTCTTTTGTAGCCTTAAAATATCTCTTGTAGAGTATTTTTTGGATAAATTTTTATTGTTGGTAAAACAATAAATTTTTATAATATTATTGCTTTATACTAATAAAGCTATAAACAATAAAATTGGCGTGTTTTCTCTTAAAAATAATATTTAATACTATTTTTAATTGATTTTTACCTTATACAAATTTTGAGGACAGGAAAAGTACTTGATTTTTAATCAAAGTTTCATATCCACACCTTACAGATGCATACCAGGAGATGGAACTTACTTTCATAACTCCCACTCCCCACCAAGCACCAAAAAATGAAACAAATTGCCATAAATGACTTGAAGTAATGAGTGTCTTGAATCATGATGATTGGCATAACTCAAGATAGTAATAAAAGAGAAAAGAAAAGAAAAGAGAGATCTGGAAATATCTTGATAAGGTCCAAATTGGAGCATATTGATGTTGCATGCTTCCTGAATCTGTCCAAAGAATTGACAAGTGCTCACAAAGTGGCCAAGGTGATGCTTACAGAAACATTTGGGTAGAGTACCACCTTAAAGGTGCATGCCAGGAGAGAGGCTTAATTTCATAACTTCTTCTCCCCACCAAGGACCATAGAAATCAAACTCTTGAGGTATTTGGACCAGGCTTGTCTGGATACAATGAGTGGAAGTCCTTGACAAGGTCTGGTGATTTGGTAAGGCTGGAAGCTGGTTCCCAAGTTGTTCTTTCTGGGTCTTCACTGAATCCTTTCCACTCTACAAGATACCATAATTTACCTCTTCTGAGTTTGGAGTCCAGAACCTGAGCCACTTCCCATTCTTCTTGCTGCTCCACTAGAACTGGTGGTGGTGGCAATTGATTTCAATTTGGGATAGTTTATTTCTTCATTGGTTCTAATAAGGACACATGGAATACAGGGTTGCCCTACTTCCATTGTTGAGGCAACTTGAGGTGGTATGCATGGCTTCCAATATTTTTAATGACTTCTAGGGGTCCCAGCCATCCCTCTGAAAGTTTCTTGGTGTGTCTTGTAGTCTTTATGTTCTTAGAAGCTAGCCATAACTTTTCCCCAGGTTGGAAATCAGGTGGAATTGACCTATTTCTATCTGCATACTTCTTGAATCTCCTTATTGCTGACTCTAATTCTTCTTTGACAGCTTGCTGTACTGATTGGAGTTTTGTTGATAACTTTCCAGCAGGTGAGTCTTGAGAAATATGGATTGAGTCAGAGCTCGGATTTCTTCCATAAATGGTGGAAAAAGGTGATTGCTTTTTTTATGAATGTTCTGCATTATTACAGGAAAATTCAGCCAGAGGAAGCCAGGTGTGCCAGTCATCTTGATGGTAACTGACATACATCCAAAGATACGGTTCTAGAATCTGATTTACCCTCTCTGTCTGTCCATCTGTTTCAGGATGGAAAGCAGTTGAAATATCTCTTGATATCTTGAGCTGCTGACACAATTGAGTCCAAATTGATGAAACAAATAAAGAACCTCTATCACTCACAATACTGACTGGAAGGCCATGTTTGGAAAATACATGACTAATAAAGATTTGAGCTAAGTCCAGAGCAGTGATTGATCCATAAGTTGGAACAAATATTTCCATTTTTGAGAATCTGCCCACAACTACTAAAATTGAATCAAAGTTGTTTGACAGTGGCAATCAAGTGATAAAGTCCATTGATAATGAATTCCAAGGACCAGATGGAATTGAAAGAGGCTTGAGTAATTCAAACTTCTTCTGATGAATTTTTTTGTTTCTTGAACATTGCTGACAGGAGGACACATAGTCCTTAATGAATTGATTCATGCCAGCCCAATAAAAATCCCTCTTGATGGGCTTTAGGGTCTTCTCCTGGCCAGGATGGCCAGCCAATGGTGAGTCATGATGTGTTTGAAGAATATTGAGTTAGATTTCTTCATTGCTTGGGATTACCACTCTATCTTTGAATAATAATAACTTGGGTTGAGGTTCAAGAGAATAATCTGGAACTGATTCACCTCTTGCTAGTTGCTTGAGTATTTCTTTATAGTCTTTGTCTTGCCATACTTTTTTCTGAATCTTGTGAACTAAATCTGAGAATATTCCCACTTTGATTGAGCAAAATCTTGCCTCTTGAATGCCATCTTGCTTGATTACTTGATGAAAATTCTGAGGATTTTTGCTGATGAAGTCCCCCCCCTCTGGGTACATGTTGTCCCAATGTGACAAGGCATCTGGTAAAGTGGCCAGCCTGCCTGGGTGGTAAGTCACCAGGGAAGTTTTTATGTGACTGGTTAGCCACTCATTTAATGTGTCCTGTCTGTGACTTGAAAATGGCTATTAATTTGAAATGAATATAAACAAGATATAATTATAAGATGACCTAAGAAAAGCCCAAATATTACCTGCATGAACTTCAGCATTAGATTTTTCTTTCACAACTGGATTAGCTCAATATATGATTAAAAGAACCTTTCATAATTTAACCATCATATTTGCAAAGAAAACTACATGGAGAAGAATTGGGTTATTTCAGTATTTTTAGCAGCATCCTCTTCTCCTCAAGCACCTATTATTCAGAATTTCCCCCCCTTTAAAATGTTTGAGAGATCAATAAATATTGTATAATTTGTGTTTATAGAGTCAAAAAGAAAGAAAGTTCCACTTGCCCTTTGAATATGAATATTAATTTTAATGAGCTATTTTATCACTGAATGGTCTTCCAAATTAGGCTATCAATTACTCAGTAATTCTCTGTGAGTTATGTGATATGGGAAGAATATCTCTCAATTTAGGCATGAAAAAAATGGGAAGTTGATCAATCAGGTATTAATATCTATTGTTTAAGAGCACAGTTTATTGCAGGAAAAAAGGCCATCATGTCTTGATATGAGCCCAAATGTTCCATTGAGAGCACAGAATAAAAATTTATTAATATACAAATATAAGAGATTATGAATTGGTTTTGGGAACTAATATCAAGAGGGCTCAGCCATACCCATATATTCCAAATTCAAACATTCCATCATTATAACTTGTTATACACTTCCCTCTGAAATGAAACATACCACCAACAATTTCTGAAAGAATCTCTGTGGAGAAGAATTAATAGTTTTCCTACAGACAAGTAATGGAAATCCTTGGAGGTTTTAAAGAGTATTTGATAAGATACACCTTTCACATGCAGAAATCATCATAATTAAAAAAATATGCTTAAATTTCATCTTTCAGGTAAAGAGAAGCTTCTTCATTGTGTTGAAATTTCCAAACATTCAGAACATATGTTTGGTAAAAACATTTTTTCTACATTAGTATTTTCAATATACAAAACTTTTTGTCTGCAGTAATATGTTTTGGTGGCTTTTGTTTTTATAAAAGTGTTTTTGGTTATTGGTTTAAATTTTACATAATCTACCTCAAGATTCAATTATTTTTGAATAATATCAGAAATTTAGTAGTAATCCAAATATGTTCAACAAATAAAGTTCAACTTAAGCTCAAAGATGAGAAATTTGGGCATTATTTTTCATTAGAGATTCATCTTCACAAATATTTTGGCCTCCATCATTATAACATTATTTTCATTCTTTGCCAAAGTCTACATTATTTATGAAGTATGCCACTAGAACTTAAAGCTTTGCATTCTAATTACTGGGAAAAAATGAAATCATGAAGTCTATTCCCTCCTGTAAGGTTTATATTGAACCCCACTTTTTTCAAAAGGAATATGTGAACTACGAGTTGTCTTTAGGCAGGAAAAAGTGACAGGTTACTCAGATTATATAGATTGGTGTGCACATGAATTATATTATTTGCTTGAAAGTACATCTTTAATTATAATTTCTGTTGCACCACTAATGATAAATTTCAAGCCATTAACCATTACAAAATTGGAAATGTCAGTGTTTTTGCAAATTTCATATTTGGAAAAATATCAAATGACAGCTGAGGTTCTCCTTCAGTTTCTTTCATTTCCTCTCATGATGAACCTCCCCCCAAAGATGATTAAAATCATTTCACAATTATGCTCAAATACAAGGAATCACTCAGCTTTTTCCCATTGGCATGCACGGATAAATAATCCAAATAATATGTTCCTATACTAAAAAGGTTTGGGGTTGGTTTATATCACCTTGTGCAGACATCCCCCACAATGTAGCTCTAAAATACAGAGGTCATTCATATATGGTATTGTGAACAGCCCCCAGAACCAGCTTCAAATTGCTGGGGGTGGTTTGATCCCATTAGTGTGAAAGGCCTTATGACACCACCTCCAAGACTGTGGATTTGGTTACAAAAAGGTTTTTTTGAAAAAAACCCTAAAACTAAATAGAAATTGGAGGGGTGCTGTTTCCAACAACCCCCCAAAGCCAGATGTAAAAGGCCATGAGGTTGTTTGCATCAGCTAGCTCAAACAACCCCCTCAAAACAGTGGCAAAAGTACAGGGGTTGCTTGCATTAGCTAGTGAAAACAACCCCCCAAAAAGAGCTGCAAAAAGGCGGGGGATTGTTTGCATCATCTTCAGCAAACAACCCCCTGAAACAAGCAGTAAAAGGCCGGGGGGTTGTTTGAATCAGCTAATGCATACAACCCCCCAAAACCGGCTGTAAAACACCAGCCTCTGCAGTGTTAGCATATTGCAGGTGGGCCCTGCCGGCACCAGTCAAGCAAAACACTGAGGCATAATGGGTGGCTTCTCTCTACAATGGAGAGTCCCCCATGGATCTTAGCAAGGAATGCCTCATTGCCTGCCACATGGGTGATTTGAACCCATGGAAAAGTGAGCAAGTAGTGCAGATGCAAGGCTTACCAGCTAAGAGAGGAATGATTGGATGTTGCCAGTTCATCCAAAATTTTGTATTAGTTTTTTTCAAAAAAGAATTTGGACTAGTTTTTTTCAAGTAAATTATTTTTGTACTACTTTTTTTCAAATAAACTATTTTTTTACTAGTTTTTTTTCAAAAAACTAATTTTGAACCAGTTTTTCTTCAAAAAAACACTTTTGTACTAGTTTTTTGCAAAAAATCTTTTTTGCACTTGTCTTTTTCAAAAAACCATTGTATTATTTTTTAGAAAAACTGCCTTTTTGATGAGTAATTTCCAATTGACTTTTTGTTTACTAGTATTTTTAAATAAGGGTATTTTTACTACCTTTTACTATTCTTCCAAGGTTCTTTTGGAAAAACTATTTTCAAATAGTTTTTCAAAAACAAAGTTTAACTAATTTTTCCATAAATGACTTTTTTGAAAGAAGGTAGTTTTGTGAAAAAGAACAATTTTTTCAATGTTACTCTTTTTTTGTCAAAGAAACCAGCTACATGTTTAACATCAAAACACTTTTTTGTAATTTTAGAAGTAAAATTGATTTTTCTAGGAAAGCTTTCCCAAGTAACTTTTTATTTTGAAAATGCTTTTTTTCCTCAAAAATATAGATTTCTTTCCCGAGGAACTTTTTTCAAGAAAACTAAGAATTCCAAAAGAACTATTTTTTCAACAAGAAAATATTTTTCTGTTCAAAGATGTCATTTCTTTATGAATAGGACTACATTTTTCAGAAAATATATTTGTTTTTACAAAAAAAAATATGACCTCCCAAAAGACTTTTTCACAGAGTCATTTTTTTGCAAAAGAGCTACTTTCTCTCAAAACCTTTAATTTTATTCAAACTGAATCATTTGATTTAAAACTCCAACTTTGAAACAAGAAACCAATCTTTTTGCAAAAAAACCCCATGGAATTCAAGTTAAGAAAACAAGATTTTTCTACTAAGTGAAGTGTTCTTTCAGAAAACTTTGATTTTTGTAGAAAAGAAAAAATAATTTTGTTATCAAAAATACTTTTGAAAAATGATTCTCATCATTACCCAAAGTCAAAGATCTTTCTTACCTGAAAATTAACTTCAGAAACCCTTTTTTGAGCTGAAAAATATATGAAAATTCATAAGGAATCCTAGACTATCACTGAATTTATAGAATTTGAAAATTATGATGGGATTATTCAACAATAAAATTTGTAGTTCTCACAGAAAAACTAACTTTGAACTTCTTTGGATCACACCTAAATGAAAAAAATACTATTTATCAATATTTCATAAAGACATTAATTCACATGCATGGAGAAAATTATATTTTGGATCAGAAAATTCCTAATTTATAGCTTCTTTTATTTATACAATTCACCAAAAATCAGAAGAGCATTACATTTATAGCATGTATTCAATTATTTCTTGCTCCCAGCTATTTGTAACATTCAAAAAAATGTTATACTCCTCCATTCTTTGAGCATATCACTTAATTTACTTTCAGTGATCTTAATAAGTACTCTTCTATTCTGTAGATTAAATTTGGTTCTCTTGAGAGGTTGGGAATTTATTTTTTTTCAGTTTCCTGGAAAAAGTATAAATACTAACTTCAGTATATTTTAAGAACACAGAAGGGATTAACATTTATTATCTAATGGATAATTTCTACATTTATGTCGGATACTCTTGTAAAGTATTCTCATTGAATATCCCTGACCATTCTCTAAATTAAATGAAGTGAAAGCCTAGTTGTGGCAAGTCTAAACCTGTAGAATAAAGGTAAGTGAAATTTGGATATTTGGCAATTTTTAATGTTGGATTATTTTATTATTATAATAAAGTCCATCTCTTGAGAGAAATTAAAACACTGTATTTTCACCTAATAAGAATAAAAAGAGAATATTCAAGTGATATCAGGGTAAAAAGAAATTCACATATTAAGAATAAACAAAGTATGCCAAAGCTCTCTCCTGGTCATAATGTGTGACTGGCCAGAAAGTTACACCAAAAATGCCCTGGTGAGTAATAGTGAAATGAAACTCAGAAGGGAATTCAGCCCAACGGGCCTGACGACACGTAATAAATTTGGAAGACATGAAATACTGAAGAGAAGAGTGGTCTGTCAAGACCTCAAAAGGATTGGAAAGTGAAAGAAGAAAAGCTCTCCAGTGCTTGAGAGCCCAAGCTATGCCAAGGAGTCCCTTGTCATGAATTTCATAGTTCAGCTTGGCTGGGAGAAGGTTGTGACTATCAAATGCATTTGGATGCTTTCCTGAGTCATTTACCTGACTCAGTACAGCACCCAAGGCATAATAAGAGGCATCAGTCTCTAAAATAGTTGGTAGAGAAGGATTGAAATAAGAAAGGATAGGAGCACTGGTGAGTGCTTCTTTGAGTATTTGAAACTGACTAAGAGCTCCCTCATTGAAGATAAAGGGAGAGTCTTTTTTGAGAAGGGAAGTGAGAGCAGTGATTCTTTTGGAGTAATTTTTAATGAAACAAAAATAGAAATTGACAAAGCCACAAAAGGATTGAAGAGCTGTCAGCCTGTAACTCAAAACCAGAGCACAAGCATGACAGCCAAAACACCATAAACCAATGGTATAGCAAAGATACCACCAAAACATGGAGATGAACCAAATCAGCTCAAAAGGTATCAAAGGAAAGAGGAAACTCACCCCTTTCCAAATATACAAGTCCCATCATCATAGGAAAAAGAATAACAAAGTTATTCATGCTCAAAGTTATTGCTGAGCATAAACCTTAATTTTCACCTCTAATCTGAAATATAGAGTGTAAGGTTTGACTATGAAACAATAAGTAAAAATTACTAATTTATTACTTATTGTACTCTGAATGTCCTTATAGTTGAAATAAATAAGATTGAAATAATAATAATAATAAAGAAATATTATTATTATGGCGTAAAAATATTATATTATTAAATAAATATAATGATATAATTAATATTATATGAAATTATAATATTATAAATAATATATTAATATAAAATAATTAATATATTATAAAGCTCTTTATTATTGTTACTAACAAATAATAAAGGCGTAAAAAATTGTTTTTTATTAATAAAAAACAATTAATAACAATAATATTACTAATATTAAAGTTATGAATTAATATAAATACTATTTATATTAATTAAAGAATTATTAAAAGAGTAATAATAGAGAAATTATTATAATAAGAGAAAATAACCTACTTTTAACACTTAATATAATAATTTTGAAGTATTTTACGCCAAAAAATATAAATACAACCTTTTCAAATTGTATTTACAATAAAAATAAAGAAAATTACAAATTATTCTGGATTTTTACGTGGAAATGAGTTATTAGAGAGATTTTTTAACAAAAACAATTAAATAAATGATTTAATCACGTCAAAAGAGTTGATTATAGCAAGGTGGTCTTTGGTCTTTAATAATATAACAGTTTTATATATAAAGAATAAAGAAATTACCTTTGATTTAATTGATTTAATGTTTTTGATGCGTCTGAGGGGAAAACAGAGTAAAAAGAGCTCTATTTATAGTAAATACCTCCCTCCTAGAGTCCAACAGGCTTCTAGTAGACGTGTACTGATCATATCCACTGGAATTGATCAATATTTTAAGGTTTGAGGGTGATTACATCATGATCAAACCATATTACATCATTATTACACCATTATTTAGAGTTATCACTATAACTCTAATTGTGATGACATCAGAGGCTTGGCAGAACCCCATATTTTGTGGATCTTATTAGTTTTAATCATAAACTAATAGTATTCACCAATTTTATCACTATTAAGACTGTTAAACTTAATTTAAGGTTACAGTATGTGATCATAACAGCTCAATTTAAGCTCAAACTTTGATCCTCAATAACTTTTAAGGTTTTCACGCTACAGCAATTCAGAGAGTGAATTCTGATAGCCTGACATAACCTTATTATGCTGCCAAGAGCTTTTCATTACATCATCAAAACTCTAATTTTGATGATTTTTCTTGTAACTCATCTTTTCTGTCAAAATTCAATATTTTAAACTTCAAACCTTGATTTCAGGGGGTTATACCCTGAATTTAATAATAAAAATTACATCATTCTTCACGAATTAACTAGGAGAATCTAACTGTGTACTTTTTTCTAAGTTTGGAACACTCTCACAACAAAGTGGTCAACAGCTCTGTTGATTTTTATCAATAATTCATCATAGGTTTTAACCTTGTTTATAATTTGTAAAATAAAGTTCATATCTGTGTTCTTACAGTAATTACGTGGTAACTTTATTTTTGGTTCATCATTCTATCATGTATAGTTTAAAAGATATTAGCTATGATCCTTGAATATATGCGTTGACCAAAAAAGTGCATATATTCAGGATAATTCCTTAAGTATTAACATTGGAAATTAGCTTATTAATTGTTTTATATGTGGAATTTTGTGGGGAATCCACTGGTACAATTTATTTTACATGTTGTTTCATTAGTTTCTGAGATAAATAAGTTTTTATGGTTTTTATAAGGTATTGTACCTTATAATTCCTTAAATATTGGCTTTACAGATATGCCATAAAAATGGTATATGTGTATTTTTCCATGGGGAATCCAATGGTATAATTTATTTCACATGTTCATTCATTGGTTTTTAAGTTAAACCAATTTTAGTACCAATTTATGGTATTTTTTGTATATTTGAGTAATTATTTTTAGTGTATAATTATTCTAATTAATTTTAATATAATTATATTAAAGGTATAATTATTCTGAGTATTTTTTGTGACCTTATTGGGTATGTGGTCATATCTCAAAGGCTCACATAGAGTAAGAGGCTTAACCCCATCAAATGAGTATGCAAAATCAAGTTCTAAGTCAGGGCTATCCAATGGTACCAGCCAAACTTAGCTAGCACCAGTATTACAGAAGTTATGGTCAAATTCAGGCCAAATAAGGGTCAAAAAAACATTCAACTCTCATCTAACTTCTACAGTTTTGGTGTGAAATACCTAAAGTTGGGTCTTTTTGTAAAGAGAACAATCAGGGCTATTGGATGTGGTCATCCATTTCCTCATATCTCAACTATAGCAGAAGTTATGGGGAAAACAAGCCCAATACAGCTTTTTGCCTAAACCACGCCTGTGTATAAAAATCTTGTACATGGCATATCTTTGCCATATTTAATGATAACCATATCAAATAAGGTACCATTGTGTAGAACACATACAGGGATACACATTGGTTCAGTTTTGAGGTTGATATCTCAAGAACTGACAAAGTTATAGCTGTTTTAAGGTCAAAATCTCACATTTTGACCAATGCAGCCTTACCATGGGATAATATCCCATAACCATGATTATGAGGTGTCAAGCTGACGAAAATGCTTGTTTATACTTCAATACCTCATAAGTCAGTCAATACTGGGGTCCCATACAGTTTCTTTACAGCATTCTACGGGTCATACACGTCAGAATCAAGCTGTGTTGTCCCCAGATGAAACGTTTCACCCTGTATTGGTGAAAACTGCCCAGATGTGTTTTCAAAACCACATCTGAGCCCAATAAAGGCTATACAGGCCCTTTCAAACCACAAGATTGTCTCAGAGAGGGAAACAATCTTCACTTCTCCTACGTGGAAAGGTCTAAAAGCCCTTCCACCCCATTTCAGGATAAAAAGTAGGTTTTCCTCATCCTGCTCTTGAATACCCTACATAGTAAACTGTAAAAAACAGCTTTACTCTTGGGTAATAAAAAGGTATAATTATAATTTTAATTATTGTAGCTTCTATTATTGTAACCCAACAGGTAAAACTGCACCCAGGGCTTTCAACAGCACTCACCACCACTATATTTCATATAGTAAAGCCCTTTTATTCTTAACCCAAAATCAGTTATAACACTTTAAAATCTTTTTAAACCTTTATATCTGTGTCAAAGTCATAGTTAGAAGTTTTAAATACCCTTATATACCTTTTATCATAGACTCAGCCTGACAAGAGCCTTGATGTTTTTTGGGTGAGGCCAATTCAGGATTTGTTGAGCTTTAGAAGAATGCATCTTGAGGCCATCACTTGAAACAACATAGCCCAAGTATTCCACACTTGAGGCATGGGATACACACTTGGAGGCTTTGGAAAACAAGTTATTGGCCCTTGTTCTTTGGAGGACAGAGGCCACATGTTTGACAGGTTCCTCCTCAGAACTGGAAAAGACCATAATATCACCCAAAGAAACTACAACAAAAATATCCAAGAAATCTGCAAATATTTCATTCACAAGATTCCGGAAAGAAGCTGGAGCATTGGTAAGGGAAAATGGCATAACTACCATATTTGGTTCTAAAGGCAGTTAAGTGCTCATCCCCCTCTTTGATTCTCAGGAGATTATATTCACCACACAGATCTATCTTGGAGAAGATAGTGGAACCATTGAATATGGTAAGAAGCTGGTTCAAAGGAGGAACAGGATACCTCTTCTTCCTGGTGACAGCGTGGAGTTTGTGGTAGTCAACACACAAACGAAGACCTCCATCCTTTTTCTTAACAAAACCCACAGGTGCTCCTATTAAAGAGGAGCTTGGCCTGATGAAACCCTTCTCTACATCATCTGAAATTTAGTCCCTTAGTGCTTCTGACTCTTGATTTGATAATGAGTAGATAACACCAACTGGAGGTAGAAGACCCTCCAGTTCAATATGATGATCACAGGCGCGGTTTGGAGGAACTTACTCTGCTTTCACCTTGGAGAATACATCCAAATATTGGTGATACGCAGGAGGAACTACCTTCAACACAGCTTCAATATCTTCTGCCTCTTTCTCCTCATCCCACTTCTCCTCCTGGGAGGCATGAAAACACAAGGGAGGAAGGTCCATATCCCCTTGAAAGAGATGAAGTGAAGATATAGCTACATCTTCTCCAACATCTTTTATCTCTTTAAAGACTTCATCTAATAATGGAAGTAATTACTGAGAGGGAATGATGGAAGGGATATGGAAAGAAGAAGGAAGGGAAGGTGTGTTAAGTTCACCAACCAGAGAAACACTATTGACAGCAGTGGCAAAGTCATTACTAGTAGAAGAAAGAATACCACTAGAATCATAGGTGATTAATCCATTTTTCAAATTAATAATGGGATTAAAATGGTAAAGGAAATCAGGTCTTCTCCTTTGGGTGAATCTACGATAAAAAAGTCCCATTCAAAGGTTGGGAAGGAAAGCAAGTCAACTACCCACTTGGTATAATGGGTGATGAACAAGGCAGGGGATTCATTTGAATACAGAATGAAAAGAGGAATCTTTTCAGGGAGCTCTGACATAGGCAATGAGTACTTGAGAACAAGATTCTTTTCATTAAAAGAGTTTGTAGCACCAGAATCAATTGAAATACTATAAAAAATATCAGAGACAGAAGAAAAAATAACAAACTTTAAGGATTTCTTGACACTAGTATTCAAAGTGCACAATTGTGTTCTTGAAGGAAATAAGTGAGAACCATTGAACACATGATAATTTCCACTCAGGCTTTTCCCTGCTTGCTAGGGAAGCCTCTTGATGACCCAGGCTTGTTCTGAGGTCTCTTGAAGCATTTTTCAATTGAGTGCTTTCCACCACAATAAGTACACAACCCTTCTTTGATCCTCCTCTTCTTTTCAGGACCAATTAATTTATTGTCCTTATTGAGGAGAGAAGAATGGGGCTTGTCCTTTGAAACTTGAAACTGCTTGCCCTTCTTGTTCTTCTTATGGTGAGGCCTTTTTGAAGATGAGTCCTGAGAAGGCCTTGAAGAATTGGATCCAGTAACAGGAGGCTTCTTTTCTGGATGACTACCCTTCTCTTTCTGCCTCTCATGGTATCTGGTATCTAATTCCAAGGTAATGTCCATGAGTTCTTGAAGAGTATCAAAATTACCAGGGTAGGAAGCCAAATCGTTCAAAAGTCTTGATGCCAATCCTCTTCTATAGACATTGATATAAGCTCTTTCTCCCCAATCTCCAATTTTTGAAATTAAGCTTCTGAAATCAGAAATTTACAAGGATACATGAACACTTTCCTTCATCCTCAAATTCTCCAACTCTTGTTCAGCTTTCCTGACTTCATTAGGATCACCAAACAGAGTTAATAATTGAGTTTCAAATAACTGCCAATTATTGAGGAGGTAGGAAGGGTATTCATTGAAAATATTGGAGAGGTAGGGTTCAATCCATTTGCCATCTCTACCAGTGGGAAAAAAAGTTGATTACAGAACTTTCTTCTTGTCAGAGAAGAAATTACATGGATCATTGTGGAAAATCAATTGAAAGGATTGGATAAATGCTTTCAATTTATGAGCTTGAGTACCATAAAAGGAATCAGGTGCCTTCATTGATGGAGTCTTGAATGCAGGGGCTTTGTAATTGTCCCTGGGGGCTGATGCTTGAAAAAGTTGTCCCATAAGTGTAGCCATCTGATTCATGATCTTGAGGACAATTGAGTCAGATTGAGAGACAAGAGGTTGATTAGTAGAGGCTAGATTAGAACCCTGGGGTACCTCTGGAGCATTTTCCAAGGCATCTGCCACTTCATTTTCCCCAGAATCTTCCTCTTCCACAGACTCCTCCTCCTCTTCATCTTCAACTTCTCCAACTCTTGCTCTTGAACCTTCAGACATGCCAGGATAACCACCCAAGAGGCCAGAGAAATATCTTGATCTTCTTGATTTCATTCCCACTCTTCTGGAGGGTGCTTCTCCTTCCATTGGTGGTCCTCTGTCCAAATTTGAACTCAGTTGAGGAACTGATGGTGTGTGGTCAAGAGGAACTCTTGCTGTAGGAGTGAGAACAGCTAGATTTCTTTGAGATCTAGTATTCTTGGCTGGAGGGCTAGGCTGAACTGGAATTATTGAGAAATTAAGAATAAAAAATTGATGATACTTGAAAATAAGGAATCAAAGCTTGGCCAAATCAATAATCAATAAAATCTTGATAATATTGAGGAATAAATCAAGGGTCTTGAGCTGAAATCAAATTTAATAAGCAACCAATCAGTCAATTCAACAATCAAATCAAATCAAATATAAATAAATCTTGAAGAATTCAATAATCAATCAATCAATTAATCAATGTCTTCAAGGTAAATTAAAGGTCTTGAGGAATCAATTAGTCAATAAATATATTCAGGAATCAAATCAATCAATAATAAATAATCAATTCCTGAGGATAAGTCAGTTATCTTGAGGAATTCAAAGGTCAATCAATCCAATCCAAATAAAATCCTGAATTGCTGAATCAATAACCCAAATGAATCCCAATCAATCAACCAAGAAATAACTCCTAATAGACCTGAATAATAAAACAGAAGAATTCCATTTGAGATATAAAAAATGAAATGGTCAGCAATGATTAAGAAAAAACAGAAAGAATCAATTTCCATATGAATGAAATGAATGAGATGAAAATTGATGAGAGAAAAACCATAATCATGAAAAATCATAAAATCATAAAAGAGTCATAATTGATGAATGAGAGAAATGAACTTAAATGAATCAAGAGAAAGAATAAAATATGAGCTAATTTATTCAATTTCACAGGGGCTCTTCAAACTGAAGAGGGCCTGGCACTCACTTATGGAGGGCTCAAAGATATGATAAGAGATGAATACACTAAAGAGCGGAAGATGATGAATTACTAATAAAAGAAATATAAGAAAAGAAGAAACAAAAGAATAAGAGTAAGAAATAGAAAAGCCAATCATGAACAAGTCCAAGTCCACTGTTTCAACCTGTCAGAATGGAAATAGAAGGGTTAATAAGGATATGGCCACCCAACTCATACTGTACAGGCAAAGAAAGAAAATGAAAACACTAACTTAAAATTAAATAATTATAATACCCAAAATAATAATAATAATGAAATAATAAATAAACTAAATTAATTAACTGGGTAAAAGTCCCCAGGGGGGAGAAAGAGGGGCTGTTATATGTGAGAATCACCAGCCCTTATCCAGGGAAAGAATTTACATGAGAGGATTTGATGATTGGATTGAGTCTGGCCAATACAGGTACTGTACAAGGGGTGTGGTGGTATTGAGTGATCATACACTTTGGAAATGGTGTATCCAAACTGTATTGAGTAATTCCAACCTGTACAAGTATTGACAGGCTGTATTGATGAACCAGACTGTATGCATGTTTGAGCAAGGAAGATTGCTGAAACTGAATGTTGATGCACACAGTGGATTTTCTGGTTTAAGGTGTTTGAGTGGGTGTATCAATGAATACCATTACCCTTGATGAGTGGTTGTTACAATGTCTTCCAAAGTTTGGATCATTATTTCAGCCAAAGCATCAGTTTGTGGGTGGTGGGCTTTAGAGAAGGAAAAATTTGTTCCAAATAGTTGGTAAAGGTTTGTCCATAGTGCTGAGGTGAATTTAGGATCTCTGTCACTACTGATGTTTGTGAATATATTGGTCAATGACACTACTCTATTCCATATCAGAAGAGCTGTAACATGGATGTATCATCTTTGTGACATGATAAAATGATTGGAGTCTTGCTAAACCTTTCAACAATCACAAGGCATGTATTATAGCTTTTACCACCCCTTGTGGTAGACCAGTTACCCAATCCATATGGATAATTTTGCAAGGTCTGCTGGGTTCTTGGATTTTCATCATAATTCCAAGTCTTTTTCCAGTGGATTTGTTTGCTTTTTGACATCTATCACAGGTCTTGCAATACTCTGCAACATCCTTCTTCCACATTGGCTACCAAATACAGGTCTTGACTTTTTCTCTTGTTCTGTCCTCAGATACGTGTCCTGAAAAAGGGCTGTCATGGAATTCTTTCAGTAGAATATTGATTAGGTATCTGTCCACAACTGTCATTATACATGTGTGTTTAGTTCTATGGTAAATTATACCATAAAGGAAGTGAAATATTTTTCCATAATATGATTTATTCCATAATTCATCCAAGGAAAAGATTAATGAGTTGTATTTACAGTCTTCAGTAAGTAATTGGCATAAGATACTTCAATTCTTGTCCCGAGTATAACTGCTTCTTACTTCAAAGAATATGGTGTCCAGATCTGTAACACTTATTAGTTATATTGGGATTTTTGGGGAAGCTTCTTCTGGTATATAAGAAGGATTATCAATGTTAAATGGTAATTGCCATCTGCTTGGCCCATCTGAAATCTTGTTAATATTCCCATCTTTTTGAACAACAGTCATATTATGTATATACTCTTGTATAGTTATTTCCCACCTGAGAATATTTCTGTTAGGTTTTTTCATATTTAAAAGTGATTTGACAGTTGTACAACCTGTTATTACTTGAAAACCACATCCTTACAGAAAGTCATTAAGCTTTACTAAGGCCCAGACAAGGCATAAACATTCTATTTGACTTCCCCATATCTGGCTTCAGTTGGTTTGATCTGCCTAGATATGAAATATATGGGTCATTCTACATGTTTGTCATTTATAAGCTGTACTTGATGAAGTGAAGCACCCAGCCCATCCCCTGATGCATCAATGTAAAGCTCAAAGGGTGGCTCAAATTCTGGCAACAGCAAGAGTGGAGAAGTGGTTATGGTTTTTCTTAAAGATTCAAAGGCTTCAACTCTGTAAACAGTAACCTCAAAAACTGTGTCTTGGTCACATTATTTCTAAAGAGGTCTTGCTATGGATGCAATAAATTTTATACGCTGTGTGTAATATCCTGAAAACCCCAAGAATGACCAAATGTCTTTATTGTTCTGAGGCATATGTTCCATTAGTACTGATGCAACCTTATATTTGTCAATTCCAATGGATATACCAGATACTACATGTCCCAGGGCTTTGAGTTCTTCAAATCCAAAATGGCATTCCTTGGAAGCAATTTTCATATTTAAAGATTGTATTTTTCCCAAAGCCCTGGATAATCTGTATATATGTTCCTCCCAAGTATTGGGGAAGACAATAATTTAATCAATGTTCATTATTCAGCAACATTGTGAAAGTTCTTCAGGGAAAATTTCATTGATTATTCTTTGGAAGTGTGAAGGTGCATTCTTGATACCAAAACGCATCCTCAAATATTCATACACCCCATAATTAACAATAATTCTGAAGTATTTTTGTGCTCTAGGTGTCACCACATTTTGGTGAAATCCCTTAAGGGCATCCATAGTGCTTATATACACTGCTTGAGATATTTGGGTAAGGGCAATTTGGATTTTTGGTATTGGGTACCTGTCTGGAACAGTGTATGTTTTCAGAGCTCTAAAGTCCCCAAACATTCTAGATTTTCCATTTTAACAAGCCACTATGACTGGTGTCAGGGCAAGTCTATGATAAAGGTGTATGATAGTATTTACAAACTTTAACTATTACTGTGGCATGGTAAAAATAGTTTAAAAGGAATTTGATTTATCATAATGAGGGGTTATAATGATGAGAAAAGGGCTTTAATATTGTATAATAGTGGTGGTGAGTGCTGCTGAAAGCTGTGGGTGCAGTCTTACCAGTTGGGTTACTATAATAAGAACTAAAATACTTAAGTTCAAAGTATATCCTGTTTATTTTCCAAAATTATAACTGTTTTTGACAATTATACTACATAGGAATTCAATAGCAGGATGGGGCTTACTTTTCTGGAAGTGAAAAGGCCTCCTTTTATCCTGAAATGGGGTTAAAAGGCTGGTAGACTGATTATAATAAGATTATCTTTGTTATTTAATAATATAAAAGTTTTATATATAAAGAATAAAGAAATTACCTTTGGATTTAAATATTTTAGTGTTTTGTAAGCATCTGAGGGGAAAACAGAGTAAAAAGAGCTCTATTTATAGTAAATACCTCCCTCCTGGAGTGCATAAGGCTTCCAGTAGACGTGAACTAATTCCTTCTACTATAATTGATCCATAGTTTAAGGTTTGGTGATGATTACATCATGATCAAACCATCTTACCTCATAATTATGCCATTATTTAGAGTGATCACTATAACTCTAAGTTTCATGACATCATAGGCTTGGCACAATACTAAAATTCGTGGATTTTATTAGTATTAATCATAATATAGTAGTATTCATCAGCTTTATCACTTATATGACTGCTAAATATAAAGTAAGATTACAGTGAGTGATTGTAAATGATCAAATTTAAGCTTGAACATTAATCATCAATAACTTATAAGTTTTACACGCTACAGCTATTCTGAGAGTGGATTCTGATAGCTTGGCATGTCAATATTACACTGCCAAGAGTATTCCATTACATCATCAAAACTCTATTTTTGATGATTTTTCTTGTAACTCATCTTCTCTGTTGAAATTTAATATTTTGAACTTCAAACCATTATATCAAGGGGTTATACCTTGAAAATTATAATAAATTTTTTTTCATTATTCACGTATGAACTAGTAGAATCTGACTGTCTACTGCTTTTTCAGTTTGGACGATTTTCACAACAAAGTGGTCAACAGATCTATTGATTTTATTCAATAATCAATTGCAAGTTTTAACCTTGTTTATAACTTGTGAAATAAAGTTCATATCTGTATTCTTACAGTAATTACGTGGTGACTTGCTTTTTGTTTTATCTCTCTATCTTGTATATTTTAAGAGATATTAACTAAAAACCATGAATATATGAATTGACCAAAAAAGTGCATATATTCAGCTTAATTCATTATGTAGTATCTTTAGAGATTAGCCTTGTAATTGTTTTATGTGTATCATTTTATGGAGAATCCAATGGTACAATTTATTTCACATGTTGTTTCATTGGTTTCTGAAATGAATGAGTTTTTGTCCTCTTTTTAAGATATTATTACTTATATTTCAATAATTATTCACTTTTAAGATATGCCATAAAAATGACATATCTGTATTTTACACCTCCCTAGGGTATCTGAGAGCTCATTTACAAAAGATTTTCATTTATGAGTTTTGAGATTAGAAATAGAGGTATTGAGTCAAAAAAGTGAATTATTGCTTTCTCCTTATTAAAAAATACTTTTAATGTTTGAATTTCAAAAAAGCCAAATATTCTTAATTTTAATGAGAAATGCAGATTCTGTTCTCCAGATTTTTTGCATACAACAATTATCCCCACAAGTATGGGTTGTTATTTGAGTAAAAAGCCCTTAATTGTCACAGGGGCTCTTATACAGAAATACAAGAGTGGCCTGGCACTCAGCAATCAGGGAACTCACTTTGAAGACTCCAAAAGAATAAAGAATAAAAATAATAAGAATGAATTTCTCTAAAAGATATGCAGGTACAAGATGAGATGCAAAGAGGAAAGGGAAGCCAAATGGCCAAAGAGCCAACCAAGTAAGTCCTTAATCACTGCTTCAACCTGCCAAAAATGAATAATGGAATTAGTAAGGATATGACCACCAAATATCCATTGACAGGCGAAGAAAGAGAAAGAGAAAAGTGCTAAATGACTGACTTAATAATATCAGTATTTGCTTAGCTAAAATGAAAAGAAAATAAAGATGAAAATAAATCAAAGTATATTAATTAACTGGGGGAAAACCCCCCAGGGTGGAAAGGGTAGCCGCTATATGTGAAAAGCTGGGAGCTTGAGTTCTTCAGGCTGAAAACTGATCTGTATTGATCCTTGGGGCTGTATTGATTGTTTTGGGAATTGATACAGCTGGCTAATATTGAAATTGAAATGGGTTGAATGAATTTCCCACACTTGAAAATGAAATACAGTTCTTGATGGATCCAGACTGTATTGAAATGAAGGTGGTTGCCAAGATGGATTGAGTGGAGCTTTGAAACTTGACAACTTCTTTTGGCACTGCCTCTTTAATACACCTTGAGAATGAATTTACAGTATTCCCTTGGCAGGAATACTTGGAGTGAGAATAACCAATGACTGCTTGATGGCATCATTGGTATTTGATGTTTTGACACTTGCCCTTGAGCCTTGGTGAATCCTGTTGATGATGTGACTGGATGGCCTGATGGAAGGTTGAAATAACCAGATGATATTGCGGCCAGTGGATTGCTGCTGAAAAAGATGCATAATGGTGTATAACACCATCTATGGCATTTTGATTATTGGAGGTTGAAAATGGCCATAAGTCTTTGGAGATGACGCCAGGAGGATGTTGGTGAAATTTGGTTTTGGAGGGCTTCAGAGGTGTCAGAGTGTCTTTTGAGGTATTTGGCCATTTTTGGGTTTTTGGCCAAATACAGCTCATACAGCCTTAAAACTGTATATGCGCAAAGTGCGCAAATGTGCAAAAATGCACAACAGTGCGCAAATGCGCAGAAACTGTATTTAAAGCCAAATACAGCTTCTTGGGCTGTATTTCCCCTGTTGACTGGGAAATACCAAAATTTCCCATAAGTAGAGAAAGGCCAGGAAAGGCCCAAGTTGGGCCCAGATGATGAAATGGCCATAAAAGGCCAAATGAGTTCAGATGGCCAATTTGGCCAATGATTTATGGATATGGCCAAATTGCCATATATTGGACGTGGCATGGATATGCCATATTGAAGTTCAAGGGGATGAATTGCCATGGTTGTGACATTAATTATGAAAGAAAAATAATATGTTGGTTGGAAATTCTTTTGGCTTATTTATTCAAGTTACCAACCCTCATCTTGAAAATTGAAATGAGAAAATACTGGTGAGTTTTATTCAATAAGAGATTCCTTCTATTCTTTTCTTTTTTTTCAATTAATATTTCTAAATTGAAATCAAAGGAATTTACTGTTGATTGTTGAATGATTGAGATTTCATTAGACAAATAAGGGAAGACATATGGCTTTTAACTTGATGAAAACTTATTTTGAATCAAAGAGTAGTTCCAGCTCATACACTGCATAACATCTTGATTGGTATGTAAGCTAAATTAGTGGTTGATAATTTAACCTCATGAATTTTCTTACAAAACAGGAAGTTGGATAATTGGATCTTTGATTAATTTTTCTCAAATATGTGAAATTGTCAGAAAGAAGCTCAAGTATTTGTATGTGTGGATAGCTATAAAAAAGAAATTAAACTTTTTAGTTTTCCATTTTTAATAATTCAGGTTTAGCTTAAAAGTAAAATAAATTTTTAATATTATAGGAAGGTATTCAACATATAGTTCTGTGTTATTGAGCTTTGATTATTGTTACCAAACACATTTAATGAGCAATTGAACTGAAACTCACTGCCTTGCATGAAGGGCTTGAGTTCCTTTGAATCTTCTATTTATGACTATAATTTCCTACCTATTTTCTAATCTGTATGCAGATTGTTTCCCATGTCAATTTCCAAATTCAGCACCTAATTTCAGGTGTAGCCACTTGTCTCATGGTGAAGGGTACAATAATTCGCCAAATTCCTTTCTGCTAGGATTGGTATCACAAACACAATAAAAATGTTGAACATTTTGATCTTAATATTGATTCACAGGGTTTGTGACTTTTTTGATGATTAATTTTCAATATCTACCAGGGTAGTTTTAACTTTTTCCAAGTGGATAAAAATACCCTTAGTTGAAAGAAAATCTCACCAGAAATATTTAACTGCTTTAAAGCTCTTAAATCCTACTCTGAAATGTGTTGAATATAAAAAAACAGGTGCTTCCAAATTATTTTCTGGTTTATAGGTCCAAGAATGGCAGGAAACCAGCCTTTTTTCATCAAATCCAGGGTTGAGTGATGCTACGGTTAGCCTTTTATGTTTCATTTTTTTACTGAAACCGGGAAGGAAATGAGGGCTGTTTTGGAAAAATAATCTGACACTATAAAAGGATATCTTCTTTTCCACCTCTTCTCTTTTGATATTAATGTTTCTTACTTTCAAAATTAGTTCAATTACACTTAAAGAAATTGATAAAATATACCAATGTACATTTTGAAACAATTCAAGACATTTCAACAAAATGAAAAAACAGATTTTATAAGAAGTTTTATGACTCTTTGTGACTTTTCTACCCTTGAAAAACTATGTAATTGAACCAAAACATCGTCAAACAATGCTAACTATGTTTCCTTTTGTCTACATTTACTCCTAAAATTTTTGCACCTTTTTTCTTCAGAATTCATACCATAGAGGCTATTTCCTTTTATTAGTAATGTGTGATGTCTTTCTGCATGAATTCTAATTTAAATTGATGTTTAAAGAACTTTTTTAGTAGACTTAATCATCTCTTGTAGAGTTTTTTTGAATAGAAATGTATTTTTGGGAAATCCATGAATTTTCAGAATACTTATTTCTTATAAGAATAAAGTTAAATTAATTAGTTTTCAAATGATCCTCTCTGTAAACTCTTAGAATTAATATTATTAAATAATTTTATCTTATTCAAATTTTGAGGACAGTAAGAGTACCTAATTTATAATAAAGGCTTCACATCCACATTCAAAAAAACACTTCTCCTTATATATTTAAATACCCATTTTGACTTTGATTTTATTCAAACAATTGTGCTTGTATTGAAGGCCTTAAAGAATAATATCCATTAAAAATTACATGCAGGGAAATTAATAAAATTTTACTTGGGTTACTATTTCTCATAATTGTTTTTTGGATCCCTCATTGGACTTAAACTGATGAAACAAGCCTGTATTGCTATTTGACTCTCAAAATCTCTTTTCAAACTTCTTATAATTTTTCATTTCCATTTTTCCACTACAAAAGTTTTTTCTGAAATATTTTCCACAGTTTGGGTTAAATAAAAAAAATCAAGTAATATCATTCAACTGATATGTTATGGTAGAGCATATTGAATTTTGGCGGAAAAACCATTATTAAATCAGTTTAAGACAGGTAAAATTGAGGAAATATGGTTTTTTACCAAATTTACGGGACATATTTATGATTTATCATGTAATATGTGTCTATGGGACTCTTGATAATATTACTATGACTGTTCTTATGCAATATAATAAATACAACTATGATAACCACAATTAAATAATTAATTACTCAATTATTTCTTTTACTTGCTATACACTACTATTTATTATAACAGTAAGCAGTAATTTTCTAATAGAATCAATTTCAAGAAGTATGAATAATAAAACCTCTTATCAAAAGGGTATAACATAATTTTAATTTAAAATTATCTCTTACAAGACAAATTTTTGAAGAAAACTATTAGTAGAGAAAAGCTTTACAGATCAAGTGAAAACATTCACTTATACTTAAATAATACATTGAAAGGAACTGGTAGATTGAGGTGACAGATTAATTTTGAATCTAAAATATCAAGATTTATTTTCTCAATAATATAGCAATACAAAAGTGGAATACTTTTTGAAATAGTGTATATCCATGATTTAATATACTTGAGTCATAATATTATTTATAAAATACAAAAAGGGAAGGCCTCATTTAAGTTAAGAACAGCTCACAGAGGAGTGAAATGGAGCAAGCTTAAAAGCAAATGAGTGAGAAACCATTAATCCTCTTTGAAGAATTTCTTACATCACCTTTTTCTCAAATAAAATTATCATAATTACTTAATCAACTCATTTTATGTGACTGAAGACCCATTTAGAGTTAAGAAATAAAGGAGTAATAACTTTCAATCTTATTTTATTTAAAAAGAAATATTAATTTTTCAAAGTCATCAATGTTATTGGAAATTTCATCACAGATTGTATTTTCTATGAATTTTTGAATGTTCAGTGTTTCAAATAGAATTATCAAAAATGGACTGTAAGTAAAACTTTTAATTTGAAATATGAAATCATAATTATTTTTGGATTTTATATGGATTCTTCCTCTCTTCATTGGTTGTGAGAGGTTAAAAAATGCATCAGAATAGTAATATCTGGTTTCCATGAGGTAATTGCATGGATACTAGTCAAAAAAGGGTTTTAATTGGTATTTTAAGGCTCATGAATGGTAAAAAATCAATAATTGAAATGGTTACAGGAGTCAGAGCTGCTTATTACCTCCTTTTCATGTCAAAAAACAGCTTATTCTATATTTTATTATGCTTCAATGGGACTTGAACTTGGTAACAAACCATGTTCCCAAAAGGTTTGGGTATAATAATTGGGCAATGATCAGCCATGAATCCAAGCTTTAAAGCTTGCCACCACTCAGAGGCCTCAGAAGCTGGTATGCTGGCTCTCCTTGATGTCTTTTGTCCCCTTGACCTATTTCCATGTCAACATAGTAATTCAGGCTTCAAGAGTGATATCCTCTATGAGTGTACCAAACATGTATGTAAGAATACTGTAATATTAAGTGCAAAAAAAATTCATAACACCATTCTTAGTGTATATAAATTGGGAGTTCTCAGATTACCATGATTTTGGCATAAAATTGAGAAAATTTAAAATCTTTACCTTTCTTTTATGTGGTATTGGTGATGTGGTGTTGCAGTATTTTCCATATTACCACCTCATAGAGTTAACTTAAACATATTCACTCTCTGAGGTTACCCCAGATGCTTTTTGGAGAATTCAAAAATGGTCTTAAATCCATGTTTTTGCTTACTCACAAAGAAATTATCCATATTTTCTACAATAAAAAAATGATAAATTTTGATTTATGAATGACTTATGAGTTATTCATAGTTCACAGATTATTTTGATATCAATTGTGGCCTATATAGGTATTTAAAATATACCTCAAGGCTCACATATCCAGTTTTTTGATTGTAACACACTTACAGACAAAAATCCCCAGAAAGATGAAATTCCAGGGAAAAATCTCACCTCTATAAAGCTAAATAAATCAAGCCTTATCAAGTTTAAATTTTATGTTAATTAAACGTTTACAAAAAAATGCTTTATGAAATGATTGAAACATTATTCCTTTGTTTGAGTAGACTTCTAGAATTCAGAATTAGAACTTTCTCATACTTTCTGTAGCCTACCCTTGAATCCCTTGATTATATAGACACATGTAACAAGATGTTCCAATGTTAACACATATGAGGATGAGTCTATTACCAAGTAATAATTATATATTTGAAATGCTAAGTATTATTATCACAGTCATATAGAATATGAAAAATTATTCAATCAAGATATTCAGGGCTTTACTAAAGAGGATTAGTGGTGGTCAGCACTACCAAAAGCCCAGGGTGCAGTATTCATCAATTGGGTTATTATAATGAAGACTTCAATAATAAAGAGTATAATTATACCTTGTTGTTTCCCAAGGTTCCAAATGGTATTAGGCAGTTGTACTAGGTAGGAGCTCAATTGAATGATTATGATTATTCTTCAAGGCAGAGGAAGAGCCCAAATAAGAAGAGTGAAGATTTTTCACTCCCAAAGGAAGGATGATGGCTGGTACACACTGTGCATACCCATTATTTGGCTCAGATGTGGTTTTTAAACCACATATGGGCTGTTCTCACCAATAAAGGGTGAACATTTTCATTTGGGGACCACACAGCACTCTTCCAATGTGTATGATGCAGTAAATTTTATACAGACCTTGTAAGGGAACCCCATACAGGAAGAAATATGATGTATTTAAGAATAGAAAAGCTCATTTGTAGAATTGACACCTCATATTTGGGGATATGGGGGATTATTACATAGTATTGGGTTATTTACAGTACTTTGGGAGTTTGATCTTTAAAATTCTATATGTTTGTTGTTTTTGAAGATAGTAAGTTCAAAGTTCGTTATTTGTGTATCCCTAGAGGACTGCTACATACTGAGATCCCATATGACATGGGTAACAATAAATAAGGCCAAGCTATTCCACTTTTAAATTTCATTATTCAGATATGGCTTTTTCTTAAATCCTATATAGAGTTCATCTTCTCAATACCTATTTTTCATCAATATTGATGTGATTACTCCATTTTTTAATTGTTTTTGTTATGTTTCTCTATAAATCTTGTTTTCCATGGAACATTTAGAATATTTTTTATTTCTCCTATTTTATTTTGTAAATACAATTGAAATAAGTGGTATTTACATTTTTTGGCGTAAAATTCTTCAAAATTATTATATGAAGTGATAAAATTAGGTCATTTTCTCTTTTCTAAGAATTTCTCTCTATTATTACTTTTAATAATTCTTTTATTAATATAAATGGGATTTCTATTAATATATAAACTCAATATTAGTAATATTATTGTTATCAATTGTTATTTATTATTAAAAAACAGCTTTGTATGCCTTTAGTATTTGTTGGTAAAAATAATAAAAGCTTTCAATATATCAATTATTATATATTAATATATTTCTTTTTACTATATTATATTCTTATAATATATGTATTATATTATTATATTTATCTCATAATATAGGAATTTTACACTTTAATAATAATAATTCTTCATTAGTAGAATGATTCTTTATTTAATTTATTAAGCTAATACGGACATTAATAGTACAATAAATGTAGCATTTGCAATACTTACTTATTTTTTCATGGTCAAACCTTACAGCTGCCAACTTCTTCAAGACTTCAAAGGGTCCCAACCATCTTTCTTCAAGTTCCTTTCTGGGTCTTGTAGTATTTCTATTATTTGAGGCTAGCCATACTTTTTCTTCATGTTGGAAGTCAGGTTGAATTTTCCTATTTCTATCTTAATACTTCTTAAATTTCCTTATTTCTGACTCCAATTCTTCTTTTACTACTTCCTGTACTGGTCGGAGTTTTTTTGATAGCTTTACAGCAGGGGTGTCTTCAGAAATCTGAATTTAATAAAAGCTGGGATTTCTTCCATAAATGGTGAAAAAAGGTGATTTCTTAGTTGATGAATGTTCTGCATTATTGTAGGAAAATTCAAGCAGAGGGAGCTAGATGTTCCAATCATGTTGATGATAACTGACACAAATCCAAAGATATTGTTCTATAATCTGATTCAACCTCTCTGTCTGTCCATTTTCTCCAGGGTGAAACACAGTTGAAATATGTCTTGATATGTTCAGCTGCTGACATAATTGGGTCCAGAATGATTAAACAAATAATGAACCACTATCACTGGCAATACTGACTGAAATTTTAGGCTTAGAAAAGACATGACTGATGAATATTTGAGTTAATTCCGAGGAATTAATTTTTGAATACATGGGAATGAATATTTCTATTTTTGAGAATCTGTCCACAACTACTAAAATTGCATCAAAGTTGATGGACAATGGCAATTGAGTGATAAAGTCCATTGATAAGGAACTCCAAGGACCAGATGGAATCTGAATAGGCCTGAGTAATCCAAACCTCTTATGATGAATGTTCTTGTTTCTTTAATATTTATTACATTAAGACACATAGTCCTTGATGATTTGACTCATACCAGACCAATAAAAGTCCCTCTTGATGGGCTTGAGGGTCTTCTCCTGGCCAGGATGGAAAGCCAATGGGAATTCATAATGCTTTTGAAGGATATCCAGTTGAAGTTCTTGATTGCTTGGAATAACCACTCTTTCTTTGAATAACTGTAACTTGCCTTGAGGTTCAAGATGATAATCGGGTATTTATTTCCCTCTTGCTAGTTTCTTGAGTATTTCTCTTTTAATCTGCTCAACTCAATCTGAGAAGATGTCTCCTTTGATTGCAAAGAATCTTGGTTCTTGGATTACAACTTTCTTAATAATTTGATGAAAATTTTGAGTATCCTTGTAAACAAACTCCACCCCCCTCTCCGGTACACATTGTCCCAACGTGACAAGGCATTTGGTAAAGTGGCCAGTCTTCCAGGGTGGTAAGTGATAGTAAAGTGAAACTCAGAGAGGAACTCAGCTCAGTAGGCCTGAAGACAACTAAGGAATTTGGAAGACATGAAGTACTGAAGGAAATAGATGTCTTTCAAGACTTCAAAAGAGTGGGAAAGAGAAGGAAGAAAAGCTCTCCAGTGCTTGAGCGCCCAAACTATGCCAAGGAGTTCCTTGTCATGAATTTCATAGCTGAGTTCAGCCAGGAGGAGCTTGCAACTATCAATTTCAATGGGATGTTTTCCTGAGTCATTAGCTTGACTCAGTACAGCACCCAAGGCATAATCAGAATCGTAAGTCTCCAAAATAGTTGGTAGAGAAGGATTGAAAGGAGAAAGGATAGGGGCAGTGGTGACTTCTTCTTTGATTAATTGGAACTGTCTAAGAGCTTCCTCATTGAAGATAAAGGGAGACTCTTTTGCTAAGAAGGGAATTGAGAGCAGTGATTTTTTGGAGTAATTTTCAATGAAACAACAATAGAAGTTGGAAAAGGAAAGAAATTGTTGAATGTGAGCCTTGAGGTATATTTTACATACCCAAATAGGCCACAAGTGTGTTTAAAATTAATTCTGAACTGTGCATAACCCTGAAGTCATGCATATACTCAAAACTCATCATTTTTTATTTAAGAAAAGATGAATACCTTTCGGTGAGAAAGCAAATCCATGGATTTAAGGCCAGATTTGGATTCTACAAAAAAAATCACCTGAAGTAGCTCCAAAGATTGAATGAGCTTAAATTAGTTTTATGAGTTGGTAATATGGAAAATACTTTAATACCACATCATCAATACCACATAAAGGAATTGTGAAAATACTTGTTTTTTTCAATTTCATGCAAAAGTAATGGGAATGTGAGAAATCTCATGTTACATATACACTGAGAATAGTGTTATGCATGTTTGTGCCACTTAGTATTATGGTATTATTACATAAATATTTGACACACCCATTGTGGATATGAGTCTTTCAGCCTGAATTTCTATTTTTGATGGAAAATAGCTAAGGGGAACAAAATAACACCAAAGAGAGCCAGGGTACCCAACTTCCAAGGCCTCTGAGGCGTGAATATCTCTAAAGCTTTGATAAATTCCTGATCATGGCCCAATTATTCAACTAAAACCTTTTGGGAACCTAGTTACCAAGTTGAACTCTCATTAAATCATAAGAAAATTGCAAACAAACTGCTATCTTGATGTGACAAGGAGGTAAAGAGCAACTTAGACTGCTGTAACCATGTCAATTCTTAATTATTTTCCATAGATAAAGCTTAAAACAGTAATTAAAACTCTTTTTGGACTAGTATCCATTTATTTACCCCATAGTAACCTGCCATACTCTGCTATTTTCAATTCTACATAGTAATCAGGTAAAAACTTCAAAAATTCATTAAAAATACAATTCATTATTTATCCTTCTGAAACGTTCAGTACCAATATAGAATTGTATAATTCATGAATAAAACAAAAGATAATTATTGTTTCATAAGTAAAATTAAATATTTTACTCACAGTCCATTTTTGATGATTCCATTTGAAGGACTGAACCTTCAAAAATATACAGAAAATACAACCTGGGATGAAATTTCCAATAACATTGATAAATTTTAGAAATAAATGATCATTTTGGAATAAAAGATTTACAGTTGTTACTACTTTCATTCTTAACCATAAATGGGTTGGTAGTCACAAAAAAAGCTTTAATTAAGTAATCTGAAATGACAAAAAATGATGAAATCCTTAATCCAAAAGGATTATTGTTTTCTCACTCCCTGGTTTCTCTGTTTGCTCCATGAAAACCCTCTAGGAGCTCTTGACAATTCAAAAGAGGCTTCCTCTTGCTGTTTTTTCCAAATCATCTTATTATCCAATTGTATCTTTGTTACCAACAAGTAAGTATCAGTAGATCCTTTCTTAGGTGTTTTATTCTTTCAGGATCAATCAGAAAGACTTGAAATAAAAGAAATCAAAATATATATTTTTTCAATATTGTTATAAATCAATTTTGATCCCTTAAATCAAAATTTATCCATCAAATCTCTGTACCATATTCTTTCCAAGGTTCAGTGAGTATCAGTGAGTGGTTTATAATTAATTTTTAAATTGTTTCTCTGGTATTTTCTTTCTTCAAGAATCATATTTATAATCATCCTTTTCAAAGATAATCAGACATCAAAACACTTCAATGATTTTAATAAAGAAGTTTTACTATTTAATACTTGTTGTAATTGATTCTTGTAGGTAATTACTGCTTACTGTTATAATCACTAGTAGTGTATAGCAAGTAAAAGAAATAATTAATTATTTAATTATTTAATTATTTAATTGTGGTTATAGAAATCTCATTATTATATTCCATAAGAACAGTCATAGTTTGGTTGATTAATAGTAATATTATCAACAATTTCAAAGACACCTCTTTCATTGAAGAGCCTTTATGGTATTGGGCTGAGGCCAATTGAAGATTTTTTAGAATTTGGAAGGATCCATCTTGAGGGTGTCAACTGAAACAACAAAGCCAAGGTATTCAATACTTGAGGCATTCAATACACACTTTGAGGCTTTTGCAGACAAATTATTGTCCCTCAGCCTTTGGAGCATAGCAGCCACATGTTTGACATGTTCCTCCTCAGTGCTTGAGAAGAACGTAATCTCATCCAAATAAACTATGAAAAAGATACTCAATAAATCTTCAAATATATCATTAACAACATTCTGAAATGAAGCACAAGCATTGGGTGAGCCCTATGGCATTAGCAAATACCCATAACTATGATACTTTGCTCTAAAGACAGTTAAATGCGCATCCCCCTCTTTAATTGTCAGGAGCTTATAAGCACCACACAAGTCTATCTTGAAGAAGATAGTGGAACCATTGAATACCGTCAGAATCTGATTCATAGGAGGGACAGGATACCTGTTCTTCCTAGTGATAGCGTTCAGTTTTCAGTAGTCAACACACAAACAAAGGCCACCATCCTTTTTCTTAACAAAACGCACAGGTGCTCCTATTAAAGAGGAGCTTGGCCTGATGAAACCCTTCTCTACATCCTCTGAAATGTAGGCCCTTAGTGCTTCTGCCTCTTGATTTGATAAGGAGTAGATAACACCAACTGGTGGTAGAAGACACTCCAGTTTGATACAATGATCACAGGCATGGTGTGGAGGAAGTTTCTCTTCTCTCACCTTGTATAAGTCATAAAAACACTGGTGATAAGCAGGAGGTATTACCTTAAGAATAGTTTCAATTTCCTCTTTCTCTTCCTCCTCATCCCCCTGCTCCTCCAGGGATGCATGGAGGGATAAAGGAGGAAGATCCATATAACCTTGAAATAGATGAAGTGAATATATAGCAACATCTTCTCCAATGTCTTTTATCTCTTTGAAGACTTCATACGTTGATGTAATTAATGATTGGGAGGGCATTATGGAAGGGATGTAGATGGAAGAAGGAAGTTAAGGTGTCTTATGTTAACCAACCAGAGCAACACTGTTGACAGAAGTGTCAAAGTCATGACTATTAGAAGAACTAATACCACTAGAATCCTTCTGACTCAAATCATAGGTTATCCATCCATCTTTCCATCAATAATTGGATTAAAATGGTAAAGGAAATTATAGCCCAATATTAGGTCTTCTCCCTTTGGTGAATCTATGATAAAAAAATCCCATTAAAACTTGGGAAAGAAGGCAATTCAACAACCCACTTGGTATAATGAGTGAGGAAAAAGATGTGGATTCATTGGAATCTTTCCATTGAGCTCTGACATAGTCAATCAGTACTTGAGAACAAAATTCTTTGCAATAAAAGAGTTTTTAGCCCCAGAATTAATGACAATATTACAAAAAATATCAGAGACAGAAGAAAAAATGAGAAATTTTAAACATTTCTTGACACTAGTATTCAGATTTCACAATTGTACTCTTGAAGGAAATAAGTGAGAGCCATTGAACAAATCATTATTCATGCTCAGGCTTTTCTCTGCTTGTTAGGGAAGCTTCTTGATGACCCTGGCCTATTGTGAGGCCTCTTGTAGCATTTTTAAATTGGTTTCTTTCCACCACAATAAGTGCATAAACCTTCTTCAATCCTCCTCTCCTTTTCATAATCAATTGTTTTATTTTCATCATTGAGGAGAGAAGCATGAGGCTTATCCTTTCAAGCTTAAAATGTTTTTCCCCTTCTTGCTCTTCTTTTGATGATGCTTCTTGGAAAATGAATATTGCAGAAGCCTTGAATTTTTAGATCCAGTAACTGGAGGCTTCTTCACTTGATGCCTGCCCTTTTCCTTCTTCCTCTCATGGTACCTTGTATCTAATTACAAAGTAATTTCCATTCATTCTTGAATAGTATCAATGTTACCAGGGTGAGAAGCCAAAAGCTTCAAAATTCCTGATGCCAATCCTCTTCTATAAACAGGAATATAAGCCCTTTCCCCCAATCTCCAATTATTTCAATTGGGCTTCTGATATACAAAATGTACAAGGATAAATGACTACTTTCCTTCATCCTAATATTTTCCAGCCCTTTTTAAGCTTTCCAAAATTCATTTGGATCACCAAACAGAGTGAATAACTGAATTTCAAACAACTTCCAGCTATTGAGGAGGTACAATGGGTTTTCAGTGGATATATTTGAGAGATATGGTTCAATCCATTTTCCAGTTCTACCTGTGAGAAACAAAGTTGTGTAAAGAACCTTCTTCCTGTAAGAGAAGAATTTTTCTGGGTCATTATGAAATTTTTTTTGACAGGATTGGATAAATCCTCTTAGTTTATATCTTTGAGTACCATCAAAAGAAACAGGCACCTTCATTGATGGAGTCTTCATTGCTGGGGCCCTTGGATTGTCCCTGGGTGCAACTGCTTTAGTGAGTTGTTTCATGAATTGAGTCTTCTTCTCCATCATCCTGAGAAAATTTGGTTTAGCTTTAGAGAACAGAGTTTGATTAGAAAGGTGTAGATTTTGAGTTTCAAAAGGCTCAGGGGCAGCTTCCAAGGCAGCTGCTACTTCAGTTTCTTCAGAATCTTTCTCTTTCATAGACCCCTCCCCCTATTCTGCTTCTAGGCCCTTGATGAATGCTTGGATAGCCACCCAATAATCCAAAGAATGATCTTGATCTTATTGAATTCACACCTACTATTATGGAGCATGCTTCTCTTTCCATTGGTGGTCCTCTGTCCAGATTTTCACCAATTTGATGAACTGATGGTGTTTGGTAAAGAGGAGCCCTTGCTGTAGGAGTATGGATAGATTGATGTATTTGAGATCTTGTATTCTTGGCTGGAGGGCTATTCTGAACTGGGATTATTGAATAAAAAGAAAAATGAAAACATAATGATACTTTGAGAACAACAAATGAGGTTTGACCAATTAAGATAACATGAAATGAGAGTCTTGAGGAACTTGAGTAATCAATCACCAGTATTGAGGAGGAATCAATGAGAACAAATCTTGAGGAATGAAAATTACAAAGCTGAATTCTTTTCAATAAAATCAGACTTCTTGAAGAGTTGAAAATCTATTTCAATTAGTCAATCAATCAAGACAATCAATTATCACATCAATGCAAAATCAATAGCTGTCATATCTTCAAATAAATTCAAGTTCTTGGGGTATCAAATAAGTCAATCAATATCGTTATGAGTCAAAATCAGATCAATAAATCAATTCAATTCTTGAAATCAATAAATGACTCTTGAGGAATTCAACAGTAAATTGAAATCAATCCAATCCAACAAAATCTTGAATCTGAATCAATTATCCTTATGAATACCAATCAATATAAACCACATAAACCTGAATCAAAAAAAGTAAAAAAATGAAAACATTCCAGGAATTAGGATAGAAAGAAAGGGTCAGAAGAATTAAGAAATAAAAAAGAGTCAATCCTCATATTAGTGGAATGAATGAGATTAAAATTGAAGAGAAATCATAAGTTCATAAAGAGATCCTAGTTGATGAAATGCAGAAATGAATTTGGACATAATTAAAAGAAAGGAGAAATTGTGATTTACTTAATAGGATGTAAAAGGGGATCTTTGAAGTGAAGAGGGAATGGCACCCCATTAACTGGGACTCCCTTATGGGGTGCTCAAGGATTGGAATATGAGGGAGTACACTTAAGAGTTTGAAAAAGATAAGATTGCTCATAGAATGAATATAAGAAAAGTAGAAAGAAAGTGGATAAGAGTGAGAATAAAAGAGCCAACCACAAACAAGTTCAAGTCCACTGTTTCAACATCTCAGAAAGAAGGAGAGGGTTAATAAGGATAGGGCCATCACAACTCCACTTAATAGGTGAGGGTAATATGCAAAGACTAACTTAATACCAACAAATATAATATTCATAAGATAATAAATCAACTATAGTAATTAGCTGGGGAAAAGTCCCCAGGTGAAGAAGGAGGGCTGGTATTTCTGAGAATCCACTAGCCCTGATGCAAAGAGTGATTTTTATTGAGAGGAATCTTGATTGGAATTCATTTGGATGATACAGGCCCTGTAATGATGCCCAGGGTCTGTACAGAAGGTGTGGTGGGACTTGGTGATGACACAGTCCCAGATTAATGAAACTAATGCTCTATTGAGTTAGCACAGTCTGTATGAGTAATACAAGGCTGTATTGGAGATTCCAGACTGTATTGGGCTTTTGAAGGGAGTTGTTGAAGCTAGATGCTGATTTGTGCTACTGATCTGCTAATCTGGTTGGTATGATTAAAGGTAGGACTGCATACCCTTGTCCCCTAATTTTGGCTTTGAAACCCTCACCCCCTTAGGACAAAAGAAGTTTGAAAGGTCCCACTGTCCATGCCCTATAGACTGCGGAGCGTGATTTACAGTCCATGGGCTGTAGAGGCCATAGGGGGCCTGAATGTGACAAAGCCCACTAATCAAAGTGGGTGGTTCAGAGGCCCTGGAGATGGCCTAAGGGTCCAAGGATCCTTTGAAGGTAACCAGACCCCCACAGGACCTAATTCAGTGGCATTGGCATCGGGTTTGGTGAGGTGGAATTGGCCAAGAAGGCCAATGAATCTGGATATGGCCAGGAAAAGTGGGTGTTCCGCAAAGGGCATTCCACACCACCAGTGGCGAATTGGCCATCAATTGGTTCAGGCCAGAATTGCCAAAAACACCAATTGGGTGTTTCTTTCCCATGGTTGTGACATTAGTTTATATACATGATGATAGAATAATCCTGCATGTACATCTTCTAAATTGGATTAGAACCACAAAATATAACTAGGGAGACTGAATATATTTAGAACAAGAATATTGGAATTCCATATATGAATTTACTCATGGTACAAGCTCCTGTGACATGAATAATTCTTTTACTATTATCTGAGAAACTCAAGCAAAGTGTTGGTGACACCACTTTTTTCACAAAAAGAGCACAAGATAGCTTTCCAAAGATGGCAAGGCAAAGAAAAGTTGAATTAGTTCCTTTTACATATATTTCATTTCTTCTTAATTGATATGATCCTTTTGAGAAGCTATTATAATACACCCAAAATCAACAAAAATTTATTTGATGACACAAAAAAATGAAAAAGCCTTGTAGAATTTCAATTCAGGCACATATTTGGCTCTAGAGCTTAATTTGAATAAATGGAACCATATGAATGTAGGATAAGTCAAAGGACGCTATGGTAGAAACTAAGGGTTTGAATGCAACATCTTTTGACATATTTGTGCAACTTTTAAAACGTTTTAAGTGCTGAAAATAAGAAATTTCAATATTAATTTCATTATTTGTGAAGAGGCTCCACAACATATTGTAAGAAATGTTTAAGATTGGAGAAATGCACATTGAGTAAGATCGCATTTGTTAGCTATTAATGATGATTATAATGTTGAGGAATTTTTAATTGAGGTCTTGTACATCACTTGTATCAAAGAAATCCTGGGATTAACTCAGTTGTAAAGCTTTATTGGCTTGACCAAGACTCTCAGGTTTAGGCAGGCCAAAGCAATAAACCACTTTCGTTGGGCGACTATCCATTTAGCCATACATTTTTTGTTTCATCTGCAACACCCAAAAGGTCTACGTGAATATTCTCTTTCTATTGGGTAGTTCTTGGTTAGCTTCTCTTTCAATAATCATGATCTCATGCGAAATGAATCATTTTAATTGGTCAGAGAACACAAACGCGAGGATGGTTGCAGAAAAGAGAAAGGAAAAAAAGGCTTCTAATGGTCAGAATCGACTAATCTACGCCTAATTTGTTTGGGTCCATTCCAACATTGACAAGAGAGCCTTATGTTTATTACAGATACCGACATAGTTTTGGTGCCAGGAAATCTTTGTGCAACATCAGCCTTGCAAATGGTTGGTCAAATGACTCAAAACCTTTCTCTCCGTGCTGGTAGCTTGGCTTCCCTTCTAGCATTGAAGAAAGACATAAAAGGCCTGCTCCCTCCGCTTTCAACTCTTTGCTCAGTCCCATAACCCCAAGCCCTACTCTTTTCTTATTTTTTCTGTAAACAAAAAAGTCACTTCGGCCGCTTCTTTTCTCCTCCTTAGATATTTCTATAAAATTATCAGCTCTTCTCATTGATTCTCGTTGATGAAAGGCCATAATTGAACTTCCAAATATCATGGGTCTTTTTTAAATTAAAACGTGATTATAAAGCATCTTTTCCTGGAGAGCATGCAACATCCAAATTATTTACTCATTTATGTTTCAATTCATTGTGTCATTTTTCTGCAATCTATTTTGCTTTCTGAGAAAGCAGAAAGATCCTATTTTCAACACCTTCAATAATAAAAGGTACTTTCAACGACTCTGATATTTCTACATATAATAAAAACGATGTTAGGCTGACTTTTAGTGTATTCCGTTTTTATCATGACAAATTTCGCTCTTATGGTCTTAGTGATTTATTCAAATCATGCCCTTTATATTGGGCTAAGATCGACTATCTATTACTATTGAAGATCATTTTCAATTACGTTTACTCCAGCTCATGATTTCAGAGTAATTTCTTTGATGCTTCAGGTACGTTTTTTGCATAGAAAAATGAAACTGCTGATTAAAGCTGTTTATCTGTTCTGGTTTTGGATTCGGTTATTGTCACTTCTTTTAGGCATGACCTTAACCATTCCTTATATGTTAGGCCAAGGTTATCGCATTCTTTACGACACCAACAAAGCTTCCGACTCAAGATGGATATCATTTTCTTTGCGAATCACTTGAGTTCTGATTTTCTCGGACCGCAACAAGGCCGTCCTCATTATACCGGACAAAACCTGACTCTATCATCAAGACAGTGTCAAGTTTGCTTTTCCTAAAGATATACTATTCAAAGGATCAATTCCCTAAGATTGTGAATAGAGAAATCCTGGGCAGAATTGTCATTTCTCTCAAAACTCAACACATTGAGGTCAACTAAAGTCAATCCCCAAAATTAAAGGTTCTGAGGTTTGAGGTAAACAGATTTTTTCTTGCTTTCAATAGAGATCCTCTGACAGATCTTTAATCCTTTAATCTTTTTGTTTCTTAGTTGGGTGATGGAAGATCAAGCCATGCCCTACATATTGGGCCGAGGCGATCGATCTTTTGGCACTTTTATTGAATCACAAGGGGGATTGACATTGCATGGTTCGTTCAATAGTCTCATCCAACAAGGAAACGCTTGATGAATCGTTGACACATTATTCTTGTTTAGTTTCTGAGTTTGCCATATAGCCACGCTCTTGACTTTGGGGTTAACTGCGCATGTTTTCTGAACTAAGAGCATTGACCACGTAGAATATTATCAGTACGTGGTCGAAACGCGGAGATCTGGACATGAAAACATGGCGAAGCCGACTCCCTCATATTGGGTCAATTTCGGTTCATTTGTGAGATCGGTCATCCTAAGTTTGCGTTGATTTCCTTCCATGCATAGTGCAAAATATCGAATCACTGAGTGAGAGGGTGAGATGTTGAGTCAAAGAGACAATATTCTGATTTATGGCAAGCCTTCAAACTCATTTCGATCATTTCAAGAACATTTAAGCAAGTTACAGTGATTTCTTATTTCAAAGTAGTTATTCGAAGAGAGTCGACTCCAATAGTCATTCATATATCAAGATGACTGGAGTAAGCGGGTTGTATCCCATATCAGACATATATCGTGATTTTTAATTTTTATACCTGTGAGAGAAAGCTCTTTATTGGCTTTTATTTCCCTCGTAACCTGCTTCAGCTTTCATAGCACGCCTATTTGCGAATGAAAACAGGTTAGAAAAAAGAAACATTCAAAAGGTTTTTGATAGATTAAGCATTCACTGGTTACAACCTGTGAATGAGGTATTCTTGTCGTGTACTTTGATCGTCAAAACCGATCCAAGTATGACATGAATACGATATTTGATTGTGATGATATTTTTGTAGGATATAATGCAGCACTATTTCTTGTGAGTTATTATTTTGATAGGCCAAAATCAGCTGTATCAACTAATAATTTGATTTTTCCTTTTGTTAGATAATAGACAGATGATCACACCGGCATAGAGATATGGTGCTCTGCTCTTGGTGTGGAATCCGCAAGGACGTTTGATTTGCAGGTCAAAGATTTACAGTCGCTCACAGATTCCTTTCGGACTAGCCTGACTGCCGCTAATTTGTGAGCATGAATAGTAGTACGAAGGCGTGAGTTGAATAAATTGGGATGAGACTTGCGAAGAGCACCACTGCGATGAAGGTCAAAATTTAATTTTCGAGCGGAGTTGGCGCGTAAATTTTACAACCCTAGTGGCGCGTTTGGACCCAGTCAAAAGTAGAACTGCAACATTTGTTCAAGATAGCGTAAGACTTCATCATCAGCATCAAGATGGCCAATGTTAAGCTAGAATTTCAGATAAAGCCTTGAGTTTGTAAGATGAGATGGCTTCAAGGCAAAATTTCGAAAGCAACGCTAGGGAATCAGAATACGAAGCACTGCGATCAAGTCTTGACGATTCGCTTGAGGCAGCGGATAAGCAAATGCCAAGATGAGCACTGCCGTCAGAATGTCCACATCTGCCTTTGGAGACGCCTTATGAGGGGATCCCTGGATGATCATTGTATCAAACGTTTATTCATGAGAAATAAGAATAGCGAGAAATCTCTAAGCACTCAAGTTCGACACAACAAAACATGAGTGCCGTCGGGAGCAACTAGATGATGAGCCCTTTTTAACGAAGAAAATGTCGTTCTTAAGACTTCAACCTTTGCCAATCCATCATTTCTATTTATATTCATGGCCTAAACGGACTTACCTCACTAAATAAGTCATTAGCATATATTTATTTTGGCTATTGTTGCTCAAAATCGTGTCACCTATGGCGAAATAAGCAGCACATTTCTCTGTCTAGGTCCTCTGTTTGATGAAAGGATGAAATCATGAAGCTGCTGGGTTTAGACTCACATCAATTGCTGAAGTGAGCTCCTGAGTCAATCTGAGAATCAAATGAAGTTTTTGATTCTTGTGTCAACTTGTCCCACAAACGATGCTCCGCCAGCAACAGTTGGAGCACCATAAAAATGCTTTTTCAATCCTCAAAGCCATCACAATGTGTTCCCTGGTGATCCTCACTTGCCTATTTGTCATAACAACCATATCCTTAGCTTTCAAGGAATCCATATCACAACTGCTCCCTAATCTCAGTCGAAGTGATCTTGTTTGTTTCTCTTGTGGCCTGAAACACTAATTTTACTTGAACGCAGTTTAAAAGAAAATAGATGCTATTATCGCCTTGGATGCAGCTATCAATTTTGGTTTAACTTTTTGTATGCTTTCAGTAATTTTTTGCAATATCTATGTCCAATCCCCTTCAGGAATTGCCAGAATATAACTCCTTTCTCATTAATTAAGGTGCTTGAGAGCACCTTCAATAAAAAGATTGCAATATAATCATCAAAACAATCTTGATATCATTGAAATATGAATATTTCATAGATCTTATACAGAAGGTACTTTCAATATCTAATTTAAATTATTTTTATTGATTTTCCTCAGCCAAAGTGCTTTTCTAGTTTTACCAATCTCTAATAAATTATCTGAAGGCAATTTCAATGTAAAAACATTTCAAAGAACGTAATCAGTAAAAAATTTCTACTTTAATTAATCTCATCATATTTCAAGTAAGGAAGCCTTCAATAGATTGCTTCTTTTTTCAAAATATTAAAGTGTTGATTTTGATACAGAATATTAAATTATTGATATATTTTGAAAATATAATATTTTTTGAGAAAGGACACAGTGGAAGCTGAAAACAAATTCTGAAAGCTAGAATGTGTGACAACCAGATTATGTGAATTCATCAAAATATGTATGCCCTCGAAAAAGAAAACACAGAATATAATAAAAAACCAGATCAAAATGATCTTATTCATAAAAAATTGCATTTTAAACCAAAATTCAAACTTGTCTTTGACTTCCAACTTATTAGATAAATTTCCAGAATCTCTATAAATTTATTTGTTAGGATCCCAAAAGGAAACTGACAGCCCCTTCTGGAGTATAACTAATATTTCTTTTCTTCCTTGGATAAATATTCAGCTTGATCAATTATTGCAATCTCAAATGAGGAATTCTCTTCAAATTCTTCTCAATTCCAATTTTTTGAAAGGTGTTTATAAAAATAAGTAAATGTAATTAAAGTATGTTCAACAGTAAAAATTAATTAAGCCCATTTCAATTTCCAAGAGGTGGAAGAAAGCCTTTGGGTAAATTAATTGATTTGCACATATTTTTTAAAATAAAAACAAGGTTCTTTTGCTTGGAGAACCTCATGTTTTATCAACTAATAGGGAATAGAAATCATATTCATAATCAAGAGACATAAAGAATAAATTATTTACAAATTTTACAATCTTTTCATCAATGATGTTTCAGTCAAGTAAATTTCTGAATCATTTCTCAATAAGACTTATGTGTCATGAAGCCTCAATATTGTTTCCATTTATTGCAATTTTCATCTAGAATAATCTGGGAAGTTTTTTAACTGATTGCTTGATTGAAACCAAAATCATTTCGTCAGCCTATGACCTACAACTAGAGCACAATCATGAAACCAAAATCTCATAAACCAATGGTAAAGCAAAAATATCCAATAAAGGTTAATGGAGGAAAAAGTACTCATAAAGAGAATCAAATTGAATAAGAAAGTTACCTCTTTCTAAAGATGAAACTACCATAACTATAGTATAAGGAATGTCAGATTTATCCCAGCTCAAAACAAGAACTGAGCATAAGCCTTAGTCTTCACTTATCATCTAAAATTCCAGACAAAAGGGAGTACCCCATCAAATAGATTTTCAAATTAAAGCTCCCAATCAGGGCTATCCAATGGTACTAGCCAAGCTGAGCTAGCATCAAAGCTACAGAAGTTGTGGCCAAAAATAAGGCAGGTAGGGGTGAACAAAATATTCACCTTTAATATACCCTCTACAGTTCTATTGTGAGATACCTAAAGTGGGGTCTTTTTTAAAAATAACAACAAGGGATTCCTTATGGTCCTATTAATTTCTTCATAAGTCATGTAGATCAAAAGTTATGGAGAAAACAGGCTCAATACAGGATTCATAACAAATCCTCAAATTGATAATGGAATTTGAAATTGGTATACCTTTTCCACCTTACATTATAGCTGTACCAAATTAGTAACCATTTTGTAGACCTCCTCAAGAGCTAAGGAATGAGCCACTTTTTTGCTCTCCACCTTAGAAAACTGATGCAGATATCTAGCTTACAAGGTTATAGTTTCACACTAGCCAGTATGAAATCTTATTTCAGGACAGCTATAAATATGATTGAATTGAATGCAGTTTATCCTTTAGTTTCTCATAAAATTTGAAGGAGGATTCATACAGGAGTTTTATGTGCAGTTTCTGACATGGAAGAATCACCAGAACACATCTTTTGTGAGCCTTAGAGGTAATTTCATATACCCAAAAGACCACAAATACAAAATTAACATATCAATATAAATAAAAATAAATTATTTATATTATTAAAATGAAGATCAAAATATAAATATAAAATTATATTCACAATTAAAAACTTAATTACAATTTAAAAATAAAATTACATTAAATTTTGAAATTGTATAATTACATTTATACTTGAAAAAATTAAGTAAAAATGAGTTTTTAACAAAATTGTAAAAAAAAAATAGATTGTGAAAAAAGTTAAATAAAAATTATTATAACTTTTTATCCAATAAATAAACATAAAAAAATTATTTCACCATTGGATTCCTCATAAAAAATCAGGTGGGGTCACCTCTGAGTAAAGGTTTTGTAACTCAACTCTAAATAAGCTTAAATTAAGTTTTTAGTATTTTCTGTATGAAAATTGAAAATCCTCAAAGCTTTAATTTAATTCACATCACATGTAGTGTTAATCACCAAAATTTGTGTTAAAATTGAGGTGTTGTGTATGTTTTAGAAGTTATGAGGAATTAAAGTATTTTCAATTGAATTCAATTGAAATGTCAAAATGTGCGTGTGTATTACATAAGTGAACTTTGATTTACATATGAGGTATCAATTATTACTGTATTGAACTGTACTACTCAATTGAGTTACATATTTAAATTATAAGTATAATACATGATGAGGAATTAAAGGAAAAATAAATTGGAAAGATTAAATTTGGGGGGGAAAAAGAACTCCAGCTCTAAGGGGGTGCTAGACCCCCAAAATCCTTGCTTACAGGCGTGTGGTGTCAAAGTTCATGCAAAATTTCATCACTTTTGGCTTGGAGTTGAGTTACAGGCTCTGTGGACTCAATTGATGATGAGGTTTTGATACCAACTGGGGTAGTTTTAGCTGTTGACAAGAGGGTAAAACTACCCTTAAGATAAAACAATCATAGTAAAAACAGTTTTAACTGGTTTCTGAGTCTCTTACACACATTCTGAAGTGCTTTGAAGGCTCTAGACCAGGTATTGCTATAGTAATAGCTGATTTAAGGGTCTAAAATGGCTAAAAATGGCTTAAACCAGCCCTTTTTGGTCTAAACCAGGGTTGAATGATGCCATAATTTTCTTTTCTGTTTTCAGACTGTTTTTCACGACTGACAAGAGTAAATTTTGCTTTTGGAGTAAGAAAATATGTGGCTATAAAAAAATGTCTTCTTTTCCCCACTTTTCTCTTCATGTTAGAATCTTTTCCTTTTATAATTAGTTTCAACATTGTTAAAACAATCAATGAATGATTCCAACCACCTTTCTTAAATAATCTTAAACCTTTCAACCACGTTAAAAAATAATTATATTCATTGTTTGTAACTTTTATAATCATTTTTACCCCTGAACCACCCCAAAAGTGAATTAAAGCATCTTTCATCACTGTAAACTTTGTCACTTTGTTTACAAATTCACGCTGGTCACTTTTTGGCGTGTCTTCTCTTTAGTATTCTTTTTAAAGACTTTGTTCTTTAATTAATTGCTTGCAGTTATTTGCTCAATTACTTCCAATTGAAATTGCTTTTGAAGAAATTTCTTTTGTAGCCTTAAATATCTCTTGTAGAGTATTTTTGGATAACGTTTTATTGTTGGTAAAACAATAAATCTTAATAATATTATTGTTTTATACTGATAAAGTTATAAGCAATAAAATTTGCATGTTTTCTCTTAAAAATAATACTTCTTACTATTTTTAATTGATTTTTACCTTATACAAATTTTGAGGACAGGAAAAGTACTTGATTTTTAATCAAAGTTTCATATCCACACGTTACATTTGGGGGCCCAGCTGTGATATTTTACCTGTGACATATTTTTTTACTCTTTGTAAATCTTTTTTCTTATATTGAAAAATTTAAAAACATATAAAAAATACTTATAATTCAAAAAATCAATAAAAAAAAATAATTTTTTAATATTATAAGTGAGGCTTATATTTCAATTTCTTTTTTGAAATATCCTTTTTTTTACTTAATTGATTGGTTTTTTCATTAATTTTAGTGTCTGACAATGTGGTAAGACAAGAAGACATTGAAACAGCATCAACAGTAACCAGCATTATTCCTGCCAATACTGTTAATTCTGATTGTAATAGTACTATTATTGTGCCTCAGGATATTCAACCAGAGCCAATTTCTTCTTAATAAGTAGACTTGGAAATAATTAATAATCTGCAGAAAGCCAAAGATTTGGCCTATAGTAAGTTTTTTGACGTAAAATTACTATTTTAAGCCTTTTTAACCATAATTATGCCTTCAACCAGGTCAGGAGCCAGCTATAACCCCTCAAGCAGCTCCCAGAAAGGTAATAGATGTGATTATGGCAGAGGCCAATCAGGTACAGAAGTAAAAGGGTCAGTTGATGACTTCCAAACAACTAGAATGGGTCATTCTGAAGCTGATAATACCATTTTACCTTCAAAAAGAGCTGACACCGCCACGACAAGCCTCAGTGGACATATACAAAGCCATCTGCAGTGCATACAACAAGGCACTTCAGTTCAAGGAGTACCAGATCCTTGCAGACCTGTGGAAGAATTGCATGAATTCTTACCTGACTGTGAGAAAATTCCTGGGCCATCCCAATACTTGCAAATTGCTCAAGGGATGGCATCCATTGATGGAGAAGAAAAACATTATGATTTTGACACTAGAATGGAGGGAAAACAACCCTCCACCACCCAAACCAGTGCCAAAAACAGCCCCAGTGGCCAGAAGCAGCAATTTCAACGTGAAAAAGAAGCCACAAACACCAAACAAGGGCAAAGGGAAAGCAGAAGCTCCAAAACCTTACAGACAGGGCTACAGAATCCCAAAGATTCAACAGGATGCCATGGAAAATGTATTTCAGATGGCCAGAGCCATGATGGAATTACAAAAGAAGGAGGAAGCCAGATTAAAATATCAGCAATGATTTCTGATACTTTTGATTTTATTCCAGAGTTGTATGAAGCTATTCATCTTTCTGATAAAAATACATCAATTTGTGACCATCTTAAGACAAATAACTTGAGTCTGAGCCAAATAAATGATACACTTAAATGCTTTGAAAGAGTTTTAAGAACAATCAAAACTTCCAATAATGATAATTCTTTTGGCATTAATATAAATGAACAATCTGCCATTATTAAAGAATTAACAGACAAATATTCTAAATTCAATATTGATGACAAAATTGAAACAAGAATAAAACAAGCCATAAGCACTATCAAAGAAGATAATAAAAAAGCTCTTGATGATATTTCAAAATCATTTGCTGAAGTAAAGACAAATATAGTTGCCCTGAAAAAGCATTTTGATACCTCAAGAGAGGAAATATCAATATTAACAATAAAGTTAAACGAAGTTATATCTGATAATACTAAACAAACAGAATTATGGAATGAGCTAACATATAAAGAGGATGAGCATAAAAAGAATGTCATAAACTCTATACAAAACTTGAAACATGAATTAAGATATTCACAAAGGTGTAACAACAGTAAAATGAATGATATTGAACAACTGCCAAACACTTTACCAAGAATGTCTACACCTCTGAATCAAAATGAAGATGCAAGAATTCCCAATCCACAAGTATTGGATATTGAAAATTCACAGTTAAAAAATGAATTTTCTACTTCTTTTCATAACTTAGAACCATCAATTGGCCAAGCACTCTTGAAAGAAGTTCCAAAGCTTAAAGAATGGCCTCACTTCAGTGGTGAAGGAGAGTATGACCATATGGATATGGGAGATTATTCCATAGTATTGGGTGATTTACAGTACTTTGGGAGTTTGATCTTTAAAATGCTATATGTTTGTTGTTTTTTAAGATATTAAGTTCAAAGTTTTTTCTTTGTGTATCCCTAGAGGACTTATACATACTGAGATTCCATATGACATGGGTAACAATAAATAAGGCCAAGCTATTCCAGTTTTAAATTTTATTATTCAGATATGGCTTTTTCTGAAATCCTATATAGAGTTCATCTTCTCAATACCTATTTTTCATCAATATTGATATGATTACTCCATTTTTTAATTGTTTTTGTTATGTTTCTCTATAAATCTTGTTTTCCATGTAACATTTAGAATATTTTCTATTTCTCCTATTTTATTTTGTAAATACAATTGAAATAAGTGGTATTTACATTTTTTGGCGTAAAATTCTTCAAAATTATTATATGAAGTGATAAAATTAGGTCATTTTCTCTTTTCTATAAATTTCTCTCTGTTATTACTTTTAATAATTCTTTTATTAATATAAATGGAATTTCTATCAATATATAAACTCAATATTGGTAATATTATTGTTATCAATTGTTTTTTATTATTAAAAAACAACTTTGTACGCCTTGAGTATTTGTTGGTAAAAATAATAAAATCTTTAAATATATCAGTTATTATATATTAATATATTTCTTTTTATTATATTATATTTTTATAATATATATCATATTATTATATTTATCTCATAATATAAGAATTTTACACTATAATAATAATAATTCTTCATTAGTAAAATTATTCTTTATTTAACTTATTAACTCAATAAGGACATTCATAGTACAATAAATGTATCATTTGCAATATTTACTTCTTTTTTCATGGTCAAATCTTACAGCTGCCAAGCTTCTTCAAAACTTCAAAGGGTCCCAACCATCTTTCTTCAAGTTCCTTTCTGGGTCTTTTAGTTTTTATATTATTTGCGGCTAGCCATAATTTTTCTTCATGTTGGAAGTCAGGTTGAATTGTCCTATTTCTATCTGAATACTTCTTAAATTGCCTTATTTCTGACTCCAACTCTTCTTTGACTACTTCCTGTACTGGTTGGAGTCTTTTTGATAGCTTTACAGCAGGGGTGTCTTCAGAAATTTGAATTGAATAAAAGCTGGGATTTCTTCCATAAATGGTGAAAAAAGGTGATTTCTTAGTTGATGAATTTTCTGCATTATTGTAGGAAAATTCAAGCAGAGGGAGCTAGATTTTCCAATCATTTTGATGATAACTGACATAAATCCAAAGATATTGTTCTATAATCTGATTCACCCTCTCTGTCTGTCCATTTTCTCCAGGGTGAAACAGAGTTGAAATATGTCTTGATATCTTCAGCTGCTGACATAATTGGGTCCAGAATGATTAAACAAATAATGAACCACTATCACTAGCAATACTGACTGCAATTCTAGGCTTAGAAAAGACATTACTGATGAATATTTGAGTTAATTCCAAGGAAGTAATTTTTGAATACATGGGAATGAATATTCATATTTTTGAGAATCTGTCCACAACTACTAAAATTGTGTCAAAGTTCATGGACAATGGCAATTGAGTGATAAAGTCCATTGATAAGGAATTCCAAGGACCAGATGGAATTTGACTAGGCCTGAGTAATCAAAACCTCTTATGATTAATGTTCTTGTTTTCTTGAATATTTCTGACATGAAGACACATAGTCCTTGATGATTTGACTCATACCAGACCAATAAAAGTCCCTCTTGATGGGCTTGAGGGTCTTCTCCTGGCCAGGATGGAAAGCCAATGGGAATTCATAATGCTTTTGAAGGATATCCAGTTGAATTTCTTCATTGCTTGGAATAACCACTCTTTCTTTGCATAACTGTAACTTGCCTTGAGGTTCAAGATGATAATTGGGTATTTATTTCCCTCTTGGGAGTTCCTTGTGATGAATTTCATAGCTGAGTTCAGCCAGGAGGAGCTTTCAAATAAGAATTTCAATGGGATGTTTTCCTCAGTCACTAGCCTGACTCAGTACAGCACCCAAGGCATAATCAGAATTGTAAGTCTCCACAAACGTTTGTAGAGAAGGATTGAAAGGAGAAAGGATAGGGGAAGTGGTGACTTCTTCTTTGAGTAATTGGAACTGTCTAAGAGCTTCCTCATTGAAGATAAAGGGAGACTCTTTTTCTAAGAAGGGAATTGAGAGTGGTGATTTTGTGGAGTAATTTTCAATGAAACCACAATAGAGGTTGGAAAAGGAAAGAAATTGTTGAATGTGAGCCTTGAGGTATATTTTACATACCCAAATAGGCCACAAGTGTATTTAATATGAATTCTGAACTGTGCATAACCCATAAGTCATGCATATATTCAAAACTCATCATTTTTGATTTCAGAAAAGATGACTACCTTTTTGTGAGAAAGGAAATCCATGGATTTAAGGCCAGATTTGGATTCTACAAAAAAAATCACCTGGGGTAGCTCCAAAGATTGAATGAGCTTAAATTAGTTTTATGAGGTGGTAATATGGAAAAAACTTTAATACCACATCATCAATACCACATAAAAGAGTTGTGAAAATACTTGTTTTTTTCAATTTCATGCAAAAGTAATGGGAATGTGAGAAATCTCATGTTACATATACACTAAGAATAGTGTTATGCATGTTTGTGCCACTTAGTATTATGGTATTATTACATAAAGGTCTGACACACCCATTGTGGATATGAGTCTTTCAGCCTGAATTTCTATTTTTGATGTGAAAATAGCTAAGGGGGACAAAATAACACCAAAGAGAGCCAGGGTACCCAATTTCCAAGGCCTCTGAGGCGTGAAGATCTCTCACACTTTGATAAATGCCTGATCATGGCCCAATTAGTCTACTAAAAACTTTTGCGAACCTAGTTACCAAGTTGAACTCTGATTAAATCATAAGAAAATTGCAGACAAACTGCTATTTTGATGAGACAAGGAGGTAAAGAGCAACTTAGACTGCTGTAACCATGTCAATTCTTAATGATTTTCCATGGATAAATCTTAAAAAAGTAATTAAAGCCCTTTTTGGACTAGTATCCATTTCTTTACCTCATAGTACCCTGCCATACTCTGCTTGTAAGGTTTGACTATGAAACAATAAGTAAAAATCACTAATTTATTACTTATTGTACTCTGAATGTCCTTATAAAATGAATAAATAAGATTAAAATAGTAATAATAATAAAGAAATATTATTATTATGGCGTAAAATTATTATATTATTAAATAAATATAATAATATAATTAATATTATATAAAAATATAATATTATAAATAATATATTAATATAAAATAATTAATATATTATAAAGCTCTTTATTATTGTTACCAACAAATAATAAAGGTGTAAAAAATTGTTTTTTATAAATAAAAAACAATTAATAACAATAATATTACTAATATTAAAGTTATATTTTAATATAAATACTATTTATATTAAATAAGAATTATTAAGAGTAATAATAAGAGAGAAATTATTATAATAAGATGAAATAACCTACTTTTAACACTTAAAATAATAATTTTGAGATATTTTACGCCAAAAGAATATAATACAACTTTTTTAAATTGTATTTACAATAAAAAATAAAGAAAATTACTAAAATTCTTGATTTTACGTGGAAATGAGTTTATAGAGAGATTTATAACAAAAACAATTAAAAAATTGATTTAATCACGTAAAAATAGTGATTAATATTAAGATGATCTTTGGTCTTTAATAATATAAGAGTTTTATATATAAAGAATAAAGAAATTACCTTTTATTTAATTGATTTAATGTTTTTGATGCGTCTGAGGGGAAAACAGAGTAAAAAGAGCTCTATTTATAGTAAATACCTCCCTCCTAGAGTCCAACAGGCTTCTAGTAGACGTGTACTGATCATATCCACTGGAATTGATCAATATTTTAAGGTTTGAGGGTGATTACATCATGATCAAACCATATTACATCATTATTACACCATTATTTAGAGTTATCACTATAACTCTAAGTGTGATGACATCAGAGGCTTGGCAGAACCCCAAATTTCGTGGATTTTATTAGTTTTAATCATAAACTAATAGTATTCACCAATTTTATCACTATTAAGACTGTTAAACTTAATTTAAGGTTACAGTATGTGATCATAACAGCTCAATTTAAGCTCAAACTTTGATCCTCAATAACGTTTAAGGTTTTCACGCTACAGCAATTCAGAGAGTGAATTCTGATAGCCTGACATAACCCTATTATGCTGCCAAGAGCTTTTCATTACATCATCAAAACTCTAATTTTGATGATTTTTCTTGTAACTCATCTTTTCTGTCGAAATTCAATATTTTAAACTTCAAACCTTGATTTCAGGGGGTTATACCCTGAATTTAATAATAAAAATTACATCATTCTTCACGAATAAACTAGGAGAATCCAACTGTATACTTTTTTTTAAGTTTGGACTACTTTCACAACAAAGTGGTCAACAGCTCTGTTGATTTTTATCAATATTTCCTCATAAGTCTTAACCTTGTTTATAATTTGCAAAATAAAGTTCATATCTGTGTTCTTACAGTAATTACGTGGTAACTTTATTTTTGGTTCATCATTCTAGCATGTATAGTTTAGAAGATATTAGCTATGATCACTGAATATATGCGTTGACCAAAAAAGTGCATATATTCAGGATAATTCCTTAAGTATTGATTTTGAGAATTAGCTTATTAATTGTTTTATGTGTGAATTTTTATGGGGAATCCACTGGTACAATTTATTTCACATGTTGTTTCATTGGTTTCTGAGATAAATAAGATTTTATGGTTTTTATAAGGTATTATACCTTATAATTCATTAAATATTGACTTTACAGATATGCCATAAAAATGGTATATGTGTATTTTTCCATGAGGAATCCAATGGTATAATTTATTTCACATGTTCATTCATTGGTTTTTAAGTTAAACCAATTTTAGTACCAATTTATGGTATTTTTTGTATATTTGAGTAATTATTTTTAGTGTATAATTATTCTAATTAATTTTAATATAATTATATTAAAGGTATAATTATTCTGAGTATTTTTTGTGACCTTATTGGGTATGTGGTCATATCTCAAAGGCTCACATTCCCTACCACCAAAAAAGATTGTACCACAATCTGATATATGTGATTTAGGGTATCATCCACTGTCCTACCTCTTCAATAGACTTTTGTTAGTCTTGAAGCTCAATAATGCTTAACTTTTTATTTTTCAGGTTTTCTTTCATGTCTGAACCTTCTTAGTAATTTATCAGCATTTGTTATATCTTTCTCAAGTAGCCATTCATCTTCTTGAGTTGAATTTCTATACCTTACAAGGTATTCCCTTTCTTTTTTGTTTCTTGTCCTTCTTTCTTTAAGGACTTTTACTATTCTCTTTTCCTCTCCTTCCTCCAAGGGGGGAATTTCAAGTGGGGGTTTATTTCTTAGTGGAAATAATTCCTTGTCACTTGAACTGTAAGGTTTTATCAGACTTACAGGGAAAGTTGGGTGTTTGTTCATTAGTTCACCTGTGAGTTCTAATTGCACAGCATTGGGTCCATGGAGTGCTTTTATCATAAATGGTCCTGCAAAGGAATCTTTCAATTTCTTTGGGCCTTTTATGTTATTGAAATTAAGGGTTGATACTAAAACCAAGTCCCCTATTTTGAAGTCAGGTGGTTTATGACTTTTATCCCATCTTTCTTTTGCATATTTAAAAGAATCTTGCATGCATCTGTTTGCATGGTGTCTTGCTTTGTCAAGCATTATCTTGAAACTGCTTGCTGTTGGATGTATATCCACTAAGTCCTTTTTGAGGGTATCATAAGGAAGTCTTGGATTCCAACCTTTCTCTAGCATTGCTGGTGTTTTGCCAGTAGAAGAATGGATTGATGTCTTATATGCCAGTTCAAGTGCTGGTATTAGTGTACACCAATCATGGGTAAAACCATCAGAATCTTTGAATTCTAGCCCATAAGCACAGAATCTTCTGATCATATCCTCTAGGGTCTGTATCATTCTTTCTGCTAAACCATCAGTTTGAGGATGATAAGCTGTTGAGAATGATAACTTTGTCCCAAACAAGTTATGGAGATTTGTCCATAATGCTGAAGTGAACTTTGGGTCTCTATCACTTATAATATTTTGGAATAAGCCTGTGTGGCTAATGACTTTATTCCATATCATTATGGCTGTATCCATAGCTGTGTCATCTTTATGACATGGTAAGAACATGGGAGTTTTACTGTACCTGTCAACTAATACTAGGCATGCATTATAACTCCTGTCTCCTCCTGGAGGTAAGGCTGTTACCCAATCCATATGAACTATTTCCCATGGGGATTTTGGTTCTTGGATTTGGATCATCATTCCAAATTTCTTTCCTGTGGCTCTGTTGGCTTTTTGACATCTGTCACAGGTTTGGCAGTACTCTGCAACATCTTTCTTCCAATTTGGCCACCAAGAGCAGGTTTTCACCCTCTCTAGTGTCCTATCTTCTGAGAGATGTCCAGATGCAATACTATCATGACACTCATGTAAAATAGTGTTTATTAGTGTTCTATCTGTTAAGGCCATAACACATGTGTGTTTTGTTCTATGGTAAAGGATTCCATCAAGGAGGTGAAATCTTCCTTCATCCTATGCCTTTTTCCATATTTCATCTAGTTTTGATGAAAGTGATGGATCTTTGCAGTCTTTCATTAGAAGTTGGCTTAAGATATGGCAATTTTTGTCTGTCTTATAGCTTTCTTTAACTTGGTTAAAGAATTCTGTGCCAATGTCTGTAACACATATTCCTTCTATATGGTGCTCTTCTTGTGGTACCCATGCTGGATTGTCAGGGGTATTTGCTAGAGCCCATCTGCTAAGACCATCTGCATTTTTATGAATATTTCCAGATTTATGAACAATAGTCATATTTCCTCTATATTCTTGGATAGCAATTTGCCATCTCAGCATATGTCTATTTGGAGTCTTCATATTTAATAGTGATTTCACAGCATTACAGTCTGTGATTACATCAAATACTGTGCCATCCAAATAATAATGCAGTTTTTCTAAAGCCCATACTAGGCATAAGCATTCCATTTGGCTTGCTCCATACCTTGCTTCTGTTGGCTTTATCTGTCTTGAAATGAAACAAATTGGTCCTTCCACTGGTTTATCATTGATAATTTGTGTTTGGTGAAGTGCAGCACCTAGTCCTTCTCCACAAGCATCAATGTACAGTTTGAAGGGTAGTTTCCAATCTGGCATCAGAAGAAATGGGGCATTTGTTAAGGAATTTTTCAATTCTTCATATGCCTTGACTCTTTCTTCTGTCATCTCATAGACTGTTTGTTGGTCACATAGCTTATACAAGGATTTAGCAATCTTTGCAAAGTCCTTTATATGCTGTCTATAGTAACCAGCAAATCCTAGAAATGATTGCATTTCTTTTTTGGTTTGAGGCATTGGCTTAAGTAGTACTGCTGCTACTTTATTTTTGTCTATGCCTAGACTAAGGCCAGATACTACATGTCCTAGGGCTTTTAATTCACTATATGCAAAATGACATTTTTTCAATGAAATTTTCATATTTACTTGGACTATTTTCTGTAGTACCCTTTCTAGTCTTGTCAGGTGATTTTCCCAAGTTTCTGAGCAAACTATGATATCATCAATGTAGATTATTAACCATCCTTCTGATAATTCTTCAGGAAATATGGTATTCATCATTCTTTGATAATGGGAAGGTGCATTTTTTATCCCAAATGGCATTCTTAAGTATTCAAAAATTCCACAATGGACTATTATTCTTAGTAGCTTTTTGGCATTGTCTGTTAAGACATTTTGATGAAAACCTTTAAGAGCATCCATAGCTGTGATGAACTTAGCTTGTGACAATTGGGTCAATGTCTCATGGATTCTGGGTATTGGATATCTGTCTGGAATGGTATAGGTATTCAGGGCTCTGAAGTCTCCTACCATCCTTGATTTTCCATTATGCCAAGTTATAATGACAGGTGTAGTAACTTCTACTTGTTCATTATGTCCAACTTTTCTTAATACTCCAAGGTCCATTAATTCTTTAATGTGCACCTCTAGGGCTTCTCTAGCTCTTGGACTGGCTGGATAAGCAGGTCTTCTTAATAAAGGTGGGTAAGGTTTTTCTACATTAAGAATTATATCCACTTCATGTCCAATTATGGCACCTAGTGGCTCTTTGTCAGTTGCAAAGGCATTTTTATACTTAAATAGGAGGTCAATCAATTTTTCTTTCATTTTTTCTGTTAATTCTTGATTGAATTCTGCCTCTTTGAGTTGTTCAGATATAAAAAGTTCTTTTTCTGGAATTTTTTCTTCATTCTTAATAACTGTGATTTGTTTTTTGTTATTTAAGAATCCAAACTTTTGTCTTTTGTTATCTCCTATGGTAGAATATCTATCCTTTTGGTTAGAGATATCTATACCATAGATTGATAAGTAGTCATTTCCAAGTATGAAATGATTACTAGTACAGTTGTCCATTACTACAAACTCTACTTTGGTTCTGACACATTGTGAGGGATGAGGGAAAATTAGTGTTAAATCAATTATTCCAAGGGGCTTCATGCTCTCACTTGCACTACTAAATTTGACACCTTGTATTGGCATAAGTTTTTCTTGCCAGTCTGGGACAATGGTTTTTAAATAACTTTTGCCAACACAAGTGCAATATGCCCCTGTATCTAAGTTAACCTTTCCTTCTTGGTTATCAACCATAACAATACTAATACTTGATTTTCCAGCTGTATATCCCATTCCTCTTGCAGGTTTGGTTCTATACATTTTGGCATCTTGTATATTTGTCAGATTTGTGTCAGATGTTCCAACTTGTGGCAAGTTTGAGTTAACATCCAGTACTTCATAAATTATATCAATATTATTAATTTGTGCATTAATTATATTGATTTCATCACTTTCAGAGCTCTCTGACTCCTCTGTCTCTTTTTCAGAGTCAGATTCTTCTTCTTTGTCATTGTGGCTTTCTGTTTCCACAATTTCATTAATCTTTGCTTTTTTAAGGCAATTATTGGCTAAGTGTCCAATACCTCCACATTTATGGCATTTTCTTTGCTCATTATTGTTGGATGTATTGGGCTTAAAGGATTCTTTTGATTTATCTTTTTTGATAAATGGTTTATTTGGGCTTTTAATGTCCAATTTTTTCCAAGTCCTGCCAATTTTTGTCCTTGTCACTATATCTTCTAGTGCATTTATATACTCTTCTGTGGAGCATGGTTCTATACACCTGCTTCTTAGGGCATGTTCTAGTTCCCCTCCACATTTTTTAAGTATTTTCATATGCACCATCTTTTGTGACATTTCTGGGTACAGTGCATTAAGTCTTTCAACTTGTTTTAGGAACCAAGTTAAAGGTTTATCTTTCTCAGGGTCAAAGAAAGAGTTTTCAAATGCATTTTCTATCTTATACCTCCAGGCATCATTTGCCCACTTGGTGATTATTTCTTGTTTCCACCAAGACCAGGTATTTTTACCATTTGTTTGTCTTATGCCATAATACCATCTTTTTGCAGATTTCTCAAACAAAGAATGTAATCTTGCAGTGATTAATTCATCTGGTATGGCATAGTCTTCTTGTAACATGTCAATTGTTTTAATAAATGACATGTGGTCATATTCACCTTCTCCTGTGAATGTTGGCCATTCCTTTAATTGAGGTGCTTCCTTCATTAAGACTTGGTTATTGTCTTGATGACTCAAGTCTGTTATGAAAGGATTTGACAATTCCTCTTTTGTTTTAACAGGGCTTCTTATATGAGAAAATGGTGTTGATAACTTTGGCATATTTAAATTAGCCTCATTAATTTTATCCATTTTCTCAGTAATAAGCCTTATTTCACTTTGAATATCATCTTTCAGATGCATTCTTGCTTCATCACTTTTTTCCACATGGTCCAAAAGTAATTTTTGGTGTGATGAAGTCTTTTCTTCAAATTTTTCTACAGAAATACTTAATTTATTTAATTTCTCTGTAAGATTGTCAATACTCACATCATAATTGATTGTCAAAGTCTTATCTTTGATATCTTTTATGTATTTATACAATTCTTGTTGTCCTTGTATTAATTTTTGAGTATTGTCAATTAAATTCTTTGGTTTATTATTTTCAACAATAAACTTAATGTTGTCAATTTCTTTTTTGTTTTGCACAACAATTTTTGTTAAAGAAGATAAATTGTTATTTATTTCTTGTAGTGATAATAAACTGTCTTTAATTTCTTTTAGAGGTAATATACTATTTTTGATTTCTGTTAAAGTATTTACAACATCTTTGGACAAGGTTATTTCTTTGGGAAATGAGGTTGTCTCATTCTTTGCTCTTCCTTGTCCTTGAATTCCATCAAGGTTCTGGCCATGTTGAAAACATTGTCCATGGCATCCTTTTGGATTCTTGGGATTCTGTAGCTTGGGGAATATGGTTTCCTCCAATGCTTTTTCTTGTTCTTCTTCCCTTCTTGGGGAAGTGGGTTGGCTTGAGGCTTGCTGGTAGAAGCTACTGGGGCTTCTTCCTTGGTTGCCTCCCTCTTTTTGGCATGATAATCCTTGATTTTTTTGATTTGAGGTTTGGATGACAGTGGATTCCATCCATTGGAGTATCTCACTATCTCCTCCTCTTTGAGGAACTTTTTCAGGATGTGCCAGGAGTTCATCACTCCTTGGTGTATTTGAGGCAGCATTTCCCAGTCTTTGTCCTTGTATACTGTGTAATACTGCTTGTACTGGCTCATGTAGATGTCTATCTGAGCCCTCTGAATGTGATTTGTACCTGTTTGAGTTACTCATACTTAGTTCCAATTCAGGCTCAGATATCATGGGCATTTCTGGGACTTGCCTTTGGGATAAGGCACTTCCTTGTGTGGATTCTGTTCCACTGGGGATATTGCCCTTTCTTTTCCCTTTTGAGGGATCAATTCTACTTCTGAGTCCAGCTCCATCTGATTGGATGGAGTATTGGGAACCTCTTCTGGTAGTCATAATTAAAGAATAAGAAAAAATAAAAGTATTTTTAGAATAAAATTCTTTTATGGCAATTTAAAAAGAGGTGCTCACCTTCAGAGTCTTGAATGGTGGGCCCTGGAAAGTCTAATTTCTTAGCTTTCTTTCTTTTGGTGATAACTGGTGTAGGAGAACTTTGACAAGTTTCTTCCACCAATCTCTCAACAGTAGCTTGGTTGTCTTCTGTTGGGTTATCTTCAAACACTAAAAAAGACAAATAAATATAAGTCTTTTTATGATAAGTGTTATTTTTGGCAAGATATGGCAATTTTCCACGTAGAAATTGCTTTTATATCTTAAAAAAATGAAATAAATAAAGAAATGAATAAAAATGAATAAAAATAACTTTTTTTATTGGTTTTTAATATTTTTTAATATTTTTTATGTATATTTTTATTTTTAAAGGATAAAATAAAAAATGAATATGATTCTTATAAAATTAAATTATAATAAAAATTATTTTTAATTTATAAATTATCTTTTTTAATCACTAGAGTCACTCAAAGAAAGTTCTTGCAAGTCTAAGGATGTGAAAAACCACGTGTAAGACAGTACAATTGCTTTCCAAATGCCTCAATAGCTTTTAAAATCAATAAAATATAAAATTATTATATAATTTTATGATTATAAATATAATTTATTATTGGATAAACCCAAATAGAATCTTTTTTTTAAGGTCTTTTAAGTAAATATCACGGCCAGGCCCCCAAATGTAAGGTTTGACTATGAAACAATAAGTAAAAATCACTAATTTATTACTTATTGTACTCTGAATGTCCTTATAAAATGAATAAATAAGATTAAAATAGTAATAATAATAAAGAAATATTATTATTATGGCGTAAAGCTATTATATTATTAAATAAATATAATAATATAATTAATATTATATAAATAATATATTAATATAAAATAATTAATATATTATAAAGCTCTTTATTATTGTTACCAACAAATAATAAAGGTGTAAAAAATTGTTTTTTATAAATAAAAAACAATTAATAACAATAATATTACTAATATTAAAGTTATATTTTAATATAAATACTATTTATATTAAATAAGAATTATTAAGAGTAATAATAAGAGAGAAATTATTATAATAAGATGAAATAACCTACTTTTAACACTTAAAATAATAATTTTGAGATATTTTACGCCAAAAGAATATAATACAACTTTTTTAAATTGTATTTACAATAAAAAATAAAGAAAATTACTAAAATTCTTGATTTTACGTGGAAATGAGTTTATAGAGAGATTTATAACAAAAACAATTAAAAAATTGATTTAATCACGTAAAAATAGTGATTAATATTAAGATGATCTTTGGTCTTTAATAATATAAGAGTTTTATATATAAAGAATAAAGAAATTACCTTTTATTTAATTGATTTAATGTTTTTGATGCGTCTGAGGGGAAAACAGAGTAAAAAGAGCTCTATTTATAGTAAATACCTCCCTCCTAGAGTCCAACAGGCTTCTAGTAGACGTGTACTGATCATATCCACTGGAATTGATCAATATTTTAAGGTTTGAGGGTGATTACATCATGATCAAACCATATTACATCATTATTACACCATTATTTAGAGTTATCACTATAACTCTAAGTGTGATGACATCAGAGGCTTGGCAGAACCCCAAATTTCGTGGATTTTATTAGTTTTAATCATAAACTAATAGTATTCACCAATTTTATCACTATTAAGACTGTTAAACTTAATTTAAGGTTACAGTATGTGATCATAACAGCTCAATTTAAGCTCAAACTTTGATCCTCAATAACTTTTAAGGTTTTCACGCTACAGCAATTCAGAGAGTGAATTCTGATAGCCTGACATAACCCTATTATGCTGCCAAGAGCTTTTCATTACATCATCAAAACTCTAATTTTGATGATTTTTCTTGTAACTCATCTTTTCTGTCGAAATTCAATATTTTAAACTTCAAACCTTGATTTCAGGGGGTTATACCCTGAATTTAATAATAAAAATGACATCATTCTTCACGAATGAACTAGGAGAATCCAACTGTATACTTTTTTTTAAGTTTGGACTACTTTCACAACAAAGTGGTCAACAGCTCTGTTGATTTTTATCAATATTTCCTCATAAGTCTTAACCTTGTTTATAATTTGCAAAATAAAGTTCATATCTGTGTTCTTACAGTAATTACGTGGTAACTTTATTTTTGGTTCATCATTCTAGCATGTATAGTTTAGAAGATATTAGCTATGATCACTGAATATATGCGTTGACCAAAAAAGTGCATATATTCAGGATAATTCCTTAAGTATTGATTTTGAGAATTAGCTTATTAATTGTTTTATGTGTGGATTTTTATGGGGAATCCACTGGTACAATTTATTTCACATGTTGTTTCATTGGTTTCTGAGATAAATAAGATTTTATGGTTTTTATAAGGTATTATACCTTATAATTCATTAAATATTGACTTTACAGATATGCCATAAAAATGGTATATGTGTATTTTTCCATGAGGAATCCAATGGTATAATTTATTTCACATGTTCATTCATTGGTTTTTAAGTTAAACCAATTTTAGTACCAATTTATGGTATTTTTTGTATATTTGAGTAATTATTTTTAGTGTATAATTATTCTAATTAATTTTAATATAATTATATTAAAGGTATAATTATTCTGAGTATTTTTTGTGACCTTATTGGGTATGTGGTCATATTCTCAAAGGCTCACACTGCTATTTGCAGTTCTACATAGCAATCAGGTAAAAACTTCAAAAATTCATTAAAAATACAATTCATTATTTATCCTTCTGAAACGTTCAGTACCAATATATAATTGTATCATTCATCAATAAACAAAAAATAATTATTTTTTCATAAGTAAAATTGAAGATTTTACTCACAGTCCATTTTTGATGATTCCATGTGAAGCACTGAACCTTCAAAAATTTACAGAAAATACAACCTGGGATGGAATTTCCAATAACATTGATAAATTTGAGAAATAAATGATTATTTTGGAATAAAAGAAGATTTACAGTTGTTACTACTTTTATTCTTAACCATAAGTGGGTTGGTAGTCACAAAAAAAGCTTTAATTAAGTAATCTGAAATGACAACAAATGATGAAGTCATTAATCCAAAAGGATTATTGTTTGCTCACTCACTGGTTTCTCAGTTTGCTCCATGAAGCCCCTCTAGGAGCTCTGGACAATTTAAAAGAGGCTTCCTCTTGCTTTTTTTTCCAAATCATCTTATTATCCAATTTTATCTTTGTTACCAACAAGTAAGTATCAGTGGATTTTTTCTTAGGTGTTTTATTCTTTCAGGATCAATCAGAAAGACTTGAAATAAAAGAAATCAAATATATATTTTTTCAATATTGTTATAAATAGATTTTGATTCTTTAAATCCCAATTTATCCATCAAATCTCTCTACCATATTCTTCCCAAGGTTCAGTGAGTGTTAGTGAGTGGTTTATAATTAATTCTTAAAGTGTTTCTCTGGTATTTTCTTTCTTCAAGAATTATATTTATAATAATCCTTTTTAAAGATAATTAGATATTCAAACAATTCAATTATTTGAATAAAGAAGTTTTATTATTTAATACTTCTTGTAATTGATTCTTGTAGGTAATTACTGCTTACTGTTATAATGAGTAGTAGTGTATAGCAAGTAAACAAAATAATCAATTGTTTAATTATTTAATTGTGGTTATAGATATTTCATTATTATATTCCATAAGAACAGTCATAGTTTGGTTGATTAATAGTCATATTATCAACAATTTCAAAGACACCTCTTGCATTGAAGAGGCTTGATGGTCTTGGGCTGAGGCCAATTGAAGATTTTTTAAAATTTGGAAGGATCCATCTTGAGGGTGTCCATTGAAATAACAAAGCCAAGGTATTCAATAATTAAGGCATTAAATACACACTTTGAGGCTTTTCCAGACAAATTGTAAGATGTGACTATGAAACTGATGATAATATTACTATTAATCAACAGTACTATGTCTGTTCTTATGAAATATAATAATAAAATATTATTATAACCACAATTAAATAATTATAAAATTATTTCTTTAACGTGTTAAGCACTAGTAGTGATTTTAACAGTGAGCAAGTAATTGTCTACAAGAATCAATTACAAGAAGAATTTAATAATAAAAACTTCTTTATTAAAATAATAAAATTATTTTAATATATAATTATCTTTTGCAAGAATAATTATAAAGATAATTCTTGAAGAAAACTATTACTAGAGAAAAATTTATAGAATTAAGAATAAATGACTCACTAATACTCCAAAGAACTTATTGATAGATAACAGTAGAGAAATTTGACGTGGAATTGTGGATTTAAGGGATCAAAAGGATTTATAACAGTATTACAACAATATATAGTTGGATTCTATGATTTCACGTCTTTCTGGATGATTTTGAAAGATTTAAAACACTTAAGAATAGCTTTAACTAATACTTACTTTGTTGGTAATAATGATTTAATAAATTGATAAGATGATTCTTGGAAAAAACAGCAAGAAGAGGCTTCTTTTAAGTCAACAACAGCTCATAGAGGCATGCCATGGATCAAACTGAAAAACCAGTGAGTGAGAAAACAATAAACCCTTTTGGATTAATGATTGCATCATCTGTTGTCACGTAAGATTATCATAATTACTTAATTGATGCTTTTACGTGACTACCAACCCCAATATGGTTAAGAATAAAAGGAGTAACATCTGTAAATATTCTTTTATTCCAAAATAATCATTGATTTCTCCAAGTTATCAATGTTATTGACAATTTCATCACAGGTTGTAATTACTGTGAATTTTTGAAGATTCAGTGTTTCACGTAGAATGGTCAAAAATGGACTGTAAGTAAAACTTTTAATTTTACTAGTAAAACCATAAGTCTTTTTGGTTGTACCATAGATAATACAGTTCTTCATTGGTCCTGAACGTTCCAGGAAGATTCATTAAGAATTGTATTTTTAATGAATTTTTGAAGTTTTTACCTCATTTCTACGTAGAATTGCAAATAGCAGTATTTTCCTGGTTGCTATGAGGTAAATCAATGAATATGGATCCCAAAAGGGTTTAATTACTCTTTTAGGGTCTAGTAATGGAAAGTCATCAAGAGTTGACGTGGTTACAGGAGTCTAAGTAGCTCATTACCTCCTTGGCACGTCAAAATAGCAGGTTATTTGCTATTTTTCTTATGATTACAGTAGGTGTAACTTGGTAACCAAGTTCCCAAAGAGTTTTAGTTTACCAATTGGGCTAAGATGAGCCATGGATCCATGCTCTGGAGCTATCCACGCCTCTGAGGCCTCAGAAGTTGGGTACCCTGGCTCTCTTTGATGTCTTTTGTCCCCTTTGCTTATTTTTTACGTCAAAATAGTAATTTAAGCTTCAAGTGAGATATCCACTATGGGTGTACCAAAAGTCCATGTAAGAATACCATGATATTAAGTGCTCAAAACATGCATAACACTATTCTTAGTGTATATGTAACATGGGATTTCTCACTTTCCCATTATTTTGGCTAAAAATCAAGAAAAACAAAAATTTTCACGGATCTTTTATGTGGTATTAATGATGTGGTATTGAAGTATTTTCCATTTTACCACCTTAAATATTTAAATTGAGCTTATTCACTCTATGGAGCTACCCTAGGTGAATTTTTGTGTAGAATCCAAATCTGGTCTTAAATCCATGGATTTACTTACTCAATAAAAAGTTATTCATCTTTTCTGAAATTGAAAATGATGAATTTTGGATATATGCATGACTTATGAGTTTTGCATAATTCAAAATTTCTTTTTAAGATAATTGTGGCCTATTTGGGTATGTAAAATATACCTCAAGGCTCACATTCCCTCCCACCAAAAAATAAAATTGTACTACAATTTTATTAGTGATAAAAGAATAAGGCCCCAAAGGGGGTTAATGTCCACTGTCCAACCTCTTCGCATTACTCAGATCAAGTAATTTAAAGCACATTTATAGACATATTCAGGCTTGTGGCCTTCTTTCATGTCTAAATCTTCTTAAGAGTTTATCTGAGTCAGGTATTCCTGATTCTGCCATCCATTCATCTTCATGTACTGGATTTCTATATCTGACAAGATATTCTCTTTGATTTTTACCCCTAAGTCTCCTTTCTTTAATGACTTTCTTTATCTTTTTGTCTTCATTCTGTTCCACAGGTGGTACAGTTAAAGGAGTTGGGTTTCTTAAAGGAAACAATTCTTCATCAGCTGGTTGATAAGGTTTTATCAAGCTGACTGGAAATGTGGGGTGTTTATTTTCCAATTCACCACTCAATTCCACTTGAACTGCATTGGTTCCATGCAAAGCAACAATAACAAAAGGTCCTACATAATAATCTTTAAGTTTCTTTGGGCCTTTGATATTATTAAAATTCAAGGTTGAAACTAGAACTAAGTCCCCTACTTTGAAGTCTGGTACTTTGTGACTCTTGTCCCACTTCTGTTTTGCATAATCAAAAGCATCATCCATACTTTGTTTTGCATGGTGTTTTACTTTATCAAGCATTAATTTGAAGCTGGAAGCTGTAGGATGAATGTCAATCAAGTCTTTCCTCAGTGTGTCTGCTGGGAGTCTTGGATTCCATCCTTTCTCTAACATAGCAGGAGTTTGTCCTGTGGAAGAATGGACTGATGTCTTGTATGCCAATTCTAATGCAGGTATCAGAGTGCACCAGTCATGGGTAAAGCCATCTGAGTCTTTGAATTCTAATCCATAAGCACAAAATCTCCTGATCATGTCTTCTAAAGTTTGAATCATCCTCTCTGCTAGCCCATCTGTTTGAGGGTGATATGCTGTAGAGAATGATAACTTAGTCCAAAACAATCTATGAAGATTGGTCCAAAGTGCAGATGTGAACTTGGGGTCTCTGTCACTTATGATATTCTTAAATAACCCTGTATGAGAAATAACTCTACTCCATAAAAGAAGAGCTGTATCCATAGCAGTGTCATCTTTATGACATGGTAAGAATATGGGAGTTTTGCTATATCTGTCTACAATGACTAAACAAGCATTATAACTTTTGTCACCACTTGGAGGAAGTGCTGTGACCCAATCCATGTGAACAACTTCCCATGGGGATTTTGGTTCTTGAATATGGATCATCAATCCAAATTTCTTGCCTGTACTCCTGTTTGCTTTTTTGCATCTATCACAGGTATGGCAATATTCAATGGTTTCTTTTCGCCAAGATGGCCACCATGCACAGTTCTTCACTTTTTCAAGTGTTCTGTCTTCTGATAGGTGTCCAGAGTAAATGCTATCATGGCATTCATGAAGAATGGTATTGATAAGCAATCTACTACACAGTGTCATAACACAAGAATGTTTTGTTCTATGGTAAATAATCCCATCAAACAAGTGAAATCTTCCTTCAGAATAGGAATTTTTCCAAACTTCATCTAGTGCATTAACCAAAGATGTGTCTTTGCAGTCTTTATCCAATAAAGAAGTCAAGATATGGCAATTCTTGTCTTGTTTATAAGATTCTCTGACCTCCTCAAAGAATTCAGTCCCAATATCAGTTATGTTAATTCCTTCAATTGGAATCTGTGGTTCAGCTTCCAAAGGTACATAAGCTGGGTTATCAGGAGTGTTGGCTAAAGCCCATCTACTAAGTCCATCAGCGTTTTTGTGAATGTTTCCTGCTTTATGAACTATAGTCATGTTTCCTCTATATTCTTGAATGGCTATTTGCCATCTCAACATATGTCTGTTGGGAGTTTTCATTTTAAGAAGTGATTTTACAGCATTACAGTCAGTTATCACTTCAAAAACACTGCCATCAAGGTAATAGTGTAATTTCTCAAGTGCCCATACCAAACATAAGCACTCCATTTGGCTTGCACCATATCTGGCTTCTGTTGGTTTGATTTGTCTTGAGATATAACAAACTGGTCCTTCTGTAGGTTTGTCATCAATAATTTGGACTTGGTGTAGGGCTGCCCCTAATCCATCTCCACATGCATCAATGTACAATTTAAAAGGAATATTCCAGTCAGGCATGAGGAGTAAAGGTGCTTCTGTAAGGGCTTTCTTTATCTTCTCATAAGCTTTAATTCTTTCCTGTGTCATCTCAAATACAGTCTGTTGATCACAGATTCTATAGAGTGACTTGGCTAGAATTGCAAAATCTTTCAAGTGTTGCCTATAGTAACTAGCAAATCCAAGAAAAGACATCATTTCTTTTTTATTCTGGGGTATTGGCTTAAGTAACACTGCTGCTACTTTATTCTTGTCAATACCCAAGCTCAAACCAGAAACAACATGTCCTAATGCTTTGAGTTCTTCAAAACCAAAATTGCATTTCTTAAGTGAAATTTTAATGTTCACTTCTGCAGCTTTATGAAGTACTCTTGCAAGTCTTTCAAGGTGCAAAGACCATGAGTCAGAACATATAATAATATCATCAATATAAATGATAAGCCATCCTTCAGACAACTCTGTGGGGAAGATGGTATTCATCATTCTTTGATAATGAGATGGAGCATTTTTAATGCCAAATGGCATTCTAAGATACTCAAAAATGCCACAGTGAGTGATAATTCTAAGTAATTTCTTAGCTTTAGGCGTCAAAACATTTTGATGGAAGCCTTTCAATGCATCCATTGATGTTATATACTTGGCTTTAGACAATTGAGTCAAGGTTTCTTGAATTCTAGGGATTGGATACCTATCTGGAACTGTGTAGGTATTCAAAGCTCTAAAATCTCCAACCATTCTTGACTTATCATTATGCCATGCAATAATAACAGGTGTTGTCACTTCAACTTCCTCATTATGGCCTACTTTCCTTAGCACACCAAGTCGGATCAACTCTTGGATATATTTTTCCAAGGCCTCTCTAGCTCTGGGACTGGCTGGATAAGCTGGTCTTCTAAGTACTGGAGGCTATGGTCTGTCAATATTAAGAGTAATATCAACTTCATGTCCTCTTATAGCGCCTAATGGTTCATTATCAGAGGCAAATGCATTTTTATATGTGTATAACACATTAATAAGCTCATTCCTCATCTTTGGTGACAATGATTGATTAATTTGTGCTTCAACAAGTTGATTAGTCACAAATTCATCTTTGTAAGTATCCTTGACAGAAGATACTACAGATATCTGTTTTGGCATATTGGAGAAAGCAAATTTTTGTCTCTTGTTATCTCCAATTGTGAAATATCTGTCTTTATGGTTATTTATATCAATACCATAAATATTTAAGTAATCATTTCCAAGAATGATGTGCTGAGATGTGCAATTATCCATTACTACAATCTCAGTTTTCATTCTTACACTTCCTGCTGGATGTGGGAATACAATATTAGTGTCCAATATGCCCAAGGGGTACATATTGTTACTGGCACTACTGAATTTTACACCTTCTATTGGTAATAGATGGTTTTTCCATTCAGGAAGTATAATTTGGAGATAATCTTTGCCAACACAAGTGCAAAATGCCCCTGTATCCAAATTTACTTTGGCTTCAATATCACTCATCAGAACTGATGTGATACAGGATGCTCCAGCAGTATAACCCTTTCCTCTAGCAGGTTTTGTTTTACACATTCTGGCATCTTGGATATTGATCAGGTTGCATCAATCCTCACTGTACTGTGGCAAGTGGGTATGGACTTCTGTGACCTCAAAGAAAGCTGAAATGTTTTCAATGGGATAGTCCTCCACTGGTGTATCTTCAGAGACTGCAGAATCTTGATCAAACTCCTCTTTCTCCTCATTACACTGAATTTCTTCAATGACTTGAACTTCATTGATTTTTGTCTTCTTAGGACAAGTGTTGGCTATATGTGAAGTACTTCCACATTTATGACACTTCAAGACAGGTCTTTCTGGTCTTCTTTCCTCTCTAGGAATCTTTGAGACTATTTTGGACTCTATTGGGTTTTTAATCCAAGTCTTACCAATTCTTGTCCTGGTAATGATATCTTCCATAGCATTAATGTAGTCCTCTGTTGAACAAGGTTCTACACATCTGCTTTTGATAGCATGTTCCAGTTCTCCTCCACACTTTCTTAATATTTTCATATTAATCATAGTGTCAGACATATCTGGGTGTAAAGCAGATAATCTGTCTTTTTGTTTGAAGAACCAAGTAAGTGGTTTGTCTTTTTCTGAGTTAAAAATGGCACTTTCAAAAGCATTCTCCATTTTAAACCTCCAAGAATTATTGGCCCATTTGGTAATCACTTCATATTTCCACCAAGACCAGTCATGTTTACCATTATCAATCCTCATTTTGTAATACCATTTCTTTGCAGTTCTGGTAAACAAACAGTGTAGTTTCCCCACTATGATTTCATCAGGTATATTAAAGTCTTCTTGCAACATATCAATAGTCCTGATGAATTCAATATGGTTGTATTCTCCTTCACCAGAGAATGTTGGCCATTCTTCTATTTTTGGAATATCTCTTGCAGAGTAGGCATTTTCTCCCAAGAATGGTGTAAGACTTTCTTTAACAGAGAGTTTTTCTTCAGTTAAAGGTGTAGAATGTCTTGGCATATGTGGTTCATGATTCTTATGAATTTGTTCCACACTTGCAATTATCTCATTCTTCAACTTTTGCCTTTCACTGTCACTTTTTGCTAAATGTATAGCAAATTGATTGGTGTTCTTAACTACTTGCAAGACATGGTCTTGAAGAGTTTTAAGTCTATCATTTCCTTTAAAAATGGAAAGATCCTCTGTGTCATTATTCTGAGTTTGACATTGGCTCTCAATTCTTTCACAAGCATTGCCAATTGACTCAAGGGTGACAGTTGTCAACTGATGCCATTCAAAATGTTTCTTGTCATTTGTCTTTAAACTATTTATGTCTAATGTAATTTGCTTTAACTTTGACTCAAGTTTGCCAATTTCTACATTAATACTTCTATGTACATCAGTTATTTGCGTGGCAAAGTCCTGTTCATCCTTTCCTGCTCCTTGGCTGTGAATTCCATAAGAGTTCTGGCCATATTGAAGACACTGTCCACGGCTGAAGGTTCCAATTTGGGGATCCTGTACCCTTGTGGGTAAGGTCTGTGCCAATTGGCTTTGCCTTTGCCCTTTCCTTGATGGTTCTTGGGACCTCTCTGTTTCTTTTGAGGTCCTTTGGGATTGTCCTTGGATGCTTCTGGAGCTGGTTTGGAGCTGGTAGATGCCACTGGTGCCTCTGTCTCCAAAGCTGGAGTCATTTCCAACTCTTTCTTCTGGTCTATGGATAAAAAACTTTGGTTCTTCAACCAATTCTTTATCTTTTTGACCTTGTCTTTGCAAGACAGGGGGCTCAATCCTCCTAAGAGTTCTATGGTCTTCTCCTGACCCAGAAAGCTCTTGATGTGTAAGTAGGAGTTCATGGCCCCCTGCCAAAGGCTTGGGCAGATTTCCCACTCCTCTTCCTTGGCTGCTCTGAACCAGTCTTTGTACTGGCATTGATATATTTCTATTGCTGCCACCTGAATGTGGTTCAGCCCTGGAAATATTACCATAAATAAGTTCTGGCTCAGAATTTACGTCAAAATCTGTTGGTACAGACCTTGGGGAATGGGGGGCAACTCTGGCATCCTCCAGATGTGTCTTTCTTGTGGAAGATTTGGCACTTCTGGATTTGGTCTTGCCTCTTCCTTGTCCACATCCATCTGGTTGGACTGAAAAGTTGCTTCAATTTCTGGTATGCACCATTTTCACGTCAATTTAAAGATAAAAGGTGAAAATATAAGATAAAATACACACCTTTTGGTGGTAATTTAGCTTTTTCTGAGTTGAATAAGGTGCCTCTTTTAGCAATCTGCACCTCAATACTGTCTTCAGATTCTTCTTCTGAAGATTCAGGACTATTGATGTATCTTTTACTGAGTCTGTTACCAGCTGCACAGTATTTGATTAAAGACACTTAAAGAGAAAAAAATATGATAAAAGAAATTATTTTTGTGTTTTAAGATATTTTTAAAAGATTTTTTATAAATTTTATTATTTTTTAATATTAAAAAAATTATTCTTTTTAAAGAAAAAAAATTAAAATTTAAGATTTTGAATGAAAATTAATTCAGAGTAACTCAAAGAATAATTTTATAAGTTTTTGAATGTGAAAAAGCCACGTGTAAAACAGTATAAAATTAAACCAAATTCCTCAATGAAAAAGATTTCCAAAAAAATTTCAAAAATAAGAATTATTTTGACTTTAAAATGAAAGAAAAAAATATTCAATTAATATATTTTTGAGCTTAAAAATATATTAATTAAGGGTACAAGGTTCAAAAAACACGGCCAGGCCCCCAAATGTAAGATGTGACTATGAAACTGATGATAATATTACTATTAATCAACAGTACTATGTCTGTTCTTATGAAATATAATAATAAAATATTATTATAACCACAATTAAATAATTAAAGAATTATTTCTTTCACGTGTTAAGCACTACTAGTGATTTTAACAGTGAGCAAGTAATTGTCTACAAGAATCAATTACAAGAAGAATTTAATAATAAAAACTTCTTTATTAAAATAATAAAATTATTTTAATATATAATTATCTTTTGCAAGAATAATTATAAAGATAATTCTTGAAGAAAACTATTACTAGAGAAAAACTTTAAGAATTAAGAATAAATGACTCACTAATACTCCAAAGAACTTATTGATAGATAAGAGTAGAGAAATTTGATGTGGAATTGTGGATTTAAGGGATCAAAAGGATTTATAACAGTATTACAACAATATATAGTTGGATTCTATGATTTCACGTCTTTCTGGATGATTTTGAAAGATTTAAAACACTTAAGAATAGCTTTAACTAATACTTACTTTGTTGGTAATAATGATTTAATAAATTGATAAGATGATTCTTGGAAAAAACAGCAAGAAGAGGCTTCTTTTAAGTCAACAACGGCTCACAGAGGCGTGCCATGGAGCAAACTGAAAAACCAGTGAGTGAGAAAACAATAAACCCTTTTGGATTAATGATTGCATCATCTGTTGTCACGTAAGATTATCATAATTACTTAATTGATGCTTTTACGTGACTACCAACCCCAATATGGTTAAGAATAAAAGGAGTAACATCTGTAAATATTCTTTTATTCTAAAATAATCATTGATTTCTCAAAGTTATCAATGTTATTGCCAATTTCATCACAGGTTGTAATTACTGTGAATTTTTGAAGATTCAGTGTTTCACGTAGAATGGTCAAAAATGGACTGTAAGTAAAACTTTTAATTTTACTAGTAAAACCATAATTCTTTTTGGTTGTACCATAGATAATACAGTTCTTCATTGGTCCTGAAAGTTTCAGGAAGATTCATTAAGAATTGTATTTTTAATGAATTTTTGAAGTTTTTACCTCATTTCTACGTAGAATTGCAAATAGCAGTATTTTGCTGGTTGCTATGAGGTAAATCAATGAATATGGATCCCAAAAGGGTTTAATTACTCTTTTAGGGTCTATTCATGGAAAGTCATCAAGAGTTGACGTGGTTACAGGTGTCTAAGTAGCTCATTACCTCCTTGGCACGCCAAAATAGCAGGTTATTTGCTATTTTTCTTATGATTACAGTAGGTGTAACTTGGTAACCAAGTTTCCAAAGAGTTTTAGTTTACCAATTGGGCTAAGATGAGCCATGGATCCATGCTCTGGAGCTATCCATGCCTCTGAGGCCTCAGAAGTTGGGTACCCTGGCTCTCTTTGATGTCTTTTGTCCCCTTTGCTTATTTTTTACGTCAAAATAGTAATTTAAGCTTAAAGTGAGATATCCACTATGGGTGTACCAAAAGTCCATGTAAGAATACCATGATATTAAGTGCTCAAAACATGCATAAAACTATTCTTAGTGTATATGTAACATGGGATTTCTCACTTTCCCATTATTTTGGCTAAAAATCAAGAAAAACAAAAATTTTCACGGATCTTTTATGTGGTATTAATGATGTGGTATTGAAGTATTTTCCATTTTACCACCTTAAATACTTAAATTGAGCTTATTCACTCGATGGAGCTACCCTAGGTGAATTTTTGTGTAGAATCCAAATCTGGTCTTAAATCCATGGATTTACTTACTCAATAAAAAGTTATTCATCTTTTCTGAAATTGAAAATGATGAATTTTGGATATATGCATGACTTATGAGTTTTGCATAATTCAAAATTTCTTTTTAAGATAATTGTGGCCTATTTGGGTATGTAAAATATACCTCAAGGCTCACACAAATTATTGTCCCTCAGCCTTTGGAGCACAACAGCCACATGTTTGACATGTTCCTCCTCAGTGCTTGAGAAGAACATAATCTCATAAAAATAAACTATGACAAAGATATTCAATAAATCTTCAAATATATCATTCACAACATTCTTAAATGAAGTACAAGCATTGGGTGAGTCCTATGGCCTTAGCAAATACGCATAACTATGATCATTGGTTCTAAAGGCAGTTAAATGTGCATCCCCCTCTTTAATTGTCAGGAGCTTATAAGCCACACACAAGTCTATCTTGAAGAAGATAGTGGAACCATTGAATACAGTTAGAATATTATTCATAGGAGGGACAGGATACCTGTTCTTGCTAGTGATGGCATTCAGTTTTCAGTAGTCAACACACAAACAAAGGCCACCATCCTTTTTCTTAACAAAACGCACAGGTGCTCCTATTAAAGAGGAGCTTGGCCTGATGAAACCCTTCTCTACATCCTCTGAAATGTAGGCCCTTAGTGCTTCTGACTCTTGATTTGATAGGGAGTAGATAACACCAACTGGTGGTATAAGACACTCCAGTTTGATATGATGATCACAGGCATGGCGCGGAGGAAGTTTCTCTTCTCTCACATTGTATAGTTCATAAAAACACTGGTGATAAGCAGGAGGTATTACCTTCAGCATAGTTTCAATTTCCTCTTTCTCTTCCTCCTCATCCCCCTGCTCCTCCAGGGATGCATGGAGGGATAAAGGAGGAAGATCCATATAACCTTGAAAGAGATGAAGTGAAGATATAGCAACATCTTCTCCAATGTCTTTTATCTCTTTGAAGACTTCATATCTGGATGTAAGTAATTATTGAGAGGGAACAATGGAAGGGATATAGACAGAAGAAGGAAGTGAAGGTGTCTTATGTTAACCAACCAGAGCAACACTGTTGACAGCAGTGTCAAAGTCATGACTATTAGAAGAACTAATACCGCTAGAATCCTTATGACTCAGATCATAGGTTATCCATCCATTTTTCCATCAATAATTGGATTAAAATGGTAAAGTAAATCATAGCCCAATATTAGGTCTTCTCCCTTTGGTGAATCTATGATAAAAAAATCCCATTAAAACTTGGGAAAGAAGGCAATTCAACAACCCACTTGGTATAATGGGTGAGGAAAAAGATGTGGATTGATTGGAATCTTTCCATTGAGCTCTAACATAGTCAATCATTACTTGAGAACAAAATTCTTTGCAATAAAAGAGTTTATAGCACCAGAATCAATGACAACATTACAAAAAATATCAGAGACAGAAGAAAAAATGAGAAATTTTAAACATTTCTTGACACTAGTATTCAGATTTCACAATTGTACTCTTGAAGGAAATAAGTGAGAACCATGGAACACATCATGATTCATGCACAGGCTTTTCTCTGCTTGTTAGGGAAGCTTCTTGATGACCCTGGCCTATTGTGAGGCCTCTTGTAGCATTTTTAAATTGGTTTCTTTCCACCGCAATAAGTGCATAAACCTTCTTCAATCCTCCTCTCCTTTTCATAATCAATTGTTTTATTTTCATCATTGAGGAGAGAAGCATGAGGCTTATCCTTTCAAGCTTAAAACTTCTTCCCCTTCTTGCTCTTCTTTTGATGATGCTTCTTGGAAAATGAATATTGCAGAAGCCTTGAGTGTTTAGATTCAGTAACTGGAGGCTTCTTCTCTTGATGCCTACCCTTTTCCTTCTTCCTCTCATGGTACCTTGTATCTAACTCCGAAGTAATGTCCATTAACTGTTCAATAGTATCAATGTTACCAGGGTGAGAAGCCAACAGCTTCAAAATTCCAGATGCCACTCCTCTTCTATAAACAGGAATATAAGCCCTTTCCCCCAATCTCCAATTATTTAAATTGGGCTTCTGATATACGAAATGTACAAGGATAAATGACTACTTTCCTTCATTCTAATATTTTCCAGCTGTTTTTAAGCTTTCCAAAATTAATTTGGATCACCAAACAGAGTGAATAACTGAATTTCAAACAACTTCAAGCTATTGAGGAGGTACAATGGGTATTCAGTGGATATATTTGAGAGATATGGTTCAATCCATTTTTGTAAGGTGTGGATATGAAACTTTGATTAAAAATCAAGTACTTTTCCTGTCCTCAAAATTTGTATAAGGTAAAAATTCAATTAAAAATAGTAAGAAATATTATTTTTAATAGAAAACACGCCAATTTTATTGTTTATAGCTTTATTAGTATAAAACAATAATATTATAAAAATTTATTGTTTTACCAACAATAAAAATTTATCCAAAAAATACTCTACAAGAGATATTTTAAGGCTACAAAAGAAATTTCTTCAAGAGCAATTTCAATTGGAATTAATTGAGCAAAGAACTGCAAGCAATTAATTAAAGAACAAAGTCTTTAAAAAGAATATTAAAGAGAAAACACGCCCAAAAGTGACCAGAGTGAATTTGGAAACAAAGTGACAAAGTTTACAGTGATGAAAGATGCTTTAATTCACTTTTGGGGTGGTTCAGGGGTAAAAATGATTATAAGAGTTACTAAATATGATTATAATGATTTTTTCACATGGTTAAAAGGATTAAAATGATTTAAAAATGGTGGTTGGAATCTTTTGATTGATTGGTTTAACAGTGTTTAAACTAATTAATAAAAGGAAAAGATTCTAACATGAAGAGAAAAGTGGGGCAAAGAAGACATTCTTTTATAACCATCAATTCTCTTACTCCAAAAGTAAAATTTACTCTTGTCAGTCGTGAAAAACATTCTGACAACAGAAAAGCCAATTATGGCATCATTGGACCCTGGTTTAGACCAAAAATGGCTGGTTTAAGCCATTTTTAGCCATTTTTAGCCATTTTAGACCCTTAAATCAGCCATTACTATAGCAATACCAGGCCTAGAGCCTTCAAAGCACTTCAGAATGTGTGTAAGAGGCGTAGAAACCAGTTAAAATTGTTTTTACTATGGTTGTTTTATCTTAAGGGTAGTTTTACCCTCTTGGCAACAGCTAAAACTACTCCAGTTGGTATCAAAACCTCATCGTCAATTGAGTCCACAAACTGTAAGGTGTGGATATGAAACTTTGATTAAAAATCAAGTACTTTTCCTGTCCTCAAAATTTTTATAAGGTAAAATTCAGTTAAAAATAGTATGAAATATTATTTTTAAGAGAAAACACGCCAATTTTATTGTTTATAACTTTATTAGTATAAAACAATAATATAAAAATTTATTGTTTTACCAACAATAAAGATTTATCCAAAAAATACTCTACAAGAGATATTTTAAGGCTACAAAAGAAATTTCTTCAAGAGCAATTTCAATTGGAATTAATTGAGCAAAGAACTGCAAGCAATTAATTAAAGAACAAAGTCTTTAAAAAGAATATTAAAGAGAAAACACGCCCAAAAGTGACCAGAGTGAATTTGGAAACAAAGTGACAAAGTTTACAGTGATGAAAGATGCTTTAATTCACTTTTGGGGTGGTTCAGGGGTAAAAATGATTATAAGAGTTACAAACAATGATTATAATGATTTTTTCACGTGGTTAAAAGGATTAAAATGATTTAAAAGTGGTGGTTGGAATCTTTGATTGATTGGTTTAACAGTTTTAAACTAATTAATAAAAGGAAAAGATTCTAACATGAAGAGAAAAGTGGGGCAAAGAAGACATTCTTTTATAGCCATCAATTCTCTTGCTCCAAAAGTAAAATTTACTCTTGTCAGTCGTGAAAAACAGTCTGACAACAGAAAAGCCAATTATGGCATCATTGAACCCTGGTTTAGACCAAAAAGGGCTGGTTTAAGCCATTTTTAGTCATTTTTAGCCATTTTAGACCCTTTAATCAGCCATTACTATAGCAATACCAGGCCTAGAGCCTTCAAAACACGTCAGAATGTGTGTCAGAGGCGTAGAAACCAATTAAAACTGTTTTTATTATGATTGTTTTATCTTAAGGGTAGTTTTACCCTCTTGGCAACAGCTAAAACTACCCCAGTTGGTATCAAAACCTCATCATCAATTGAGTCCACAGACCCTGTAACTCAATTCCAGGCCAAAAGTGATGAACTTTTGCGTGAATTTTGACATCCCACGCCTGTCAGCAAGGATTTTGGGGGTCTAGCTCCCCCTTAGAGCTGGAGTTCCTTTTCCCCCCCAAATTTAATCTTTCCAATTTATTTTTCCTTTAATTCCTCATCATGTATTATACTTATAATTTACATATGTAATTCAATTCAATTGTACAGTACAATACAGTAATAATTGACACCTCATATGTAAATCAAAGTTCACTTATGTAATACACGCGCACATTTTGACATTTCAATTGAATTCAATTGAAAATACTTCAATTCCTCATAACTTCTAAACTAAACACAACACCTCAATTTTAACACAAAAAATTATGGTTAACACCACATGTGGTGTGAATTCAATTAAATTTTTGAGGATTTTCAACTTTTGTATTGAAAATACTAAAAACTTAATTTAAGCTTATTTAGAGTTGAGTTACAAGAATTTCACTCAGAGGTGACCCCACCTGATTTTTTATGAGGAATCCAATGGTGAAATAAATTTTATATGTTTATTTATTGGATAAAAAGTTATAATAAATTTTATTTAACTTTTTTGAAAATTTATTTATTTTTTCACAATTTTGTTAAAATTTCATTTTTACTTAAATTTTTCAAGTATAAATGTAATTTTATATTTACAAAATTTAATGTATTTTTATTTTTAAATCATAATTAATTTTTTATTTTTTAATATAATTTTATATTTATATTTTGATTTTAATTTTAATAATATAAATAAATTTATTTTATTTATATTAATATGTTATTTTTTATATTTGTGGTCTTTTGGGTATATGAAATTACCTCTAAGGCTCACATTCCCTCCCCCTAAAAAAGAATATTACTTTGTAATATTGGAGTTTCTAGTGTGTCTGAATCTTCTGAGGAGTTTGGTAGCTTCTGGTATATCTTTTTCTTCTAACCATTCATCTTCACAATTTGGGTCACTGTACCTAACAAGGTATTCCCTTACTTTCTTGGTTCTTAATTTCCTTTCTTTAAGAACTTTGGGAATTTTCTTAGCACCAGATGTCTCAATAGGAGGTATAACTTGGGGAATCTTATTCCTCAAGGGAAATTTCTCAGCATCACTAGATTTATATGGCTTTATCAAGCTCACTGGAAATGTAGGGTGCTTATTGCTAAGTTCTTCAGATAACTCTACTTCAACAGCATTTTCTCCATGGAGCGCCTTAATCACAAAAGGTCCTGCAAAGGAGTCTTTCAACTTTTTACATCCTTTGATGTTATTGAAGTTAGTGGTGGATACAAGAACTAGGTCCCCTACTTTGAATTCTGGAGTTGCATGAGATTTATCCCATTTGTCTTTAGCATATGCAAAAGAGTCCTCCATGCACCTTACTGCATGCTTTCTAGCTTTGTCTAGCATTCCTTTGAAGCTAGCAGCTGTGGGATGTATTTCAATTAAGTCTTTCCTCAAGGAGTCTTGGGGTAACTTGGGGTTCCATCCTTTTTCTAGAACAGCAGGAGTCTGATTGGTACTAGCATGGATTGATGTTTTATATGCTAATTCCAGTGCTGGTAACAGAGTACACCAATCATGGGTAAATCCATCACAATCTTTGAATTCAAGGCCATATGCACAAAGTCTTCTCACCATGTCCTCTAAGGTTTGGATCATTCTTTCAGCCAGGCCATCAGTTTGTGGGTGGTAGGCTGTAGAGAAAGACAGTTTAGTGCCAAATAATTGGTGAAGATTTGTCCATAGTGCTGAAGTGAATTTGGGATCTCTATCACTGATGATATTTGTAAATATCCCAGTCCATGACACTACTCTATTCCATATCAGAAGAGCTGTATCCATGGCTGTATCATCTTTGTGACATGGTAAAAAGATTGGAGTTTTACTGAATCTGTCCACAATTACTAGGCAAGCATTATAGCTCTTGTCACCTCCTGGTGGTAGGCCAGTTACCCAATCCATATGGACAATTTCCCAAGGTCTGTTTGGTTCTTGGATTTTCATCATATTTCCAAGTCTTTTGCCAGTGGATTTATTTGCCTTTTGGCATCTGTCACAGGTTTTGCAATACTCTGCAACATCTTTTTGCCACATTGGCCACCATATGCAGGTCTTCACTTTCTCTCTTGTTCTGTCTTCAGAAAGATGTCCTGAAAAGGGACTATCATGGCATTCTTTCAGTACAAGATTGATTAATGACCTGTCTACAACTGTCATGACACATGTGTGCTTGGTTCTGTGGTAAATTATACCATCCAGTAGGTGAAATCTTCCTTCATTATAAGATTTTCTCCATACTTCATCCAAGGCATGTATTAGAGAGTTGTCTTTACAGTCTTTGTTAAGTAATTGGCATAAGATGCTACAATTCTTATCTTGAGTGTAACTATTTCTGACTTCTTCAAAGAAGGTGGTGTTCAAGTCTGTAACACTTATTCCTTCTATTGGAATTTGTGGTGAAGCTTCTTCTGGAACATAAGCAGGATTATCAATGTTATTTGGTAATGGCCATCTGCTTAGTCCATCTGCATTCTTATGAATATTCCCATCCTTATGAACAATAGTCATATTGCCTCTGTATTCTTGTATGGCTATTTGCCATCTGAGCATGTGTCTGTTAGGTGTTTTCATGTTCAAAAGTGATTTCACAGCTGTACAATCTGTTATTACTTCAAAAACACATCCCTCTAAGAAATAGTTCAATTTCTCCAAGGCCCAGACAAGGCATAGACATTCCATTTGACTTGCTCCATATCTGGCTTCAGTTGGTTTGATTTGCCTGGATATGAAACATATTGGTCCTTCTACAGGTTTGTCATTTATGATCTGAACTTGGTGAAGTGCAGCACCTAGTCCATCCCCTGATGCATCAATATACAGTTTGAAAGCTAATTTAAAGTCTGGCATCAGTAAGAGTGGAGCAGTGGTCAATGCTTCTCTTAGAGACTCAAAAGCTTTGACTCTGTCAACAGTCATCTCAAACACTGTGTCTTTGTCACACAACGTATAAAGTGGTCTTGCTATGGATGCAAAATCTTTAATGTGTTGCCTGTAATATCCTGCAAAACCTAAGAATGACTGAATTTCCTTCTTATTCTGAGGCATAGGCTTTAATAATACTGCTGCAACTTTGTTTTTGTCAATTCCAAGGGACAAACCAGATACAACATGTCCTAGTGCTTTAAGTTCTTTAAATCCAAAATGACATTTCTTCAAGGAGATTTTCATGTTTACTGATTGAATTTTTGTCAAAACTCTTGATAATCTGTACATGTGCTCCTCCCAAGTCTTTGAACAGATAATAATGTCATCAATGTAAATGATTAACCATCCCTCTGAGAGTTCTTCAGGGAAGATTTCATTCATCATTCTTTGGAAGTGTGAAGGTGCATTTTTGATACCAAAGGGCATCCTTAAGTATTCATACACTCCACAATGAACAATAATTCTCAAGTATTTTCTTGCTCTTGGTGTTACCACATTTTGATGGAATCCTTTAAGGGCATCCATAGTGGTTATATACACTGCTTGAGATATTTGAGTAAGGGCAATTTGGATTTTTGGTATTGGGTATCTGTCTGGAACAGTGTAAGTGTTCAGAGCTCTAAAGTCCCCAACCATTCTGGATTTTCCATTATGCCACGCCACTATGACTGGTGTAGTTATTTCTACTTCCTCATTGTGGCCTACTTTTCTTATTACACCAAGGTCTAGAAGTTCTTTAATATGAATTTCTAGAGCTTCTCTTGATTTTGGACTTGCTGGATAAGCAGGTCTTCTCAAGAGTGGTGGATAAGGTCTCTCAATGTTGAGAATGATGTCAACTTCATGACCAATAATTGCTCCCAGAGGTTCTTTGTCTGTAGCAAATGCTCCTTTGTGGTCATACAAAAGGGAAGAAAGTTCATTTTCTTGTTTATCAGTCAGATGAAGGCTTATCTCAGCCTCATTTAACTGTTCAGACTTGAATTTTTCTAACTCTAAGTTGACTGGTGATACTTTGTTTACTGTAATTTGTCTTTTAAATGGTAAAAAGGCAAATTTATGGCGCTTATTGTCCCCAATTGTAAAGTATCTGTCTTTGTTATTATGTAAATCTATCCCATACATGATCAAATAGTCATTTCCCAATATAAAATGAGTACTAGAGCAATTTTCCATAACAACAAATTCAACTGTGATCCTTAAATTCCCATTTATGTGTGGGAATATGATATTGGTCTCAAAGATTCCCAATGCTTTCATTGGGTTACTTGCACTGTTGAATTTTATACCATCAATTGGTAACAATTGGTCTTCAAAATTTGGCACACAGGTCTTAAGAAAGGATTTTCCAACACAAGAGCAGAAGGCTCCTGGGTCAAGCAAAAGTTTGGTGGGCTTGTTGTCAATTACCACTTCTGTTATACAGGAGTTACCAGCTGTATAACCTTTTCCTCTGTTCGGTTTTGTCTTCATAAGTTGTGCATCTTGAACTTTTGATAAATCAACTTGACCATTGCTCAATTGTGGTAAGTGGGAATAAGATTCCATGATGTCAAAAGTGGCATTGATATTTTCTATATCTTTTGAAGATTCAGAAAATATGGATGACTTATCATCTGAATTGTCTTCAATTATGTCTTCTTTTTCAACATCTGGTTCCTTTTCAATGTCAATTTCATTTATTTTCCCCCTCTTTGGACATGCATTGGCTAAATGGGTGGTGCTTTGGCAAATATGGCATTTTCTGACTGTATCTGCAGATTTATATTTAATATTACTAGAATTTTCTTTGGGGTTTTTGTCCACAGAATCTTTCCAAGGTGTATTAAACCTTGTTTTGAGATTCACCCTACTAGAACCAATTTTGGTTCTGGTGGTTACTTCTTCTAGTATATTGATAATATCTTCTGCTGAAGATTGTTCAGTAGTCCTGCTTTTGACAGCATGCTCTAAGTAGCCTCCACATTGTCTCAGAATTTTTCTATGGATCATAAATTCTGACATGTCAGGATATAATGCTGTTAATCTGTCCTTTTGTTGGCAAAACCATGGTAAAGCTTTGTCTTTATCAGCATTAAATTTGGCAGATTCAAAGGCTGTTTCAACTTTAAACCTCCAAGCATCATTTGCCCATTTGTTGATGATTTGGGTTTTCCACCAAGTCCAACTCTGGTGTCCATGTGCTTGTCTTATTATGATGTACCATCTGTGAGCTGATCTGGTAAACAAGGTGTTAAACCTGGCTGTTACCAATCTGTCTGGTAATTCAAAATCCTCTTTGATCATGTCAATACCTCTAATGAATTCCATATGGTCATACTCTCCTTCACCACTGAAGTGAGGCCATTCTTTAAGTTTTGGAACTTCTTTCAAGAGTGCTTGGCCCATTGATGGTTCCAAGTTATGAAAAGAAGTGGATAATTCATTTTTTACTTGTGAATTATCAGGATCCAATACTTGTGGATTTGGAATTCTTGTGCCCTCATTTTGATTTAGAGGTGTAGACATTCTTGGTAAGGTGTTCAGTATTTGTTCAATGTCATTCATTTTACTGTTGCTACACCTTTGGGAATTTCTGTATTCATGTTGGAAGCTTTGTATTAAATTTATTACTTCAATTTTATACATGTCTTCCTTATGTGTCAGTTCTTGCCATACCTCTGTCTGTCTTGTATTATCAGCAGTGACTTGATTCAATTTCATTGATAATTTTGATACTTCTTCTTGTGAAGCATCAAAACACTTTTTCAAGGCAATGGTATATGTCTTTACTTCAGTAAATGAATTTGAAATGTCATCAAGGACTTTCTTGTTATCTGTTTTGATAATATTTATGGCTTGTTTAATTCTTGTTTCAATCATGTCATCAATTTAGAATATTTATCTGTTAATTCTTTAATAATGGCAGATTGTTCATTTATTTTAATGTTAGAAGAATTGTCATTATTAGAATTTTTAATTGTTCTTAAAACTTTTTCAAAACACATAAGTGTTTCATTAATTTGGCACAGACTCAGGTTGTTTGTTTTAATGTTGTTACAAATGGTGTCATTTTTATCAGAAAGATGTTTTTTCATGTCATTTATAGCATTATACAACTCTGGGATGGAATCAAATATGTCAGAAATCATTTCTGGAACCTTAATCTGGCTTCCTCCTTCTTCTGTAATTCCATCATGGTTCTGGCCATCTGAAATACATTTTCCATGGCATCCTGCTGAATCTTTGGGATTCTGTAGCCCTGGCTGTAAGGTTTTGGGGCTGGTGCCTTCCCTTTGCCTTTGTTTGGAGTTTGTGGCTGCTTTTTCACGTTGGAATTGCTGCTGCTGGCCACTGGGGCTGTTTTTGGCACTGGTTTGGGTGGTGGAGGGTTGTTTTTCCTCCATTCTAGTGTCAAAAGCATCATGTTTTTCTTCTCCATCAATGGATGCCATCCATTGAGCAATTTGCAAGTGTTGGGATGGCCCAAGAATTTTCTTACTGTCAGGTAAGAATTCATGCAGTTTTTCCACAGATCTGCCAGGATCTGGTACTCCTTGTACTGCAGTGCATTGTTGTAAGCTTTGTGGCTGGCTTTGTATATGTCCACTGAGGCTTCTTGTGGCGGTGTCAGCTCTTTTTGAAGGTAAAATGGTATTATCAGCTTCAGAATGACCCATTTTAGTTGTTTGGAAGTCATCAACTGACCCTTTTCCTTCTGTACCTGGTTGGCCTCTGCCATAATCACGTCTATTACCTTTTTGGGAGCTGCTTGAGGGGTTGTAGCTGGCTCCTGACCTGGTTGAAGGCATAATTATGGTTAAAAAGGCTTAAAATAGTATTTTTACGTCAAGAAACTTACTATTGGCCAAATTTTTAGCTTTCTGAAGGGTATTACTTATGTCCAAGTTAATTAATTCAGAAGATATTGGTTCAGGCTGGTTATTTTGAGTCACAATAACAGTGCTATTATGATCAGAATTAACAGTACTGGCAGGGATAATGCTGGTTACTGTTGAGGCTGTTTCAATGTTTTCTTGTCTTACCACGTTGTCAGACACTAAAATTAATGAAAAAGCCAATTAATTAAGTAAAAAAAGGATATTTCAAAAAAAGAAATAAAAATTTAAGCCTCACTTATAATATGAAAAAAAATTATTTTTTATGGATTTTTTGAATTATAAGTATTTTTTATATGTTTTTTAAATTTTTCAATATAAGAAAAAAGATTTGAAAAGAGTAAAAAAATATGTCACAGGTAAAATATCACGGCTGGGCCCCCAAATGTAAGGTGTGGATATGAAACTTTGATTAAAAATCAAGTACTTTTCCTGTCCTCAAAATTTGTATAAGGTAAAATTCAGTTAAAAATAGTATGAAATATTATTTTTAAGAGAAAACACGCCAATTTTCTTGTTTATAACTTTATTAGTATAAAACAATAATATAAAAATTTATTTTTTTACCAACAATAAAGATTTATCCAAAAAATACTCTACAAGAGATATTTTAAGGCTACAAAAGAAATTTCTTCAAGAGCAATTTCAATTGTAATTAATTGAGCAAAGAACTGCAAGCAATTAATTAAAGAACAAAGTCTTTAAAAAGAATATTAAAGAGAAAACACGCCCAAAAGTGACCAGAGTGAATTTGGAAACAAAGTGACAAAGTTTACAGTGATGAAAGATGCTTTAATTCACTTTTGGGGTGGTTCAGGGGTAAAAATGATTATAAGAGTTACAAACAATGATTATAATGATTTTTTCACGTGGTTAAAAGGATTAAAATGATTTAAAAGTGGTCGTTGGAATATTTGATTGATTGGTTTAACAGTTTTAAACTAATTAATAAAAGGAAAAGATTCTAACATGAAGAGAAAAGTGGGGCAAAGAAGACATTCTTTTATAGCCATCAATTCTCTTGCTCCAAAAGTAAAATTTACTCTTGTCAGTCGTGAAAAACAGTCTGACAACAGAAAATCCAATTATGGCATCATTTAACCCTGGTTTAGACCAAAAAGGGCTGGTTTAAGCCATTTTTAGTCATTTTTAGCCATTTTAGACCCTTTAATCAGCCATTACTATAGCAATACCAGGCCTAGAGCCTTCAAAACACGTCAGAATGTGTGTCAGAGGCGTAGAAACCAATTAAAACTGTTTTTATTATGATTGTTTTATCTTAAGGGTAGTTTTACCCTCTTGGCAACAGCTAAAACTACCCCAGTTGGTATCAAAACCTCATCATCAATTGAGTCCACAGACCCTGTAACTCAATTCCAGGCCAAAAGTGATGAACTTTTGCGTGAATTTTGACATCCCACGCCTGTCAGCAAGGATTTTGGGGGTCTAGCTCCCCCTTAGAGCTGGAGTTCCTTTTCCCCCCCAAATTTAATCTTTCCAATTTATTTTTCCTTTAATTCCTCATCATGTATTATACTTATAATTTACATATGTAATTCAATTCAATTGTACAGTACAATACAGTAATAATTGACACCTCATATGTAAATCAAAGTTCACTTATGTAATACACGCGCACATTTTGACATTTCAATTGAATTCAATTGAAAATACTTCAATTCCTCATAACTTCTAAACTAAACACAACACCTCAATTTTAACACAAAAATTGATGGTTAACACCACATGTGGTGTGAATTCAATTAAAGTTTTGAGGATTTTCAACTTTTGTATTGAAAATACTAAAAACTTAATTTAAGCTTATTTACAGTTGAGTTACAAGAATTTCACTCAGAGGTGACCCCACCTGATTTTTTATGAGGAATCCAATGGTGAAATAAATTTTATATGTTTATTTATTGGATAAAAAGTTATAATAAATTTTATTTAACTTTTTTCCAAATTTATTTATTTTTTCACAATTTTGTTAAAATTTCATTTTTACTTAAATTTTTCAAGTATAAATGTAATTTTATATTTACAAAATTTAATGTATTTTTATTTTTAAATTATAAGTAATTTTTTATTTTTTAATATAATTTTATATTTATATTTTGATTTTAATTTTAATAATATAAATAAATTTATTTTATTTATATTAATATGTTATTTTTTATATTTGTGGTCTTTTGGGTATATGAAATTACCTCTAAGGCTCACACAGACCCTGTAACTCAACTCCAGGCCAAAAGTGATGAACCTTTGCGTGAATTTTGACATCCCACGCCTGTCAGCAAGGATTTTGGGGGTCTAGCTCCCCCTTAGAGCTGGAGTTCCTTTTCCCCCCCAAATTTAATCTTTCCAATTTATTTTTCCTTTAATTCCTCATCATGTATTATACTTATAATTTACATATGTAATTCAATTCAATTGTACAGTAAAATACAGTAATAATTGACACCTCATATGTAAATCAAAGTTCACTTATGTAATACATGCGCACATTTTGACATTTCAATTGAATTCAATTGAAAATACTTCAATTCCTCATAACTTCTAAACTAAACACAACACCTCAATTTTAACACAAAAATTGATGGTTAACACCACATGTGGTGTGAATTAAATTAAGGTTTTGAGGATTTTCAACTTTTGTATTGAAAATACTAAAAACTTAATTTAAGCTTATTTAGAGTTGAGTTACAAGAATTTCACTCAGAGGTGACCCCACCTGATTTTTTATGAGGAATCCAATGGTGAAATATTGTTTATGTGTTTATTTATTGAATAAAAAGTTATAATAATTTTTATTTAACTTTTTTCCAAATTTATTTATTTTTTCACAATTTTGTTAAAATTTCATTTTTACTTAATTTTTTCAAATATAAATGTAATTTTATACTTCCAAAATTTAATGTAATTTTATTCTTAAATTGTAATTAATTTTTTATTTTTAATATAATTTTATATTTATATTTTGATTTTTATTTTAATAATATAAATAAATTTATTTTATTTATATTAATATGTTATTTTTGTATTTGTGGTCTTTTGGGTATATGAAATTACCTCTAAGGCTCACATTCCCTCCCCCTAAAAAAGGATATTACTTTGTAATATTGGTGTTTCTACTGTGTCTGAATCTCCTGAGGAGTTTGGTAGCTTCTGGTATATCTTTCTCTTCTAACCATTCATCTTCACAAGTTGGGTCACTGTATCTAACAAGGTATTCCCTTACTTTCTTGGTTCTTGATTTCCTTTCTTTAAGAACTTTGGTAATTTTCTTAGTACCAGATGTCTCAATAGGAAAGTATCTGTTTTTGTTATTATGCAAATCTATCCCATACATGATTAAATAGTTATTTCCCAATAAAAATGGGTACTAGAGCAATTTTCCATAACAACCAATTCAACTGTGATTCTCAAATTCCCATTTATGTGTGGGAATATGACATTGGTCTCAAAGATTCCTAATGCTTTCATTGGGTTACTTGTACTTTTGAATTTTATACCATCAAGTAGGTGAAATCTTCCTTTATCATATGATCCTTTCCATACTTTATCCAAGGCATGTATTAGAGAGTTGTCTTTACAGTCTTTGTTCACTAATTGGTATAAGATGCCACAATTGTCATCTTGAATGTAACTATTTATGACCTCTTCAAAGAAGGTGGTGTTCAAGTCTGTAACACTTATTCCTTCTACTGGGATTTGGTTTTCATAAGTTGTTCCCCTTGAGCTTTTGATAAATCAAGTTGACTATTGCGCAATTGTGGCAAGTGGGAATAAGATTCCATGATTTCAAAAGTGGCATTGATATTTTCTATATCTTTTGAAGATTCAGAAAATATGGATGACTTATCATCTGAATTGTCTTCAATTATGTCATCTTTTTCAACATCAGGTCCCTTTTCAATATCAATTTCATTGATTTCCCCCCTTTTTGGACATGTATTGGCTAAATGGGTGGTGCTTTGGCAAATATGGCACTTTGTGATTGTATCTGCAGATTTATACCTAACATCATTAGAATTTTCTTTGGGGTTTTTGTCCACAGAATCTTTCCAAGGTGTATTAAACCTTGTTTTGAGATTCACCCTACTAGAACCAATTTTGGTTCTGGTGGTTACTTCTTCTAGTATATTGATAAGATCCTCTGCTTATGATTGTTCAGTAGTCCTGCTTTTCACAGCATGCTCTAAGTCACCTCCACATTGTCTCAGAATTTTCCTATGGATCATAAATTCTGACATGTCAGGATATAATTCTGTTAATCTGTCCTTTTGTTGGCAAAACCATTGTAAAGCTTTGTCTTTATCAGCATTAAATTTGGCAGATTCAAAGGCTGTTTCAACTTTAAACCTCCAAGCATCATTTGCCCATTTGTTGATGATTTGGGTTTTCCACCAAGTCCAACTCTGGTGTCCATGTGCTTTTCTTATTTTGATGTACCATCTGTGAGCTGATCTGGTAAACAAGGTGTTAAACCTGGCTGTTACCAATCTGTCTGGTAATTCAAAATCCTCTTTGATCATGTCAATACCTCTAATGAATTCCATATGGTCATACTCTCCTTCACCACTGAAGTGAGGCTATTCTTTAAGTTTTGGAACTTCTTTCAAGAGTGCTTGGCCCATTGATGGTTCCAAGTTATGAAAAGAAGTGGATAATTAATTTTTTAATTGTGAATTATCAGGATCCAATACTTGTGGATTTGAAATTCTTGTGCCCTCATTTTGATTTAGAGGTGTAGACATTCTTGGTAAGGTGTTCAGTATTTGTTCAATGTCATTCATTTTACTGTTGCTACACCTTTGGGAATTTCTGTATTCATGTTGGAAGCTTTGTATTAAATTTATTACTTCAATTTTATACATGTCTTCCTTATGTGTCAGTTCTTGCCATAACTCTGTCTGTCTTTTATTATCAGCAGTGACTTGATTCAATTTCATTGATAGTTTTGATAATTCTTCTTTTGAAGCATCAAAACACTTTTTCAAGGCAATGGTATATGTCTTTACTTCAGTAAATGAATTTGAAATGTCATCAAGGACTTTCTTGTTATCTGTTTTGATAATATTTATGGCTTGTTTAATTCTTGTTTCAATTATGTCATCAATATTGAATTTAGAATATTTATCTGTTAATTCTTTAATAATGGCAGATTGTTCATTTATTTTATTTTTAGAAGAATTATCATTATTGGAATTTTTACTTGTCCTTAAAACTTTTTCAAAAGACATAAGTGTTTCATTAATTTGGCACAGACTCAGGTTGTTTGTTTTAATGTTGTTACAAATGGTTTCATTTTTATCAGAAAGATGTTTTTTCACGTCATTTATAGCATTATACAACTCTGGGATGGAATCAAATATGTCAGAAATCATTCCTGGAATCTTAATCTGGCTTCCTCCTTCTTCTGTAATTCCATCATGGTTCTGGCCATCTGAAATACATTTTCCATGGCATCCTGCTGAATCTTTGGGATTCTGTAGCCCTGGCTGTAAGGTTTTGGGGCTGGTGCCTTCCCTTTGCCTTTGTTTGGAGTTTGTGGCTGCTTTTTCACGTTGGAATTGCTGCTGCTGGCCACTGGAGCTGTTTTTGGCACTGGTTTGGGTGGTGGAGGGTTGTTTTTCCTCCATTCTAGTGTCAAAAGCATCATGTTTTTCTTCTCCATCAATGGATGCCATCCATTGAGCAATTTGCAAGTGTTGGGATGGCCCAAGAATTTTCTTACTGTCAGGTAAGAATTCATGCAATTCTTCCACAGGTCTGCAAGGATCTGGTACTCCTTGAATTGAAGTGCATTGTTTTATGCACTGTGGCTGGCTTTGTATATGTCAACAGAGGCTTGTTGTGGCGGTGTCAGCTCTTTTTGAAGGTAAAATAGTATTATCAGCTTCAGAATGACCTAATTTAGTTGTTTGGAAGTCATCAACTGACCCTTTTCCTTCTGTACCTGATTGGCCTCTGCCATAATCACGTCTATTACCTTTTTGGGAGCTGCTTGAGGGGTTGTAGCTGGCTCCTGACCTGGTTGAAGGCATAATTATGGTTAAAAAGGCTTAAAATAGTATTTTTACGTCAAAAAACTTACTATTAGCCAAATTCTTAGCTTTCTGAAGGGTATTACTTATGTCCAAGTTAATCAATTCAGAAGATATTGGTTCAGGTTGGTTATTTTGAGTCAAAATAACAGTACTATTATGATCAGAATTAACAGTACTGGCAGGGATAATGCTGGTTACTGTTGAGGCTGTTTCAATGTTTTCTTGTCTTACCACGTTGTCAGACACTAAAATTAATGAAAAAGCCAATTAATTAAGTGAGAAAGGTTATTTCAAAAAAGAAATAAAAAAATATAAGCCTCACTTATAATATGAAAAAAAAAATATTTTTTATGGATTTTTTGAATTATAAATATTTTTTATATGTTTTTAAATTTTTCAATATAAGAAAAAAGATTTAAGAAGAGTAAAAAAATACATCACAGGTAAAATATCACGGCTGGGCCCCCAAATGTAAGGTGTGGATATGAAACTTTGATTAAAAATCAAGTACTTTTCCTGTCCTCAAAATTTGTATAAGGTAAAAATTCAATTAAAAATAGTAAGAAATATTATTTTTAAGAGAAAACACGCCAATTTTATTGTTTATAGCTTTATTAGTATAAAACAATAATATTATAAAAATTTATTGTTTTACCAACAATAAAAATTTATCCAAAAAATACTCTACAAGAGATATTTTAAGGCTACAAAAGAAATTTCTTCAAGAGCAATTTCAATTGGAATTAATTGAGCAAAGAACTGCAAGCAATTAATTAAAGAACAAAGTCTTTAAAAAGAATATTAAAGAGAAAACACGCCCAAAAGTGACCAGAGTGAATTTGGAAACAAAGTGACAAAGTTTACAGTGATGAAAGATGCTTTAATTCACTTTTGGGGTGGTTCAGGGGTAAAAATGATTATAAGAGTTACTAACAATGATTATAATGATTTTTTCACATGGTTAAAAGGATTAAAATGATTTAAAAATGGTGGTTGGAATCTTTTGATTGATTGGTTTAACAGTGTTTAAACTAATTAATAAAAGGAAAAGATTCTAACATGAAGAGAAAAGTGGGGCAAAGAAGACATTCTTTTATAACCATCAATTCTCTTACTCCAAAAGTAAAATTTACTCTTGTCAGTCGTGAAAAACATTCTGAAAACAGAAAAGCCAATTATGGCATCATTGGACCCTGGTTTAGACCAAAAATGGCTGGTTTAAGCCATTTTTAGCCATTTTTAGCCATTTTAGACCCTTAAATCAGCCATTACTATAGCAATACCAGGCCTAGAGCCTTCAAAACACTTCAGAATGTGTGTAAGAGGCGTAGAAACCAGTTAAAACTGTTTTTCCTATGGTTGTTTTATCTTAAGGGTAGTTTTACCCTCTTGGCAACAGCTAAAACTACCCCAGTTGGTATTAAAACCTCATCATCAATTGAGTCCACAGACCCTGTAACTCAATTCCAGGCCAAAAGTAATGAACCTTTGCGTGAATTTTGACATCCCACGCCTGTTAGCAAGGATTTTGGGGGTCTAGCTCCCCCTTAGAGCTGGAGTTCCTTTTCCCCCCCAAATTTAATCTTTCCAATTTATTTTTCCTTTAATTCCTCATCATGTATTATACTTATAATTTACATATGTAATTCAATTCAATTGTACAGTACAATACAGTAATAACTGACACCTCATATGTAAATCAAAGTTCACTTATGTAATACACACGCACATTTTGACATTTCAATTGAATTCAATTGAAAATACTTCAATTCCTCATAACTTCTAAACTAAACACAACACCTCAATTTTAACACAAAAATTGATGGTTAACACCACATGTGGTGTGAATTAAATTAAGGTTTTGAGGATTTTCAACTTTTGTATTCAAAATACTAAAAACTTAATTTAAGCTTATTTGGAGTTGAGTTACCAGAATTTCACTCAGAGGTGACCCCACCTGATTTTTTATGAGCAATCCGATGGTGAAATATTTTTTATGTGTTTATTTATTGAATAAAAAGTTATAATAATTTTTATTTAACTTTTTTCCAAATTTATTTATTTTTTCACAATTTTGTTAAAATTTCATTTTTACTTAATTTTTTCAAGTATAAATGTAATTTTATACTTACAAAATTTAATGTAATTTTATTCTTAAATTGTAATTAATTTTTTATTTTTCATATAATTTTATATTTATATTTTGATTTTTTTTAATAATATAAATAAATTTATTTTATTTATATTAATATGTTATTTTTGTATTTGTGATCTTTTGGGTATATGAAATTACCTCTAAGGCTCACAATTTTCCAGCTCTACCTTTGAGAAACAAAGTTGTGTAAAGAACTTCCTTCCTGTAAGAGAAGAAGTTTTCTGGGTCATTATGAAAAATTATTTGACAGGATTGGATAAATCCTCTCAGTTCATATCTTTGAGTACCATCAAAAGAAACAGGCACCTTCATTGATGGAGTCTTCATTGTTGGGGCCCTTGGATTGTCCCTGGGCGCAACTGCTTTAGTGAGTTGTTTCATGAATTGAGTCTTCTTCTCCATTATCCTGAGAATATTTGGTTTAGCTTGAGAGAACAGAGTTTGATTAGAAAGCTGTAGATTTGGAGTTTCAAAAGGCTCAGGGGCAGCTTCCAAGGCAGCTGCTACTTCAGTTTATTCAGAATCTTTCTCTTTCATAGACACCTCCCCCTATTCTGCTTCTAGGCCCTTGATGAATGCTTGGATAGCCACCCAATAATCCAGAGAATGATCTTGATCTTATTGACTTCACACCTACTCTTATGGAGCATGCTTCTCTTTCCATTGGTGGTCCTCTGTCCAGGTTCTCACCCATTTGATTAACTGATGGGGTTCGGTAAAGAGGAGCCCTTGCTGTAGGAGTATGGACAGATTGATGTATTTGAGTTCTTGTATTCTTGGCTGGAGGGCTATTCTGAATTGGAATTATTGAATAAAAGGAAAAATGAAAACATAATGATACTTTGAGAACAGCAAATGAGGTGTGACCAATTAAGATAACATGAAATGAGAGTCTTGATGAACTTGAGTAATCAATCACCAGTATTGAGGAGGAATAAATGAGAACAAATATTGAGGAATGAAAATTACAAAGCTGAATTATTTTCAATAAAATTGGACTTCTTGAAGAGTTGCAAATCTATTTCAATTAGTCAATCAATCAAAACAATCAATTATCAAGTCAATGCAAAATCAATAGCTGTCATATATTCAAATAAATTCAAGTTCTTGAGGTATCAAATAAGTCAATCAATATCTTTATGAGTCAAAATCAGATCAATCAATCAATTCAATTCTTGAAATCAATAAATGACTCTTGAGGAATTCAACAGTCAATTAAAATCAATCCAATCCAACAAAATCTTGAATCTGAATCAAAAAAAGGAAAAAAATGAAAACAATCCAGGAATTAGGATAGAGAGAAAGGGTTGGGAGAATTAAGAAATAAAAAAAGTCAATTTTCATATTAGTGGAATGAATGAGATTAAAATTGAAGAGAAATCATAAATTCATAAAGAGATAATAGTTGATGAAATGCAGAAATTAATTTGAACATAATTAAAAGAAAGGAGAAATTGTGATTTACTTAATATGATGTAAAAGGGGATCTTTGAAATGAAGAGGGAATGGCACCCCATTAACTGCGACTCCCTTATGGGGTGCTCAAGGATTGAAGTATGAGGGAGTACAATTAAGAGTTTGAAGAAGATAGGATTGCTCATAAAATGAATATAAGAAAAGTAGAGACAAAGGGAATAAGAGTAAGAATAAAAGAGCCAACCACAAAAAGTCCAAGTCCACTGTTTCAACATCTCAAAAGAAAGGAGAGGTTTAATAAGTATATGTCCATCACAACTCCACTGAAGAGGTGAGTGTAATATGCAAAGACTAACTTAATCCAAACAAATATAATATTCAAAAATAAGAGTAAGAATATTCATAAGATAATAAATCAGCTATATTAATTAACTGAGGAAAAGTCTCCAGGTGAGGACGGGGGCTGGTTTATCTGAGAATCCACCATCCATGATCCAAAGAGCAATTTTTATTGAGAGAAATCTTGATTTGAATTTATTTGGATGATACAGGCCCTGTAATGATGCCCAGGGTCTGTACAGAAGGTGTGGTGGGACTTGGTGATGATACAGTCCCAGATTGATGAAACCAATGCTCTATTGAGTGAGCATAGTCTGTATCAGTAATACAAGGCTGTATTGGGGATTCCAGACTGTATTGAGCTCTTGAAGGGAGTTGTTGAAGCCAGATGCTGATTTGTGCTACTGATCTGCTAGTCTGGTTGGTATGATTAAAGGTAGGACTGCATACCATTGTCCCCTAATTGTGACTTTGAAACCCTCACCCCCTTAGGAAAAAAGAGAAGTTTGAAAGGTCCCACTGTCCATGCCCTATGGACTGCAGAGCGTGATTCACACTCCATGGGCTGTAGAGGTTATAGGGGGCCTAAATGTGACAAAACCCGCTAATCAAAGTGGGTAGTTCAGAGGCCCTGGAGATGGCCGAAGGGTCCAAGGATCCTTTGAAGGTAACAAGACCCCCACAGGACCTAATTCAGTGGCATTGGCATGGGGTTTGGGGAGGTGGAATTGGCCAAAAGGCCAATTAATCTGGATATGGCCAGGAAAAGTGGGTGTTCCCCAAAGGCCTTTCCAAACCACCAGTGGCAAATTGGGCATCAATTGGTTCAGGCCAGAATTGCCAAAAACACCAATTGGGGGTTTCTTTCCCATGGTTGTGACATAAGCTTATATACATGATGATAGACTAATCCTGCATGGACAGCTTCTTAATTGGATTAGAACCACAGAATATAACTAGGGACACTAAATATATTTAGAACAAGAATATTGGAATTTCATATATGAATTTACTCATGGTACAAGCTCCTGTGACATGAATAATTCTTTTACTATTATCTGAGAAACTCAAGGAAAGTGTTGGTGACACCACGTTTTTCACAAAAAGAGCACAAGATAGCTTTCCAAAGATGGAAAAGCAAAGGAAGGTTGCATTAGTTCCTTTTACATATACTTCAATTTATTCTTAATTGATATAATCCTTTTGAGAAGCTTTTATAATACACCAAAAATCAACAAAAATTTATTTTATGACACAAAAAAATGAACAAGCCTTGTAGAATTTCAATTCAGGCACATATTTGGCTCTAGAGCTTAATTTGAATAAATGGAACCATATGAATGTAGGATAAGTTAAAGGACGCTATGGTAGAAACTAAGGGTTTGAATGCAACATATTCTGCCGTATTTGTGCAACTTTTAAAAAGTTTTAAGTGCTGAAAATAAGAAATTTCAATATTAATTTCATTATTTGTGAAGAGGCTCCACAACATATTGTAAGAAATGTTTAAAATTGGAGAAATGCACATTGAGTAAGATCGCATTTGTTAGCTATTAATGATGATTATAATGTTGAGGAATTTTCAAGTGAGGTCTTGTACAACACATGTATCAAAGAAATTCTGGGATTAACTCAGTTGTAAAGCTTTACTGGCGTGACTAAGACTGTCAGGTTTAGGCAGGCCAAAGCAATAAACCACTTTCGTTGGGCAACTATCCATTTAGAACTACGTTTGTTGTTTCATATGCAACACCCAAAAGGTCTACGTGAAGATTCTCTTTCTATTGGGTAGGTCTTGGCTAGCTTCTCTTTCAATAATCATCATCCCATGCGAAATGAATCATTTTAATTGGTCAGAGAACACAACCGCGAGGATGGTTACAGAAAAGAGAAAGGAAAAAAGGCTTCTAAGGGGCAAAATGATCTAATCTACGCCTGATTTGTTTGGTTCCATTCCAACATTGACAAGAGAGCCTTATGTTTATTACAGATACCGACATAGTTTTGGTGCCAGGAAATCTTTGTGCAACATCAGCCTTGCAAATGGTTGGTCAAATGACTCAAAACCTTTCTCTCCGTGCTGGTAGTTTGGCTTCCCTTCTAGCATTGAAGAAAGACATAAAAGGCCTGCTCCCTCCGCTTCCAACTCTTTTCTCAGTCCCATAACCCCGAGCCCTACTCTTTTCTTATTTTTTCTGTAAACAAAAAAGTCACTTCGGCCGCTTCTTTTCTCCTCCTTAGATATTTCTATAAAATTATCAGCTCTTCTCATTGATTCTCTTTGATGAAAGGCCATAATTGAACTTCCAAATATCATGGGTCTTTTTTAAATTAAAACGTGATTATAAAGCATCTTTTCCTGGAGAGCATGCAACATCCAAATTATTTACTCATTTATGTTTCAATTCATTGTGTCATTTTTCTGCAATCTATTTTGCTTTCTGAGAAAGCAGAAAGATCCTATTTTCAACACCTTCAATAATAAAAGGTACTTTCAACGACTCTGATATTTCTACATATAATAAAAACGATGTTAGGCTGACTTTTAGTGTATTCCGTTTTTATCATGACAAATTTCGCTCTTATGGTCTTAGTGATTTATTCAAATCATGCCCTTTATATTGGGCTAAGATCGACTATCTATTACTATTGAAGATCATTTTCAATTACGTTTACTCCAGCTCATGATTTCAGAGTAATTGCTTTGATGCTTCAGGTACGGTTTTTTGCATAGAAAAATGAAACTGCTGATTAAAGCTGTTTATCTGTTCTGGTTTTGGATTCGGTTATTGTCACTTCTTTTAGGCATGACCTTAACCATTCCTTATATGTTAGGCCAAGGTTATCGCATTCTTTACGACACCAACAAAGCTTCCTACTCAAGATGGATATCATTTTCTTTTCGAATTACTTGAGTTCTGATTTTCTCGGACCGCAACAAGGCCGTCCTCATTATACCGGACAAAACCTGACTCTATCATCAAGACAGTGTCAAGTTTGCTTTTCCTAAAGATATACTATTCAAAGGATCAATTCCCTAAGATTGTGAATAGAGAAATCCTGGGAAGAATTGTCATTTCTCTCAAAACTCAACACATTGAGGTCAACTAAAGTCAATCCCCAAAATTAAAGGTTCTGAGGTTTGAGGTAAACAGATTTTCTCTTGCTTTCAATGGAGATCCGCTGACAGATCTTTAATCCTTTAATCTTTTTGTTTCTTAGTTGGGTGATGGAAGATCAAGCCATGCCCTACATATTGGGCCGAGGCGATCGATCTTTTGGCACTTTTATTGAATCACAAGGGGGATTGACATTGCATGGTTCGTTCAATAGTCTCATCCAACAAGGAAACGCTTGATGAATCGTTGACACATTATTCTTGTTTAGTTTCTGAGTTTGCCATATAGCCATATAGCCACGCTCTTGATTTTGGGGTCAACCGGGCATGTTTTCTGAACTAAGAGCATTGACCACGTAGAATATTATCAGTACGTGGTCGAAACGCGGAGATCTGAACATGAAAACATGGCGAAGCCGACTCCCTCTTATTGGGTCAATTTCGGTTCGTTTGTGAGATCGGTCCTCCTAAGTTTGCGTTGATTTCCTTCCATGCATAGTGCAAAATATCGAATCACTGAGTGAGAGGGTGAGATGTTGAGTCAAAGAGACAATATTCTGATTTATGGCAAGCCTTCAAACTCATTTCGATCATTTCAAGAACATTTAAGCAAGTTACAGTCATTTCTTATTTCAAAGTAGTTATTCGAAGAGAGTCGACTTCAATAGTCATTCATATATCAAGATGGCTGGAGTAAGCGGGTTGTATCCCATATCAGACATATATCGTGATTTTTAATTTTTGTACCTGTGAGAGAAAGCTCTTTATTGGCTTTTGTTTCCCTCGTAACCTGCTTCAGCTTTCATAGCACGCCTATTTGCGAATGAAAACAGGTTAGAAAAAAGAAAAATTCAAAAGGTTTTTTGATAGATTAAGCATTCACTGGTTACAACCTGTGAATGAGGTATTCTTGTCGTGTACTTTGATCGTCAAAACCGATCCAAGTATGACATGAATACGACATTTGAGTGTGATCATATTTTGTTAGGATATAATGCAGCACTATTTCTTGTGAGTTATTATTTTGATAGGCCAAAATCAGCTGTATCGACTAATAATTCGATTTTTCCTTTGGTTAAATAATAGACAGATGGTCACACCGGCATAGAGATATGGTGCTCTGCTCTGGGTGTGGAATACGCAAGGACGTTTGATTTGCAGGTCAACGATTTACAGTCGCTCACAGGTTCCTTTCGGACTAGCCTGACTGCCGCTAATTTCTGAGCATGAATAGTAGTATGAAGGCGTGAGTTGAATAAATTGGAATGAGACTTGCGAAGAGCACCACTGCGATGAAGATCAAAATTTAATTTTCGAGCGGAGTTGGCGCGTAAATTTTACAACCCTAGTGGCGCGTTTGGACCCAGTCAAAAGTAGAACTGCAACATTTGTTCAAGATAGCGTAAGACTTCATCATCAGCATCAAGATGGCCAATGTTAAGCTAGAATTTCAGATAAAGCCTTGAGTTTGTAAGATGAGATGGCTTCAAGGCAAAATTTCGAAAGCAACGCTAGGGAATCAGAATACGAAGCACTGCGATCAAGTCCTGACGATTCGCTTGAGGCAGTGGATAAGCAAATGCCAAGATGAGCACTGCCGTCAGAATGTCCACATCTGCCTTTGGAGACGCCTTATGAGGGGATCCCTGGATGATCATTGTATCAAACGTTTATTCATGAGAAATAAGAATAGCGAGAAATCTCTGAGCACTCAAGTTCGACACAACAAAACATGAGTGCCGTCGGGAGCAACTAGATGATGAACCCTTTTTAACGAAGAAAATGTCGTTCTTAAGACTTCAACCTTTGCCAATCCATCATTTCTATTTATATTCATGGCCTAAACGGACTTACCTCACTAAATAAGTCATTAGCATCTATTTATTTTGGGTATTGTTGCTCAAAATCGTGTCACCTATGGCGAAATAATCAGCACATTTCTCTGTCTAGGTCTCTGTTTGATGAAAGGATGAAATCATGAAGCTGCTGGGTTTAGACTCACATCAATTGCTGAAGTGAGCTCCTGAGTCAATCTGACAATCAAATGAAGTTTTTGATTCTTGTGTCAACTTGTCCCACAAACGATGCTGCACCAGCAACAGTTGGAGCACCATAAAAATGCTTTTTCAATCCTCAAAGCCATCACAATGTGTTCCCTGGTGATCCTCACTTGCCTATTTGTCATAACAACCATATCCTTAGCTTTCAAGGAATCCATATCACAACTGCTCCCTAATCTCAGTCGAAGTGATCTTGTTTGTTTCTCTTATGGCCTGAAACACTAATTTTACTTGAATGCAGTTTAAAAGAAAATAGATGCTATTATCGCCTTGGATGCAGCTATCAATTTTGGTTTAACTTTTTGTATGCTTTCAGTAATTTTTTGCAATATCTATGTCCAATCCCCTTCAGGAATTGCCAGAATATAACTCCTTTCTCACTAATTAAGGTGCTTGAGAGCACCTTCAATAAAAAGATTGCAATATAATCATCAAAACAATCTTGATATCATTGAAATATGAATATTTCATAGATCTTATACAGAAGGTACTTTCAATATCTAATTTAAATTACTTTTCTTGATTTTCCTCAGCCAAAGTGCTTTTCTAGTTTTAACAATATCTGATACATGATCTGAAAGCACTTTCAACTTAAAAACAATTCAAAGAAGATCATCAGTAAAAACTGTATACTTTAATTAATCTCATCATATTCCACTTAAGGAAACCTTCAATATATTGCTTGTTTGTCAAAATATAAGAATTTTGATGTTGATGGAGAATATGACATTATTGATATATTTTGAAAAGAAGATACTATTCCAGAAAGGATACAGTGGAAGCGGAAAAGCTATTCTGAAACCTAGAATGTGTGACAACCAGATTTTGTGAACTCATCAAAATAAGTATGCACTGGAAAAAAACCAGTGCAAAATGATCTCATTCATAAAAAATTGCATTTTCAACCAAAATTTGAATTTGTTTTTTACTTCCAATTTATGAAATACATCTCTGATCAATTATTGCAATCTCAAAAAAGAAATGCTCTTCAAATTCTTCTCATTTCACATTTTTGGAGAGGTGTTTAAAAAAAAGATAAAAATTTCATTAAAATATGTTCAACAGTAAGAATTCCCTAAGCCCATTTAAATGTACAAGAGGTGGAAGAAAGCCTTGAGGTAAATTAAGGAATTTGCACATAATTTTTGAAATCCAAACAAGGTTCTTTTTCTTGTATAGCCTCATTTTTTATCAACTACTGTAGAATAGAAATCATACTCATAATCAAGAGAGCTTAAAAATCAATTATTTACAAATTCTACAATCTTTTCATCAACAATGTGTTTCAGTCAGTTAAATTTCTGAATCATTATTTCAATAAGACTTATGTGTCATGAAGCCTCAATATTGATTTCAGTTATTAAAATATCCATCTAGAATGATCTGGGAAGTTTTTGAAATGATTCATTGATTGAATACCAAAATCAGCTTTTCAGCCTATGACTTAAAACTAGAGCACAAGCATGACACCAAAATCTCATAAAGCAATGGTAGAGCAAAAATATCCACTCCAGGTTAATTAATGGAGACAAAAAGAATCATAGAGGGCATCAAATTGAAGAGGATAGTTACCTCTTTCCAAAGATGCAACTCCAATGACTATAGGATAAGGAATGACATATTGATCCTAGCTCAAAACAAGAACTGACCATAGGCCTTAGTCTTCACCTATCATATACAATTCCAGACAAAAGGTAGTACCCCATCAAATGGATTTTCAAATTGAAGCTCCCAATCAGGGCTATCCAATGGTACTAGCAGAACTGAGCAAGAATTGAAGCTACAGAAGTTATAGCTAAAAGTAAGGCAGATAAGGGTGAAAAAAATATTCACCTCTGTTATACCCTCTACAGTTCTATTGTGAGATACCTAAAGTGGGATTTTTGAAAAAATCACAATAAGGGCTTCCTTATGGTCCTCTCATTTCTTCATAAGTCATCTAGATCAAAAGTTATTAAGAAAACAAGCTCAATACAGGATTTATAACAAATCCTCAAATTGATAATGGAATTTGAAATTGGTATACCTTTTCCACATTACATGATAGCTGTACCAAATGAGTAACCATTGTGTAGACCTCCTCAAGTGATAGAAAATGAGCCACTTTTTAGCTCTCCATCTTGAAAAACTGACACAGATATCCAGGTCTCAAGGTTATAATTCCACACTAGCCAGTATTAGAGCTTATTGCAGGACAGCTATCCATATGATTAAATTGCATGCAGTTTATCCTTTAATTTCTCATAAAACTACAAAGAAGAGTCATACTGTGAGCTTGCAAGAATGTCAACCTTTGCCTGCTATACAGACTTCAATTACTTTCTTTAATTTTCATTTTTATTTTCTTTCAATATCTTGTATAAATTTAAAATACTTAAATTCATGTTATTTTAATATTAATTAGATGTTGCTGCTATGACTTATTACTTATTGTGTCATATTATATGTTCCTACTATTTAATTAATTTTTTTGTTAGATTTGCGCCTGTTACCATAAAAAATTTCTCTTTATTCAAATAAAATGATTTTACATTATTTTGATTTCAAATTCGTAAATACGATACTTAAAGGGGATTAATTTTCCTTGAATTAATCCTCAGAGCTCTTACCAAAATATTTTTTTTAAAACTAAAAGTACTTAAATTACATTTCAAAGAATATTAGAATTCTGAAAAACCTACTGCTGAAGACTAAATTCCAAGAGTAATTCATTGTAAACACTTGTAATGAATCTATTAATTCAATTTAATAGTATTCCACTTTTAATTAGTTTATTGAAATCCTAATATTTAGTGTGGAAGCCACAAAAGAGGCCCCAGTCAACACATACAGGAATGTTATGCGCAGTTCCTGACATAGAAAAAGCACCAGAACACACCTTTAAAATTCAGTAGTGAGGTTAGATTTTGTATAGGGTAAAAATAGCAGCTTGTGGTTCTAAATCCACATTTCCACACAATACCAGTCTGTTTATAGTGTATAAAATTACAACACATCCCCAATTAGATTCCTAGAGGAATTTTAATATACCCAAAAGACCACAAATAACCAAATTAAGATGTAATTGTAAATAAATAAATGTATTTTCATTTTTAAAACAAAAATTAGAATATAAATATAAAATTCTTATACAAAACTAAAATTACATTAAAATTTAAAAATCTGAAAATAAAATTTTATGTGGAAAATGAATTAAAAATAAATTTTCACCAAAAATATTAAATTGAAAATCTTTTTGGAAAAAAAGTTAATAAAATTGTTTTAACCTTTTTTCCAAAATATTAACTTATAAAAATTATTTAACCATTGGATTCCTCATAAAACAACAGGTGGGGTCACCTCTGAGTGAAAATTTTGTAACTCAACTCTAAATAAGCTTAAGTTTTGTTATAGTATTTTCTGTATGAAAATATGAAAATTCTAAAAGCCTTAATTTGATTCACACAACATGTGGTGTCAACCATCAATTTTTTGTGTTGAAATTGAGGTGTGGTGTTTAGTTTGAAAGCTATGAGGGATTGAAGTATTTTCAATTGCAATGTCAAACTGCATGCATGTATTACATAAGTTGACTTGGATAGCATGTGTGTAATCAATAATTACAGTTGTGTGCTGCAAATGTTTAATTGAGTTACATATGTAAAAGTCTAGTATAGTACATGAAGAGAAATTAAAGAAAAAAGAAATTTGTAAGATTAATTTTCGGGGCGGAGAGGAATCTTGGCTGCAAGGGTGCTAGAATCCCTCACATTCCTTTCTGAAATAACTCATAAGTCATGCATATATCCAAAATTCATAATTTTTGATTTCAGAAAAGATGAATAACTTTTTATTGAGTAAGTAAATCCATGGATTTGAGGCCAGATTTGGATTCTACACAAACATTCACCTGGGGTAGCTCCATAGGGTGAATAAGTTCAAATTAATTCTTTGAGGTGGTAATATGGAAAATACTTCAATACCACATAAACAATCTGTGAAAAATTGTGTTTTTCTTAATTTCATGCCAAAATAATGGGAATGTGAGAAATCCCATGTTACATATACACTAAGGATAGTGTTATGATTGTTTTGGGCACTTAATATTATGGTATTATTACATGGACGTTTGGTACACCCATAGTGGATATCTCACTTTAAGCTTAATTTTCTATTTTGACATGAAGAATAGGCAAGGGGGACAAAAGATATCAAAGAGAGCCAGGGTACCCAACTTCTGAGGCCTCAGAGGCATGGACAGCTCCAAGGCTTTGATACATGGCTGATCTTGGCCAAATTAGTAAACTAAAAAACTTTGGGAACTTGGTTACCATGTTACAACTACAGTAAATCTTAAGAAAATAGCAAATAACCTGCTATTTTGATGTGCCAAGGAGGTAAAGAGCTACTTAGACTCCTGTAACCATGTCAATTCTTAATTATTTTCCATCGATAAACCCCAAAAGACTAATTAAAACCCTTTTTGGACTTGTATCCATTGATTTTGTGAACCTTTGAGATATGACCACATACCCAAAAAGGTCACAAGAAATATTTAAAATAATTATACCTTAAAACTACAAAACTTCCATAAATAGTCATAAAACTTGGTTCAACTTAAAAGCCAATGAATAAACATGTGAAATAAATTACACCATTGGATTCCTCATGGTAAAATACACATATACCATTTTTATGGCATATCTGTAAAGTCAATATTTAATGAGTCATAAGTAATAACACCTTATAAAAAACATGACTCCTTAATTATTTAAAATACCAATGAAACAACATGTGAAATGAATTGTACCATTGGATTCCCGATACAGTTCTACACATAAAACAATTAAGAAGCTAATCTCCAAAGCCAATACTTAAGGAGTTAAGCTGAATATATGCACTTTTTTGGTCAACACATATATTCAAGGATTTTAGCTAATATCTTTTGAAATATACATGATAGAGTGATAAACCAAAAATAAAGTCACCACGTAATTACTGTAGGAACACATAAATAAGCATTATTTCATAAGTTATAAACAAGGTTAGAGCCTTTAATGGATTATTAATTGAAATCAATAAAGCTGTTTGTCACAATGCTATCTGCCACACCTCAGCAAAGGGAACTCTTGCCAAAAAGGCTATTAAACCAGTTGAAAGACCAATTAATACTTGCAAGTTGTAGATCAAATTCCACCATGTGACAGTACCCCCGGGTTTAGAGCACTGTGTCCCAAAGTGCATGTAACTGATGGTATTACCCATGTGACCCTCATTCAGTTACAGTGGTCACAACAGGAGCCTACAAGGAGCCCCTAAGGGGCGGAACCCTTGTACGCCAATAGAGCGGAAAACCCAGCGATTTCTGGTTGTTTTATTGAGACCACCTCTTGTCTCCAACCAAAAGCGAACCCATGACATTGATAACCGGTTTATTGTCACAATGCTGTCTGCAAGACCTCAGCAAAGGGAACTCTTGCCAAAAAGGCTATTAAACCTGTTGAAAGACCGATTAATACTGGCAAGTTGTAGATCACATTCCCCCATGTGACACTGTTGACCACTATGTTGTGAAAGTGGTCCAAACTTAAAAAAAGTAGACAGTCAGATTCTAATAGTTCATTTGTGAAGAATGACATATTTCTTATTACAATATTCAAGGTATAACCCCTTGAAATCATGGTTTGAAGTTTAAAATATTAGATTTCAACAGAAAAGATGAGTTACAGGAAAAATCATCAAAAATAGAGTCTTGATGATGTAATGAAATTGTGAGCCTTAGAGGTAATTTCATATACCCAAAAGACCACAAATATAAAAAATAACATATTAATATAAATAAAATAAATTTATTTATATTATTAAAATAAAAATCAAAATATAAATATAAAATTATATTAAAAATAAAAAATTAATTATAATTTAAAAATAAAAAATACATTAAATTTTGTAAATATAAAATTACATTTATACTTGAAAAAATTAAGTAAAAATGAAACTTTAACAAAATTGTGAAAAAATAAATAAATTTGGAAAAAAGTTAAATAAAATTTATTATAACTTTTTATCCAATAAATAAACATATAAAATTTATTTCACCATTGGATTCCTCATAAAAAAACAGGTGGGGTCACCTCTGAGTGAAATTCTTGTAACTCAACTCTAAATAAGCTTAAATTAAGTTTTTAGTATTTTCAATACAAAAGTTGAAAATCCTCAAAACCTTAATTTAATTCACACCACATGTGGTGTTAACCATCAATTTTTGTGTTAAAATTGAGGTGTTGTGTTTAGTTTAGAAGTTATGAGGAATTGAAGTATTTTCAATTGAATTCAATTGAAATGTCAAAATGTGCGCGTGTATTACATAAGTGAACTTTGATTTACATATGAGGTGTCAATTATTACTGTATTGTACTGTACAATTGAATTGAATTACATATTTAAATTATAAGTATAATACATGATGAGGAATTAAAGGAAAAATAAATTGGAAAGATTAAATTTGGGGGGGAAAAGGAACTCCAGCTCTAAGGGGGAGCTAGACCCCCAAAATCCTTGCTGACAGGCGTGGGATGTCAAAATTCACGCAAAAGTTCATCACTTTTGGCCTGGAATTGAGTTACAGGGTCTGTGGACTCAATTGATGATGAGGTTTTGATACCAACTGGGGTAGTTTTAGCTGTTGCCAAGAGGGTAAAACTACCCTTAAGATAAAACAATCATAATAAAAACAGTTTTAACTGGTTTCTACGCCTCTGACACACATTCTGACGTGTTTTGAAGGCTCTAGGCCTGGTATTGCTATAGTAATGGCTGATTTAAGGGTCTAAAATGGCTAAAAATGGCTAAAAATGGCTTAAACCAGCCCTTTTTGGTCTAAACCAGGGTTCAATGATGCCATAATTGGCTTTTCTGTTGTCAGACTGTTTTTCACGACTGACAAGAGTAAATTTTACTTTTGGAGTAAGAGAATTGATGGCTATAAAAGAATGTCTTCTTTGCCCCACTTTTCTCTTCATGTTAGAATCTTTTCCTTTTATTAATTAGTTTAAAACTGTTAAACCAATCAATCAAAGATTCCAACCACCACTTTTAAATCATTTTAATCCTTTTAACCACGTGAAAAAATCATTATAATCATTGTTTGTAACTCTTATAATCATTTTTACCCCTGAACCACCCCAAAAGTGAATTAAAGCATCTTTCATCACTGTAAACTTTGTCACTTTGTTTCCAAATTCACTCTGGTCACTTTTGGGCGTGTTTTCTCTTTAATATTCTTTTTAAAGACTTTGTTCTTTAATTAATTGCTTGCAGTTCTTTGCTCAATTAATTCCAATTGAAATTGCTCTTGAAGAAATTTCTTTTGTAGCCTTAAAATATCTCTTGTAGAGTATTTTTTGGATAAATTTTTATTGTTGGTAAAACAATAAATTTTTATAATATTATTGTTTTATACTAATAAAGTTATAAACAATAAAATTGGAGTGTTTTCTCTTAAAAATAATATTTCATACTATTTTTAATTGATTTTTACCTTATACAAATTTTGAGGACAGGAAAAGTACTTGATTTTTAATCAAAGTTTCATATCCACACCTTACATTTGGGGGCCCAGCCGTGATATTTTACCTGTGACATATTTTTTTACTCTTTTTAAATCTTTTTTTCTTATATTGAAAAATTTAAAAACATATAAAAAATACTTATAATTCAAAAAATCCATAAAAAATAATTTTTTTCATATTATAAGTGAGGCTTAAATTTTTATTTCTTTTTTTGAAATATCCTTTTTTTTACTTAATTAATTGGCTTTTTTCATTAATTTTAGTGTCTGACAACGTGGTAAGACAAGAAAACATTGAAACAGCCTCAACAGTAACCACCATTATCCCTGCCAGTACTGTCAATTCTGATCATAATAGCACTGTTATTGTGACTCAAAATAACCAGCCTGAACCAATATCTTCTGAATTAATTAACTTGGACATAAGTAATACCCTTCAGAAAGCTAAAAATTTAGCCAATAGTAAGTTTTTTGACGTAAAAATACTATTTTAAGCCTTTTTAACCATAATTATGCCTTCAACCAGATCAGGAGCCAGCTACAACCCCTCAAGCAGCTCCCAAAAAGGTAATAGACGTGATTATGGCAGAGGCCAACCAGGTACAGACGGAAAAGGGTCAGTTGATGACTTCCAAACAACTAAAATGGGTCATTCTGAAGCTGATAATACCATTTTACCTTCAAAAAGAGCTGACACCGCCACAACAAGCCTCTGTGGACATATACAAAGCCAGACACAGTGCATACAACAATGCACTTCAATTCAAAGAGTACCAGATCCTTGCAGACCTGTGGAAGAATTGCATGAATTCTTACCTGACAGTAAGAAAATTCTTGGGCCATCCCAACACTTGCAAATTGCTCAATGGATGGCATCCATTGATGGAGAAGAAAAACATGATGCTTTTGACACTAGAATGGAGGAAAAACAACCCTCCACCACCCAAACCAGTGCCAAAAACAGCTCCAGTGGCCAGCAGCAGCAATTCCAACGTGAAAAAGCAGCCACAAACTCCAAACAAGGGCAAAGGGAAGGCACCAGCCCCAAAACCTTACAGCCAGGGCTACAGAATCCCAAAGATTCAGCAGGATGCCATGGAAAATGTATTTCAGATGGCCAGAACCATGATGGAATTACAGAAGAAGGAGGAAGCCAGATTAAGGTTCCAGAAATGATTTCTGACATATTTGATTCCATCCCAGAGTTGTATAATGCTATAAATGACGTGAAAAAACATCTTTCTGATAAAAATGACACCATTTGTAACAACATTAAAACAAACAACCTGAGTCTGTGCCAAATTAATGAAACACTTATGTGTTTTGAAAAAGTTTTAAGAACAATTAAAAATTCTAATAATGACAATTCTTCTAACATTAAAATAAATGAACAATCTGCCATTATTAAAGAATTAACAGATAAATATTCTAAATTCAATATTGATGACATGATTGAAAAAAGAATTAAACAAGCCATAAGTATTATCAAAACAGATAACAAGAAAGTCCTTGATGACATTTCAAATTCATTTACTGAAGTAAAGACATATACCATTGCCTTGAAAAAGTGTTTTGATGCTTCACAAGAAGAAGTATCAAAATTATCAATGAAATTGAATCAAGTCACTGCTGATAATACAAGACAGACAGAGTTATGGCAAGAACTTACACATAAGGAAGACATGTATAAAATTGAAGTAATAAATTTAATACAAAGCTTCCAACATGAATACAGAAATTCCCAAAGGTGTAGCAACAGTAAAATGAATGACATTGAACAAATACTGAACACCTTACCAAGAATGTCTACACCTCTAAATCAAAATGAGGGCACAAGAATTCCAAATCCACAAGTATTGGATCCTGATAATTCACAATTAAAAAATGAATTATCCACTTCTTTTCATAACTTGGAACCATCAATGGGCCAAGCACTCTTGAAAGAAGTTCCAAAACTTAAAGAATGGCCTCACTTCAGTGGTGAAGGAGAGTATGACCATATGGAATTCATTAGAGGTATTGACATGATCAAAGAGGATTTTGAATTACCAGACAGATTGGTAACAGCCAGGTTTAACACCTTGTTTACCAGATCAGCTCACAGATGGTACATCAAAATAAGACAAGCACATGGACACCAGAGTTGGACTTGGTGGAAAACCCAAATCATCAACAAATGGGCAAATGATGCTTGGAGGTTTAAAGCTGAAACAGCCTTTGAATCTGCCAAATTTAATGCTGATAAAGACAGAGCTTTACCATGGTTTTGCCAACAAAAGGACAGATTAACAGCATTATATCCTGACATGTCAGAGTTTATGATCCATAGAAAAATTCTGAGACAATGTGGAGGTGACTTAGAGCATGCTGTCAAAAGCAGGACTACTGAACAATCTTCAGCAGAAGATATTATCAATATACTAGAAGAAGTAACCACCAGAACCAAAATTGGTTGTAGTAGGGTGAATCTCAAAACAAGGTTTAATACACCTTGGAAAGATTCTGTGGACAAAAGCCCCAAAGAAAATTCTAGTAATATTAAATATAAATCTGCAGATACAGTCAGAAAATGCCATATTTGCCAAAGCACCACCCATTTAGCCAATACATGTCCAAAAAGGGGGAAAATCAATGAAATTGACATTGAAAAGGGACCAGATGTTGAAAAAGAAGACATAATTGAAGACAATTCAGATGATAAGTCATCCATATTTTCTGAATCTTCAAAAGATATAGAAAATATCAATTCCACTTTTGACATCATGGAATCTTATTCCCACTTACCACAATTGAGCAATGGTCAAGTTGATTTATCAAAAGTTCAAGATGCACAACTTATGAAGACAAAACCAAACAGAGGAAAAGGTTATACAGCTGGTAACTCCTGTATAACAGAAGTGGTAATTGACAACAAGCCCACCAAACTTTTGCTTGACCCAGGAGCCTTCTGCTCTTGTGATGGAAAATCCTTTCTTAAGACTTGTGTGCCAAATTTTGAAGACCAATTGTTACCAATTGATGGTATAAAATTCAACAGTGCAAGTAATCCAATGAAAGCATTGGGAATCTTTGAGACCAATGTCATATTCCCACACATAAATGGGAATTTAAGGATCACAGTTGAATTTGTTGTTATGGAAAATTGCTCTAGTACCCATTTTATATTGGAAAATGACTATTTGATCATGTATGGGATAGATTTACATAATAACAAAGACAGATACTTTACAATTGGGGACAATAAGCGCCAGAAATTTGCCTTTTTACCATTTAAAAGACAAATTACAGTAAACAAAGTATCACCAGTCAACTTAGAGTTAGAAAAATTCAAGTCTGAACAGTTAAATGAGGCTGAGATAAGCCTTCATCTGACTGATAAACAAGAAAATGAACTTTCTTCCCTTTTGTATGACCACAAAGGAGCATTTGCTACAGACAAAGAACCTCTGGGAGCAATTATTGGTCATGAAGTTGACATCATTCTTAACATTGAGAGACCTTATCCACCACTCTTGAGAAGACCTGCTTATCCAGCAAGTCCAAAATCAAGAGAAGCTCTAGAAATTCATATCAAAGAACTTCTAGACCTTGGTGTAATAAGAAAAGTAGGCCACAATGAGGAAGTAGAAATAACTACACCAGTCATAGTGGCGTGGCATAATGGAAAATCCAGAATGGTTGGGGACTTTAGAGCTCTGAACACTTACACTGTTCCAGACAGATACCCAATACCAAAAATCCAAATTGCCCTTACTCAAATATCTCAAGCAGTGTATATAACCACTATGGATACCCTTAAAGGATTCCATCAAAATGTGGTAACACCAAGAGCAAGAAAATACTTGAGAATTATTGTTCATTGTGGAGTGTATGAATACTTAAGGATGCCCTTTGGTATCAAAAATGCACCTTCACACTTCCAAAGAATGATGAATGAAATCTTCCCTGAAGAACTCTCAGAGGGATGGTTAATCATTTACATTGATGACATTATTATCTGTTCAAAGACTTGGGAGGAGCACATGTACAGATTATCAAGAGTTTTGACAAAAATCCAATCAGTAAACATGAAAATCTCCTTGAAGAAATGTCATTTTGGATTTAAAGAACTTAAGGCACTAGGACATGTTGTATCTGGTTTGTCCCTTGGAATTGATAAAAATAAAGTTGCAGCAGTATTGTTAAAACCCATGCCTCAGAATAAGAAGGAAATTCAGTCATTCTTGGGTTTTGCAGGATATTACAGGCAACACATTAAAGACTTTGCATTCATAGCAAGACCACTTTATAAGTTGTGTGACAAAGACACAGTATTTGAGATGACTGTTGACAGAGTCAAAGCTTTTGAATCTCTAAGAGAAGCATTGACCACTGCTCCACTCTTACTGATGCCAGACTTTAAATTACCTTTCAAACTGTATATTGATGCATCAGGGGATGGACTAGGTGCTGCACTTCACCAAGTTTAGATCATAAATGACAAACCTGTAGAAGGACCAATATGTTTCATATCCAGGCAAATCAAACCAACTGAAGCCAGATATGGAGCAAGTCAAATGGAATGTCTATGCCTTGTCTGGGCCTTGGAGAAATTGAACTATTTCTTAGAGGGATGTGTTTTTGAAGTAATAACAGATTGTACAGCTGTGAAATTACTTTTGAACATGAAAACACCTAACAGACACATGCTCAGATGGCAGATAGCCATACAAGAATACAGAGGCAATATGACTATTGTTCATAAGGATGGGAATATTCATAAAAATGCAGATGGACTAAGCAGATGGCCATTACCAAATAACATTGATAATCCTGCTTATGTTCCAGAAGAAGCTTCACCACAAATTCCAATAGAAGGAATAAGTGTTACAGACTTGAACACCACCTTCTTTGAAGAAGTCAGAAATAGTTACACTCAAGATAAGAATTGTAGCATCTTATGCCAATTACTTAACAAAGACTGTAAAGACAACTCTCTAATACATGCCTTGGATGAAGTATGGAGAAAATCTTATAATGAAGGAAAATTTCACCTACTGGATGGTATAATTTACCACAGAACCAAGCACACATGTGTCATGACAGTTGTAGACAGGTCATTAATCAATCTTGTACTGAAAGAATGCCATGATAGTCCCTTTTCAGGACATCTTTCTGAAGACAGAACAAGAGAGAAAGTGAAGACCTGCATATGGTGGCCAATGTGGCAAAAAGATGTTGCAGAGTATTGCAAAACCTGTGACAGATGCCAAAAGGCAAATAAATCCACTGGCAAAAGACTTGGAAATATGATGAAAATCCAAGAACCAAACAGACCTTGGGAAATTGTCCATATGGATTGGGTAACTGGCCTACCACCAGGAGGTGAAAGGAGCTATAATGCTTGCCTAGTAATTGTGGACAGATTCAGTAAAACTCCAATCTTTTTACCATGTCACAAAGATGATACAGCCATGGATACAGCTCTTCTGATATGGAATAGAGTAGTGTCATGGACTGGGATATTTACAAATATCATCAGTGATAGAGATCCCAAATTCACTTCAGCACTATGGACAAATCTTCACCAATTATTTGGCACTAAACTGTCTTTCTCTACAGCCTACCACCCACAAACTGATGGCCTGGCTGAAAGAATGATCCAAACCTTAGAGGACATGGTGAGAAGATTTTGTGCATATGGCCTTGAATTCAAAGATTGTGATGGATTTACCCATGATTGGTGTACTCTGTTACCAGCACTGGAATTAGCATATAAAACATCAATCCATGCTAGTACCAATCAGACTCCTGCCGTTCTAGAAAAAGGATGGAACCCCAAGTTACCCCAAGACTCCTTGAGGAAAGACTTAATTGAAATACATCCCACAGCTGCTAGCTTCAAAGGAATGCTAGACAAAGCTAGAAAGCATTCAGTAAGGTGCATGGAGGACTCTTTTGCATATGCTAAAGACAAATGGGATAAATCTCATGCAACTCCAGATTTCAAAGTGGGGGACCTAGTTCTTGTATCCACCACTAACTTCAATAACATCAAAGGATGTAAAAAGTTGAAAGACTCCTTTGCAGGACCTTTTGTGATTAAGGCCCTCCATGGAGAAAATGCTGTTGAAGTAGAGTTATCTGAAGAACTTAGCAATAAGCACCCTACATTTCCAGTGAGCTTGATAAAACCATAAAAATCTAGTGATGCTGAGAAATTTCCCTTGAGGAATAAGGTTCCCCAAGTTATACCTCCTATTGAGACATCTGGTACTAAGAAAATAACCAAAGTTCTTAAAGAAAGGAAATTAAGAACCAAGAAAGTAAGGGAATACCTTGTTAGGTACAGTGACCCAACTTGTGAAGATGAATGGTTAGAAGAAAAAGATATACCAGAAGCTACCAAACTCCTGAGGAGATTCAGACACACTAGAAACACCAATATTACAAAGTAATATTCTTTTTAGGGGGAGGGAATGTGAGCCTTAGAGGTAATTTCATATACCCAAAAGACCACAAATATAAAAAATAACATATTAATATAAATAAAATAAATTTATTTATATTAATAAAATAAAAATCAAAATATAAATATAAAATTATATTAAAAATAAAAAATTAATTATAATTTAAAAATAAAAAATACATTAAATTTTGTAAATATAAAATTACATTTATACTTGAAAAAATTAAGTAAAAATGAAACTTTAACAAAATTGTGAAAAAATAAATAAATTTGGAAAAAAGTTAAATAAAATTTATTATAACTTTTTATCCAATAAATAAACATATAAAATTTATTTCACCATTGGATTCCTCATAAAAAAACAGGTGGGGTCACCTCTGAGTGAAATTCTTGTAACTCAACTCTAAATAAGCTTAAATTAAGTTTTTAGTATTTTCAATACAAAAGTTGAAAATCCTCAAAACCTTAATTTAATTCACACCACATGTGGTGTTAACCATCAATTTTTGTGTTAAAATTGAGGTGTTGTGTTTAGTTTAGAAGTTATGAGGAATTGAAGTATTTTCAATTGAATTCAATTGAAATGTCAAAATGTGCGCGTGTATTACATAAGTGAACTTTGATTTACATATGAGGTGTCAATTATTACTGTATTGTACTGTACAATTGAATTGAATTACATATGTAAATTATAAGTATAATACATGATGAGGAATTAAAGGAAAAATAAATTGGAAAGATTAAATTTGGGGGGGAAAAGGAACTCCAGCTCTAAGGGGGAGCTAGCCCCTCAAAATCCTTGCTGACAGGCGTGGGATGTCAAAATTCACGCAAAAGTTCATCACTTTTGGCCTGGAATTGAGTTACAGGGTCTGTGGACTCAATTGATGATGAGGTTTTGATACCAACTGGGGTAGTTTTAGCTGTTGCCAAGAGGGTAAAACTACCCTTAAGATAAAACAATCATAATAAAAACAGTTTTAACTGGTTTCTACGCCTCTGACACACATTCTGACGTGTTTTGAAGGCTCTAGGCCTGGTATTGCTATAGTAATGGCTGATTTAAGGGTCTAAAATGGCTAAAAATGGCTAAAAATGGCTTAAACCAGCCCTTTTTGGTCTAAACCAGGGTTCAATGATGCCATAATTGGCTTTTCTGTTGTCAGACTGTTTTTCACGACTGACAAGAGTAAATTTTACTTTTGGAGTAAGAGAATTGATGGCTATAAAAGAATGTCTTCTTTGCCCCACTTTTCTCTTCATGTTAGAATCTTTTCCTTTTATTAATTAGTTTAAAACTGTTAAACCAATCAATCAAAGATTCCAACCACCACTTTTAAATCATTTTAATCCTTTTAACCACGTGAAAAAATCATTATAATCATTGTTTGTAACTCTTATAATCATTTTTACCCCTGAACCACCCCAAAAGTGAATTAAAGCATCTTTCATCACTGTAAACTTTGTCACTTTGTTTCCAAATTCACTCTGGTCACTTTTGGGCGTGTTTTCTCTTTAATATTCTTTTTAAAGACTTTGTTCTTTAATTAATTGCTTGCAGTTCTTTGCTCAATTAATTCCAATTGAAATTGCTCTTGAAGAAATTTCTTTTGTAGCCTTAAAATATCTCTTGTAGAGTATTTTTTGGATAAATTTTTATTGTTGGTAAAACAATAAATTTTTATAATATTATTGTTTTATACTAATAAAGTTATAAACAATAAAATTGGAGTGTTTTCTCTTAAAAATAATATTTCATACTATTTTTAATTGATTTTTACCTTATACAAATTTTGAGGACAGGAAAAGTACTTGATTTTTAATCAAAGTTTCATATCCACACCTTACAGAAATCCTCGTGGCAGTGTAATACAGACATGTCTACCTATCAGAATCCACTCTCAGAATAGCTGTATCGTGTATAACTGAAAAGCTATCAATGATCAAAGCTTGAACTTAAATATGATCATTTAAGATCACCACTGTAATCTTATTTTAAGTTTAAAAGTCATATAAGTGATAAAACTGGTGAATACTATTATAATATGATCAATACTAATAAAATCCATGAAGGTTAGGCTTATCCCAAGCCTATGATGTCATCAAACTTAGAGTTATAGTGATAACTCTAAATAATGGCATAATTATGAGGGAAGATGGTTTGATCATGATGTTATCATCACCAAAACCTAAAATATTGATCAATCCTACTAGAAAGCGTCATTACACGTCTTTTAGAAGCCTTCTGGACTCCAGGAGGGAGGTATTTACTATAAATAGAGCTCTTTTTACTCTGTTTTCCCCTTGAATGCTTACAAAACACTAAAGTATTTAAATCAAAAGGTAATTTCTTTATTCTTTATATATAAAACTTTTATATTATTAAAGACCAAAGATAATCTTATTTTAATCATCATCTTTGACATGATTATTACATTTATTTAACTGTTTTGTTTAAAATTCCCTTAAAAACCCCAATTCCACGTAAAATTGTAAATATTTGTAATTTCTCTTAAAATTTATTGTAAATACAATTTAAGAATGTTGTACTTACATTTTTTGGCATAAAATTATTCAAAATTATTATATTAAGTATTAAAAGTAGGTTATTTCTTCTTATTATAATAATTTTCTCTCTATTATTACTTTAAATAATTCTATAATTAATATAAATAGCATTTATATTCATTCATAACTTTAATATTAGTAATATTATTATTATTAATTGTTTTTTATTAATTAAAAACAAGTTTTTACGCCTGTATTATTTGTTGGTAAAAATAATAAAGTTCTTTTAAATATATTAGTTATCTTATATTAATATCTTTATTTATTATATTATTATATTTATTCAATAATATAATTATTTTTACCCCATAATTATAATTATTTTTATATTATTTAGTTTACTTATAAGGACATTCATAGTACAATAAGTAAAATATTAGTAATTTTTACTTATTGTTTCATAGTCAAACCTTACAGATTTACCTCATAGCAACCAGTAAAACACTGATATTTGCAATTCTACGTAGAAATGAGGTAAGAACATCAAAAATTCATTCAACATAAAATTATTAATGAATATCTCTGAAACTTTCAGGACCAATGAGGAACTGTATTATCTATGTTACATCCAAAAAGAATTATAGTTTCACTAGTAAAATGAAAAGTCTTACCTACAGTCCATTTCTGACTATTCTACGTGAAACACTGAATCTTCAAAACACACAGTAATTACAACCTGTGATGAAATTGCCAATAACATTGACAACTTCGAGAAATCAATAATTATTTTGGAATAAAATCAGATTTACAGATGTTACTCATTTTATTCTTAACCATATTGGGGTTGGTAATCATGTAAAAGCATTAATTAAGTAATTATGATAATCTTACATGACAACAGATGATGAAATAAATAATCCAAAAGGGTTTATTGTTTTCTCACTCAATTTTTTTTAAGTTTGCTCCATGGCACGCCTCTGTGAGCTGTTGGGGACTTAAAAGAGGCCTCCTCTTGCTGTTTTTTCCACATCATCATCTTATTATCCATTTAAATCATTGTTACCAACAAGTAAGTATTAGTTAAAGCTATTCTTAAGTGTTTGAATTCTTTCAAAATCAATCTGAAAGACCTGAAATCATAGAATCCAACTATATATTGTTGTAATAATGTTATAAATACATTTTGATCCATTAAATCCACAATTCTACGTCAAATCTCTCTATCTTATCTTTCAATAAGCTCTTTGGAATATTAGTGAGTGATTTATCTTTAATTCTTAAATATTTTCTCTAAAAAATTAGTTTTCTTCAAGAATTATGTTTATGATTATTCTTGTAAAACATAATTATATATTGAAATAATTTTATTATTTTAATAAAAGAAGTTTTATTATTAAAATCTTCTTGTAATTGATTCTTTTAGACAATTACTCCTCACTGTTAAAATCACTAGTGGTTTTTGAAACGTGAAAGAAATAATTCTTTAATTATTTAATTGTGTTTATAATAATATTTTATTATTATATTTCATAAGAAAAGACATAGTACTGTTTATTAATAGTAATATTATCATCAGTTTCATAGTCACATCTTACACACACCCTGTGACTCAATTGATGATGAGGTTTTGATATCAACAAGGGAAGTCTTAACTGTTTCCAAGTGGGTAATACTACCCTTAAGTAAAAAAACCTTGATAAAAACAGTTTTGACTGTTTTTGGGGTCTCTTAAACACATTCTGACATGTCTTAAAGGCCTCAAACCAGGTATTAGTATAGCAATGTCTGTGAGATTTGAGGTATATTTTACATACCCAAATAGGCCACAAATCTCTTTAAAAATTTTTTTTGAGCTATGCATAAATACTTCAATACCACATCATTAATACCACATCAAGGAATTGTGAAAAGTTTTGTTTTTCTCAATTGCATGCCAAAAAAAGGGAATGTCAGAGATTCCATGTTACATATACACTATGAATAGTGTTATGCATGGTTGTGGCACTTAATATTATGGTATTCTTACATAAAAATTTGGTACACCCATAGTGGCTATCAGTTTTTAAGCCTGAATTTCTCTTTTTGACATGAAAATAGTCAAGGGAGACAAAATACATCAAAGAAAGCCAGGGTACCCAACTTCTGAGGCCTCTGAGGCGTGGACAGCTCTGAAGCTTGGATCCATGGCTGTTCTTGGCCTAATTAGTATACCAAAATGTATTTTGAACTTCGTTACCAAGTTAAAATCTCATTAAATCATAAGAAAATAGCGAATAAGCTGCTATTTTGACATGCCAAGGAAGTAAAGAGCAACTTAGACTCTTGTAAACATGTCAATTCTTAATGATTTTCCCTGGATAGACCCCAAAAGAGTAATCAAAGCCCTTTTTGGACTAGGATCCATTGATTTACCTCATAGAAACCAGCAATATAGTATTATTTGCAATTCTTCATAGAAATGAGGTGAAAACTTCAAAAATTCATTAAAAATAGAATTATTAATGGATCTTTCTGAAGCCTTCAGGACCAATCAAGAATAGTATAATTCACATAAAAATCAAAAAGAATCATACTTTAATAAGTAAAATTAAACGTTTTACTTACAGTCCATCTTTGATGATTCCACATGAAACACTGAATCCTCAAAAATTTCACAGAAAATACACTCTGTGATGAAATTGCCAATAACATCAATAACTTTGAGAAATTAATGTTTATTTTTGAATGAAGATTTACAGTTGTTACTCCTTTTATTCTTAGCCATATTTGGGTTGGTAGTCACATAAAAGCATCAATTAAGTAATTATGATAATCTTACATGACAACAGATGATGCAATCATTAATACAGAAAGGATTACTGTTTTCTCACGCACTGGTTTTTCCGTTTGCTCCCTGGAATGCCTCTGTGAGCTTTCATAGACTTAAAAGAAGCCTCCTGTTGCTGTTTTTTCCAAATCATCACATTATTCAATTATACAATTATTACCAAAAAGTAAGTATTATTTAATCTTTTCGTAAGTGTTTAATTCTTTCAGAACAATCAGAAAGATTTGAAATCATAGAAGTGCACTATATATTGTTGTAATCTTGTTATGACTCAATTTTGATCCATTAAATCCACAATTATCTGTCAAATTTCTCTACTATTATCTTTTAATAAGTTCTTTGGAGTATTACTGAGTGTTTTGTCTTAATTCTTAAAGTTTTTTTTCTTTAGTAATTGTTTTCTGAAAGAATTATATTTATAATTATTCTTGAAAAAGATAATTATATATTAAAATAATTTCATCATTTTAATAAAGAAGTTTTGTTATTAAATACTTCTTGTAATTGATTCTAGTAGACAATTACTGCTTAATGTTATAATAACTAGTAGTGTATAACAAGTAAAAGAATTAATTAATTAATTATTTATTTAATTGTGGTTATAATTCTTTTTATTATTATATTTCATAAGGACAGTCATAGTAATGTTGATTATTAGTAATATTATAAACAGTTTCATAGACACATCTTTCAATGGCTGATTGAATGGACCAAAATGGCTGAAATAAGCAAAAAAAAGCTAAACCCATCCCTCTCTTAGTCTCTTCCAGAGTTCAATGATGCCATAGTTGGCTGTTCTGGTTTCAGAGTGTTTCTCACAACTAATTAAAGTAACTTTCATTTCAGCAATAAACAAATTGGTGGGTATAAAATAATATCTTCTTTGCCTGCCTTTTCTCTTCATGTTAGAATATTTTCCATTTACAATTAGCTTAAACACTATTGAACCAATCAATAAAAGATTTGAACCACCTTTATTTATCATTTTTGTGAGCCTCAGAGGTCTTTTCAGATACCCAATAGACCAAAAATAATACAACAATATACAATTATAAATAAAATAAATTCATAAATATTATCAAAACCAAAATTAAAATATTAGTATAGATATATACACAAGAAGGAAAATTTAATTATAATTTGAACATAAAATTACATTCAATTTTGAATTTGTGAAAACACATATTTACTTGAAAAAATTAAGTAAAAATAAATTTTTAACAAAAATAGCAAAATTAAAATATTTTTGGAAAATGTTAAATTAAAATTACCATAAATCTTTATCATAAGAAGAAATGTAGTGTCCTTAGAATTATCATTAAAGATATAATTAGAATATAATTATTGTAGTACTTATTGACAGTCAAAGATATTAGAGTATTGCCACCCAGGTCCTCAACAGACTCATCACCACTGTTACCATGTAGCAGTAGGACCTGAATATTTAAATCTATTTGTTTTTTGACGTGTCACAGTCATAATAATAGCTTGTAACTACATTTTATAGCTACTATATAGACTCACCCTGACAGCCTTAATAAAAAAAGGTCCTTAAAAGGAGTATTCAAGTTTCTTACATCCTTTGATGTCATTGAAGTTAGTGGGTGATACAAGTACTAAGTCTTCCACTTCAAAGTCTGGGGTTGCATGTGATTTGTCCCACTTGTCTTTGAAATATGCAGATGAGTCCTCCATGCACCTTGCTTCATGCTTTCTAGCATTGTCTAGAATTCCTTTAAAGCTAGCAGCTGTGGGATCTAGCTTGACCAAATCTTTCCTTAAGGAATATTGGGGAAATCTGGGATTCAATCCTTTTTATAGGACTGCAGGATTCTTATTGGTATTGGAATAAATGGATGTCTCATATGCTAATTCTAGTGCAGGTAAGATTTTCTGACCATGTCTGTCACAGGGCCTGGCACTCAGTAAAATGGGACTCACTTATGGAGGGCTCAAGGATATAAGAGATGAATACACTTAAGAGTGTAAGATGATGAATTACTAATAAAAGAAACATAAGAAAAGCAGCAACAAAAGAATAAGAGTAAGAAATAGAAGAGCCAAACACAAACAAGTCCAAGTCCACTGTTTCAACCTGTCAGAATGGAAAGAGAAGGGTTAATAAGGATATGGCCACCCAACTCATACTATACAGGCAAAGACTAACTTAAAATTCAAGAATTATGATACCCAAAATAAGGATAACAATAATTATAAAATAATAAATAAACTAAATTAATTAACTGGGGAAAAGTCCCCAGGGGGGAGAAAGAGGGGCTGGTATATGTGAGAATCACCAGCCCAGATCCAGAGAGAGAATTCCCATGAGAGGATTTGATGATTGAATTGAGTCTGGCCAATACAGGTCCGGTACAGCTGTACAGGGACTTTACAAGAGGAGTGGTGTTATTGAGTGATCATACAGATTGGAAATGGTGTATCCAATCTGTATTGAGTAATTCCAACCTGTACAAGTATTGACAGGCTGTATTGATGAACCAGACTGTATGCATGTTTCAGAAAGCAACATTGCTGAAACTGAATGTTGATGAACACAGTGGATTTGCTGGTTTAAGGTTTTTTAGTGGGTGTATCAGTGAATACCCTTACCCCTGATGAGTGGTTGTTACAGTATCCCCCTCTTGAAACTGGTGGGCTCCTGAACACCATAATACCCTGCCACTGTTGAGTGGGATCACAATATCCCCTCATTTTTTTTCAAAAATTTCCTTTTTAATCACCTTTCCCTCTTTACCATTATCCTGAAAATCCCCTTTCTTATCTTCCCTGATAAATTGATTTGAATTCCCCTTTCTTTAACTTGAGTAAGCTCTTTCCACTTTGAAATATGTTTTCTTCTTCTTTTGATTCAGTTAGTCCTTCCTTTTGGAGCATGGCCTTGGGTTGTGTCCTCAATTGAATGGCCGCTGAGCTCTTCTGCTCAAAAAATGATGCAAAATGAATATTAAATGTATACTCATATGACAAGGGCCAACCTGATGTTGGGCCCTTCCTTGCCTTGACTGAAAGTGTCCTAGAAAAGAATCTTCAAGGGGTCTTGTCCCCATTTATCTTGGAAATACCTCCCCTGGTGTTACCATAGCTATTTTGGGCCTTGGCCCTTGCTATGGTGATTCTTTGATAAAATTGATTTTATGGCCATTGAGGCCTTTTTTGGGTCTTGGGGTGAAAATGGTGAAAATTTGATATATGGCTATTTTTTGCCATTTTGCAGTGCTGGTATCCTAAGGTCTGTGGGCCGTACACCGCGGCCTGCAGTCCGTGGGACATATGCCGCGTGTCGTGGTCCGTGGGGACTATTGGAGGCCCCCTGGGCCCAATTTTGCTGGGGACCCAGGGGTGCCATGGAACCATAAATTGGCCCCTGGCCCAATTTCCACCTACATTACCTGGACCCATTGAGAGGGTCCAGGACCATCAAGATCCTGGCCTCCCCAAAGTTGCAGGGGAGGTCCTGGGTGATGAATTCAGCCCAAAATGGGTCTTGAATGTTCACCTTTGAGGCTTTGAGGGGGTGCCATCATTGAGGTATGGCCCCATTTCCTTGAGGTCATGTTTTTTTACTTGAAGTGGACCGATTCTGACGTATTAAATCTTTGGCTTGCACATTTCTTAGTTATGAGTTCTAAACTGACTGAACTCACTGAATCTTCTCCTTCTTCCATGCCACCTTCTGTTCTGTGTGGTTCTGGCGTCCTCAGTTGATTGGCTTCACCCTGCACGGCTTCTTTGGGATGTTTTGATCCCTCCCAAACTTATGACGGTTACAAGGCAGTTGAAGTTCTTGATCCTGCTTTTACTGAATGTTTGTCCAAGGGTTAGGATTGTTTTCAACATTACAATCCACGATCTTCATAGTGTCACTATTATTTCATTGGAAAGAAGCCATGTCGTTGTACCAGGTTGCAAGCTTCAAATGTCAGGAGGTATTTATGGAGTAGAAAGGATAGGCCTTTTGGAAAAGAGTTTCCAGTTACTGAAGCACCTACTCCTGATGGAGCTTCAGGGTTTTCTAATTGTGAGTAATTTGAGTATTTTGATTGAATTTGGTACAGATATTCTTGATTTAGTGACTGGTTCTAGGCAGAGGGATGTGGCAAGGTGGACTAATGTTGGAGGACCCATTCCAGTTGGTGGTAGGCCAATATACTCCAGCTCAGAAGTCCAAATCTCCAGAATCAACACTGATGGTGTAGTGAAGAGAATGAGGAGAGTTGCAGTGTGGTATTCCATACCTTAATGTCCCAGTTTCAAGTGGAATTTCATTTATAGGACTATAGTTTGAAGACTGAAGGAAGAAAAATAAATAATTAATCAATTACAATAGAGGAATTCAGCAATAAAATGGATTTAACTTCATCAATATGTATAATTCCATAAGCAAATATTGGAAGAATGGTCCATTTGATTACAAGAATAACAGTAAAATAAGCAAAAGAAAAAGACAGCCTAGCAAGAATGTTAAATTTACCAGTGAGAGGGGTAGTGTAACACTCAAGTTACCCAGTCTCTGCTCAACCTTTGGATTACTCAGCAATGTAGTTTTTAAACTGAGGCCACTTCAATAAGGAATAAATTAAAACTGTATCAATCAACAGTCACAAGACAGAAAGAAAAATAAATCAATCAATTTATGCAAGGAAAATCCATCAAAAACCTTAAATTACCCAGCAAATCTGTGGAAATACAAGCACAGCCACCTGATAAGCCAGTAAATTTAAATTAAAAACAGAATTAAGTTAGATAAAGAAAGGAAAAACTCATACAGGACAAATAGAATCCCCACAATACACAGAATTCTCCACCTAAAGTTCAAACAGTGCAACAAACCAAACATATGGTGCAATATCTTGATCAAATGACACCATCTCCAAATTACCCACCAGCTCAATTCCCTCAAGGCTGTGCATAATAATATTAAAGTTTAATTAAAATATAAATGAAGCTTCAGAAATGGTGCAATATACCAAACATATGGTGCAATATCTTGATCAAATGACACCATCTCAAAATTCCTCACCAGCAAAAACAGCTCAGATTACATAATCATACATATTAATGGTGCAACCAACCAAACAAATGATATCTCACCACAATAAAAAATTATCCCAGCCAAAAGAAGTATAGAGGGCCTCTCTCCCTCATTTCTTCCTCTTTTCTCCATGAATGAATGGATGCATGAATGAATCCAATTAGTTATATACCAAGAAGGAGAATAACTATTCATCCCTTACTAGTAGGATAACCTAGTTATTTTATTAAAGTATTATAGACTTATAAGTTTAATTCATAGTGATTTCTAATTAATAGTAGTTAACAGAAGGTCTACTTAATATTATTAATCCACCCTATGTTTAAATTATTAGTCTTATAGCTATAATATTATCAATAATACTCATAATATTGAGTTTATGCCCATAACCTTTACATTATAAAGGAAAAATAGTCTTATTATATATTCATATTAAAAAAACCAACCTTACAACTACATATTATTATATATAAAAAATCCTACCCTTATATTATATTATATCTTTTATATATTTAACAAAAATCCCCTCTATATTGAACAATATCTTACCAATAAATTATTAAAGCTCTTATTATTATATCATATTAACAATTACCCTCTCAAACCATTAAGTATTATAACATATATAACATCAAATTGAACTTACCCCTTAAAATATATATTATTACTATTATATTAAATCAACCTCTTATAATATTAAGGTCTTACCCTTAAAATCACCTTATATTATTATTTTAAAACTATATTTTATACTGTTTTATCTTATAAGTCATTATCTGATTATTGAATAGGTCTGATAGAGACTGCTAAAAAGTCTTCTCTAGTTGTAAAGCCACAATCTTAAATATTGATTTGTGAGCTCTGTAGGGAGATTGCTTAGTATATTCAGAGGGGCAGCTAAAACACCATTAGCACCCTTGGTTACAGGATTATTTCAGCAATTCAAAACTCTTTACCTGTGATTTCCCCCTCAAGGACTGCCTTATCCAATCCCACACTAAAAGGAGTTCCACAGGGGATTCCCCACCTGATCCAGATGCTGAAGGTAGTGATGAGTTGGATGGTGAAGAAGTTGAAGTTGTTCCTCATTTGGTTGGCCATCAATTCAGAACTTCCTCTTCTCAGCCTCTTGTCAACAGATTCCATAGTCACATAATTATCAGTACTCCCAGAACTTTCCAACCTACTCTTGCTGCCATTCCTACTTCCCTTCCTCCTGCTTCACCAAGTCCTTCCCATGCCAGGCCTGCCTTGAATCAAGAAGTAAGACAATCACCCATCCAGCAACCTAGGAGCTCACCCATAACCACCTCTCAACATCTCCAACCTATGGCCAGCTCCCACAAAAGAAGAGATGGATTTTCTCCTTTACTGTTTCCTGCCGCTCAAGTATTTCAAAGAAGAGATTGTTGGCATATCTGAGCTACAAGAGAAGATCCAAACGCGGCAAGTGAAAACCAGGATGCTGTGGCCAGGTTGTTCAGGAGAGTTGATAGAAATAGTAGGGAGGTTATTATGTATGCAAATGATAGAACTATTCCAGGTACTGCTTCTGAAGAGGTGGCTGCAAAATTTGCCTGGTATGAAGATGAGTTGATAAATGACTTTCAGAGAAACCTTTATGATTTGGTTAGAGATAACTAGTTTCTTTGTTATTTTTTGTGTTTGGTTTAACTTCTATCCCAACTCTTATAACTACTAAAAAATGAAAAAATAAATGGAACCTCCCAATACATGACTTGGGAGGGGATGCACTGCTTTAAAGAAATAAAAGAAAACTAAATTATACAAGTAAGGAAAAAGAAAGAAAAAGAGAGAAAAAGAGAGTAGAGAAAAGAAACAGATAAATTCCTGAGGTTTGTCCTTCTTGTGGTGATTTGCTTGAACTTTGGCCAAGAATTGTCTGAAAGATAAAAACAAGAATTTGATGCTCACAGAGTGGCCAAGGTAATGTTTTACGAGAAGTAGAACCCTCAGGGATGCTGTGAGCCTTAGAGGTAATTTCATATACCCAAAAGACCACAAATACAAAAATAACATATTAATATAAATAAAATGAATTTATTTATATTATTAAAATAAAAATAAAAATATAAATATAAAATTATATTAAAAATAAAAAATTAATTACAATTTAGAAATAAAAATACATTAAATTTTGTAAGTATAAAATTACATTTATACTTGAAAAAATTAAGTAAAAATAAAATTTTAACAAAATTGTGAAAAAATAAATAAATTTGGAAAAAAGTTAAATAAAAATTATTATAACTTTTTATCCAATAAATAAACACATAAAAATTATTTCACCATTGGATTCCTCATAAAAAATCAGGTGGGGTCACCTCTGAGTGAAATTCTTGTAACTCAACTCTAAATAAGCTTAAATTAAGTTTTTAGTATTTTCAATACAAAAGTTGAAAATCCTCAAAACCTCAATTTAATTCACACCACATGTGGTGTTAACCATCAAATTTTGTGTTAAAATTAAGGTGTTGGGTTTAGTTTAGAAGTTATGAGGAATTGAAGTATTTTCAATTGAATTCAATTGAAATGTCAAAATGTGCGTGTGTATTACATAAGTGAACTTTGATTTACATATGAGGTGTCAATTATTACTGTATTGTACTGTACAATTGAATTGAATTACATATGTAAACTATAAGTATAATACATGATGAGGAATTAAAGTAAAATAAATTGGGGGGGGAAAAGGAACTCCAGCTCTCAGGGGGAGCTAGACCCCCAAAATCCTTGCTGACAGGCGTGGGATGTCAAAATTCACGCAAAAGTTCATCACTTTTGGCCTGGAATTGAGTTACAGGGTCTGTGGACTCAATTGATGATGAGGTTTTGATACCAACTGGGGTAGTTTTAGCTGTTGCCAAGAGGGTAAAACTACCCTTAAGATAAAACAATCTGAGTAAAAACAGTTTTAACTGATTTCTACGCCTCTGACACACATTCTGACGTGTTTTGAAGGCTCTAGGCCTGGTATTGCTATAGTAATGGCTGATTTAGGAGTCTAAAATGGCTAAAAATGGCTTAAACCAGCCTTTTTGGTCTAAACCAGGGTTCAATGATGTCGTAATTGGCTTTTCTGTTGTCAGACTGTTTTTCACGACTGACAAGAATAAATTTTACTTTTGGAGTAAGAGAATTGATGGCTATAAAAGAAAGTCTTCTTTGCCCCACTTTTCTCTTCATGTTAGAATCTTTTCCTTTTAGAATTAGTTTAAACATTGTTAAACAAATCAATAAGAGATTCCAACCACCTTTATTAAATAATTTTAAACCCTTTAACCACTTGACAAAATCAACATAATTATTTTTTGTAACTCTTATAATCATTTTTACCCCTGAACCACCCCAAAAGTGAATTAAAGCATCTTTCATCACTGTAAACTTTGTCACTTTGTTTCCAAATTCACTCTGGTCACTTTTGGGCGTGTTTTCTCTTTAATATGCTTTCTAAAGACTTTGTTCTTTAATTAATTGCTTTCAGTTCTTTGCTCAATTAATTCCAATTGAAATTGCTCTTGAAGAAATTTCTTTTGTAGCCTTAAAATATCTCTTGTAGAGTATTTTTTGGATAAATTTTTTTTGTTGGTAAAACAATAAATTTTTATAATATTATTGTTTTATACTAATAAAGTTATAAACAATGAAATTGGCGTGTTTTCTCTTAAAAATAATATTTCTTACTATTTTTAATTGAATTTTTACCTTATACAAATTTTGAGGACAGGAAAAGTACTTGATTTTTAATCAAAGTTTCATATCCACACCTTACAGATGCATACCAGGAGATGGAACTTACTTTCATAACTCCCACTCCCCACCAAGCACCAAAAAATGAAACAAATTGCTATAAATGACTTGAAGTAATGAGTGTCTTGAATCATGATGATTGGCATAACTCAAGATAGTAATAAAAGAGAAAAGAAAAGAAAAGAGAGATCTGGAAATATCTTGATAAGGTCCAAATTGGAGCATATTGATGTTGCATGCTTCCTGAATCTGTCCAAAGAATTGATAAGTGTTCACAAATTGGCCAAGTTGATGCTTACAGAAATATTTGGGTAGAGTACCACCTTCAAGGTGCATGCCAAGAGAGAGGCTTACTTTCATAACTTCTTCTCCCCACCAAGGACCATAGAAATCAAACTCTTGAGGTATTTGGACCAGGCTTGTCTGGATACAATGAGTGGAAGTCCTTGACAAGGTCTGGTGATTTGGTAAGGCTGGAAGCTGGTTCCCAAGTTGTTCTTTCTGGGTCTTCACTGAATCCTTTCCACTCTACAAGATACCATAATTTACCTCTTCTGAGTTTGGAGTCCAGAACCTGAGCCACTTCCCATTCTTCTTGCTGCTCCACTAGAGCTGGTGGTGGTGGCAATTGATTTCTTTACTGGTTCTAATAAGGACGCATGGAATACAGGGTTGCCTTACTTCCATTGTTGAGGCAACTTGAGGTGGTATGCATGGCTTCCAATATTTTTAATGACTTCTAGGGGTCCCAGCCATCCCTCTGAAAGTTTCTTGGTGTGTTTTGTAGTCTTGATGTTCTTAGAAGCTAGCCATAACTTTTCCCCAGGTTGGAAATCAGGTGGAATTGACCTATTTCTATCTGCATACTTCTTGAATCTCCTTATTGCTGACTCTAATTCTTCTTTGACAACTTGCTGTACTGATTGGAGTTTTGTTGATAACTTTCCAGCAGGTGAGTCTTGAGAAATATGGATTGAGTCAGAGCTCGGATTTCTTCCATAAATGGTGGAAAAAGGTGATTGCTTTTTTTATGAATGTTCTGCATTATTACAGGCAAATTCAGCCAGAGGAAGCCAGGTGTGCCAGTCATCTTGATGGTAACTGACATACATCCAAAGATACTGTTCTAGAATCTGATTTACCCTCTCTGTCTGTCCATCTGTTTCAGGATGGAAAGCAGTTGAAATATCTCTTGATATCTGGAGCTGCTGACACAATTGAGTCCAAAATGATGAAACAAATAAAGAACCTCTATCACTCACAATACTGACTGGAAGGCCATGTTTGGAAAATACATGACTAATAAAGATTTTAGCTAAGTCCAGAGCAGTGATTGATCCATAAGTTGGAACAAATATTTCCATTTTTGAGAATCTTCCCACAGCTACTAAAGTTGAATCAAAGTTGTTTGACAGTGGCAATCAAGTGATAAAGTCCATTGATAATGAATTCCAAGGACCAGATGGAATTGAAAGAGGCTTGAGTAATTCAAACTTCTTCTGATGAATTTTTTTGTTTCTTGAACATTGCTGACAGGAGGACACATAGTCCTTAATGAATTGATTCATGCCAGCCCAATAAAAATCCCTCTTGATGGGCTTTAGGGTCTTCTCCTGGCCAGGATGGCCAGCCAATGGTGAGTCATGATGCGTTTGAAGAATATTGAGTTAGATTTCTTCATTGCTTGGGATTACCCTTCTATCTTTGAATAATAATAACTTGGGTTGAGGTTCAAGAGAATAATCTGGAACTAATTCACCTCTTGCTAGTTGCTTGAGTATTTCTTTATAGTCTTTGTCTTGCCATACTTCTTTCTGAATCTTGTGAACTAAATCTGAGAATATTCCCACTTTGATTGAGAAAAATCTTGCCTCTTGAATGCCATCTTGCTTGATTACTTGATGAAAATTCTGAGGATTTTTGCTGATGAAGTCCCCCCCCTCTGGGTACATGTTGTCCCAATGTGACAAGGCATCTGGTAAAGTGGCCAGCCTGCCTGGGTGGTAAGTCACCAGGGAAGTTTTTATGTGACTGGTTAGCCACTCATTTAATGTGTCCTGTCTGTGACTTGAAAATGGCTATTAATTTGAAATGAATATAAACAAGATATAATTATAAGATGACCTAAGAAAAGCCCAAATATTACCTGCATGAACTTCAGCATTAGATTTTTCTTTCACAACTGGATTAGCTCAATATATGATTAAAAGAACCTTTCATAATTTAACCATCATATTTGCAAAGAAAACTACATGGAGCAGAATTGGGTTATTTCAGTATTTTTAGCAGCATCCTCTTCTCCTCAAGCACCTATTATTCGGAATTTCCCCCCCTTTAAAATGTTTGAGAGATCAATAAATATTGTATAATTTGTGTTTATAAAGTCAAAAAGAAAGAAAGTTCCACTTGCCCTTTGAATATGCATATTAATTTTAATGAGCTATTTTATCACTTAATGGTCTTCCAAATTAGGCTATCAATTACTCAGTAATTCTCTGTGAGCTATGTGATATGGGAAGAATATCTCTCAATTTAGGCATGAAAAAAATGGGAAGTTGATCAATCAGGTATTAATATCTATTGTTTAAGAGCACATTTTATTGCAGGAAAAAAGGCCATCATGTCTTGATATGAGCCCAAATGTTCCATTGAGAGAACAGAAGAAAAATTTATTAATATACAAATATAAGAGATTATGAATTGGTTTTGGGAACTAATATCAAGAAGGTTCAGCCATACCCATATATTCCAAATTCAAACATTCCATCATTTTAACTTGTTATACACTTCCCTCTGAAATGAAACATACCACCAACAATTTCTGAAAGAATCTCTATGGAGAAGAATTAATAGTTTTCCTACAGACAAGTAATGGAAATCCATGGAGGTTTTAAAGAGTATTTGATAAGATACACCTTTCACATGCAGAAATCATCATAATTAAAAAAATATGCTTAAATTTCATCTTTCAGGTAAAGAGAAGCTTCTTCATTGTATTGAAATTTCCAAACATTCAGAACATATGTTTGGTAAAAACATTTTTTCTACATTAGTATTTTCAATATACAAACATTTTTGTCTGCAGTAATATGTTTTGGTGGCTTTTGTTTTTATAAAAGTGTTTTTGGTTATTGGTTTAAATTTTACATAATCTACCTTAAAATTCAATTATTTTTGAATAATATCAGAAATTTAGTAGTAATCCAAATATGTTCAACAAATAAAATTCAGCTTAAGCTCAAAGATGAGAAATTTGGGCATTATTTTGCATTAGAGATTCATCTTCACAAATATTTTGGCCACTCCATCATTATAACATTATTTTCATTCTTTGCCAAAGTCTACATTATTTATGAAGTATGCCACTAGAGCTTAAAGCTTTGCATTCTAATTACTGGGAAAAGATGAAATCATGAAGTCTATTCCCTCCTGTAAGGTTTATATCGAACCCCACTTTTTTCAAAAGTAATATGTGAACTACGAGTTGTCTTTAGGCAGGAAAAAGTGACAGGTTACTCAGATTATATAGATTTGTGTGCACATGAATTATATTATTTGCTTGAAAGTACATCTTTAATTATAATTTCTGTTGCACCACTAATGATAAATTTCAAGCCATTAACCATTACAAAATTGGAAATGTCAGTGTTTTTGCAAATTTCATATTTGGAAAAATATCAAATGACAGCTGAGGTTCTCCTTCAGTTTCTTTCATTTCCTCTCATGATGAACCTCCCTCCAAAGATGATTAAAATTATTTCACAACTATGCTCAAATACATGGAATCACTCAGCTTTTTCCCATTGGCTTGCACGGATAAATAATCCAAATAATATGTTCCTATACTAAAAAGGTTCGGGGTTGGTTTATATCACCTTGTGCAGACATCCCCCACAATGTAGCTCTAAAATACAGAGGTCATTCATATATGGTATTGTGAACAGCCCCCAGAACCAGCTTCAAATGGCTGGGGGTGGTTTGATCCCATTAGTGTGAAAGGCCTTATGACACCACCTCCAAGACTGTGGATTTGTTACAAAAGGGTTTTTTTGAAAAAAACCCTAAAACTAAATAGAAATTCGAGGGGTGCTGTTTCCAACAACCCCCCAAAGCCAGATGTAAAAGGCCATGAGGTTGTTTGCATCAGCTAGCTCAAACAACCCCCTCAAAACAGTGGCAAAAGTACAGGGGTTGCTTGCATTAGCTAGTGAAAACAACCCCCCGAAAAGAGCTGCAAAAAGGCGGGGGATTGTTTGCATCATCTTTGGCAAACAACCCCCTGAAACAAGCAGTAAAAAGCCAGGGGGTTGTTTGAATCAGCTAATGCATACAACCCCCCAAACCCGGCTGTAAAACACCAGCCTCTGCAGTGTTAGCATATTGCAGGTGGGCCCTGCCGGCACCAGTCAAGCAAAACACTGAGGCATAATGGGTGGCTTCTCTCTACAATAGGAGAGTCCCCCATGGATCTTAGCAAGGAATGCCTCATTGCCTGCCACATGGGTGATTTGAACCCATGGAAAAGTGAGCAAGTAGTGCAGATGCAAGGCTTACCAGCTAAGAGAGGAATGATTGGATGTTGCCAGTTCATCCAAAATTTTGTATTAATTTTTTTCAAAAAAGAATTTGGACTAGTTTTTTTCAAGTAAATTATTTTTGTACTACTTTTTTTCAAATAAACTATTTTTTTACTAGTTTTTTTTCAAAAAACTAATTTTGCACCAGTTTTGTTCAAAAAAACACTTTTGTACTAGTTTTTTGCAAAAAATCTTTTTTGCACTTGTCTTTTTCAAAAAACCATTGTATTATTTTTTAGAAAAGCTGCCTTTTTGATGAGTAATTTCCAATTGACTTTTTGTTTACTAGTATTTTTAAATAAGGGTATTTTTACTACCTTTTACTATTCTTCCAAGGTTCTTTTAAAAAAACTATTTTCAAATAGTTTTTCAAAAACAAAGTTTAACTAATTTTTCCATAAATGACTTTTTTGAAAGAAGGTAGTTTTGTGGAAAAAGAACAATTTTTTCAATGTTACTCTTTTTTTGTCAAAGAAACCAGCTACATGTTTAACATAAAAACACTTTTTTGTAATTTTAGAAGTAAAATTGATTTTTCTAGGAAAGCTTTCCCAAGTAACTTTTTATTTTGAAAATGCTTTTTTTCCTCAAAAATATAGATTTCTTTCCCAAGAAACGTTTTTCAAGAAAACTAAGAATTCCAAAAGAACTATTTTTTCAACAAGAAAATATTTTTCTGTTCAAAGATGTCATTTCTTTATGAATAGGACTACATTTTTCAGAAAATATATTCGTTTTTACAAAAAAAAATATGACCTCCCAAAAGACTTTTCCACAGAGTCATTTTTTTGCAAAAGAGCTACTTTCTCTCAAAACCTGTAATTTTATTCAAACTGAATCATTTGATTTAAAACTCCAACTTTGAAACAAGAAACCAATCTTTTTGCAAAAAAAACCCCATGGAATTCAAGTTAAGAAAACAAGATTTTTCTACTAAGTGAAGTGTTCTTTCAGAAAACTTTGATTTTTGTAGAAAAGAAAAAATAATTTTGTTATCAAAAATACTTTTGAAAAAGGATTCTCATCATTACCCAAAGTCAAAGACCTTTCTTACCTGAAAATTAACTTCAGAAACCCTTTTTTGAGCTGAAAAATGTATGAAAATCCATAAGGAATCCTAGACTATCACTGAATTTATAGAATTTGAAAATTATGATGGGATTATTCAACAATAAAATTTGTAGTTCTCACAGAAAAACTAACTTTGAACTTCTTTGGATCACACCTAAATGAAAAAAAATACTATTTATCAATATTTCATAAAGACATTAATTCACATGCATGGAGAAAATTATATTTTGGATCAGAAAATTCCTAATTTATAGCTTCTTTTATTTATACAATTCACCAAAAATCAGAAGAGAATTACATTTATAGCATGTATTCAATTATTTCTTGCTTCCAGCTATTTGTCACATTCAAAAAATGTTATTCTCCTCCATTCTTTGAGCATATCACTTAATTTACTTTCAGTGATCTTAATAAGTACTCTTCTATTCTGTAGATTGAATTTGGTTCTCTTGAGAGGTTGGGAATTTATTTTTTTTCAGTTTCCTGGAAAAAGTATAAATACTAACTTCGGTATATTTTAAGAACACAGAAGGGATTAACATTTATTATCTAATGGATAATTTCTACATTTATGTCGGATACTCTTGTAAAGTATTCTCATTGAATATCCCTGACCATTCTCTAAATTAAATGAAGTGAAAGCCTAGTTGTGGCAAGTCTAAACCTGTAGAATAAAGGTAAGTGAAATTTGGATATTTGGCAATTTTTAATGTTGGATACTTTTATTATTATAATAAAGTCCATCTCTTGAGAGAAATTAAAACACTGTATTTTCACCTAATAAGAATAAAAAGAGAATATTCAAGTGATATCAGGGTATAAAGAAATTCACATATTAAGAATAAACAAAGTATGCCAAAGCTCTCTCCTGGTCATAATGTGTGACTGGCCAGCAAGTTACACCAAAAATGCCCTGGTGAGTAATAGTGAAATGAAACTCACAAGGGAATTCAGCCCAACGGGCCTGACAACACGTAATAAATTTGGAAGACATGAAATACTGAAGAGAAGAGTGGTCTGTCAAGACCTCAAAAGGATTGAAAAGTGAAAGAAGAAAAGCTCTCCAGTGCTTGAGAGCCCAAGCTATGCCAAGGAGTCCCTTGTCATGAATTTCATATTTCAGCTTGGCTGGGAGAAGGTTGTGACTATCAAATGCATTTGGATGCTTTCCTGAGTCATTTACCTGACTCAGTACAGCACCCAAGGCATAATAAGAGGCATCAGTCTCTAAAATAGTTGGTAGAGAAGGATTGAAATAAGAAAGGATAGGAGCACTGGTGAGTGCTTCTTTGAGTATTTGAAACTGACTAAGAGCTCCCTCATTGAGGATAAAGGGAGAGTCTTTTTTGAGAAGGGAAGTGAGAGCAGTGTTTTTTTGGAGTAATTTTTAATGAAACAAAAATAGAAATTGACAAAGCCACAAAAGGATTGAAGAGCTGTCAGCCTGTAACTCAAAACCAGAGCACAAGCATGACAGCCAAAACACCATAAACCAATGGTATAGCAAAGATACCACCAAAACATGGAGATGAACCAAATCAGCTCAAAAGGTATCAAAGGAAAGAGGAAACTCACCCCTTTCCAAATATACAAGTCCCATCATCATAGGAAAAAGAATAAAAAAGTTATTCATGCTCAAAGTTATTGCTGAGCATAAACCTTAATTTTCACCTCTAATCTGAAATATAGAGTAAGAGGCTTAACCCCATCAAATGAGTATGAAAAATGAAGGTCTAAGTCAGGGCTATCCAATGGTACCAGCCAAACGTAGCTAGCACCAGTATTACAGAAGTTATGGTCAAATTCAGGCCAAATAAGGGTCAACAAAACATTCAACTCTCATCTAACTTCTACAGTTTTGGTGTGAAATACCTAAAGTTGGGTCTTTTTGTAAAGAGCACAATCAGGGCTATTTGATGCGGTCATCCATTTCCTCATATCTCAAATATAGCAGAAGGTATGGGGAAAACAAGCCCAATACAGCTTTTTGCCTAAACCACGCCTGTGTATAAAAATCTTGTACATGGCATAGCTTTGCCATATTTAATGATAGCCATATCAAATAAGGTACCATTGTGTAGAAAACATACAGGGATACACATTGGTTTGATTTTGAGGTTGATATCTCAAGAACTGACAAAGTTATAGCTGTTTTAATGTCAAAATCTCACATTTTGACCAATGCAGCCTTACCATGGGATAATATCCCATAACCATGATTATGAGGTGCCAAGCTGACAAAGATGCTTGTTTATACTTCAATACCTCATAAGTCAGTCAATACTGGGGTCCCATACAGTTTCTTTACAGCATTCTATGCGTCATACACGTCATAATCAAGCTGTGTTGTCCCCAGATGAAACGTTTCACCCTGTATTGGTGAAAACTTCCCAGATGTGTTTTCAAAACCACATCTGAGCCCAATAAAGGCTATACAGGTGCTTTCAAACCCCAAGATTGTCTCAGAGAGGGAAACAATCCTCACTTCTCCTACGTGGAAAGGTCTAAAAGCCCTTCCACCCCATTTCATGATAAAAAGTAGGTTTTCCTCATCCTGCTCTTGAATACCCTACATAGTAAACTGTAAAAAACAGCTTTACTCTTGGGTAATAAAAAGGTATAATTATAATTTTAATTATTGTAGCTTTTATTATTGTAACCCAACAGGTAAAACTGCACCCAGGGCTTTCAACAGCACTCACCACCACTATATTTCTTATAGTAAAGCCCTTTTATTCTTAACCCAAAATCATTTATAACACTTTAAAATCTTTTTAAACCTTTATTTCTGTGTCACAGTCATAGTTAGAAGTTTTAAATACCCTTATATACCTTTTATCATAGACTCAGCCTGACAAGAGCCTTGATGTTTTTTGGGTGAGGCCAATGCAGGATTTGTTGAGCTTTAGAAGAATCCATCTTGAGGCCATCACTTGAAACAACATATCCCAAGTATTCCACACTTGAGGCATGGGATACACACTTGGAGGCTTTGGAAAACAAGTTATTGGCCCTTGTTCTTTGGAGGACAGAGGCCACATGTTTGACATGTTCCTCCTCAGAACTGGAAAAGACCATAATATCACCCAAAGAAACTACAACAAAAATATCCGAGAGATCTGCAAAGACTTCATTCACAAGATTCCGGAAAGAAGCTGGAGCATTGGTAAGGGAAAATGGCATAACTACCATATTTGGTTCTAAAGGCAGTTAAGTGCTCATCCCCCTCTTTGATTCTCAGGAGATTATATTCACCACACAGATCTATCTTGGAGAAGATAGTGGAACCATTGAATATGGTAAGAAGCTGGTTCAAAGGAGGAACAGGATACCTCTTCTTCCTGGTAACAGCGTGGAGTTTGTGGTAGTCAACACACAAATGAAGACCTCCATCCTTTTTCTTAACAAAACGCACAGGTGCTCCTATTACAGAGGAGCTTGGCCTGATGAAACCCTTCTCTACATCATCTGAAATTTAGTCCCTTAGTGCTTCTGAATCTTGATTTGATAATGAGTAGATAACACCAACTGGAGGTAGAAGACCCTCCAGTTCAATATGATGATCACAGGCACGGTTTGGAGGAACTTACTCTGCTTTCACCTTGGAGAATACATCCAAAGATTGGTGATACGCAGGAGGAACTTCCTTCAACACAGCTTCAATATCTTCTGCTTCTTTCTCCTCATCCCACTTCTCCTCCTGGGAGGCATGAAAACACAAGGGAGGAAGGTCCATATCCCCTTGAAAGAGATGAAGTGAAGATATAGCTACATCTTCTCCAACCTCTTTTATCTCTTTAAAGACTTCATCTAATAATGAAAGTAATAACTGAGAGGGAATGATGGAAGGGATATGGAAAGAAGAAGGAAGGGAAGGTGTCTTAAGTTCACCAACCAGAACAACACTATTGACAGCAGTGGCAAAGTCATTACTAGTAGAAGAAAGAATACCACTAGAATCATAGGTGATTAATCCATTTTTCCAATTAATAATGGGATTAAAATGGTAAAGGAAATCATAGCTCAAAATCAGGTCTTCTCCTTTGGTTGAATCTACAATAAAAAAGTCCCATTCAAAAGTTGGGAAGGAAAGCAAGTCAACTACCCACTTGGTATAATGGGTGATGAACAAGGAAGGGGATTCATTTGAGTTCACAATGAAAAGAGGAATCTTTTCAGGGAGCTCTGACATAGGCAATGAGTACTTGAGAACAAAATTCTTTTCAATAAAAGAGTTTGTAGCACCAGAATCAATTAAAATACTATAAAAAATATCAGAGACAGAAGAAAAAATAACAAACTTCAAGGATTTCTTGACACTAGTATTCAAAGTGCACAATTGTGTTCTTGAAGGAAACAAGTGAGAACCATTGAACACATGGTGATTCCCACTCAGGCTTTTCCCTGCTTGCTAGGGAAGCCTCTTGATGACCCAGGCTTGTTCTGAGGTCTCTTGAAGCATTTTTCAATTGAGTGCTTTCCACCACAATAAGTACACAACCCTTCTTTGATCCTCCTCTTCTTTTCAGGACCAATTAATTTATTGTCCTTATTGAGGAGAGAAGAATGGGGCTTGTCCTTTGAAACTTGAAACTGCTTGCCCTTCTTGTTCTTCTTATGGTGAGGCCTTTTTGGAGATGAGTCCTGAGAAGGCCTTGAAGAATTGGATCCAGTAACAGGAGGCTTTGTTTCTTGATGACTCCCCTTCTCTTTCTGCCTCTCATGGTATCTGGTATCTAATTCCAAGGTAATGTCCATGAGTTCTTGAAGAGTATCAAAATTACCAGGGTAGGAAGCCAACTGGTTCAAAAGTCTTGATGCCAATCCTCTTCTATAGACATTGATATAAGCTCTTTCTCCCCAATCTCCAATTTTTGAAATTAAGCTTCTGAAATCAGAAATTTACAAGGATACATGAACACTTTCCTTCATCCTCAAATTCTCCAACTCTTGTTCAGCTTTCCTGACTTCATTAGGATCACCAAACAGAGTTAATAATTGAGCTTCAAATAACTGCCAATTATTGAGGAGGTAGGAAGGGTCTTCATTGAAAATATTGGAGAGGTAGGGTTCAATCCATTTTCCATCTCTACCAGTGGGAAAAAAAGTTGATTACAGAACTTTCTTCTTTTCAGAGAAGAAATTACATGGATCATTGTGGAAAATCAATTGAAAGGATTGGATAAATGCTCTCAATTTATGAGCTTGAGTACCATAAAAGGAATCAGGTGCCTTCATTGATGGAGTATTGAATGCAGGGGCTTTGTAATTGTCCCTGGGGGCTGATGCTTGAGAAAGTTGTCCCATAATAGTAGCAATCTGATTCATGATCTTGAGGAGAATTGAGTCAGATTGAGAGACAAGAGGTTGATTAGTAGAGGCTAGATTAGAACCCTGGGGTACCTTTGGAGCATTTTCCAAGGCATCTGCCACTTCATTTTCCCCAGAATCTTCCTCTTCCACAGACTCCTCCTCCTCTTCATCTTCAACTTCTCCAACTCTTGCTCTTGAACCTTTAGACATGCCAGGATAACCACCCAAGAGGCCAGAGAAATATCTTGATCTTCTTGATTTCATTCACACTCTTCTGGAGGGTGCTTCTCCTTCCATTGGTGGTCCTCTGTCCAAATTTGCACTCAGTTGAGGAACTGATGGTGTGTGGTCAAGAGGAACTCTTGCTGTAGGAGTGAGAACAGCTAGATTTCTTTGAGATCTAGTATTCTTGGCTGGAGGGCTAGGCTGAACTGGAATTATTGAGAAATTAAGAATAAAAAATTGATGATACTTGAAAATAAGGAATCAAAGCTTGGCCAAATCAATAATCAATAAAATCTTGATAATATTGAGGAATAAATCAAGGGTCTTGAGCTGAAATCAAATTTAATAAGCAACCAATCAGTCAATTCAACAATCAAATCAAATCAAATATAAATAAATCTTGAAGAATTCAATAATCAATCAATCAATCAATCAATGTCTTCAAGGTAAATTAAAGGTCTTGAGGAATCAATTAGTCAATAAATATCTTCAGGAATCAAATCAATCAATAATAAATAATCAATTCTTGAGGATAAGTCATTTATCTTGAGGAATTCAAAGGTCAATCAATCCAATCCAATTAAAATCCTGAATTGCTGAATCAATAACCCAAATGAATCCCAATCAATCAACCAAGAAATAACTCCTAATGGACCTGAATAATAAAACAGAAGAATTCCATTTGAGATATAAAAAATGAAATGGTCGGCAATGATTAAGAAAAAACAGAAAGAATCAATTTCCATATGAATGAAATGAATGAGATGAAAATTGATGAGAGAAAAACCATAATCATGAAAAATCATAAAATCATAAAAGAGTCATAATTGATGAATGAGAGAAATGAATTTAAATGAATGAAGAGAAAGAATAAAATATGAGCTAATTTATTTAATGTTACAGGGGCTCTTCAAACTGAAGAGGGCCTGGCACTCACTTATGGAGGGCTCAAAGATATGATAAGAGATGAATACACTAAAGAGCGGAAGATGATGAATTACTAATAAAAGAAATATGTGAAAAGAAGCAACAAAGGAATAAGAGTAAGAAATAGAAAAGCCAACCATGAACAAGTCCAAGTCCACTGTTTCAACCTGTCAGAATGGAAATAGAAGGGTTAATAAGGATATGGCCACCCAACTCATACTGTACAGGCAAAGAAAGAAAATGAAAACACTAACTTAAAATTAAATAATTATAATACCCAAAATAATGATAATAATAATCATGAAATAATAAATGAACTAAATTAATTAACTGAGTAAAAGTCCCCAGGGGGGAGAAAGAGGGGCTGTTATATGTGAGAATCACCAGCCCTTATCCAGGGAAAGAATTTACATGAGAGGATTTGATGATTGAATTGAGTCTGGCCAATACAGGTCCTGTACAAGGGGTGTGGTGGTATTGAGTGATCATACAGTTTGGAAATGGTGTATCCAAACTGTATTGAGTAATTCCAACCTGTACAAGTATTGACAGGCTGTATTGATGAACCAGACTGTATGCATGTTTGAGCAAGGAAGATTGCTGAAACTGAATGTTGATGCACACAGTGGATTTGCTGGTTTAAGGTGTTTGAGTGTGTGTATCAATGAATACCATTACCCTTGATTAGTGGTTGTTACAATGTCTTCCAAAGTTTGGATCATTATTTCAGCCAAAGCATCAGTTTGTGGGTGGTGGGCTTTAGAGAAGGAAAAATTTGTTCCAAATAGTTGGTAAAGGTTTTTCCATAGTGCTGAGGTGGATTTAGGATCTCTGTCACTACTTATGTTTGTGAATATATCGGTCAATGACACTACTCTATTCCATATCATAAGAGCTGTAACATGGATGTATCATCTTTGTGACATGATAAAATGATTGGGGTCTTGCTAAACCTTTCAACAATCACAAGGCATGTATTATAGCTTTTACCACCCCTCGTGGTAGACCAGTTACCCAATCCATATGGATAATTTCGCAAGGTCTGCTGGGTTCTTGGATTTTCATCATAATTCCAAGTCTTTTTCCAGTGGATTTGTTTGCTTTTTGACATCTATCACAGGTCTTGCAATACTCTGCAACATCCTTCTTCCACATTGGCTACCAAATACAGGTCTTGACTTTTTCTCTTGTTCTGTCCTCAGATACGTGTCCTGAAAAAGGGCTGTCTTGGAATTCTTTCAGTAGAATATTGATTAGGTATCTGTCCACAACTGTCATTATACATGTGTGTTTAGTTCTATGGTAAATTATACCATAAAGGAAGTGAAATATTTTTCCATAATATGATTTATTCCATAATTCATCCAAGGAAAAGATTAATGAGTTGTATTTACAGTCTTCAGTAAGTAATGGGCATAAGATACTTCAATTCTTGTCCCGAGTATAACTGTTTCTTACTTCAAAGAATATGGTGTCCAGATCTGTAACACTTATTAATTATATTGGGATTTGTGGGGAAGCTTCTTCTGGTATATAAGAAGGATTATCAATGTTAAATGGTAATTGCCATCTGCTTGGCCCAACTTAAATATTGTTAATATTCCCATCTTTTTGAACAACAGTCATATTATGTCTATACTCTTGTATAGTTATTTCCCACCTGAGAATATTTCTGTTAGGTTTTTTCATATTTAAAAGTGATTTGACAGTTGTACAACCTGTTATTACTTGAAAACCACATCCTTCCAGAAAGTAATTAAGATTTTCTAAGGCCCAGACAAGGCATAAACATTCTATTTGACTTCCCCATATCTGGCTTCAGTTGGTTTGATCTGCCTAGATCTGAAACATATGGGTCATTCTACATGTTTGTCATTTATAAGCTGTACTTGATGAAGTGAGGCACCCAGCCCATCCCCTGATGCATCAATGTAAAGCTCAAAGGGTGGCTTAAATTCTGGCAACAGCAAGAGTGGAGAAGTGGTTATGGTTTTTCTTAAAGATTCAAAGGCTTCAACTCTGTAAACAGTAACCTCAAAAACTGTGTCTTGGTCACATTATTTCTAAAGAGGTCTTGCTATGGATGCAATAAATTTTATACGCTGCGTGTAATATCCTGAAAACCCCAAGAATGACCAAATTTCTTTATTGTTCTGAGGCATATGTTCCATTAGTACTGCTGCAACCTTATATTTGTCAAATCCAATGGATATACCAGATACTACATGTCCCAGGGCTTTGAGTTCTTCAAATCCAAAATGGCATTCCTTGGAAGCAATTTTCATATTTAAAGATTGTATTTTTCCCAAAACCCTGGATAATCTGTATATATGTTCCTCCCAAGTATTGGGGAAGACAATAATTTAATCAATGTTCATTATTCAGCAACATTATGAAAGTTCTTCAGGGAAAATTTCATTGATTATTCTTTGGAAGTGTGAAGGTGCATTCTTGATACCAAAACGCATCCTCAAATATTCATAGACCCCATAATTAACAATAATTCTGAAGTATTTTTGTGCTCTAGGTGTCACCACATTTTGCTGAAATCCCTTAAGGGCATCCATAGTGCTTATATACACTGCTTGAGATATTTGGGTAAGGGCAATTTGGATTTTTGGTATTGGGTACCTGTCTGGAACAGTGTATGTGTTCAGAGCTCTAAAGTCCCCAAACATTCTAGATTTTCCAATTTAACAAGCCACTATGACTGGTGTCAGGGCAAGTCTATGATAAAGGTGTATGATAGTATTTACAAACTTTAACTATTACTGTGGCATGGTAAAAATAGTTTAAAAGGAATTTGATTTATCATAATGAGGGGTTATAATGATGAGAAAAGGGCTTTAATATTGTATAATAGTGGTGGTGAGTGCTGCTGAAAGCGCTGGGTGCAGTCTTACCAGTTGGGTTACTATAATAAGAACTAAAATACTTAAGTTCAAAGTATATCCTGTTTATTTTCCAAAATTATAACTGTTTTTGACAATTATACTACATAGGAATTCAATAGCAGGATGGGGCTTACTTTTCTGGAAGTGAAAAGGCCTCCTTTTATCCTGAAATGGGGTTAAAAGGCTGGTAGACTGATTATAATAAGATTATCTTTGTTCCTTAATAATATAAAAGTTTTATATATAAAGAATAAAGAAATTACCTTTGGATTTAAATATTTTAGTGTTTTGTAAGCGTCTGAGGGGAAAACAGAGTAAAAAGAGCTCTATTTATAGTAAATACCTCCCTCCTGGAGTGCATAAGGCTTCTAGTAGACGTGAACTAATTCCTTCTACTATAATTGATCCATAGTTTAAGGTTTGGTGATGATTACAGCATGATCAAACCATCTTACCTCATAATTATGCCATTATTTAGAGTGATCACTATAACTCTAAGTTTCATGACATCATAGGCTTGGCACAATACTAAAATTCGTGGATTTTATTAGTATTAATCATAATATAGTAGTATTCATAAGCTTTATCACTTATATGACTGCTAAATATAAAGTAAGATTACAGTGAGTGATTGTAAATGATCAAATTTAAGCTTGAACATTAATCATCAATAACTTATAAGTTTTACACGCGACAGCTATTCTGAGAGTGGATTCTGATAGCTTGGCATTTCAATATTACACTGCCAAGAGCATTCCATTACATCATCAAAACTCTATTTTTGATGATTTTTCTTGTAACTCATCTTCTCTGTTGAAATTGAATATTTTGAACTTCAAACCATTATTTCAAGGGGTTATACCTTTAAAATTATAATAATTTTTTTTTATTCGTCACGTATGAACTAGTAGAATCTGACTGTCTACTGCTTTTTAAGTTTGGATGATTTTCACAACAAAGTGGTCAACAGATCTATTGATTTTATTCAATAATCAATTGCAAGTTTTAACCTTGTTTATAACTTGTGAAATAAAGTTCATATCTGTATTCCTACAGTAATTATGTGGGGACTTTCTTTTTGTTTTATCTCTCTATCTTGTATATTTTAAGAGATATTAACTAAAAACCATGAATATATGAATTGACCAAAAAAGTGCATATATTCAGCTTAATTCATTATGTAGTATCTTTAGAGATTAGCTTTGTAATTGTTTTATGTGTATCATTTTCTGGAGAATCCAATGGTACAATTTATTTCACATGTTGTTTCATTGGTTTCTGAAATGAATGAATTTTTGTCCTCTTTTTAAGATATTATTACTTATATTTCAATAATTATTCACTTTTCAGATATGCCATAAAAATGACATGTCTGTATTTTACACTTCCCTAGGGTATCTGAGAGCTCATTTCCAAAAGATTTTCATTTATGAGTTTTGAGATTAGAAATAGAGGTATTGAGTCAAAAAAGTGAATTATTGCTTTCTCCTTATTAAAAAATACTTTTAATGTTTGAATTTCAAAAAAGCCAAATATTCTTAATTTTAATGAGAAATGCAGATTCTGTTCTCCAGATTTTTTGCATACAACAATTATCCCCACAAGGATGGGTTGTTATTTGAGTAAAAAGCCCTTAATTGTCACAGGGGCTCTTATACAGAAATACAAGAGTGGCCTGGCACTCAGCAATCAGGGAACTCACTTGGAAGACTCCAAAAGTGTTAGCTGGTGCCTCTTTTGTGGCTTCCAGGCTAAAATATTAGTAATTTAATAAACTAATTGAGAGTGGAATACTATTATTTGAAGTAATAGACGCGTCACTTGATTTATAATAATGTACTGTTGGAATTTAGGCTTCAACAGTAGAAATGAATGATAATAATTTGTAAAAGTGAATTTAATCACTTTAAAGGTGAGAGCGCTAATATTTCTAAAATAAAATGTAAGTAATTTTAATTGTAAAAATATATTTGGTTAAGAGCTCTGAGGATTAATTCAAAGAGAATTAATCCTCTTTAAATGTTGTAATTACAAATTTGAAATCAAAACAATGTAAAAGAATTCTGTTTTGAATGAAGAAAGATTTGCTATGGTAACAGGAGCAAATGTACCAACAAAATTAATGACATAGTGGGAGCATATACTATGACACATTGAGTGATTAGTCATAGAAACAAGATTTAATTCATATTATAATAATATGAATTGAGGTATTTGAAATTTATACAAAAGAAAGAAAGAAAATGAGACAAAAATTTAAAGAAAGTATTTGGAGTCTGTATAGCAGGTAAAGGTTTACAAGCTTGCAGGCTCACAAAAAGAATAAAGAATAAAAATAATAAGAATGAATTCCTCTAAAAGATATGCAGGTACAAGATGAGATGGAAAGAGGAAAGGGAAGCCAAATGGCCAAAGAGCCAACCAAGTAAGTCCTTAATCACTGTTTCAACCTGCCAAAAATGAATAATGGAATTAGTAAGGATATGACCACCAAATATCCATTGACAGGCGAAGAAAGAGAAAGAGAAAAGTGCTAAATGACTGACTTAATAATATCAGTATTTGCTTAGCTAAAATGAAAAGAAAATAAAGATGAAAATAAATCAAAGTATATTAATTAACTGGGGGAAAACCCCCCAGGGTGGAAAGGGTAGCCGGTATATGTGAAAAGTTGGGAGCTTGAGTTCTTCAGGCTGAAAACTGATCTGTATTGATCCTTGGGGCTGTATTGATTGTTTTGGGAATTGATACAGCTGGCTAATATTGAAATTGAAATGGGTTGAATGAATTTCCCACACTTAAAAATGAAATACAGTTCTTGATGGATCCAGACTGTATTGAAATGAAGGTGGTTGCCAAGATGGATTGAGTGGAGCTTTGACACTTGAAAACTTCTTTTGGCACTGCCTCTTTAATACACCTTGAGAATGAATTGACAGTATTCCTTTGGCAGGAATACTTGGAGTGAGAATAACCAATGACTTCTTGATGGCATCATTGGTATTTGATGTTTTGACACTTGCCCTTGAACCTTGGTGAATCCTGTTGATGACGTGACTGGATGGCCTGATGGAAGGTTGAAATAACCAGATGATATTGCGGCCAGTGGATTGCTGCTGAAAAAAGATGCATAATGGTGTATAACACCATATATGGCATTTTGATTATTGGAGGTTGAAAATAGCCATAAGTCTTTGGAGATGACGCCAGAAGGGTGTTGGTGAAATTTGGTTTTGGAGGGCTTCAGAGGTGTCAGAGTGTCTTTTGAGGTATTTGGCCAAATACAGCTCATACAGCCTTAAAACTGTATATGCACAAAGTGCGCAAATGTGCAAAAATGAACAACAGTGCGCAAATGCGCAGAAACTGTATTTAAAGCCAAATACAGCTTCTTGGGCTGTATTTCCCCTGTTGACTGGGAAATACCAAAATTGCCCATAAGTAGAGAAAGGCCAGGAAAGGCCTGATGACGGTGAAGGGCCCAAGTTGGGCCCAGATGATGAAATGGCCATAAAAGGCCAAATGAGTTCAGATGGCCAATTTGGCCAATGATGTATGGATATGGCCAAATTGCCATATATTGGACGTGGCATGGATATGCCATATTGAAGTTCAAGGGGATGAATTTCCATGGTTGTGACATTAATTATGAAAGAAAAATAATATGTTGGTTGGAAATTCTTTTGGCTTATTTAGTCAAGTTACCAACCCTCATCTTGAAAATTGAAATGAGAAAATACTGGTGAGTTTTATTCAATAAGAGATTCCTTCTATTCTTTTCTTTTTTTCAAGTAATATTTCTAAATTGAAATCAAAGGAATTTACTGTTGATTGTTGAATGATTGAGCTTTCATTAGACAAATAAGGGAAGACATATGGCTTTTAACTTGATGAAAACTTATTTTGAATAAAAGAGTAGTTCCAGCTCATACACTGCATAACATCTTGATTGGTATGTAAGCTAAATTAGTGGTTGATAATTTAACCTCATGAATTTTCTTACAAAAAAGGAAGTTGGATAATTGGATCTTTGATTAATTTTTCTCAAATATGTGAAATTGTCAGAAAGAAGCTCAAGTATTTGTATGTGTGGATAGCTATAAAAAAGAACTTAAACTTTTTAGTTTTCCATTTTTAATAATTCAGGTTTAGCTTAAAAGTAAAATAAATTTTTAATATTATCAGAATGTATTCAACATATAGTTCTGTGTTATTGAGCTTTGATTATTGTTACCAAACACATTTAATGAGCAATTGAACTGAAACTCACTGCCTTGCATGAAGGGCTTGAGCTCCTTTGAATCTTCTATTTATGACTATAATTTCCTTCCTATTTTCTAATCTGTATGCAGATTGTTTCCCATGTCAATTTCCAAATTCAGCACCTAATTTCAGGTGTAGCCACTTGTCTCATGGTGAAGGGTACAATAATTTGCCAAATTCCTTTCTGCTAGGATTGGTATCACAAACACAATAAAAATGTTGAACATTTTGATCTTAATATTGAGTCACAGGGTTCGTGACTTTTTTGATGATTAATTTTCAATATCTACCAGGGTAGTCTTAACTTTTTCCAAGTGGGTAAAAATACCCTTAGTTGAAAGAAAGTCTCACCAGAAATATTCAACTGCTTTAAAGCTCTTAAATCCTACTCTGAAATGTGTTGAATATAGAAAAACAGGTGCTTCCAAATTATTTTCTGGTTTATAGGTCCAAGAATGGCAGGAAACCAGCCTTTTTTCATCAAATCCAGGGTTGAGTGATGCTACGGTTAGCCTTTTATGTTTCATTTTCTTACTGAAACCAGGAAGGAAATGAGGGCTGTTTTGGAAAAATAATCTGACACTATAAAAGGATATCTTCTTTTCCACCACTTCTCTTTTGATATTAATGTTTCTTACTTTCAAAATTAGTTCAATTACACTTAAAGAAATTGATAAAATATACCAATGTACATTTTTAAACAATTCAAGACATTTCAACAAAATGAAAAAACAGATTTTATAAGAAGTTTTATGACTCTTTGTGACTTTTCTACCCTTGAAAAACTATGTAATTGAACCAAAACATCATCAAACAATGCTAACTCTGTTTCCTTTTGTCTACATTTACTCCTAAAATTTTTGCACCTTTTTTCTTCAGAATTCATACCATAGAGGCTATTTCCTTTTATTAGTAATGTGTGATGTCTTTCTGCATGAATTCTAATTTAAATTGATGTTTAAAGAACTTTTTTAGTAGACTTAATCATCTCTTGTAGAGTTTTTTTGAATAGAAATGTATTTTTGGGAAAGCCATGAATTTTCAGAATACTTATTTCTTATAAGAATAAAGTTAAATTAATTAGTTTTCAAATGATCATCTCTGTAAACTCTTAGAATTAATATTATTAAATAATTTTATCTTATTCAAATTTTGAGGACAGTAAGAGTACCTAATTTATAATAAAGGCTTCACATCCACATTCAAAAAAACACTTCTCCTTATATATTTAAATACCCATTTTGACTTTGATTTTATTCAAAAAATTGTGCTTGTATTGAAGGCCTTAAAGAATAATATCCATTAAAAACTACATGCAGGGAAATTAATAAAATTTTACTTGGGTTACTATTTCTCATAATTGTTTTTTGGATCCCTCATTGGACTTAAACTGATGAAACAAGCCTGTATTGCTATTTGACTCTCAAAATCTCTTTTCAAACGTCTTATAATTTTTCATTTCCATTTTTCCACTACAAAAGTTTTTTCTGAAATATTTTCCACAGTTTGGGTTAAATAAAAAAATTCAAGTAATATCATTCAACTGATATGTTATGGTAGAGCATATTGAATTTTGGTGGAAAAACCATTATTAAATCAGTTTAAGACAGGTAAAATTGAGGAAATATGGTTTTTTACCAAATTTACGGGACATATTTATGATTTATCATGTAATATGTGTCTATGGGACTCTTGATAATATTACTATGACTGTTCTTATGCAATATAATAAATACAACTATGATAACCACAATTAAATAATTAATTACTCAATTATTTCTTTTACTTGCTATACACTACTATTTATTATAACAGTAATGTCACAGCCAAGGAGGCAGGGGCATTACCAATCATATTCTACAATCATTACTTCATTGATACCCCTCAAAACCCAATCAGCAAGGGGGTTTCATTCAACAGTCTCCAAATACAGTTCCAGACCTCAATACAGTTTTCATACAGGCAAGACCCAAATACAGGATTCACCAAATACAGTCCTGTAATCAATACAGGCGCAAATACCTGTATTGACTGTATAACCTGTATTGGATTCACCAATACAGGATTCAATCCCACATCCAACTTCTTCCAGCATACAGACAAGTATCTCAACACTCAAACTCCAAGGCTGGCATTTCTCACATATACCAGCCCCTCTTCACCCACCTGGGGTTTTTCCCCCAGTTAATTAAAATAGTTGATTTATTATTTAATATTATTTTATTCTCACTTTTGGAATATTATTTTATTATTTATTAAGTTAGTCTTTGCCTTCCCTCACCTGTTCAGTAGAGTCCTGGTGGCCATATCCTTTATTAATCCTTTTCTCTTTTCTGAACAGGTTGAAACAGTGACTCAGGATTATTTGTGGTTGGCTCTTTATTATTGCTTTTGTTTTGTCTCTCATATCTTTTATGCTTATTATTTTATGACTACGAATTTATCCTCTTACTCCATTACTCTTATCATTTGAGTATTTTCTTCTGAGCCCTCCATAAGTAAGTCTGTTCACTGAGTGCCAGGCCCTCTTCATTTTAGAAGAGCCCCTGTGACATTATTTTAATTAACTCATAATTGCTTCTTTCCTTTCATTCATTTTATTCATTTCTCTCATTCTTCTATTATTATCTTTTAATGATTATGAACTTTAATGATTTTATGATTTTCATCAATTTTCATCTCTCTCATTTCATTCTCATGAAAATTTATTCTTTCTAATTTCTCTATTCTGCTGACCAATTCACTTTATTCTCTATCATCTTCATTTCTCTTTTGTTTGAATTCAGGTTTATTCAGGTTTTATTGCTTGGAATTAGTTGGGTTAATTGATTCATCATTCAGGGTTATTTGATTTGGGGTATTCAGTGGTTTTGATTGAAATTTCTCAAGATTATTGATTGATTGATTGATTGTTCAAGACATTGACTTCACCTCAAGATATTGATTGAATTTTGATTGATTTGATTTGATTGACTTGATTTGATTCTTCAAGATACCTGATTTATCCTCAATATTTGATTTGATTTATTGATTTGAATTTGATTCCTCAAGAAAATTGAATTGATTTTTGAAGATATTGATTGAATTCCTCAAGACTTAATTGATTTGATTTTGATTGACTTTATTTGACTTATTGATTGAAATTGATTATTCATAAGAATTTGACTTTGTCATCTTCACTCTTCAAGATTTATTCATATTGATTCACTTCAAGACTGTTTATTGATTCTTCAAGATCATCAAGATTCTCATTTAATTTGATTTGGTCAAGCCTTAATTTATTCAAAGTATCATCAAGTTTTTATTCATTCTTCTTTCATAATGCCAGTTCAGCATAGCCCACCAGCCAAGAATACAAGATCCCAGAGACATCAAGCTGTTCTCACTCCTACACAAAGGGCTCCTCTTGACCGCACACCATCAGTTCATCAACTGAGTGCAAATTTGGACAGAGGACCACCAATGGAAGGAGCAGCACCCTCCAGAAGAGGAGGTGTGAAGTCTAGAAGATCAAGATCATTCTCTGGACTATTGGGTGGTTATCCTGGTGTTTCTCAAGGGCCTAGAAGTAGATTGGGGGAAGCTGAAGATGAGGAGGGGGAGGAGTCTGTGGAAGAGGAAGAATCTGAGGAGACTGAAGTGGCAGCTGCCTTGGCAGGTGCTACTGAAGCTCCTGAGGCTCCAAATCTAGCCCTTTCTAATCAACCTTCTGTCTCTCAAGCTGAACCAAATTTCCTCAAGATGCTGGAGCAAATGACTCAGTTTATGGGACAACTCACTCAAGCAGTTGCCCCAAGGGACACTTCAAAAGTCCCTGCATTCAAGACTCCATCAATGAAGGCACCTGATTCTTTTGATGGTACTAAAGCTCATAAATTGAGAGGATTCATTCAATCCTGTCAATTAATCTTTCATAATGACCCAGCAAACTTCTTCTCTGACAGGAAGAAGGTGCTCTATTCAACTTCTTTTCTTACTGGTAGAGCTGGCAAATGGATTGAACCTTACCTCTCAAATATCTCCAATGAAGACCCTTCTTACCTCCTCAATAACTGGCAGTTGTTTGAAACCCAGTTATTCACTCTGTTTGGTGATCCCAATGAAGTCAGAAAAGCTGAACAAGAGTTGGACAATTTGAGGATGAGGGAAAGTGGTCAAGTTTCCTTGTACATAGCTGATTTCAGAAGTTTAATGTCAAGAATTGGAGACTGGGGGGAAAGGGCCTATATTCATGTGTATAGAAGAGGCTTGGCATCAAGATTGTTGGACCAATTGGCTTCTCACCCTGGAACTTTTGATAGTCTTCAAGAACTCATGGATATCACCTTGGAATTAGATACCAGGTACCATGAGAGGCAGAAGGAAAAGGGCAGTCATCAAGAGAAGAAGCCTCCAATCAGTGGATCCAACTTCTCCAAGCCTCCTCAAAGTTCATCATCAAAGAAGCCTTATCATAAGAAGAATAAGAAGGGGAAGAATTTTCAAGTGTCCAAAGACAAGCCTCATGCTGCTCTCCTCAATAAGGACAACAAATTAATTGGTTCTGAAAAGGAGAGGAGGATTAAAGAAGGCTTGTGCAATTATTGTGGTGGTAAACACCCATTTGAAAAATGCTTCAAGAGGCCTGAGAATAGGCAAGGGTCATCAAAAGGCTTCCCTAGCAAGCAGGGAAAAGCCTGAGTGGGAATCATGATGTGTTCAATGGTTCTCACTTATTTCCTTCAAGAGCACAATTGTGCACTCTGAATACTAGTGTCAAGAAATCTTTAAAATTTCTTATTTTTTCTTCAATCTCTGATATTTTTTATAGTATTCTCATTGATTCTGGTGCTACAAACTCTTTTATTGCAAACAATTTTGTTCCCAAGTACTCATTGATCATGTCAGAGCTCCCTGAAAGATTCCTCTTTTCATTCTGGATTCCAGTGAATCCACTTCCCTGTTCATCACCCATTATACCAAGTGGGTTGTTGATTTACCTTCCTTCCCAAGCTTTGAATGGGATTTCTTTATCATAGATTCACCCAAGGGAGAAGACCTAATATTGGGCTATGATTTTCTTTACCATTTTAATCCCATTATTGATTGGAAAAATGGATTGATCACCTATGATTCTAGTCATAAGGATTCTAGTGGCATTATTTCTTCTACTAGTAATGACTTATCCACTGCTGTCAACAGTGTTGCTCTGGTTGGTGAACTTAAGACACCTTCCTCTCCTCCTTCTGTCCATAACCCCTCCATTTTTCCCTCTCAGTCATTACTTCCATTAAGAGATGAAGTCTTCAAAGAGATAAAAGATGTTGGAGAAGATGTTGCTATATCTTCACTTCATCTCTTTCAAGGGGATATGGACCTTCCTCCTTTATCTTTTCATGCCTCCCTGGAGGAGCAGTGGGATGAGGAGGAAGAGCCAGAAGAGATTGAAACTGTGCTGAAGGTAGTCCCTCCTGTTTATCACAAATATTTGGATGTATTCTCCAAAGTGAAAGCAGAGAAACTTCCTCCACACCGTGCCTGTGATCATCATATTGAACTGGAGGGTCTTCTACCTCCAGTTGGTGTTATCTACTCTTTATCAAAGAATGAGTCAGAAACACTGCGGGCCTACATTTCAGAGAATGTAGAGAAAGGTTTCATCAGACCAAGCTCCTCCTCAACAGGAGCACCTGTCCTTTTTGTTAAGAAAAAGGATGGTGGTCTCCGTTTGTGTGTTGACTACCGCAAACTTAATGCTGTCACTAGGAAGAACAGGTATCCTGTTCCTCCAATGAATCAGCTTCTTACCGTCTTTAACAGTGCTACTATCTTCTCCAAGATAGATCTGCGTGGTGCTTATAATCTCCTGAGAATTAAAGAGGGGGATGAGCATTTAACTGCCTTTAGAACCAAATATGGCAGTTATGAGTATTTGGTTATGCCATTTGGCTTAACCAATGCTCCAGCTTCATTCCAAAATCTTGTGAATGATATCTTTGCAGATTATTTGGATATTTTTGTTGTAGTGTACTTAGATGATATTATGGTCTTCTCTAGCTCCTTGGATGAACATGTTAAACATGTGGCCTCTGTTCTCCAAAGACTGAGAGACAATAATTTGTTTGCTAAAGCCTCCAAGTGTGTATTCCATGCCTCAAGTGTGGAATACTTGGGCTATGTTGTGTCAAGTGATGGCCTCAAGATGGATTCTTCAAAAGTTCAACAAATCCTCAATTGGCCTCAGCCCAAGAACATCAAGGCCCTCCAATCTTTCCTTGGCTTTGCCAACTTTTATCGTTGTTTCATTAAAAATTATTCCAAAAAAATCTCTGCTCTCACTTCCCTTCTCAAAAAAGATTCTCCCTTCATCTTCAATGAGGAAGCTCTTAGCCAGTTTCAGATACTCAAAGAAGCTTTCACCACTGCTCCTATCCTCTCTCACTTTAATCCTTCTCTCCCAACTATTGTAGAGACTGATGCCTCTGATTATGCCTTGGGTGCTGTACTGAGTCAGGTGAATGACTCAGGAAAGCATCCCATTGCATTTGATAGTCGCAAGCTCTTACCAGCTGAACTCAACTATGAAATTCATGACAAGGAACTCCTTGGCATAGTTTGGGCTCTCAAGCGCTGGAGAGCCTTTCTCCTTTCTCTTTCTGATTCTTTTGAGGTCTTGACAGACCATTGTTCTCTCCAATATTTTATGTCCTCTAAAGTCCTTACTCGTCGTCAAGCCCGTTGGGCTGAATTTTTGTCTGAATTTCACTTTGTTATCACTTACCGCCCAGGCAGGCTGGCCACTTTACCAGATGCCTTGTCACGTCGGGACGACGTGTACCCAGAGAGGGGGGTGGATTTCATCAGCAAGAATCCTCAAAACTTTCATCAAGTTCTCAAGCAAAATGAAATTCAAGAGTCAAGATTCTTTTCCATAAAAGTTGAAATGTTTTCAGATTTAGTTGATCAGATCCAAAGACAAGTATGGCAAGACAAAGACTATAAGGAGATCCTCAAGAAATTAGCAAGAGGAGAATCAGTCCCAGACTATTCTCTTGAACCTCAAGCAAAATTATTATTGTTCAAAGATAGAGTAGTCATTCCAAGCAATCATGAAATTCAATTGGACATTCTTCAAAAGCGTCATGACTCACCGTTGGCTGGCCATCCTGGCCAGGAGAAGACCCTCAAGCTCATCAAGAGGGATTTTTATTGGGCTGGCATGAATCAAATCATCAAGGACTATGTGTCCTCATGTCAGCAATGTTCAAGAAACAAGAACATCCACCATAAGAAGTTTGGATTACTCAAGCCTCTTCAAATTCCATCTGGTCCTTGGAATTCTTTATCAATGGACTTTATCACTCAATTGCCCTTGTCAAGCAACTTTGATTCAATTTTAGTAGTTGTAGACAGATTTTCAAAAATGGCAATATTTATTCCAACTTATTCAACAATCACTGCACTGGACTTAGCTCAAATATTCATTAATCATGTCTTTTCCAAACATGGTCTTCCAATCAGTATTGTTAGTGATAGAGGTTCATTATTTGTTTCATCATTCTGGACCCAATTATGTCAGCAGCTCAAGATATCAAGAAATCTTTCAACTGCATTTCACCCTGAAACAGATGGACAGACAGAGAGGGTAAATCAGATTCTAGAACAGTATCTTCGGATGTATGTCAGTTACCATCAAGATGACTGGCACACCTGGCTCCCTCTGGCTGAATTTGCCTATAATAATGCAGAACATTCATCCACAAAGCAATCACCTTTTTTCACCATTTATGGAAGAAATCCCAGCTTTGACTCAATCCATGTTTCTCAAGATTCACCTGCTGGAAAGTTATCAACAAAACTCCAATCAGTACAGCAAGTTGTCAAAGAAGAATTAGAGTCAGCAATAAGAAGATTCAAGAAGTATGCAGATAGAAATAGAGCAATTCCACCTGATTTCCAACCTGGGGACAAAGTATGGCTAGCCTCCAAGAACATCAAGACAACAAGACCCACCAAGAAGCTCTCAGAAAGATGGTTGGGACCTTTTGAAGTTCTGAAGAAGATTGACAGCCATGCATATCACCTCAAGTTGCCTCAACAATGGAAGTCAGTTCACCCTGTTTTCCATGTGTCCTTGTTAGAACCAGTGAAGCAATCAACTATCCCAAATCGACACCAATTGCCACCACCTCCAGTAATAGTGGAAGAGCAAGAAGAATGGGAAGTGGCTCAGGTTCTGGACTCAAAACTCAAGAGAGGTTCATTATGGTATTTAGTTGAGTGGAAAGGATTCAGTGAAGACCCAGAAAGAACAACTTGGGAACCAGCTTCCAACCTTACCAACTCTCCAGACCTTGTCAAGGACTTTCACACTTTGTATCCTGACAAGCCTGGCCCAAATGCCTCAAGAGTTTGATTTTATGGTGCTTGGTGGGGATTGGAGTTTATGAAAGTAAGTTCCTCTCCTGGCATGCACCTTTAAGGGGGTATTCTACCCAAATTTGTTGTAAGCATCACCTTGGCCACTTTGTGAGCACTTGTCAATTTTTTGGACAGATTCAGAAGGCCTTGCAACATAATACCCTCAAGATTTGGACCTTTCATCAAGATTTGGCCCAATCTTTTCTTTTATTTTCTCTTCTTTCTTCAATCATGCCATAAATTATCTTTCAAGACATTCATTATCAAATTCATCTTATGGCATATTTCAATTTTCATTATGGTGCTTGGTGGGGAGTGGAAGTTATGAAAGTAAGTTCCATCTCCTGGTATGCATCCCTGAGGGGTCTAATTCTTGTAAAACATTACCTTGGCCACGCTGTGAGCATCAAATTCTTGGTTTTATCTTTCAGAACATTTTGGCCAAAATCAAGAATCTCACCACAAGAAGGACAACCCTCAGGAATTTCTTATTTCTTTCTTTACTCTCTTTTTCTCTCAATTCTTTTTCATTTCTATTTTTTATTTTTATTTCATTTACTTGTATGATTTATTTTTCATTTCTTGTTTCAAAAGCAGCAATCATAACTCCCATATCTTGTTTGGGGAGTCAATTTATGTAATAATCAAGAGCAAACACTAGTAATGGTAAAGACCAGCTACAGATAATCCTAATCAAAATTTCTTCAAGGCTTCTCTAAACTTAGCAACCATGGCATCTTCATAAGCAACTGCCTCCCTGGCCAAAGCAGCAGTGGGCTCCCCTGGAATAGCACTCTTCATAGCCTTATCAACAAACACCTCAGTCAAAGCATCAACTTCAGCAAATAGATTGGTGACCACCTTCTTGTTCACCCTTTTCTGATCAGTGAAGTTGCCAGTAATATTCCAGCGGCGACGGTTTTCAAAGATTGATTCAGGCTCTGGAGACATTGGGTCTCTAGAAGTGCTGGCCACTGGTGGTTGGATATTGGTAGAGGTGGAGGCAAGTGTGGAGGGCCTGGTTGGGGATCTAATTGGAAGCTGAGGTGGTTGGGGGGACCTGATCACTTCATTATTGGTGGTACTGGCTTGGACTGGGGATTGTGAGGTGGATTGGATTCTTCTTTTCTGGATTGGGGTAGTCATTTCAAGCTCTTCTCCATCAATCTCATCACTACCTTCAGCATCAGTATCATTTTCATCTTGAACCACCAAATTTCTCTTCAATTTTCCAAGTCTTCCATCCTTTCTGGTAACCAAAATGGGAACCTCTGGGGCCACTCCAATGGGATTTCCTTGGGGGTGAATTGATCCTCCAATGGCTGCCCAGGAACCACTGGTATTATTCCATTGTTGGACACCTCTCATTCTAGATCCAGTCACTGAAGAAGAAGAAAAGAAAACATAGAAGTCAGTAACCCATCAATTTTATGGCTAATCAACTCACAATTGGAGTGACCAGAGGTGGCATCAGAGGTGGGAGGTTCATCAACAGGAGCTTCCAATCCAAATCTTCCACCCTTCTTGATGCTGCTCCATAATCTTCTGGCATCTTCAGGAAAGCTATAGTGGGCTTGGGAACAATTTCTTTTTCCAAGATTGCAAAACTGACACCTGGTGGACCTAGCAGTAGCAGATTCCACACAAGGAATCCCTTTCCTCTTACAATTGGTGCAGGGTGGTTCAATAACTCTGACAGATTTAAAACCATTATAGGTTTTATTGATGTCCCAAATCTCTGTAGGGGCCATACTCTCTTCAGAAAGCTCCCTCAAGTTATCAAAAACACCAGGACCATAAAGTACAGAGGGTGGGGAATCAGAGTGATTGGAATCACAGATGGAAGTCAGCCTTGAACTCATCTTCAAGTCAAAATTTCAAATTCAACACCAAGAGATTTATGGACAATTGCAAGTCAGCAAGGCATTTATGGCAATTGACCAGTCAAGAAGGGGATAAGAAGAAAGAAATTCAAGAAGAAATCAAGAGCAAGAAGAAAACTGTTTCAAATGGCCCAATTGGCCAATTTCATGATTTTATGCACTTTGGCGCAAATGGCCATATCAGACCTCAAAGCTTCAAAATTGCTCCATTTTATCATTTTTCATCAAAATATGCTTAATTATGCATATTGGCAAATTTGCGCATTTTGTGCATTTGCGCACTTTTGCGCATTTTTGCGCAAAAGGCCCTTTTATCTTGTCAAAAGGCTTCAAAAGGCCTTTTTGGCCAATTTCATCATAATTGCGCATTTGCGCATTTTGCGCAAAAATGCGCAAAATGGCCAAAACACCTTATAAGGCCATTTTTTTCAGCATTTATCAAATTTTTTCAGTTTTCCGTCAAAATATGCCATTTTGGCATATATGCGCATTTGCGCATTTTGCGCATTTTGCGCATTTTTGCGCAAATTGGCCAAAATCCCCTCTAATCACAAAATCAAGGATTTTGGCCAGGACTTCTGAAATGGTCCAAAACCTCAAGTGTTGGCCACTTTATGCCAACACCCTCAAGATGAAAATTATGATGAAATCCAGTGTTCTTGGGACATAAACCCAGATCACCCACTTTTCAAAAGCCATGAGGACTCAAGAAAAGTTTTGGTGAAGACACTCAAGACAAGAAAGAAGAAATTTTAAGAAGAATGAAAGTATTTTGAAGTGAAAGAGGGAATTCAGAATCAAGATCAAGGGGAAAATACCTACAAGTGATCAAGTGAAGATTTGTTTGAGTATTGTTTGAAGAAGAAAGTTGAATGGGATAAATTTAAGGAATTGGGGGGAAAGAACTGTATGGATTGTTTTCAAGCTCATCAAGACTCACTGTACTTATGGTTCTCAGAGCTCACCATTTTCAAGAGGGGGATAATGTCACAGCCAAGGAGGCAGGGGCATTACCAATCATATTCTACAATCATTACTTCATTGATACCCCTCAAAACCCAATCAGCAAGGGGGTTTCATTCAACAGTCTCCAAATACAGTTCCAGACCTCAATACAGTTTTCATACAGGCAAGACCCAAATACAGGATTCACCAAATACAGTCCTGTAATCAATACAGGCGCAAATACCTGTATTGACTGTATAACCTGTATTGGATTCACCAATACAGGATTCAATCCCACATCCAACTTCTTCCAGCATACAGACAAGTATCTCAACACTCAAACTCCAAGGCTGGCATTTCTCACATATACCAGCCCCTCTTCACCCACCTGGGGGTTTTTCCCCCAGTTAATTAAAATAGTTGATTTATTATTTAATATTATTTTATTCTCACTTTTGGAATATTATTTTATTATTTATTAAGTTAGTCTTTGCCTTCCCTCACCTGTTCAGTAGAGTCCTGGTGGCCATATCCTTTATTAATCCTTTTCTCTTTGCTGAACAGGTTGAAACAGTGACTCAGGATTATTTGTGGTTGGCTCTTTATTATTGCTTTTGTTTTGTCTCTCTTATCTTTTATGCTTATTATTTTATGACTAGGAATTTATCCTCTTACTCCATTACTCTTATCATTTGAGTATTTTCTTCTGAGCCCTCCATAAGTAAGTCTGTTCACTGAGTGCCAGGCCCTCTTCATTTTAGAAGAGCCCCTGTGACAAGTAAGCAGTAATTTTCTAATAGAATCAATTTCAAGAAGTATGAATAATAAAACCTCTTATCAAAAGGGTATAACATAATTTTAATTTAAAATTATCTTTTACAAGACAAATTTTTGAAGAAAACTATTAGTAGAGAAAAGCTTTACAGATCAAGTGAAAACATTCACTTATACTTAAATAATACATTGAAAGGAACTGGTAGATTGAGGTGACAGATTAATTTTGGATCTAAAATATCAAGATTTATTTTCTCAATAATATAGCAATACAAAAGTGGAATACTTTTTGAAATAGTGTATATCCATGATTTAATATACCTGAATCATAATATTATTTATAGAATACAATAAGGGAAGGCCTCATTTAAGTTAAGAACAGCTCACAGAGGAGTGAAATGGAGCAAGCTTAAAAGCAAATGAGTGAGAAACCATTAATCCTCTTTGAAGAATTTCTTACATCACCTTTTTCTCAAATAAAATTATCATCATTACTTAATCAACTCATTTTATGTGACTGAACACCCATTTAGAGTTAAGAAATAAAGGAGTAGTAACTTTCAATCTTATTTTATTTAAAAGGAAATATTAATTTTTCAAAGTAATCAATGTTATTGGAAATTTCATCACAGATTGTATTTTCTATGAATTTTTGAATGTTCAGTGTTTCAAATAGAATTATCAAAAATGGACTGTAAGTAAAACTTTTAATTTGAAATATGAAATCATAATTATTTTTGGCTTTTATATGGATTATTCCTCTCTTCATTGGTTGTGAGAGGTTAAAAAATGCATCAGAATAGTAATATCTGGTTTCCATGAGGTAATTGCATGGATACTAGTCAAAAAAGGGTTTTAATTGGTATTTTAAGGCTCATGAATGGTAAAAAATCAATAATTGAAATGGTTACAGGAGTCAGAGCTGCTTATTACCTCCTTTTCATGTCAAAAAACAGCTTATTCTATATTTTATTATGCTTCAATGGGACTTGAACTTGGTAACAAACCATGTTCCCAAAAGGTTTGGGTATAATAATTGGGCAATGATCAGCCATGAATCCAAGCTTTAAAGCTTGCCACCACTCAGAGGCCTCAGAAGCTGGTATGCTGGCTCTCCTTTATGTCTTTTGTCCCCTTGACCTATTTCCATGTCAACATAGTAATTCAGGCTTCAAGAGTGATATCCTCTATGAGTGTACCAAACATGTATGTAAGAATACTGTAATATTAAGAGAAAAAAAAATTCATAACACCATTATTAGTGTATATAAATTGGGAATTCTCAGATTACCATGATTTTGGCATAAAATTGAGAAAATTTAAAATCTTTACCTTTCTTTTATGTGGTATTGATGATGTGGTGTTGCAGTATTTTCCATATTACCACCTCATAGAGTTAACTTAAACATATTCACTCTCTGAGGTTACCCCAGATGAATGTTTTTTGGAGAATTTAAAAATGGTCTTAAATCCATGTTTTTGCTTACTCACAAAGAAATTATCCATATTTTCTACAATAAAAAAATGATAAATTTTGATTTATGAATGACTTATGAGTTATTCATAGTTCACAGATTATTTTAATATCAATTGTGGCCTATATAGGTATTTAAAATATACCTCAAGGCTCACATATCCAGTTTTTTGATTGTAACCCACTTACAGACAAAAATCCCCAGAAAGGTTAAATTCCAGGGAAAATTCTCACCTCTATAAAGTTAAATAAATCAAGCCTTATCAAGTTTAAATTTTATGTTAATTAAACGTTTACAAAAAAATGCTTTATGAAATGATTGAAACATTATTCCTTTGTTTGAGTAGACTTCTAGAATTCAGAATTAGAACTTTCTCATACTTTCTTTAGCCTACCCTTGAATCCCTTGATTATATAGACACATGTAGCAAGATGTTCCAATGTTAACACATATGAGGATGAGTCTATTACCAAGTAATAATTATGTATTTGAAATGCTAAGTATTATTATCACAGTGATATAGAATATGAAAAATTATTCAATCAAGATATTCAGGGCTTTACTAAAGAGGATTAGTGTTGGTGAGCACTACCAAAAGCCCAGGGTGCAGTATTCATCAATTGGGTTATTATAATGAAGACTTCAATAATAAAGAGTATAATTATACCTCATTGTTTCCCAAGGTTCCAAATGGTATTAGGCAGTTGTACTAGGTAGGAGCTCAATTGAATGATTATGATTATTCTTCAAGGCAGAGGAAGAGCCCAAATAGGAAGAGTGAAGATTTTTCACTCCCAAGGGAAGGATGATGGCTGGTACATACTGTGCATACCCATTATTTGGCTCAGATGTGGTTTTTAAACCACATATGGGCTGTTCTCACCAATAAAGGGTGAACATTTTCATTTCGGGACCACACAGCACTCTTCCAATGTGTATGATGCAGTAAATTTTATACAGAACTTGTAAGGGAACCCCATACAGGAAGAAATATGATGTATTTAAGAATAGAAAAGCTCATTTGTAGAATTGACACCTCATATTTGGGGATATGGGAGATTATTACATAGTATTGGGTGATTTACAGTACTTTGGGAGTTTGATCTTTAAAATGCTATATGTTTGTTGTTTTTGAAGACAGTAAGTTCAAAGTTTGTTCTTTGTGTATCCCTAGAGGACTGCTACATACTGAGATCCCATATGACATGGGTAACAATAAATAAGGCCAAGCTATTCCACTTTTAAATTTCATTATTTGGATATGGCTTTTTCTTAAATCCTATATAGAGTTCATCTTCTCAATACCTATTTTTCATCAATATTGATGTGATTACTCCATTTTTTAATTGTTTTTGTTATGTTTCTCTATAAATCTTGTTTTCCATGTAACATTTAGAATATTTTTTATTTCTCCTATTTTATTTTGTAAATACAATTGAAATAAGTGGTATTTACATTTTTTGGCGTAAAATTCTTCAAAATTATTATATGAAGTGATAAAATTAGGTCATTTTCTCTTTTCTAAGAATTTCTCTCTATCATTACTTTTAATAATTCTTTTATTAATATAAATGGGATTTCTATTAATATATAAACTCAATATTAGTAATATTATTGTTATCAATTGTTATTTATTATTAAAAAACAGCTTTGTATGCCTTTAGTATTTGTTGGTAAAAATAATAAAAGCTTTCAATATATCAATTATTATATATTAATATATTTCTTTTTACTATATTATATGTTTATAATATATATTATATTATTATATTTATCTCATAATATAGGAATTTTACACTTTAATAATAATAATTCTTCATTAGTAGAATCATTCTTTATTTAATTTATTAAGCTAATAAGGACATTCATAGTACAATAAATGTAGCATTTGCAATATTTACTTATTTTTTCATGGTCAAAGCTTACAGCTGCCAACTTCTTCAAGACTTCAAACGGTCCCAACCATCTTTCTTCAAGTTCCTTTCTGGGTCTTGTAGTATTTATATTATTTGAGGCTAGCCATACTTTTTCTTCATGTTGGAAGTCAGGTTGAATTTTCCTATTTCTATCTTAATACTTCTTAAATTTCCTTATTTCTGACTCCAATTCTTCTTTTACTACTTCCTGTACTGGTCGGAGTTTTTTTGATAGCTTTACAGCAGGGGTGTCTTCAGAAATTTGAATTTAATAAAAGCTGGGATTTCTTCCATAAATGGTGAAAAAAGGTGATTTCTTAGTTGATGAATTATCTGCATTATTGTAGGAAAATTCAAGCAGAGGGAGCTAGATGTTCCAATCATTTTGATGATAACTGACATAAATCCAAAGATATTGTTCTATAATCTGATTCAACCTCTCTGTCTGTCCATTTTCTCCAGGGTGAAACACAGTTGAAATATGTCTTGATATCTTCAGCTGCTGACATAATTGGGTCCAGAATGATCAAACAAATAATGAACCACTATCACTAGCAATACTGACTGCAATTTTAGGCTTAGCAAAGACATGACTGATGAATATTTGAGTTAATTCCGAGGAATTAATTTTTGAATACATGGGAATGAATATTTCTATTTTTGAGAATCTGTCCACAACTACTAAAATTGCATCAAAGTTCATGGACAATGGCAATTGAGTGATAAAGTCCATTGATAAGGAACTTCAAGGACCAGATGGAATCTGAATAGGCCTGAGTAATCCAAACCTCTTATGATGAATGTTCTTGTTTCTTTAATATTTATTACATTAAGACACATAGTCCTTGATGATTTGACTCATACCAGACCAATAAAAGTCCCTCTTGATGGGCTTGAGGGTCTTCTCCTGGCCAGGATGGAAAGCCAACGGGAAGTCATAATTCTTTTTGAAGGATATCCAGTTGAAGTTCTTGATTGCTTGGAATAACCACTCTTTCTTTGAATAACTGTAACTTGCCTTGAGGTTCAAAATGATAATTGGGTATTTATTTCCCTCTTGCTAGTTTCTTCAGTATTTCTCTTTTAATCTGCTCAACTCAATCTGAGAAGATGTCTCCTTTGATTGCAAAGAATCTTGGTTCTTGGATTACAACTTTCTTAATAATTTGATGAAAATTTTGAGTATCCTTGTAAACAAACTCAAGCCCCCTCTCCGGTACACATTGTCCCAATGTGACAAGGCATTTGGTAAAGTGGCCAGTCTTCCAGGGTGGTAAGTGATAGTAAAGTGAAACTCAGAGAGGAACTCAGCCCAGTAGGCCTGAAGACAACTAAGGAATTTGGAAGACATGAAGTACTGAAGGAAATAGATGTCTTTCAAGACTTCAAAAGAGTGAGAAAGAGAAGGAAGAAAAGCTCTCCAGTGCTTGAGAGCCCAAACTATGCCAAGGAGTTCCTTGTCATGAATTTCATAGCTGAGTTCAGCCAGGAGGAGCGTGCAACTATCAATTTCAATGGGATGTTTTCCTGAGTCATTAGCTTGACTCAGTACAGCACCCAAGGCATAATCAGAATCATAAGTCTCCAAAATAGTTGGTAGAGAAGGATTGAAAGGAGAAAGGATAGGGGCAGTGGTGACTTCTTCTTTGATTAATTGGAACTGTCTAAGAGCTTCCTCATTGAAGATAAAGGGAGACTCTTTTTCTAAGAAGGGAATTGAGAGCAGTGATTTTTTGGAGTAATTTTCAATGAAACAACAATAGAAGTTGGAAAAGGAAAGAAATTGTTGAATGTGAGCCTTGAGGTATATTTTACATACCCAAATAGGCGACAAGTGTGTTTAAAATTAATTCTGCACTGTGCATAACCCATAAGTCATGCATATATTCAAAACTCATCATTTTTTATTTAAGAAAAGATGAATACCTTTCTGTGAGAAAGCAAATCCATGGATTTAAGGCCAGATTTGGATTCTACAAAAAAAATTACCTGGAGTAGCTCCAAAGATTGAATGAGCTTAAATTAGTTTTATGAGTTGGTAATTGTAAGGTTTGACTATGAAACAATAAGTAAAAATTTCTAATTTATTACTTATTGTACTCTGAATGTCCTTATAATTGAAATAAATAAGATTAAAATAATAATAATAATAAAGAAGTATTATTATTATGGCGTAAAAATATTATATTATTAAATAAATATAATAATATAATTAATATTATATGAAATTATAATATTATAAATAATATATTAATATAAAAATAATTAATATATATTGTAAAGCTCTTTATTATTGTTACCAACAAATAATAAAGGCGTAAAAAACTGTTTTTTATAAATAAAAAACAATTAATAACAATAATATTACTAATATTAAAGTTATATATTAATATAAATACTATTTATATTAATTAAGAATTATTAAGAGTAATAATAAGAGAGAAATTATTATTATAAGATGAAATAACCTAAATTACTAAATTTCTTGATTTTACGTGGAAATGAGTTTATAGAGAGATTTATGACAAAAACAATTAAAGAATTGATTTAATCACGTAAAAATAGTGATTAATATTAAGATGGTCTTTGGTCTTTAATAATATAAGAGTTTTACATATAAAGAATAAAGAAATTACCTTTTATTTAATTGATTTAATGTTTTTTATGCGTCTGAGGGGTAAATAGAGTAAAAAGAGCTCTATTTATAGTAAATACCTCCCTCCTAGAGTCCAACAGGCTTCTAGTAGACGTGTACTGATCATATCCCCTGGAATTGATCAATATTTTAAGGTTTCAGGGTGATTACATCATGATCAAACCATATTACATCATTATTACACCATTATTTAGAGTTATCACTATAACTCTAAAGTTGATGACATCAGAGGCTTGGCAGAAACCCAAATTTCGTGAATTTTATTAGTTTTAATCATAAACTAATAGTATTCACCAATTGTATCACTCTTAAGACTGTTAAACTTAAATTAAGGTTACAGTATGTGATCATAACTGCTCAAATTAAGCTCAAACTTTGATCCTCAAAAACTTTTAAGATTTACACGCTACAGCAATTCAGAGAGTGAATTCTGACAGCCTGGCATAACCTTATTATGCTGCCAAGAGCGTTTTATTACATCATCAAAACTCTAATTTTGATGATTTTTCTTGTAACTCATCTTTTCTGTCGAAATTCAATATTTTAAACTTCAAACCTTGATTTCAGGGGGTTATACCCTGAATTTAATAATACAAATTACATCATTCTTCACGAATGAGCTAGTAGAATCCAACTGTATATTTTTTTTTAAGTTTGGATCACTTTCACAACAAAGTGGTCAACAGCTCTGTTGATTTTTATCAATAATTCATCATAGGTTTTAACCTTGTTTATAATTTGTGAAATAAAGTTCATATCTGTGTTCTTACAGTAATTACGTGGTAACTTTATTTTTGGTTCATCATTCTATCATGTATAGTTTAGAAGATATTAGCTATGATCCTTGAATATATGCGTTGACCAAAAAAGTGCATATATTCAGGATAATTCCTTAAGTATTAACATTGGAAATTAGCTTATTGACTGTTTTATGTGTAGATTCTCATGGGGAATCCACTGGTACAATTTATTCCACATGTTGTTTCATTAGCGTTTGAGATAAATAAGGTTTTATGGTTTTTATATGGTATTATACCTTATAATTCCTTAAATATTGACTTTACAGATATGCCATAAAAATGGTATATGTGTATTTTTCCATGGGGAATCCAATGGTATAATTTATTTTACATGTTGATTCATTGGTTTTTTAGTTAAACCAATTTTTGTACCAATTTATGGTATTTTTTGTATATTTAATTAATTATTTTTAATGTATAATTATTTTAAGCAATTTTAATATAATTATATTAAAAGTATAATTATTCTGAGTCTTTTTGTGACCTTATTGGGTATGTGGTCATATCTCAAAGGCTCACAGTAATATGGAAAATACTTTAATACTAAATCATCAATACCACATAAAGGAATTGTGAAAATACTTGTTTTTTTCAATTTCATGCAAAAGTAATGGGAATGTGAGAAATCTCATGTTACATATACACTAAGAATAGTGTTATGCATGTTTGTGCCACTTAGTATTATGGTATTATTACATAAATATTTGACACACCCATTGTGGATATGAGTCTTTCAGCCTAAATTTCTATTTTTGATGGAAAATAGCTAAGGGGAACAAAATAACACCAAAGAGAGCCAGGGTACCCAACTTCCAAGGCCTCTGAGGCGTGAATATCTCTAAAGCTTTGATAAATTCCTGATCATGGCCCAATTATTCTACTAAAACCTTTTGGGAACCTAGTTACCAAGTTGAACTCTCATTAAATCATAAGAAAATTGCAAACAAACTGCTATCTTGATGTGACAAGGAGGTAAAGAGCAACTTAGACTGCTGTAACCATGTTAATTCTTAATTATTTTCCATGGATAGAGCTTAAAACAGTAATTAAAACCCTTTTTGGACTAGTATCCATTTATTTACCTCATAGTAACCTGCCATACTCTGCTATTTTCAATTCTACATAGTAATCAGGTAAAAACTTCAAAAATTCATTAAAAATACAATTCATTATTTATCCTTCTGAAACGTTCAGTACCAATATAGAATTGTATCATTCATCAATAAAACAAAAGATAGATATTTTTTCATAAGTAAAATTAAATATTTTACTCACAGTCCATTTTTGATGATTCCATTTGAAGGACTGAACCTTCAAAAATTTACAGAAAATACAACCTGGGATGAAATTTCCAATAACATTGATAAATTTGAGAAATAAATGATCATTTTGGAATAAAAGAAGATTTACAGTTGTTACTACTTTCATTCTTAACCATAAATGGGTTGGTAGTCACAAAAAAAGCTTTAATTCAGTAATCTGAAATGACAACAAATGATGAAGTCATTAATCCAAAAGGATTATTGTTTTCTCACTCCCTGGTTTCTCAGTTTGCTCCATGAAACCCCTCTAGGAGCTCTTGACAATTTAAAAGAGGCTTCCTCTTGCTGTTTTTTCCAAATCATCTTATTATCCAATTGTATCTTTGTTACCAACAAGTAAGTATCAGTAGATCCTTTCTTAGGTGTTTTATTCTTTCAGGATCAATCAGAAAGACTTGAAATAAAAGAAATCAAAATATATATTTTTTCAATATTGCTATAAATCAATTTTGATCCCTTAAATCAAAATTTATCCATCAAATCTCTGTACCATATTCTTTCCAAGGTTCAGTGAGTATCAGTGAGTGGTTTATAATTAATTTTTAAAGTGTTTCTCTGGTATTTTCTTTCTTCAAGAATCATATTTATAATCATCCTTTTCAAAGATAATCAGACATCAAACCAATTCAATGATTTGAATAAAGAAGTTTTACTATTTAATACTGGTTGTAATTGATTCTTGTAGGTAATTACTGCTTACTGTTATAATCACTAGTAGTGTATAGCAAGTAAAAGAAATAATTAATTATTTAATTATTTAATTATTTAATTATTTAATTATTTAATTATTTAATTATTTAATTTTTTAATTATTTAATTATTCAATTATTTAATTATTTAATTGTGGTTATAGAAATCTCATTATTATATTCCATAAGAACAGTCATAGTTTGGTTGATTAATAGTAATATTATCAACAATTTCAAAGACACCTCTTTCATTGAAGAGCCTTTATGGTATTGGGCTGAGGCCAATTGAAGATTTTTTAAAATTTGGAAGGATCCATCTTGAGGGTGTCAATTGAAACAACAAAGCCAAGGTATTCAATACTTGAGGCATTCAATACACACTTTGATGCTTTTGCAGACAAATTATTGTCCCTCAGCCTTTGGAGCATAGCAGCCACATGTTTGACATGTTCCTCCTCAGTGCTTGAGAAGAACATAATCTCATCCAAATAAACTATGAAAAAGATATTCAATAAATCTTCAAATATATCATTAAAAACATTCTGAAATGAAGCACAAGCATTGGGTGAGCCCTATGGCATTAGCAAATACCCATAACTATGATACTTGGCTCTAAAGACAGTTAAATGCGCATCCCCCTCTTTAATTGTCAGGAGCTTATAAGCACCACACAAGTCTATCTTGAAGAAGATAGTGGAACCATTGAATACCGTTAGAATCTGATTCATAGGAGGGACAGGATCGCTGTTCTTCCTAGTGATAGCGTTCAGTTTTCAGTAGTCAACACACAAACAAAGGCCACCATCCTTTTTCTTAACAAAACGCACAGGTGCTCCTATTAAAGAGGAGCTTGGCCTGATGAAACCCTTCTCTACATCCTCTGAAATGTAGGCCCTTAGTGCTTCTGCCTCTTGATTTGATAAGGAGTAGATAACACCAACTGGTGGTAGAAGACACTCCAGTTTGATACAATGATCACAGGCACGGTGTGGAGGAAGTTTCTCTTCTCTCACCTTGTATAAGTCATAAAAATACTGGTGATAAGCAGGAGGTATTACCTTCAGCATAGTTTCAATTTCCTCTTCTCTTCCTCCTCATCCCCCTGCTCCTCCAGGGATGCATGGAGCGATAAAGGAGGAAGATCCATATAACCTTGAAAGAGATGAAGTGAAGATATAGCAACATCTTCTCCAATGTCTTTTATCTCTTTGAAGACTTCATATTTTGATGTAATTAATGATTGAGAGGGCATTATGGAAGGGATATAGATGGAAGAAGGAAGTTAAGGTGTCTTATGTTAACCAACCAGAGCAACACTGTTGACAGAAGTGTAAAAGTCATGACTATTAGAAGAACTAATACTGCTATAATCCTTCTGACTCAAATCATAGGTTATCCATCCATCTTTCCATCAATAACTGGTTTGAAATGGTAAAGGAAATTATAGCCCAATTCTAGGTCTTCTCCCTTTGGTGAATCTATGATAAAAAAATCCCATTAAAACTTGGGAAAGAAGGCAATTCAACAACCCCCTTGGTATAATGAGTGAGGAAAAATACGTGGATTCATTGGAATTTTTCCATTGAGCTCTAGCATAGTCAATCAGTACTTGAGAACAAAACTCTTTGCAATAAAAGAGTTTGTAGCACCAGAATCAATGACAATATTACAAAAAATATCAGAGACAGAAGAAAAAATGAGAAACTTTAAACATTTCTTGACACTAGTATTGAGATTTCACAATTGTACTCTTGAAGGAAATAAGTGAGAACCATTGAACACATCATGATTCATGCTAAGGCTTTTCTCTGCTTGTTAGGGAAGCTTCTTGATGACCCTGGCCTATTGTGAGGCCTCTTGTAGCATTTTTTAAATTGGTTTCTTTCCACCACAATAAGTGCATAAACCTTCTTCAATCCTCCTCTCCTTTTCATAATCAATTGTTTCATTTTCATCATTGAGGAGAGAAGCATGAGGCTTATCCTTTCAAGTTTAAAACTTCTTCCCCTTCTTGCTCTTCTTTTGATGATGCTTTTTGGAAAATGAATATTGCAGAAGCCTTGAATGTTTAGATCCAGTAACTGGAGGCTTCTTCTCTTGATGCCTACCCTTTTCCTTCTTCCTCTCATGGTACCTTGTATCTAACTCTGAAGTAATGTCCATTAACTCTTGAACAGTATCAATGTTACCAGGGTGAGAAGCCAACAGCTTCAAAATTCCTGATGCCAATCCTCTTCTATAAACAGGAATATAAGACCTTCCCCCAATCTCCGATTATTTAAATTGGGCTTCTGATATACAAAATGTACAAGGATAAATGACTACTTTCCTTCATCCTAATCTTTTCCAGATCTTTTTAAGCTTTCCAAAATTCATTTGGATCACCAAAAAGAGTGAATAACTGAATGTCAAACAACTGCCAGTTATTGAGGAGGTACAATGGGTATTCAGTGGATATATTTGAGAGATATGGTTCAATCCTTTTTCCAGTTGTACCTGTGAGAAACAAAGTTGTGTAAAGAACCTTCTTCCTGTAAGAGAAGAAGTTTTCTGGGTCATTATGAAAAATTAATTGACAGGATTGGATAAATTCTCTCAGTTTATATCTTTGAGTACCATCAAAAGAAACAGGCACCTTCATTGATGCAGTCTTCATTGCTGGCGCCCTTGGATTGTCCCTGGGTGCAACTTCTTTGGTGAGTTGTTCCATGAATTGAGTCTTCTTCTCCATCATCCTGAGAAAATTTGGTTTAGCTTGAGAGAACAGAGTTTGATTAGAAAGCTGTAGATTTGGAGTTTCAAAAGGCTCAGGGGCAGCTTCCAAGGCAGCTGCTACTTCAGTTTCTTCAGAATCTTTCTCTTTCATAGACCCCTCCCCCTATTCTTCTTCTAGGCCCTTGATGAATGCTTGGATAGCCATCCAATAATCCAGAGAATGATCTTGATCTTATTGAATTCACACCTACTCTTATGGAGCATGCTTCTCTTTCCATTGGTGGTCCTCTGTCCAGGTTTTCACCAATTTGATTAACTGATGGGGTTTGGTAAAGAGGAGCCCTTGCTGTAGGAGTATTGACAGATTGATGTATTTGAGTTCTTGTATTCTTGGCTGGAGGGCTATTCTGTACTGGAATTATTGAATAAAAAGAAAAATGAAAACATAATGATACTTTGAGAACAGCAAATGAGGTTTGACCGATTAAGATAACATGATATGAGATTCTTGATGAACTTGAGTAATCAATCACCAGTATTGAGGAGGAATAAATGAGAACAAATCTTGAGGAATGAAAATTACAAAGCTGAATTATTTTCAATAAAATTGGACTTCTTGAAGAGTTGCAAATCTATTTCAATTATTCAATCAATCAAGACAATCAATTATCAAGTCAATGCAAAATCAATAGCTGTCATATCTTCAAATAAATTCAAGTTCTTGAGGTATCAAATAAGTCAATCAATATCTTTATGAGTCAAAATCAGATCAATCAATCAATTCAATTCTTGAAATCAATAAATGACTCTTGAGGAATTCAACAGTCAATTAAAATCAATCCAATCCAACAAAATCTTGAATCTGAATCAAAAAAAGGAAAAAAATGAAAACAATCCAGGAATTAGGATAGAGAGAAAGGGTTGGGAGAATTAAGAAATAAAAAAAGTCAATTTTCATATTAGTGGAATGAATGAGATTAAAATTGAAGAGAAATCATAAATTCATAAAGAGATAATAGTTGATGAAATGCAGAAATTAATTTGAACATAATTAAAAGAAAGGAGAAATGGTGATTTACTTAATATGATGTAAAAGGGGATCTTTGAAATGAAGAGGGAATGGCACCCCATTAACTGCGACTCCCTTATGGGGTGCTCAAGGATTGAAATATGAGGGAGTACAATTAAGAGTTTGAAGAAGATAGGATTGCTCATAAAATGAATATAAGAAAAGTAGAGACAAAGAGAATAAGAGTAAGAATAAAAGAGCCAACCACAAAAAGTCCAAGTCCACTGTTTCAACATCTCAAAAGAAAGGAGAGGTTTAATAAGTATATGGCCATCACAACTCCACTGAAGAGGTGAGTGTAATATGCAAAGACTAACTTAATACAAACAAATATAATATTCAAAAATAAGAGTAAGAATATTCATAAGATAATAAATCAGCTATATTAATTAACTGGGGAAAAGTCTCCAGGTGAGGAAGGGGGCTGGTTTATCTGAGAATCCACTAGCCGTGATCCAAAGAGCAATTTTTATTGAGAGAAATCTTGATTTGAATTTATTTGGATGATACAGGCCCTGTAATGATGCCCAGGGTCTGTACAGAAGGTGTGGTGGGACTTGGTGATGATACAGTCCCAGATTGATGAAACCAATGCTCTATTGAGTGAGCATAGTCTGTATCAGTAATACAAGGCTGTATTGGGGATTCCAGACTGTATTGAGATCTTGAAGGGAGTTGTTGAAGCCAGATGCTGATTTGTGCTACTGATCTGCTAGTCTGGTTGGTATGATTAAAGGTAGGACTGCATACCATTGTCCCCTAATTGTGACTTTGAAACCCTCACCCCCTTAGGAAAAAAGAGAAGTTTGAAAGGTCCCACTTTCCATGCCCTATGGACTGCAGAGCGTGATTCACAGTCCATGGGCTGTAGAGGCCGTAGGGGGCCTAAATGTGACAACCCCGCTAATCAAAGTGGGTAGTTCAGAGGCCCTGGAGATGGCCTAAGGGTCCAAGGATCCTTTGAAGGTAACAAGACCCCCACAGGACCTAATTCAGTGGAGTTGGCATGGGGTTTGGTGAGGTGGAATCAGCCAAGAAGGCCAATGAGTCTGGATATGGCCAGGAAGAGTGGGTGTTCCCCAAAGGCCATTCCACACCACCAGTGGCAAATTGGCAATCAATTGGTTCAGGACAGAATTGCCAAAAACACCAATTGGGGGTTTCTTTCCCATGGTTGTGACATTAGTTTATATACATGATGATAGACTAATCCTGCATGGACAGCTTCTTAATTGCATTAGAACCACAAAATATAACTAGGGAGACTAAATATATTTAGAACAAGAATATTGGAGTTCCATATATGAATTTACTCATGGTACCAGCTCCTGTGACATGAATAATTCTTTTACTATTATCTGAGAAACTCAAGGAAAGTGTTGGTGACACCACATTTTTCACAAAAGGAGCACAAGATAGCTTTCCAAAGATGGCAAAGCAAAGAAAAGTTGAATTAGTTCCTTTTACATATACTTCAATTTATTCTTCATTGATATGATCCTTTTGAGAAGCTTTTATAATACACCAAAAATCAACAAAAATTTATTTGATGACACAAAAAAATGAAAAAGCCTTGTAGAATTTCAATTCAGGCACATATTTGGCTCTAGCGCTTAAATTGAATAAATGGAACCATATGAATGTAGGATAAGTCAAAGGACGGTATGGTAGAAACTAACGGTTTGAATGCAACATATTTTCCCATATTTGTGCAGCTTTTGAAAAGTTTTAAGTGCTGAAAATAACAAATTTCAATATTAATTTCATTATTTGTGAATAGGCTCCACAACATATTGTAAGAAATGTTTAAGATTGGAGAAATGCACATTGAGTAAGATCGCATTTGTTAGCTATTAATGATGATTATAATTTTGAGGAATTTTCAATTGAGGTCTTGTACAACACATGTATCAAAGAAATCCTGGGATTAACGCAGTTGTAAAGCTTTACTGGCTTGACTAAGACTCTCAGGTTCAGGTAGGCCAAAGCAATAAACCACTTTCGTTGGGCAACTATCCATTTAGCCATACGTTTGTTGTTTCATCTGCAACACCCAAAAGGTCTACGTGAAGATTCTCTTTCTATTGGGTAGTTCTTGGTTAGCTTCTCTTTCAATAATCATGATCTCATGCGAAATGAATCATTTTAATTGGTCAGAGAACACAAACGCGAGGATGGTTACAGAAAAAAGAAAGGAAAAAAAGCCTTCTAATGGTCAGAATCGACTAATCTACGCCTAATTTGTTTGGGTCCATTCCAACATTGACAAGAGAGCCTTATGTTTATTACAGATACCAACATAGTTTTGGTGCCAGGAAGTCTTTGTGCAACATCAGCCTTGCAAATGGTTGGTCAAATGACTTAAAAGCTTTCTCTCCGTGCTGGTAGTTTGGCTTCCCTTCTAGCATTGAAGAAAGACATAAAAGGCCTGCTCCCTCCGCTTTCAACTCTTTTCTCAGTCCCATAACCCCGAGCCCTACTCTTTTCTTATTTTTTCTGTAAACAAAAAAGTCACTTCGGCCGCTTCTTTTCTCCTCCTTAGATATTTCTATAAAATTATCAGCTCTTCTCATTGATTCTCTTTGATGAAAGGCCATAATTGAACTTCCAAATATCATGGGTCTTTTTTAAATTAAAACGTGATTATAAAGCATCTTTTCCTGGAGAGCATGCAACATCCAAATTATTCACTCATTTATGTTTCAATTCATTGTGTCATTTTTCTGCAATCTATTTTGCTTTCTGAGAAAGCAGAAAGATCCTATTTTCAACACCTTCAATAATAAAAGGTACTTTCAACGACTCTGATATTTCTACATATAATAAAAACGATGTTAGGCTGACTTGTAGTGTGTTCCTCTTTTATCATGACAAATTTCGCTCTTATGGTCTTAGTGATTTATTCAAATCATGCCCTTTATATTGGGCTAACATCGACTATCTATTACCATTGATGATCATTTTCAATTACGTTTACTCCGCCTCATGATTTCAGAGTAATTGCTTTGATGCTTCAGGTACATTTTTTGCATAGAAAAATAAAACTGCTGATTAAAGATGTTTATCTGTTCTGGTTTTGGATTCGGTTATTGTCACTTCTTTTAGGCATTACCTTAACCATTCCTTATATGTTAGGCCAAGGTTATCGCATTCTTTACGACACCAACAACGCTTCCTACTCAAGATGGATATCATTTTCTTTTCGAATCACTTGAGCTCTGATTTTCTCGGACCGCAACAAGGCCGTCCTCATTATACCGGACAAAACCTGACTCTATCATCAAGACAGTGTCAAGTTTGCTTCTCCTAAAGATATACTATTCAAAGGATCAATTCACTAAGATTGTGAATAAAGAAATCCTGAGGAAAATTGTCATTTCTCTCAAAACTCAACACATTGAGGTCAACTAAAGTCAATCCCCAAAATTAAAGGTTCTGAGGTTTGAGGTAAACAGATTTTTTCTTGCTTTCAATAGAAATCCGCTGAAAGATCTTTAATTCTTTAATCTTTTTGTTTCTTAGTTGGGTGATGGAAGATCAAGCCATGCCCTACATATTGGGCCGAGGCGATCAATCTTTTGGCACTTTTATTGAATCACAAGGGGGATTGACATTACATGGTTCGTTCATTAGTCTCATCCAACAAGGAAACGCTTGATGAATCGTTGACACATTATTCTTTGTTTAGTTTCTGAGTTTGCCATATAGCCATATAGCCACGCTCTTGATTTTGGGGTCAACCGCGCATGTTTTCTGAACTAAGAGCATTGACCACGTAAAATATTATCAGTACGTGGTCGAAACGCGGAGATCTGGACATGAAAACATGGCGAAGCCGATTCCCTCATATTGGGTCAATTTCGGTTCGTTTGTGAGATCGGTCATCCTAAGTTTGCGTTGATTTCCTTCCATGCATAGTGCAAAATATTGAATCACTGAGTCAGAGGGTGAGATATTGAGTCAAAGAGACAATATTCTGATTTATGGCAAGCCTTCAAACTCAGTTCGATAATTTCAAGAACATTTAAGCAAGTTACAGTCATTTCTTATTTCAAAGTAGTTATTCAAAGAGAGTCGACTCCAACAGTCATTCATATATCAAGATGACTGGAGTAAGCGGGTGGTATCCCATATCAGACATATATCGTGATTTTTAATTTTTATACCTGTGAGAGAAAGCTCTTTATTGGCTTTTATTTCCCTCGTAACCTGCTTCAGCTTTCATAGCACGCCTATTTGCGAATGAAAACAGGTTAGAAAAAAGAAACATTCAAATGGTTTTTTGATAGATTAAGCATTCACTGGTTACAACCTGTGAATGAGGTATTCTTGTCGTGTACTTTCATCGTGAAAACCGATCCAAGTATGACATGAATACGACATTTGATTGTGATCATATTTTGTTAGGATATAATGCAGCACTATTTCTTGTGAGTTATTATTTTGATAGGCCAAAATCAGCTGTATCGACTGATAATTCGATTTTTCCTTTGGTTAGATAATAGACAGATGATCACACCGGCATAGAGATATGGTGCTCTGCTCTTGGTGTGGAATACGCAAGGACGTTTGATTTGCAGGTCAATGATTTACAGTCGCTCACAGATTCCTTTCGGACTAGCCTGACTGCCGCTAATTTGTGAGCATGAATAGTAGTACGAAGGCGTGAGTTGAATAAATTGGGATGAGACTTGCGAAGAGCACCACTGCGATGAAGATCAAAATTTAATTTTCGAGCGGAGTTGGCGCGTAAATTTTACAACCCTAGTGGCGCGTTTGGACCCAGTCAAAAGTAGAACTGCAACATTTGTTCAAGATAGCGTAAGACTTCATCATCAGCATCAAGATGGCCAATGTTAAGCTAGAATTTCAGATAAAGCCTTGAGTTTGTAAGATGAGATGGCTTCAAGGCAAAATTTCGAAAGCAACGCTAGGGAATCAGAATACGAAGCACTGCGATCAAGTCCTGACGATTCGCTTGAGGCAGTGGATAAGCAAATGCCAAGATGAGCACTGCCGTCAGAATGTCCACATCTGCCTTTGGAGACGCCTTATGAGGGGATCCCTGGATGATCATTGTATCAAACGTTTATTCATGAGAAATAAGAATAGCGAGAAATCTCTGAGCACTCAAGTTCGACACAACAAAACATGAGTGCCGTCGGGAGCAACTAGATGATGAGCCCTTTTTAACGAAGAAAATGTCGTTCTTAAGACTTCAACCTTTGCCAATCCATCATTTCTATTTATATTCATGGCCTAAACGGACTTACCTCACTAAACAAGTCATTAGCATCTATTTATTTTGGGTATTGTTGCTCAAAATCGTGTCACCTATGGCGAACTAAGCAGCACATTTCTCTGTCTAGGTCTCTGTTTGATGAAAGGATGAAATCATGAAGCTGCTGGGTTTAGACTCACATCAATTGCTGAAGTGAGCTCCTGAGTCAATCTGACAATCAAATGAAGTTTTTGATTCTTGTGTCAACTTGTCCCACAAACGATGCTGCACCAGCAACAGTTGGAGCACCATAAAAATGCTTTTTCAATCCTCAAAGCCATCACAATGTGTTCCCTGGTGATCCTCACTTGCCTATTTGTCATAACAACCATATCCTTAGCTTTCAAGGAATCCATATCACAACTGCTCCCTAATCTCAGTCGAAGTGATCTTGTTTGTTTCTCTTGTGGCCTGAAACACTAATTTTACTTGAACGCAGTTTAAAAGAAAATAGATGATATTATCGCCTTGGATGCAGCTATCAATTTTGGTTTAACTTTTTGTATGCTTTCAGTAATTTTTTGCAATATCTATGTCCAATCCCCTTCAGGAATTGCCAGAATATAACTCCTTTCTCATTAATTAAGGTGCTTGAGAGCACCTTCAATAAAAAGATTGCAATATAATCAGCAAAACAATCTTGATATCATTGAAATATGAATATTTCATAGATCTTATACAGAAGGTACTTTCAATATCTAATTTAAATTATTTTTATTGATTTTCCTCAGCCAAAGTGCTTTTCTAGTTTTAACAATATCTGATACATGATCTGAAAGCACTTTCAACTTAAAAACAATTCAAAGAAGATCATCAGTAAAAACTGTATACTTTAATTAATCTCATCATATTCCACTTAAGGAAACCTTCAATATATTGCTTGTTTGTCAAAATATAAGAATTTTGATGTTGATGGAGAATATGACATTCTTGATATATTTTGAAAAGAAGATACTATTCCAGAAAGGATACAGTGGAAGCGGAAAAGCTATTCTGAAACCTAGAATGTGTGACAACCAGATTTTGTGAACTCATCAAAATAAGTATGCACTGGAAAAAAACCAGTGCAAAATGATCTCATTCATAAAAAATTGCATTTTCAACCAAAATTTGAATTTGTTTTTTACTTCCAATTTATGAAATACATCTCTGATCAATTATTGCAATCTCAAAAAAGAAATGCTCTTCAAATTCTTCTCAGTTCACATTTTTGGAATGGTGTTTAAAAAAAGATAAAAATTTCATTAAAATATGTTCAACAGTAAGAATTCCCTAAGCCCATTTAAATGTACAAGAGGTGGAAGAAAGCCTTGAGGTATATTAAGGAATTTGCACATAATTTTTGAAATCCAAACAAGGTTCTTTTTCTTGTATAGCCTCATTTTTTATCAACTACTGTAGAATAGAAATCATACTCATAATCAAGAGAGCTTAAAAATCAATTATTTACAAATTCTACAATCTTTTCATCAACAATGTGTTTCAGTCAATTAAATTTCTGAATCATTATTTCAATAATACTTATGTGTCATGAAGCCTCAATATTGATTTCAGTTATTAAAATATCCATCTAGAATGATCTGGGAAGTTTTTGAACTGATTCATTGATTGAATACCAAAATCAGCTTTTCAGCCTATGACTTAAATTTAGGGCTTATTGCAGGGCAGCTATCCATATGATTAAATTGCATGCAGTTTATCCTTTAATTTCTCATAAAACTACAAAGAAGAGTCATACTGTGAGCTTACAAGAATGTCAACCTTTGCCTGCTATACAGACTTCAATTACTTTCTTTAATTTTCATTTTCATTTTCTTTCAATATCTTGTATAAATTTAAAATACTTAAATTCATGTTATTTTAATATTAATTAAATGTTGCTGCTATGACTTATTACTTATTGTGTCATATTATATGTTCCTACTATTTGATTAATTTTGTTGTTAGATTTGCGCCTGTTACCATAAAAAATTTCTCTTTATTCAAATAAAATGATTTTACATTATTTTGATTTCAAATTTGTAAATACAATACTTAAAGGGGATTAATTTTCCTTGAATTAATCCTCAGAGCTCTTACCAAAATATTTTTTTTAAAACTAAAAGTACTTAAATTACATTTCAAAGAATATTAGAATTCTGAAAAACCTACTGCTGAAGACTAAATTCCAAGAGTAATTCATTGTAAACACTTGTAATGAATCTATTAATTCAATTTAATAGTATTCCAATTTTAATTAGTTTATTGAAATCCTAATATTTAGTGTGGAAGCCACAAAAGAGGCCCCAGTCAACACATACAGTAATGTTATGCGCAGTTCCTGACATAGAAAAAGCACCAGAACACACCTTTAAAATTCAGTGGTGAGGTTAGATTTTGTATAGGGTAAAAATAGCAGCTTCTGGCTCTAAATCCACATTTCCACACAATACCAGTCTGTTTATAGTGTATAAAATTACAACGCATCCCCAATTAGATTCTTAGAGGAATTTTAATATACCCAAAAGACCACAAATAACCAAATTAAGATGTAATTGTAAATAAATAAATGTATTTTCATTTTTAAAACAAAAATTAGAATATAAATATAAAATTCTTATACAAAACTAAAATTACATTAAAATTTAAAAATCTGAAAATAAAATTTTACGTGGAAAATGGATTAAAAATAAATTTTCACCAAAAATATTAAATTGAAAATCTTTTTGGAAAAAAAGTTAATAAAATTGTTTTAACCTTTTTACCAAAATACTAACTTATAAAAATTATTTAACCATTGGATTCCTCATAAAACAACAGGTGGGGTCACCTCTGAGTGAAAATTTTGTAACTCAACTCTAAATAAGCTTAAGTTTTGTTATAGTATTTTCTGTATGAAAATATGAAAATTCTAAAAGCCTTAATTTGATTCACACAACATGTGGTGTTAACCATCAATTTTTTGTGTTGAAATCGAGGTGTGGTGTTTAATTTGAAAGCTATGAGGGATTGAAGTATTTTCAATTGCAATGTCAAACTGAATGCATGTATTACATAAGTTGACTTGGATAGCATGTGTGTAATCAATAATTACAGTTGTGTGCTGCAAATGTTTAATTGAGTTACATATGTAAAAGTCTAGTATAGTACATGAAGAGAAATTAAAGAAAAAAGAAATTTGTAAGATTAATTTTAGGGGCGGAGAGGAATCTTGGCTGCAAGGGTGCTAGAATCCCTCACATTCCTTTCTGAAATAACTCATAAGTCATGCATATATCCAAAATTCATAATTTTTGATTTCAGAAAAGATGAATAACTTTTTATTTAGTAAGTAAATCCATGGATTTGAGGCCAGATTTGGATTCTACACAAACATTCACCTGGGGTAGCTCCATAGGGTGAATAAGTTCAAATTAATTCTTTGAGGTGGTAATATGGAAAATACTTCAATACCACATAAACGATCTGTGAAAAATTGAGTTTTTCTTAATTTCATGCCAAAATAATGGGAATGTGAGAAATCCCATGTTACATATACACTAAGGATAGTGTTATGATTGTTTTGGGCACTTAATATTATGGTATTATTACATGGACGTTTGATACACCCATAGTGGATATCTCACTTTAAGCTTAATTTTCTATTTTGACATGAAGAATAGGCAAGGGGGACAAAAGATATCAAAGAGAGCCAGGGTACCCAACTTCTGAGGCCTCAGAGGCATGGACAGCTCCAAGGCTTTGATACATGGCTGATCTTGGCCAAATTAGTAAACTAAAAAACTTTGGGAACTTGGTTACCATGTTACAACTACAGTAAATCTTAAGAAAATAGCAAATAACCTGCTATTTTGATGTGCCAAGGAGGTAAAGAGCTACTTAGACTCCTGTAACCATGTCAATTCTTAATTATTTTCCATCGATAAACCCCAAAAGAGTAATTAAAACCCTTTTTGGACTTGTATCCATTGATTTTGTGAACCTTTGAGATATGACCACATACCCAAAAAGGTCACAAGAAATATTTAAAATAATTATACCTTAAAACTACAAAACTTCCATAAATAGTCATAAAACTTGGTTCAACTTAAAAGCCAATGAATAAACATGTGAAATAAATTACACCATTGGATTCCTCATGGTAAAATACACATATACCATTTTTATGGCATATCTGTAAAGTCAATATTTAATGAGTGATAAGTAATAACACCTTATAAAAAACATGACTCCTTAATTATTTAGAATACCAATGACACAACATGTTAAATGAATTGTACCATTGGATTCCCAATAAAGTTCTACACATAAAACAATTAAGAAGCTAATCTCCAAAGTCAATACTTAAGGAGTTAAGCTGAATATATGCACTTTTTTGGTCAACACATATATTGGAGGATTTTAGCTAATATCTTTTGAAATATACATGATAGAGTGATAAACCAAAAATAAATTCACCACGTAATTACTGTAGGAACACATAAATAAGCATTATTTCATAAGTCATAAACAAGGTTAGAACCTGTAATGGATTATTAATTAAAATCAATAAAGCTGTTTGTCACAATGCTGTCTGCCAGACCTCAGCAAAGGGAACTCTTTCCAAAAAGGCTATTAAAACAGTTGAAAGACCAATTAATACTTGCAAGTTGTAGATCAAATTCCACCATGTGACAGTACCCCCGGGTTTAGAGCACTGTATCCCAAAGTGCATGTAACTGATGGTATTACCCATGTGACCCTCATTCAGTTACAGTGGTCACAACAGGAGCCTACAAGGAGCCCCTAAGGGGCGGAACCCTTGTACGCCAATGGAGCGGAAAACCCAGCAATTTCTGGTTGTTTGATTGAGACCACCTCTTGTCTCCAACCGGAAGCGAACCCATGACATTGATAACCGGTTTATTGTCACAATGCTGTCTGCAAGACCTCAGCAAAGGGAACTCTTGCCAAAAAGGCTATTAAACCTGTTGAAAGACCAATTAATACTGGCAAGTTGTAGATCACATTCCCCCATGTGACACTGTTGACCACTATGTTTTGAAAGTGGTCCAAACTTAAAAAAAGTAGACCGTCAGATTCTAATAGTTCATTTGTGAAGAATGACGTATTTCTTATTACAATATTCAAGGTATAACCCCTTGAAATCATGGTTTGAAGTTTAAAATATTAGATTTCAACAGAAAAGATGAGTTACAGGAAAAATCATCAAAAATGGAGTCTTGATGATGTAATGAAATCCTCGTGGCAGTGTAATACAGACATTTCTAGCTATCAGAATCCACTCTCAGAATAGCTGTATCGTGTATGACTGAAAATGTATCAATGATCAAAGCTTAAACTTAAATATGATCATTTAAGATCACCACTGTAATCTTATTTTAAGTTTAAAAGTCATATAAGTGATAAAGCTGGTGAATACTATTATAATATGATCAATACTAATAAAATACACAAAGTTTAGGCTTATCCCAAGCCTATGATGTCATCAAACTTAGAGTTATAGTGATAACTCTAAATAATGGTGTAATTATGAGGGAAGATGGTTTGATCATGATGTTATCATCACCAAAACCTAAAATATTGATCAATCCTACTAGAAAGAATCATTACACGTCTTTTAGAAGCCTTCTGGACTCCAGGAGGGAGGTATTTACTATAAATAGAGCTCTTTTTACTCTGTTTTCCCCTTGAATGCTTACAAAACACTAAAGTATTTAAATCAAAAGGTAATTTCTTTATTCTTTTTATATAAAACTTTTATATTATTAAAGAACAAAGATAATCTTATTGTAATCATCATCTTTGACATGATTATTACATTTATTTAACTGTTTTGTTTAAAATTCCCTTAAAAACCTCAATTCCACGTAAAATTAAAACTATTTGTAATTTCTCTTAAAATTTATTGTAAATACAATTGAATAATGTTGTACTTACATTTATTGACATAAAATTATTCAAAATTATTATATTAAGTATTAAAAGTAGGTTATTTCTTCTTATTATAATAATTTTCTCTCTATTATTACTTTAAATAATTCTATAATTAATATAAATAGCATTTATATTAATTCATAACTTTAATATTAGTAATATTATTATTATTAATTGTTTTTTATTAATTAAAAACAAGTTTTTAAGCCTTTATTATTTGTTGGTAAAAATAATAAAGTTCTTTTAAATATATTAGTTATCTTATATTAATATATTTATTTATTATATTATTATATTTATTCAATAATATAATTATTTTTACCCCATAATTATAATAATTCTTTATTATTATAATTATTTTTATCTTATTTATTCTACTTATAAGGACATTCATAGTACAATAAGTAAAATATTAGTAATTTTTACTTATTGTTTCATAGTCAAACCTTACAGATTTACCTCATAGCAACCAGTAAAACACTGATATTTGCAATTCTACGTAGAAATGAGGTAAGAACATCAAAAATTCATTCAAAATAAAATTATTAATGAATATCTCTTAAACTTTCAGGACCAATGAGGAACTGTATTATCTATTTTACATCCAAAAAGAATTATAGTTTCACTAGTAAAATAAAAAGTCTTACCTACAGTCCATTTCTGACTATTCTACGTGAAACACTGAATCTTCAAAACACACAGTAATTACAACCTGTGATGAAATTGCCAATAACATTGATAACTTTGAGAAATCAATAATTATTTTGGAATAAAATCAGATTTACAGATGTTACTCATTTTATTCTTAACCATATTGGGGTTGGTAATCATGTAAAATAATTAATTAAGTAATTATGATAGTCTTACATGACAACAGATGATGAAATAAATAATCCAAAAGGGTTTATTGTTTTCTCACTCAATGTTTTTTAAGTTTCCTCCATGGCACGCCTCTGTGAGCTGTTGGGGACTTAAAAGAGGCCTCCTCTTGCTGTTTTTTCCACATCATCATCTTATTATCCATTTAAATCATTGTTACCAACAAGTAAGTATTAGTTAAAGCTATTCTTAAGTGTTTGAATTCTTTCAAAATCAATCTGAAAGACCTGAAATCATAGAATCCAACTATATATTGTTGTAATAATGTTATAAATACATTTTGATCCATTAAATCCACAATTCTACATCAAATCTCTCTATCTTATCTTTCAATAAGCTCTTTGGAATATTAGTGAGTGATTTATCTTTAATTCTTAAATTTTTTCTCTAAAAAATTAGTTTTATTCAAGAATTATGTTTATGATTATTCTTGTAAAACATAATTATATATTGAAATAATTTTATTATTTTAATAAAGGAAGTTTTATTATTAAAATCTTCTTGTAATTGATTCTTTTAGACAATTACTCCTCACTGTTAAAATCACTAGTGGTTTTTGAAACGTGAAAGAAATAATTCTTTAATTATTTAATTGTGGTTATAATAATATTTTATTATTATATTTCATAAGAAAAGACATAGTACTGTTTATTAATAGTAATATTATCATCAGTTTCATAGTCACATCTTACACACACCCTGTGACTCAATTGATGATGAGGTTTTGATATCAACAAGGGAAGTCTTAACTGTTTCCAAGAGGGTAATACTACCCTTAAGTAAAAAAACCTTGATAAAAACAGTTTTGACTGTTTTTGGGGTCTCTTAAACACATTCTGACACGTCTTAAAGGCCTCAAACCAGGTATTAGTATAGCAATGGCTGTGAGATTTGAGGTATATTTTACATACCCAAATAGGCCACAAATCTCTTTAAAATTTTTTTTTGAGCTATGCATAAATACTTCAATACCACATCATTAATACCACATAAAGGAATTGTGAAAAGTTTTGTTTTTCTCAATTGCATGCCAAAAAAAAGGGAATGTGAGAGATTCCATGTTACATATACACTATGAATAGTGTTATGCATGGTTGTGGCACTTAATATTATGGTATTCTTACATAAAAATCTGGTACACCCATAGTGGCTATCAGTTTTTAAGCCTGAATTTCTCTTTTTGACATGAAAATAGTCAAGGGAGACAAAATACATCAAAGAAAGCCAGGGTACCCAACTTCTGAGGCCTCTGAGGCATGGACAGCTCTGAAGCTTGGATCCATGGCTGTTCTTGGCCTAATTAGTATACCAAAAACTATTGTGAACTTGGTTACCAAGTTAAAATCTCATTAAATCATAAGAAAATAGCAAATAAGCTGCTATTTTGACATGCCAAGGAAGTAAAGAGCAACTTAGACTCTTGTAAACATGTCAATTATTAATGATTTTCCCTGGATAGACCCCAAAAGAGTAATAAAAGCCCTTTTTGGACTAGGATCCATTGATTTACCTCATATAAACCAGCAATATAGTATTATTTGCAATTCTTCATAGAAATGAGGTGAAAACTTCAAAAATTCATTAAAAATAGAATTATTAATGGATCTTTCTGAAGCCTTCAGGACCAATCAAGAATAGTATAATTAACATAAAAATCAAAAAGAATCATACTTTAATAAGTAAAATTAAACGTTTTACTTACAGTCCATCTTTGATGATTCCACATGAAACACTGAATCCTCAAAAATTTCACAGAAAATACACTCTGTGATGAAATTGCCAATAACATCGATAACTTTGAGAAATTAATTTTTATTTTTGAATGAAGATTTACAGTTGTTACTCCTTTTATTCTTAGCCATATTTGGGTTGGTAGTCACATAAAAGCATCAATTAAGTAATTATGATAATCTTACATGACAACAGATGATGCAATCATTAATACAGAAAGGATTACTGTTTTCTCACGCACTGGTTTTTCCGTTCGCTCCCTGGAATGCCTCTGTGAGCTTTCATAGACTTAAAAGAAGCCTCCTGTTGCTGTTTTTTCCAAATCATCACATTATTCAATTATACAATTATTACCAAAAAGTAAGTATTATTTAATCTTTTCATAAGTGTTTAATTCTTTCAGAACAATCAGAAAGATTTGAAATAATAGAAGTGCACTATATATTGTTGTAATCTTGTTATAACTCAATTTTGATCCATTAAATCCACAATTATCTGTCAAATTTCTCTACTATTATCTTTTAATAAGTTTTTTGGAGTATTACTGAGTGTTTTGTCTTAATTCTTAAAGTTTTTTTTCTTTAGTAATTGTTTTCTGAAAGAATTATATTTATAATTATTCTTGAAAAAGATAATTATATATTAAAATAATTTCATCATTTTAATAAAGAAGTTTTGTTATTAAATACTTCTTGTAATTGATTCTAGTAGACAATTACTGCTTAATGTTATAATAATTAGTAGTGTATAACAAGTAAAAGAATTAATTAATTAATTATTTATTTAATTGTGGTTATTATTCTTTTTATTATTATATTTCATAAGGACAGTCATAGTAATGTTGATTATTAGTAATATTATCAACAGTTTCATAGACACATCTTTCAATGGCTGATTGAATGGACCAAAATGGCTGAAATAAGCAAAAAATAGCTAAACCCATCCCTCTCTTAGTCTCTTCCAGAGTTCAATGATGCCATAGTTGGCTCTTCTGGTGTCAGAGTGTTTCTCACAACTAATTAAAGTAACTTTCATTTCAGCAATAAACAAATTGGTGGGTATAAAATAATATCTTCTTTGCCTGCCATTTCTCTTCATGTTAGAATATTTTCCATTTACAATTAGCTTAAACACTATTGAACCAATCAATAACAGATTTGAACCACCTTTATTTATCATTTGTGTGAGCCTCAGAGGTCTTTGCAGATACCCAATAGACCAAAAATAATACAAAAATATACAATTATAAATAAAATAAATTCATAAATATTATCAAAACCAAAATTAAAATATTAGTATAGATTTATACACAAGAAGGAAAATTTAATTATAATTTGGACATAAAATTACATTCAATTTTGAATTTGTGAAAACACATATTTACTTGAAAAAATTAAGTAAAAATAAATTTTTAACAAAAATAGCAAAATTAAAATATTTTTGGAAAATGTTAAATTAAAATTACCATAAATCTTTATCATAAGAATAAATGTATGAAAATTATTTCAACATTGGACTCCTCATCAGAAATAAGGTGGGGTGACCTCTGGGTAAAAATTCTGTAACTCAACTCTAATTAAGCTTAAATTAAGTTTTCAGTATTTTCTGTAAAAAAGTTGAAAATCCTCAAAATCTTAATTTAATTCACATCACATGTGGTGTTAAGGTTCAATTTTTTGTGTTAAAATTGAGGTGTTGTGTTTATTTATAACTTATTAGGAATCGAAGTATTTTTAATTGAAATGTCAAAATGTGGGCCTGTATTACATAAGTGAAGTTTAATTTAGATATGAGGTGTCAATTATTACAGTTGTTTACTGTAAAAACTCAATTGATTTACATATGTAAATTATAAGTATAATAAATGATGAAGAATTAAAGAAAAAAAATTGGAAAAATTGATTCTGGGGGGGGGGGAAAGACGAATATTGGCTCCAAGGGGGAGCCAGACCCCCAAATTCCTTGATGACAGATGTGAGATGTCAACATCGGCACAAAATTTCATCACAGGGTCTGTGACTCAATTTATGATGAGGTTTTGATACCAACCAGGGCAGTTTTAACTGTTTCAAAGAGGGTAAAACTACCCTTCAGATAAAACAAACATTGTAAAAAAACTTTTAACTGGCATTGATGTTTCTTACACACATTCTGACATGTTTTTAAGCCTTAAAACCAGGTATTACTCTAGCATCAATTGAGACACAGATCCTGTGACTCAACTCAAAGCCAAAAGTGATGAACCTTTGCATGAATTTTGACATCTAATGCCTATCAGCAAAGAATTTGGGGGTGTGGCTCCCCGTTGGAGGCAAGATTCCATTCCCCCAAGAATCAATCTTTCCAATTTCTTTTTCGTCAATTCCTCATAATGTACTATAATTATCATTTGCATATGTAATTTGATTGAGTTTTTACCATACACAACTATAATAATTGATACCCAATATGTAAATTAAAGTTCCCTTACATCATACACAACCACATTTTGACATTTCAATTGAAAATACTTCAATTCTTCATAGATTCTAAAATACACACAACACCTCAGTTTCAATACAACAATGGATGGTTGACAGCACATGTGATGTGAATTAAAGCAAGTTTTTGAATATTTTAAACTTTTGTACAGAAAATATTCAAAACCTAATTTAAGCTTATTTAGAGTTGAGTCACAGAAATCTTATCCAAAGCAACCCCACCTTAATTTTATGAGGAGTCCAATTGTGAGCCTTGAGGTATATTTTACATACCCAATAGGCCACAATTATCTTAAAAAGAAATTTTGAATTATGCATAACTCATAAGTCATGCATATATCCAGAATTCATCATTTTCAATTTCAGAAAAGATGAATAACTTTTTTTTGAGTAAGTAAATCCATGGATTTAAGACCAGATTTGGATTCTACACAAAAATTCACCTAGGGTAGCTCCATAGAGTGAATAAGCTCAATTTAAGTATTTAAGGTGGTAAAATGGAAAATACTTCAATACCACATCATTAATACCACATAAAAGATCCGTGAAAATTTTTGTTTTTCTTGATTTTTAGCCAAAATAATGGGAAAGTGAGAAATCCCATGTTACATATACACTAAGAATAGTGTTATGCATGTTTTGAGCACTTAATAGCATGGTATTCTTATATGGACTTTTGGTACACCCATAGTGGATATCTCACTTTAAGCTTAAATTTCTATTTTTATGTGAAAAGTAAGCAAGGGGGACAAAAGACATCAAAGAGAGCCAGGGTACCCAACTTCTGAGGCCTCAGAGGCGTGGATAGCTCCAGAGCATGGATCCATGGCTCATCTTGGCCCAATTGGTAAACTTAAACTCTTTGGGAACTTGGTTACCAAGTTACACCTACTGTAATCACAAGAAAATAGCAAATAACCTGCTATTTTGACGTGCCAAGGAGGTAATGAGCTACTTAGACTCCTGTAACCACGTCAATTCTTGATTACTTTCCATGACTAGACCCTAAAAGAGTAATTAAAACCCTTTTGGGACTCATATTCATTGATTTACCTCATAGCAACCAGCAAAATACTGCTATTTGCAATTCTACGTAGAAATGAGGTAAAAACTTCAAAAATTCATTAAAAATACAATTCTTAATGAATCTTTCTGAAACTTTCAGGACCAATGAAGAACTGTATTATCTATGGTACAACCAAAAAGAATTACAGTTTTACTAGTAAAATTAAAAGTTTTACTTACAGTCCATTTTTGACCATTCTACGTGAAACACTGAATCTTTAAAATTCACAGTAATTACAACCTGTGATGCAATTGGCAATAACATTGATAACTTTGAGAAATCAATTATTATTTTAGAATAAAAGAAGATTTACTGCTGTTACTCCTTTTATTCTTAACCATATTGGGGTTGGTAGTCACGTAAAAGCATCAATTAAGTAATTATGATAATCTTACGTGACAACAGATGATGCAATCATTAATCCAAAAAGGTTTATTGTTTTCTCACTCACTGGTTTTTCAGTTTTCTCCATGGCACGCCTCCGTGAGCTGTTGTTGACTTAAAAGAAGCCTCTTCTTGCTGTTTTTTCCGTATCATCATCTTATCAATTTATTAAATCATTATTACAAACAAGTAAGTATTAGTTAAAGCTATTCTTAAAGTGTTTTAAATATTTCAAAATCATCCAGAAAGACGTGAAATCATAGAATCCAACTATATATTGTTGTAATACTGTTATAAATCCTTTTGATCCCTTAAATCCACAATTCCACATCAAATTTCTCTACTCTTATCTATCAATAAGTTCTTTGGAGTATTAGTGAGTCATTTATTTTTAATTCTTAAAGTTTTTATCTAGTAATAGTTTTCTTCAAGAATTATCTTTATAATGATTCTTGTAAAAGATAATTATATATTAAAATAATTTTATTATTTTAATAAAGAAGTTTTTATTATTAAATTCTTCTTGTAATTGATTCTAGTAGACAATTACTGCTCACTGTTATAATCACTAGTAGTGTATAACACGTGAAAGAAATAATTTTTTAATTATTTAATTGTGGTTATAATAATTTTTATTATTATATTTCATAAGAACAGACATAGTACTGTAGATTAATAGTAATATTATCATCAGTTTCATAGTCACATCTTACATTTGGGGCCCTGGCCGTGTTTTTCGAACCTTGTACCCTTGATTAATATATTTTTAAGCTCTAAAATATATTAATTGAATATTTTTTTTTCTTTCATTTTAAAAGTCAAAATAATTCTTATTTTTGAAATTGTTTTGGAAATCTTTTTCATTGAGGAATTTGGTTTAATTTTATACTGTTTTACACGTGGCTTTTTCACATCCAAAAACTTATAAAATTATTCTTTGAGTTACTCTGAATTAATTTTCATTCAAAATCTTAAATTTTAATTTTTTTTCTTTAAGAAGAATAATTTTTTTAATATTAAAAAATAATAAAATTTATAAAAAATCTTTTAAAAATATCTTAAAACACAAAAATAATTTCTTTTATCATATTTTTTTCTCTTTAAGTGTCTTTAATCAAATACTGTGCAGCTGATAACAGACTCAGTAAAAGATACATCAATAGTCCAGAATCTGAAGACAGTATTGAGGTGCAAATTGCTAAAAGAGGCACATTATTTAATTCTGAAAAGAATAAATTACCACCAAAAGGTGTGTTTTTATCTGTATTTTTACTCTTTATCCTTAAATTGACGTAAAAATGGTGCATACCAGAAATGGAAGCAACTATTCAGTCCAACCAGATGGATGTGGACAAGGAAGAGGCAAGACCAAATCCAGAAGTGCCAAATCTTCCACAAGAAAGACACATCTGGAGGATGCCAGAGTTGCCCCCCATTCCCCAAGGTCTGTACCAACAGATTTTGACGTAAATTCTGAGCCTGAACTGATTGATGGTAATATTTCCGGGGCTGAACCACTTTCAGGTGGCAGCAATAGAAATATATCAATGCCAGTACAAAAACTGGTTCAGAGCAGCCAAGGAAGAGGAGTGGGAAATCTGCCCAAGCCTTTGGCAGGGGGCCATGAACTCCTACTTACACATCAAGAGCTTTCTGGGTCAGGAGAAGACCATAGAACTCTTAGGAGGATGGAGCCCCCTGTCTTGCAAAGACAAGGTCAAAAAGATAAAGAATTGGTTGAAGAACCAGAGTCTTTTATCCATAGACCAGAAGAAAGAGTTGGAAATGACTCCAACTTTGGAGACAGAGGCACCAGTGGCATCTACCAGATCCAAACCAGCTCCAGAAGCATCCAAGGACAAGCCCAAAGGACCTCAAAAGAAACAGAGAGGTCCCAAGAACCATCAAGGCAAGGGCAAAGGCAAAGCCAATTGACACAGACCTTACCCACAAAGGTACAGGATCCCCAAATTGGAGCCTTCAGCCGTGGACAGTGTCTTCAATATGGCCAGAACTCTTATGGAATTCACAGCCAAGGAGCAGGAAAGGATGAACAGGACTTTTCCACGCAAATAACTGATGTACATAGACGTATTAATGTAGAAATTGGCAAACTTGAGTCAAAGTTAAAGCAAATTACATTAGACATAAATAGTTTAAAGACAAATGACAAGAAACATTTTGAATGGCATCAATTGACAACTGTCACCCTTGAGTCAATTGGCAATGCTTGTGAAAGAATTGAGAACCAATGTCAAACTCAGAATAATGACACAGAGGATCTTTTAATTTTGAAAGTAAATGATAGACTTAAAACTCTTGAAGACCATGTCTTACAAATAGTTAAGAACACCAATCAATTTGCTATACATTTAGCAAAAAGTGACAGTGAGAGGTAGAAATTGAAGAATGAAATAATTGCAAGTGTGGAACAAATTCATAAGAATCATGAACCACATATGCCAAGACATTCCACACCTTTGACTGAAGAAAAACTTTCTGTTAAAGAAAGTTTGACCCCATTCTTAGGAGAAAATGTTATTTCTGCAAAGGATATTCCCAAATTAGAAGAATGGCCAACATTCTCTGGTGAAGGAGAATACAATCATATTGAATTCATCAGGACTATTGATATGTTGCAAGAAGACTTTAATATACCTGATGAAATCATAATGCGAAAATTACATTGTTTGTTTACCAAGACTGCAAAGAAATGGTATTACAAGATGAGAATAGATCATGGAAGACATGACTGGTCTTGGTGGAAATCTGAAGTGATTACCAAATGGGCTAATAATTCTTGGAGGTTTAAAATGGAAAATGCTTTTGAGAGTGCCATTTTTAACTCAGAAAAAGACAAACCACTTACTTGGTTCTTCAAACAAAAAGACAGAATATCTGCTTTACACCCAGATATGTCTGACACTATGATTAATATGAAAATATTAAGAAAGTGTGGAGGAGAACTGGAACATGCTATCAAAAGCAGATGTGTGGAACCTTGTTCAACAGAGGACTACATTAATGCTATGGAAGATATCATTACCAGGACAAGAATTGGTAAGACTTGGATTAAAAACCCAATAGAGTCCAGAATAGTCTCAAAGATTCCTAGAGAGGAAAGAAGACCAGAAAGACCTGTCTTGAAGTGTCATAAATGTGGAAGTACTTCACATTTAGCCAACACTTGTCCTAAGAAGACAAAGATCAATGAAGTTCAAGTCATTGAAGAAATTCAGTGTACTGAAGAGAAAGAGGAGTCTGATCAAGATTCTGCAGTCTCTGAAGATACACCAGTGGAGGACTATCCCATTGAGAACATTTCAGCTTTCTTTGAGGTCACAGAAGTCCATACCCACTTGCCACAGTACAGTGAGGATTGCTGCAACCTGATCAATATCCAAGATGCCAGAATGTGTAAAACAAAACCTGCTAGAGGAAAGGGTTATACTGCTGGGGCATCCTGTATCACATCAGTTCTGATGAGTGATATTGAAGCCAAAGTAAATTTGGATACAGGGGCATTTTGCACTTGTGTGGGCAAAGATTATCTCCAAATTATACTTCCTGAATGGAAAAACCATTCATTACCAATAGAAGGTGTACAATTCAGTAGTGCCAGTAACAATATGTACCCCCTGGGCATATTGGACACTAATATTGTATTCCCACATCCAGCAGGAAGTGTAAGAATGAAAACTGAGATTGTAGTAATGGATAATTGCACATCTCAGCACATCATTCTTGGAAATGATTACTTAAATATTTATGGTATTGATATAAATAACCATAAGGACAGATATTTCACAATTGGAGATAACAAGAGACAAAAATTTGCTTTCTCCAATATGTCAAAACAGATATCTGTAGTATCTTCTGTCAAGGATACTTACAAAGATGAATTTGTGACTAATCAACTTGTTGAAGCACAAATTAATCAATCATTGTAACCAAAGATGAGGAATGAGCTGATTAATGTGTTATACACATATAAAAATGCATTTGCCTCTGATAATGAACCATTAGGCACTATAAGAGGACATGAAGTTGATATTACTCTTAATATTGACAGACCATATCCTCCAGTACTTAGAAGACCAGCTTATCCAGCCATTCCCAGAGCTAGAGAAGCCTTGGAAAAACATATCCAAGAGTTGATCCAACTTGGTGTGCTAAGGAAAGTAGGCCATAATGAGGAAGTTGAAGTGACAACACCTGTTATTATTGCATGGCATAATGATAAGTCAAGAATGGTTGGAGACTTCAGAGCATTGAATACCTACACAGTTCCAGATAGGTATCCAATACCTATAATTCAAGAAACCTTGACTCAATTGTCTAAAGCCAAGTATATAACATCAATGGATGCATTGAAAGGCTTCCATCAAAATGTTTTGACGCCTAAAGCTAAGAAATTACTTAGAATTATCACTCACTGTGGTATTTTTGAGTATCTTAGAATGCCATTTGGCATTAAAAATGCTCCATACCATTATCAAAGGATGATGAACACCATCTTTCCTACAGAATTGTCTGAAGGATGGCTTATCATTTATATTGATGATATTATCATATGTTCTGATTCATGGTCTTTGCACCTTGTAAGACTTGCAAGAGTACTTCATAAAGTTGCAGAAGTGAACATGAAAATTTCACTTAAGAAATGCAATTTTGGTTTTGAAGAACTCAAAGAATTAGGACATATTTTTTCTGGTTTAAGCTTGGGTATTGACAAAAACAAAGTAGCAGCAGTGTTACTTAAACCAATACCTCAGAATAAAAAAGAAATGATGTCTTTTCTTGGGTTTGCCAGTTACTATAGGCAACACCTGAAAGACTTTGCAATTCTAGCCAAGTCACTTTATAGAATCTGTGATCAACAGACTGTATTTGAGATGACACAAGAGAGAATTAAAGCTTATGAGAAGATAAGGAAAGCCCTTACAGAAGCACCTTTACTCCTCATGCCTGACTGGAATATTCCTTTTAAGTTGTACATTGATGCATGTGGAGATGGATTAGGGGCAGCCCTACATCAAGTCCAAATTATTGATGACAAACCTACAGAAGGACCAGTTTGTTATATCTCAAGACAAATCAAACCAACAGAAGCCAGATATGGTGCAAGCCAAATGGAGTGCTTATGTTTGGTATGGGCACTTGAGAAACTACACTATTATCTTGATGGCAGTGTTTTTGAAGTGATAACTGACTGTAATGCCATGAAATCACTTCTTAACATGAAAACTCCCAACAGACATATGTTGAGATGGCAAATAGCCATTCAAGAATATAGAGGAAACATGACTATAGTTCATAAAGCAGGAAAAATTCACAAGAATGCTGATGGACTTAGTAGATGGGCTTTAGCCAACACTCCTGATAACCCAGCTTATGTACCTTTGGAAGCTGAACCACAGATTCCAATTGAAGGAATTAACATAACTGATATTGGGACTGAATTCTTTGAGGAGGTCAGAGAATCTTATAAACAAGACAAGAATTGCCATATCTTGACTTCCTTATTGGATGAAGACTGCAAAGATACATCTTTAGTTAATGCACTTGATGAAGTTTGGAAAAATTCCTATTCTGAAGGTAGATTTCACTTGTTTGATGGAATCATTTACCACAGAAAAAAACATTCTTGTGTTATGACATTGTGCAGTAGATTACTTATCAATACCATTCTTCATGAATGTCATGATAGTATCTACTCTGGACACCTGTCAGAAGACAGAACACTTGAAAAAGTGAAGAATTGTGCATGGTGGCCATCTTGGAGAAAAGAAACCATTGAATATTGCCATACCTGTGACAGATGCCAAAAAGCAAACAGGAGTACAGGCAAGAAATTTGGACTTATGATCCATATTCAAGAACCAAAATCCCCATGGGAAGTTGTTCACATGGATTGGGTCACAGCACTTCCTCCAAGTGATTACAAAAGTTATAATGCTTGTTTAGTCATTGTCGCCAGATATAGCAAAACTCCCATATTATTACCATGTCATAAAGATGACACTGCTATGGATACAGCTCTTCTTTTATGGAGTAGCGTTATTTCTCATACAGGGTTATTTAAGAATATCATAAGTGACAGAGACCCCAAGTTCACATCTGCACTTTGGACCAATCTTCATAGATTTTTTGGGACTAAGTTATCATTCTCTACAGCATATCACCCTCAAACAGATGGGCTAGCAGAGAGGATGATTCAAACTTTAGAAGACATGATCAGGAGATTTTGTGCTTATGGATTAGAATTCAAAGACTCAGATGGCTTTACCCATGACTGGTGCACTCTGATACTTGCATTAGAATTGGCATACAAGACATCAGTCCATTCTTCCACAGGACAAACTCCTGCTATGTTAGAAAAGGGATGGAATCCAAGACTCCCAGCAGACACACTGAGGAAAGACTTGATTGACATTCATCCTACAGCTTCCAGCTTCAAATTAATGCTTGATAAAGTAAAACACCATGCAAAACAAAGTATGGATGATGCTTTTGATTATGCAAAACAGAAGTGGGACAAGAGTCATAAAGTACCAGACTTCAAAGTAGGGGACTTAGTTCTAGTTTCAACCTTGAATTTTAATAATATCAAAGGCCCAAAGAAACTTAAAGATTCTTATGTAGGACCTTTTGTTATTGTTGCTTTACATGGAACCAATGCAGTTCAAGTGGAATTGAGTGGTGAATTAGAAAATAAACACCCCACATTTCCAGTCAGCTTGATAAAACCTGATCAACCAGCTGATAAAGAATTGTTTCCTTTAAGAAACCCAACTCCTTTAACTGTACCACCTGTGGAACAGAATGAAGACAAAAAGATAAAGAAAGTCATTAAAGAAAGGAGTCTTAGGGGTAAAAATCCAAGAGAATATCTTGTCAGATATAGAAATCCAGTACATGAAGAAGAATGGATGGCAGAATCAGAAATACCTGACTCAGATAAACTCTTAAGAAGATTTAGACATGAAAGAAGGCCACAAGCCTGAATATGTCTATAAATGTGCTTTAAATTACTTGATCTGAGTAATGTAAAGAGGTTGGACAGTGGACATTACCCCCCTTTGGGGCCTTATTCTTTTATCACTAATAAAATTGTAGTACAATTTTATTTTTTGGTGGGAGGGAATGTGAGCCTTGAGGTATATTTTACATACCCAAATAGGCCACAATTATCTTAAAAAGAAATTTTGAATTATGCATAACTCATAAGTCATGCATATATCCAAAATTCATCATTTTCAATTTCAGAAAAGATGAATAACTTTTTTTTGAGTAAGTAAATCCATGGATTTAAGACCAGATTTGGATTCTACACAAAAATTCACCTAGGGTAGCTCCATAGAGTGAATAAGCTCAATTTAAGTATTTAAGGTGGTAAAATGGAAAATACTTCAATACCACATCATTAATACCACATAAAAGATCCGTGAAAATTTTTGTTTTTCTTGATTTTTAGCCAAAATAATGGGAAAGTGAGAAATCCCATGTTACATATACACTAAGAATAGTGTTATGCATGTTTTGAGAACTTAATATCATGGTATTCTTATATGGACTTTTGGTACACCCATAGTGGATATCTCACTTTAAGCTTAAATTTCTATTTTTATGTGAAAAGTAAGCAAGGGGGACAAAAGACATCAAAGAGAGCCAGGGTACCCAACTTCTGAGGCCTCAGAGGCGTGGATAGCTCCAGAGCATGGATCCATGGCTCATCTTGGCCCAATTGGTAAACTAAAACTCTTTGGGAACTTGGTTACCAAGCTACACCTACTGTAATCACAAGAAAATAGCAAATAACCTGCTAGTTTGATGTGCCAAGGAGGTAATGAGCTACTTAGACTCCTGTAACCACGTCAATTCTTGATGACTTTCCATGACTAGACCCTAAAAGAGTAATTAAAACCCTTTTGGGACTCATATTCATTGATTTACCTCATAGCAACCAGCAAAATACTGCTATTTGCAATTCTACGTAGAAATGAGGTAAAAACTTCAAAAATTCATTAAAAATACAATTCTTAATGAATCTTTCTGAAACTTTCAGGACCAATGAAGAACTGTATTATCTATGGTACAACCAAAAAGAATTATGGTTTTACTAGTAAAATTAAAAGTTTTACTTACAGTCCATTTTTGACCATTCTACGTGAAACACTGAATCTTCAAAAATTCACAGTAATTAAAACCTGTGATGAAATTGGCAATAACATTGATAACTTTGAGAAATCAATGATTATTTTAGAATAAAAGAAGATTTACTGATGTTACTCCTTTTATTCTTAACCATATTGGGGTTGGTAGTCACGTAAAAGCATCAATTAAGTAATTATGATAATCTTACGTGACAACAGATGATGCAATCATTAATCCAAAAAGGTTTATTGTTTTCTCACTCACTGGTTTTTCAGTTTTCTCCATGGCACGCCTCCGTGAGCTGTTGTTGACTTAAAAGAAGCCTCTTCTTGCTGTTTTTTCCGTATCATCATCTTATCAATTTATTAAATCATTATTACCAACAAGTAAGTATTAGTTAAAGCTATTCTTAAAGTGTTTTAAATATTTCAAAATCATCCAGAAAGACGTGAAATCATAGAATCCAACTATATATTGTTTTAATACTGTTATAAATCCTTTTGATCCCTTAAATCCACAATTCCACGTCAAATTTCTCTACTCTTATCTATCAATAAGTTCTTTGGAGTATTAGTGAGTCATTTATTTTTAATTCTTAAAGTTTTTATCTAGTAATAGTTTTCTTCAAGAATTATCTTTATAATTATTCTTGTAAAAGATAATTATATATTAAAATAATTTTATTATTTTAATAAAGAAGTTTTTATTATTAAATTCTTCTTGTAATTGATTCTAGTAGACAATTACTGCTCACTGTTATAATCACTAGTAGTGTATAACACGTGAAAGAAATAATTTTTTAATTATTTAATTGTGGTTATAATAATTTTTATTATTATATTTCATAAGAACAGACATAGTACTGTAGATTAATAGTAATATTATCATCAGTTTCATAGTCACATCCTACACCAATGGTGAAATAATTTTCATATGTTTACTTTATGGATGAAAAGTCATAATAATTTTTATGCAACTTTTTTTCAAAAATATTTTGATTTTAGTATTTTTGTTGAAAATTTACTATACTAAATCTTTTAAGTAAAATTTTGTTTTCACAATTTTAAATTTGCAAGTAATTTTTATTTTGAATTATAATTAAAAATTTGTTTTCTTGTATGAATTCTGTATTTATATCTTTATTTTGTTATCAATAACATTGATAAATTAATTTTATTTATAATTGTATAATTTTTTATTATTTGTGGTCTTTTGGGTATATAAAAATACCTCCATGGCTCACATTCCCTTCCCCTAAAAAATAATATTACTTTGTAATATTGTTATTTCTAGTGTTCTGCATTTTCTGAGAAGTTTGGTAGCTTGATGTATGTAATTACCTACCAATCACTAATCTTCACAAGCTGGGTAACTGTTCCTGAAAAGGTATTCCCTTACTTTCTTAGTCCTCAATTTTTTTCTTTTAGAACTTTGGTAATTTTCTTAGTACCAGATGATTCAAGAAGAGGTATATGCTGGGGAGCTTTATTCCTCAAGGGGAACTTTTCAGCATAACCAGATCTATATGGCTTTATTAAGGTGACTGGAAATGTAGGACGCTTATTACTAAGTTCTTCAAATAATTTTACTTCTACAGCATTTTCTCCATGAAGGGCCTTTGTCAACCTGTGACTCAAAACAGAGCACTAGCATGACATCCAACATACCATACGTAATGGTATGACAAGTATTGAACAAACATAGTCAATACAGGTAATAAATAAGAGGAAAAAACTCCTCTTAAATTAAACACCAACCTTATCCAAACAGAATAAGAAAACATAGAGGAGAATAAACAAGTCAAAACCCTTATTTTCACCTCTCATATAACTTATGCATATTTAAATTATTCTATACCAAAATGGTATTTTTCTTAAAGCTCACATAGAGAGCTACACAATTGTATCATCCATGTTGCTGTAACACCACTACAACTGGAGATACCATATGACCTTTATTTTAAAGCCAAGACCCCCCTGAAAGTCAAAGGGGGCTTGTACAAAACTGTACAAAAGTATAACCAAATTAAAGATCTAAACAAGAGCTTTAATTTGAGACACCTTAGACCTCTGTATCTTTTAAATTGACTGAGGGATCTTGGTTCAAAGGTTTAACAACCAAAATACAGATATTCTGAAAACAACAATGTAAACAAACCCCTGTGTCTTTGAAATACACTCATACAACTGTACAGTGTAATATACAAACTGTAGAGCTAATCAAGACCTACAAGACTGTATCATCAGAATACAGATATCTTCCAAATTGAAGAAGATATCTGGTATGGAAGTTTTTGAAGCCTCATACTGATGTACAAAAATACATCCAAAAAACTTAAAACCCTTATAGCTTTTGCTATTTTAAAGAAGGGTAAACATGAAGCATACCAAAGTGAAGAGCTCATTAAGCCCTTCAATTCTGTGCTCTTGGTTTCTTGATATCTTAAGAACTGACTGAGATATCTTGATTGGAAGGTTTTTCTAGCAAAACATGACTGTATCAAACTTGTATCAAACAGTATTTCTCTCATACTTAAAATAATATACTTATGAAGATATAACCTCTCTAAAATCATCATTATTGATCATACAGAAACCAGAACAATGTCATCCAAGTGCTGACGTGGCAGGTGAAAGGTTTTTTCACCCTGTATTGATCCAGGATGATCATTTGTGGTTCCAAAACCACAATTCTGCCTCTATTGACGTCAGAATTGACGATCCAGAACCACAGACTGATCATTGGAGTGAAAAATTTCACTCCTCTGACGTGTGAAGAGTTAATAACTCTTGACAGTCTTGAAAGATATAAAAAGAAGGGTTTTTTTCCTTGAAAACCCATCATCTTTATCTTATTATCCATATTCTTACGTGACAAAACTGTTATCAATCAGTAGTGTCCTTAGAATTATCATTAAAGATATAATTAGAATATAATTATTGTAGTACTTATTGACAGTCAAAGATATTAGAGTATTGCAACCCAGGTCCTCAACAGACTCATCACCACTGTTACCATGTAGCAGTAGGACCTGAAGATTTAAATCTATTTGTTTTTTGACGTGTCACAGTCATAATACTAGCTTGTAACTACATTTTATAGCTACTATATAGACTCACCCTGACAGCCTTCATAAAAAAAGGTCCTTCAAAGGAGTATTCAAGTTTCTTACATCCTTTGATGTCATTGAAGTTAGTGGGTGATACAAGTACTAAGTCTTCCACTTCGAAGTCTGGGGTTGCATGTGATTTGTCCCACTTGTCTTTGAAATATGCAAATGAGTCCTCCATGCACCTTGCTTCATGCTTTCTAGAATTGTCTAGAATTCCTTTAAAGCTAGAAGCTGTGGGATCTAGCTTGACCAAATCTTTCCTTAAGGAATATTGGGGAAATCTGGGATTCAATCCTTTTTATAGGACTGCAGGATTCTTATTGGTATTGGCATAAATGGATGTCTCATATGCTAATTCTAGTGCAGGTAAAATCTTCTGACCATGTCTGTCACAGGGCCTGGCACTCAGTAAAATGGGACTCACTTATGGAGGGCTCAAGGATATGATAAGAGATGAATACACTTAAGAGTGTAAGATGATGAATTACTAATAAAAGAAACATAAGAAAAGCAGCAACAAAAGAATAAGAGTAAGAAATAGAAGAGCCAAGCACAAACAAGTCCAAGTCCACTGTTTCAACCTGTCAGAATGGAAAGAGAAGGGTTAATAAGGATATGGCCACCCAACTCATACTATACAGGCAAAGAAAGAAAAGGCAAAGACTAACTTAAAATTCAAGAATTATGATACCCAAAATAAGGATAACAATAATTATAAAATAATAAATAAACTAAATTAATTAACTGGGGAAAAGTCCCCAGGGGGGAGAAAGAGGGGCTGGTATATGTGAGAATCACCAGCCCAGATCCAGAGAGAGAATTCCCATGAGAGGATTTGATGATTGAATTGAGTCTGGCCAATACAGGTCCGGTACAGCTGTACAGGGACTTTACAAGAGGAGTGGTGTTATTGAGTGATCATACAGATTGGAAATGGTGTATCCAATCTGTATTGAGTAATTCCAACCTGTACAAGTATTGACAGGCTGTATTGATGAACCAGACTGTATGCATGTTTCAGAAAGCAACATTGCTGAAACTGAATGTTGATGAACACAGTGGATTTGCTGGTTTAAGGTGTTTTAGTGGGTGTATCAGTGAATACCCTTACCCCTGATGAGTGGTTGTTACAGTATCCCCCTCTTGAAACTGGTGGGCTCCTGAACACCATAATACCCTGCCACTGTTGAGTGGAATCACAATATCCCCACATTTTTTTTCAAAAATTTCCTTTTTAATTACCTTTCCCTCTTTACCATTATCCTGAAAATCCCCTTTCTTATCTTCCCTGATAAATTGGTTTGAATTCCCCTTTCTTTCACTTGAGTAAGCTCTTTCCACTTTGAAATATGTTTTCTTCTTCTTTTGATTCAGTTAGTCCTTCCTTTTGGAGCATGGCCTTGGGTTGTATCCCCAATTGAATGGCCGCTGAGCTCTTCTGCTCAAAAAATGATGCAAAATGAATATTAAATGTATACTCATATGACAAGGGCCAACCTGATGTTGGGCCCTTCCTTGCCTTGACTGAAAGTGTCCTAGAAAAGAATCTTCAAGGGGTCTTGTCCCCATTTATCTTGGAAATACCTCCCCTGGTGTTACCATAGCTATTTTGGGCCTTGGCCCTTGCTATGGTGCTTCTTTGATAAAATTTATTTTATGGCCATTGAGGCCTTTTTTGGGTCTTGGGGTGAAAATGGTGAAAATTTGATATATGGCTATTTTTTGCCATTTTGCAGTGCTGGTATCCTAAGGTCTGTGGGCCGTACGCCGCGGCCTGAAGTCCGTGGGACATATGCCGCATGTCGTGGTCCGTGGGGACTATTCAAGGCCCCCTGGGCCCAATTTTGCTGGGGACCCAGGGGTGCCATGGAACCATAAATTGGCCCCTGGCCCAATTTCCACCTACATTACCTGGACCCATTGAGAGGGTCCAGGACCATCAAGATCCTGGCCTCCCCAAAGTTGCAGGGGAGGTCCTGGGTGATGAATTCAGCCCAAAATGTGTCTTGAATGTTTACCTTGGAGGCTTTGAGGGGGTGCCATCCTTGAGGTATGGCCCCATTTCCTTGAGGTCATGGTTTTTTACTTGAAGTGGACTGATTCTGACGTATTAAATCTTTGGCTTGCACATTTCTTAGTTATGAGTTCCAAACTGACTGAACTCAATGAATCTTCTCCTTCTTCCATGCCACCTTCTGTTCTGTGTGGTTCTGGCGTCCTCAGTTGATTGGCTTTGCCCTGCACAGCTTCTTTGGGATGTTTTGATCCCTCCCAAACTTATGACGGTTACACGGCAGTTGAAGTTCTTGATCCTGCTTTTACTGAATGTTTGGCCAAGGGTTAGGATTGTTTTCAACATTACAATCCACGATCTTCATAGTGTCACTATTATTTCATTGGAAAGAAGCCATGTCGTCATACCAGGTTGCAAGCTTCAAATGTCAGGAGGTATTTATGGAGTAGAAAGGATAGGCCTTTTGGAAAAGAGTTTCCAGTTTCTGAAGCACCTACTCCTAATGGAGCTTCAGGGTTTTCTAATTGTGAGTAATTTGAGTATTTTGATTGAATTTGGTACAGATATTCTTGATTTAGTGACTGGTTCTAGGCAGAGGGATGTGGCAAGGTGGACTAATGTTGGAGGACCCATTCCAGTTGGTGGTAGGCCAATATACTCCAGCTCAGAAGTCCCAATATCCAGAATCAACACTGATGGTGTAGTGAAGAGAATAAGGAGAGTTGCAGTGTGGTATTCCATACCTTAATGTCCCAGTTTCAAGTGGAATTTCATTTATAGGACTATAGTTTGAAGACTGAAGGAAGAAAAATAAATAATTAATCAACTACAATAGAGGAATTCAGCAATAAAATGGATTTAACTTCATCAATATGTATAATTCCATAAGCAAATACTGGAAGAATGGTCCATTTGATTACAAGAATAACAGTAAAATAAGCAAAAGAAAAAGACAGCCTAGCAAGAATGTTAAATTTACCAGTGAGAGGGGTAGTGTAACACTCAAGTTACCCAGTCTCTGCTCAACCTTTGGATTACTCAGCAATGTAGTTTTTAAACTGAGGACACTTCAATAAGGAATAAATTAAAACTGTATCAATCAACAGTCACAAGACAGAAAGAAAAATAAATCAATCAATTTATGCAAGGAAAATCCATCAAAAACCTTAAATTACCCAGCAAATCTGTGGAAATACAAGCACAGCCACCTGATAAGCCAGTAAATTTAAATTAAAGACAGAATTAAGTTAGATAAAGAAAGGAAAAACTTATACAGGACAAATAGAATCCCCACAATACACAGAATTCTCCACCTAAAGTTTAAACAGTGCAACAAACCAAACATATGGTGCAATATCTTGATCAAATGACACCATCTCCAAATTACCCACCAGCTCAATTCCCTCAAGGCTGTGCATAATAATATTAAAGTTTAATTAAAATATAAATGAAGCTTCAGAAATGGTGCAATATACCAAACATATGGTGCAATATCTTGATCAAATGACACCATCTCAAAATTCCTCACCAGCAAAAACAGCTCAGATTACATAATCATACATATTAATGGTGCAACAAACCAAACAAATGATATCTCACCACAATAAAAAATTATCCCAGCCAAAAGAAGTATAGAGGGCCTCTCTCCCTCATTTCTTCCTCTTTTCCCCATGAATGAATGGATGCATGAATGAATCCAATTAGTTATATACCAAGAAGGAGAATAACTATTCATCCCTTACTAGTAGGATAATCTAGTTATTCTATTAAAGTATTATAGACTTATAAGTTTAATTCATAGTGATTTCTAATTAATAGTAGTTAACAGAAGGTCTACTTAATATTATTAATCCACCCTATGTTTAAACTATTAGTCTTATAGTTATAATACTATCAATAATACTCATAATATTGATTTTATGCCCATAACCTTTACATTATAAAGGAAAAATAGTCTTATTATATATTCATATTAAAAAAACCAACCTTACAACTACATATTATTATATATAAGAAATCCTACCCTTATATTATATTATATCTTTTATATATTTAACAAAAGTCCACTCTATATTGAACAGTATCTTGCCAATAAATTATTAAAGCTCTTATTATTATATTATATTAACAATTACCCTCTCAAACCATTAAGTATTATAACATATATAACATCAAATTGAACTTACCCCTTAAAATATATATTATTACTATTATATTAAATCAACCTCTCATAATATTAAGGTCTTACCCTTAAAATCATCTTATATTATTATTTTAAAACTATATTTTATACTGTTTTATCTTATAAGTCATTATCTGATTATTGAATAGGTCTGATAGAGACTGCTACAAAGTCTTCTCTAGTTGTAAAGCCACAATCTTAAATATTGATTTGTGAGCTCTGTAGGGAGATTGTTTAGTATATTCAGAGGGGCAGCTAAAACACCATTAGCACCCTTGGTTACAGGATTATTTCAGCAATTCAAATCTATTTACCTGTGTTTTCCCCCTCAAGGACTGCCTTATCCAATCCCACAGGGGATTCCCCACCTGATCCAGATGCTGAAGGTAGTGATGAGTTGGATGGTGAAGAAGTTGAAGTTGTTCCTCATTTGGTTGGCCATCAATTCAGAACTTCCTCTTCTCAGCCTCTTGTCAACAGATTCCATAGTCACATAATTATCATTACTCCCAGAACTTTCCAACCTACTCTTGCTGCCATTCCTACTTCCCTTCCTCCTGCTTCACCAAGTCCTTCCCATGCTAGGCCTGCCTTGAATCAAGAAGTAAGACAATCACCCATCCAGCAACCTAGGAACTCACCCATAACCACCTCTCAACATCTCCAACCTATGGCCAGCTCCCACAAAAGAAGAGATGGATTTTCTCCTTTACTGTTTCCTGCCGCTCAAGTATTTCAAAGAAGAGATTGTTGGCGTATCTGAGCTACAAGAGAAGATCCAAACGCGGCAAGTGAAAACCAGGATGCTGTGGCCAGGGTGTTCAGGAGAGTTGATAGAAATAGTAGGGAGGTTATTATGTATGCAAATGATAGAACTATTCCAGGTACTGCTTCTGAAGAGGTGGCTTCAAAATTTGCCTGGTATGAAGATGAGTTGATAAATGACTTTCAGAGAAACCTTTATGATTTGGGTAGAGATAACTAGTTTCTTTGTTATTTTTTGTGTTTGGTTTAACTTCTATCCCAACTCTTATAACTACTAAAAAATGAAAAAATAAATGGAACCTCCCAATACATGACTTGGGAGGGGATGCTGCTGCTTTAAAGAAATAAAAGAAAACTAAATTATACAAGTAAGGAAAAAGAAAGAAAAAGAGATAAAAAGAGAGTAGAGAAAAGAAACAGATAAATTCCTGAGGTTTGTCCTTCTTGTGGTGATTTGCTTGAGCTTTGGCCAAGAATTGTCTGAAAGATAAAAACAAGAATTTGATGCTCACAGAGTGGCCAAGGTAATGTTTTACAAGAAGTAGAACCCTCAGGGATGCTGTGAGCCTTAGAGGTAATTTCATATACCCAAAAGACCACAAATACAAAAATAACATATTAACATAAATAAAATGAATTTATTTATATTATTAAAATAAAAATAAAAATAAAAATATAAAATTATATTAAAAATAAAAAATTAATTACAATTTAAAAATAAAAATACATTAAAATTTTGTAAGTATAAAATTACATTTATACTTGAAAAAATTGAGTAAAAATAAAATTTTAACAAAATTGTGAAAAAATAAATAAATTTGGAAAAAAGTTAAATAAAAATTATTATAACTTTTTATCCAATAAATAAACACATAAAAATTATTTCACCATTGGATTCCTCATAAAAAATCAGGTGGGGTCACCTCTGAGTGAAATTCTTGTAACTCAACTCTAAATAAGCTTAAATTAAGTTTTTAGTATTTTCAATACAAAAGTTGAAAATCCTCAAAACCTCAATTTAATTCACACCACATGTGGTGTTAACCATCAAATTTTGTGTTAAAATTAAGGTGTTGGGTTTAGTTTAGAAGTTATGAGGAATTGAAGTATTTTCAATTGAATTCAATTGAAATGTCAAAATGTGCGCGTGTATTACATAAGTGAACTTTGATTTACATATGAGGTGTCAATTATTACTGTATTGTACTGTACAATTGAATTGAATTACATATGTAAATTATAAGTATAATACATGATGAGGAATTAAAGGAAAATAAATTGGAAAGATTAAAATTGGGGGGGGAAAGGAACTCCAGCTCTCAGGGGGAGCTAGACCCCCAAAATCCTTGCTGACAGGCGTGGGATGGCAAAATTCACGCAAAATTTCATCACTTTTGGCCTGGAATTGAGTTACAGGGTCTGTGGACTCAATTGATGATGAGGTTTTGATACCAACTGGGGTAGTTTTAGCTGTTGCCAAGAGGGTAAAACTACCCTTAAGATAAAACAATCATAGTAAAAACAGTTTTAACTGGTTTCTAAGCCTCTGACACACATTCTGACGTTTTTTGAAGGCTCTAGGCCTGGTATTGCTATAGTTTTGGCTGATTTAAGGGTCTAAAATGGCTAAAAATGGCTTAAACCAGCCTTTTTGGTCTAAACCAGGGTTCAATGATGTCATAATTGGCTTTTCTGTTGTCAGACTGTTTTTCACGACTGACAAGAATAAATTTTACTTTTGGAGTAAGAGAATTGATGGCTATAAAAGAATGTCTTCTTTGCCCCACTTTTCTCTTCATGTTAGAATCTTTTCCTTTTATAATTAGTTTAAACATTGTTAAACAAATCAATAAAAGATTCCAACCACCTTTATTAAATCATTTTAAACCTTTTAACCACGTGACAAAATCAACATAATTATTTTTTGTAACTCTTATAATCATTTTTACCCCTGAACCACCCCAAAAGTGAATTAAAGCATCTTTCATCACTGTAAACTTTGTCACTTTGTTTCCAAATTCACTCTGGTAACTTTTGGGCGTGTTTTCTCTTTAATATTCTTTTTAAAGACTTTGTTCTTTAATTAATTGCTTGCAGTTCTTTGCTCAATTAATTCCAATTGAAATTTCTCTTGAAGAAATTTCTTTTGTAGCCTTAAAATATCTCTTGTAGAGTATTTTTTGGCTAAATTTTTATTGTTGGTAAAACAATAAATTTTTATAATATTATTGCTTTATACTAATAAAGCTATAAACAATAAAATTGGCGTGTTTTCTCTTAAAAATAATATTTCATACTATTTTTAATTGATTTTTACCTTATACAAATTTTGAGGACAGGAAAAGTACTTGATTTTTAATCAAAGTTTCATATCCACACCTTACAGATGCATACCAGGAGATGGAACTTACTTTCATAACTCCCACTCCCCACCAAGCACCAAAAAATGAAACAAATTGCCATAAATGACTTGAAGTAATGAGTGTCTTGAATCATGATGATTGGCATAACTCAAGATAGTAATAAAAGAGAAAAGAAAAGAAAAGAGAGATCTGGAAATATCTTGATAAGGTCCAAATTGGAGCATATTGATGTTGCATGCTTCCTGAATCTGTCCAAAGAATTGACAAGTGCTCACAAAGTGGCCAAGGTGATGCTTACAGAAACATTTGGGTAGAGTACCACCTTAAAGGTGCATGCCAGGAGAGAGGCTTACTTTCATAACTTCTTCTCCCCACCAAGGACCATAGAAATCAAACTCTTGAGGTATTTGGACCAGGCTTGTCTGGATACAATGAGTGGAAGTCCTTGACAAGGTCTGGTGATTTGGTAAGGCTGGAAGCTGGTTCCCAAGTTGTTCTTTCTGGGTCTTCACTGAATCCTTTCCACTCTACAAGATACCATAATTTACCTCTTCTGAGTTTGGAGTCCAGAACCTGAGCCACTTCCCATTCTTCTTGCTGCTCCACTAGAACTGGTGGTGGTGGCAATTGATTTCAATTTGGGATAGTTGATTTCTTCACTGGTTCTAATAAGGACACATGGAATACAGGGTTGCCCTACTTCCATTGTTGAGGCAACTTGAGGTGGTATGCATGGCTTCCAATATTTTTAATGACTTCTAGGGGTCCCAGCCATCCCTCTGAAAGTTTCTTGGTGTGTCTTGTAGTCTTTATGTTCTTAGAAGCTAGCCATAACTTTTCCCCAGGTTGGAAATCAGGTGGAATTGACCTATTTCTATCTGCATACTTCTTGAATCTCCTTATTGCTGACTCTAATTCTTCTTTGACAGCTTGCTGTACTGATTGGATTTTTGTTGATAACTTTCCAGCAGGTGAGTCTTGAGAAATATGGATTGAGTCAGAGCTCGGATTTCTTCCATAAATGGTGGAAAAAGGTGATTGCTTTTTTTATGAATGTTCTGCATTATTACAGGAAAATTCAGCCAGAGGAAGCCAGGTGTGCCAGTCATCTTGATGGTAACTGACATACATCCAAAGATACTGTTCTAGAATCTGATTTACCCTCTCTGTCTGTCCATCTGTTTCAGGATGGAAAGCAGTTGAAATATCTCTTGATATCTTGAGCTGCTGACACAATTGAGTCCAAATTGATGAAACAAATAAAGAACCTCTATCACTCACAATACTGACTGGAAGGCCATGTTTGGAAAATACATGACTAATAAAGATTTGAGCTAAGTCCAGAGCAGTGATTGATCCATAAGTTGGAACAAATATTTCCATTTTTGAGAATCTGCCCACAACTACTAAAATTGAATCAAAGTTGTTTGACAGTGGCAATCAAGTGATAAAGTCCATTGATAATGAATTCCAAGGACCAGATGGAATTGAAAGAGGCTTGAGTAATTCAAACTTCTTCTGATGAATTTTTTTGTTTCTTGAACATTGCTGACAGGAGGACACATAGTCCTTAATGAATTGATTCATGCCAGCCCAATAAAAATCCCTCTTGATGGGCTTTAGGGTCTTCTCCTGGCCAGGATGGCCAGCCAATGGTGAGTCATGATGTGTTTGAAGAATATTGAGTTAGATTTCTTCATTGCTTGGGATTACCACTCTATCTTTGAATAATAATAACTTGGGTTGAGGTTCAAGAGAATAATCTGGAACTGATTCACCTCTTGCTAGTTGCTTGAGTATTTCTTTATAGTCTTTGTCTTGCCATACTTATTTCTGAATCTTGTGAACTAAATCTGAGAATATTCCCACTTTGATTGAGCAAAATCTTGCCTCTTGAATGCCATCTTGCTTGATTACTTGATGAAAATTCTGAGGATTTTTGCTGATGAAGTCCCCCCCCTCTGGGTACATGTTGTCCCAATGTGACAAGGCATCTGGTAAAGTGGCCAGCCTGCCTGGGTGGTAAGTCACCAGGGAAGTTTTTATGTGACTGGTTAGCCACTCATTTAATGTGTCCTGTCTGTGACTTGAAAATGGCTATTAATTTGAAATGAATATAAACAAGATATAATTATAAGATGACCTAAGAAAAGCCCAAATATTACCTGCATGAACTTCAGCATTAGATTTTTCTTTCACAACTGGATTAGCTCAATATATGATTAAAAGAACCTTTCATAATTTAACCATCATATTTGCAAAGAAAACTACATGGAGAAGAATTGGGTTATTTCAGTATTTTTAGCAGCATCCTCTTCTCCTCAAGCACCTATTATTCAGAATTTCCCCCCCTTTAAAATGTTTGAGAGATCAATAAATATTGTATAATTTGTGTTTATAGAGTCAAAAAGAAAGAAAGTTCCACTTGCCCTTTGAATATGAATATTAATTTTAATGAGCTATTTTATCACTGAATGGTCTTCCAAATTAGGCTATCAATTACTCAGTAATTCTCTGTGAGTTATGTGATATGGGAAGAATATCTCTCAATTTAGGCATGAAAAAAATGGGAAGTTGATCAATCAGGTATTAATATCTATTGTTTAAGAGCACAGTTTATTGCAGGAAAAAAGGCCATCATGTCTTGATATGAGCCCAAATGTTCCATTGAGAGCACAGAATAAAAATTTATTAATATACAAATATAAGAGATTATGAATTGGTTTTGGGAACTAATATCAAGAGGGCTCAGCCATACCCATATATTCCAAATTCAAACATTCCATCATTTTAACTTGTTATACACTTCCCTCTGAAATGAAACATACCACCAACAATTTCTGAAAGAATCTCTGTGGAGAAGAATTAATAGTTTTCCTACAGACAAGTAATGGAAATCCTTGGAGGTTTTAAAGAGTATTTGATAAGATACACCTTTCACATGCAGGAATCATCATAATTAAAAAATATGCTCAAATTTCATCTTTCAGGTAAAGAGAAGCTTCTTCATTGTGTTGAAATTTCCAAACATTCAGAACATATGTTTGGTAAAAACATTTTTTCTACATTAGTATTTTCAATATACAAAACTTTTTGTCTGCAGTAATATGTTTTGGTGGCTTGGGTTTTTATAAAAGTGTTTTTGGTTATTGGTTTAAATTTTACATAATCTACCTCAAGATTCAATTATTTTTGAATAATATCAGAAATTTAGTAGTAATCCAAATATGTTCAACAAATAAAGTTCAACTTAAGCTCAAAGATGAGAAATTTGGGCATTATTTTTCATTAGAGATTCATCTTCACAAATATTTTGGCCTCCATCATTATAACATTATTTTCATTCTTTGCCAAAGTCTACATTATTTATGAAGTATGCCACTAGAACTTAAAGCTTTGCATTCTAATTACTGGGAAAAAATGAAATCATGAAGTCTATTCCCTCCTGTAAGGTTTATATTGAACCCCACTTTTTTCAAAAGGAATATGTGAACTACGAGTTGTCTTTAGGCAGGAAAAAGTGACAGGTTACTCAGATTATATAGATTGGTGTGCACATGAATTATATTATTTGCTTGAAAGTACATTTTTAATTATAATTTCTGTTGCACCACTAATGATAAATTTCAAGCCATTAACCATCACAAAATTGGAAATGTCAGTGTTTTTGCAAATTTCATATTTGGAAAAATATCAAATGACAGCTGAGGTTCTCCTTCAGTTTCTTTCATTTCCTCTCATGATGAACCTCCCCCCAAAGATGATTAAAATCATTTCACAATTATGCTCAAATACAAGGAATCACTCAGCTTTTTCCCATTGGCATGCACGGATAAATAATCCAAATAATATGTTCCTATACTAAAAAGGTTTGGGGTTGGTTTATATCACCTTGTGCAGACATCCCCCACAATGTAGCTCTAAAATACAGAGGTCATTCATATATGGTATTGTGAACAGCCCCCAGAACCAGCTTCAAATTGCTGGGGGTGGTTTGATCCCATTAGTGTGAAAGGCCTTATGACACCACCTCCAAGACTGTGGATTTGGTTACAAAAAGGTTTTTTTGAAAAAAACCCTAAAACTAAATAGAAATTGGAGGGGTGCTGTTTCCAACAACCCCCCAAAGCCAGATGTAAAAGGCCATGAGGTTGTTTGCATCAGCTAGCTCAAACAACCCCCTCAAAACAGTGGCAAAAGTACAGGGGTTGCTTGCATTAGCTAGTGAAAACAACCCCCCAAAAAGAGCTGCAAAAAGGCGGGGGATTGTTTGCATCATCTTCAGCAAACAACCCCCTGAAACAAGCAGTAAAAGGCCTGGGGGTTGTTTGAATCAGCTAATGCATACAACCCCCCAAAACCGGCTGTAAAACACCAGCCTCTGCAGTGTTAGCATATTGCAGGTGGGCCCTGCCGGCACCAGTCAAGCAAAACACTGAGGCATAATGGGTGGCTTCTCTCTACAATGGAGAGTCCCCCATGGATCTTAGCAAGGAATGCCTCATTGCCTGCCACATGGGTGATTTGAACCCATGGAAAAGTGAGCAAGTAGTGCAGATGCAAGGCTTACCAGCTAAGAGAGGAATGATTGGATGTTGCCAGTTCATCCAAAATTTTGTATTAGTTTTTTTCAAAAAAGAATTTGGACTAGTTTTTTTCAAGTAAATTATTTTTGTACTACTTTTTTTCAAATAAACTATTTTTTTACTAGTTTTTTTTCAAAAAACTAATTTGGAACCAGTTTTTCTTCAAAAAAACACTTTTGTACTAGTTTTTTGCAAAAAATCTTTTTTGCACTTGTCTTTTTCAAAAAACCATTGTATTATTTTTTAGAAAAACTGCCTTTTTGATGAGTAATTTCCAATTGACTTTTTGTTTACTAGTATTTTTAAATAAGGGTATTTTTACTACCTTTTACTATTCTTCCAAGGTTCTTTTAAAAAAACTATTTTCAAATAGTTTTTCAAAAACAAAGTTTAACTAATTTTTCCATAAATGACTTTTTTGAAAGAAGGTAGTTTTGTGAAAAAGAACAATTTTTTCAATGTTACTCTTTTTTTGTCAAAGAAACCAGCTACATGTTTAACATCAAAACACTTTTTTGTAATTTTAGAAGTAAAATTGATTTTTCTAGGAAAGCTTTCCCAAGTAACTTTTTATTTTGAAAATGCTTTTTTTCCTCAAAAATATAGATTTCTTTCCCAAGGAACTTTTTTCAAGAAAACTAAGAATTCCAAAAGAACTATTTTTTCAACAAGAAAATATTTTTCTGTTCAAAGATGTCATTTCTTTATGAATAGGACTACATTTTTCAGAAAATATATTCTTTTTTACAAAAAAAACTATGACCTCCCAAAAGACTTTTTCACAGAGTCATTTTTTTGCAAAAGAGCTACTTTCTCTCAAAACCTTTAATTTTATTCAAACTGAATCATTTGATTTAAAACTCCAACTTTGAAACAAGAAACCAATCTTTTTGCAAAAAAACCCCATGGAATTCAAGTTAAGAAAACAAGATTTTTCTACTAAGTGAAGTGTTCTTTCAGAAAACTTTGATTTTTGTAGAAAAGAAAAAATAATTTTGTTATCAAAAATACTTTTGAAAAATGATTCTCATCATTACCCAAAGTCAAAGACCTTTCTTACCTGAAAATTAACTTCAGAAACCCTTTTTTGAGCTGAAAAATATATGAAAATTCATAAGGAATCCTAGACTATCACTGAATTTATAGAATTTGAAAATTATGATGGGATTATTCAACAATAAAATTTGTAGTTCTCACAGAAAAACTAACTTTGAACTTCTTTGGATCACACCTAAATGAAAAAAATACTATTTATCAATATTTCATAAAGACATTAATTCACATGCATGGAGAAAATTATATTTTGGATCAGAAAATTCCTAATTTATAGCTTCTTTTATTTATACAATTCACCAAAAATCAGAAGAGCATTACATTTATAGCATGTATTCAATTATTTCTTGCTCCCAGCTATTTGTAACATTCAAAAAAATGTTATACTCCTCCATTCTTTGAGCATATCACTTAATTTACTTTCAGTGATCTTAATAAGTACTCTTCTATTCTGTAGATTAAATTTGGTTCTCTTGAGAGGTTGGGAATTTATTTTTTTTCAGTTTCCTGGAAAAAGTATAAATACTAACTTCAGTATATTTTAAGAACACAGAAGGGATTAACATTTATTATCTAATGGATAATTTCTACATTTATGTCGGATACTCTTGTAAAGTATTCTCATTGAATATCCCTGACCATTCTCTAAATTAAATGAAGTGAAAGCCTAGTTGTGGCAAGTCTAAACCTGTAGAATAAAGGTAAGTGAAATTTGGATATTTGGCAATTTTTAATGTTGGATTATTTTATTATTATAATAAAGTCCATCTCTTGAGAGAAATTAAAACACTGTATTTTCACCTAATAAGAATAAAAAGAGAATATTCAAGTGATATCAGGGTAAAAAGAAATTCACATATTAAGAATAAACAAAGTATGCCAAAGCTCTCTCCTGGTCATAATGTGTGACTGGCCAGAAAGTTACACCAAAAATTCCCTGGTGAGTAATAGTGAAATGAAACTCAGAAGGGAATTCAGCCCAACGGGCCTGACGACACGTAATAAATTTGGAAGACATGAAATACTGAAGAGAAGAGTGGTCTGTCAAGACCTCAAAAGGATTGGAAAGTGAAAGAAGAAAAGCTCTCCAGTGCTTGAGAGCCCAAGCTATGCCAAGGAGTCCCTTGTCATGAATTTCATAGTTCAGCTTGGCTGGGAGAAGGTTGTGACTATCAAATGCATTTGGATGCTTTCCTGAGTCATTTACCTGACTCAGTACAGCACCCAAGGCATGATAAGAGGCATCAGTCTCTAAAATAGTTGGTAGAGAAGGATTGAAATAAGAAAGGATAGGAGCACTGGTGAGTGCTTCTTTGAGTATTTGAAACTGACTAAGAGCTCCCTCATTGAAGATAAAGGGAGAGTCTTTTTTGAGAAGGGAAGTGAGAGCAGTGATTCTTTTGGAGTAATTTTTAATGAAACAAAAATAGAAATTGACAAAGCCACAAAAGGATTGAAGAGCTGTCAGCCTGTAACGCAAAACCAGAGCACAAGCATGACAGCCAAAACACCATAAACCAATGGTATAGCAAAGATACCACCAAAACATGGAGATGAACCAAATCAGCTCAAAAGGTATCAAAGGAAAGAGGAAACTCACCCCTTTCCAAATATACAAGTCCCATCATCATAGGAAAAAGAATAACAAAGTTATTCATGCTCAAAGTTATTGCTGAGCATAAACCTTAATTTTCACCTCTAATCTGAAATATAGAGTAAGAGGCTTAACCCCATCAAATGAGTATGCAAAATCAAGTTCTAAGTCAGGGCTATCCAATGGTACCAGCCAAACTTAGCTAGCACCAGTATTACAGAAGTTATGGTCAAATTCAGGCCAAATAAGGGTCAACAAAACATTCAACTCTCATCTAACTTCTACAGTTTTGGTGTGAAATACCTAAAGTTGGGTCTTTTTGTAAAGAGAACAATCAGGGCTATTGGATGTGGTCATCCATTTCCTCATATCTCAACTATAGCAGAAGTTATGGGGAAAACAAGCCCAATACAGCTTTTTGCCTAAACCACGCCTGTGTATAAAAATCTTGTACATGGCATATCTTTGCCATATTTAATGATAACCATATCAAATAAGGTACCATTGTGTAGAACACATACAGGGATACACATTGGTTCAGTTTTGAGGTTGATATCTCAAGAACTGACAAAGTTATAGCTGTTTTAAGGTCAAAATCTCACATTTTGACCAATGCAGCCTTACCATGGGATAATATCCCATAACCATGATTATGAGGTGTCAAGCTGACGAAAATGCTTGTTTATACTTCAATACCTCATAAGTCAGTCAATACTGGGGTCCCATACAGTTTCTTTACAGCATTCTACGGGTCATACACGTCAGAATCAAGCTGTGTTGTCCCCAGATGAAACGTTTCACCCTGTATTGGTGAAAACTGCCCAGATGTGTTTTCAAAACCACATCTGAGCCCAATAAAGGCTATACAGGCCCTTTCAAACCACAAGATTGTCTCAGAGAGGGAAACAATCTTCACTTCTCCTACGTGGAAAGGTCTAAAAGCCCTTCCACCCCATTTCAGGATAAAAAGTAGGTTTTCCTCATCCTGCTCTTGAATACCCTACGTAGTAAACTGTAAAAAACAGCTTTACTCTTGGGTAATAAAAAGGTATAATTATAATTTTAATTATTGTAGCTTCTATTATTGTAACCCAACAGGTAAAACTGCACCCAGGGCTTTCAACAGCACTCACCACCACTATATTTCATATAGTAAAGCCCTTTTATTCTTAACCCAAAATCAGTTATAACACTTTAAAATCTTTTTGAACCTTTATATCTGTGTCAAAGTCATAGTTAGAAGTTTTAAATACCCTTATATACATTTTATCATAGACTCAGCCTGACAAGAGCCTTGATGTTTTTTGGGTGAGGCCAATTCAGGATTTGTTGAGCTTTAGAAGAATGCATCTTGAGGCCATCACTTGAAACAACATAGCCCAAGTATTCCACACTTGAGGCATGGGATACACACTTGGAGGCTTTGGAAAACAAGTTATTGGCCCTTGTTCTTTGGAGGACAGTGGCCACATGTTTGACAGGTTCCTCCTCACAACTGGAAAAGACCATAATATCACCCAAAGAAACTACAACAAAAATATCCAAGAAATCTGCAAATATTTCATTCACAAGATTCCGGAAAGAAGCTGGAGCATTGGTAAGGGAAAATGGCATAACTACCATATTTGGTTCTAAAGGCAGTTAAGTGCTCATCCCCCTCTTTGATTCTCAGGAGATTTTATTCACCACACAGATCTATCTTGGAGAAGATAGTGGAACCATTGAATATGGTAAGAAGCTGGTTCAAAGGAGGAACAGGATACCTCTTCTTCCTGGTGACAGCGTGGAGTTTGTGGTAGTCAACACACAAACGAAGACCTCCATCCTTTTTCTTAACAAAACCCACAGGTGCTCCTATTAAAGAGGAGCTTGGCCTGATGAAACCCTTCTCTACATCATCTGAAATTTAGTCCCTTAGTGCTTCTGACTCTTGATTTGATAATGAGTAGATAACACCAACTGGAGGTAGAAGACCCTCCAGTTCAATATGATGATCACAGGCACGGTTTGGAGGAACTTACTCTGCTTTCACCTTGGAGAATACATCCAAATATTGGTGATACGCAGGAGGAACTACCTTCAACACAGCTTCAATATCTTCTGCCTCTTTCTCCTCATCCCACTTCTCCTCCTGGGAGGCATGAAAACACAAGGGAGGAAGGTCCATATCCCCTTGAAAGAGATGAAGTGAAGATATAGCTACATCTTCTCCAACATCTTTTATCTCTTTAAAGACTTCATCTAATAATGGAAGTAATTACTGAGAGGGAATGATGGAAGGGATATGGAAAGAAGAAGGAAGGGAAGGTGTCTTAAGTTCACCAACCAGAGCAACACTATTGACAGCAGTGGCAAAGTCATTACTAGTAGAAGAAAGAATACCACTAGAATCATAGGTGATTAATCCATTTTTCCAATTAATAATGGGATTAAAATGGTAAAGGAAATCAGGTCTTCTCCTTTGGGTGAATCTACGATAAAAAAGTCCCATTCAAAGGTTGGGAAGGAAAGCAAGTCAACTACCCACTTGGTATAATGGGTGATGAACAAGGCAGGGGATTCATTTGAATACAGAATGAAAAGAGGAATCTTTTCAGGGAGCTCTGACATAGGCAATGAGTACTTGAGAACAAGATTCTTTTTATTAAAAGAGTTTGTAGCACCAGAATCAATTAAAATACTATAAAAAATATCAGAGACAGAAGAAAAAATAACAAACTTTAAGGATTTCTTGACACTAGTATTCAAAGTGCACAATTGTGTTCTTGAAGGAAATAAGTGAGAACCATTGAACACATGATGATTTCCACTCAGGCTTTTCCCTGCTTGCTAGGGAAGCCTCTTGATGACCCAGGCTTGTTCTGAGGTCTCTTGAAGCATTTTTCAATTGAGTGCTTTCCACCACAATAAGTACACAACCCTTCTTTGATCCTCCTCTTCTTTTCAGGACCAATTAATTTATTGTCCTTATTGAGGAGAGAAGAATGGGGCTTGTCCTTTGAAACTTGAAACTGCTTGCCCTTCTTGTTCTTCTTATGGTGAGGCCTTTTTGAAGATGAGTCCTGAGAAGGCCTTGAAGAATTGGATCCAGTAACAGGAGGCTTCTTTTCTGGATGACTACCCTTCTCTTTCTGCCTCTAATGGTATCTGGTATCTAATTCCAAGGTAATGTCCATGAGTTCTTGAAGAGTATCAAAATTACCAGGGTAGGAAGCCAAATCGTTCAAAAGTCTTGATGCCAATCCTCTTCTATAGACATTGATATAAGCTCTTTCTCCCCAATCTCCAATTTTTGAAATTAAGCTTCTGAAATCAGAAATTTACAAGGATGCATGAACACTTTCCTTCATCCTCAAATTCTCCAACTCTTGTTCAGCTTTCCTGACTTCATTAGGATCACCAAACAGAGTTAATAATTGAGTTTCAAATAACTGCCAATTATTGAGGAGGTAGGAAGGGTATTCATTGAAAATAATGGAGAGGTAGGGTTCAATCCATTTGCCATCTCTACCAGTGGGAAAAAAAGTTGATTACAGAACTTTCTTCTTGTCAGAGAAGAAATTACACGGATCATTGTGGAAAATCAATTGAAAGGATTGGATAAATGCTCTCAATTTATGAGCTTGAGTACCATAAAAGGAATCAGGTGCCTTCATTGATGGAGTCTTGAATGCAGGGGCTTTGTAATTGTCCCTGGGGGCTGATGCTTGAAAAAGTTGTCCCATAAGTGTAGCCATCTGATTAATGATCTTGAGGACAATTGAGTCAGATTGAGAGACAAGAGGTTGATTAGTAGAGGCTAGATTAGAACCCTGGGGTACCTCTGGAGCATTTTCAAGGCATCTGCCACTTCATTTTCCCCAGAATCTTCCTCTTCCACAGACTCCTCCTCCTCTTCATCTTCAACTTCTCCAACTCTTGCTCTTGAGCCTTCAGACATGCCAGGATAACCACCCAAGAGGCCAGAGAAATATCTTGATCTTCTTGATTTCATTCCCACTCTTCTGGAGGGTGCTTCTCCTTCCATTGGTGGTCCTCTGTCCAAATTTGAACTCAGTTGAGGAACTGATGGTGTGTGGTCAAGAGGAACTCTTGCTGTAGGAGTGAGAACAGCTAGATTTCTTTGAGATCTAGTATTCCTGGCTGGAGGGCTAGGCTGAACTGGAATTATTGAGAAATTAAGAATAAAAAATTGATGATACTTGAAAATAAGGAATCAAAGCTTGTCCAAATCAATAATCAATAAAATCTTGATAATATTGAGGAATAAATCAAGGGTCTTGAGCTGAAATCAAATTTAATAAGCAACCAATCAGTCAATTCAACAATCAAATCAAATCAAATATAAATAAATCTTGAAGAATTCAATAATCAATCAATCAATCAATCAATCAATGTCTTCAAGGTAAATTAAAGGTCTTGAGGAATCAATTAGTCAATAAATATATTCAGGAATCAAATCAATCAATAATAAATAATCAATTCCTGAGGATAAGTCAGTTATCTTGAGGAATTCAAAGGTCAATCAATCCAATCCAAATAAAATCCTGAATTGCTGAATCAATAACCCAAATGAATCCCAATCAATCAACCAAGAAATAACTCCTAATAGACCTGAATAATAAAACAGAAGAATTCCATTTGAGATATAAAAAATGAAATGGTCAGCAATGATTAAGAAAAAACAGAAAGAATCAATTTCCATATGAATGAAATGAATGAGATGAAAATTGATGAGAGAAAAACCATAATCATGAAAAATCATAAAATCATAAAAGAGTCATAATTGATGAATGAGAGAAATGAACTTAAATGAATCAAGAGAAAGAATAAAATATGAGCTAATTTATTCAATTTCACAGGGGCTCTTCAAACTGAAGAGGGCCTGGCACTCACTTATGGAGGGCTCAAAGATATGATAAGAGATGAATACACTAAAGAGCGGAAGATGATGAATTACTAATAAAAGAAATATAAGAAAAGAAGAAACAAAAGAATAAGAGTAAGAAATAGAAAAGCCAATCATGAACAAGTCCAAGTCCACTGTTTCAACCTGTCAGAATGGAAATAGAAGGGTTAATAAGGATATGGCCACCCAACTCATACTGTACAGGCAAAGAAAGAAAATGAAAACACTAACTTAAAATTAAATAATTATAATACCCAAAATAATAATAATAATGAAATAATAAATAAACTAAATTAATTAACTGGGTAAAAGTCCCCAGGGGGGAGAAAGAGGGGCTGTTATATGTGAGAATCACCAGCCCTTATCCAGGGAAAGAATTTACATGAGAGGATTTGATGATTGAATTGAGTCTGGCCAATACAGGTACTGTACAAGGGGTGTGGTGGTATTGAGTGATCATACAGTTTGGAAATGGTGTATCCAAACTGTATTGAGTAATTCCAACCTGTACAAGTATTGACAGGCTGTATTGATGAACCAGACTGTATGCATGTTTGAGCAAGGAAGATTGCTGAAACTGAATGTTGATGCACACAGTGGATTTTCTGGTTTAAGGTGTTTGAGTGGGTGTATCAATGAATACCATTACCCTTGATGAGTGGTTGTTACAATGTCTTCCAAAGTTTGGATCATTATTTCAGCCAAAGCATCAGTTTGTGGGTGGTGGGCTTTAGAGAAGGAAAAATTTGTTCCAAATAGTTGGTAAAGGTTTGTCCATAGTGCTGAGGTGAATTTAGGATCTCTGTCACTACTGATGTTTGTGAATATATTGGTCAATGACACTACTCTATTCCATATCAGAAGAGCTGTAACATGGATGTATCATCTTTGTGACATGATAAAATGATTGGAGTCTTGCTAAACCTTTCAACAATCACAAGGCATGTATTATAGCTTTTACCACCCCTTGTGGTAGACCAGTTACCCAATCCATATGGATAATTTTGCAAGGTCTGCTGGGTTCTTGGATTTTCATCATAATTCCAAGTCTTTTTCCAGTGGATTTTTTTGCTTTTTGACATCTATCACAGGTCTTGCAATACTCTGCAACATCCTTCTTCCACATTGGCTACCAAATACAGGTCTTGACTTTTTCTCTTGTTCTGTCCTCAGATACGTGTCCTGAAAAAGGGCTGTCATGGAATTCTTTCAGTAGAATATTGATTAGGTATCTGTCCACAACTGTCATTATACATGTGTGTTTAGTTCTATGGTAAATTATACCATAAAGGAAGTGAAATATTTTTCCATAATATGATTTATTCCATAATTCATCCAAGGAAAAGATTAATGAGTTGTATTTACAGTCTTCAGTAAGTAATTGGCATAAGATACTTCAATTCTTGTCCCAAGTATAACTGTTTCTTACTTCAAAGAATATGGTGTCCAGATCTGTAACACTTATTAGTTATATTGGGATTTTTGGGGAAGCTTCTTCTGATATATAAGAAGGATTATCAATGTTAAATGGTAATTGCCATCTGCTTGGCCCATCTGAAATCTTGTTAATATTCCCATCTTTTTGAACAACAGTCATATTATGTATATACTCTTGTATAGTTATTTCCCACCTGAGAATATTTCTGTTAGGTTTTTTCATATTTAAAAGTGATTTGACAGTTGTACAACCTGTTATTACTTGAAAACCACATCCTTACAGAAAGTCATTAAGCTTTTCTAAGGCCCAGACAAGGCATAAACATTCTATTTGACTTCCCCATATCTGGCTTCAGTTGGTTTGATCTGCCTAGATATGAAATATATGGGTCATTCTACATGTTTGTCATTTATAAGCTGTACTTGATGAAGTGAAGCACCCAGCCCATCCCCTGATGCATCAATGTAAAGCTCAAAGGGTGGCTTAAATTCTGGCAACAGCAAGAGTGGAGAAGTGGTTATGGTTTTTCTTAAAGATTCAAAGGCTTCAACTCTGTAAACAGTAACCTCAAAAACTGTGTCTTGGTCACATTATTTCTAAAGAGGTCTTGCTATGGATGCAATAAATTTTATACGCTGTGTGTAATATCCTGAAAACCCCAAGAATGACCAAATTTCTTTATTGTTCTGAGGCATATGTTCCATTAGTACTGCTGCAACCTTATATTTGTCAATTCCAATGGATATACCAGATACTACATGTCCCAGGGCTTTGAGTTCTTCAAATCCAAAATGGCATTCCTTGGAAGCAATTTTCATATTTAAAGATTGTATTTTTCCCAAAGCCCTGGATAATATGTATATATGTTCCTCCCAAGTATTGGGGAAGACAATAATTTAATCAATGTTCATTATTCAGCAACATTGTGAAAGTTCTTCAGGGAAAATTTCATTGATTATTCTTTGGAAGTGTGAAGGTGCATTCTTGATACCAAAACGCATCCTCAAATATTCATACACCCCATAATTAACAATAATTCTGAAGTATTTTTGTGCTCTAGGTGTCACCACATTTTGGTGAAATCCCTTAAGGGTATCCATAGTGCTTATATACACTGCTTGAGATATTTGGGTAAGGGCAATTTGGATTTTTGGTATTGGGTACCTGTCTGGAACAGTGTATGTTTTCAGAGCTCTAAAGTCCCCAAACATTCTAGATTTTCCATTTTAACAAGCCACTATGACTGGTGTCAGGGCAAGTCTATGATAAAGGTGTATGATAGTATTTACAAACTTTAACTATTACTGTGGCATGGTAAAAATAGTTTAAAAGGAATTTGATTTATCATAATGAGGGGTTATAATGATGAGAAAAGGGCTTTAATATTGTATAATAGTGGTGGTGAGTGCTGCTGAAAGCTGTGGGTGCAGTCTTACCAGTTGGGTTACTATAATAAGAACTAAAATACTTAAGTTCAAAGTATATCCTGTTTATTTTCCAAAATTATAACTGTTTTTGACAATTATACTACATAGGAATTCAATAGCAGGATGGGGCTTACTTTTCTGGAAGTGAAAAGGCCTCCTTTTATCCTGAAATGGGGTTAAAAGGCTGGTAGACTGATTATAATAAGATTATCTTTGTTCTTTAATAATATAAAAGTTTTATATATAAAGAATAAAGAAATTACATTTGGATTTAAATATTTTAGTGTTTTGTAAGCATCTGAATGGAAAACAGAGTAAAAAGAGCTCTATTTATAGTAAATACCTCCCTCCTGGAGTGCATAAGGCTTCCAGTAGACGTGAACTAATTCCTTCTACTATAATTGATCCATAGTTTAAGGTTTGGTGATGATTACATCATGATCAAACCATCTTACCTCATAATTATGCCATTATTTAGAGTGATCACTATAACTCTAAGTTTCATGACATCATAGGCTTGGCACAATACTAAAATTCGTGGATTTTATTAGTATTAATCATAATATAGTAGTATTCATCAGCTTTATCACTTATATGACTGCTAAATATAAAGTAAGATTACAGTGAGTGATTGTAAATGATCAAATTTAAGCTTGAACATTAATCATCAATAACTTATAAGTTTTACACGCTACAGCTATTCTGAGAGTGGATTCTGATAGCTTGGCATGTCAATATTACACTGCCAAGAGTATTCCATTACATCATCAAAACTCTATTTTTGATGATTTTTCTTGTAACTCATCTTCTCTGTTGAAATTTAATATTTTGAACTTCAAACCATTATATCAAGGGGTTATACCTTGAAAATTATAATAAATTTTTTTTCATTATTCACGTATGAACTAGTAGAATCTGACTGTCTACTGCTTTTTCAGTTTGGATGATTTTCACAACAAAGTGGTCAACAGATCTATTGATTTTATTCAATAATCAATTGCAAGTTTTAACCTTGTTTATAACTTGTGAAATAAAGTTCATATCTGTATTCTTACAGTAATTGCGTGGTGACTTGCTTTTTGTTTTATCTCTCTATCTTGTATATTTTAAGAGATACTAACTAAAAACCATGAATATATGAATTGACCAAAAAGGTGCATATATTCAGCTTAATTCATTATGTAGTATCTTTAGAGATTAGCTTTGTAATTGTTTTATGTGTATCATTTTATGGAGAATCCAATGGTACAATTTATTTCACATGTTGTTTCATTGGTTTCTGAAATGAATGAGTTTTTGTCCTCTTTTTAAGATATTATTACTTATATTTCAATAATTATTCACTTTTAAGATATGCCATAAAAATGACATATCTGTATTTTACACCTCCCTAGGGTATCTGAGAGCTCATTTACAAAAGATTTTCATTTATGAGTTTTGAGATTAGAAATAGAGGTATTGAGTCAAAAAAGTGAATTATTGCTTTCTCCTTATTAAAAAATACTTTTAATGTTTGAATTTCAAAAAAGCCAAATATTCTTAATTTTAATGAGAAATGCAGATTCTGTTCTCCAGATTTTTTGCATACAACAATTATCCCCACAAGTATGGGTTGTTATTTGAGTAAAAAGCCCTTAATTGTCACAGGGGCTCTTATACAGAAATACAAGAGTGGCCTGGCACTCAGCAATCAGGGAACTCACTTGGAAGACTCCAAAAGAATAAAGAATAAAAATAATAAGAATGAATTCCTCTAAAAGATATGCAGGTACAAGATGAGATGCAAAGAGGAAAGGGAAGCCAAATGGCCAAAGAGCCAACCAAGTAAGTCCTTAATCACTGCTTCAACCTGCCAAAAATGAATAATGGAATTAGTAAGGATATGACCACCAAATATCCATTGACAGGCGAAGAAAGAGAAAGAGAAAAGTGCTAAATGACTGACTTAATAATATCAGTATTTGCTTAGCTAAAATGAAAAGAAAATAAAGATGAAAATAAATCAAAGTATATTAATTAACTGGGGGAAAACCCCCCAGGGTGGAAAGGGTAGCCGGTATATGTGAAAAGCTGGGAGCTTGAGTTCTTCAGGCTGAAAACTGATCTGTATTGATCCTTGGGGCTGTATTGATTGTTTTGGGAATTGATACAGCTGGCTAATATTGAAATTGAAATGGGTTGAATGAATTTCCCACACTTGAAAATGAAATACAGTTCTTGATGGATCCAGACTGTATTGAAATGAAGGTGGTTGCCAAGATGGATTGAGTGGAGCTTTGAAACTTGACAACTTCTTTTGGCACTGCCTCTTTAATACACCTTGAGAATGAATTGACAGTATTCCCTTGGCAGGAATACTTGGAGTGAGAATAACCAATGACTGCTTGATGGAATCATTGGTATTTGATGTTTTGACACTTGCCCTTGAGCCTTGGTGAATCCTGTTGATGACGTGACTGGATGGCCTGATGGAAGGTTGAAATAACCAGATGATATTGCGGCCAGTGGATTGCTGCTGAAAAAGATGCATAATGGTGTATAACACCATCTATGGCATTTTGATTATTGGAGGTTGAAAATGGCCATAAGTCTTTGGAGATGACGCCAGGAGGATGTTGGTGAAATTTGGTTTTGGAGGGCTTCAGAGGTGTCAGAGTGTCTTTTGAGGTATTTGGCCATTTTTGGGTTTTTGGCCAAATACAGCTCATACAGCCTTAAAACTGTATATGCGCAAAGTGCGCAAATGTGCAAAAATGCACAACAGTGCGCAAATGCGCAGAAACTGTATTTAAAGCCAAATACAGCTTCTTGGGCTGTATTTCCCCTGTTGACTGGGAAATACCAAAATTTCCCATAAGTAGAGAAAGGCCAGGAAAGGCCTGATGACGGTGAAGGGCCCAAGTTGGGCCCAGATGATGAAATGGCCATAAAAGGCCAAATGAGTTCAGATGGCCAATTTGGCCAATGATTTATGGATATGGCCAAATTGCCATATATTGGACGTGGCATGGATATGCCATATTGAAGTTCAAGGGGATGAATTGCCATGGTTGTGACATTAATTATGAAAGAAAAATAATATGTTGGTTGGAAATTCTTTTGGCTTATTTATTCAACTTACCAACCCTCATCTTGAAAATTGAAATGAGAAAATACTGGTGAGTTTTATTCAATAAGAGATTCCTTCTATTCTTTTCTTTTTTTCAATTAATATTTCTAAATTGAAATCAAAGGAATTTACTGTTGATTGTTGAATGATTGAGATTTCATTAGACAAATAAGGGAAGACATATGGCTTTTAACTTGATGACAACTTATTTTGAATCAAAGAGTAGTTCCAGCTCATACACTGCATAACATCTTGATTGGTATGTAAGCTAAATTAGTGGTTGATAATTTAACCTCATGAATTTTCTTACAAAACAGGAAGTTGGATAATTGGATCTTTGATTAATTTTTCTCAAATATGTGAAATTGTCAGAAAGAAGCTCAAGTATTTGTATGTGTGGATAGCTATAAAAAAGAAATTAAACTTTTTAGTTTTCCATTTTTAATAATTCAGGTTTAGCTTCAAAGTAAAATAAATTTTTAATATTATAAGAAGGTATTCAACATATAGTTCTGTGTTATTGAGCTTTGATTATTGTTACCAAACACATTTAATGAGCAATTGAACTGAAACTCACTGCCTTGCATGAAGGGCTTGAGTTCCTTTGAATCTTCTATTTATGACTATAATTTCCTTCCTATTTTCTAATCTGTATGCAGATTGTTTCCCATGTCAATTTCCAAATTCAGCACCTAATTTCAGGTGTAGCCACTTGTCTCATGGTGAAGGGTACAATAATTGGCCAAATTCCTTTCTGCTAGGATTGGTATCACAAACACAATAAGAATGTTGAACATTTTGATCTTAATATTGATTCACAGGGTTTGTGACTTTTTTGATGATTAATTTTCAATATCTACCAGGGTAGTTTTAACTTTTTCCAAGTGGATAAAAATACCCTTAGTTGAAAGAAAATCTCACCAGAAATATTTAACTGCTTTAAAGCTCTTAAATCCTACTCTGAAATGTGTTGAATATAAAAAAACAGGTGCTTCCAAATTATTTTCTGGTTTATAGGTCCAAGAATGGCAGGAAACCAGCCTTTTTTCATCAAATCCAGGGTTGAGTGATGCTACGGTTAGCCTTTTATGTTTCATTTTTTTACTGAAACCGGGAAGGAAATGAGGGCTGTTTTGGAAAAATAATCTGACACTATAAAAGGATATCTTCTTTTCCACCTCTTCTCTTTTGATATTAATGTTTCTTACTTTCAAAATTAGTTCAATTACACTTAAAGAAATTGATAAAATATACCAATGTACATTTTTAAACAATTCAAGACATTTCAACAAAATGAAAAAACAGATTTTATAAGAAGTTTTATGACTCTTTGTGACTTTTCTACCCTTGAAAAACTATGTAATTGAACCAAAACATCGTCAAACAATGCTAACTATGTTTCCTTTTGTCTACATTTACTCCTAAAATTTTTGCACCTTTTTTCTTCAGAATTCATACCATAGAAGCTATTTCCTTTTATTAGTAATGTGTGATGTCTTTCTGCATGAATTCTAATTTAAATTGATGTTTAAAGAACTTTTTTAGTAGACTTAATCATCTCTTGTAGAGTTTTTTTGAATAGAAATGTATTTTTGGGAAAGCCATGAATTTTCAGAATACTTATTTCTTATAAGAATAAAGTTAAATTAATTAGTTTTCAAATGATCCTCTCTGTAAACTCTTAGAATTAATATTATTAAATAATTTTATCTTATTCAAATTTTGAGGACAGTAAGAGTACCTAATTTATAATAAAGGCTTCACATCCACATTCAAAAAAACACTTCTCCTTATATATTTAAATACCCATTTTGACTTTGATTTTATTCAAAAAATTGTGCTTGTATTGAAGGCCTTAAAGAATAATATCCATTAAAAATTACATGCAGGGAAATTAATAAAATTTTACTTGGGTTACTATTTCTCATAGTTGTTTTTTGGATCCCTCATTGGACTTAAACTGATGAAACAAGCCTGTATTGCTATTTGACTCTCAAAATCTCTTTTCAAACTTCTTATAATTTTTCATTTCCATTTTTCCACTACAAAAGTTTTTTCTGAAATATTTTCCACAGTTTGGGTTAAATAAAAAAAATCAAGTAATATCATTCAACTGATATGTTATGGTAGAGCATATTGAATTTTGGCGGAAAAACCATTATTAAATCAGTTTAAGACAGGTAAAATTGAGGAAATATGGTTTTTTACCAAATTTACGGGACATATTTATGATTTATCATGTAATATGTGTCTATGGGACTCTTGATAATATTACTATGACTGTTCTTATGCAATATAATAAATACAACTATGATAACCACAATTAAATAATTAATTACTCAATTATTTCTTTTACTTGCTATACACTACTATTTATTATAACAGTAAGCAGTAATTTTCTAATAGAATCAATTTCAAGAAGTATGAATAATAAAACCTCTTATCAAAAGGGTATAACATAATTTTAATTTAAAATTATCTTTTACAAGACAAATTTTTGAAGAAAACTATTAGTAGAGAAAAGCTTTACAGATCAAGTGAAAACATTCACTTATACTTAAATAATACATTGAAAGGAACTGGTAGATTGAGGTGACAGATTAATTTTGGATCTAAAATATCAAGATTTATTTTCTCAATAATATAGCAATACAAAAGTGGAATACTTTTTGAAATAGTGTATATCCATGATTTAATATACTTGAATCATAATATTATTTATAAAATACAAAAAGGGAAGGCCTCATTTAAGTTAAGAACAGCTCACAGAGGAGTGAAATGGAGCAAGCTTAAAAGCAAATGAGTGAGAAACCATTAATCCTCTTTGAAGAATTTCTTACATCACCTTTTTCTCAAATAAAATTATCATAATTACTTAATCAACTCATTTTCTGTGACTGAAGACCCATTTAGAGTTAAGAAATAAAGGAGTACTAACTTTCAATCTTATTTTATTTAAAAAGAAATATTAATTTTTCAAAGTAATCAATGTTATTGGAAATTTCATCACAGATTGTATTTTCTATGAATTTTTGAATGTTCAGTGTTTCAAATAGAATTATCAAAAATGGACTGTAAGTAAAACTTTTAATTTGAAATATGAAATCATAATTATTTTTGGATTTTATATGGATTCTTCCTCTCTTCATTGGTTGTGAGAGGTTAAAAAATGCATCAGAATAGTAATATCTGGTTTCCATGAGGTAATTGCATGGATACTAGTCAAAAAAGGGTTTTAATTGGTATTTTAAGGCTCATGAATGGTAAAAAATCAATAATTGAAATGGTTACAGGAGTCAGAGCTGCTTATTACCTCCTTTTCATGTCAAAAAACAGCTTATTCTATATTTTATTATGCTTCAATGGGACTTGAACTTGGTAACAAACCATGTTCCCAAAAGGTTTGGGTATAATAATTGGGCAATGATCAGCCATGAATCCAAGCTTTAAAGCTTGCCACCACTCAGAGGCCTCATAAGCTGGTATGCTGGCTCTCCTTGATGTCTTTTGTCCCCTTGACCTATTTCCATGTCAACATAGTAATTCAGGCTTCAAGAGTGATATCCTCTATGAGTGTACCAAACATGTATGTAAGAATACTATAATATTAAGTGCAAAAAAAATTCATAACACCATTCTTAGTGTATATAAATTGGGAGTTCTCAGATTACCATGATTTTGGCATAAAATTGAGAAAATTTAAAATCTTTACCTTTCTTTTATGTGGTATTGATGATGTGGTGTTGCAGTATTTTCCATATTACCACCTCATAGAGTCAACTTAAACATATTCACTCTCTGAGGTTACCCCAGATGCTTTTTGGAGAATTCAAAAATGGTCTTAAATCCATGTTTTTGCTTACTCAAAAAGAAATTATCCATATTTTCTACAATAAAAAAATGATAAATTTTGATTTATGAATGACTTATGAGTTATTCATAGTTCACAGATTATTTTGATATCAATTGTGGCCTATATAGGTATTTAAAATATACCTCAAGGCTCACATATCCAGTTTTTTGATTGTAACACACTTACAGACAAAAATCCCCAGAAAGATGAAATTCCAGGGAAAAATCTCACCTCTATAAAGCTAAATAAATCAAGCCTTATCAAGTTTAAATTTTATGTTAATTAAACGTTTACAAAAAAATGCTTTATGAAATGATTGAAACATTATTCCTTTGTTTGAGTAGACTTCTAGAATTCAGAATTAGAACTTTCTCATACTTTCTTTAGCCTACCCTTGAATCCCTTGATTATATAGACACGTGTAACAAGATGTTCCAATGTTAACACATATGAGGATGAGTCTATTACCAAGTAATAATTATATATTTGAAATGCTGAGTATTATTATCACAGTGATATAGAATATGAAAAATTATTCAATCAAGATATTCAGGGCTTTACTAAAGAGGATTAGTGGTGGTCAGCACTACCAAAAGCCCAGGGTGCAGTATTCATCAATTGGGTTATTATAATGAAGACTTCAATAATAAAGAGTATAATTATACCTCGTTGTTTCCCAAGGTTCCAAATGGTATTAGGCAGTTGTACTAGGTAGGAGCTCAATTGAATGATTATGATTATTCTTCAAGGCAGAGGAAGAGCCCAAATAAGAAGAGTGAAGATTTTTCACTCCCAAAGGAAGGATGATGGCTGGTACACACTGTGCATACCCATTATTTGGCTCAGATGTGGTTTTTAAACCACATATGGGCTGTTCTCACCAATAAAGGGTGAACATTTTCATTTGGGGACCACACAGCACTCTTCCAATGTGTATGATGCAGTAAATTTTATACAGACCTTGTAAGGGAACCCCATACAGGAAGAAATATGATGTATTTAAGAATAGAAAAGCTCATTTGTAGAATTGACACCTCATATTTGGGGATATGGGGGATTATTACATAGTATTGGGTTATTTACAGTACTTTGGGAGTTTGATCTTTAAAATTCTATATGTTTGTTGTTTTTGAAGATAGTAAGTTCAAAGTTCGTTATTTGTGTATCCCTAGAGGACTGCTACATACTGAGATCCCATATGACATGGGTAACAATAAATAAGGCCAAGCTATTCCACTTTTAAATTTCATTATTCAGATATGGCTTTTTCTTAAATCCTATATAGAGTTCATCTTCTCAATACCTATTTTTCATCAATATTGATGTGATTACTCCATTTTTTAATTGTTTTTGTTATGTTTCTCTATAAATCTTGTTTTCCATGGAACATTTAGAATATTTTTTATTTCTCCTATTTTATTTTGTAAATACAATTGAGATAAGTGGTATTTACATTTTTTGGCGTAAAATTCTTCAAAATTATTATATGAAGTGATAAAATTAGGTCATTTTCTCTTTTCTAAGAATTTCTCTCTATTATTACTTTTAATAATTCTTTTATTAATATAAATGGGATTTCTATTAATATATAAACTCAATATTAGTAATATTATTGTTATCAATTGTTATTTATTATCAAAAAACAGCTTTGTATGCCTTTAGTATTTGTTGGTAAAAATAATAAAAGCTTTCAATATATCAATTATTATATATTAATATATTTCTTTTTACTATATTATATTCTTATAATATATATATTATATTATTATATTTATCTCATAATATAGGAATTTTACACTTTAATAATAATAATTATTCATTAGTAGAATGATTCTTTATTTAATTTATTAAGCTAATAAGGACATTAATAGTACAATAAATGTAGCATTTGCAATACTTACTTATTTTTTCATGGTCAAACCTTACAGCTGCCAACTTCTTCAAGACTTCAAAGGGTCCCAACCATCTTTCTTCAAGTTCCTTTCTGGGTCTTGTAGTATTTCTATTATTTGAGGCTAGCCATACTTTTTCTTCATGTTGGAAGTCAGGTTGAATTTTCCTATTTCTATCTTAATACTTCTTAAATTTCCTTATTTCTGACTCCAATTCTTCTTTTGCTACTTCCTGTACTGGTCGGAGTTTTTTTGATAGCTTTACAGCAAGGGTGTCTTCGGAAATTTGAATTTAATAAAAGCTGGGATTTCTTCCATAAATGGTGAAAAAAGGTGATTTCTTAGTTGATGAATGTTCTGCATTATTGTAGGAAAATTCAAGCAGAGGGAGCTAGATGTTCCAATCATGTTGATGATAACTGACACAAATCCAAAGATATTGTTCTATAATCTGATTCAACCTCTCTGTCTGTCCATTTTCTCCAGGGTGAAACACAGTTGAAATATGTCTTGATATGTTCAGATGCTGACATAATTGGGTCCAGAATGATTAAACAAATAATGAACCACTATCACTAGCAATACTGACTGAAATTTTAGGCTTAGAAAAGACATGACTGATGAATATTTGAGTTAATTCCGAGGAATTAATTTTTGAATACATGGGAATGAATATTTCTATTTTTGAGAATCTGTCCACAACTACTAAAATTGCATCAAAGTTCATGGACAATGGCAATTGAGTGATAAAGTCCATTGATAAGGAACTCCAAGGACCAGATGGAATCTGAATAGGCCTGAGTAATCCAAACCTCTTATGATGAATGTTCTTGTTTCTTTAATATTTATTACATTAAGACACATAGTCCTTGATGATTTGACTCATACCAGACCAATAAAAGTCCCTCTTGATGGGCTTGAGGGTCTTCTCCTGGCCAGGATGGAAAGCCAATGGGAATTCATAATGCTTTTGAAGGATATCCAGTTGAAGTTCTTGATTGCTTGGAATAACCACTCTTTCTTTGAATAACTGTAACTTGCCTTGAGGTTCAAGATGATAATCGGGTATTTATTTCCCTCTTGCTAGTTTCTTGAGTATTTCTCTTTTAATCTGCTCAACTCAATCTGAGAAGATGTCTCCTTTGATTGCAAAGAATCTTGGTTCTTGGATTACAACTTTCTTAATAATTTGATGAAAATTTTGAGTATCCTTGTAAACAAACTCCACCCCCCTCTCCGGTACACATTGTCCCAACGTGACAAGGCATTTGGTAAAGTGGCCAGTCTTCCAGGGTGGTAAGTGATAGTAAAGTGAAACTCAGAGAGGAACTCAGCTCAGTAGGCCTGAAGACAACTAAGGAATTTGGAAGACATGAAGTACTGAAGGAAATAGATGTCTTTCAAGACTTCAAAAGAGTGGGAAAGAGAAGGAAGAAAAGCTCTCCAGTGCTTGAGTGCCCAAACTATGCCAAGGAGTTCCTTGTCATGAATTTCATAGCTGAGTTCAGCCAGGAGGAGCTTGCAACTATCAATTTCAATGGGATGTTTTCCTGAGTCATTAGCTTGACTCAGTACAGCACCCAAGGCATAATCAGAATCGTAAGTCTCCACAATAGTTGGTAGAGAAGGATTGAAAGGAGAAAGGATAGGGGCAGTGGTGACTTCTTCTTTGATTAATTGGAACTGTCTAAGAGCTTCCTCATTGAAGATAAAGGGAGACTCTTTTGCTAAGAAGGGAATTGAGAGCAGTGATTTTTTGGAGTAATTTTCAATGAAACAACAATAGAAGTTGGAAAAGGAAAGAAATTGTTGAATGTGAGCCTTGAGGTATATTTTACATACCCAAATAGGCCACAAGTGTGTTTAAAATTAATTCTGAACTGTGCATAACCCTGAAGTCATGCATATACTCAAAACTCATCATTTTTTATTTAAGAAAAGATGAATACCTTTCGGTGAGAAAGCAAATCCATGGATTTAAGGCCAGATTTGGATTCTAAAAAAAAAATCACCTGAAGTAGCTCCAAAGATTGAATGAGCTTAAATTAGTTTTATGAGTTGGTAATATGGAAAATACTTTAATACCACATCATCAATACCACATAAAGGAATTGTGAAAATACTTGTTTTTTTCAATTTCATGCAAAAGTAATGGGAATGTGAGAAATCTCATGTTACATATACACTGAGAATAGTGTTATGCATGTTTGTGCCACTTAGTATTATGGTATTATTACATAAATATTTGACACACCCATTGTGGATATGAGTCTTTCAGCCTGAATTTCTATTTTTGATGGAAAATAGCTAAGGGGAACAAAATAACACCAAAGAGAGCCAGGGTACCCAACTTCCAAGGCCTCTGAGGCGTGAATATCTCTAAAGCTTTGATAAATTCCTGATCATGGCCCAATTATTCAACTAAAACCTTTTGGGAACCTAGTTACCAAGTTGAACTCTCATTAAATCATAAGAAAATTGCAAACAAACTGCTATCTTGATGTGACAAGGAGGTAAAGAGCAACTTAGACTGCTGTAACCATGTCAATTCTTAATTATTTTCCATAGATAAAGCTTAAAACAGTAATTAAAACTCTTTTTGGACTAGTATCCATTTATTTACCCCATAGTAACCTGCCATACTCTGCTATTTTCAATTCTACATAGTAATCAGGTAAAAACTTCAAAAATTCATTAAAAATACAATTCATTATTTATCCTTCTGAAACGTTCAGTACCAATATAGAATTGTATAATTCATGAATAAAACAAAAGATAATTATTGTTTCATTAGTAAAATTAAATATTTTACTCACAGTCCATTTTTGATGATTCCATTTGAAGGACTGAACCTTCAAAAATATACAGAAAATACAACCTGGGATGAAATTTCCAATAACATTGATAAATTTTAGAAATAAATGATCATTTTGGAATAAAATATTTACAGTTGTTACTACTTTCATTCTTAACCATAAATGGGTTGGTAGTCACAAAAAAAGCTTTAATTAAGTAATCTGAAATGACAAAAAATGATGAAATCCTTAATCCAAAAGGATTATTGTTTTCTCACTCCCTGGTTTCTCTGTTTGCTCCATGAAAACCCTCTAGGAGCTCTTGACAATTCAAAAGAGGCTTCCTCTTGCTGTTTTTTCCAAATCATCTTATTATCCAATTGTATCTTTGTTACCAACAAGTAAGTATCAGTAGATCCTTTCTTAGGTGTTTTATTCTTTCAGGATCAATCAGAAAGACTTGAAATAAAAGAAATCAAAATATATATTTTTTCAATATTGTTATAAATCAATTTTGATCCCTTAAATCAAAATTTATCCATCAAATCTCTGTACCATATTCTTTCCAAGGTTCAGTGAGTATCAGTGAGTGGTTTATAATTAATTTTTAAATTGTTTCTCTGGTATTTTCTTTCTTCAAGAATCATATTTATAATCATCCTTTTCAAAGATAATCAGACATCAAAACACTTCAATGATTTTAATAAAGAAGTTTTACTATTTAATACTTGTTGTAATTGATTCTTGTAGGTAATTACTGCTTACTGTTATAATCACTAGTAGTGTATAGCAAGTAAAAGAAATAATTAATTATTTAATTATTTAATTATTTAATTGTGGTTATAGAAATCTCATTATTATATTCCATAAGAACAGTCATAGTTTGGTTGATTAATAGTAATATTATCAACAATTTCAAAGACACCTCTTTCATTGAAGAGCCTTTATGGTATTGGGCTGAGGCCAATTGAAGATTTTTTAGAATTTGGAAGGATCCATCTTGAGGGTGTCAACTGAAACAACAAAGCCAAGGTATTCAATACTTGAGGCATTCAATACACACTTTGAGGCTTTTGCAGACAAATTATTGTCCCTCAGCCTTTGGAGCATAGCAGCCACATGTTTGACATGTTCCTCCTCAGTGCTTGAGAAGAACGTAATCTCATCCAAATAAACTATGAAAAAGATACTCAATAAATCTTCAAATATATCATTAACAACATTCTGAAATGAAGCACAAGCATTGGGTGAGCCCTATGGCATTAGCAAATACCCATAACTATGATACTTTGCTCTAAAGACAGTTAAATGTGCATCCCCCTCTTTAATTGTCAGGAGCTTATAAGCACCACACAAGTCTATCTTGAAGAAGATAGTGGAACCATTGAATACCGTCAGAATCTGATTCATAGGAGGGACAGGATACCTGTTCTTCCTAGTGATAGCGTTCAGTTTTCAGTAGTCAACACACAAACAAAGGCCACCATCCTTTTTCTTAACAAAACGCACAGGTGCTCCTATTAAAGAGGAGCTTGGCCTGATGAAACCCTTCTCTACATCCTCTGAAATGTAGGCCCTTAGTGCTTCTGCCTCTTGATTTGATAAGGAGTAGATAACACCAACTGGTGGTAGAAGACACTCCAGTTTGATACAATGATCACAGGCATGGTGTGGAGGAAGTTTCTCTTCTCTCACCTTGTATAAGTCATAAAAACACTGGTGATAAGCAGGAGGTATTACCTTCAGCATAGTTTCAATTTCCTCTTTCTCTTCCTCCTCATCCCCCTGCTCCTCCAGGGATGCATGGAGGGATAAAGGAGGAAGATCCATATAACCTTGAAAGAGATGAAGTGAATATATAGCAACATCTTCTCCAATGTCTTTTATCTCTTTGAAGACTTCATACGTTGATGTAATTAATGATTGAGAGGGCATTATGGAAGGGATATAGATGGAAGAAGGAAGTTAAGGTGTCTTATGTTAACCAACCAGAGCAACACTGTTGACAGAAGTGTCAAAGTCATGACTATTAGAAGAACTAATACCACTAGAATCCTTCTGACTCAAATCATAGGTTATCCATCCATCTTTCCATCAATAACTGGTTTAAAATGGTAAAGGAAATTATAGCCCAATATTAGGTCTTCTCCCTTTGGTGAATCTATGATAAAAAAATCCCATTAAAACTTGGGAAAGAAGGCAATTCAACAACCCACTTGGTATAATGAGTGAGGAAAAAGACATGGATTCATTGGAATCTTTCCATTGAGCTCTAACATAGTCAATCAGTACTTGAGAACAAAACTCTTTGCAATAAAAGAGTTTGTAGCACCAGAATCAATGACAATATTACAAAAAATATCAGAGACAGAAGAAAAAATGAGAAACTTTAAAAATTTCTTGACACTAGTATTCAGATTTCACAATTGTACTCTTGAAGGAAATAAGTGAGAACCATTGAACACATCATGATTCATGCTAAGGCTTTTCTCTGCTTGTTAGGGAAGCTTCTTGATGACCCTGGCCTATTGTGAGGCCTCTTGTAGCATTTTTAAATTGGTTTCTTTCCACCACAATAAGTGCATAAACCTTCTTCAATCCTCCTCTCCTTTTCATAATCAATTGTTTTATTTTCATCATTGAGGAGAGAAGCATGAGGCTTATCCTTTCAAGCTTAAAACTTCTTCCCCTTCTTGCTCTTCTTTTGATGATGCTTCTTGGAAAATGAATATTGCAGAAGCCTTGAGTGTTTAGATCCAGTAACTGGAGGCTTCTTCTCTTGATGCCTACCCTTTTCCTTCTTCCTCTCATGGTACCTTGTATCTAACTCCGAAGTAATGTCCATTAACTCTTCAATAGTATCAATGTTACCAGGGTGAGAAGCCAACAGCTTCAAAATTCCTGATGCCAATCCTCTTCTATAAACAGGAATATAAAACCTTCCCCCAATCTCCAATTATTTAAATTGCGCTTCTGATATACAAAATGTACAAGGATAAATGACTACTTTCCTTCATCCTAATCTTTTCCAGATCTTTTTAAGCTTTCCAAAATTCATTTGGATCACCAAACAGAGTGAATAACTGAATGTCAAACAACTGCCAGTTATTGAGGAGGTACAATGGGTATTCAGTGGATATATTTGAGAGATATGGTTCAAACCTTTTTCCAGTTGTACCTGTGAGAAACAAAGTTGTGTAAAGAACCTTCTTCCTGTAAGAGAAGAAGTTTTCTGGGTCATTATGAAAAATTAATTGACAGGATTGGATAAATTCTCTCAGTTTATATCTTTGAGTACCATCAAAAGAAACAGGCACCCTCATTGATGGAGTCTTCATTGCTGGGGCCCTTGGATTTTCCCTGGGTGCAACTTCTTTGGTGAGTTGTTCCATGAATTGAGTCTTCTTCTCCATCATCCTGAGAAAATTTGGTTTAGCTTGAGAGAACAGAGTTTGATTAGAAAGGTGTAGATTTGGAGTTTCAAAAGGCTCAGGGGCAGCTTCCAAGGCAGCTGCTACTTTGGTTTCTTCAGAATCTTTCTCTTTCATAGACCCCTCCCCCTCTTCATCCTCAGATTCCCCTATTCTGCTTCTAGGCCCTTGATGAATGCTTGGATAGCCACCCAACAATCCAGAGAATGATCTTGATCTTATTGACTTCATACCTACTCTTATGGAGTATGCTTCTCTTTCCATTGGTGATCCTTTGTCCAGGTTTTCACTAAGTTGATGAACTGATGGTGTGCGGTAAAGAGGAGCCCTTGCTGTAGGAGTAAGGACAGATTGATGTATTTGAGATCTTATGTTCTTGGCTGGAGGGCTATTCTGAACTGGAATTATTGAATAACAACAAAAATTAAAACATGATGATACTTTCAGAACAAAAAATGAGGTTTGACCAATTAAGATAACATGAAATGAAAGTCTTGATTAACTTGAGTAATCAATCACCAGTATTGAGGAGGAATCAATGAGAACAAATCTTGAGGAATGAAAATTACAAAGCTGAACTATTTTCAATAAAATCAGACTTCTTGAAGAGTTGCAAACCTATTTCAATTAGTAAATCAATCAAGGCAATCAATTATCAAGTCAATGCAAAATCAATAGCTGTCATATCTTCAAATAAATTCAAGTTCTTGAGGTATCAAATAAGTCAATCAATATCTTTATGAGTCAAAATCAGATCAATAAATCAATTCAATTCTTGAAATCAATAAATGACTCTTGACGAATTCAACAGTCAATTAAAATCAATCCAATCCAACAAAATCTTGAATCTGAATCAATTATCCTTATGAATACCAATCAATATAAACCACATAAACCTGAATCAAAAAAAGTAAAAAAATGAAAACAATCCAGGAATTAGGATAGAGAGAAAGAGTCGGCAGAATTAAGAAATAAAAAAGAGTCAATTTTCATATTAGTGGAATGAATGAGATTAAAATTGAAGAGAAATCATAAATTCATAAAGAGATCATAGTTGATGAAATGCAGAAATGAATTTGAACATAATTAAAAGAAAGGAGAAATTGTGATTTACTTAATATGATTTAAAAGGCAATCTTTGAAGTGAAGAGGTAATGGCACCCCGTTAACTGGGACTCCCTTATGGGGTGCTCAAGGATTGAAATATGAGGGAGTACAATTAAGACTTTGAAGAAGATAAGATTTCTCATAAAATGAATATAAGAAAAGTAGAAACAAAGAGGATAAGAGTAAGAATAAAAGAGCCATTCACAAACAAATCCAAGTCCACTGTTTCAACATCTCAGAAAAAAGGAGAGGGTTAATAAGGATATGGCCATCACAACTCTACTGAATAGGTGAGGGTAATATGCAAAGACTAACTTAATACAAACAAATATAATATTCAAAAATAGGAGTAAGAATATTCATAAGATAATAAATCAACTATATCAATTAACTGGGGAAAGGTCTCCAGGTGAGGAAGGGGGGCTGGTTTATCTGAGAATCCACTAGCCGTGATCCAAAGAGAAATTTTTATTGAGAGAAATCTTCATTTGAATTTATTTGGATGATACAGGCCCTGTAATGATGCCCAGGGTCTGTACAGAAGGTGTGGTGGGACTTGGTGATGATACAGTCCCAAATTGATGAAACTAATGCTCTATTGAGTGAGCATAGTCTGTATCAGTAATACAAGGCTGTATTGGGGATTCCAGACTGTATTGAGCTCTTGAAGGGAGTTGTTGAAGCTAGATGCTGATTTGTGCTACTGATCTGCTAGTCTGGTTGGTATGATTAAAGGTAGGACTGCATACCATTTGCCCGTAATTGTGGCTTTGAAACCCTCACCCCCTTAGGACAAAAGAAATTTGAAAGGTCCCACTGTCCATACCCTATGGACTGCGGAGTGTGATTTACACTCCATGGGCTGTAGAGGTTATAGGGGGCCTAAATGTGACAAAACCCGCTAATCAAAGTGGGCGGTTCAGAGGCCCTGGAGATGGCTTAAGGGTCCAAGGATCCTTTGAAGGTAACTAGAACCCCACAGGACCTAATTCAGTGGCATTGGCATGGGGTTTGGGGAGGTGGAATTGGCCAAAAGGCCAATTAATCTGGATATGGCCAGGAAAAGTGGGTGTTCCCCAAAGGCCTTTCCAAACCACCAGTGGCAAATTGGGCATCAATTGGTTCAGGCCAGAATTGCCAAAAACACCAATTGGGGGTTTCTTTCCCATGGTTGTGACATAAGCTTATATACATGATGATAGACTAATCCTGCATGGACAGCTTCTTAATTGGATTAGAACCACAGAATATAACTAGGGACACTAAATATATTTAGAACAAGAATATTGGAATTTCATATATGAATTTACTCATGGTACAAGCTCCTGTGACATGAATAATTCTTTTACTATTATCTGAGAAACTCAAGGAAAGTGTTGGTGACACCACGTTTTTCACAAAAAGAGCACAAGATAGCTTTCCAAAGATGGAAAAGCAAAGGAAGGTTGCATTAGTTCCTTTTACATATACTTCAATTTATTCTTAATTGATATAATCCTTTTGAGAAGCTTTTATAATACACCAAAAATCAACAAAAATTTATTTTATGACACAAAAAAATGAACAAGCCTTGTAGAATTTCAATTCAGGCACATATTTGGCTCTAGAGCTTAATTTGAATAAATGGAACCATATGAATGTAGGATAAGTTAAAGGACGCTATGGTAGAAACTAAGGGTTTGAATGCAACATATTCTGCCATATTTGTGCAACTTTTAAAAAGTTTTAAGTGCTGAAAATAAGAAATTTCAATATTAATTTCATTATTTGTGAAGAGGCTCCACAACATATGGTAAGAAATGTTTAAAATTGGAGAAATGCACATTGAGTAAGATCGCATTTGTTAGCTATTAATGATGATTATAATGTTGAGGAATTTTCAAGTGAGGTCTTGTACAACACATGTATCAAAGAAATTCTGGGATTAACTCAGTTGTAAAGCTTTACTGGCGTGACTAAGACTCTCAGGTTTAGGCAGGCCAAAGCAATAAACCACTTTCGTTGGGCAACTATCCATTTAGAACTACGTTTGTTGTTTCATATGCAACACCCAAAAGTTCTACGTGAAGATTCTCTTTCTATTGGGTAGGTCTTGGCTAGCTTCTCTTTCAATAATCATCATCCCATGCGAAATGAATCATTTTAATTGGTCAGAGAACACAACCGCGAGGATGGTTACAGAAAAGAGAAAGGAAAAAAGGCTTCTAATGGGCAAAATGATCTAATCTACGCCTGATTTGTTTGGTTCCATTCCAACATTGACAAGAGAGCCTTATGTTTATTACAGATACCGACATAGTTTTGGTGCCAGGAAATCTTTGTGCAACATCAGCCTTGAAAATGGTTGGTCAAATGACTCAAAACCTTTCTCTCCGTGCTGGTAGTTTGGCTTCCCTTCTAGCATTGAAGAAAGACATAAAAGGCCTGCTCCCTCCGCTTTCAACTCTTTTCTCAGTCCCATAACCCCGAGCCCTACTCTTTTCTTATTTTTTCTGTAAACAAAAAAGTCACTTCGGCCGCTTCTTTTCTCCTCCTTAGATATTTCTATAAAATTATCAGCTCTTCTCATTGATTCTCTTTGATGAAAGGCCATAATTGAACTTCCAAATATCATGGGTCTTTTTTAAATTAAAACGTGATTATAAAGCATCTTTTCCTGGAGAGCATGCAACATCCAAATTATTTACTCATTTATGTTTCAATTCATTGTGTCATTTTTCTGCAATCTATTTTGCTTTCTGAGAAAGCAGAAAGATCCTATTTTCAACACCTTCAATAATAAAAGGTACTTTCAACGACTCTGATATTTCTACATATAATAAAAACGATGTTAGGCTGACTTGTAGTGTGTTCCTCTTTTATCATGACAAATTTCGCTCTTATGGTCTTAGTGATTTATTCAAATCATGCCCTTTATATTGGGCTAACATCGACTATCTATTACCATTGATGATCATTTTCAATTACGTTTACTCCGCCTCATGATTTCAGAGTAATTGCTTTGATGCTTCAGGTACATTTTTTGCATAGAAAAATAAAACTGCTGATTAAAGATGTTTATCTGTTCTGGTTTTGGATTCGGTTATTGTGACTTCTTTTAGGCATGACCTTAACCATTCCTTATATGTTAGGCCAAGGTTATCGCATTCTTTACGACACCAACAAAGCTTCCGACTCAAGATGGATATCATTTTCTTTGCGAATCACTTGAGTTCTGATTTTCTCGGACCGCAACAAGGCCGTCCTCATTATACCGGACAAAACCTGACTCTATCGTCAAGACAGTGTCAAGTTTGATTTTCCTAAAGATATACTATTCAAAGGATCACTTCCCTAAGATTGTGAATAAAGAAATCCTGAGGAAAATTGTCATTTCTCTCAAAACTCAACACATTGAGGTCAACTAAAGTCAATCCCCAAAATTAAAGGTTCTGAGGTTTGAGGTAAACAGATTTTTTCTTGCTTTCAATAGAAATCCGCTGAAAGATCTTTAATTCTTTAATCTTTTTGTTTCTTAGTTGGGTGATGGAAGATCAAGCCATGCCCTACATATTGGGCCGAGGCGATCGATCTTTTGGCACTTTTATTGAATCACAAGGGGGATTGACATTACATGGTTCGTTCATTAGTCTCATCCAACAAGGAAACGCTTGATGAATCGTTGACACATTATTCTTTGTTTAGTTTCTGAGTTTGCCATATAGCCATATAGCCACGCTCTTGATTTTGGGGTCAACCGCGCATGTTTTCTGAACTAAGAGCATTGACCACGTAAAATATTATCAGTACGTGGTCGAAACGCGGAGATCTGGACATGAAAACATGGCGAAGCCGACTCCCTCTTATTGGGTCAATTTCGGTTCGTTTGTGAGATCGGTCCTCCTAAGTTTGGGTTGATTTCCTTCCATGCATAGTGCAAAATATCGAATCACTAAGTTAGAGGGTGAGATGTTGAGTCAAAGAGACAATATTCTGATTTATGGCAAGCCTTCAAACTCATTTCGATAATTTCAAGAACATTTAAGCAAGTTACAGTCATTTCTTATTTCAAAGTAGTTATTCAAAGAGAGTCGACTCCAATAGTCATTCATATATCAAGATGACTGGAGTAAGCGGGTTGTATCCCATATCAGACATATATCGTGATTTTTAATTTTTATACCTGTGAGAGAAAGCTCTTTATTGGCTTTTATTTCCCTCGTAACCTGCTTCAGCTTTCATAGCACGCCTATTTGCGAATGAAAACAGGTTAGAAAAAAGAAATATTCAAAAGGTTTTTGATAGATTAAGCATTCACTGGTTACAACCTGTGAATGAGGTATTCTTGTCGTGTACTTTGATCGTCAAAACCGATCCAAGTATGACATGAATACGATATTTGATTGTGATGATGTTTTTGTTAGGATATAATGCAGCACTATTTCTTGTGAGTTATTATTTTGATAGGCCAAAATTAGCTGTATCGACTAATAATTCGATTTTTCCTTTGGTTAGATAATAGACAGATGATCACACCGGCATAGAGATATGGTGCTCTGCTCTTGGTGTGGAATACGCAAGGACGTTTGATTTGCAGGTCAATGATTTACAGTCGCTCACAGATTCCTTTCGGACTAGCCTGACTGCCGCTAATTTGTGAGCATGAATAGTAGTACGAAGGCGTGAGTTGAATAAATTGGGATGAGACTTGCGAAGAGCACCACTGCGATGAAGATCAAAATTTAATTTTCGAGCGGAGTTGGCGCGTAAATTTTACAACCCTAGTGGCGCGTTTGGACCCAGTCAAAAGTAGAACTGCAACATTTGTTCAAGATAGCGTAAGACTTCATCATCAGCATCAAGATGGCCAATGTTAAGCTAGAATTTCAGATAAAGCCTTGAGTTTGTAAGATGAGATGGCTTCAAGGCAAAATTTCGAAAGCAACGCTAGGGAATCAGAATACGAAGCACTGCGATCAAGTCTTGACGATTCGCTTGAGGCAGTGGATAAGCAAATGCCAAGATGAGCACTGCCGTCAGAATGTCCACATCTGCCTTTGGAGACGCCTTATGAGGGGATCCCTGGATGATCATTGTATCAAACGTTTATTCATGAGAAATAAGAATAGCGAGAAATCTCTGAGCACTCAAGTCCGACACAACAAAACATGAGTGCCGTCGGGAGCAACTAGATGATGAGCCCTTTTTAACGAAGAAAATGTCGTTCTTAAGACTTCAACCTTTGCCAATCCATCATTTCTATTTATATTCATGGCCTAAACGGACTTACCTCACTAAACAAGTCATTAGCATCTATTTATTTTGGGTATTGTTGCTCAAAATCGTGTCACCTATGGCGAACTAAGCAGCACATTTCTCTGTCTAGGTCTCTGTTTGATGAAAGGATGAAATCATGAAGCTGCTGGGTTTAGACTCACATCAATTGCTGAAGTGAGCTCCTGAGTCAATCTGACAATCAAATGAAGTTTTTGATTCTTGTGTCAACTTGTCCCACAAACGATGCTCCGCCAGCAACAGTTGGAGCACCATAAAAATGCTTTTTCAATCCTCAAAGCCATCACAATGTGTTCCCTGGTGATCCTCACTTGCCTATTTGTCATAACAAGCATATCCTTAGCTTTCAAGCAATCCAAATCACAACTGCTTCCTAATCTCAGTCGAAGTGATCTTGTTTGTTTCTCTTATGGCCTGAAACACTAATTTTACTTGAATGCAGTTTAAAAGAAAATAGATGCTATTATCGCCTTGGATGCAGCTATCAATTTTGGTTTAACTTTTTGTATGCTTTCAGTAATTTTTTGCAATATCTATGTCCAATCCCCTTCAGGAATTGCCAGAGTATAACTCCTTTCTCACTAATTAAGGTGCTTGAGAGCACCTTCAATAAAAAGATTGCAATATAATCATCAAAACAATCTTGATATCATTGAAATATGAATATTTCATAGATCTTATACGGAAGGTACTTTCAATATCTAATTTAAATTATTTTTATTGATTTTCCTCAGCCAAAGTGCTTTTCTAGTTTTAACAATATCTGATACATGATCTGAAAGCACTTTCAACTTAAAAACAATTCAAAGAAGATCATCAGTAAAAACTGTATACTTTAATTAATCTCATCATATTCCACTTAAGGAAACCTTCAATATATTGCTTGTTTGTCAAAATATAAGAATTTTGATGTTGATGGAGAATATGACATTATTAATATATTTTGAAAAGAAGATACTATTCCAGAAAGGATACAGTGGAAGCGGAAAAGCTATTCTGAAACCTAGAATGTGTGACAACCAGATTTTGTGAACTCATCAAAATAAGTATGCACTGGAAAAAAACCAGTGCAAAATGATCTCATTCATAAAAAATTGCATTTTCAACCAAAATTTGAATTTGTTTTTTACTTCCAATTTATGAAATACATCTCTGATCAATTATTGCAATCTCAAAAAAGAAATGCTCTTCAAATTCTTCTCAGTTCACATTTTTGGAATGGTGTTTAAAAAAAGATAAAAATTTCATTAAAATATGTTCAACAGTAAGAATTCCCTAAGCCCATTTAAATGTACAAGAGGTGGAAGAAAGCCTTGAGGTAAATTAAGGAATTTGCACATAATTTTTGAAATCCAAACAAGGTTCTTTTTCTTGTATAGCCTCATTTTTTATCAACTACTGTAGAATAGAAATCATACTCATAATCAAGAGAGCTTAAAAATCAATTATTTACAAATTCTACAATATTTTCATCAACAATGTGTTTCAGTCAATTAAATTTCTGAATCATTATTTCAATAAGACTTATGTGTCAATAAGCCTCAATATTGATTTCAGTTATTAAAATATCCATCTAGAATGATCTGGGAAGTTTTTGAACTGATTCATTGATTGAATACCAAAATCAGCTTTTCAGCCTATGACTTAAAACTAGAGCACAAGCATGACACCAAAATCTCATAAAGCAATGGTAGAGCAAAAATATCCACTCCAGGTTAATTAATTGAGACAAAAAGAATCATAGAGGGCATCAAATTGAAGAGGATAGTTACCTCTTTCCAAGAAGGCAACTCCAATGACTATAGGATAAGGAATGACATATTGATCCTAGCTCAAAACAAGAACTGACCATAGGCCTTAGTCTTCACCTATCATATACAATTCCAGACAAAAGGTAGTACCCCATCAAATGGATTTTCAAATTGAAGCTCCCAATCAGGGCTATCCAATGGTACTAGCAGAACTGAGAAAGAATTGAAGCTACAGAAGTTATAGCTAAAAGTAAGGCAGATAAGGGTGAAAAAAATATTCACCTCTGATATACCCTCTACAGTTCTATTGTGAGATACCTAAAGTGGGATTTCTGAAAAAATCACAATAAGGGCTTCCTTATGGTCCTCTCATTTCTTCATAATTCATCTAGATCAAAAGTTATTAAGAAAACAAGCTCAATACAGGATTTATAACAAATCCTTAAATTGATAATGGAACTTGAAATTGGTATACCTTTTCCACATTACATGATAGCTGTACCAAATGAGTAACCATTGTGTAGACCTCCTCAAGTGATAGAAAATGAGCCACTTTTTAGCTCTTCATTTTGAAAAACTGACACAGATATCCAGGTCTCAAGGTTATAATTTCACACTAGCCAGTATTAGAGCTTATTGCAGGACAGCTATCCATATGATTAAATTGCATGCATTTTATCCTTTAATTTCTCATAAAACTACAAAGAAGAGTCATACTGTGAGCTTGCAAGAATGTCAACCTTTGCCTGCTATACAGACTTCAATTACTTTCTTTAATTTTCATTTTCATTTTCTTTCAATATCTTGTATAAATTTAAAATACTTAAATTCATGTTATTTTAATATTAATTAAATGTTGCTGCTATGACTTATTACTTATTGTGTCATATTATATGTTCCTACTATTTAATTAATTTTGTTGTTAGATTTGCGCCTGTTACCATAAAAAATTTCTCTTTATTCAAATAAAATGATTGTACATTATTTTGATTTCAAATTTGTAAATACAATACTTAAAGGGGATTAATTTTCCTTGAATTAATCCTCAGAGCTCTTACCAAAATATTTTTTTTAAAACTAAAAGTACTTAAATTACATTTCAAAGAATATTAGAATTCTGAAAAACCTACTGCTGAAGACTAAATTCCAAGAGTAATTCATTGTAAACACTTGTAATGAATCTATTAATTCAATTTAATAGTATTCCACTTTTAATTAGTTTATTGAAATCCTAATATTTAGTGTGGAAGCCACAAAAGAGGCACCAGCTAACACATACAGGAATTTTATGCGCAGTTCCTGACATAGAAAAAGCACCAGAACACACCTTTAAAATTCAGTGGTGAGGTTAGATTTTGTATAGGGTAAAAATAGCATCTTGTGGTTCTAAATCCACATTTCCACACAATACCAGTCTGTGTATAGTGTATAAAATTACAACACATCCCCAATTAGATTCTTAGAGGAATTTTAATATACCCAAAAGACCACAAATAACCGAATTAAGATGTAATTGTAAATAAATAAATGTATTTTCATTTTTAAAACAAAAATTAGAATATAAATATAAAATTCTTATACAAAACTAAAATTACATTAAAATTTAAAAATCTGAAAGTAAAATTTTATGTGGAAAATGAATTAAAAATAAATTTTCACCAAAAATATTAAATTGAAAATCTTTTTGGAAAAAAAGTTAATAAAAATTATTTTAACCTTTTTTCCAAAATATTAAGTTATAAAAATTATTTAACCATTGGATTCCTCATGAAATAACAGGTGGGGTCACCTCTGAGTGAAAACTTTGGAACTCAACTCTAAATAAGCTCGAGTTTGGTTATAGTATTTTCTGTATGAAAATATGAAAATTCTCAAAGCCTTAATTTAATTGACACCACATGTGCGGTTAACCGTCAATTTTTTGTGTTGAAATTTAGGTGTGGGTTTTAGTTTAAAAGCTATGAGGGATTGAAGTATTTTCAATTGAGATGTCAAAATGTGTGCATGTATTACATAAGTTTACTTGGAGTAACATGTGTGAAGTCAATAATTACAGTTGTGTACTTTAAATCTTTAATTGAGTTACATATGTAAAATTATAGCATAGTACATGATGAGAAAGTAAAGAAAAAATAAATTGGAAAAGTTAATTTTTCAGAGGCAAATGAATCTTGGCTCCAAGGGTTTCAGAATCCCTCACATTCCTTGCTCAAAGGCATTTTATATCAAAATTCACTCAAACTTTGCTCAATTTTGGCCTTGAATAGAGTCACAGACCCTGTGACTCAATTTATGATGATGTTTTGATATGAACCAGGGCAGTCTTAACTTTTTCCAAGAGGGTAAAACTACCCTTAATTCAAAAAAATGTTCATAAAAACAGTTTTAGCTGTTTTTGAGCTCTCATAAACACATTATGACATGTTTCAAAGGCCTGAAACCAGGTATTACTATAGCAATGGCTGATTGAAGGGACTAAAATGGCTTAAAATAGCAAAAGATGGCTAATACCAGCCCTTTTTTAGTCTCAAGCAGGGTTCAATGATGCCATAATTGGCTTTTCTGGTTTCGGAGTGTTTTCCACAACTGATCTGAGTAAATCCTATTTTTGAAGTGAGAAAATTGGTGGGTATAAAGGAATTTCTTCTTTCCCCCACTTTCCTCTACATGTTGGAATGTTTTCCTATTATGATTAGTTAAAACACCCTTAAACCAACCAATGAAAGATTCCAACCCCCATTTTTTGACATCTTAAACATATTAAAGATGTTAAGGAATTATGATAATCATTTATTGTAAGCTCTTATAATCATTTTAACCCTTGAACCACTCCAAAAGTGGATTAAAGAATGTCTCATCACTGTTAACTTTGTCACTTTATTTTCAAATTCACTTTCTTTTTTCTGGGAAATTTTTCTCTTTAAGTTATTTTAAAAGTCTCTTTTATTATGTTAATTTCTTGCATTCCTTTTCTGAATGAATTCCAATTGGAATTTCTCTTGAAGAAATTTCATTTGTAGCCTCAAATGTCTCTTTCAAAGTATTTGTCACAGGGGCTCTTGGACAGAAACCAAGAGTGGCCTGGCACTCAGGAATCAAGAACCCACTTGGAAGGTTCCAAAAGGATAAAAGAGATAAAGCAAAATGAATTTCTTTAAGAAGAATAAGAGTAAGAATAAGGACAAGTATGTCAAAGATAAGAAAGAGTAAGTGAAGCCAATGGCCAGGAAAATAAGGAAGCCAACGAAGTGAATCCCCAATTAACTGTTTCAACCTGCCAGAAAAGGAAATGGAATTAGTAAAGGATATGACCACCAATATCCACTCACAGGCAAAGAAGAAAGGTGCAAATAGCTGACTTAAGAATATCAGTATTTACTTTAATAAATGAAAATAAAATAAAGATAAAAATAAATTCACTATATTAATTAACTGGGGAAAAAGTCCCCAGGTGATGAAAGGTGGCCAGTATATGTGAAAAGCTGAAGGGCTGATCCTGGAAGGTGAGTCACTGGCTGTATTGTCTGAATTGGGCCAATACAGTTCTGGCCATCTTGAAAACTGAACTGTGGGAATGAATCGGTCCAATTGGGCCAAGGCCATACAGGATACTTGAGTATTACCTGTATGGAACAATTGAATTGTCCAAGGGATTCTGAAGTACTTTCTGCCTTGACAACTGATTGAAATGATGTAATACCCCTGAGAAATGCCCCTTTTTAATAATCCTGGATTGAACTGCCAACCCAACTCCTGCAGGACCAGGTGGTTGGGGTCTGTCACAGGGGCTCTTGGACAGAAATACAAGAGTGGCCTGGCACTCAGCAATCAGGGAACTCACTTGGAAGACTCCAAAGAATAAAGAAGATAAAAATAAAAGAATAAATTCCTCTAGAAATATGCAGGTAAAAAGATGAGATGCAATGAGAGGAAAGAGAAGCCAAATGGCCAAAGAGCCAACCAAGTAAGTCCTTAATCACTGTTTCAACCTGCCAAAATGAACAATGGAATTAGTAAGGATATGACCACCAAATATCCATTGACAGGCGAAGAAAGAAAAAATAGAAAAGGGGCTAAATAACTGACTTGATAATATCAGTATTCACTTAACAAAAATGATAAGATAAAATCGAAATATATTAATTAACTGGGGAAAACCCCCCAGGGTGGAAAGGGTAGCCGGTATATGTGAAAAGCTGGGAGCTTGAGTTCTGCAGGCTGAAAACTGATCTGTATTGATTGTTTTGGGAATTGATACAGCTGGCTAATATTGAAATTGAATTGGGTTGAATGAATTTCCCATGCTTGAAAATGAAATACAGTTCTTGATGGATCCAGACTGTATTGAAATGAATATGGTTGCCAACACGGATTGAGTGGAGCTTTGACACTTGAAAATTGAATGAATGAATGAATGAACTTCCTCTTGAATACCTTAAGAATGGTTGAACATTATTGCCTTGGAGGAATACTGTAAATGGAATTATCCAATGACGTCTTGATGGCGTGATTGGTCTTTGACGCTGAAACACTTGCTCTTGAGCCTTGATGGGTCCTCTGAATGGTTGGGTGCCTTGATGACGTGATGATACGTTGGAATTTTTAAATGACCAGTTGATATTGCCACCATTGAATTGCTGTTGAAAAATGATGCATAATGATATATAACATCATTTATGGCATATTGGTTCATTGGAAAGAAGATTACATCCAAAGGTCTTGAGATGGAAAGACAGAGGGGAAAAGATGGATGTGATAGCTTCAGAGCTTGGAAAGGTGTTTCTGGGTCCTTTGGGGTTTTTGGTTACTTTTGGGTTCTGAACCAAAAACTGGCCCAAAGGGCAGGAAAGTGTCTTTTGGACACTTTGCGTCAAAGTGTGCAAAGTGTGCAAATGGCCAAAAACAGCCATTTGGGCCATTTCCCCTGGTTTTAAGGGAAATGACAAGGAATGCCCATTTGGGCATAAATTGCCGCTATGGCTTCTGGATTGAGGTGAAGGGCCATGAAGGCCCCAAAAGACAAATGGCCATAAATGGTCCACAAGATGATTACGTGGCCATATTGGCCACTGGTGAAGGATATGGCCAATTGGCCATAAAAGGACTGTGGCTTGATATGCCATACAGAGATCCAAGGATGGAATTGCCATGGTTGTGAAAGTACCCCCCACCTTGAAATGGTGAGCTCCTGAGCACCAATACAAGGTGAAGCCTGTTGAGGGGTTCGGAAAGGATTGACAATGAGATAGAGTAAAGTTCTTTTAAGAGGAAAATAAAATAAGAACTGATATTAAAAATTTTTCATATGATGCAGGACTTGCTTGATCTTCTTTTGAGATTGGCTTCAAGATTGATGATGTTTGAAATGAATGATAATCTTGACATGAAAAAATGAAAATGAAAATAACATTTGATATAAAGAATGAAAATTAAAATAAAAGAAAGAGAAATGAGAAATGAGAAATGAATTGAATCTTGAGGAGGTTCCAATCTTCATCATGGAGGTTGATAACTGATTTTGAAATTGGCCAAGGACCTGGAAAGAGAAATTTGATGCCAGGTCCTCACAAAGTGGCCAAGGTGATGTTTTCACAAGATTGTAGACCCCTCAAGGAAGTGCACACCAGGAAAGGAACTTACTTTTGGTAGTTACCAATCCCTCCAGTGCCATAAAAATGAAAACAAAAAATGTTGAAGGAATGAATTTGAATTGTGAAGTCTTCGAAATGAATTGAAACGTGAATGGCCCATTGTCCCAAGTGAAAATGGCCATAAGATTGGAAATGAAGTTGAAAGCCATGCCAAATATCTGTGTCCAAAATTGCAAAGTGCTCACAGAGTGGCCAAGGTGATTCTTACAACAAAAAGAAGAGTAGAATACCCTCAAGGTGCATACCAGGAGTGGGACCTACTTTTGGTAATTCCTCTCCCCACCAAGCACCATAATGAATCAAGCTTTTGAAGAATTGGGCCCAGGCTTGTCAAGATATAATGAATGAAAATCTTTGACAAGTTGAGGACAATTCTTGAGGTTTTTGGTTGGTTCCAAAAGTGGATCTTTCTGGGTCTTGACTGAAACCTTTCCATTCCACCAGATACCATAATTTTTCTCTCTTGAGCTTTGAGTCCAGTATTTGAGAGACTTCCCATTCCTTTTCTTCTTCAATGATGATTGGAGGAGGAGGCTCTTGATGCCTATTTGGGATTTTTGATGTCTTGGCTGGTTCTAAGAGTGAAATATGGAAGACTGGGTGGATGGACTTCCATTGAGATGGGAGCTTGAGGTGGTAGGCATGAGTGCTGAATTTCTTCAAGATTGGAAAAGGACCCAACCATCCTTCATACAGTTCTTTGGTGGGTCTAGTTGATTTGATGTTCTTGGAGGAAAGCCATACCATGTCACCAGGATTGAAAACAGGTGGGTTTGCTCTACTTTTATCTGCATACCTCTTAAACCTGTTTATGGAAATTCAAGTTCTCTCTTGACATCTTGCTGTACTGATTGGATTTTTGTGGATAACTTTCCAGCAGGAGTATCTTGAGTAATGTGAACTGAGTCAAAATGTGGATCTCTTCCATAAACAGTGAAAAACAGTAATTGTTTTTTTGAAGAGTAGTCAGAGTTATTGGAGGCAAATTCAGCCAGAGGGAGCCAGGTGTTCCAATCATCTTGATGATAACTGACATACATCCAAAGGTACTGTTCTAGTATCTGATTTACCCTCTCTGTCTGTCCATCAGTTTCTGGATGGTAAGCAGTTGACAGATCTCTTGAAATCTTGAGCTGCTGACAAAGATTGGTCCAAAAAGAAGAAACAAAAAGAGAACCTCTATCACTAACAATGCTTGAGGGAAGGCCATGCTTTGAGAAAATATTCTTGATTAATAAATGGGCCAAATCTAATGAAGTTATTGAAGACATTGTTGGAATATAAACTGCCATTTTTGAGAATCTGTCCACTATGAAAGTATTGAGTCAAATGAATTGGACAGTGGCAATTGAGTGATAAAATCCATTGAAAGACAAATCCAAGGACCATTTGGAATTGGAAGAGGTTTGAGGCGTCCAAACTTCTTGGGGTGAATATTTTTGTTTCTTGAACACTGTTGACACGATTAGACATAATCCTTGATGAATTGAGTCATGCCGGACTAGTGGAAATCCCGCTTGACAAGTTTGAGAGTCTTGCCTTGGCCAGGGTGTCCAGCTAGAGGAGAGTGATGTCTTTTTTGACGTATTCTGAGTTGAATTGTGGGGTCATTCGGGACCACCACCCGATCTTTGAACAGGAGGAGTTGGGAGGAGGAATCAAGAGAATAATCTTGGACAGATTTACCTTTACCCAAATCTTGAAGGATACTTCTATAATGAGAATCTTTCCATAATGCCTTCTGAATTGTTTCAATCAAATTTGAAAATGCTGCAGTGAAGATACAGAATTATCTTCTCCAACATCTTGAATCTCTTTGAAGACTTTATCTCTAGATGATAGTAATGACTGATGGGAATTAAAGGAAGGAATATGGAGAGAATATGGAAATGATGGTGTTCTAGAATCACCAACCAGAGCTGCACATTATTTGGCAGAAGAAAAGTCATTAATGAAAGATTTTGAAGGATCATTATAGTCCTTATGATAAGCATTAAAGGTGATCAGCCCTTGCCTCCAATCAATACATGGATTAAAATGATTAAGAAAGTCAAAGCCCAATATGAGGTATTCTCCCTTGGGAGTATCAATGACTAAAAAGTCCCATTCAAAGCTTGGGAAGGAAAGGAGCTCAACCTTATATTTAGTATGGTGAGTCACAAATAAGGAAGGGGACTCAGAGGAGTCCAAAAGGATAAGAGGAATCTTCTCTGGGAGTTCTGACATTGTCAAAGAATACTTTTGAACAAACTGCTTTTCAATAAATGAGTTGGTAGCACCAGAATCAATGAGAATACTGTAAACCATATCAGAGAGAGAAGAAAAAAAAATTAAGGGAATTTTTGACACCAGTATTCAGAATGCACAATTGTGCTCTGGATGGAAAACTGAGAAGACCATTGAACACAACATGATCTTCACTAAGGATTTTCCCTGGCTGGGAAATTTTCCTGAAGGTTGGGTAAGCTTGTTTTGAGGCCTTTTGATACAGTACTCAAGACTATGCTTCCCATCACAATAGGTACAAAGACCCTCCTTGATTCTTCTTTCTTTTTCAGAGCTCATGAGCTTTAAATCTTTATTCAATAAAGAAGAATGGGGCTTGTCCCTCTTCTGGAAATTCTTCTTCTTCTTATGACTTGAACTTGAAGAATTTTGAGAATGAGAAGAACTTGACTTTGAGGCTTCTGGCTTCTTCTCTTCATGATGACTCTTTTCATTTTGCCACTCATGGTACCTGGTATCAAGCTCCAGGGTAATATCCATTAAGTCTTGAAGAGAGTCAATTCTTGAAGGATGGGAGGCCAATTGATCCAAATTCCTGGATGGCAATCCTTTCCTGAAATGATGGATTAGAGCTCTTTCACCCCAATCTCCAATTCTTGAGACAAGACTTCTGAAATCAGCAATGTATAAAGATACATGCCCACCTTCTTTCATTCTTGAAGAATCCAATTCTGCTTCAGCTTTTCTGACTTCATTTGGGTCCCTGAATAAGGTGAAGAGTTGAGATTCAAATAATCTCCATGAATTGAGAAGGTAATTTGGATCTTGATTGGTGAGGTTGGAAAGATAAGGCTCAATCCATTTTGAAGCCCTGCCAATGCGAAATGAAGTGGAATAAAGGACCTTCTTTCTGTCTTGAGCAAAGTTTTCCGGATCATTATGAAAAATCAGTTGACAAGACTGAATAAAGCTTCTAACTTTGAAGGGTTGAGTCCCATCAAAGCATTCTGGTGCCTTCATAGATGGAGTCTTGAAGGCTGGTGGTCTTTATGCTTCAGAGGATGAAGCTGCTTGCAGATTGGCCATAATCTGAGTCATTTGATGCATAATGGCCAATAAAGATGGTTCAGACTGATGAGAGACAGGCTTATTAGACTGGGCTAGAGCTGGCCCTCCAGTACCTTGGGATGCCTTCACTGGAGCAGGGACATCTTTGGTACCATCAGACTCTTCCTCTTCCATAGAATTCTCCTCCTCCTCTTCACCATCTTCACCTGGACCCTTGAAGTTCCTGGAAATCCGCCAACTACTCCTGAGAATGAGCTTGATCTTCTTAGCACTCTTCCTTCCTTCCTGGACAGTGCTGCTCCTTCCAAAGTGGGTCCTATGTCCAATTTGGCCCTCAGTTGAGAAACTGCTGGGGTGCCATCAAGAGGACCCCTTGGAGTTGGAGTGAGAACAGCTTGAGTTCTGGCCTGAGATCTTGTCTGCCTTGCAGGAGGTGAGTGTTGGATGGGCATGATTTCAGGATAAAATGAAATAAAATGAAAAGGAATCAAGACTTGAAGAAGAAAACTTGAGGCAATTTGAAATAATGCTTGAAGTCAAAAATCAAAATCAATATCTTGAGGAAAATCAATAAAAATCAATAAATCAAATGAAATCTTCAGGTAAATCAATCAATTAAATATCAAATGAAAACTTGAAGTCAATAAATCAAATTTCAAATCAATCAAAATGAAAATCTTGCAAAATAAATCAATCAATCAAATGAATTCTTGAGGCAAAATTAATTTATGTCAAAATTCTTGATGTGAAAAATCAGCAAAATCAATGAAATCTTCAGGTCAATCAATTTTCTTGAGGTCAATATCAATTTATATCAAATCAATAAATCAAAACAAAATCAAGTGAGTTCTTCTTTGAAAATCAAAATTCTTGAAGAATGAATCAAATATGAATCTTGATGTGAAGAATGTGTCTGAATAACTTGATGAAAAATTTGAAAATCAATGAAAATTAAGATGACTCCTGAATTATGAATGAATTAAAATGATGTTTTGAGATAAGATTTAAAAAGAGAAACAAAAAATAAAATTGGGTCAGCTTTCAATTTTCAGAATGAAGAACGAATGAGAGAAAATTGAGAGGTGACAATGAATCATAAGGTTCATAGGCATTAAAGAGTCATAATTTCAATGAAATGAGTGAATGAAATTATAAAGAAAGAATGACAGAATGAAAAGAAATTATGAGTTAATTAATATAATTTCAGAGGGGCTCTTGGACAGAAATACAAGAGTGGCCTGGCACTCAGCAATCAGGGAACTCACTTGGAAGACTCCAAAGAATAAAGAAGATAAAAATAAAAGAATAAATTCCTCTAGAAATATGCAGGTACAAAGATGAGATGCAATGAGAGGAAAGAGAAGCCAAATGTCCAAAGAGCCAACCAAGTAAGTCCTTAATCACTGTTTCAACCTGCCAAAATGAACAATGGAATTAGTAAGGATATGACCACCAAATATCCATTGACAGGGGAAGAAAGAAAAAATAGAAAAGGTGCTAAATGACTGACTTGATAATATCAGTATTCACTACATAAAAATGATAAGATAAATAAAGATAAAATAAAATCAAAATATATTAATGAACTGGGGGAAAACCCCCCAGGGTGGAAAGGGTAGCCGGTATATGTGAAAAGCTGGGAGCTTGACTTCTTCAGGCTGAAAACTGATCTGTATTGATCCTTGAGGCTGTATGGATTGTTTTGGGAATTGATACAGCTGGCTAGTATTGAAATTGAATTGGGTTGAATGAATTTCCCATGCTTGAAGATGAAATACAGTTCTTGATGGATCCAGATGTCACAACCACGTATTTTGACCCTCCTCCTTGATGGCGGCGCCAATCCAACCTGGAGCCAAGTTGGGGCCAATTGGCCATGTCATATCATTTATGGCCAATTGACCCCTTTTGGGGGTTCCATGGCTCTTATGCCATAACCCATTCCATTGGCCACTTATGGCCTCCATCATCCTTTATGGCCTCAGGCCATATCCTGCGTCATTGGCCCTCTTGGCCAATTTGCACCTCACCAACCCCCAGGCCTCCATCACTGTTTTTGGGCCTGGGGGGTCCCTTTGTCTTCCAGGGGCTTCCAGGCCCCATGGCCACCTTCATTGGTTTCCTGGCCACCCCTTTTCATTATGGGGGTTTTGGCCTAAATGGCCTTTTTGGGCCATTTAGGCCCCCCACGGCTTCTACGGTCCGCGGTCCGCGGTCCGTAGGCCACGTACCGCGGTCCGTAGGCGGATTAGGCCCCTTTTGGCCTAATCCAATGAGGCCAAAAGGGGCCAAAGGGGGCAGCCACCTAGCCCCCAAGGCCAGGTGGGTCCCAAATCACAATTGGGCCCACCTGAGCCATTTTTTGGCCACCAATCCCTTGGACCCAATTTGGACCAAAAACACCTTGGATCCATTTTTGGCCACAAATCCCGTAGGACCCATTTTTGGCCCTGGACCACCATGGACCAACTTCACCGTCATGGCCTCTGGCAACCACCAGAGGCCACCAAATCATCTCAACAAGCATTTCCCTCAACTTAAGGGGAATTCTTCCCTTTCCTTCATGTACTCCGTACTCAAGATTGCAGGTGTGGTGCATATATGGTATTATATACCATTATGCACCATTTTTACTCAGCAATCCAATGGTGACGTTTTCAGGACCCAATTCCACCTTTCCATTTCAAGGTCCATAATTCCAACGCCATTTCGAAGGAGGACTTTTCAGCTTATCAGTCTGGCAATCCATGGCGGTAATTCAGAAGATCATTCAAGGATCCCAACCACCTGTATCTGCAGGAGTTGGGTTGGTACAATTCATTCAGGATTATTCTAAGGTCAATTCTCAAGAGGTATTACAAAATTCAATCAGTTGTCAAGACATCAAGTATTCAATACTCTTTGGACAACCCCAATTCATCCGTACAGGCCTTATTCAATCAACCTGTATGGCCTTGGCCCAATTGGGCCACTTCTTATTCCACTGTGGGAATTCCATCACACAGTTCAAATTTCAAGATGGCCAGAACTGTATTTCCCGATTCGGACAATACAGTCATTGATCCACCTTCCAGGATCAACTTTTCAGCTTTTCACATATACTGGCCACCTTTTCAGCACCTGGGGACTTTTTCCCCAGTTAATTAATATAGTGGATTTATTTTTATCCTTATTTTCTTTTACCTTATTAAAGTTAATACTGATAATCTTAAGTCAGTCATTCAGCACCCTTTTCTTTTATTTCCTCGCCTGTCCAGTGGATATTGGTGGTCATATCCTTATACTAATTCCATTTCCTTTTCTGGCAGGTTGAAACAGTGAATTGAGGATTCACTTGGTTGGCTTCTTTATTATCTTTGGCCATTGGCTTCATCTTTTTCTTATCTCATCTTTTGGCATACTTGTTTTCCCCCTTATTCTTTCTTAAAGAAATTCATTCTTATTATTCTTTATCTTTGGAGCCCTCCAAGTGAGTTCTTGATTCCTGAGTGCCAGGCCCTCTTCTTCCAAGAGCCCCTGTGACATTATATTAATTAACTGATAATTCTTCTTCATTCATTCATTCTTTTATTCTTATATTTTAAATTCATTCATTCATTTCATCAAAATTATGATTCTTTGACGTTTTATGATCTTATGATTCTTCGTCACCTCTCAATTTTCCCTCATTCATTCTTCATTCTGAAAATTGAAAACTGACCCATTTTTTAATTTCTGTTATCTTTTCAATCTCATTCTCAATCTTAATCAATCTATTTTTATCCATAATTCAGGCATTTTTATCTTTGGTTCTCAAGTTATTCATCAGGTTATTCAGACACGTTCTTCATATCAGGATTCACTTTGATTTATTCCTCAAGAATTTTTGATTTTTTGGAAGAATTCACTTGAAAATTGATTTGATTGACTAATTTGACATAATTGAAATTGACCTCAAGATAATTGATTGACCTGAAGACTTTATTGATTTTGCTGATTATTCACATCAAGATTATTGACATAAATTGATTTTGACTCGAGAATTCATTTTGATTGATTGATTTTTTCTGCAAGATTTTGATTTGATTTGATTTTGATTGTTTGATTGATTGTTTTTATTGACTTCAAGATTCTCATTGATATTGATTTTTACTTCAAGACTCATTTGATTTGATTGATTGACGTATTTGGAGAATTTTGATTCATTGATTATCCAATTTCCTCAAGATTTGATTGTTGATTTTGTACTTCAAGAAAATTTTGATTTTTTTTCATTTATTTGGTTGATTATTCCTGAAATCATGCCAGTTCAACATTCACCTCCAGCAAGACAGACTAGATCTCAGGCCAGAGCTCAAGCTGTTCTGACTCCAACTCCAAGGGCTCCTCTTGATGGTACCCCAGCAGTTTCTCAACTGAGGGCCAGATTGGACAGAGGACCCATTATGGAAGGAGCAGCACCATCCAGGAAGGAAGGAAGAGGGCCAAGAAGGTCAATGTCTTTATGAGGAGTGGTTGGCGGATTCCCAGGATTTTCAAGAACCAGTCCCAAGGTTCAAGGTGAAGATGGTGAAGAGGAGGAGGAGAATTCTGTGGAAGAGGAAGAGTCTAATGGCACTGGGGCTGCTCCTGCTCCTGTGGGAGCATCTGAGGGCACCAGAGGACCAACTCTAGCCCAGTCTGATCAGCCTGCCTCTCATCAGCCTGAACCGTCTTTATTGGCCATTATGCAACAAATGACTCAGATTATGGCCAATCTGCAAGCAGCTTCTTCTTCTGAATTATCTAGACCACCAGCCTTCAAGACTCCCTCTATGAAGGCTCCAGAATGCTTTGATGGGACTCAGCCCTTCAAAGTCAGAAGCTTTATTCAGTCTTGCCAACTCATCTTTCATAATGACCCGGCAAACTTCTCTCAAGACAGAAAGAAGGTTCTTTATGCCACTTCATTCTTAGTTGGCAGGGCTGCAAAATGGATTGAGCCTTATTTATCCAACCTCAATAATCAAGACTCAAATTATCTCCTCAATTCCTGGCCATTATTTGAATCTCAATTGTTCACTTTATTTGGAGACCCAAATGAAGTTAGAAAAGCAGAAGCTGAATTGGATGGCCTTAGGATGAAAGAAGGTGGGCATGTTGCTTTGTATATTGCCGATTTCAGGAGTTTGGTTTCAAGAATTGGGGATTGGGGTGAAAGGGCTCTTATTCATCATTTCAGGAAGGGTTTGGCCTCCAGGATTCTGGATCAATTGGCCTCCCATCCTTCAAACATTGATTCTCTTCAAGACTTAATGGACGTCAGCCTGGAACTTGATACCAGGTACCATGAGAGGCAGAAGGAAAAGAATCATCATCAAGAGAAGAAGCCTGAAGCCTCAAAGTCTCACTCTTCTCATCATCAAGTTTCTTCAAGTTCAAGACCAAAGAAGAAATTTCATTCTCAAAAGCGGGACAAGCCCCATTCTTCATTGTTGAATAAGGACTTCAAGTTGAAAGGTTCTGAAAAGGAAAGAAGAATCAAGGAGGGGTTGTGTACCTATTGTGGTGGGAAGCATAGTCTTGAGTCCTGTGTCAAAAGGCCTCAAAACAAGCTTACCCAACCGTCAGGCAGTTTTCCCAGCCAGGGAAAAGCCTGAGTGAAGACCATGTTGTGTTCAATGGTCTTCACAGTTTTCCTTCCAGAGCACAATTGTGCATTCTGAATACTGGTGTCAAGAATTCTCTTAAATTTTTTGTGTTCTCTTCTCTTTCTGATGTTTTTTACAGTATTCTCATTGATTCTGGTGCTACACACTCATTCATTGCAAAGCAGTTTGTTCACAAGTACTCATTGACTACGTCAGAACTTCCAGAGAAGATTCCTCTTATCATTTTGGACTCCTCTGAGTCCGCTTCCTTATTTGTGACTCACCATACTAAATATATGGTTGAGCTCCCTTCCTTCCCAAGCTTTGAATGGGATTTTTTAGTCATTGATACTCCCAAGGGAGAAGACCTCATATTGGGCTTTGACTTTCTCAATCATTTTAATCCTTCTATTGATTGGAGGCAAGGGCTGATCACCTTTAATACTGATCAAAAGGACTATTATGATCCTTCCAAATCTTTCCGTAATGACTCTTCTTCTGCCAAATCATGTGCAGCTCTGGTTGGTGATTCTAGAACACCATTAGTCCCATCTTCTGTCCATATTCCTTCCCTTAATTCCCATCTGTCATTACCATCATCTGGAGATGAAGTCTTCAAAGAGATTCAAGATGTTGGGGAAGATAATTCTGTATCTTCACTTCATCTCTTCTTTGGGAATATGGACCTTCCTCCTTCATCTTATCATGACTCCCTGGAGGAGTTGTGGGATGAAGAGGAAGAGCCAGAAGAAGTAGAAACCGTGATGAAGGTTGTTCCTTCTGTTTATCACCAATACTTGGATGTATTCTCCAAGGTGAAATCAGAGAAACTTCCTCCTCACCGTGCCTGTGATCATCATATCGAACTGGAGGGGTCTCTACCTCCAGTTGGGGTGATCTACTCTTTATCCAAACAAGAGTCAGATACACTCAGGGCCTACATTTCAGAGAATGTAGAGAAAGGTTTCATCCGGCCAAGCTCCTCCTCAACAGGAGCACCTGTCCTCTTTGTTAAAAAGAAAGATGGTGGCCTCCGTTTGTGTGTTGATTACCGCAAACTCAATGCTGTCACTAGGAAGAACAAATATCCTGTTCCTCCTATGAACCAGCTTCTTAATGTCTTTAATGGTTCTTCTATCTTCTCCAAGATTGATTTGCGTGGTGCATATAACCTGCTCAGAATCAAGGAGGGTGATGAACATTTGACATGCTTCAGAACTAAATATGGCAGTTTTGAGTACTTGGTTATGCCATTTGGGCTCACCAATGCTCCTGCCTCTTTTCAGAATCTTGTCAATGATATATTCCAAGATCTTCTTGATGTTTTTGTTGTGGTTTATTTGGATGACATTATGGTCTTTTCCAAATCTGAGGAAGAACATGTCACCCATGTGTCCACTGTTCTTTCCAGACTCAGAGCCAATAACCTTTTTGCCAAGGCTTCTAAATGCCTTTTCCATGTTTCTAGTGTAGAATATCTTGGTTATGTTGTTTCTTCTGAAGGCCTCAAGATGGACCAAGCAAAAGTCCAGCAGATCCTTAATTGGCCTCCTCCAAGAAACCTCAAGGCTCTTCAATCCTTCCTTGGCTTTGCCAACTTCTACCGCCGTTTCATCAAGAATTATTCAAAGAAAATCAGTTCACTCACCAGTTTCCTCAAGAAAGATTCCTGTTTCCCCCTCAATGAGGAAGCTGTTAGCCAGTTTCATCAACTCAAAGAGGCCTTCACTACCGCTCCAATCCTTTCCCACCTCAATCCTTCTCTACCGACCATTGTAGAGACCGATGCATCCGATTATGCTTTGGGTGCTGTACTGAGTCAGGTCTCTGACTCAGGAAAACATCCCATTTCCTTTGACAGCCGCAAGCTTATTCCAGCAGAACTCAACTATGAAATTCATGACAAGGAACTCCTTGGTATAGTCTGGGCTCTCAAGCGCTGGAGGGCTTTTCTTCTTTCTCTGTCCTCTCCTTTTGAAGTTCTCACCGATCATTCTTCTCTTCAGTACTTTATGTCATCAAAGATCCTTACTCGCCGTCAAGCCCGTTGGGCCGAATTCTTATCTGAATTTCATTTTTCAATCACTTACCGCCCTGGCCGCCTAGCAACTCTTCCAGATGCCTTATCACGTCGGGACGACGTCTATCCGGAGAGGGGGGAGGATTTCATCAGCAAGAATCCAATGAATTTTCAACAACTCATTAAGCAAGATGAAGTTCAACCCTCAAAGTTTTTTGCAGTCAAGGTGGATTCTTTTTCAAATTTGATTGATTCAATTCAGAAGAAATTATGGCAAGATCCTCAGTACAGAAGTATCCTTCAAGATTTGGGTAAAGGTAAATCTGTCCAAGATTATTCTCTTGATTCCTCCTCCCAACTCCTTCTCTTCAAAGATCGGGTGGTAGTCCCAAGTGACTCCACAATTCAACTCAGCATTCTTCAAAAGCGTCACGATTCTCCTCTAGCTGGACACCCTGGCCAAGAGAAGACTCTCAAACTTGTCAAGCGGGATTTCCACTGGTCCGGCATGACTCAATTCATTAAGGATTATGTATCATCCTGTCAACAGTGCTCAAGAAACAAGAATATCCACCATAAGAAGTTTGGACTCCTCAAACCTCTTCCAATTCCAAATGGTCCTTGGATTTGTCTTTCAATGGATTTCATCACTCAACTGCCCCTGTCCAATTCTTTTGACTCAATTCTTGTCATAGTGGACAGATTCTCAAAAATGGCGGTTTTTATTCCAACAATGTCTTCAATAACTTCTTTGGATTTGGCCCATTTATTCATCAAGAATATCTTCTCAAAGCATGGCCTTACATCAAGCATTGTCAGTGATAGAGGTTCACTCTTTGTTTCTTCTTTCTGGACCAATCTTTGCCAGCAGCTCAAGATTTCAAGAGACTTGTCAACTGCTTATCACCCAGAAACTGATGGACAGACAGAGAGGGTAAATCAGATACTAGAACAGTATCTTCGGATGTATGTCAGTTATCATCAAGATGATTGGAACACCTGGCTCCCTCTGGCTGAATTTGCCTACAATAATTCTGACCACTCTTCAACCAAGCAATCACCGTTTTTTACTGTTTATGGAAGAGATCCACAATTTGATTCAGTTCACATCACTCAAGATACTCCTGCTGGAAAGTTATCAACAAAAATCCAATCAGTACAGCAAGATGTCAAGAGAGAACTTGAAATCGCCATAAACCGGTTTAAGAGGTATGCAGATAAAAGTAGAGCAAGTCCACCTGTTTTCAATCCTGGTGACATGGTATGGCTTTCTTCCAAGAATATCAAATCAACTAGACCCACCAAGAAACTGTCTGAAAGATGGTTGGGTCCCTTTCCAATCTTGAAGAAAGTCAGTACTCATGCTTACCACCTCAAGCTTCCATCTCAATGGAAATCCATCCACCCAGTCTTCCATATCTCACTCTTGGAACCAGTCAAGACATCAACAATCCCAAATCGGCATCAAGAGCCTCCTCCTCCAATCATTATTGAAGAAGAAGAGGAATGGGAAGTCTCTCAAGTACTGGATTCAAAGCTCAAGAGAAGAAAATTATGGTATCTGGTGGAATGGAAAGGTTTCAGTCAAGATTCAGAAAGATCCACATGGGAACCAGCTGAAAACCTCAAGAATTGTCCTGAACTTGTCAAGGATTTTCATTCGTTATATCCTGACAAGCCAGGACCCAATTCTTCAATGGCTTGAATTTTTATGGTGCTTGGTGGGGAGAGGAATTACCAAAAGTAAGTCCCACTCCTGGTATGCACCTTTAGGGGTATTCTACTCTTCTTTGTTGTAAGCATCACCTTGGCCACTCTGTGAGCACTTTTCAATTTGGACACAGACCTTTTGGCCCGGCTTTCAACATCTGAATTCCAAATTTATGGCCATTCACACTTGGGAAAATGGACCATTCCTTTTTTTTTTTTTTTTTTTTACTCTCCTTCCCAAGACTTTATTCTTTCAACACATTCATTTATCAAGAGTTTTCTTATTTATGGCACTGGCGGGAGGGGCAACTACTAAAAGTAAGTTCCTCTCCTGGTGTGCACTTCCCTGAGGGGTCTACAATCTGTCAAAACATCACCTTGGCCACTCTGTGAGCACCTGGCATCAAATTCTTTTATTCAGGTCCTTGGTCACTTTCAAAATCAATTGTCGTAATCTGTGATGAAGATTGGATTCCCCCTCAAATTTCATTTTCTTTATGTTTTCTGTTTCTCTCTTTATATCTGTTTCCTTTCTCTTCACTCTTTATATTCTTTCAAAATTTCTGTTCTTATAACTCTTTAACGCCAAAATCTTTACGTCAAATCATGTCTTCAACTTTGTCAAAGCCAAATGTCAAGAGAAGATCAAGTCAACCTCAATTCATATGCCAACAAGCTTATCAGTTCAATTCTTCTTTTCAAGATTCAATACCTCTGGAATCCTTACTTCAAATCCGTCTCATTAGCCTCAACAGGCCTCTACCTTATCTTGGTGCTCAGGAGCTCACCATTCAAGGTAGGGGGGTACTGTCACAACCACGTATTTTGACCCTCCTCCTTGATGGCGGCGCCAATCCAACCTGGAGCCAAGTTGGGGCCAATTGGCCATGTCATATCATTTATGGCCAATTGACCCCTTTTGGGGGTTCCATGGCTCTTATGCCATAACCCATTCCATTGGCCACTTATGGCCTCAGGCCATATCCTGCGTCATTGGCCCTCTTGGCCAATTTGCACCTCACCAACCCCCAGGCCTCCATCACTGTTTTTGGGCCTGGGGGGTCCAGGCCCCATAGCCACCCCTTTTCATTATGGGGGTTTTGGCCTAAATGGCCTTTTTGGGCCATTTAGGCCCCCCACGGCTTCTACGGTCCGCGGGCCGTAATACGCGGTCCGTGGGCGGATTAGGCCCCTTTTGGCCTAATCCAATGAGGCCAAAAGGGGCCAAAGGGGGCAGCCAGGTGGGTCCCAAATCACAATTGGGCCCACCTGAGCCATTTTTTGGCCACCAATCCCTTGGACCAAAAACACCTTGGATCCATTTTTGGCCACAAATCCCGTAGGACCCATTTTTGGCCCTGGACCACCATGGACCAACTTCACCGTCATGGCCTCTGGCAACCACCAGAGGCCACCAAATCATCTCAACAAGCATTTCCCTCAACTTAAGGGGAATTCTTCCCTTTCCTTCATGTACTCCGTACTCAAGATTGCAGGTGTGGTGCATATATGGTATTATATACCATTATGCACCATTTTTACTCAGCAATCCAATGGTGACGTTTTCAGGACCCAATTCCACCTTTCCATTTCAAGGTCCATAATTCCAACGCCCATTTCGAAGGAGGACTTTTCAGCTTATCAGTCTGGCAATCCATGGCGGTAATTCAGAAGATCATTCAAGGATCCCAACCACCTGTATCTGCAGGAGTTGGGTTGGTACAATTCATTCAGGATTATTCTAAGGTCAATTCTCAAGAGGTAATACAAAATTCAATCAGTTGTCAAGACATCAAGTATTCAATACTCTTTGGACAACCCCAATTCATCCGTACAGGCCTTATTCAATCAACCTGTATGGCCTTGGCCCAATTGGGCCACTTCTTATTCCACTGTGGGAATTCCATCACACAGTTCAAATTTCAAGATGGCCAGAACTGTATTTCCCGATTCGGACAATACAGTCATTGATCCACCTTCCAGGATCAACTTTTCAGCTTTTCACATATACTGGCCACCTTTTCAGCACCTGGGGACTTTTTCCCCAGTTAATTAATATAGTGGATTTATTTTTATCCTTATTTTCTTTTACCTTATTAAAGTTAATACTGATAATCTTAAGTCAGTCATTCAGCACCCTTTTCTTTTATTTCCTCGCCTGTCCAGTGGATATTGGTGGTCATATCCTTATACTAATTCCATTTCCTTTTCTGGCAGGTTGAAACAGTGAATTGAGGATTCACTTGGTTGGCTTCTTGGCTGTTGGCTTCTTTATTATCTTTGGCCATTGGCTTCATCTTTTTCTTATCTCATCTTTTGGCATACTTGTTTTCCCCCTTATTCTTTCTTAAAGAAATTCATTCTTATTATTCTTTATCTTTGGAGCCCTCCAAGTGAGTTCTTGATTCCTGAGTGCCAGGCCCTCTTCTTCCAAGAGCCCCTGTGACACCAGACTGTATTGAAATGAATATGGTTGCCAACATGGATTGAGTGGAGCTTTGACACTTGACAATTGAATGAATGAACTGCCTCTTGAATACCTTGAGAATGGTTGAACAGTATTGCCTTGGATGAATACTGTCAATGGAATTATCCAATGACGTCTTGATGGCATGATTGGTCTTTGACGCTGAAACACTTGCTCTTGAGCCTTGATGAGTCCTCTGAATGGTTGGGTGCCTTGATGACGTGATTATATGTTGGAATGTGTGAATGACCAGTTGATATTGCCATCATTGAATTTCTATTGAAAAATGATGCATAATGATATATAACATCATTTATGGCATATTGGCTCATTGGAAAGAAGATTACATCCAAAGGTCTTGAGATGGAAAGACAGAGGGGAAAAGATGGATGTGATGGCTTCAGAGTTTGGAAAATTGTTTCTGGGTCCTTTCGCATTTTTGGTTACTTTTGGGTTCTGAGCCAAAAGCTGGCCCAAAGGGGGGACAGTGTCTTTTGGACACTTTTCATCAAAGTGCGCAAAAAGTGTGCAAATGCGCATTATGAGCCCAAATGGTCAAAAACAGCCATTTGGGCCATTTCCCCTGGTTTGGAGGGAAATGGCCAGGAATGCCCATTTGGGCATAAATTGCCGCTATGGCTTCTGGATTGAGGTGAAGGGCCATTAAGGCCCCAAAAGACAAATGGCTATAAATGGTCCACAAGATGATGACGTGGCCATATTGGCCACTGGTGAAGGATATGGCCAATTGGCCATAAAAGGACTGTGGCTTGATATGCCATACAGAGATCCAAGGATGGAATTGCCATGGTTGTGACAGGGTCCTTGAATAGTCTTCTGATAGCTGCCATGAATTGCCAGACTGATGAGCTGAAGAGTCCTTATTCAAAATGGGCGTTGGATTTTGGGACCTTGATTTGGAATCATGGAATTTGGTCCTGAAAACATCACCATTTAATTTCTGAGCAAAAATGGTGCATAATGGTATATAATACCATATATGCACCACTCCTGCAATCTTGAGTACAGGATGCATGGAGGAATGGGAAGAATCCCCCTTGAGTTGAGCTTATCTGGTGGCCATGGTGGTCCTGATGGTCTTTATGGCCATTTTGGGGCCAAACCTGGCTCAGGTGCGCCCAATTGTGGTTTGGGACCCACATGGCCTTGGGGGCTGGTGGGTGTCCCCCTTTGGCCTCATTGGATTAGGCTAAAGGGGCCTGATTGGCCCACAGACCATGGGCCGTAGAGGCCGTAGGGGGCCTAAATGGCCCAAAAAGGCCATTTAGGCCCTAGACCCCCTAATGAAAAGGGGTGGGCCCAGGATGGTGGTTATGGCTAGGCGGCCTAGAAACCCCTAGGAGACAACAGGACATCCCCAGGCCCAAAAAAAAGATAGAGGACTGGGGGTTGGAGTTATGGGAGTTGGCCAGGAAGGCCAATGATGGCAGGATATGGCCTGAGGCCATAAAAAGGCCAGGGGAAGTGATATTTTGAAAAGGCCATGGAACACCAAAGGGGGCCAATTGGCCATAAAAGATATGATGTGACCAATTGGCCCCAACTTGGCTCCAGGCTGAATTGCCGCAACACCCATGGAGGAGGGTCCTTCTTCATGGTTGTGACAGTACCCCCCTACCTTGAATGGTGAGCTCCTGAGCACCAAGATAAGGTAAGAGCCTGTTGAGGCTGTTGAGATGGATTGGGCATAGGGATTCCAGAGGTATTGATTCTTGAAAAGAAAATTTTGAACTGATACTGATGATGGCATATGAATTGGGGTTGACTTGGTCTTCTCTTGAAATTTGGTTTTGAAAATGTTGAGGGATTGATTTTGGCATAAAATGTTGGAATTATTGATTATAATAAAGAAACTTCTAAGGAAATATAAAGAAAGAAAATAAAGAATAAAGAAAGAAATGAAGAACAAAAGGGAAAGAAAATTTTGAGGGGAATTCCAATCTTCATCACAGATTTTGGCAGTTGATTTTGAAAGTGGCCAAGGACCTGGAAAACAGAATTTGGTAGCAGGTGCTCACAGAGTGGCCAAGGTGATGTTTTGAAAGATTGTAGACCCCTCAGGGAAGTTCACACCAGGAGAGGAACTTACTTTTGGTAGTTACCACTCCCGGCAGTGCCATAAATAAAGACAAATCTTGCTAAAGGAATGTGTTGAATGGATAATGTCTTGGAAAGGAAATCAGAAAAGGAATGGTCAATTTGCCCAAGTATAAATGGCCATAAATTGGAATTGATGTTGAAGCCAGGCCAAAGATCTGTGTCCAAATTGCAAAGTGCTCACAGAGTGGCCAAGGTGATGCTTACAACAAAGAAGAGTAGAATACCCCTAAAGGTGCATACCAGGAGTGGGACTTACGTTTGGTAATTCCTCTCCCCACCAAGCACCATAAATAATCAAGCTTTTGAAGAATTGGGGCCTGGCTTTTCAAGATATATAGAATGGAAATCTTTGACAAGTTCAGGACAATTCTTGAGGTTTTCGGTTGGTTCCCAAGTGGATCTTTCTGGGTCTTGCCTGAAACCTTTCCATTCCACCAGATACCATAATTTTCCTCTCTTGAGCTTTGAGTCCAGTATTTGAGAGACTTCCCATTCCTCTTCTTCTGCAATGATGATTGGAGGAGGAGGCTCTTGATGCCTGTTTGTGATTTTTGATGTCTTGGCTGGTTCTAAGAGTGAAATAATGAAGACTGGGTGGATGGACTTCCATTGAGATGGGAGCTTGAGGTGGTAGGCATGAGTTCTGACTTTCTTTAAGATTGGAAAAGGACCCAACCATCTTTCAGACAGTTTTTTGGTGGGTCTGGTTGATTTGATGTTCTTGGAGGAAAGCCATACCATGTCACCAGGATTGAAATTAGGTGGACTTGCTCTACTTTTATCTGCATACCTCTTAAACTGGTTTATGGCAGCTTCAAGTTCTCTCTTGACATCTTTCGGTACTGATTGGATTTCTGTTGATAACTTTCCAGCAGGAGTGTCTTGAGTGATGTGAACTGAATCAAATTGTGGATCCCTTCCATAAACAGTGAAAACGGCAATCGTTTGGTTGAAGAATGGTCAGAATTATTGTAGGCAAATTCAGCCAGAGGGAGCCAGGTGTTCCAATCATCTTGATGATAGCTGACATACATCCAAAGATACTGTTATAGTATATGATTTACCCTCTCTGTCTGTCCATCAGTTTTTGGATGGTAAGCAGTTGAAAGATCTCTTGAAATCTGGAGCTTCTGACAAAGATTGGTCCATAAGGAAGAAACAAAAAGAGGACCTCTATCACTGACAATGCTTGAAGGAAGGCCATGCTTTGAAAAGATATTCTTGATGAATTAATGGGCCAAATCTAGTGAAGTGATTGAAGAAATTTTTGGAATAAAAACTGCCATTTTTGAGAATCTGTCCACTATGACCAAGATTGAATCAAAGGAATTGGACAGTGGCAGTTGAGTGATAAAGTCCATTGAAAGACAAATCCAAGGACCATTTGGAATTGGAAGATGTTGAGGAATCCAAACTTTTTTTGATGAATATTCTTGTTTCTTGAACACTGTTGACAGGATGAGACATAATCCTTTATGAATTGAGTCATGCCAGGCCAGTGGAAATCCCGCTTGACAAGTTTGATAGTCTTCCTTTGGCCAGGGTGTCCAGCTAGAGGAGAGTCATGATGCTTTTGAAGGATGCTGAGTTGAATTGTGGGGTAATTTGGGACCACCACCCAATCTTTGAATAGAAGAAGCTGGGAGGAGGAATCAAGACAGTAATCTTGGATAGATTTACCTTTACCCAATTCTTGAAGAATACTTCTGTACTGAGAATCTTGCCATAGAGCCTTCTGAATTGAATCAATAAGATTTGAAAAAGGCTCCACCTTGACTGAAAAATATCTTCAGGGTTGAGCTTGATCTTGCTTAATGAGCTGTTGAAAAATCATTGGATTCTTGCTGATGAAATCCTCCCCCCTCTCTGGATAAACGGCGTCCCAACGTGATAAGGCATCTGGAAGGGTAGCTAAGCGGCCAGGGAGGTAAGTGATTGAGAAATGAGATTCAGAAAGGAATTCAGCCCAGCAGGCTTGATGGCAAGTAAGAATGTTTGAAGAGAACTGTGATCACTGAGAACTTCAAAAGGGGAAGAAAGAGACAGAAGAAAAGCCCTCCAGTGCTTGAGAGCCCAGACTATGCCAAGGAGCTCCTTCTCATGAATCTCATAGTTGATCTCTTCTGGAATACGCTTTCAGATTTTAAATGCAATGGGATTTTTTCCTGAGTCAGAGACCTGACTCAGTACAGCACCCAAGGCATAATCGGATGCATCAGTCTCTACAATGGTGGGTAGAGAAGGATTGGAGAAGTGGTGAAAGCCTCTTTGAGTTGGTGAAAATGTTTGAGAGCTTCCTCATTGAGGGGGAAACAGGAATCTTTCTTGAGGAAACCAGTGAGTGAACTGATCTTCTTTGAATAATTCTTGATGAAATGGCAGTAGAAATTGGCAAAGCCAAGGAATGATTGAAGAGCATTGAGGTTTCTTGGAGGAGGCCAGTTGAGAATCTGCTAGACTTTTGCTTGGTCCATCTTGAGGCCTTCAGAAGAAACAACATAACCAAGATATTCTACAATAGAAACATGGAAAAGGCATTTTGAAGCCTTAGCAAAGAGGTTATTGGGTCTGAGTCTGGAAACAACAGTGGACACATGAGTGACATGTTCTTCCTCAGATTTGGAAAAGACCATAATGTCATCCAAATAAACCACAACATAAACATCAAGAAGATCTCAGAAGATATCATTGACAAGATTTTGAAAGGAGGCAGGATCATTGGTGAGTCCAAAAGGCATGACCAAGTACTCAAAGCTGTCAAATGTTCGTCACCCTCCTTGATTCTGAGCAGGTTATACGCACCACGCAAATCAATCTTGGAGAAGATAGAAGAACCATTGAAAACATTGAGAAGCTGATTCATAGGAGGAACAGGATACTTGTTCTTCCTAGTATCAGCATTGAGTTTGGGGTAATCAACACACAAACGGAGGCCACCATCCTTCTTTTTGACAAAGAGGACAGGTGCTCCTGTTGAAGAGGGGCTTGGCCGGATGAAACCTTTCTGTACATTATCTGAAATGTAGGCCCTGAGTGTATCTGACTCTTTGTTTGATAAAGAGTAGATCACCCCAGCTGGAGGTAGAGACCCCTCCAGCTCAATATGATGATCACAGGTGCAGTGAGAAGGAAGCTTTTCTGCTTTCACCTTGGAGAATACATCCAAATATTGGTGATAGACAGAAGGGACAACCTTCAACATGGTTTTAATTCTTCTGGCTCTTCCTCTTCATCCCACAACTCCTCCAGGGAGTCATGATGGGATGAAGGAGGAAGGTCCATATTCCCAAAAAAGAGGTGAAGTGAAGATACAGAATTATCTTCTCCAACATCTTGAATCTCTTTGAAGGCTTCATCTCTAGAGGATAGTAATGACGGATGGGAATTAAGGGAAGGAATATGGACAGAAGATGGACATGATGGTGTTCTAGAATCACCAACCAGAGCTGCACATGATTTTGAAGGATCATAATAGTCCTTTTGATCAGCCCTTGCTTCCAATCAATAGAAGGATTAAAATGATTAAGAAAGTCCAAGCCCAATATGAGGTATTCTCCCTTGAGAGTATCAATGACTAAAAAGTCCCATTCAAAGCTTGGGAAGGAAGGGATCTCAACCATATATTTAGTATGGTGAGTCACAAATAAGTAAGGGGACTAAGAGGAGTCCAAAAGGATAAGAGGAATATCCTCTGGGAGTTCTGACATGGTCAAATAATACTTTTGAACAAACTGCTTTTCAATAAATGAGTTGGTAGCACCAGAATCAATGAGAATACCGTAAACCATATCACAGAGAGAAGAAAAAACATGGAATTTAACAGAACTATTGACACCAGTATTCAGAATGCACAATTGTGCTCTGGAAGGAAAATAGTGAAAACCATTGAACACAACATGATCTTCACTCAGGCTTTTCCCTGGCTGGGAAAATTGCCGGAGGATCGGGTAAGCTTGTTTTGAGGCTTTTTGAAACAGGACTCAAGACTATGCTTCCCACCACCATAGGTACATAAGCCCTCCTTGATTCTTCTTTCTTTTTCAGAATTCATTATCTTGAAGTCTTCATTCAACAAAGAATAATGGGGCCTGTCCCTCTTCTGAAAATTATTCTTCTTCTTATGACTTGAACTTGAAGAATTTTGAGGATGAGAAGAGTTTGACTTTGGGGCTTCAGGCTTCTTCTCTTGATTATTATTCTTCTCCTTTTGCCTCTCATGGTACCTGGTATCGAATTCCAGGGTAATATCAATCAAGTCTTGAAGAGAATCAATGGTTTAAGGATGGGAGGCCAATTGATCCAGAATCATGGAGGCCAACCCTCTCCTGAAATGATAAATGAGAGCCCTCTCACCCCAATCCCCAATTCGTGACACTAAGCTTCTAAAATCAGCAATGTATAAAGCTAAATGCCCACCTTCTTTCATTCTCAGAGAATCCAACTCTGCTTCAGCTTTTCTGCATTCATTTGGGTAACCAAATAAAGTAAAGAGTTGATATTCAAACAACTTCCAAGAGTTGAGAAGGTATCCTGGGTCTTGATTAGTGAGATCGGAAAGATAAGGCTCAATCCATCTTGCAGCCCTGCCAATAAGAAATGAAGTGGCATAGAGAACTTTCTTTCTCTCTTGAGAGAAATTTGCAAGATAATTATGAAAGATTAATTGACAATACTGAGTAAAGCTTCTGACTTTGAAGGGCTGAGTCCCATCAAAGCATTCTTGTGCCTTCATATATGGAGTCTTCAAGTGTGAGCCTTTGAGATATGACCACATACCCAATAAGGTCACAAAAAAGACTCAGAATAATTATACCTTTAATATAATTATATTAAAATTACTTAGAATAATTATACATTAAGAATAATTACTTAAATATACAAAAAATACCATAAATTGGTACAAAAATTGGTTTAACTTAAAAACCAATGAATCAACATGTAAAATGAATTATACCATTGGATTCCCCATGGAAAAATATACATATACCATTTTTATGGCATATCTGTAAAGTCAATATTTAAGGAATTATAAGGTATAATACCTTATAAAAACCATAAACCTTATTTATCTCAAGAACTAATGAAACAACATGTGAAATAAATTGTACCAGTGGATTTGACATGAAAATCCACACATAAAAAAATTAATAAGCTAATTTCCAATGTCAATACTTAAGGAATTAACCTGAATATATGCACTTTTTTGGTCAACGCATATATTAAAGGATCATAGCTAATATCTTCTAAACTATACATGATAGAATGATGAACCAAAAATAAAGTCACCACGTAATTACTGTAAGAACACAGATATGAACTTTATTTTACAAATTATAAACAAGGTTAAAACCTATGATGATATATTGATAAAAATCAACAGAGCTGTTGACCACTTTGTTGTGAAAGTGTTCCAAACTTAAAAAAAAGTATACAGTTGGATTCTACTAGTTCATTCGTGAAGAATGATGTAATTCTTATTATTAAATTCAGGGTATAACCCCCTGAAATCAAGGTTTGAAGTTTAAAATATTGAATTTCAACAGAAAAGATGAGTTACAAGAAAAATCATCAAAATTAGAGTTTTGATGATGTAATGAAAAGCTCTTGGAAGAATAATAAGGTTATGCCAGGCTGTCAGAATTCACTCTCTGAATTTCTGTAGCGTTTAAATCTCAAAAGTTATTGAGGATCAAAGTTTGAGCTTAATTTCAGCAGTTATGATCACACACTGTAACCTTAATTTAAGTTTAACAGTCTTAAGAGTGATAAAATTGGTGAATACTATTAGTTTATGATTAAAACTAATAAAATTCACGAAATTTGGGGTTCTGCCAAGCCTCTGATGTCATCAACTTTAGAGTTATAGTGATAACTCTAAATAATGGTGTAATAATGATGTAATATGGTTTGATAATGATGTAATCATCTCCAAACCTTAAAATATTGATCAATTCCAGTGGATATGATCAGTACACGTCTACTAGAAGCCTGTTGGACTCTAGGAGGGAGGTATTTACTATAAATAGAGCTCTTTTTACTCTATTTTCCCCTCAGACGCATCAAAAACATTAAATCAATTAAATAAAAGGTAATTTCTTTATTCTTTATATATAAAACTCTTATATTATTAAAGACCAAAGACCATCTTAATAATAATCACTTTTTTTACGTGATTAAATCAATTCTTTAATTGTTTTTGTCATAAATCTCTCTATAAACTCATTTCCACGTAAAATCAAGAAATTTAGTAATTTTCTTTATTTTTTATTGTAAATACAATTTGAAAAAGTTGTATTATATTCTTTTGGCGTAAAATATCTCAAAATTATTATTTTAAGTGTTAAAAGTAGGTTATTTCATCTTATTATAATAATTTCCTTCTTATTATTACTCTTAATAATTCTTAATTAATATAAATAGTATTTATATTAATATATAACTTCAATATTGGTAATATTATTGTTATTAATTGTTTTTTATTTATAAAAAACAGTTTTTTACGCCTTTATTATTTGTTGGTAACAATAATAAAGAGCTTTATAATATATTAATTATTTTATATTAATATATTATTTACAATATTATAATTTCATATAATATTAATTATATTATTATATTTATTTAATAATATAATATTCTTACGCCATAATAATAATATTTCTCTATTATTATTATTATTTTAATCTTATTTATTTCAATTATAAGGACATTCAGAGTACAATAAGTAATAAATTAGTAATTTTTACTTATTGTTTCATAGTCAAACCTTACATGAAGGCTGGTAGTCTTGATGAATCAGAAACAGAAGCTGCTTGAAGATTGGCCATAGTTTGAGTCATCTGCTGCATAATAGCCAATAAAGATTGTTCATAATCATGAGAGGAAGGCTGATCAGACTGGGCTAGAGTTGGTCCTCCAGTACCTTGAAGTACCCCCACAGGAGCAGGAGCACCTTTGGTACCATCAGAGTCTTCCTCTTCCATGGAATTCTCCTCCCCCTCTTCACCATCTTCACCTGGACCCTTGAACGTGGTCCTTGAAGTTCCTGGGAATCCACCAACTACTCCTGAAAAAGAACTTGATCTCCTTGGCCCTCTTCCTTCCTTCCATACAGGGTCCTCTATCCAATTGGGCCCTCAGTTGAGGAACTGCTGGGGTGCCATCAAGAGGAGCTCTTCGAGTTGGAGTGAGAACAGCTTGAGCTCTGGCCTGAGATATTGTCTGTCTTGCAGGAGGTGAATGTTGAACAAGCATGATTTCAGGAATAAAACTTGAATAAACAAATAAAATCAAAATTTGCTTGAAGTCAAAATCAACAATCAAATCTTGAGGAATATCAATGAATAAAAATAAAAATCTTCAGGTAAATCAATCAATTAAATATCAAATGAAAACTTGAAGTCAATAAATCAATAAGTCAAATAAATCAAATCAAAATCCTGCAGAAAATCAATCAATAAAAATTAATCCTTGAAGCAAAATCAATTTATGTCAAAATTCTTGGTGTGAAAAATCAGAAAAATCAATGAAGCTTCTGTTCAATCAATTTTCTTGAGGTCAATATCAATTTTTGTCAAATAAATCAATCAATCAATATCAAGTGAGTTCTTCCTTAAAAATCAAATTGAATCTTGATGTGAAGAATATGTCTGAAATAATCTGATAAGCAATTTGAGGATCAAAATAAAAAGATGCCTGAATTTTGATTGGAATGAGATTTGATGATTTGAAATTGAGATTTAAAAGAAGATAAATAAAAATAAAATAAAATTGGGTCAGCCATCAATTTTCAATAATGAAGAATGAATGAGAGAAAATTGAGAAGTGACAAAGGATCATTAAGTTCATAAGCGTTAAAGAATCATAATCTCAATGAATGAAAGAATTAAAATAATAAAGAATGAATGAACAGAATGAAAAGAAACTATGATTTCATTAATATAATGTCACAGGGGCTCTCGGAAAGAAAACAAGAGTGGCCTGGAACTCAGGAATCAAGAACTCACTTGGAAGGCTCCAAAAGGATAATAGAGATAAAGCAAATTGAATTTCTTTAAGAAGAATAAGAGTAAGAATAAGGACAAGTATGTCAAAGATAAGAAAGAGTAAGTGAAGCCAATGGCCAGGAAAATAAGGAAGCCAAAAGCCAAGAAGCCAACCAAGTGAATCCCCAACTCACTGTTTCAACCTGCCAGAAAAGGAAATGGAATTATTAAAGGATATTACCACCAATATCCACTGACAGGTGAAGAAGAAAGGTGCAAATGACTGACTTAAGAATATCATTATTTACTTTAATAAATGAAAATAAAATAAAGATAAAAATAAATCCACTATATTAATTAACTGGGGAAAAAGTCCCCAGGTGATGAAAGGTGGCCAGTATATGTGAAAAGCTGAATGGCTGATCCTGGAAGGTGAGTCACTGGCTGTATGGTCTGAATTTGGCCAATACAGTTCTGGTCGTCTTGAAAAATCAACTGTGGAACTGAATTGGTCCAATTGGGCCAAGGCCATACAGGATACTTGAGTATTACCTGTATGGACCAATTGAATTGTCCAAGGGATGTGGAAGTACTTGCTGCCTTGAAAACTGATTGAAATGATGTAATACCCCAGATAAATGCCCTTTTTGAATAATCCTGGATTGTACTGCCAACCCAACTCCTGCAGGACCAGGTTGTTGGGATCCTTGAATAGTCTTCTGATAGCCGCCATGAATTGCCAGACTGATGAGCTGAAGAGTCCTCCTTCAAAATGGGCGTTGGATTTTGGGACCTTGATTTGGAATCATGGAATTTGGTCCTGAAAACATCACCATTGAATTGCTCATAAAAAATTGTGCATAATGATATATAATACCATATATGCACCACTCCTGAAACCTTGAGTATGGGATGCATGGAGGAATGGAAAGAATCCCCCTTGAGTTGAGGGGAAGGCTTGCGCTGAGCTGATCTGGTGGCCTCTGGTGGTTACCAGAGGCCATGGGCTGAAAGGTTGTCCATGGTGGTCCTTGGCCAAAATGGGTCCTGAGGGTCTTTATGGCCATTTTGGGTGTGATGAGATTTGTGGCCAAAATTGGCTCAGGTGGGCCCAATTGTGGTTTGGGACCCACCTGGCCTTGGGGGCTAGTGGGCTTCCCCCTTTGGCCCCTTTTGGCCTCCTTGGATTAGGCCAAAAGGGGCCTGATTGGCCCACGGGCCGTAGAGGCCATAGGGGGCCTAAATGGCCCAAAAAGGGCATTTAGGCCCTAGACTCCCTAATAAAAAGGGGTGGCCCCAGGATGGTGGTTATGGCTAGGGGGCCCAGAACCCCCTAGGAGACAAAAGGACACCCCAAGGCCCAAAAACAAAGATAGAGGCTTGGGGGTTGGAGCTATGGGAATTGGCCAGGAAGGTCAATGATGGCAGGATATGGCCTGAGGCGATAAATGATGATTGGGGCCATAAAAAGGCCAGGGGAAGTGATATGGCCAAAAGGCCATGGAACACCAAAGGGGGCCAATTTACCATAAAAGATATGATGTTACCCATTGGCCCCAACTTGGCTCCATGCTGAATTGCTGCAACACCCATGGAGGAGGGTCCTTCTTCATGGTTGTGACAGTATTTTTGGATAAATTGTTATTGATGGTAAAACAACAAATATTCATGATATGTTTTCTTGTACTCAAAAAGATGAAAGTAATAAATTTAGTGTGTTTTCTGTTTTAAATCTTGAAAATTTAGTATTTTCAATGAATTTTTTACTTATACAACTTTTGAGGACAAGAGAAGTACTTGATTTTTTGATCAAGGCTTTATATCCACACCTTAAATTTCTGGGCCAGGCATGATATTTTATGTATGAAATATCTTTTGACCTTTTTTGAATGTTTTTTCTTATATTGAAAAATATTAAAATCCATAAAACATACTTATAATTTCAAAAATAAGAAAAAAAGAAGAAATATTTTTTATATTATAAGTGTGGCTTTATTTTTCATTTCTCTTTTGAAAAGATTTTTTCACTTCAATAAAAATTTTTTGCACTTATTTTATTTTCTGAAAATGTTGTAAGACAATAAAATACAAAAACAGCATGAACACCCACTAGCATTATCTCTGAAATTACTGTTAATTCTGACCATGATAGCATTGTTATGGTAACTGATACTAATAAATAAGGGCCAATTTCTTCTGAATTAATCAATTTGAATATTAGTAATACACTCCAAAAAGCAGATAATCTGGCCATTAGTAAGTTTTTGATGTAAAAAGACTATTTTTAAGCTTTTTTAGTTACAATTATGGCTTCAACCAGATCAGGAGAAGGCTATAGCCCCTAAAAAAGCTTGCAAAAGGCTTATAGATATGATTATGGCAGAAGCCAATCAGCTGCATAAGGACAAGAGTCAGTAAATGAAACCCAAACTGTCCAATTATGCCATTATAAAGCTTATAACACTCAATCCAGCCAGAAGGCATACAGCATTCAACTTCAGAACAAAGAGTATCAAATTCTATTAGACCTGTGGGAGAACTGAATTGTAATGTGTGGATATGAAACTTTGATAAAATATCAAGTACTTTTCCTGTCCTCAAAATTGGTATAAGGTAAATTGATTTAAAAATAGTAAAAATAGTATTTTTAAAGACAAAAAATGGCAATTTTGTTGTTTTCATCTTTGTAAGTATAAAACAATAATATAATAAAAATTTATTGTTTTACCAACAATAAATATTTATCCAAAAATACTCTACAAGAGATATTTAAGGCTACAAAAGAAATTTCTTCAAGAGCAATTTCAATTGGAATTAATTGAGAAAAGAACTGGAAGGAATTAATTAAAGAACAAAGCCTTTGAAAGAATATTTAAAGAGGAAACAAGCCCAAAAGTGACCAGAGTGAATTTGGAAACAAAGTGACAAATCTAACAGTGATGAAAGATGCTTGAATTCACTTTTGGGGTGTTTCAGGGGTAAACGTTATTATAAGAGTTACAAACAATGATTATAATGATTTTTTCATGTGATTAAAACATTCCAAATTTTAAAAAAAAGGTGGTTTCAATCTTGAATTGATTGGTTTAACAGTGTTTAAACTAATTATAAAAGGAAAAGATTCTAACATGAAGAGAAAAGTGGGGCAAAAAAGAAATTCTTTTATAGCTATAAATTTTCTTACTCCAAAAGTAAAATTTAATCTTTTCAGTCGTGAAAAACAGTCTGACAACAGAAAAGCCAATTATGGCATCATTGAACCCTGGTTTAGACCAAAAAAGGGCTGGTTTGACCCATTTTTTGCTATTTTTAGCCATTTTACACCCTTAAATCAGTCATTACTATAGAAATACCTGGTCTAGAGCCTTCAAAAAACGTCAGGATGTGTGTAAGAGGCATAGAAACCAGTTAAAACTGTTTTTACTAACATTGGTTTAACTTAAGGGTAGTTTTACCCTCTTGGCAGCAGTTAAAGCTACCCTGGTTGGTATCAAAACTTCATCATCAATTGAGTCACAGACCCTATGACTCAATTCCAGGCCAAAAGTAATGAACTTTTGCATGGATTTTGACATATCAAGCCAGTCAGCAAGAATTTTGGGGGTCTAGCTCCCCCTTGGAGCTAGAGTGTCTTTTCCCCCCCAGAATTAATCTTTCCAATTTATTTTTTTCTTGAATTCCTCATCATGTATTACAATTATAATTTACATATTTAATTTGATTGAGTTTTTTAATTAAACATCTGTAATAATTTATTCCTCATATGTAAATTAAAGTTCACTTATGTAATACATGCGCACATTTTGATATTTTAATTGAATTCAATTGAAAATACTTCAATTCCTCATAACTTCCAAACTAAACACAACACCTCAATTTTAACACAAAAATTGATGGTTAACACCCCATGTGGTGTGAATTAAATTAAGGTTTTGAGAATTTTCATACTTTTGTACAAAAAATACTAAAAACTTAATTTAAGCTTATTTAGAGTTGAGTTACAGAAATTTCATCCAGGGGTGAGCCCACTTTATTTTTTATGAGGAATCCAAGGGTGTGATAATTTCTTTATGTTTATTTATTGGATAAAAGTTTATAATATACTTTATATAACTTTTTACCAAAAATATTTTAATTTCATAATTTTTATTGAAAATTCATTTTTACTTAATTTTTACAAGTAAAAATGTATTTTCATAATTCTAAATTTTCTTGTAATTTTATTTTTAAATTGTAATTGAATTTTGACTTTTAAATATAAATTTGTATTTATATCTCAATTTTTATTTTTATAATATAAATAAATTTATTTTATTTATATTTGTATCTTAATTCATCATTTGTGGTCTTTTGGGTCTATTAAAATACCTCTAAGGCTCACATTCCCTCCCCCTAAAAAAGGAATATTACTTTGTAATATTTTTATTTCTAGTGTGCCTGAACCTTCTGAGAAGCTTAGTAGCTTCGGGTATGTCTTTTTCTGGCAACCATTCATCTTCACAAGTTGGGTCACTGTACCTAACAAGGTATTCCCTTACTTTTTTTGGTTCTCAACTTTCTTTCTTTGAGAACTTTGGTAATTTTCTTACTACCAGATGACTCAATAGGAGGTATAACTTGGGGAGCTTTATTCCTCAAGGGAAATCTTTCAGAATCGCTAGATTTATATGGCTTTATCAAGCTCACTGGAAATGTAGGATACTTATTGCTAAGTTCTTCAGATAACTCTACTTCAACAGCATTTTCCCCATGGAGGGCCTTAATAACAAAAGGTCCTTCAAAGGAGTCTTTCAGCTTTTTACATCCTTTGATGTTATTGAAGTTAGTGGTGGATACAAGAACTAAATCCCCCACTTTGAAATCTGGAGTTGCATGTGATTTATCCCATTTGTCCTTAGAATATGCAAAAGAGTCTTCCATGCACCTTACTGCATGCTTTCTAGCTTTGTCTAGCATTCCCTTGAAGCTAGCAGCTGTGGGATGCATTTCAATCAAATCTTTCCTCAAGGAATCTTGGGGTAATTTGGGGTTCCATCCCTTTTCTAGGATAGCAGGAGTTTGATTAGCACTGGCATGGATTGATGTTTTACATGATAATTCCAGTGCTGGCAGCAGAGTGCACCAGTCATGGTTAAATCCATCACAATCTTTGAATTCAAGGCCATATGTACAAAATCTTCTTACCATGTCCTTTAAGGTCTGGATCATCCTTTCAGCTAGACCATCAGCTTGTGGGTGGTAGGCTGTAGAGAAGGACAGCTTAGTGCCAAATAATTGGTGAAGATTTGTCCATAGTGCTGAAGTGAATTTGGGATCCCTGGCACTAATGATATTTATAAATATGCTAGTCCATGACACTACTCTATTCCATATCAGAAGAGCTGTATCCATGGCTGTATCATCTTTGTGAAATGCTAAAAAGATTGGAGTTTTACTGAATCTTTCTACAATCACTAGGAAAGTATTATAACTTCTGTCACCTCCTGGTGGTAGGCCAGTTACCCAATCCATATGGACAATTTCCCAAGGTCTGCTGGTTTCTTGGATTTTCATCATATTTCCAAGTCTCTTTCCAGTGGATTTATTTCCCTTTTGGCATCTGTCACAGGTTTTGCAATACTCTGCAACATCTTTCTGCCACATTGGACACCATATGCAGGTCTTCACTTATTCTCTTCTTCTGTCTTCAGACAGATGTCCTGAAAAGGGGCTGTCATGGCATTCTTTTAGTACAAGATTGATTAATGACCTGTCCACAACTTTCATGACACATGTGTGCTTGGTTCTGTGGTAAATTATACCATCCAGTAGGTGAAATCTCCCTTCATCATAAGATTTCTTCCATACTTCATCCATGGCATGTATTAGAGAGTTGTCTTTGCAGTCTTTGTTAAGTAATTGGCATAAGATGCTACAATTCTTATCTTGAGTGTAACTGTTTCTTAATTCTTCAAATAAGGTGGTATTCAAGTCTATAACACTTATTCCTTCTATTGGGATCTGTGGTGAAGCTTCTTCTGGCACATAAGCAGGATTATCAATATCATTTGGTAATGGCCATCTACTTAGTCCATCTGCATCTTTGTGAACATTCTCATCTTTAAGAACAATAGTCATATTGCCTCTGTATTCTTGTATGGCTATTTTCCATCTGAGCATATGTCTGTTGGGTGTTTTCATGTTTAAAAGTGATTTGACAGCTGTACAATCTGTTATCACCTCAAAAACACATCCCTCTAAGAAGTAGTTCAATTTCTCCAAGGCCCAGACAAGGCATAAACATTCCATTTGACTTGCCCCATATCTGGCTTCAGTTGGTTTGATTTGCCTGGATATGAAACATATGGGTCCTTCTACAGGTTTGTCATTTATGATCTGAACTTGGTGAATTGCAGCACCCAGCCCATGCCCTGATGCATCAATATACAATTTAAAAGGCAACTTAAAGTCTGGCATCAGTAAGAGTGGAGCAGTGGTCAAGGCTTCTCTTAGAGACTCTAAAGCTTTGATTCTGTTAACAGTCATTTCAAATACTGTGTCTTTGTCACACAATTTAAAAAGTGGTCTTGCTATGGATGCAAAATCTTTAATGTGTTTCCTGTAATATCCTGCAAAACCTAAAAATGACTGAATTTCCTTTTTGTTCTGAGGCATGGGTTTAAGCAATACTGCTGCAACTTTGTTTTTGTCAATTCCAAGGGACAAACCAGATACAACATGTCCTAGTGCTTTAAGTTCTTTAAATCCAAAATGACATTTCTTCAAAGAGATTTCCATGTTCACTTATTGAATCTTTGTCAAAACTCTGGACAATCTGTACATGTGCTCTTCCCAAGTCTTGGAACAGACAATAATGTCATCAATGTAAATAATTAACCATCCCTCTGAAAGTTCTTCAGGGAAGATTTCATTCATCATTCTTTGGCAGTGTGAAGGTGCGTTTTGATACCAAAGGGCATTCTTAAATATTCATAAACTCCACAATGAACAATAATTCTCAAATATTTTCTTTCTCTTGGTGTCACCACATTTTGATGGAATCCTTTAAGGGAATCCATAGTGGTTATATACACTGCTTGAGATATTTGAGTAAGGGAAATTTGAATTTTTGGTATTGGGTACCTATCTAGGACAGTGTAAGTGTTTGGAGCTCTAAAGTCTCCAACCATTCTGGATTTTCCATTATGCCATGCCACTATGACTGGTGTATTTATTTCTACTTCTTCATTATGGCCAACCTTTCTTATTAAACCAAGTTCTAGAAGTTCTTTGATATGAGTTTCCAGAGCTTCTCTTGACTTGGGACTTGCTGTGTATGCAGGTGTTCTCACAAGTGGTGGATAAGGTCTTTCAATATTAAGAATGAATTCAGCTTAATGACCAATAATTTCTCCTAGAGGTTTTTTGTCTGAAGCAAATGCTCCTCTGTGGTCATACAAAAGGGAAGAAAGTTCATTTTCTTGTTTATCAGTCAGATGCAGGCTTATTTCAGCCTCCCTCAACTGTTCAGATTTGAATTTTTCCAATTCTAATTTGACTGGTGATACTTTATCTACTGTGACTTGTCTTTTAAATGGTAAAAAGGCAAATTTCTGACGCTTATTGTCCCCAATAGTAAAGTATCTGTCTTTGTTGTTATGCAAATCCATCCCATACATTATTAAATAGTCATTTCCCAACATAAAATGGGTACTAGAGAGGTTTTCCATAATAAAAAACTCAACTGTGATTCTTAAATTCCCATTAATGTGTGGGAATATGAAATTGGTTTCAAAAATTCCTAATTCTTTCATTGAATTACTTGCACTATTGAATTTTATACTATCAATTGGTAACAATTGTCCTTCAAAATTTGGTACACAAGTTTTAAGAAAATATTTACCAACACAAGAGCAGAAAGCTCCTTGGTCAAGCAAACATTTAGTGGGCTTGTTGTCAATCACCACTTTGGTTATACAGGAGTTACCAGCTGTATAAACTTTCCCCCTGTTTGGTTTTGTTTTCATAAGTTGTGCATCTTGAACTTTTGAAAAATCAAGTTGACCATTGCTCAATTGTGGCAAGTGGGAATTAGATTCCATGATGTCAAAAGTGGAATTGATATTCTCTATATCTTTTGAAGATTCAGAAAATATTGATGACTTATCATCTGAATTTTCTTCAATTATGTCATCTTTTTCAACATCAGGTTTATTTTCAATATCAATTTCATTGATTTTCCCCCTTTTTGGACATGTATTGGCTAGATGGGTGGTGCTTTGGCAAATATGGCACCTTCTGACTGTATCTGCAGATTTATACTTATTATCAGAATTTTCTTTGGGGTTTTTGTCCACAGAATCTTTCCAAGGTGTATTAAACCTTTTTTTAAGATTCACTCTACTAGAACCAATTTTGGTTCTGGTGGCTACTTCTTCTAATATATTGATAATATCCTCTGCTGAAGATTGTTCAGTATTCCTGCTTTTGACAGCATGCTCCAAGTCACCTCCACATTGTCTCAGAATCTATCTGTGGATCATAAATTCTGACATGTCAGGGTATAATGTTGTTAGTATGTCTTTTTGTTGGCAAAACCATGGTAAAGCCTTGTCTTTATCAGCATTAAATTTGGCAGATTCAAAGGCTGTCTCCACTTTAAATCTCCAAGCATCATTGGCCCATTTGTTGATAATTTGGGTTTTCCACCAAGTCCAACTTTGGTGACCATGTGCTTGTCTTAATTTGATATACCATCTGTCAGCTGATCAGGTAAACAAGATGTTAAATCTTGCTGTTACCAATCTGTCTGGTAATTTAAAATCTTCTTTAATCATGTCAATTCCTCTGACAAATTCCATTTGGTCATATTCTCCTTCACCACTGAAGTGAGGCCATTATTTAAGTTTTTGTACTTCTTTCAAAAGTGCTTGGCCCATTGATGGTTCCAAGTTATGAAAATAAGTTAATAATTCATTTTTTAATTGTGAATTATCAGGATCCAATACTTGTGGATTTGGAATTCTTGTGCCCTCATTTTGATTTAGAGGTGTAGACATTCTTGGTAATGTGTTCAGTATTTGTTCAATTTCATTCATTTTACTGTTGCTACACCTTTGGGAATTTCTGTATTCATGTTGGAAGGCTTGTATTAAATTTATTACTTCAATTTTATACATTTCTTCTTTATGTCTCAGTTCTTGCCATAACTCTGTCTGTCTTGTATTATCAGCACTGACTTGATTCAAGTTCATTGATAATTTCAATACTTCTTCATGTGAAGCATCAAAACACTTTTTCAAGGAAATGGTATATGTCTTTACTTCAGTAAATGAATTTGAAATGTCATCAAGGACTTTCTTGTTATCTGTCTTGATAATATTTATGGCTTGTTTAATTCTTGTTTCAATTATGTTATCAGTATTGAATTTAGAATATTTGTCTATTAACTCTTTAATAATGGCATATTATTCATTTATTTTATTGCCAAAAGAATTATCATTATTGGAATTTTTAATTGTGCTTAAAACTTTTTAAAAACACATAAGTGTTTCATTAACTTGGCACAGACTCGAGTTGTTTGTTTTAATGTTGTTACAAATGGTTTCATTTTTATCAGAAAGATGTTTTTTAATGTCATTTATACCTTTATACAAATCTGGGATGGAATCAAATATGTCAGAAATTATTTCAGGAATCTTAATCTGGCTTCCTCCTTCTTCTGTAATTCCATCATGGCTCTGGCCATCTAAAATACATTTTCAATGGCATCCTGCTGAATATTTGGAATTCTATAGCCCTGGCTGTAAGGCTTTGGGGCTGGTGCCTTCCCTTTGCCCTTGATTTGTGCTTGTGGCTGCTTTTTCATGTTGGCATTTCTGCTGCTGGCCACTGGGGCTGGTCTTTCCACTTGCTTTGGTGGTGGAGGGTTGTTTTTCCTCCATTCTGCTGTTAAAAGCATCATATTCTTCTTTTCCATCAATGGGTGCCATTGTCACAGGGGCTCTTGGACAGAAATACAAGAGTGGCCTGGCACTCAGCAATCAGGGAACTCACTTGGAAGACTCCAAAAGGATAAAGAATAAAAGTAATAAGAATGAATTCCTCTAAAAGATATGCAGGTACAAGATGAGATGCAAAAGAGGAAAGGGAAGCCAAATGGCCAAAGAGCCAACCAAGTAAGTCCTTAATCACTGTTTCAACCTGCCAAAAATGAATAATGGAATTAGTAAGGATATGACCACCAAATATCTATTGACAGGCGAAGAAAGAGAAAGAGAAAGGTGCTAAATGACTGACTTGATAATATCAGTATTTGCTTAACTAAAATGAAAAGAAATAGAGATAAAATAAAATCAAAATATATTAATTAACCGGGGAAAACCCCCCAGGGTGGAAAGGGTAGCCGGTATATGTGAAAAGTTGGGAGCTTGAGTTCTTCAGGCTGAAAACTGATCTGTATTGATCCTTGAGGCTGTTTTGATTGTTTTGGGAATTGATACAGCTGGCTAATATTGAAATTGAATTGGGTTGAATGAATTTCCCATGATTGAAAATGAAATACAGTTCTTGATGGATCCAGACTGTATTGAAATGAATATGGTTGCCAAGATGGATTGAGTGGAGCTTTGACACTTGACAACTTCTTTTTGGCACTGCCTCTTGAATACACTTGAGAATGAATTGACAGTATTCCCTTGGAAGGAATACTTGGAGTGAGAATAACCAATGACTGCTTGATGGCGTCATTGGTCTTTGACGCTGAAACACTTGCTCTTGAGCCTTGATGATTCCTCTGAATGATTGGGTGCCTTGATGACTTGATGAGATGTTGGAATGTTGAAATGACCATTTGATATTGCCACCATTGAATTGCTGTTGAAAAATGATGCACAATGATATATAACATCATTTATGGCATATTGGTTGATTGGCAAGAAGATTACGTCCAAAGGTCTTGAGATGGGAAGGCAGAGGGAAAAGGATGGATGTAATGGCTTCAGAGCTTGGAATTGTGTTTCTGGGCCTTTTGGGTTCTGAGCCAAAAACTGGCCCAAAAGGCGGGAAAGTGTCTTTTGGACACTTTGCGTCAAAGTGCGCAAAAATGCGCAAATGCGCATTATGGGCCCAAATGGCCAAAAACAGCCATTTGGGCCATTTCCCCTGGTTTTGAGGGAAATGACCAGAAATACCCCTTTGGGCATAAATTGCCGCTATGGGTTCTGGGTTGAGGTGAAGGGCCATGAAGGCCCCAAAACACAAATGGCCATAAATGGTCCATAAGATGATGACGTGGCCATATTGGCCACTGGTGATGGATATGGCCAATTGGCCATAAAAGAACTGTGGCTTGGTATGCCATATGGGGATCCAAGGAGGTGAATTGCCATGGTTGTGACAGTACCCCCCACCTTGAAATGGTGAGCTCCTGAGCACCAATACAAGGTGAAGCCTGTTGAGGCTATTGGAAAGATTTTGAGAAAGTGATTCAAGAGGATTGATTAAGGTAAAAAATTTGAAAACTGATATTAAAAATTTGACATTTGACGCAGGACTTGCTTGATCTTCTTTTGACATTGGCTTCATGATTTGAATTGAATTTTAAAATGAATGAAAATTTTTGACGTGATAATTGACCTGATAAAAGAAAATTTAAAATGAAAGTAAAATAAAAATAAAGAATGAAAATGAAAATAAGAAAAGAAAAGGAAAAAGAAAAAGAAAAAATGAATTGAATCTTGAGGAGGTTCCAATCTTCATCATGGAGGTTGAGAACTGATTTTGAAATTGGCCAATGTAACAACCATCCATCAGGGGTAAGGGTATTCATTCATACACCCACTCAAACACCTCAAATCAGCAAATCCAGTATCTGCATCAGCAGTCAGTTTCAGCAATCTTCATTCTGAAACATGCATACAGTTTGGTACATCAATACAGCCTGTCAATACTTGTACAGGATGGATTCACCCAATACAGTTTCAATACACCAGTACGAATCTGTATGATCACTCAAATACACCACACCTCTTGTACAGGACCTGTATTGGCCAGACTCAATTCAACAATCAATTATGCTCATGAAAATTCTTCTCTGGATCAGGGCTGGTGATTCTCACATATACCAGCCCCTCTTTCTCCCCCCTGGGGACTTTTCCCCAGTTAATTAATTTAGTTTATTTATTATTTTATAATTATTCTTATCCTTATTTTTGGGTATTATAATTATTTAATCTTAAGTTAGTCTTTGCATTTCTCTCTTCGCCTGTACAGTATGAGTTGGGTGGCCATATCCTTATTAACCCTTCTCTTTCCATTCTGACAGGTTGAAACAGTGGACTTGGACTTGTTTGTGGTTGGCTCTTCTATTCTTTACTCTTATCTTTTGTTGCTGCTTTTCTTATATTTATTCTTTTAGTAATTCATCTTTAACACTCTTAAGTGTATTCCCTTTTATCTTATCTTTGAGCCCTCCATAAGTGAGTCCCAGTTTACTGAGTGCCAGGCCCTTTTCACTTCGAAGAGCCCCTGTGACATTAAATTAATTAACTCATATTTGATTCTTTCTTTTCATTAATTTATATTCATTTCTCTCATTCATCAATTATGACCTTTTCATGATTTTATGATTTTTATGATTTTTTTTTATGAATTTCCTCTCTCATCAATTTTCATCTCATTCTCTTCATTCTTATGAAAATTGATTCTTTTCCTTTCTTAATCATTGCTGACCATTTCATCACTTCATTTTACTTTTATCAATCAAATTTTTTCTGTGTTCTTATTCAGGTTTTATCTAGGGATTATTGATTGGTTTGATTGATTGGATTATTCATTGGGATTCATTTGGGTTATTGATTCAGGATTTATTGGATTTATTGACTTTGAACTCTCAAGATATTGATTGATCCTCAAGAATTGATTTTGATTATTGATTTGATTTGACTCATCAAGATATTGAATTGATTTCTGAAGATTTGAACTGATTGATTGATTCCTCAAGACTTGATCTCATATTGAAGACACTTATTGATTGATTATTGATTGAATATTGATTGATTATTGATTTCCTCAAGATTATTGATATTTGATTGAATTGATTGTTGATTGATTGAATTGATTTGATTTTTGATTGAATTTTATTCCTCAAGATTTGAATTGATTCCTCAAGATTCATCAAGATTTCATTGTGATTGATTTGGCCAAATTTGATTATTCTTCTTAATACCATCAAGTTATTTTAATTCTTTTCATAATGCCAGTCCAGCATAGCCCCCCAGCAAAGAATACTAGATCCCAGAAAATTGCAGCTGTTCTCACTCCTACAGCAAGGGCTCCTCTTGACCGCACACCATCAGTTCATCAACTGAGTGCAAATTTGGACAGAGGACCACCAATGGAAGGAGCAGCACCCTCAAGAAGAGGTGGAATGAAATCTAGAAGATCAAGATCCTTTTCTGGACTTTTGGGTGGCTACCCTGGCATGTCTGAAGGTGCAAGAGCAAGATTAGGGGAAGTTGAAGATGAAGAGGGGGAAGAGTCTGTGGAAGAGGAAGATTCTGGGGAAACTGAAGTGGCAGATGCCTTGGCAAATGCTCCAGAGGTACCTCAGGGTTCTAATCTAGCCCTTTCTAGTCAACCTCTTGTCTCTCAAACTGATCCAAGTCTCCTCAAGATGATGGAGCAGATGACTCAATTCATGGGACAACTCACTCAAGCAGTTGCCCCCAGGGACAATTCCAAAGCCCCTGCTTTCAAGACTCCATCCATGAAGGCACCTGATTCTTTTGATGGTACTCAAGCTCATAAGTTGAGAGGATTTATCCAATCCTGTCAACTAATTTTCCATAATGACCCAGCAAACTTCTTCTCTGACAGGAAGAAGGTTTTGTACTCAACTTCTTTTCTTACTGGTAGAGCTGGCAAATGGATTGAACCCTACCTCTCAAATATTTCCAATGAAGACCCTTCCTACCTCCTCAATAATTGGCCATTGTTTGAATCTCAATTATTCACTCTGTTTGGTGACCCCAATGAAGTCAGGAAAGCTGAACAAGAGTTGGACAATTTGAGGATGAAGGAAAGTGGTCATGTTTCCTTGTACATAGCAGATTTCAGAAGCTTAATGTCAAGAATTGGAGATTGGGGGGAAAGAGCTTATATCCATGTATACAGAAGAGGATTGGCATCAGGATTATTGGATCAGTTGGCTTCTCACCCTGGAACTTTTGATACTCTTCAAGAACTTATGAATGTCACTCTAGAATTAGACACAAGATATCATGAGAGGCAAAAGGAAAAGGGTGGCAATCAACAAAAGAAGCCTCCAGTCAGTGGATCCAATCAGTCTAGACCTCCTCAAAACTCATTTCAAAAGAGGCCTCATCAGAAGAAGAATAAGAAGGGCAAGCAATTTCAATCTTCAAAGGACAAACCCCATGCTGCTCTCCTCAATAAGGACATTAAATTAATCGGTTCTGAAAAGGAGAGGAGGATTCAAGCAGGGTTGTGTACTTATTGTGGTGGCAAGCACCCAATTGAAAAATGCTTCAAGAGACCTCAGAACAAGCCTGGGTCATCATCAAAAGGCTTCCCTAGCAAGCAGGGAAAAGCCTGAGTGGGGATCATGATGTGTTCAATGGTTCTCACTTATTTCCTTCAAGAGCACAATTGTGCACTCTGAATACTAGTGTCAAGAAATCTTTAAAATTTCTTATTTTCTCTTCTGTCTCTGATATTTTTTATAGTATTCTCATTGATTCTGGTGCTACAAACTCTTTTATTGCAAAGAATTTTGTTCTCAAGTACTCATTGACTCTGTCAGAGCTCCCTGAAAAGATTCCTCTTTTCATTTTGGATTCTAATGAATCCCCTGCCTTGTTCATCACCCATTATACCAAGTGGGTAGTTGACTTGCCTTCCTTCCCAAGCTTTGAATGGGATTTCTTTATCATAGATTCACCCAAAGGAGAAGACCTGATATTGGGCTATGATTTCCTTTACCATTTCAATCCCATTATTGATTGGAAAAATGGATTGATCACCTATGATTCTAATCATAAGGATTCTAGTGGTATTACTCCTTCTACTAGTAATGACTTAGCCACTGCTGTCAACAGTGTTGCTCTGGCTGGTGAGCTTAAGACACCTTCCATCCCTTCTTCTGTCCATATCCCTTCCATAATTCCCTCTCAGTCATTACTTCCATCAAGAGATGAAGTCTTCAAAGAGATAAAGGATGTTGGAGAAGATGTTGCCATATCTTCACTTCATCTCTTCCAAGGGGATATGGACCTTCCTCCCTTATCCTTTCATGCATCCCTGGAGGAGCAGTGGGATGAGGAGGAAGAGCCAGAAGAAATTGAAACTGTGCTGAAGGTTGTTCCTCCTGCTTATCACCAATATTTGGATGTATTCTCCAAGGTGAAAGCAGAGAAACTTCCTCCACACCGCGCCTGTGATCACCATATCGAATTGGAGGGTCTTCTACCTCCAATTGGTGTTATCTACTCATTATCAAATCAAGAGTCAGAAACACTGCGGGCCTACATTTCAGAGAATGTAGAGAAAGGTTTCATTAGACCAAGCTCCTCTTCAACAGGAGCACCTGTCCTTTTTGTCAAGAAAAAGGATGGAGGTCTTCGTTTGTGTGTTGACTACCGCAAACTCAATGCTGTCACTAGGAAGAACAGATACCCTGTTCCTCCTATGAACCAGCTTCTTACCGTATTCAACGGTTCCACTATCTTCTCCAAGATAGATTTGCGTGGTGCATATAACCTTCTGAGAATCAAAGAGGGGGATGAGCACTTAACTGCCTTTAGAACCAAATATGGCAGTTATGAGTATTTGGTCATGCCATTTGGTTTGACCAATGCTCCTGCTTCTTTCCAAAATCTGGTAAATGATATCTTTGAAGATTTTTTGGATGTGTTTGTTGTGGTTTATCTAGATGATATTATGGTCTTTTCCAGTTCTGAGGAGGAACATGTCAAACATGTGGCCTCTGTCCTCCAAAGACTGAGGGACAATAATCTGTTTGCCAAAGCCTCCAAGTGTGTATTCCATGCCTCAAGTGTGGAATACTTGGGCTATGTTGTTTCAAGTGATGGCCTCAAGATGGATTCTTCAAAAGTTCATCAAATCCTCAATTGGCCTCAGCGCAGAAACATCAAGGCTCTTCAATCTTTTCTTGGCTTTGCCAATTTTTATCGACGTTTCATTAAAAATTATTCTAAAAAAATCACTTCTCTCACTTCCCTCCTTAAAAAAGATTCTCCCTTTATCTTCAATGAGGAAGCTCTTAGTCAGTTTCAAGCACTCAGAGAAGCTTTCACCTCTGCTCCTATCTTATCTCATTTTAATCCTTCTCTACCTACTATAGTAGAGACTGATGCTTCTGATTATGCATTGGGCGCCGTACTGAGTCAGGTGAATGACTCTGGAAAGCATCCCATTGCATTTGATAGTCGCAAGCTCTTACCAGCTGAACTCAACTATGAAATTCATGACAAGGAACTCCTTGGCATAGTTTGGGCTCTCAAGCGCTGGAGGGCATTTCTTCTTTCTCTTTCCAATCCTTTTGAGGTCTTGACAGACCACTCTTCCTTGCAGTTTTTCATGTCTTCCAAAGTTCTTACTCGTCGTCAGGCCCGTTTGGCTGAATTTCTCTCAGAATTTCATTTCACTATCACTTACCGCCCAGGCAGGCTGGCCACTTTGCCGGATGCCTTGTCACGTCGGGACGACGTGTACCCAGAGAGGGGGGTGGACTTCATCAGCAAGAATCCTCACAATTTTCATCAAATACTTAAGGAAGATGGAATTCAAGAGTCAAGATTCTTCTCAATCAAAGTGGAAATTTTCTCAGATTTAGTTGACAAGATTCAAAAAGAAGTATGGCAAGACAAAGACTATAAAGAAATACTCAAGCAACTAGCAAGAGGTGAATCAGTTCCAGATTATTCTCTTGAGCCTCAAGCCAAGTTATTATTATTCAAAGATAGAGTGGTAATCCCAAGCAATGAAGAACTTCAACTCAATATTCTTCAAAAGCGTCATGACTCACCATTGGCTGGCCATCCTGGCCAGGAGAAGACCCTCAAGCTCATCAAGAGGGATTTTTATTGGGCTGGCATGAATCAATTCATCAAGGACTATGTGTCCTCATGTCAGCAATGTTCGAGAAACAAGAACATTCATCACAAGAAGTTTGGATTACTCAAGCCTCTTTCAATTCCATCTGGTCCTTGGAATTCATTATCAATGGACTTTATCACTCAATTGCCACTGTCCAACAACTTTGATTCAATTTTAGTAGTTGTGGACAGATTCTCAAAAATGGCAATCTTCATTCCAACTTATGGCACAATCACTGCTCTGGATTTAGCTCAAATATTCATTAGCCATGTATTTTCCAAGCATGGACTCCCAGTCAGTATTGTCAGTGATAGAGGATCCTTATTTGTTTCATCATTCTGGACTCAATTGTGTCAGCAGCTCAAGATATCAAGAGATCTTTCAACTGCCTTTCACCCTGAAACAGATGGACAGACAGAGAGGGTAAATCAGATACTAGAACAGTACCTTTGGATGTATGTCAGCTATCATCAAGATGACTGGTACACCTGGCTCCCTCTGGCTGAATTTGCCTATAATAATGCAGAACATTCATCAACCAAGCAATCACCTTTTTTCACCATTTATGGAAGAAATCCCAGCTTTGACTCAATCCATATTTCTCAAGACTCACCAGCTGGAAAGTTATCAACAAAACTCCAATCAGTACAGCAAGTTGTCAAAGAAGAATTAGAGTCAGCAATAAGGAGATTCAAGAAGTATGCAGATAGAAATAGGGCAATTCCACCTGATTTCCAACCTGGGGACAAAGTATGGCTAGCTTCCAAGAACATCAAGACAACAAGACCCACCAAGAAATTATCAGAAAGATGGTTGGGACCCTTTGAAGTTCTTAAGAAGATTGGCAGCCATGCATATCACCTCAAGTTGCCTCAGCAATGGAAGACAGTTCACCCTGTATTCCATGTGTCCTTATTAGAACCAGTCAAGCATTCAACTATCCCAAATCGTCATCAATTGCCGCCACCACCAGTTTTAGTGGAAGAGCAAGAAGAATGGGAAGTGGCTCAGGTTCTGGACTCAAAACTCAAAAGAGGTAAATTATGGTATCTTGTAGAGTGGAAAGGATTCAGTGAAGACCCAGAAAGAACCACTTGGGAACCATCTTCCAACCTTACCAACTCACCAGACCTTGTCAAGGATTTTCACTCATTGTATCCAGACAAGCCTGGTCCAAATACCTCAAGAGTTTGATTTATGGTGCTTGGTGGGGAGAAGAAGTTATGAAAGTAAGTTCCTCTCCTGGCATGCACCTTTAAGGGGGTATTCTACCCATATGTTGTTGTAAGCATCACCTTGGCCACTTTGTGAGCACTTGTCAATTCTTTGGACAGGTTCAGGAAGCATACAACATCAATACCCTCCGATTTGGACCTTATCAAGATATGGCCCAATGTTTTCTTTCTTTATTATCTTTTCATTTTATGCCAATCATCATAATTCAAGACATTCATTACTTCAAGTCATTTACGGCAATTCATTTCAGTAGTCATTTATGGAAATTCACTTCAGAAGGCATTTATGGCAATTTATTTCAGTCTTATGGTGCTTGGTGGGGAGTGGAAGTTATGAAAGTAAGTTCCATCTCCTGGTATGCATCCCTGAGGGCTCTACTTCTTGTAAAACATCACCTTGGCCACTCTGTGAGCATCAAATGCTTGGTTTTCATTTTTCAGACATTTCTTGGCCAGAATCAAGCAACTCACCACAAGAAGGACCAGCCATCAGGAATTTTTCTTTATTTCTTTCTTTACTCTCATTTTCTCTTATTCTTTCATTTTTTCTTTCTTTCTTTACTTGTATAATTTTCTTCTTTTATTTCTTTAAAGCAGCAGCATCCCCTCCCCAAATCATGTATTGGGAGGTTCCATTATCTTTTTTATTTTTTATTTTTTTAGTAGTTATAAGAGTGGGGATAGAAGTCAAACCAAACACAAACAAGGAAAAGGAAACTAGTTATCTCTACCCAAGTCATCAAAAGTTCTCTGGAAGTCATTTATCAACTCATCTTCATACCAGGCAAATTTTGCAGCCATCTCTTCAGAAGCAGTACCTGGAATAGTTCTGTCATTGGCATACATAATCACCTCTCTGCTATTTCTATCAACCCTCCTGAACAACCTGGCCACAGCATCTTGATTCTCACTAGCCGCGTTGGGATCTTCTCTGGTAACCCGGATAGGCCAACGTTCTCTTCTTTGGAAGACTTGGGCGGCAGGAAACGGCAAAGGAGACAATCCATCTCTTCTTCTGCTGGAGCTGGCCACAGGTTGGAGTTGACGGGAGGTGTTTATGGGTGAGTTTCTGGGCTGTTGAACTGGAGATGGTCTTACTGCTGGATTCAAGGCAGGCCTGGTGGTATGGGAAGTAGTTGGTGAAGGAGGAGGAAGGGTTGTAGGAATAGAAGCAAGCATTGGTTGGAAGTTTCTTGGAGTGCTGGGAATGACTTGACTTTGGAATCTGGTGTTGGCAAGAGGTTGAGAGGAGGAATTGCTGGATGGATGGCCACTTGAATGGGGAATAACTTGAACTTCTTCACCATCCAACTCATCACTTCCTTCAGCATCTGGATCTGATGGGGAATCAACAATTCTTCTTAGCTTCTTCACTACTTTCACCACTCCATCAGCATTGGTTCTTGAAATTGCAATTTCTGAGCTGTAGTGGATGGGCCTACCACCAATTGGAATGGACCCTCCAACATTAGTCCATCTGGCCACATCCCTCTGCCTGGAACCAGTCACTATATCAAGATATCAGCACCAAATCAATCAAAATATGCAAATCACTCACATTGAGAAAATCCAGAAGTGGCATCAGGGGTAGGTTCCTCAAGAATGGGGAATTCCTGCCCATAAGGCCCATCCTTCCTACTCCATAGGTGTCTCCTGACCTGGGACAAAGTTGATCCGGTACGGCGACATGGCTTCTTCCCAATAAAGCAGAAATGGCATTTTGACGATCGAGGATTGTAATGTTGGAAGCAATCCTTACCCCTGGCCACACACTCAGTACAGGCAGGATCAAGAACTTCAACTGCTCTGAACCCATCATATGTTTGGGAGGGGTCAAAATGGCCAGAAGACGCCATAGAAGGAGAAGACAATCGACTGAAGACGCCAGAACCATGAAGAATAGAAGGTGGCAGTGCAGAAGGGGGAGATTCAGTGAGCTCAGTCAGTTTGGAACTCATAACTGAAGAATGTGCAAGCAGAAGATTCAAGACGTCAGAATCAATCCACTCCGCATCAAGAAAAAGGAAATGGGGCCATAACTCAATTATGCCCCACCTCAAAGCCTGTAAGGTGAAGGTTCACACCCCTTTGGGGCTGAACTCATCACCCAGGGCCTCCCCTGCAACTTTGGGGGAGGCCAAGATCTTGATGGTCCTGGACCCCTTCAATGGGTCCAGGCCATATATGGTGAAATTTGGGAATGGGCCATTTCTGGGCCCCTTGGTCACCCTGGGTCCCCAGCAATTTTGGGCCCAGGGGCTCCATTTTGGTCCTGGGGGCCTCCAATAGCCCCCATGGACCGCGGACCGCGGCGTACGGCCCACAGACCGCGAACCACGGCCCACGGCGTACGGATCGCGGACCGTAGGATCCCAGGGACTCAAAAGGGCCAAAAAGGGCCAAAAATCAATAAATCAAGGTTTTTCACCAGAGCACCCAAAAAGGCCTAAAAGGCCATAAAAAGCAAATTTCATCGTGATCACTCAGGATGGAGGCCACAGCCCAAACCCACTTGGAGGGCTGTCTGAGGCCAATTCCTTGGATAATGGGGACAAGACCCCTTGGAGGAAAGTTGCATTCATTCATTGGATTAAGGCTGGGCCAATGAGTACAAGTCATATACTCATTGGGCCCCAATTTCTGAGCACAAGTGCTCAATGGCCTTTATTCTGGGATAGATCCCAAGGCCACATTCCAAGGCATGGCTGATTGAATCAAGAGAAAAGAATGGCATATTCTGGAAGGAATACTCACTCAAGCTTGAAAAAAGGGGGAATCAATTGAAGTTGGCAGGGAAGAAGGAATGAAGGATTTTCAGGATAATGGTCAAGAGGAAAGAAATTTAAAAAGAAAATTTTTTGAAAAAAATGTGGGGATATTGAGATGCCACTCAACAGTGGCAGGGTATTATGGTGTTCAGGAGCCCACCAGTTTCAAGAGGGGGATACTGTAACAACCATCCATCAGGGGTAAGGGTATTCATTCATACACCCACTCAAACACCTCAAATCAGCAAATCCAGTATCTGCATCAGCAGTCAGTTTCAGCAATCTTCATTCTGAAACATGCATACAGTTTGGTACATCAATACAGCCTGTCAATACTTGTACAGGATGGATTCACCCAATACAGTTTCAACACACCAGTATGAATCTGTATGATCACTCAAATACACCACACCTCCTGTACAGGTTCTGTACAGCTGTACAGGACCTGTATTGGCCAGACTCAACTCAACAATCAATTATGCTCATGAAAATTCTTCTCTGGATCAGGGCTGGTGATTCTCACATATACCAGCCCCTCTTTCTCCCCCCTGGGGACTTTTCCCCAGTTAATTAATTTAGTTTATTTATTATTTTATAATTATTCTTATCCTTATTTTTGGGTATTATAATTATTTAATCTTAAGTTAGTCTTTGCATTTCTCTCTTCGCCTGTACAGTATGAGTTGGGTGGCCATATCCTTATTAACCCTTCTCTTTCCATTCTGACAGGTTGAAACAGTGGACTTGGACTTGTTTGTGGTTGGCTCTTCTATTCTTTACTCTTATCTTTTGTTGCTGCTTTTCTTATATTTATTCGTTTAGTAATTCATCTTTAACACTCTTAAGTGTATTCCCTTTTATCTTATCTTTGAGCCCTCCATAAGTGAGTCCCAGTTCACTGAGTGCCAGGCCCTCTTCACTTTGAAGAGCCCCTGTGACAGCCAAGGACCTGGAAAGATAAATTTGATGCCAGGTGCTCACAAAGTGGCCAAGGTGATGTTTTGAAAAGATTGTAGACCCCTCAGGGAAGTGCACACCAGGAGAGGAACTTACTTTTGGTAGTTACCACTCCCGCCAGTGCCATAGAAATAAAACAAAAATGCTGAAGGAATGAATTCGAATTTTGAAGTCTTGGGAATGAATTGAAAAGTGAATGGCCCATTGTCCCAAGTGAAAATGGCCATAAGATTGGAAATGAAGTTGAAAGCCATGCCAAAGATCTGTGTCCAAAATTGCAAAGTGCTCACAGAGTGGCCAAGGTGATGCTTACAACAAAAAGAGTAGAATACCCCTAAAGGTGCATACCAGGAGTGGGACTTACTTTTGGTAATTCCTCTCCCCACCAAGCACCATAATGAATCAAGCTTTTGAAGAATTCGGCCCAGGCTTGTCAGTATATAATGAATGAAAATCTTTGACAAGTTCAGGACAATTCTTGAGGTTTTCGGTTGGTTCCCAAGTGGATCTTTCTGGGTCTTGACTGAAACCTTTCCATTCCACCAGATACCATAATTTTCCTCTCTTGAGCTTTGAGTCCAGTATTTGAGAGACTTCCCATTCTTCTTCTTCTTCAATGGTGATTGGAGGAGGAGGCTCTTGATGCCGATTAGGGATTGTTGATGTCTTGACTGGTTCCAAAAGGGAAATATGGAAAACTGGGTGGATGTATTTCCATTGAGGTGGTAGGCATGAGTGCTGACTTTCTTCAAGATTGGAAAAGGACCCAGCCATCTTTCAGACAGCTTTTTGGTGGGTCTGGTTGATTTGATGTTCTTGGAAGAAAGCCATACCATGTCACCAGGATTGAAAACAGGTGGACTTGCTCTACTTTTATCTGCATACCTCTTAAACCTGTTTATGGAAACTTCAAGTTCTCTCTTGACATCTTGCTGTACTGATTGGATTTTTGTTGATAACTTTCCAGCCGGAGTGTCTTGAGTGATGTGAACTGAGTCAAAATGAGGATCTCTTCCATAAACAGTGAAAAACGGTGATTGTTTTGTTGAATAGTGGTCAGAGTTATTGTAGGCAAATTCAGCCAGAGGGAGCCAGGTGTTCCAATCATCTTGATGATAACTGACATACATCCAAAGGTACTGTTCTAGTATCTGATTTACCCTCTCTGTCTGTCCATCAGTTTCTGGATGATAAGCAGTTGACAAGTCTCTTGAAATCTTGAGCTGCTGACAAAGGTTGGTCCAAAAGGAAGAAACAAAAAGAGAACCTCGATCACTAACAATGCTTGAAGGAAGGCCATGCTTTGAGAAAATATTCTTGATGAATAAATGGGCCAAATATAATGAAGTGATTGAAGCTATTGTTGGAATAAAAACCACCATTTTTGAGAATCTGTCCACTATGACTAAAATTGAATCAAAGGAATTGGACAGTGGCAATTGAGTGATGAAATCCATTGAAAGACAAATCCAAGGACCACTTGGAATTGGAAGAGGCTTGAGGAGTCCAAACTTCTTGTGATGAATAGTTTTGTTTCTTGAACACTGTTGACAGGATGATACATAATCCTTGATAAATTGAGTCATGCCGGACCAGTGGAAATCCCGCTTGACAAGTTTGAGAGTCTTCTCTTGGCCAGGGTGTCCAGCTAGAGGAGAGTCATGCCGCTTTTGAAGTATATTGAGCTGAATTGTGGTGTCATTTGGGACCACCACCCGATGTTTGAAAAGGAGAAGTTTGGAAGAGGAATCAAGAGAATAATCTTGGACAGATTTACCTTTACCCAAATCTTCAAGGACACTTCTATATTGAGAATCTTGCCACACTGCCTTCTGACTTGAATCAATCAAATTTGAAAATGAATCTACCTTGACTGCAAAAAACTTTGAGGCTTGAATTTCATCTTGCTTAATTATCTTCTGATAGTTCATTGGATTCTTGCTGATGAAATCCTCCCCCCTCTCCGGGTAAACGTCGTCCCGACGTGACAAGGCGTCTGGAAGGGTGGCCAAGCAGCCAGGGCGGTAAGTGATTGAGAAATGGAATTCAGATAAAAATTCAGCCCAGCGGGCTTGACGGCGAGTGAGAATCTTGGAAGACATGAAACATTGAAGAGATGAATGATCGGTGAGAACTTCAAAAGGGGAAGAAATTGAAAGAAGGAAAGCTCTCCAGCGCTTGAGAGCCCAGACTATGCCAAGGAGTTCTGTCAGGGTGAGTCTATATAGTAGCTATAAAATGTAAATACAAGCTAGTATTATGACTGTGACACGTCAAAAACAAATAATGAATTAAATCTTCAGGTCCTACCGCTACTTGGTAACAGTGGTGATGAGTCTATTGAGGACCTGGGTTGCAATGCTCTAATATCTTTGACTGTAAAGAAACACTACAATAATTATATTTTAATTATATCTTTAATTATTCTAAGGACACTACTGATGGATAACAGTCTTGTCACGTAAGAATATAGGTAAAGTAAGATAAGATGATGGGTTTTTGAGGGAAAAAACCCTTCTTTTTATATCTTTCAGGACTGTCAAGAGTTATTAACTCTTCACACGTCAGAGGAATGAAAATTTTCACTCCAATGGTCAGTCTGTGGTTCTGGATCCTCAATTCTGACGTCAGTAGAGGCAGAATTGTGGTTTTGGAACCACAAATGATCATTCTGGATCAATACAGGGTGAAAAAACTTTTCACCTGCCACGTCAGCACTTGGGTGACGTTGTTCTGGTGTCTGTATGATCAATACTGGTCATTCTGGGCGGGTTTAAGCTTTGAACAACCATTATTTTGAGTATCAAGACAGTACTGGTTGGTACAGGTTTGGTACAGGCCAGTATTGGTCAAAATACTTCCAACCAAGATATCTTAGTCAGTTTTAGAGATATCAAGAAACCAAGAGCACAGAATTGAAGGGCTTAATGAGCTCTTCAATTTGGTATGCTTCATGTTTACCCTTCTTTCAAATAGCAAAAGTTATAAGGGTTTTAAGTTTTTAGATGTATTTTTGTACATCAGTATGGGGCTTCAAAAACTTCCATGCCAGATATCTTCTTCAATTTGGAAGATATCTGTATTCTGATGATACAGTTTTGTAGGGCTTGATTAGCTCTACAGTTTGGTATATTACACTGTACAGTTGTATGAGTGTATGCCAAATATACAGGGGTTTGTTTACTTTCTTGTTTTCAGAATATCTGTATTTCTGGTTGTTAAACCTTTGAACCAAGATCCCTCAGTCAATTTAAGAGATACAGAGGTCTAATGTATCTCAAATTAAAGCTCTTGTTTATATCTTTAATTTGGTTATACTTTTGTACAGTTTTTTACAAGCCCTCTTTGACTTTCAGGGGTGTCTTGGTGTTGAAATAAAGGTCACATGGTATCTCCAGTTGTAGTGGTGTTACAACAACATGGATGATATCATTGTGTAGCTCTCTATGTGAGCTTTAAGAAAAATACCATTTTGGTATGTAATAACTTAAATATGCATAAGTTTGATGAGAGGTGAAAATAAGGGTTTTGACCTGTTTATTCTCCTCTAGGTTTCCTTATTCTGTTTGGATAAGGTTGGTGTTTAATTTAAGAGGATTGTTTTCTCTTATTTATTACCTGTATTGACTATGTTTGTTCAATACTTGTCATACCATTATTTATGGTATGTTGGATGTCATGCTAGTGCTCTGTTTTGAGTCACAGGCTGACATACCCTCCCTCAAAAGAAGGCTCATCATTGATGAGACTCTTCAGCCCTCCTGGAGGCTCTGAATCTTCTGAGGTGTATTTGTCCATCTGAGATTTCTTTCTCAGTTAACCATTTATCTTTATCTGCTGGTTGATTCTTAAATCTAACCAGATATTGCCTGTTGTCTTTCCCATTAATTCTTATTTTCCTGGCTTTAATGATCTTTTTCACTGGTCCAGGTGAGTCATCTTCCTCTACCAATCTTTCATGGGTGACTGTCTTCTTTCTGTCAGGGAATTTCTCCTCATCTGTCTGGTGATAAGGTTTGACCAGGCTCACAGGGAGAACTGGGTGTTTCCTAGAGAACTCTTTGGTCAGGTTGACTTCTACTGCATTCTTTCCCATTAATTTAATAATGGTGAATGGTCCTATGAATGAGTCTCTCATCTTCTTGGGTCCTCTTAGGTTGTTGAAGTTAAGAGTTGAGATTAGAACTTGGTCTCCTTCTTTGAAATCAGGTTCTTGGTGACTTTTATCATATCTCTGTTTGTTATATAATTTGGCTTCAGCCACACATTGCTCTGCTTTTTCACAGGCAGTCTTCCACATTGTGTGGAAGTCCTTAGCTGTGGGGTGTACTGAGAGGAGGTTCTTCTTCAAGTAGTCTACTGGAAGTAGTGGGTTCCATCCTTTCTCTAATGTGGCAGGGGTTTCTCCTGTCACTGAGTGTATACTTGTGTTGTATGCCAATTGTACAGCTGGTAGGAGGGTTACCCAGTCATGGGTATATCCCTCATTGTCTTTATATTCCATGCCATATGCACAAAATCTTCTAATGATGTCCTCTAATGTTTGGATCATTCTTTCTGCTAGACCATCTGTTTGTGGATGGTAAGCTGTGGAGAATGCTAGTTTGGTTCCCAGCATCTCATATAGATTAGTCCAAAATTCTGATGTGAATTTAGGGTCTCTGTCACTAATTATAATTCTTGGAACTCCACAGTTAGCTATCACATTCTGGATCAATACAGGGTGAAAAACTTTTCACCTGCCACGTCAGCACTTGGGTGACGCTGTTCTGGTGTCTGTATGATCAATACTGGTCATTCTGGGCGGGTTTAAGCTTTGAACAACCATTATTTTGAGTATCAAGACAGTACTGGTTGGTACAGGTTTGGTACAGGCCAGTATTGGTCAAAATACTTCCAACCAAGATATCTTAGTCAGTTTTAGAGATATCAAGAAACCAAGAGCACAGAATTGAAGGGCTTAATGAGCTCTTCAATTTGGTATGCTTCATGTTTACCCTTCTTTCAAATAGCAAAAGTTATAAGGGTTTTAAGTTTTTAGATGTATTTTTGTACATCAGTATGGGGCTTCAAAAACTTCCATGCCAGATATCTTCTTCAATTTGGAAGATATCTGTATTCTGATGATACAGTTTTGTAGGGCTTGATTAGCTCTACAGTTTGGTATATTACACTGTACAGTTGTATGAGTGTATGCCAAATATACAGGGGTTTGTTTACTTTCTTGTTTTCAGAATATCTGTATTTCTGGTTGTTAAACCTTTGAACCAAGATCCCTCAGTCAATTTAAGAGATACAGAGGTCTAATTTATCTCAAATTAAAGCTCTTGTTTATATCTTTAATTTGGGTATACTTTTGTACAGTTTTGTACAAGCCCTCTTTGACTTTCAGGGGGGTCTTGGTGTTGAAATAAAGGTCACATGGTATCTCCAGTTGAAGTGGTGTTACAACAACATGGATGATATCATTGTGTAGCTCTCTATGTGAGCTTTAAGAAAAATACCATTTTGGTATGTAATAACTTAAATATGCATAAGTTAGATGAGAGGTGAAAATAAGGGTTTTGACCTGTTTATTCTCCTCTAGGTTTCCTTATTCTGTTTGGATAAGGTTGGTGTTTAATTTAAGAGGATTGTTTTCTCTTATTTATTACCTGTATTGACTATGTTTGTTCAATAGTTGTCATACCATTATTTATGGTATGTTGGATGTCATGCTAGTGCTCTGTTTTGAGTCACAGGCTGACAAGTTCCTTGTCATGAATCTCATAATTGAGCTCAGCTGGGAGAAGCTTGCGGCTATCAAATGCAATGGGATATTTTCCTGAGTCAGAGACCTGACTCAGTACAGCACCCAAGGCATAATCTGATGCATCGGTCTCTACAATGGTGGGTAGAGAAGGATTGAAATGAGAAAGGATTGGAGCAGTGGTGAATGCCTCTTTGAGTTGATGAAACTGTCTAAGAGCTTCCTCATTGAGGGGAAAATGGGAATCTTTCTTGAGGAAACTAGTGAGTGAACTAATCTTCTTTGAATAATTCTTGATGAAACAGCGGTAAAAATTGGCAAAGCCAAGGAATGATTGAAGAGCCTTGAGGTTTCTTGGAGGTGGCCAATTGAGAATTTGCTGGACTTTTGCTTGGTCCATCTTGAGGCCTTCAGAAGAAACAACATAACCTAAATACTCTACACTAGAAACATGGAATAGGCATTTGGAAGCCTTAGCAAAGAGGTTATTGGCTCTGAGTCTGGAAAGAACAGTGGACACATGAGTGACATGTTCTTCCTCATATTTGGAAAAGACCATAATGTCATCCAAATAAACCACAACATAAACATCAAGAAGATCATAAAAAATATCATTGACGAGATTTTGAAAAGAAGCAGGAGCATTGGCAAGCCCAAATGGCATAACCAAGTACTCATAACTACCATATTTGGTCCTAAAACAAGTCAAATGTTCATCACCTTCCTTGATTCTGAGCAGGTTATATGCACCACCCAAATCAATTCTGGAGAAGATAGAAGAACCATTGAAAACAGTGAGAAGCTGATTCATAGGATGAACAGGATACTTGTTCTTCCTAGTAACAGCATTGAGCTTGCAGTAATCAACACACAAACGGAGGCCACCATCTTTCTTTTTGACAAAAAGAACAGGTGCTCCTGTAGAAGAGGAGCTTGGCCGGATGAAACCTTTCTCTACATTCTCTGAAATGTAGGCCCTGAGTGTATCTGACTCTTGGTTTGATAAAGAGTAGATCACCCCAACTGGAGGTAGAGACCCCTCCAGCTCGATATGATGATCACAGGCGCGGTGAGGAGGAAGTTTCTCTGCTTTCACCTTGGAAAATACATCCAAGTATTGTTGATAAACAGAAGGAACAACCTTCATCATGGTTTCTATTTCTTCTGGCTCTTCCTCTTCATCCCACAACTCCTCCAGGGAGTCATGATAAGATGAAGGAGGAAGGTCCATATTCCCAAAGAAGAGATGAAGTGAAGATACAGAATTATCTTCTCCAACATCTTGAATCTCTTTGAAGACTTCATCTCTAGATGATAGTAATGACTGATGGGAATTAAGGGAAGGAATATGGACAGAAGACGGAAATGATGGTGTTCTAGAATCACCAACCAGAGCTGCACATTATTTGGCAGAAGAAAAGTCATTACTAAAAGAAATAGAAGGATCATGATAGTCCTTATGATCAGAATTAAAGGTGATCAATCCTTGCCTCCAATCAATAAACGGATTAAAATGATTAAGAAAGTCAAAGCCCAATATGAGGTCTTCTCCCTTGGGAGTATCAATGACTAAAAAGTCCCATTCAAAGCTTGGGAAGGAAGGGAGCTCAACCATATATTTAGTATGGTGAGTCACAAATAAAGAAGGAGACTCAGAGGAGTCAAGAATAATAAGGGGAATCTTCTCCGGGAGTTCTGACATGGTCAAAGAATACTTGTGAACAAACTGCTTTGCAATAAATGAGTTGGTAGCACCAGAATCAATGAGAATACTGTAAAACATATCAGAGAGAGAAGAAAAAACAAAAAATTTAAGAGAATTTTTGACACCAGTATTCAGAATGCACAATTGTGCTCTGGATGGAAAACTGTGAAGACCATTGAACACAACATGATCTTCACTCAGGCTTTTCCCTGGCTGGGAAATTTGCCTGATGGTTGGGTAAGCTTGTTTTGAGGCCTTTTGAAACAGGACTCAAGACTATGCTTCCCACCACAATAGGTACAAAGACCCTCTTTGATTCTTCTTTCTTTTTCAGAGTTCATGAGCTTGAAATCTTTATTCAACAAAGAAGAATGGGGCTTGTCCCTCTTCTGAAAATTCTTCTTCTTCTTTTGACTTGAGCTTGAAGAATTTTTAGGATGAGAAGAACTTGACTTTGAGGCTTCTGGCTTCCTCTCTTGATGATGACTCTTTTCATTTTGCCTCTCATGGTACCTGGTATCAAGTTCCAGGTTAACGTCCATTAAGTCTTGAAGAGAGTCAATTCTTGAAGGATGGGAGGCCAATTGATCCAAAATCCTGGATGGCAATCCCTTCCTGAAATGATGGATGAGAGCTCTTTCACCCCAATCCCCGATCCTTGAGACTAAACTTCTGAAATCAGCAATGTATAAAGATACATACCCACCTTCTTTCATTCTTAAAGAATCCAGCTCAGCTTCTGCTTTTCTGACTTCATTCGGGTCACCAAATAGAGTGAAAAGTTGATATTCAAATAAAGGCCAAGAATTGAGAAGGTAACTTGAATCTTGATTGGTGAGATTGGAAAGATAAGGCTCAATCCATTTTGCAGCCCTGCCAATGAGGAATGAAGTGGCATAAAGGACCTTCTTTCTGTCTTGAGCGAAGTTTGCCGGATCATTATGAAAAATCAATTGACAAGACTGAATAAAGCTTCTAACTTTGAAGGGCTGAGTCCCATCAAAGCATTCCGGTGCCTTCATAGATGGAGTCTTGAAGGCTGGTGGTCGTGATGCTTCAGAAGATGAAGCTGCTTGAAGATTGGCCATAATCTGAGTCATTTGCTGCATGATGGCCAATAAAGATGTTTCAGACTGATGAGAGACAGGCTGATTAGACTGGGCTAGAGTTGGCCCTCCAGTACCTTGGGATGCCTCCACCGGAGCAGGGACACCTTCAGTACCATCAGACTCTTCCTCTTCCACAGAATTCTCCTCCTCCTCTTCACCATCTTCACCTGGACCTTTGAAAATAGTCCTTGAAGTTCCTGGAAATCCGCCAACTACTCCTGAGAATGAACATGATCTTCTTGGCCCTCTTCCTTCCTTCCTGGATGGTGCTGCTCCTTCCATGCGGGGTCCTCTATCTAATTGGGCCCTCAGTTGAGGAACTGCTGGGGTGCCATCTAGAGGAGCTCTTGGAGTTGGAGTGAGAACAGCTTGAGATCTTGTCTGTCTTGCCGGAGGTGAGTGTTGAACAGGCATGATATCAGGAATAAAATGAAATAAATGAATTAAAAATCAAAATTTGCTTGAAGTGAAAAGAGTCAACAATCAAATCTTGAGGAAAATCAATGAATCAAAAAGAAAATCTTCAAGTACGTCAATAAATCAAAATCAAATGAAGTCTTGAAGTCAAATCAAATCAATGTCTTGAAGTAAATCAATGAATCAAAGCCAAATGAGATCTTCAAGTCAATAAATCAATCAACCAAATCAATCAAAATCAAAATCTTGCAAAATAAATCAATCAAATGAAATCTTGAAGAAAAATCAATTTATGTCAAAATTCTTGATGTGAAAAAATCAGCAAAATCAATGAAATCTTCAGTTCAATCAATTTTCTTGAGGTCAATATCAAATATGTCAAATCAATCAATCAATCAAAATCAAGTTAATTATTCTTTAAAAACCAAAATTCTTGAAGAATGAATCAATTATGAATCTTGATGTGAATAATGTGTCTGAATATCTTGATGAAAAATTTGAAAATCAAAGAAAATCAAGATGACGCCTGAATTATGAATGAAATGAAAATTGATGATTTGAAAAATATTTTCAAAAGAATAACAAAAATAAAAATGGGTCAGCTTTCAATTTTCAAAATTAAGAATGAATGAAAGAAAATTGAGAGGTGACAATGAATCATTAAGTTCATAAGCATTAAAGAATCATAATTTCGATGAAATGAGTGAATGAAATTATAAAGAAAGAATGAACAGAATGAAAAAGAAATTATGAGTTAATTAATATAATGTCACAGGGGCTCTTGGACAGAAATACAAGAGTGGCCTGGCACTCAGCAATCAGGGAACTCACTTGGAAGACTCCAAAAGGATAAAGAATAAAAGTAATAAGAATGAATTCCTCTAAAAGATATGCAGGTACAAGATGAGATGCAAAAGAGGAAAGGGAAGCCAAATGGCCAAAGATCCAACTAAGTAAGTCCTTAATCACTGTTTCAACCTGCCAAAAATGAATAATGGAATTAGTAAGGATATGACCACCAAATATCCATTGACAGGGGAAGAAAGAGAAAGAGAAAGGTGCTAAATGACTGACCTAATAATATCAGTATTTGCTTAACTAAAATGAAAAGAAATAGAGATAAAATAAAATCAAAATATATTAATTAACTGGGGAAAACCCCCCAGGGTGGAAAGGGTAGCCGGTATATGTGAAAAGTTGGGAGCTTGAGTTCTTCAGGCTGAAAACTGATCTGTATTGATCCTTGAAGCTGTATTGATTGTTTTGGGAATTGATACAGCTGGCTAATATTGAAATTGAATTGGGTTGAATGAATTTTCCATTATTGAAAATGAAATACAGTTCTTGATGGATCCAGACTGTATTGAAATGAATATGGTTGCCAAGATGGATTGAGTGGAGCTTTGACACTTGACAACTTCTTTTTGGCACTGCCTCTTGAATACACTTGAGAATGAATTGAAAGTATTCCCTTGGAAGGAATACTTGGAGTGAGAATAACCAATGACTGCTTGATGGCATCATTGGTCTTTGACGCTGAAACACTTGCTCTTGAGCCTTGATGATTCCTGTGAATGATTGGGTGCCTTGATGACGTGATGAGATGTTGGAATGTTGAAATGACCATTTGATATTGCCACCATTGAATTGCTGTTGAAAAATGATGCACAATGATATATAACATCATTTATGGCATATTGGTTGATTGGAAAGAAGATTATGTCCAAAGGTCTTGAGATGGGAAGGCAGAGGGAAAAGGATGGATGTAATGGCTTCAGAGCTTGGAATGGTGTTTCTGGGCCTTTTGGGGTTTTTGGCCACTTTTGGGTTCTGAGCCAAAAACTGGCCCAAAAGGCGGGAAAGTGTCTTTTGGACACTTTGCGTCAAAGTGCGCAAAAATGCGCAAAATGCGCAAAAGTGCGCAAATGCGCATTATGAGCCCAAATGGCCAAAAACAGACATTTGGGCCATTTCACCTGGTTTTGAGGGAAATGACCAGAAATACCCCTTTGGGCATAAATTGCCGCTATGGGTTCTGGGTTGAGGTGAAGGGCCATGAAGGCCCCAAAACACAAATGGCCATAAATGGTCCATAAGATGATGACGTGGCCATATTGGCCACTGGTGATGGATATGGCCAATCGGCCATAAAAGAACTGTGGCTTGTTATGCCATATGGGGATCAAAGGAGGTGAATTGCCATGGTTGTGACAGCCATCCATTGAGTAACTTGCAAGTGTTGAGATTACCCAGGGATTTTCTTACAGTCAGCTATGAGTTCATGCAGTTTTTCAACAGATCTGCAAGGATCTGGTACTCTTTGTGCTGCAGTGCATTGTTGTAAGCCTTCTGGCTGGCTTTATAAATGTCCACTGAGGCTTCTTGTGGCGGTGTCAGCTCTTTTTGAAGGTAAAATAGTGTCATCAGCTTCAGAATTTGGCAATTTATTGATGTGGAAGTCTTTCACTGACCCTTGTCCTTCTGTATCTGATTGGCTTTTGCCATAATCACGTCTATGACCTTTTTTGGGAGCTGCTTGAGGGCTTATAGCTTGCTCCTGATCTGGTTGAAGGCATTTTTTATGATTGAAAAGTTTTAAAATAGTAATTTTACATCAAAAACTTACTATTTGCCAAATTTTTAGCTTTCTGAATAGTATTACTGATATCCAAGTTGATTAATTCAGAAGAAATTGGTTTATGTTGGTTATTCTGAGTTATAATAACAATGCTATTATGGTCGGAAATCACAGTGCTTGCAAGAATAATTCTAGTAACTGTGGCGGCTGTTTCAGTATTTTCTTGTCTTACCACATTGTCAGACACTAAAATTAATGGAAAAAGCCAATTAATAAGTAAGGAAAAGGTTTTTTGAAAAGAGAAATAAAAAATAAAGCCTCACTTATAATTATAAAAAGAAATTATTTTTAAGGATTTTTTTTTGAATTATAAGTATTTTTTATATATTTTCAAATTTTTCAATATAAGAAAAAAGATTAAAAAAAAGTAAAAAATTATGTCACAGGTAAAATATCACGGCTGGGCCCCCAAATGTAAGGTGTGGATATGAAACTTTGATAAAATATCAAGTACTTTCCCTGTCCTCAAAATTGGTATAAGGTAAATTTATTTAAAAATAGTAAAAATAGTATTTTTAGAAAGATAACATGCCAATTTTATTGTTTTCAACTTTGTTAGTATAAAACAATAATATAATAGAAATTTGTTGTTTTACCAACAATAAAGATTTATCCAAATACTCTACAACAGATATTTAAGGCTACAAAAGAAATTTCTTCAAGAGCAATTTCAATTGGAATTAATTGAGAAAAGAACTGCAAGCAATTAATTAAAGAAAAAAGTCTTTAAAAAGATATTTAAAGAGAAAACACACCCAAAAGGGACCAGAGTGAATTTGGAAACAAAGTGACAAAGCTAACAGTGATGAAAGATGCTTTAATTCACTTTTGGGGTGGTTCAGGGGTAAAAATGATTATAATGATTTTTTATCATGGTTAAAAGGTTCAAACTTTTGAAAAAAGGTGGTTGGAATCTTTTATTGATTGGTCTAACAGTGTTTAAACTAATTATAAAAGGAAAAGATTCTAACATGAACAGAAAAGTGGGGCAAAGAAGACATTCCTCTATAGCTATCAATTTTCTTACTCCAAAAGTAAAATTTACTCTTGTCAGTCGTGAAAAATAGTCTGACAACAGAAAAGTCAATTATGGCATCATTGAACCCTGGTTTAGACCAATAAAGGGCTGGTTTAAGCCATTTTTTGCTATTTTTAGCCATTTTACACCCTTAAATCAGCTATTACTATATCAATACCTGGTCTAGAGATTTCAGAACACATAGGAATGTGTGTAAGAGGCGTAGAAACAGTTAAAACTGTTTTTAATAATATTGTTTTAAGTTAAGGGTAGTTTTACCCTCTTGGTAGCAGTTAAAACTACCCTGGTTGGTATCAAAACCTCATCATCAATTGAGTCACAGACCCTGTGACTCAATTCCAGGCCAAAAGTGATGAACTTTTGCATGGAATTTGACATTCCACGCCTGTCAGCAAGTATTTTGGGGGCCTGTCTCCCCCTTAAAGCTACAGTTCCTTTTCCCCAAAATTTAATCTTCTTTCATCAATCTTTCTTAATCTATGGCACTGGTGGGGGTGGTAACTATCAAGAGTAAGTTCCTCTCCTGGTGTGTACTTCCCTGAGGGGTCTACAATCTTTCAAAACATCATCTTGGCCATTCTGTGAGCACCTGGCATCAAAATTTGTTTTCCTCATCCTTGGCCATTTCAAATAAACTGTCAATATCCATGGTGAAGATTGGAAAACCCCTCAAGATTCTGTTTTTCTTATTTTCAAGTTTCTATGTTATTTTTTGTTCTTTATATTTCTTTAAAATTTTCTTTATTATAATTCTTAATGCCACAACCTTTACACCAAAATCAATTTTTCAAAATTCTCAAAGCCAAAATGTCAAGAGAAGACCAAGTCCACCTCATCTCATATGCCAACCTTTTTACCAGTCTGAAAGTTCTTTTCAAGATTCAATACCTCTGGAATCCCTCCGTCCAATCCGTCTCACCAGCCTCAACAGGCTTGTACCTTATCTTGGTGCTCAGGAGCTCACCATTCAAGGTAGGGGGGTACTGTCACAACCATGAAGAATCACCCCCCAATTGGTGTTGTGGGAATCCTAGCCTTACTCAAGTTAGGGCCAACTGGCCATGCCATATCATTTATCACAAATTGGCCCCCTTGGCCATATCCTGCCTTCATTGGTCTTTTTGGGAAACTCTCCACCTCACCAACCCCCAGTCCATTATCCTTGTTTTTGGGCCTGGGCGGTCCTTTCAATCTTCTAGGGACCTATGGCCCCTCTAGCCACCTCCAGGACTCTTGGTGCAACCCCTTTTATTATGGGGTTTTGGGCGATTTAGGCCCCCTATGGCCCACGGTCCACAGGCCATTTAGGCCCCTTTTGGCCTGAATCCAATGAGGCCAAAAGGGGCAAGGGGGCAGATCATCAGCCCCCAAGGCCAGGTGGGCCCACCTGAGCCATTTTGGCCATAAAAGACCCTCAGGACACAAAATGGCCAAAAGCTCTATGGACACCATTTTTTCAGTCCATGGCCTCTGGCAACCACCAGAGGCCACCAACTCAGCTCCCAGCAAGGTTTCTCCTTCCTCAATGCACCCCGTACTCAAGGTTCCATGAGTGGTGCATATATGGTATAATACACCATTATGCACCATTTTTGCTCAGCAATTCAATGGTGACATTTTCGGGATCAAATTACGTGATTCAAAATCAAGTCCCAAATTCATCACCAATTTTGAAGGAGGACTTTTCAGCTATTCAGTCTGGCGATTCCCTGGCAGTACCAGAAGACCATTCAAGGACCTCAACCACCTGGCCCTGCAGGAGTTGGGTTGTCAATTCTCTTCAGGACTATTCTAAGGGCAATTCTCAGAGGTAATCAATCATTTCAATCATTTTCAAGGCATCAAGTATTCAGCATCCCTTGGACAACTCAATTTGTCCATACAGGTAGTAATCAAGCATCCTGTATGGCCTTGGGCCAATTCATATTCCACTGTGGGAATTCAGTCCCACAGTTCAATTCTCAAGATGGCCAGAACTGTATTGGCCCAATTCAGACAATACAGCCGGGTGACTCACCTTCCAGGATCAGCCTTTCAGCTTTTCACATATACTGGCCACCTTTCATCACCTGGGGACCTTATCCCCAGTTAATTAATATATTGGATTTATTTTTATCCTTATTTTCTTTTACCTTATTAAAGTAAATACAGATAATCTTAAGTCAGTCATTTGCACCTTTTCTTCTGTGCCTGTCAGTGGATATTGGTGGTCATATCTTTGAATAATTCCATTGTTCTTTCTGGAAGGTTGAAACAGTGAATTGAGGATTCATTTGGTTGGCTCTTTGGCTTTTGGCTTCTTATTATCTTTGCAATTGGCTTCCTTTTCTTCTTATCTTTGGCATACTTGTCTTTACCTTTCATTCTTCTTTAAAGAAGTATATTCTTTTATTTCTTTATTTCTTTTGGAGCCCTCCAAGTGAGCTCTTGATTCCTGAGTGCCAGGCCACTCTTGATTCCATAAGAGCCCCTGTGACACCTGAATGACAAAAAATAATCTGATTTTTTTTGTTTTATTTATTTCTATTTCAAAATGAAATACTGAATTACCCATGAAATTATAAACTCATATCAAGGCCAAAAAAAATTAATTTTTACTGAAGTTGAATTTCATTGCTCTTATTTATCAAAAATTTAACAATCTGATTATTTCAATTGTTTTTTAGGGCTCAGAGCTTTCCCAAATATAAATTTCAAACTCATGAATCAAATCAACAGATTTTCTAAATTGAAATTTTTCTGAAAAACAAGTGAAATAAGAGCAATACTTTGCATAATTTTTATAATAATTATAACACCCTGTTTACATATGAGGAATTAATTTTTATTTAATTAGAAAAAGTTTCAATTATATCCCAAAGCTTTTTCAAGATTAAAACTTTGAAACTTATTCTTTTGAGGTGCAAATTTGAAACTTTTTTTCATAAAAAAAATCAAATGAATCATGGAAGCTCTAGTAAATACCCTTTTACCTTTACAAGACACAGATAAATTAAAAATTTAATCCATCCAAGATTAATATTGAGCCTATATTTAATATTAATTTTTAAGAAATCCCATTTCATTCAAATTTTCCAAATGGACTCAAACATTAACATTTGGATTGACTGACTTTGAATTTTTTCAGTAAAAGACCCCATTATCAAACAAATAAACAAATAATTCTGTAAAATATTGAAGGTTTTGTGATTTTAAGTCAAAATCCGTGTGAGATTTTTCTATGAAACTGATGATAATATTACTATTAATCAACAGTACTATGACTGTTCTTATGAAATATAATAACGAAATTTTATTATATCCACAATGAAATAATTAAAGAATTATTTCTTTCACATGTTAAACACTACTAGTGATCTTAACAGTGAGAAAGTAATTGCCTACAAGAATCAATTACAAGAAGATTTTCATAATAAAAATTATTTTAATATATAATTATCTTTTGCAAGAATAATTATAAGGATAATTATTGAAGAAAACTAATTTTAGAGAAAAACTTTAAGAATTAAAAATAAATCACTCACTAATATTCCAAAGCACTTATTTAAAGATAAGATAGAGAGATTTGACGTAGAATTGTGGATTTTAAGGATCAAAATGAATTTATAACAGTATTACAAAAATATATAGTTGGATTCTATGATTTCACGTCTTTCTGATTGATTCTGAAAGATTTAAAACACTTAAGAGTAGCTATAACTGATACTTACTTGTTGGCAATAATGATTTAAATGATAATAAGATGATGATGTGGAAAAAACGGCAAGAGGAGGCCTCTTTTAAGTCAACAACAGCTCACAGAGGCATTCCATGGAGAAAACTGAAAAACCAGTGAGTGGGAAAACAATAAACCCTTTTGGATTATTGATTGCATCATCTGTTGTCATGTAAGATTATCATGATTACTTAATTGATGCTTTTACATGACTACCAACCCCAATATGGTTAAGAATAAAAGGAGTAACATCTGTAAATCTTCTTTTATTCCAAAATAATCATTGATTTCTCAAAGTTATCAATGTTATTGCAAATTTCATCACAGGTTGTAATTACTGTAAATTTTTAAGATTCAGTGTTTCACGTAGAATAGTCAAAGATGGACTGTAAGTAAAACTTTGAATTTTACTAGTAAAACCGTAATTCTGTTTGGCTGTACCATAGATAATACAGTTTGCCATTGGTCCTGAAAGTTTCAGAAAGATTCATTAAGAATTGTTTTTTTAATGAATTTTTGAAGTTTTTACCTCATTTCTATGTAGAATTGCAACTATCAGTGTTTAACTGGTTGCTATGAGGTGAATCAATAGATACAAGTCCAAAAAGGGTTTTAATTACTTTTTTGGGGTTTATCCATGGAAAATCATTAAGAATTGACATGGTTACAGGAGTCTAAGTAGCTTTTTACGTCCTTGGCATGTCAAAATAGCAGGTTATTTGCTATTTTCTTAAGATTTACAGTAGTTGTAACATGGTAACCACGTTCCCAAAAGGTTTTAGTTTACCAATTAGGCCAAGATGGGCTATGGATCCAAGCTTTGGAGCTGTCCACGTCTCTGAGGCCTCAGAAGTTGGGTACCCTGTCTCTCTTTGATGTCTTTTCTCCCCCTGGCCTATTTTTTATGTCAAAATAGAAATTTAAGCTTCAAGTGAGATATCCACTATGGGTGTACCAAAAGTCCATGTAAGAATAACATGATATTAAGTGCTCAAAACATTCATAACACTATTCTTAGTATATATGTAACATGGGATTTCTCACATTCCCATTATTTTGGCGTGAAATTAAGAAAAACAAAAAATTTCATGGATCTTTTATGTGGTATTGATGATGTGGTATTGAAGTATTTTCCATTTTACCACCTCAAAGAGTTAATTTGAGCTTATTCACTCTATGGAGCTACCCTAGGTGAATTTTTGTGTAGAATCCAAATCTGGTCTTAAATCCATGGATTTACTTACTCAATAAAAAGCTATTCATCTTTTCTGAAATCAAAAAGATGACTTTTGGATATATGCATGACTTATGAGTTATGCATAATTCAAAATTTCTTTTTAAGATAATTGTGGCCTATTTGGGTATGTAAAACATACCTCAAGGCTCACATTCCCTCCCACCAAAAAATAAAATTGTACTACAATTTTATCAATGGTATAAAGAGTAAAAGGCCCCAAAGGGGGGTTAATTTCCACTGTCCAACCTCTTTACATTACTCAGATCAAGTAATTTAAAGCACATTTATAGACATATTCAGGCTTGTGGCCTTCTTTCATGTCTAAATCTTCCCAAGAGTTTATCTGAGTCAGGTATATCTGATTCTGCCAGCCATTCATCTTCATGTACTGGATTTCTATATCTGACAAGATATTCTCTTTGATTTTTACCCCTAAGTCTCCTTTCTTTAATGACTTTCTTTATCTTTTTGTCTTCATTCTGTTACACTGGTGGGACAGTTAAAGGGGTTGGGTTCCTTAAAGGAAACAATTCTTTATCAGCTGGTTCATAAGGCTTTATCAAGCTGACTGGAAAGGTGGGGTGTTTATTTTCCAATTCACCACTCAATTCCACTTGAACTGCATTGGTTCCAGGTAAGGCAACAATAACAAAAGGTCCTACATAAGAATCTTTGAGCTTCTTTGGGCTTTTGATATTATTAAAATTCAAGGTTGAAACTAGAACTAAGTCCCCTACTTTGAAGTCTGGTACTTTATGACTCTTGTCCCACTTCTGTTTTGCATAATCAAAAGCATCATCCATACTTTGTTTTGCATGATGTTTTACTTTATCAAGCATTATCTTGAAGCTGGAAGCTGTAGGATGAATGTAAATCAAGTCTTTCCTCAGTGTGTCTACTGGGAGTCTTTGTAAGAAACCAAGCTAAAGGTGGGGTTTTATATTTCAATAATCATACGCTATGTTTTAACAGAGACAAATGGGGATCTACCTAAAGGTGGACAACACTACAATCTACAATTTAACTGTGTGAATGGTTGAGTAAGAAATGTCTGGGTTTTGATCTACGAAATGAGTGTTTAATAAGTTTGGTAATACTATTGCGCTTGAGTGAAGATAGTATTACCTGGCAGTACTTCTCTAAGTAATAGAGCAATTTTACGGTGGCTTACACCGGGGAGAACAAGGATAATAAAATAGAAAATAAGAGAAGAGTCGGCTATGGTGATTTGACAAAGAAGTTTATCTACAGTAGCTTAAAGAAGAAAGGAGTTCTCCGAAGAAAAAGAGACAAAGGAACAATGAAGAGGGGCTTTCTTAAATAGCCAACAGCGTGGCCTTTTTGGTCGGTGAATCATGACGTCATGATTAACTGTTGTCCTTCGTTTGAGAGCACGATCACACGGTCGGTTTAAGAGCACATGCGCATGAATTTGATTGAAGTATGCGCATGGACATTAACTTTCAACATCCCCCCTTGCTCTTAAATCGAGGACATTGAGGGCAATGAGGCACCTTACCAGTGCAGGCCTGCATACCGACTTAGTCATAAAGTCTGCCAGCATTTTGTTTGAGGGGATATACATGACCTTGATTAGTCCATTTCCAATAACTTCCCTAATGAAATGTAGCTGTATATCCACGTGCTTCATGCGACGAGTGTTGGAGTTTCTGTCACTATTTGCTGTGTTGATACAACCTTGATTGTCGTCAAATATAATGGTCGGTCCATCGAGGTCACACAATGATAGCTCTTTTATGAGCTGTTGCAGCCACAGCACCTCAGTGCTTAAGTCCGTTAAGGCCTTGTACTCAGCTTCCGCTGTAGACAAGGAGACTGAAGGCTGCTTGCAGGTCTTCCAGATAACTAGGCAGCTCTTGAAAGAGATCACAAAACCAGTGATTGAGCGCCGTGTCTGCCTGCAGTTCCCCCAATCAGCATCTGAGTAGGCACAGAGTCCATCAACTCCATCGGTCGTATAATGCAGACCATAACCAACAGTACCCTTAAGATAGCGTAGAACGTGGAGAAAAGCGTTCCAATGACGGATCCCGGGCTTTTCGAGGAACTGACAGCGAAGGAAATGTCTGGCCGCGTAGCCACACTGAGATAGTTCAAGCTGCCTACCGCACTCCTGTAGTTGATATTTAAGGCTTCAAATCGATTACACTCCTCAGGGGTACCTTCTTCCAGGTGCGAATTTGGAACCATCGGTGTCATCATTGGCTTGCACTCGCCCATGCCGTACAATGCTAGTACTGATTCCACATAGTGAGCTTGAGATAGGATTATGCCGCTTTCTGCATGGATTAATTTGATGCCAAGCATTAGATCAGCTTTGCCAAGGTCTTTTACCTCAAATTCTTTCTTTATGTCCTCCTTGAAAGAAAATAACTCGCTTCCGAAGACTGCGATGTCATCAACATGAAAGAAGAGCCAGATCGGTGGATGGGTTTTTCGGAAAAACACACACAGATCAGAGATGGAGGCATTGAAGCCCGAGCTCTCAAGCCAAGCGGTCAGTCTTTTGTACCAGGCAAGAGGAGCCTGCTTGAGACCATATATAGCCTTTTTAAGTTTCAGGCAGTGTTTTTTTTTGCATATCGGAAGCCCTTGAGGGATGGATAAATAGACTTTCTCATCCAACAGTGCATTCAGGAAGGCACTACGAATGTCTAGCTGTTGGAAGTCCAATTTATGTGCTGCTGAGAATGCAATTAAAGTTCGCAGAGAATGAAGACGACCAGTCGGTGCGAAGGTCTTTGAGTAGTCTTGCCCAAAAGTTTGTGAGAAACCTTGGGCACATAACCTTGCTTTGTACTCAATGACTTCATTCAAGTCATTGCGCTTTTGCCTAAAGACCCATGTGGTCCCAACTAGTTTAAAGTCCTTCTCCAGAGGGATTACATCCCAGACCTCCAGCTTTTGAATGGCATTCAATTCTCGTTGAATTGCATCTAACCAAAAAGAAGATTCACTTCCGGAGATAGCCTTTGAATAGGTGATTGGGTCGGCTGTGCTGGATACCACAAAAGCCTTAGGTCGTCTCGAGTAAGGCAATATGTTTTCGGAATCTATGTCTCCTTGTATCAACGTAGGATGTCAAGGACCAATGACTTTAATCCTGCGTGGGTTCTCTGGATGATAGTCATCTGGATTTTCATGGATTTGAGGCGCCTGTTCAATAGAGGGTGAGGTATCCGAATGACGAGCATCACTCGTATCATCAGTGTGTTCAGGTTCAATGTCTTCGCAATCGAAGAATGCTTCATTATCTTCTTGATCGATTTCTACCCATCTGGAACAATCATGGATGTCAGGTTTTGCAGTAAGAGAGGGAAAACTGTCTTCAACGAATAATGCATGCCTTGTGATTATCACTGCCTTATCTCTTATTCAAAGAATTTTGTAGGCTGAGTTATCATTGACAAAGCCCAGTAAGATGCCTTCTTCACTAGTTGGGGATAATTTCCATTCTCGCTTATTTTTGTGCACCAGAATAAATGCCTTGCAGCCAAAGGTTTTCAGCCTCTTAATTCGACTAGGCTTTGAGGACCATGCCGAAAAAGGTGAGAGATTGTCTCTAGATGGTGTAGGCATCAAGTTTGATAAAAACGAGGCAGTATTCACCGCTTCAGGCCAATATGACCTGGGCAAGTTTAAAGTCAGCAACAAGCACCTTGCCTTGTCGAGTATAGTACGATTCGCACGTTCAGCAAAACCATTGTGTTCAGGGGTTGAGGTCGGTGCAAATATGTGGGTAAAACCACAGGATGCAGCCAACGCTGAAAATTTTTTATTTTCAAATTCACCACCCCTATCACTAACAAGTTTTTTGATTTTGAGAGAATGGAAATTTTCGGCGTAAATTTTCCATTCCAAGAATTCTTTAAATGCCTCGTCTTTTGTTTTTAAAAACTTAACGAATTTAAAAGCCGTGAACTGGTCGACTATCATCAGAAGATAACGATATCCACTGTTTGATTGTGGTGTGATAGGTTCAACTAGATCTATATGTACACATTCAAGAGGTTGACTGACTTTTTCAAAGCTACTGGAGAAAGGTAAAAGGGTTGATTTACCCATCATGCATGTTTCACACGTGCTGGAGAAGGGTGGCAAGCCGAGCATTTTGATTGCTTGATTGGATGGATGCCCAAGTCTGTGATGCCAGATATCACCAGTGGATATAAATGCTTTGGGTTCGGTGTGAGCAATTGACATTAAGCCATTAACCACTTGGCCTGTTATTGTCGTATCATGGCTTATTATTATCTTGAATCTTTCTTTCGGTAGCCTTTCAATGATGATTGAGTCTTTGAGCAATTGAATCATGCTAATGAGATTGTGAGAAATGCGGGGAACATAAAGACAGTTCTCCAGAGATAACGATTTTCCATTTACATGAAGATTGACAGATCCTCTCCCTTCAGCACGCAGGTTACTCGCAGGGTCACCAGTCGATATGGTAAAAGGATTGCATTGTTCTAGGCTGCCAAAGAAAGATTTATTGTTGAACATATGGTGTGTTGCAGCACTGTCTATGATTATTTCACATAATGGCTTTGGAGAACAGGTCATAAGTGCATGAGCAGCTGAGAGATGAGTTGATGGAGAGGAGTTCGATCACTCATCCTTTTCATTTTTCTTTTTCGGTTGCAAGTGTGGAAATTCAACATAGCATCGATTGGGCTTGTGAGTGGTGTTAAGTGGGTTGTGTACTCCATTAGCACAGTAGTACACTAACCGGCTAGGATGGTTTGTGCTGCCAGAAATTAGTGCTGTGCTTTGCTGTTCCTCCTTGTGTGCTTTTTGTTTTGATTCAAGATGCCTGGCATAATTTTGTAGCCGGTTCAGAGTGTTTGAGGGGTTTTCGGTTGCTTCTGTACTCATGGCTAAACTATCAGCTAGATGATACATGCTTGTATGATCACACAGTTTCCCAAGAATCATGTATGATAGTACGTCAGGTGGAATTTTTATGTTTACTGAGGCAATGTCAACAAGTGATTGTCGGCATTTTTTAATAAATTCATCCAGATTTCCTTTGTAAGCAATAGACACCCAGTTCATGACCACACGCCCACGATTTATTGCAGTTTTTGAGGCATACTGCTCATTTATTTTTTCCCAGAGAAGATGAGCATCTTCCATGGTCTCATCGTCAACAACCTCTATGAATACGGAGGGATCTATCTTACTAGAGATAAAGCTGACAGCATCACAGCTTGCTTTTTTCCATTTGTTGACGACGGCAGGTGTGGCTTCTGGTGGAATACTATTTAAACAGACGTCCAGCAGGTCTTTTGACCGCAGGTAAATTCGGGTGCGTCTGTACCATTCACTATAGTTTGTCCCGTTTAATATGGGAATGTTGCTATTGTCCTTGAGATCTTTGTCCGACATTTTTGAATTTCAGGAGGTGTAGTCCACCATATTGGTGGTTCGATAGACCTTCAAAACTGTAAATCTGTAAGAAACCAAGCTAAAGGTGGGGTTTTATATTTCAATAATCATACGCTATGTTTTAACAGAGACAAATGGGGATCTACCTAAAGGTGGACAACACTACAATCTACAATTTAACTGTGTGAATGGTTGAGTAAGAAATGTCTGGGTTTTGATCTACGAAATGAGTGTTTAATAAGTTTGGTAATACTATTGCGCTTGAGTGAAGATAGTATTACCTGGCAGTACTTCTCTAAGTAATAGAGCAATTTTACGGTGGCTTACACCGGGCAGAACAAGGATAATAAAATAGAAGATAAGAGAAGAGTCGGCTACGGTGATTTGACAAAGAAGTTTATCTACAGTGGCTTAAAGAAGAAAGGAGTTCTCCGAAGAAAAAGAGACAAAGGAACAATGAAGAGGGGCTTTCTTAAATAGCCAACAGCGTGGCCTTTTTGGTCGGTGAATCATGACGTCATGATTAACTGTTGTCCTTCGTTTGAGAGCACGATCACACGGTCGGTTTAAGAGCACATGCGCATGAATTTGATTGAAGTATGCGCATGGACATTAACTTTCAACAGTCTTGGATTCCACCCTTTTTCTAACATAGCAGGAGTTTGTCCTGTGGAAGAATGGACTGATGTCTTGTATTCCAATTCTAGTGCAGGTATCAGAGTGCACCAGTCATGGGTGAATCCATCTGAGTCTTTGAATTCTACCCATAAGCACAAAATCTCCTGATCATGTCTTCTAAAGTTTGAATCATCCTCTCTGCTAGCCCATCTGTTTGAGGGTGATATGCTGTAGAGAATGATAACTTAGTCCCAAAAAATCTATGAAGATTGGTCCAAAGTGCAGATGTGAACTTGGGATCTCTGTCACTTATGATATTCTTAAATAATCCTGTATGAGAAATAACTCTACTCCATAGAAGAATAGCTGTATCCATAGCAGTTTCATCTTTATGACATGGTAAGAATATGGGAGTCTTGCTATATCTGTCTACAATGACTAAACAAGCATTATAACTTTTGTCACCACTTGGAGGCAGTGCTGTGACCCAATCTATGTGGACAACTTCCCAAGGGGATTTTGGCTCTTGAATATGGATCATAAGTCCAAATTTCTTGCCTGTACTTCTGTTTGCTTTTTGACATCTGTCACAGATATGGCAATATTCAATGGTTTCTTTTCTCCAAGATGGCCACCATGCACAGTTCTTCACTTTTTCAAGTGTTCTGTCCTCTGACAGGAGTCCAGAGTAGATGCTATCATGGCATTCATGAAGAATTGTATTGATAAGAAATCTGCTGCATAATGTCATTACACAAGAATGTTTGGTTCTGTGGTAAATAATTCCATCAAACAAGTGAAATCTCGATTCAGAATAGGAATTTCTCCAAACTTTATCCAGTCAATTGCCCAAAGATGTATCTTTGCAGTCTTTATCTAATAAAGAAGTCAAGATATGGCAATTCTTGTCTTGCTTATAAGATTCTCTGACCTCTTCAAAGAATTCAGTCCCAATAGCAGTTATGTTAATCCCTTCAATTGGAATCTGTGGTTCAGCTTCCAAAGGTAAATAAGCTGGGTTATCAGGAGTGTTGGCTAATGCCCACCTGCTAAGTCCATCAGAATTCTTGTGAATGTTTCCTGCTTTGTGGACTATAGTCATGTTTCCTCTATATTCCTGAATGGCTATTTTCCATCTCAACATATGTTTGTTGGGAGTTCTCATGTTAAGAAGTGAATTTACTGTAATACAGTCAGTTATCACTTCAAAAACACTGCCATCAAGATAATAGTGTAATTTCTCAAGTTCCCATACCAAGCATAAGCACTCCATTTGGCTTGCACCATATCTGGCCTCTGTTGGTTTGATTTGTCTTGAGATAAAACAAACTGGTCCTTCTATAGATTTGTCATCAATAATTTGGACTTGATGTAGGGCTTCCCCTAATCCATCTCCACATGCATCAATGTACAATTTAAAGGGAATATTCCAGTCAGGCATGAGGAGTAAAGGTGCTTCTGTAAGAGCTCTCCTTATCTTCTCATAAGCTTTAATTCTTTCCTGTGTCATCTCAAATACAGTCTGTTGATCACAGATTCTATAAAGTGACTTGGCTAGAATTGCAAAGTCTTTCAAGTGTTGCCTATAGTAACTGGAAAACCCAAGAAAAGACATCATTTCTTTTTTATTCTGGGGTATTGGCCTAAGTAACACTGCTGCTACTTTGTTTTTGTCAATACCCAAGCTTAAACCAGAAACAATATGTTCTAATGCTTTGAGTTCTTCAAAACCAAAATTGAATTTCTTAAGTGAAATTTTCATGTTCACTTCTGCAACCTTGTGAAGTACCCTTGCAAGTCTTTCAAGGTGTAAGGACCAAGAATCAGAACATATGATAATTTCATCAATATAAATGATAAGCCATCCTTCAGACAATCCTGTGGGAAAGATGGTATTCATCATTCTTTGATAATGGGATGGAGCATTTTTAATGCCAAATGGCATTCTAAGATACTCATAAATACCACAGTGAGTGATAATTCTAAGTAATTTCTTAGCTTTAGGCGTCAAAACATTTTGATGAAAGCCTTTCAATGCATCCATTGATGTTATATACTTGGCTTTAGACAATTCAGTCAAAGTTTCTTGAATTCTAGGGATTGGATACCTGTCTGGACCTGTGTAGGTATTCAATGCTCTGAAATCTCCAACCATTCTTGACTTATCATTATGCCAGGCAATAATAAAAAGTGTTGTTACTTCAACTTCCTCATTATGACCTACTTTCCTTAGTACACCAAGCTGGATTAACTCTTGGATATGTTTTTCCAAGGCTTATATAGCTCTGGGACTGGCTGGATAAGCTGGTCTTCTAAGTACTGGAGGATATGGTCTGTCAATATTAAGAGTAATATCAACTTCATGTCCCCTTATAGCACCTAATGGTTCATTATCAGAGGCAAATGCACTACTGTATGTGTATAACACATTACCAAGTTCATTCCTCATCTTTGGTGATAATGATGGATTAATTTGTGCTTCAACAAGTTGATTAGACACAAATTCATCTTTATAAGTATCCTTAACAGAAGATACCACAGATATTTGTTTTTGCATATTGGAAAAAGCAAATTTTTGTCTTTTGTTATCCCCAATTGTGAAATATCTTCCTTTGTGGTTATTGATGTCAATACCATAAATATTTAAGTAATCATTTCCAAGAATGATGTGCTGAGATGTGCAATTATCCATTACTACAATCTCAGCTTTCATACTTACACTTCCTGCTGGGTGTGGAAATACAAGATTAGTGTCTAATATACCCAAGGGGTACATATTGTTACTGGCACTACTAAATTGCACACCTTCTATTGGTAATAGATGGTTTTTCCATTCAGGAATTATAACTTGGAGATAATCTTTGCCCACACAAGTGCAACCTTCCCCTGTATCCAAATTTACTTTGGCTTCAATATCACTCATCAAAACTGCTGTGATACAGGATGCTCCAGCAGTGTAACCTTTTCCTCTAGCAGGTTTTGTTTTACACATTCTGGAATCTTGGATATTGATCAGGTTTCAGCAATCCTCACTGTACTGTGGCAAGTGGGTATGAACTTCTGTGACTTCAAAGAAAGCTGTAATGTTTTCAATGGGATAGTCCTCCACTGGTGTATCTTCAGAGACTGCAGAATCTTGATCAGATTCTCCTTTCTCTTCAGTACACTGAATTTCTTCAATGACTTGAACTTCATTGATTTTTGTCTTCTTGGTGCAAGTGTTTGCTAAATGTGAAGTACTTCCACATTTATGACACTTCAAGACAGGTCTTTCTGGTCTTTTATCCTCTCTGGAAATCTTTGGGACCATCTTGGATTCCATAGGGATTCTAGTCCAAGTTTTACCAATTCTTGTTCTGGTAATGATATCTTCCATTGAATTAATGTAGTCCTCTGTTGAACAGGGTTCTACACATCTGCTTTGGATATCATGTTCCAGTTCTCCTCCACACTTTCTTAATATCTTCATATTAATCATAGTGTCAGACATATCTGGGTGTAAGGCAGATAATCTGTCCTTTTCCTTGAAAAACCAAGTAAGTGTTTTATCTTTCTCTGAGTTAAAAATGGCACTTTCAAAAGCATTTTCCATCTTAAACCTCCAAGAATTGTTGGCCCATTTGGTAATCACTCCAGATTTCCACCAAGACCAATCATGTTTTCCATGATCCATTCTCATTTTGTAATACCATTTCTTTGCAGTTCTGGTAAACAGAGAGTGTAATTTCCCCACTATGATTTCGTCAGATATATTAAAGTCTTCCTGTAACATATCAATAGTCCTGATGAACTCAATATGGTTATACTCTCCTTCACCAGAGAATGTTGGCCATTCTTCTAATTTGGGAATATCTTTAACAAATACAACATTTTCTCCTAAAAGTGGGGTAAAACTTCCTTTAACAGAAAGTTTCTCTTCAGTCAAAGGTGTAGAATTTCTTGGCATATGTGGTTCATAATTCTTATTAATTTGTTCTACATGTGAAATGATTTCATTCTTTAACTTCTGCCTTTCACTGTCACTTTTTGATAAATGTGTAGCAAATTGATTGGTATTTTCAACTATCTTTAAGACATGGTCTTGTAGAGTCTTAAATTGATCATTCATTTTAAAAATAGAAAGATCTTCCATTTCATCATTCTGAATCTGAAATGTACTCTCAATTATGCTACAAGCATTGATAATTGAATCAAATTTAGCATTTGTCAATTCATACCATTCAGTATATTTCTTATCCTGTTTTTTCAATTCATTAATATCTAATGCTATTTTAGTTAACTTTGAATCAAGTTTACCAATTTCTACATTAATACCTCTTTTTACATGATCTATTTGCATGGAAAAGTCCTGTTCATCCTTTCCTTCTCCTTGGCTGTGAATTCCATGAGAGTTCTGGCCATGTTGAACACACTGTCCACGGCTGAAGGCTCCAATTTGGGGATCCTGTACCCTTGTGGGTAAGGTCTGTGCCAATTGGCTTTGCCTTTGCCCTTGCCTTGATGGTTCTTGGGACCGCCCTGCTTCTTCTGAGGTCCTTTGGGCTTGTCTTTGGACATTTCTGGAGCTGGTAGACGCCACTGGGGCTTCTGTCTCCAAAGCTGGAGTCATTTCCAGTTCCTTCTTCTGGTCTATGGATAAAAGACTTTGGTTCTTCAACCAATTCTTTATCTTTTTGACCTTGTCTTTGCAATACAGGGGGCTCCATCCTCCTAAGAGTTCTATTGTCTTCTCCTGACCCAGAAAGCTCTTGATGTGTAAGTAGGAGTTCATGGCCCCCTGCCAAAGGCTTGGGCATATTTCCCACTCCTCTTCTTTGGCTGCTCTGAACCAATTTTTGTACTGGCATTGATATATTTCTATTGCTGCCACTTGAAAATGGTTCAGCCCTGGAAATATTGTCATGAATCAGTTCAGGCTCAGAATTCATGTCAAAATCTGTGGGTACAGACCTTGGGGAATGGGGGGCAACTCTGGCATCCTCCAAATGTGTCTTTCTTGTGGCAGACTTGGTACTTCTGGATTTGGTCTTGCCTCTTCCTTGTCCACATCCATCTGGTTGGACTGAATAGTTGCTTCCATTTCTGGTATGCACCATTTTCACGTCAATTTAAAGATAAAAGGTGAAAATATAAGATAAAATACACACCTTTTGGTGGTAATTTAGTCTTTTATGAGTTAAATAAGGTGCCTCTTTTAGCAATTTTCACCTCAATACTGTCTTCAGATTCTGGAATAGTGATATATCTTTTACTGAGTCTGTTTCCAGCTGCACAGTATTTGATCAAAGACACGAGAAAAAATTATTTTTTATACTTTTCAAAATATTTTTAAAGATTTTTTATAAGTTTTTATATTTTTTAATATTAAAAAAATTATTCTTTTTAAAGAAAAAAAAATTTAAGATTTTGAATGAAAATTAATTCGGAGTAACTCAAAGAATGATTTTATAAGTTTTTGGATGTGAAAAAGCCACGTGTAAAAACAGTATAAAATTAAACCTAATTCCTCAATGAAAAAGATTTCCAAAACAATTTCAAAAATAAGAATTATTTCAACTTCAAAATGGAAGAAAAAATTATCAAATTAATATATTTTAGAACTTAAAAATATATTAATTAAGGGTACAAGGTTCAATAAATGCGGCCAGGCCCCCAAATGTAAGATTTGTCTATGAAACTGATGATAATATTACTATTAATCAACAGTACTATGACTGTTATTATATCCACAATTAAAGAATTAAAGAATTATTTCTTTCACGTTTTAAACACTACTAGTGATTTTAACAGTGAGCAATTAATTGTCTACAAGAATCAATCACAAGAAGATTTTAATAATAAAACTTCTGTTATTAAAATAATAAAATTATTTTAATTTATAATTATCTTTTGCAAGAATAATTATAAGGATAATTCTTGAAGAAAACTAATTTTAGAGAAAAACTTTAAGAATTAAAAATAAATCACTCACTAATATTCCAAAGAACTTATTGAAAGATAAGATAGAGAGATTTGACGTAGAATTGTGGATTTTAAGGATCAAAATGAATTTATAACAGTATTACAACAATATGTAGTTGGATTCTATGATTTAACGTCTTTCTGATTGATTCTGAAAGATTTAAAACACTTAAGCATAGCTATAACTAATACTTACTTGTTGGTAATTGTGAGCCTTTGAGATATGACCACATACCCAATAAGGTCACAAAAAAGACTCAGAATAATTATACCTTTAATATAATTATATTAAAATTACTTAGAATAATTATACATTAAAAATAATTACTTAAATATACAAAAAATACCATAAATTGGTACAAAAATTGGTTTAACTTTAAAACCAATGAATCAACATGTAAAATAAATTATACCATTGGATTCCCCATGGTAAAATACACATATACCATTTTTATGGCATATCTGTAAAGTCAATATTTAATGAATTATAAGATATAATACCTTATAAAAACCATAAAACCTTATTTATCTCAAGAACTAATGAAACAACATGTAAAATAAACTTTACCGGTGGATTCCCCACGGAACTCCACACATAAAACAATTAATAAGCTAATTTCCAAAGTTAATACTTAAGGAATTAACCTGAATATATGCACTTTTTTGGTCAATGCATATATTCAAGGATCATAGCTAATATCTCCTAAACTATACATGATAGAATGATGAACCAAAAATAAAGTTACCACGTAATTACTGTAGGAACACAGATATGAACTTTATTTTACAAATTATAAACAAGGTTAAAACCTATGATGAAATATTGATAAAAATCAACAGAGCTGTTGACCACTTTGTTGTGAAAGTGTTCCAAACTTAAAAAAAAGTATACAGTTGGATTCTACTAGTTCATTAGTGAAGAAAGATGTAATTTCTATTATTAAATTCAGGGTATAACCCCCTGAAATCAAGGTTTGAAGTTTAAAATATTGAATTTCAACAGAAAAGATGAGTTACAAGAAAAATCATCAAAATTAGAGTTTTGATTATGTAATGAAAAGCTCTTGGCAGCATAATAAGGTTATGCCAGGCTATCAGAATTCACTCTCTGAATTGCTGTAGCGTGTAAATCTTAAAGGTTATTGAGGATCAAAGTTTGAGCTTAATTTGAGCAGTTATGATCACTCACAGTAACCTTAATTTAAGTTTAACAGTCTTAAGAGTGATAAAATTGGTGAATACTATTAGTTTATGATTAAAACTAATAAAATCCACGAAATTTGGGGTTCTGCCAAGCCTCTGATGTCATCAAACTTAGAGTTATAGTGATAACTCTAAATAATGGTGTAATAATGATGTAATATGGTTTGATAATGATGTAATCATCTCCAAACCTTAAAATATTGATCAATTCCAGTGGGTATGATCAGTACACGTATACTAGAAGACTGTTGGACTCTAGGAGGGAGGTATTTACTATAAATAGAGCTCTTTTCACTCTATTTTCCCCTCAGACGCATCAAAAACATTAAATCAATTAAATCAAAGGTAATTTCTTTATTCTTTATATATAAAACTGTTATATTATTAAAGACCAAAGACCACCTTGTTGTAATCATCTATTTTGACGTGATTAAATCATTTATTTAATTGTTTTTGTTAAAAATCTCTCTAAAAACTCATTTCCATGTAAAAATCCAGAATATTAGTAATTTTCTTTATTTTTTATTGTAAATACAATTTGAAAAGGTTGTATTTATATTTTTTGGCATAAAATATTTCAAAATTATTATATTAAGTGTTAAAAGTAAGTTATTTTCTCTTATTATGATAATTTTCTCTTTATTATTCTTTTAATAATTCTTTAATTAATATAAATAGTATTTATATTAATTTATAACTTTAATATTGGTAATATTATTGTTATTAATTGTTTTTTTATTAATAAAAAACAATTCTTTACGCCTTTATTATTTGTTTGTAACAATAATAAAGTGCCTTTAAATATATTAATTATTTTATTATATTATATTTTATAATATAAATTATATTATTATATTTTATTAATAATATAATCATTTTTACGCCATAATTATAATAATTCTTTATTATTATAATTATTTTTATCTTATTTATTTCAATTATAAGGACATTCATAGTACAATAAGTAAAATATTAGTAATTTTTACTTATTGTTTCATAGTCAAACCTTACATTTGGGGGCCTGGCCGTGATATTTACTTAAAAGACCTCTAAAAAGATTCTAATTGGGTTTATCCAATAATAAATTATATTTATAATCATAAAATTATATAATAATTTTATATTTTATTGATTTTTAAAAGCTATTGAGGCATTTGGAAAGCAATTGTACTGTCTTACACGTGGTTTTTCACATCCTTAGACTTGCAAGAACTTTCTTTGAGTGACTCTAGTGATTAAAAAAAGATAATTTATAAATTAAAAATAATTTTTTATAATTTAATTTTGTAAAAGAATCATATTCATTTTTTATTTTATTCTTTAAAAATATTAAAAAATATTAAAAAACCAATAAAAAAAAAAAGTTATTTTTTTATTCATTTTTGTTCATTTCAAGGATATAAAAGCAATTTCTACGTGGAAAATTGCCATATCTTACCAAAAAATAACACTTCTTATAAAAAATACTTATATTTCTTTGTCTTTTTTAGTGTTTGAGGATAACCCAACAGAAGATAACCAAACTACTGTTGAGAGATTGGTGGAAGAAACTTGTCAAAGTTCTCCAACACCAGTTATCACCAAAAGAAAGAAAGCTAAGAAATTAGACTTTCCAGGACCCACCATTCAAGACTCTGAAGGTGAGCCCCTCTTTTATAATTGCCATAAAAAGAATTTTTATTCTAAAATACTTTTATTTTTCTTATTCCTTAAACTATGACTACCAGAAGAGGTTCCCAATACTCCATCCAATCAGATGGAGCTGGACTCAGAGGTAGAACTGATCCCTCAAAAGGGAAAAGAAAGGGCAATATCCCCAGTGGAACAGAATCCACACAAGGAAGTGCCTTATCCCAAAGGCAAGTCCCAGAAATGCCCATGATATCTGAGCCTGAATTGGAACTAAGTATGAGTAACTCAAATAGGTACAAATCACATTCAGAGGGCTCAAATAGACATCTACATGAGCCAGTACAAGCAGTATTACACAGTGTACAAGGACAAAGATTGGGAAATGCTGCCTCAAATACACCAAGGAGTGATGAACTCCTGGCACATCCTGAAAAAGTTTCTCAAAGAGGAGGAGATAGTGAAATACTCCAATGGATGGAATCCACTGTCATCCAAACCTCAAATCAAAAAAATAAAGGATTACCACGCCAAAAAGAGGGAGGCAACCAAGGAAGAAGCCCCAGTAGCTTCTACCAGCAAGCCCCAAGCCAGCCCACTTCCCCAAGAAGGGAAGAAGAACAAGAAAAAGCATTGGAGGAAACCATATTCCCCAAGCTACAGGATCCCAAGAATCCAAAAGGATGCCATGGACAATGTTTTCAACATGGCCAGAACCTTGATGGAATTCAAGGACAAGGAAGAGCAAAGAATGAGACAACCTCATTTCCCAAAGAAATAACCTTGTCCAAGGATGTTGTAAATACTTTAACAGAAATGAAAAATAGTATATTACCTCTAAAATAAATTAAAGATAGTTTATTATCACTACAAGAAATAAATAACAATTTATCTTCTTTAACAAAAATTGTTGTGCAAAACAAGAAAGAAATTGACAACATTAAGTTTATTGTTGAAAATAATAAACCAAAGAATTTAATTGACAATACTCAAAAATTAATACAAGGACAACAAGAATTTTATAAATACATAAAAGATATCAAAGACAAGACTTTGACAATCAATTATGATGTGAGTATTGACAATCTTACAGAAAAATTAAATAAATTAAGTATTTCTGTAGAAAAATTTGAAGAAAAGACTTCATCACACCAAAAATTACTTTTGGACCATGTGGAAAAAAGTGATGAAGCAAGAATGCATCTGAAAGATGATATTCAAAGTGAAATAAGGCTTATTACAGAAAAAATGGATAAAATTAATGAGGCTAATTAAAATATGCCAAAGTTATCAACACCATTTTCTCATATAAGAAGCCCTGTTAAAACAAAAGAGGAATTGTCAAATCCTTTCATAACAGACTTGAGTCACCAAGATAATAACCAAGTCTTAATGAAGGAAGCACCTCAATTAAAGGAATGGCCAACATTCACAGGAGAAGGTGAATATGACCACATGTCATTTATTAAAACAATTGACATGTTACAAGAAGACTATGCCATACCAGATGAATTAATCACTGCAAGATTGCATTCATTGTTTGAGAAATCTGCAAAAAGATGGTATTATGGCATAAGACAAACAAATGGTAAAAATACCTGGTCTTGGTGGAAACAAGAAATAATCACCAAGTGGGCAAATGATGCCTGGAGGTATAAGATAGAAAATGCATTTGAAAACTCTTTCTTTGACCCAGAGAAAGACAAACCTTTAACTTGGTTCTTGAAACAAGTTGAAAGGCTTAATGCACTGTACCCAGAAATGTCACAAAAGATGGTGCACATGAAAATACTTAAAAGATGTGGAGGGGAACTAGAACATGCCCTAAGAAGCAGGTGTATAGAACCATGCTCCACAGAAGAGTATATAAATGCACTAGAAGATATAGTGACAAGAACAAAAATTGGCAGGAATTGGAAAAAATTGGACATTAAAAGCCCAAATAAACCATTTATCAAAAAAGATAAATCAAAAGAATCCTTTAAGTCCAATACATCCAACAATAATGAGCAAAGAAAATGCCATAAATGTGGAGGTATTGGACACTTAGCCAATAATTGCCTTAAAAAAGCAAAGATTAATGAAATTGTGGAAACAGAAAACCACAATGACAAAGAAGAGGAATCTGACTCTGAAAAAGAGACAGAAGAGTCAGAAAGCTCTGAAAGTGATGAAATCAATATAATTAATGCACAAATTAATAATATTGATATAATTTATGAAGTACTGGATGTTAATTCAAACTTACCACAAGTTGGAACATCTGACACAAACCTGACAAACATACAAGATGCCAAAATGTATAGAACCAAACCTGCAAGAGGAATGGGATATACAGCTGGAAAATCAAGTATAAGTATTGTTATGGTTGATAACCAAGAAGGAAAATTTAACTTGGATACAGGAGCATATTGCACTTGTGTTGGCAAAAGTTATTTAAAAACCATTGTCCCAAACTGGCAAGAAAAACTTATGCCAATACAAGGTGTCAAATTTAGTAGTGCAAGTGAGAGCATGAAGCCCCTTGGAATAATTGATTTAACACTAATTTTTCCTCATCCCTCACAATGTGTCAGAATTAAAGTAGAGTTTGTAGTAATGGACAACTGTACTAGTAATCATTTCATACTTGGGAATGACTACTTATCAATCTATGGTATAGATATCTCCAACCAAAAAGATAGATATTTTACCATAGGAGATAACAAAAGACAAAAGTTTGGCTTCTTAAATAACAAAAAACAAATCACAGTTATTAAGAAGGAAGAAAAAATTCCAGAAAAGGAACTTTTTATATCTGAACAACTTAAAGAGGCAGAATTCAATCAAGAATTAACAGAAGAAATGAAATAAAAATTGATTGACCTCTTATTTAAGTATTAAAATGCCTTTGCAACTGACAAAGAGCCACTAGGTGCCATAATTGGACATGAAGTGGATATAATTCTTAATGTAGAAAAGCCTTACCCACCTTTATTAAGAAGACCTGCTTATCCAGCCAGTCCAAGGGCTAGAGAAGCCTTAGAGGTGCACAATAAAGAATTAATTGACCTTGGAGTACTAAGAAAGGTTGGACATAATGAACAAGTAGAAGTTACTACACCTGTCATTATAACTTGGCATAATGGAAAATCAAGGATGGTAGGAGACTTCAGAGCCCTGAACACCTATACCATTCCAGACAGATATCCAATACCTAGAATCCATGAGACATTGACCCAATTGTCACAAGCTAAGTTCATCACAGCTATGGATGCTCTTAAGGGTTTTCATCAAAATGTCTTAACAGACAATGCCAAGAAACTACTAAGAATAATAGTCCATTGTGGAATTTTTGAATACTTAAGAATGCCATTTGGGATAAAAAATGCACCTTCCCATTATCAAAGAATGATGAATACCATATTCCCTGAAGAATTATCAGAAGGATGGTTAATTATCTATATTGATGATATCATAGCTTGCTCAGAAACTTGGGAAAATCACCTTACAAGACTAGAAAGGGTACTACAAAAAATAGTCCAAGTGAATATGAAAATTTCCTTGAAAAAGTGTCATTCTGCATATAGTGAATTAAAAGCACTAGGACATGTTGTATCTGGACTTAGTCTAGGCATAGACAAAAATAAAGTAGCAGCAGTACTACTCAAACCAATGCCTCAAACCAAGAAAGAAATGCAATCATTTTTAGGATTTGCTGGTTACTACAGACAGCATATAAAGGACTTTGCAAAAATTGCCAAATCCTTATATAAATTATGTGACCAACAAACAGTTTATGAAATGACTGAAGAAAGGGTCAAGGCATATGAAGAATTGAAAAATTCACTAACAAATTCCCCATTTCTTCTAATGCCAGATTGGAAACTACATTTCAAACTATACATTGATGCTTGTGGAGAAGGATTAGGTGCTGCACTTCACCAAACACAAATTATCAATGATAAACCAGTGGAAGGACCAATTTGTTTCATTTCAAGGCAAATAAAGCCAACAGAAGCAAGGTATGGAGTAAGCCAAATGGAATGCTTATGCCTAGTGTAGGCTTTAGAAAAACTTCATTATTATTTGGATGGCACAGTATTTGATGTAATCACAGACTGTAATGCTGTGAAATCACTATTAAATATGAAGACTCCAAATAGACATATGCTGAGATGGCAAATTGCTATCCAAGAATATAGAGGAAATATGACTATTGTACATAAATCTGGAAATATTCATAAAAATGCAGATGGTCTTAGCAGATGGGCTTTAGCAAATACCCCTGACAATCCAGCATGGGTACCACAAGAAGAGCACCATATAGAAGGAATATGTGTCACAGACATAGGCACAGAATTCTTTAACCAAGTTAAAGAAAGCTATAAGACAGACAAAAATTGCCATATCTTAAGCCAACTTCTAATGAAAGACTGCAAAGATCCATCACTTTCATCAAAACTAGATGAAATATGGAAAAAGGCATATGATGAAGGAAGATTCCACCTCCTTGATGGAATCCTTTACCATAGAACAAAACACACATGTGTTATGGCCTTAACAGATAGAACACTAATAAACACTATTTTACATGAGTGTCATGATAGTGTTGCATCTGGACATCTCTCAGAAGATAGGACACTAGAGAGGGTGAAAACCTGCTCTTGGTGGCCAAATTGGAAGAAAGATGTTGCAGAGTACTGCCAAACCTGTGACAGATGTCAAAAATCCAACAGAGCCACAGGAAAGAAATTTGGAATGATTATCCAAATCCAAGAACCAAAATCCCCATGGGAAATAGTTCATATGGATTGGGTAACAGCACTACCTCCAGGAGGAGACAGGAGCTATAATGCATGTCTAGTGTTAGTTGACAGGTACAGTAAAACTCCCATGTTCTTACCATGTCATAAAGATGACACAGCTATGGATACAGCCATAATGATATGGAATAAAGTCATTAGCCACACAGGCTTATTCCAAAATATTATAAGTGACAGAGACCCAAAGTTCACTTCAGCATTATGGACAAATCTCCATTACTTATTTGGGACAAAGCTATCATTCTCAACAGCTTACCATCCCCAAACTGATGGTTTAGCAGAAAGAATGATACAGAGCTTAGAGGACATGATCAGAAGATTCTGTGCTTATGGGCTAGAATTCAAAGATTCTGATGGTTTTACCCATGATTGGTGTACACTAATACCAGCACTTGAACTGGCATATGAGACATCAATCCATTCTTCTACTGGCAAAACACCAGCAATGCTAGAGAAAGGTTGGAATCCAAGACTTGCTTATGATACCCTCAAAAAGGACTTAGTGAACATACATCCAACAGCAAGCAGTTTTAAGATAATGCTTGACAAAGCAAGACACCATGCAAACAGATGCATGCAAGACTCTTTCAAATATGCAAAAGAAAGATGGGACAAAAGTCATAAACCACCTGACTTCAAAATAGGAGATTTGGTATTAGTATCAACTCTTAACTTTAATAACATAAAAGGACCAAATAAATTGAAAGATTCCTTTGCAGGACCATTTATGGTAAAAGCACTTCATGGACCCAATGCTGTACAATTGGAACTTACAGGTGATTTAATGAATAAACACCCAACTTTCCCTGTAAGTCTTATAAAACCTTACAGCTCAAGTGACAAGGAATTATTTCCACTAAGAAATAAACCCCCACTTGAAATTCCCCCTTTGGAAGAAGGAGAAGAAAAAAGAATTGTAAAAGTCCTTAAAGAAAGAAGGACAAGAAACAAAAAAGAAAGAGAATACCTTGTAAGGTATAGAAATCCAACTCAAGAAGATGAATGGCTACTTGAGAAAGATATAACAAATGCAGATAAACTACTGAGGAGGTTTAGACATGAAATAAAACCTAAAGAATAACAAAATCAAGCATTATTGAGCTTCAGGACTGATAAAGTCTAATGAAGAGGTAGGACAGTGGATGATACCCTAATCACACATATCAGATTGTGGTACAATCTTTTTTGGTGGTAGGGAATGTGAGCCTTTGAGATATGACCACATACCCAATAAGTTCACAAAAGAGACTCAGAATAATTATACCTTTAATATAATTATATTAAAATTACTTAGAATAATTATACATTGAAAATAATTACTTAAATATACAAAAAATACCATAAATTGGTACAAAAATTGGTTTAACTTAAAAACCAATGAATCAACATGTAAAATAAATTATACCATTGGATTCCCCATGGTAAAATACACATATACCATTTTTATGGCATATCTGTAAAGTCAATATTTAATGAATTATAAGATATAATACCTTATAAAAACCATAAAACCTTATTTATCTCAAGAGCTAATGAAACAACATGTAAAAGAAATTGTACCGGTGGATTCCCCACGGAACTCCACACATAAAACAATTAATAAGCTAATTTCCAAAGTTAATACTTAAGGAATTAACCTGAATATATGCACTTTTTTGGTCAATGCATATATTCAAGGATCATAGCTAATATCTCCTAAACTATACATGATAGAATGATGAACCAAAAATAAAGTTACCACGTAATTACTGTAAGAACACATATATGAACTTTATTTTACAAATTATAAACAAGGTTAAAACCTATGATGAAATATTGATAAAAATCAACAGAGCTGTTGACCACTTTGTTGTGAAAGTGTTCCAAACTTAAAAAAAAGTATACAGTTGGATTATACTAGTTCATTAGTGAAGAATGATGTATTTTCTATTATTAAATTCAGGGTATAACCCCCTGAAATCAAGGTTTGAAGTTTAAAATATTGAATTTCGACAGAAAAGATGAGTTACAAGAAAAATCATCAAAATTAGAGTTTTGATGATTTAATGAAAAGCTCTTGGCAGAATAATAAGGTTATGCCAGGATATCAGAATTAACTCTCTGAATTGCTGTAGCGTGTAAATCTTAAAAGTTATTGAGGATCAAAGTTTGAGCTTAATTTGAGCAGTTATGATCACTCACAGTAACCTTAATTTAAGTTTAACGGTCTTAAGAGTGATAAAATTGGTGAATACTATTAGTTTATGATTAAAACTAATAAAATCCACGAAATTTGGGGTTCTGCCAAGCCTCTGATGTCATCAAACTTAGAGTTATAGTGATAACTCTAAATAATGGTGTAATAATGATGTAATATGGTTTGATAATGATGTAATCATCTCCAAACCTTAAAATATTGATCAATTCCAGTGGGTATGATCAGTACACGTCTACTAGAAGCCTGTTGGACTCTAGGAGGGAGGTATTTACTATAAATAGAGCTCTTTTCACTCTATTTTCCCCTCAGACGCATCAAAAACATTAAATCAATTAATCAAAGGTAATTTCTTTATTCTTTATATATAAAACTGTTATATTATTAAAGACCAAAGACCACCTTGTTGTAATCATCTATTTTGACGTGATTAAATCATTTATTTAATTGTTTTTGTTAAAAATCTCTCTAAAAACTCATTTCCACGTAAAAATCCAGAATATTAGTAATTTTCTTTATTTTTTATTGTAAATACAATTTGAAAAGGTTGTATTTATATTTTTTGGCGTAAAATATTTCAAAATTATTATATTAAGTGTTAAAAGTAAGTTATTTTCTCTTTATTATTATTTTAATAATTCTTTAATTAATATAAATAGTATTTATATTAATTTATAACTTTAATATTGGTAATATTATTGTTATTAATTGTTTTTTTATTAATAAAAAACAATTTTTTACGCCTTTATTATTTGTTTGTAACAATAATAAAGTGCCTTTAAATATATTAATATATTTATTTTATTATATTATATTTTATAATATAAATTATATTATTATATTTTATTAATAATATAATCATTTTTACGCCATAATTATAATAATTCTTTATTATTATAATTATTTCTATCTTATTTATTTCAATTATAAGGACATTCATAGTACAATAAGTAAAATATTAGTAATTTTTACTTATTGTTTCATAGTCAAACCTTACAGTAATAATGATTTAAATGATAATAAGATGATGATGTGGAAAAAACAGCAAGAGGAGGCCTCTTCTAAGTCAACAACAGCTCACAGAGGCATCCCATGGAGAAAACTGAATAACCAGTGAGTGAGAAAACAATAAACCCTTTTGGATTATTGATTGCATCATCTGTTGTCACATAAGATTATCATAATTACTTCATTGATGCTTTTATGTGACTACCAACCCCAATATGGTTAAGAATAAAAGGAGTAAAATATGTAAATCTTCTTTTATTCCAAAATAATCATTGATTTCTCAAAGTTATCAATGTTATTGCCAATTTCATCACAGGTTGTAGTTACTGTAAATTTTTGAAGATTCAGTGTTTCATGTAGAATAGTCAAAAATGGACTGTAAGTAAACCTTTTCATTTTACTAGTAAAAATGCAATTCTTTTCTTGTTTTACCATAGATAATACAGTTCTCCATTGGTCCTGAAAGATTCAGAAATATTCATTAACAATTGTATTTTTAATGAATTTTTGAAGTTTTTACCTCATTTCTACGTAGAATTGCAACTATCAATGTTTAACTGGTTGCTATGAGGTAAATCAATGGATACAAGTCCAAAAAGGGTTTTAATTACTCTTTTGGGGTTTATCCATGGAAAATCATTAAGAATTGACATGGTTACAGGAGTCTAAGTAGCTTTTTACCTCCTTGGCACGTTAAAATAGCAGGTTATTTGCTATTTTCTTAAGATTTACAGTAGTTGTAACATGGTAACCAAGTTCCCAAAAGGATTTAGTTTACCAATTAGGCCAAGATCAGCCATGGATCCAAGCTTTGGAGCTTTTCACACCTCTGAGGCCTCAGAAGTTGGGTACCCTGGCTCTCTTTGATGTCTTTTCTCCCCCTTGCCTATTTTTTATGTCAAAATAGAAATTTAAGCTTCAAGTGAGATATCCACTATGGGTGTACCAAAAGTCCATGTAAGAACACCATGATATTAAGTGCTCAAAACATGAATAACACTATTCTTAGTGTATATGTAACATGGGATTTCTCACATTCCCATTATTTTGGCGTGAAATTAAGAAAAACAAAAATTTCCACGGATCTTTTATGTGGTATTGAAGTATTTTCCATTTTACCACCTCAAAGAGTTAATTTGAGCTTATTCACTCTATGGAGCTACCCTAGGTGAATTTTTGTGTAGAATCCAAATCTGGTCTCAAATACATGGATTTACTTACTCAATAAAAAGTTATTCATCTTTTCTGAAATCAAAAATGATGAATTTTGGATATATGAATGACTTATGAGTTAAGCATAATTCAAAATTTCTTTTTAAGATAGTTGTGGCCTATTTTGCTATGTAAAATATACCTCAAGGCTCACAATCCGTGTACTTGGATGATGATACATATCATTATTTGAATCAATGAGATATATGGCTAACCAAATTAAGGAGAGAGAGAAAATTCATTATTATTGATTTGATAGTAATGAAAAGTCTTATTCTTAGTCTTTTTACACATGTCATTATTTTCAACCACATGAATATTTTTTGAGATCTGGTGGTAAAAACTCTTTTCCTTCAAAAAGAAACAAAATTATTAAAATTCATTCATAACATCACCAGAAATAGTTTTAATTCTTCATTATCATAAAGATGGAATTGGTGTTTCCTATTATGTGTTACTGCCCATGTTGAATGTTTGTATGAATAATCCTTAAGCAAGTGCTGATCTTTCCAATAGAAATCCCCTATAAAAGTTTTACATCAAAGAGATAAATACAAAATTTGAGATATTTAATTGATAAAAAACAGTTAAACATATATTCAACTTCTTTCTCAGAAGTAAAAACTCAACTATAAGATATTTTGATACCTAATCTTTATTATTTATTACCAAAAATTGAAATATTTCACATCAAAAAATCACTTTTAAATTAGAATGTGTACTACTGTGAGCCTGAAAGCATTTACTGGCTTACCTGCTACACCATCTCCAACTCCAATTCCTATTTTCCTTCAATTATTAGGTTCAAACTCTAAGTTAAAAATTTAATTTTATCATTTTAAATATTGATGATGTCATAAAATCATTATATGACATCATTTAATTTTGTAAATATAATTACTATTTCATTTTCTATTGATGATGTCATAAAATGTTTATATGACATCAGTTCAATTCTTGTATTTACAATATTTAAGAGGATCATTCTTACCTTTGAATGATACTTCAGAGCTCAATTTTTTATATATTTTTTACAGTTTAAATTAAATTATTTATTACTTTAAAGAATATAAGATCTCTCAATTCTCAATTAGTAATTTCTATTACTTAAAAATTATACATTATCTTTAATATTATTAGTGAAGCTCATTCCACTAATAATACTATAATTTAACTACAGTGACGTCTCTATTATTTTATTTTAATAGTTTTCCACTTTTAATTGATTTATTAAATTCCTTCTATATAAACTGGAAGTCACAAAAGAGATCCCAGCTTACAACTACTCTGCTTTCTGATTAAACTTCACTTTATTAAAAAAACAATTCTGTTCCTTTTAAGTCTGATTCCAAATTAAAAAGATATTCTTCATTTAATTAAAAAAGAGTTCCAATTAAAAAGGGGGAATTCAATTTGGATTCTTGGATTTTATTTATGATTCATTAATATGAATTAGTTAGGCAAGAATTATGCTACATTAAAAGGAACATCAATGTAAAAATTAAAGCTCAATAAAAAATTCAATTTGTATTTTTATCAAAATTTCAATTTAGAACAATTTTTCAAGTGAACTTGTGAAATATCCTTAAACAATAAGATTAATGTTATTTTTGAAGATACTCATTTTATTTCTTTTATAGAAAAATTATAAATGAAATTAATTTTCATTTTTGAATTATTAATTAAATATTATTTAAAATTATGGGATTTTTGTTTTTTTATTCTTATTGTAAATAGTTTAGCTGAAATCTTTTTCCTTTTTATAATGAGTTTTTGTAGACTAGAACATAGCCAAAAAAAAAATATCAATTGAAAAAATCTTAAATTGAATTTAAATTTTCTTTTTATTATTTGTGACATTATTTTAATATGAAATATTTAAATAATTCTCTTATTATAATTTCAAAAGTAAAAGAATGAATAAGCTTTCCAAAAAAATAATTCAATTTTAATTGTTGATACGTTTTTTATTTAGCAGAAAAACCAAAAAAAACCTCAGACCTTGATTAGTAAAAAGATGTTAGCTTTGATTATATAAAGTTCTTTTGAATTTTATCTTAAATATGATAAATTTATCTGATGATACTGACTTTTGTAAACGGTGACTTGAAACTAAACCAAAGAAAGGCCCAAGGATAATTAGTCCTTATTACTTTCTCACGTCACATTTGCTTTAAAAGTCAGTTCAGCTTGTTAGAAACTCTGGTCCTCTTCCTTTATCCTGATATTTGAATTCCAAGCCATATGGTGATTTTGAAGTTGAAGGTGAGTTATCATAAACTAGTTTGACTAGAGATTTAAACCAAATCAGTTACAGTAGGTAGATTATATAATCCTGCTAAATCAGAGTGAGTTTTCAAGATGATTGTTGGATAAGGCCATTTGTAGATTACTATAAATCAAAAGTTCTACTTAACTGAAATGAAGATATAAATGAATTTGACTTGAGCACAAAAGTCTTTCCAGCTGCTCAGACTTGTTTTATTTAAATTATCTTTCAGGTTAGGTCCAATTGGGTGAGGAGTTTTGTACCTGTAGAAGATTTTATCTTTCTGTGAGCCACAACGTAATATCTCTTCTCAAAAATTCTATACTTATCTTTTTGTAAGATTGGTTGATTTTTTTTCTTCTGAGAATTTTTTAGACTTAAAAGAATATTATGATGATGTTATCCCTAAGAAATCGATTAAACCTTTTAAATAAATCAAGTTTTCAATTGAATAAAAATAATTTTAAGACTTTATCAAAAAATTTTAATGATCAACAACTTAAATTTACTCCATTATATAATTCAATTCATAAAAAATTTGAAAATGGTTCAAAATTGGTCGAATTCGCTAATTTTCATATGCCTTTATCTTATGCTAAAAGTGGCGGTCAGAGTTGAGTTACAATTTAATCTAACATTTTCTTTTTTATCAAAAGTTCAATCTAACTATTTTTCAATTTTGATAATGGCGATGATTTAGTTGCTGAACATTTATCAGTACGTAAAGAGTGTGGTTTATTCGATGTATCGCATATGGTTCAAACCAAGATTAGTGGTAAAAAGTCCACCGAATTTTTATCCATCTTGTTACCAGCTTCTTTGTCAACCATGAGACCATTCACAAGTAGTCTATCAGTCATAATGAACGAAAAAGGCGGAATAATTGATGATTGTATGATAACTAAGTGGTCATCTGAAGATTATTACCTGGTCACAAATGCTAGTCGTCAAGATCGTGACACAAGTTGGATCAAATCACTTCTTAGTTCATTTTCATTCAAAGATCAAGTTTCAATCGAATCGCTCGATGGATCAGCTCTGGTCGCACTTCAAGGTCCAAAGGCCTCTAAAATTCTTCAAAATCTCATTGATGATCCCTCTTATCAGCTCGACCGTTCTCTCTTCTTCTCCCAGTCTGTTTTCACCCATTTGGCAGGATCTCAAGTGCATATCGCTAGAACAGGCTATACCGGTGAAGATGGCTTTGAGATCTCGATCAAACCACAAGACGCCGTGAAAGTAGCCGATGCAATCGCTTCTCAACCAGGCGTTACTCTTGCAGGTCTCGCTGCGAGGGACTCACTTCGGCTTGAAGCTGGCCTATGCCTCTATGGCGCCGATCTAGATGAAAGTGTGGGTGTAGCCGAGGCTGGACTCAGCTGGGTTGTAGGCAAAGAGCGTAGTGGATTTATAGGTGAAGAACGGACCAGAACCGAAAAGGGTGATTTGATTCAACGCCGTCGTGTTGGCCTGATTGTTGAAAAGGGGCCGCCGGCCAGGTCAGGTTCTAAGATCATTAGCTCTACTGATGGTCAAGAGCTCGGTCAAGTCACAAGTGGAATCCCTAGCCCCAGTCTCGAAAACCAAAATATCGCCATGGGATACGTCAAATCGGGGCATCATAAACCTGGAACACAACTTCAAGTCCTGGTGCGCGGAAAACCTAGAACAGCCGAGGTAGTCAAGATGCCGTTTGTATCATCCAATTATTATCGACCTCCGAAATAATTATCTTCGTTCAACATGTATTCTCCTTATTTGCGAAACAAGAATATCGATAACGTATTCCGAGATAAGCATCGAACGTCTTTGAAAAACAGTGGTAGAAAATTTTCAACTAGTTAAAAATTAATATTTTGGGTTCTTGATTTCAGATTGAATTGCATCTCTGAGGAATAAGTAGATAAACATCTTGTACTTGACGAAATCACATGTCCCCAATTGAATTTTTATTACTCTTGCAATCTTTCCTAGGCCAACGAACACTGATTTTTTGTAGATAAAAAACCATGACCGATGTATTTCTTACAGAAGCATTTAGTCATGACTTGGCGCTCCAGTGATCTTTTAAGGTCCTTATCTCAATATTTGTTAATGGAATGATGAGGCATCAAATGGATTAGAGACTTAAAACATAACTTTTTCCAAAGTTGCGTACTTTTTGTTAGGTTTGAAAATACCACTCTTTTGGGTCCTTTTCGACTGAAAGACTTTATTTGCAATGAAGGAAGATAGATTAACAACCGAAAATACATTTTTATATACTTCATTCTGAGTTAAGTACGAGGGCGCTTCAATTATTGGAATTCAAAATTTCTTCTTAATAATATAAAAAGACAAAATGAGATGAGAGGGTTTGGGTCAGGTCTGCATAGGCGTTGGACCAAGATTATTGACCGCAGACGAGGATTTCGTTTTTTCTAATTCAGACCTTTATTAAAAAAGAAGCGAACCAATTAATTTCAATAAAAATTATTATAAACGAGAATCCAATGAAGTTTTGAATTACCTGAGTTGATTTGCAAAATCACTTTCGATCACATCGTCATCCCAATTATCTTCCCACAAATCATCCATTGTAACTTTTTTATTTTTATTATTATTTTCTTGATTATCATTATTATTTTCTTGCTTTTTATTTTTGTCGAGTTTTTTGTTATTATTCATCAGTAACAAACTTGAAATATCAGATTCAGATTCATTCCAATCTTTTTTTTTTGATTAATAAATTAATAAATTTCATTTAGATATCATTGTTTGCACCCGATTTTAATCATATCACGTAAAAAAATGAATAAAATAAAAAACCATGAGCCAGTCAGTATAAAATTTTAACGTTAAAATAAACATTGAATTATTATTATTTCAAAAAATATCATTCAGTTTTCGTAAAAAAATAATAATAAAATAAACATGAAATTTAATAAATTGAAAAAATATACTAACTTTCAGTTGGAAAATCTTCAAATTCATCATCGTCACCTAAAGTATCTTGTTGCTGGATATTTTTGAATTGTTGCTGATTTAGATTATCATTATGAGTATTTGACATCATTATGCTGATTTATGATTTGAAATTTATTTGGAAATATAACTTGGATACTGTTATGATGATGATGATCGATATTGATTATTATTATTATTATTAGAGTGCTTTGTTTTTTGAATGCTGTACTGTTTCCTTTTGGGTTAGGGTTATGGCTTTATGGACTGATCTGAGTGTATGCTGTTGGTTGGAGTCACTTTTGAGACGGGCAACTTGTTTCTTCCAACTTTAGTTTTCTACTAGGGCGTTGACAGTGGTGGAAAAAAGGAATTTAGATTATTAAAAGTCAAACAAAATTTCTAAAATGTTTTTATTTCAAAAAAGCTAATGAGAAAAAATTTCATAAAATCAATTCAAAATTGCTTTTGAGCTGAACCATTTTGCTGTAAAAATCCAAGCCACATTTGCTTTTAGTTGAATCTTCCTTGTGTAAACTTGATGAATTATTTTGTAATCAACCTGTTTTTAATATTAAAACATAAAAAATAAATACATTTGAAGTTACTATTAATCATTTTGAAAACAAAAGAAGAAACATATTATCTTTTCTTTAGCTTCTTTATTTTGAAAAAAGAAATCATTATGTCAACCACCCAACAAAAAAACTTGGAGTTAAAAAATATTAATATCTATATAGTTTTCCTCTTTAGGATTTCTATGATAATGAGGTTAGATTTCAATTTCAAAATAAGTATCTCTTAATCTAATCATAATAATTTCAAGCTTAGATGCAAATAGGCTGAGTTTTGATATTGATTAGGATGTGAATGTGTGTGATCAAGAATCTTAAGTTAGCTCGAAAAGAAAGCTAAATATGAAAAGAAAATAAAGAGGAAGTTTCATTGAAAAATGGCTAGATTATTTTTCAGTGATTAACTGAAAATAAAACTTTGAAAAAAAAAATAAGTAAATTTATTGGGATTATTTCAATGAGGCAAGTACTTAGGTTAAAAAGAGTTGAATATGGTTTTTTGAAATAATTTCACCCTAGGACATGAAGTTCTTCTTAATCAAAGAAAGTAAAAATTATGTCCTTGATTCAAAGATAAAAAATAGCTTTTTGAAAAAGAAAAACAGACAAAAAACAGAAACTAATATATCAAAAAATGACATTTAAATATAATATTAATTTAACTTTTGATGGAAAGATTGTCCTTTGAATAAACAAAAGTAAAAATGATATTAATATGATAATTTCCATTAAGATTGAAGATTCTAGATAGTCTGAAAGATTTTATAAATTCCATTTGACTGATATAATTTTTTATCTATTTAAATTGGGAAATGAAGCTTATTGTTTCAACAAATATGATTAAAAAACTGTACTCTTTCTTTTATAATGTGTTTTCTAAATGAAAATTGGTGACTTAATCTTAATTTGAAGCAACAGAATTTGATAAATAAAAATCCATTATTTAACTAAAAAACTCATCTTGCAAATTCTCTATATCAGGTAAAGATGGTTTCTTAGCTTGAAATAAGACTAAAAATGAAAATATCCATAAGCTCTAATAAATGGATTTTTCTTCTAAAAATATGAAAAAAATCCTGAGGAATATGGGTGACTAATTATTATTATTTACCTTTTTTTCTCAAGTAACTCTACAAAAAGCTTTTTGACCAAAACATTTTCAAAAAATGTCAAAAATCATAAAGAAATCAAAATAATTTCCATCTTTGATCAATGAAAAGAGTTCTTTTTTTCAAAATAAGGAAATATATGATTAAATTCCTCTTTATTTTTTTCTTTTTAAAAGCTATTATTTTTCTTATTCATGTTTTAAAGCCATTGAGGCTTTTCAGGAGAAAAAATATACAAGATTTGAATTGATTAATATTTTGAAAAAAAAAATCATTCAAGAAATGATATTTTGTGTGTGAGATTTTTATATTACTAAAGCAAGATATTAAAATATTTCCAATACTTATTTTTAAAATTTATATATAGATGTTAAGTTTGAAGTTAATAAACCAGTTTTATATAAAGAAAAGTTTTAATTTGATTTGATAATGAGATTAATGAAGATTTGGAATTTTACTTGTGAATCATAAAATATATTCATAAAAGAAACAATTATGAATTCCTTTTTCCATCTTTTTACAATAAAATTCTCTCAGATAGAAACTTTCCACTTATTGATCAATCCATATAAATACTTTAATTTCTTGTTTTTTATTTTTATTTTTGTCAATATCCAAAAATTCTTCAAAGATACAGGGTCATCAATTATCAAAGGCTATATTTTCAATTTAATCCTTAAGAATTAGTTTGGGAAATAATTTGAATTGATTTCAAATTGTGTATTAACTACTGATTGAGTTTAAACCTAATTTCATTTTTGAAATTTGTCTAGAATTTCCTTCAAACTTTGAGGTAATGCACTAAGCTGAAAGAGAAAGATATTTATTGATTTGAAGAAAATAAATTATCTTTATTTCAAATCGATGAATATTTAGGATTTATATTCTTAATTTTCAAATTTATGGCTATACTAATAGTATAACAGAAATGTGAGCCTGTGGGGTATGTATGACATAAAAATAAAGCCACAAATGACTTTTCATACATTTGATTTAGTCATGAACTGAGTTTTCAAATGGATTCAAAACAAAAAACAATTATAAACTTATGTTTGATAAACAAAGTTATAAATATTATGTCATTTTTGAATTCTACACCAAAGATAACCTAGACCCATAAAGTGTTATACCCCAAAATGGCTATTTATAGTGTTATTGGAAGGTTGAAGAGTTTCACAGTACAGCTATACAACTTAACAATTTTTAAATTATCAAATTTAAGCTTAATTTCAAAGTTGCATAAGGCTCATGAAAGCTTAAAAAAATTCTGTTAAATTTAAGGTGTTGTGTATATTTACTGAATTGGCTAAGGATTTTTCATACAGGCTTTAAATCCTGCATGAGATCAATTGAAATTGGCTTAAAGCCACTGTATGGCTTTAAATGGACCAAAGGGCAAAATTCACACAAAAAGGTGGGATAAAGGGAAAAAGGCAAAAAGGTGGCAGGGTAAACAACCTTTGGGATCTGGTAGAATCCAAATAAAGTTTTACTTGTGCATTGAAGGACTTTAAACCTTATTTGAATTTTAATATTAGAACTTAATTGAGCATGAAAGTCTAAAGTGGTTCATCCCTCTTTTGGACAGGAATTAAAAGCTGCAAAAGCATGAATTCCTATATGCAGGCTTGTAATAAAGGTTTTAAGAACTTTCAAAGCTTATTCAAGCTTAAAAGTAATGCTAAAAGAATTTAAAACTTATCAAAAGTCAAGGTTTAATGTGTATTGCTATTTCTTTGTGGAAAAATAGAAATAACTGGAAAAATTCATAGAAAATGTAATTCTCAATGGATTCAATTGAAATATCTACACAGATTACAACTGAATGTTATCTGTTTATAGCTAAAATTCTGTGTAACTTCTATCACTAAAATTATTTAATATTTGGCCTTCAAAGTACCTATTTTAATTATTATTGAAGAAAATAAATATTTATATAAAAATTAATTAAAAATCTTTTTCAAAATATTTTTGCTTTAGATTTTATTTTTGAGTTTTTCCTTTGATTAAGTTTGATCTAAATAAATTGATTTTATATTAAAGCTTAATAATAGTAATCTCAATTGAGGATTAAAATTACTTTCAGTTAAGGATAACATTAAAATTGAGATAAAAAATAAGCTAGCTTACATTAAGAGCTTCCTTTTTAAGTGTACTTTTTTGGTTTTGAACTTAGAACACCCTCTATATCTATTATTGATCATGAGAGCTTCTCAGAAGGCACAAAGAAATCCTTTTCATCACTTTTTTTGTCCACCCTCGTCATTCAATCAATCAGATATCATGAAATAGGTAATAATTTCTCAAAATATAAAATCTCATATTATTAAAGCTATTTTAAAGTGGTTTATTATTTATAGATTATAAATTGAAGAATTGAAATCATAAATTTCAGATTCAATTGTTTTAATAACCAATAATTGGTTTTATGTTATGAAATTATTGTTCTAATTATCTTTTAAATCAACGAATTCCTTAAAAAATACTTAGTATATTATTTCTATAATGAAAGTTGTTTTATTCTTTGAAAATATTCTATGGGTGTGTTTTTAGCCTATAAACATTATCTAGTACTATAACTGTTGTATTTGACCTATTGTATTAAATAAATATTGTAAGTAAGATTTTCTCTGAATTTCCACATCTTTTTTATCTATTATTTGTTTTTATATATAGGATTTTTCTTGAATAATAATCTCTGCACTGTGTGAGAGATCACATCTTTCATAAATAATATTCTTCTTATTTATAAGTGGTTAAATATTATTACTTTCCATGTGTAATTATCTCATCCAGATATTTACACTTATTATTATTATATTTTTCAGTGACTATAATTGTAAGGTGTGGATATGAGACTCTGATTGAAAATCAAGTACTTTTCCTGTCCTCAAAATTTGTATAAGGTAGAATATAATTAAAAATAGTATGAAATAGTATTTTTAAGAGATAAAAACACCAATTTTATTTTTTTTAACTTTATAAGTATGGAAAAATAATCTTATAAAGATTTATTGTTTTACCAACAATAAAAATTTATCCAAAAATACTCTACAAGAGATATTTAAGGCTACAAAAGAAATTTCTTCAAGAGCAATTTAAATTGAAATTAATTGAGAAAAGAACTGCAAGAAATTAATTAAAGAAAAAAATCTTTAAAAAGATATTTCAAGAGGGGACATGCCCAAAAGTGACCAGAGTGAATTTGGAAACAAAGTGACAAAGTTAACAGTGATGAAAGATGCTTTAATTCACTTTTGGGGTGGTTCACGGGGTAAAAATGATTATGAGAGTTAAAAACAACGATTATAATGATTTTTAACATGTTTAAAAGGTTCAAAATGATTTAAAAAGGGTGGCTGGACTCTTTTATTGATTGGTTTGATAGTGTTTAAACTAATTATAAAAGGAAAAGATTCTAACATGAAGAGAAAATTGGGGCAAAGAAGACATTATTTCATAGCCATCAATTTTCTTACTCAAAAATTAAAATTTACTCTTTTCAGTCGTGGAAAACACTCTCACAACAGAAAAGCCAATTATAGCATCATTGAGCCCTGGTTTAGACCAAAAAAGGGAAAAAGGGCTGGTTTTAGCCATTGTTTGCTATTTTTAGTCATTTTAGACCCTTAAATCAGCCATTACTATAGTAATAACCGGTCTAGAGCCTTCAAAACATGTGAGCCTGTGAGTTATGTATAACATACCCATAAGGCCACAAATGATTTTATAAACAGCTAATTTTGTCTTAAACAGACTTTTTAGTTGAAATTAAAATAAAAAATAACAAAAAATAAGTATAACTTTTTTTTGGATAAACAAAGCTATAAATATTATGTCATTTTTGGATTCTACACCAAAAATGACCTAGGGTACATCCATAAGGTGTTATACCCAAAAACACTTATTTCTTGTGTTATTAGAAGATTTAAGAATCTCACAGTACTAATGTAACTTTTTTAGCATTTTTTTAAAATTGTTAAATTTAAGCTTAAATAAGCTTAAATTTAAAGTTGCATAAGGTTAATGCAAACTTACCAAAATTTTAGTTAAAATTGAGGTGTGGTGTATATTTACTGAATTGGCTAAGGATTTGCCATACAGAATGTAAATCCTGCGTGAGCTCAATTGAAAAGGGTTTAAAGCCATGGTATGGCTTTAAATAAATAAAAGGGCAAAATCCATGCAAAAAGGTGGGACAAAGGAAAAAGACCAAATAGAGCTGGGGTACCCAACTTTTTGGATCTGCAATGATTCAATTAAGTTTGTCCACCTGTATTGGAGGGTTTTTAACCTTATTTAAACTTTAAGATTAGACTTTGATCCAACCTTAAGGTTGAAACTGGTTTTATCCCAATTTGGACAGGAATTTCAAGCTGCCAAAGGGTAAATCCCAATATGCAGGCTTGAAATAAAGGTTTTAAGAACTGTAAAAGATTAATAAAGCTTAAAAACCTTAAATAAGCTTAAAATTTTAAAGTTACAAGCATCAAAACCTTATCAAAAGCTAAGGTTTGGTGTGTATTGCTATTTTACATGTAAAAATAGCAATAACTTCAAAAATTCATTAAAAATCCAAATCTTAATGGATTTGCTTGAAAATCTCACACAGCTTAGAATTTAATACTATCCATATATAAATTGAATTTTAAGTATCTCTTACAAATAAATTTCCTTGGTAATTAGCCAGGAAATTTACTCTTTTAATTAAGCTCAAAGAAAATTATGATTTCTTTAAAAATTAATTAAAAATTGAGTTCAAGATATTTCTGCTTGAAACTCTATTTTTAAGTTTTTCATGTGATGAACTTTAATATAAGTAAGTTTATTTATACCAAAAACTGAAAATAATTAGTTTAAAGAAGGATTAAAGTTACATGCAGTCAAGAATAACACTGGTAACTTTAAATTGGAATTAAAAACAAGTTGCCTTAAGTTAAGAGCTTTGTTTTTGAGTATGGTTTTTCAGTTTTGACCTGAGCACGCCCTCTATATTCATTATGAATCATGAGAGCTGCTCTGAAGACATAAAAAGAGTCTTTTCATCACTGTTTTTGTCCATCATTCATCATCAATCCAATCATATTAGAAATTTAAACAGGTAAAGTTTTATTATTTATAAAATCTTATTATTAAAGTAATTTTTAAGTTATTTTATTCTTTATTAATAGTAAATTAAAGAATTGAAGTCATAGAATTCAGATTATTGTTGTAATCATCAATAATATATTTTATATTATAAAATTATCATCTTAAATATCTTTTAAAATCCACAAATTCCTCTTAAAAACTCTTTAATCTTAAATTTTATCATAAAAAGTTGTTTTATATTTAAAATTATTGATTTTAGGCGTGTTTTTAACTTATAATCATTATTTAATATAATAACTGTTTTTGTTTGACTTGTTGTATTAAATAAATATTATAAGTAAGTTTTCTCTAAAGTTCTATATCTTTTTTATCTAGTATTAGTTTTTTTATATAGAATTTTATTCTATAAGAATTATTTCTGCACAGCGTGTGTTATAATTCTTTTATAAATAATATTTCTATTATTTATAAGTGGCTACTATTCATATTTCCACGTGTAATTGTCTCATTAAGAGCTTTACAAGTCTTATTGTTATAACTGTCAGTGACTATAACAATAATAGAATAATTATTAGTATATTTTTATAATAATAATTAATTTTTTTTTTTATATAATTATATTTAAATTTGTGGTTATAATATCTTATTATATTATATATTTCTATTGAGGACAGTCATAGTACTCTTGATTTTGCTACTATTATCAAGAGTTTCATAGACAAACCTTACATTTGGGGGCCTGGCCGTGATTTTAACCAATTTTTGGGACATAAATCATATTCTAGACCTTATTTTACTGTTTTTTGACGTAAAATTGCCATATTTATCTTAATATTGGCTTTTTTGGGACTTATCCCTTATAAATAATCTTTATAATATTAATAATGTTATTTTTTTCTTAAGAATATTGCTTTAAACAATATACTATTGAGTGACTTGGAATCAATTTCTTTTGTCTAACTAGTGGCTTTTTCACATTACAGACTTGAAATTTATTCTTTGAGTTATCCTAGTATAAAGTGAATAATAATACAATTTTGATTAATTAACTTGTTAATTGCATAATTATTATTTCTTTAAAGAAAATAATAAATCAAATGAAAAATCTTTGAAAATGAAAATCTTTACTAAAAAACATTTTTTTCTTTTATCTTAGCATTTTTCTTTATTTATGACGTAATTTGCCATAAATTACATTAAAACAACTTTATTTAATAAGTTGAGTTTATAAGTTATTTTTATTATTTGATAAAATAACTTATATTTTTAATTTTCTCTAGTGTCTTCCATCAGAGAAAATTCTTCAGACTCTGAAACCTCAGAGTCCAGTATTGGAATTTAAACCAGCCCACCACCAAGGGGTTTGATAACCAAAGAGCCCTTTAAAGGTCCTGCAGGTGAATTAAATTCAATTTTACTCTATCTTTTATTAAGATTGACGTGAAATGACTCCTACTAGAAGTGGAAGTAACTACTCCATCCAATCAAATGGATCTGGACCAGGACATTTGTAAGGTTTGACTATGAAACAATAAGTAAAAATTACTAATATTTTGCTTATTGTACTATGAATGTCCTTATAAATGAAATAAATAAGATAAAAATAATTATAATAATAAATAATTATTATAATTATGGCGTAAAAATGATTATATTATTAATAAAATGTAATAATATAATTTATATTATAAAATATAATATAATAAAATAAATATATTAATATATTGAAAGGCACTTTATTATTGTTACAAACAAATAATAAAGGCGTAAAAAATTGTTTTTTATTAATAAAATACAATTAATAACAATAATATTACCAATATTAAAGTTATAAATTAATATAAATACTATTTATATTAATTAAAGAGTTATTAAAATAATAATAAGGAGAAAATTATTATAATAAGAGAAAATAACTTACTTTTAACACTTAATATAATAATTTTGAAATATTTTACGCCAAAAAATATAAATAAAACCTTTTCAAATTGTATTTACAATAAAAAATAAAGAAAATTACTAATATTCTTGATTTTTATGTGGAGATGAGTTTTTAGAGAGATTTTTAACAAAAAGAATTAAATAAATGATTTAATCACGTCAAAATAGATGATTACAACAAGGTGGTCTTTGGTCTTTAATAATATAATGGTTTTATATATAAAGAATAAAGAAATTACCTTTGATTTAATTGATTTAATGTTTTTGATGCGTCTGAGGGGAAAATAGAGTAAAAAGAGCTCTATTTATACGAAATACCTCCCTCTTAGAGTCCAGAAGGCTTCCAGTAGACGTTTACTGATCATATCCACTGGAATTGATAAGTATTTTAAGGTTTGGAGATGATTACATCATGATCAAACCATATTGCATCATTATTACACCATTATTTAGAGTTATCACTATAACTTTAAAGTTGATGACATCAGAGGCTTGGCAGAACCCCAAAATTCGTGGATTTTATTAGTTTTAATCATAAACTAATAGTATTCACCAATTTTATCACTCATATGACTGTTAAACCTAATTTAAGGTTACAGTAGGTGATCATAACTGCTCAATTTAAGCTCAAACTTTGATCTTTAATAACTTTTAAGCTTTACACGCTACAGCAATTCAGAGAGTGAATTCTGATAGCCTGACATAACCTTATTATGCTGCCAAGAGCTTTCCATTACATCATCAAAACTCTAATTTCGATGATTTTTCTTGTAACTCATCTTTTCTGTCGAAATTCAATATTTTAAACTTCAAATCATGATTTCAGGGGGTTATACCCTGAATTTAATAATAAAAGTCATGTCATTCTTCACGAATGAACTAGTAGAATCCAACTGTATGCTTTATTTTAAGTTTTGACCACTTTCACAACAAATTGGTCAACAGATCTGTTGATTTTTATCAATATTTCATCATAGGTTTTAACCTTGTTTATAAATTGTAAAAGAAAGTTCATATCTGTGTTCTTACAGTAATTACGTGGTAACTTTATTTTTGGTTCATCACTCTATCTTGTATAGTTTAAGAGATATTAGCTATGATCCTTGCATATATGCGTTGACCAAAAAAGTGCATATATTCAGGTTAATTCCTTAAGTATTAACATTGGAAATTAGCTTATTAATTGTTTTATGTGTGAATTTCCATGGGGAATGCAATGGTACAATTTATTTCACATGTTGTTTCATTGATTCCTGAAATAAATAAGGATTTATGGTTTTTATAAGGTATTATTCCTTATAACTCATTAAATATTGACTTTACAGATATGCCATAAAAATGGTATATGTGTATTTTACCATGGGGAATCCAATGGTCTAATTTATTTCACATGTTGACTCATTGGGTTTGTAGTTAAACCAATTTTTGTACCAATTTATGGTATTTTTGTATTTTTGAAGTAATTATTTTTAATGTATAATTATTCTAAGTAATTTTAGTATAATTATCTTAAAGGTATAATTATTCTGAGTCTTTCTTGTTACCTTATTGGGTATGTGGTAATATCTCAAAGGCTCACATTCCCTACCACCAAAAAAGATTGTACCACAATCTGATATGTGTAATTAGGGTATCATCCACTGTCCTACCTCTTCAATAGACTTTGTTAGTCTTGAAGCTCAATAATGCTTAACTTTTCTATTTTTCAGGTTTCCTTTCATGTCTGAACCTTCTTAGTAGTTTATCAGCATTTGTTATATCTTTCTCAAGTAGCCATTCATCTTCTTGAGTTGAATTTCTATACCTTACAAGGTATTCCCTTTCTTTTTTGTTTCTTGTCCTTCTTTCTTAAAGGACTTTTACTATTTTCTTTTCCTCTCCTTCTTCCAAGGGGGGAATTTCAAGTGGGGGTTTATTTCGTAGTGGAAATAACTCCTTGTCACTTGAGCTGTAAGGTTTTATTAGACTTACAGGGAAAGCTGGGTGTTTGTTCATTAGTTCACCTGTGAGGTCCAATTGCACAGCATTGGGTCCATGAAGTGCTTTTATCATAAATGGTCCTGCAAAGGAATCTTTCAATTTCTTTGGGCCTTTTATGTTATTGAAATTAAGCGTTGACATCAGAACCAAGTATCCTTTTTTGAAATCAGGTGGTTTATGACTTTTATCCCATCTTTCTTTTGCATATTTGAAAGAATCTTGCATACATCTATTTGCATGGTGTCTTGCCTTGTCAAGAATTATTTTAAAGCTGCTTGCTGTTGGGTGTATATCCACTAAGTCCTTTTTGAGGGTATTATAAGGAAGTCTTGGATTCCAACATTTTTCTAGCATTGCTGGTGTTTTTCCAGTAGAAGAATGGATTGATGTTTTATATGCCAGTTCCAGTGCTGGTATTAGTGTACACCAATCATGGGTAAAGCCATCAGAATCTTTGAATTCTAGCCCATAAGCACAGAATCTTCTGATCATGTCCTCTAAGGTCTGTATCATTCTTTCTGCTAAACCATCAGTTTGAGGATGATAAGCTGTTGAGAATGATAGCTTTGTCCCAAACAAGTTATGGAGATTTTTCCATAATGCTGAAGTGAACTTTGGGTCTCTGTCACTTATAATATTTTGGAATAAGCCTGTGTGGCTAATGACTTTATTCCATATCATTATGGCTGTATCCATACCTGTGTCATCTTTGTGACATGGTAAGAACATAGGAGTTTTACTGTATCTGTCAACTAACACTAGGCATGCATTATAACTCCTGTCTCCTCCTGGAGGTAATGCTGTTACCCAATCCATATGAACTATTTCCCATGGGGATTTTGGTTCTTGGATTTGGATCATCATTCCAAATTTCTTTCCTATGGCTCTGTTGGCTTTTTGGCATCTGTCACAGGTTTGACAGTACTCTGAAACATCTTTCTTCCAATTTGGCCACCAAGAGCAGGTTTTCACCCTCTCTAGTGTCCTATCTTCTGAGAGATGTCCAGATGCAACACTATCATGACACTCATGTAAAATAGTGTTTATTAGTGTTCTATCTGTTAAGGTCATAACACATGTGTGTTTTGTTCTATGGTAAAGGATTCCATCAAGGAGGTGGAATCTTCCTTCATCATATGCCTTTTTCCATGTTTCATCTAGTTTTGATGAAAGTGATGAGTCTTTGCAGTCTTTCATTAGAAGTTGGCTTAAGATATGGCAATTTTTGTCTGTCTTATAGCTTTCTTTAACTTTGTTAAAGAATTCTGTGCCATTATCTGTAACACATATTCGTTCTATATGGTGTTCTTCTTGTGGTACCCATGCTGGATTGTCAGGGGTATTTGCTAGAGCCCATCTGCTAAGACCATCTGCATTTTTATGGATATTACCAGATTTATGAACAATAGTCATATTTCCTCTGTATTCTTGGATAGAAATTTGCCATCTCAGCATATGTCTATTTGGAGTCTTCATATTTAATAGTGATTTCACAGCATTACAGTCTGTGATTACATCAAATACTGTGCCATCCAAATAATAATGCAATTTTTCTAAAGCCCACACTAAGCATAAGCATTCCATTTGGCTGGCTCCATACCTTGCTTCTGTTGGCTTTATTTGCCTTGAAATGAAACAAATTGGTCCTTCCACTGGTTTATCATTGATAATTTGTGTCTGGTGAAGTGCAGCACCTAGTCCTTCTCCACAAGCATCAATGTATAGTTTGAAGGGTAGTTTCCAATCTGGAATTAGAAGAAATGGGGCATTTGTTAGTGAATTTTTCAATTCTTCATATGCCTTGACCCTTTCTTCAGTAATTTCATAAACTGTTTGTTGGTCACATAATTTATATAATGATCTGGAAATTTTTGCAAAGTCCTTTATATGCTGTCTATAGTAACCAGCAAATCCTAAAAATGATTGCATTTCTTTTTTTGTTTGAAGCATTGGTTTAAGTAGTACTGCTGCTACTTTATTTCTGTCTATGCCTAGACTAAGTCCAGATACAACATGTCCTAGTGCTTTTAGTTCACTGTATGCAAAATGACACTTTTTCAAGGAAATTTTCATATTCACTTGGACTATTTTTTGTAGTACCCTTTCTAGTCTTTTAAGGTGATTTTCCCAAGTTCCTGAGCAGACTATAATATTGTCAATATAGATAATTAACCATCCTTCTGATAATTCTTCAGGGAATATGGTATTCATCATTCTTTGATAATGGGAAGGTGCATTTTTTATCCCAAATGGCATTCTTAAGTATTCAAAAATTCCACAGTGGACTATCATCCTCAGTAGTTTTTTGGCATTGTCTGTTAAGACATTTTGATGAAAACCCTTTAAGGAATCCATAGCTGTAATGAGCTTAGCTTGTGACAATTGTGTCAATGTCTCATGGATTCTAGGTATTGGATATCTATCTGGAATGGTATAGGTGTTCAGGGCTCTGAAGTCTCCTACCATCGTTGATTTTCCATTATGCCAGGTTATAATGACAGGAGTAGTAACTTCTACTTGTTCATTATGTCCAACCTTTCTTAATACTCCAAGGTCCATTAATTCTTTAATGTGTACCTCTAAGGCTTCTCTAGCCCTTGGACTAGCTGGGTAAGCTGGTCTTCTTAGTAAGGGTGGGTAAGGCTTTTCCACATTAAGAATTATGTCTACTTCATGCCCAATTATAGCACCTAGTGGCTCTTTGTCAGTTGAAAAGGCATTTTTGTACTTAAATAAGAGGTCAATTAATTTTTCTTTCATTCTTTCTGTTAATTCTTGATTGAACTCTGCCTCTTTAAGTTGTTCAGATATAAAAGGATCCTTTTCTGGAATCTTTTCTTCATTCTTAATAACTGTAATTTGTTTTTTGTTATTTAAGAAGCCAAAATTTTGTCTTTTGTTATCTCCTATAGTAAAATATCTATCCTTCTGGTTAGAGATATCTATACCATAGATTGATAAGTAGTCATTTCCCAGGATAAAGTGATTACTGATACAGTTGTCCATTACCACAAATTCCACTTTCATTCTGACACATTGTGAAGGATCAGGGAAAATTAGTGTTAAATCAATTATTCCAAGGGGCTTCATGCTCTCACTTGCACAACTGAATTTGACACCTTGTATTGGCATAAGTTTTTCTTGCCAGTCTGGGACAATGGTTTCTGAATAACTTTTGCCAACACAGGTGCAGTATGCTCCTGTATCTAAGTTAGCTTTTCCTTCTTGGTTATCAACCATAACAATACTTATACTTGATTTCCCAGCTGTATATCCCATTCCTCTTGCAGGTTTGGTTCTATACATTTTGGCATCTTGTATATTTGTCAGGTTTGTGTCAGATGTCCCAACTTGTGGTAAGCTTGAGTTAACATCCAATACTTCATAAATTATATCAATATTATTAATTTGTGCATTAATTATATTGATTTCATAACTTTCAGAGCTTTCTGACTCTTATGTTTCTTTTTCAGAGTCAGATTCCTCCTCTTTGTCATTGTGGTTTTCAGTTTCCACAATTTCATTGATTTTTGCCTTTTTTAGGCAATTATTGGCTAAGTGTCCAATACCTCCACATTTATTGCATTTTCTTTGCTCATTATTATTGGATGTACTGGGCTTGAAGGATTCTTTTAATTTATCTTTTTTGATAAATGGTTTATTTGGGCTTTTAATGTCCAATTTCTTCCAAGTCCTGCCAATTTTTGTTCTTGTCACTATGTCTTCCAGTGCATTAATGTACTCTTCTGTGGAGCATGGTTCTATACACCTGCTTCTCAGGGCATGTTCTAGTTCCCCTCCACATTTCTTAAGTATTTTCATGTGCACCATTTTCTGTGACATTTCTGGGTACAGTGCATTAAGCCTTTCAACTTGTTTCAAGAACCAAGTTAAAGGTTTATCTTTCTCTTGGTCAAAGAAAGAATTTTCAAATGCATTTTCTATCTTATACCTCCAGGCATCATTTGCCCACTTGGTGATTATTTCTTGTTTCCACCAAGACCAGGTATTTTTACCATTTGTTTGTCCTATGCCATAATACCATCTTTTTGCAGATTTCTCAAACAATGAATGTAATCTTGCAGTGATTAATTCATCTGGTATGGCATAGTCTTCTTGTAACATGTCAATTGTTTTAATAAATGACATGTGGTCATATTCACCTTCTCCTGTGAATGTTGGCCATTCTTTTAATTGAGGTGCTTCCTTCATTAAGGCTTGATTATTGTCTTGGTGACACAAGTCTTTTATGAAAGGATTTGTAAATTCCTATTTTATTTTAACAGGGCTTCTTATATGAGAAAATGTCATTGATAACTTTGGCATATTTAAATTAGCCTCATTCATTTTATCCATTTTTTCAGTAATAAGCCTTATTTCACTTTGAATATCATCTTTTAGATGCATTCTTGCTTCATCACTTTTTTCCACATGGTCCAAAAGTAATTTTTGGTGTGATGAAGTCTTTTCTTCAAATTTTTCTACAGAAATACTTAATTTGTTTAATTTTTCTGTAAGATTGTCAATACTCACATCATAATTGATTGTCAAAGTTTTCTCTTTGATATCACTTATGTATTTGTACAATTCTTGTTGTCCTTGTATTAATTTCTGAGTATTGTCAATTAATACTTTTGGTTTATTATTTTCAATCAAAAATTCTATGTTATCAATTTATTTCTTATTCTGTACAACAAGTTTGGTTAAAGATGATAAGCTATGATTTATTTCTTGGAAAGATAATAAACTATTTTGAATGTCTTTAAGAGGTAAAATACTATTTTTAAGCTCTGTTAAAGTATTTACAACATCAGGAGACAAGGTTATTTCTTTGGGAAATGGGGTTGTCTCATTCTTTGTTCCTCTTTGTCTTTGAATTCCATCAAAGTTCTGGCCATGTTGAAAACATTGTCCATGGAATCCTTTTGGATTTTTGGGATCCTGTAGCTTGGGGAATATGGTTTCCTCCAATTATTTTTCTTGTTCTTCTTCCCTTCTTGGGGAAGTGGGTTGGCTTGGGGCTTGCTGGTAGAAGCTACTGGGGTTCTTCCTTGGTTGCCTCCCTCTTTTTGGTGTGGTAATCCTTGATTTTTTTGATTTGAGGTTTGGATGACAGTGGATTCCATCCATTGGAGTATTTCACTATCTCCTCCTCTTTGAGGAACTTTTTCAGGATGTGCCAGGAGTTCATCACTCCTTGGTGTATTTGAGGCAGCATTTCCCAATCTTTGTCCTTGTACACTGTGTAATACTGCTTGTACTGGCTCATGTAGATGTCTATTTGAGCCCTCTGAATGTGATTTGTACCTATTTGAGTTACTCATACTTAGCTCCAATTCAGGTTCAGATATCATGGGCATTTCCAGGACTTGCCTTTGGGATAAGGCACTTCCTTGTGTGGATTCTGTTTCACTGGGGATATTGCCCTTTATTTTCCCTTTTGAGGGATCAGTTCTACTTCTGAGTCCAGCTCCATCTGATTGGATGGAGTATTGGGAACCTCTTCTGGTAGTCATAATTCAAGGAAAAAAAATATAAAAGTATTTTAGGATAAAAATTCTTTTTATGGCAATTATAAAAGAGGTGCTCACCTTCAGAGTCTTGAATGGTGGGTCCTGGAAAGTCTAATTTCTTAGCTTTCTTTCTTTTAGTGATAACTGGTGTTGGAGAACTTGGACAAGTTTCTTCCACCAATCTCTCAACAGTAGTTTGGTTATCTTCTGTTGGGTTATCTTCAAACACTAAAGAAGACAAATAAATATAAGTCTTTTTATAAGAAGTGTTATTTTTTGGCAAGATATGGCAATTTTCCACGTAGAAATTGCTTTTATATCTTTAAAAAATTGAAATGAATAAAAATAACTTTTTTTATTGGTTTTTAATATTTTTTAATATTTTGAATATTTTTTATTTTTATTTTTAAGGAATAAAATAAAAATTAATATGATTCTTTATAAATGAAATTATAATAAAAATTATTTCTAATTTATATAATATCTTTTTTAATCACTAGAGTCACTCAAAGAAAGTTCTTGCAAGTCTAAGGATGTGAAAAAACCACGTGTAAGACAGTACAATTGCTTTCCAACTGCCTCAATAGCTTTTAAAATCAATAAAATATAAAATTTTTATATAATTTTATTATTCTGAATATAATTTCTTATTGGATAAACCCAATTAGAATCTTTTTAAAGGTCTTTTAAGCAAATATCATGGCCAGGCCCCCAAATGTAAGGTTTGACTATGAAACAATAAGTAAAAATTACTAATATTTTACTTATTGTACTATGAATGTCCTTATAAATGAAATAAATAGAATAAAAATAATTATAATAATAAAGAATTATTATAATTATGGCGTAAAAATGATTATATTATTAATAAAATGTAATAATATAATTTATACTATAAAATATAATATAATAAAATAAATATATTAATATAAAATAATTAATATATTTAAAGGCACTTTATTATTGTTACAAACAAATAATAAAGGCGTAAAAAATTGTTTTTTATTAATAAAAAACAATTAATAACAATAATATTACCAATATTAAAGTTATAAATTAATATAAATACTATTTATATTAATTAAAGAATTATTAAAATAATAATAAAGAGAAAATTATTATAATAAGAGAAAATAACTTACTTTTAACACTTAATATAATAATTTTGAAATATTTTACGCCAAAAATATAAATAAAACCTTTTCAAACTGTATTTAAAATGAAAAATAAAGAAAATTACTAATATTCTTGATTTTTACATGGAGATGAGTTTTTAGAGAGATTTTTAACAAAAACAATTAAATAAATGATTTAATCATGTCAAAATAGATGATTACAACAAGGTGGTCTTTGGTCTTTAATAATGTATTGGTTTTATATATAAAGAATAAAGAAATTACCTTTGATTTAATTGATTTGATGTTTTTGATGCGTCTGAGGGGAAAATAGAGTAAAAAGAGCTCTATTTATAGTAAATACCTCCCTCTTAGAGTCCAGCAGGCTTCTAGTAGACGTGTACTGATCATATCCACTGGAATTAATCAATATTTTAAGGTTTGGAGATGATTACATCATGATCAAACCATATTGCATCATTATTACACCATTATTTAGAGTTATCACTATAGCTTTAAAGTTGATGACATCAGAGGCTTGGCAGAACCCCAAAATTCGTGGATTTTATTAGTTTTAATCATAAACTAATAGTATTCACCAATTTTATCACTAATATGACTGTTAAACCTAATTTAAGGCTACAGTAGGTGATCATAACTGCTCAATTTAAGCTCAAACTTTGATCTTTGATCACTTTTAAGTTTTACACGCTACAGAAATTCAGAGAGTGAATTCTGATAGCCTGACATAGCCTTATTATTCTGCCAAGAGATTTTCATTACATCATCAAAACTCTAATTTTGATGATTTTTCTTGTAACTCATCTTTTCTGTTGAAATTCAATATTTTAAGCTTCAAATCATGATTTCAGGGGGTTATACCCTGAATTTAATAATAAATATTACGTCATTCTTCACGAATGAACTAGTAGAATCAAACTGTGTGCTTTATTTTAAGTTTGGACCACTTTCACAACAAAGTGGTCAACAGCTCTGTTGATTTTTATCAATATTTCATCATAGGTTTTAACCTTGTTTATAAGTTGTAAAATAAAGTTCATATCTGTGCTCTTACAGTAATTACGTGGTAGCTTTTTTTTTGGTTAATCACTCTATCTTGTATAGTTTAAGAGATATTAGCTATGATCCTTGAATATATGCGTTGACCAAAAAAGTGCATATATTCAGGTTAATTCCTTAAGTATTAACATTGGAAATTAGCTCATTAATTCTTTTATGTGTGAACTTCAATGGGGAATGCAATGGTACAATTTAATTCACATGTTGCTTCATTGGTTCTTGAAATAAATAAGGATTTATGGTTTTTATAAGGTATTATTCCTTATAACTCATTAAATATTGACTTTACAGATATGCCATAAAAATGGTATATGTGTATTTTACCATGGGGAATCCAATGGTATAGTTTATTTCACATGTTGATTCATTGGTATTTAAGTTAAACCAATTTTTGTACCAATTTATGGTAGTTTTGTATTTTTGAAGTAATTATTTTTAATGTATAATTATTCTGAGTCTTTCTTGTGACCTTATTGGGTATGTGGTCATATCTCAAAGGCTCACAACATTCCAGCCACAAATCCAAAAGGCAAGAATGTCTTCCCAGAGGAGAGGCACAAATGGAGGATGCCAGAACTTCCACCAGTTCCCAAAGGTTAGCCAGAACCTTTGAACCTCTTATTGAGAGTCCAGAAGCTTACATAACTGCTATTTCTGTTAGAACTGAACCATTTCCAACAAGCAGCCGTGGAGATTTATCAATCTCAATGGAAGAACTGGTTCTTGGCGTCAAAACAACAAGAGTGGGAACTTCTCCGAAGTCTTTGGATAGGCACCATGAACTCTTATCTTCAAGTGAAGAAGTTCATGGGAACAGAAAAGACAGAAGACCTTCTGATGGGTTGGACACCCATGTCTGTCAAAGGACAAGTCCAACAGATAAACGATTGGTTGAAAAACCAAAGCATGTTATCAGAGGATCAGAAGAAGAAGCTGGCCCAAGGCAAGGAAACCAGCCCAGTGGAAGCTCCCCAAGCATCCACCTCAAAAAGTGCCAAACAAGCCCAAGAAAGCCCCAAAAACCAACCAGAAGGGCAGGAAAAAGGCAAAGGGAAAGGCAAAGCCCAAGTGGAACAAGCCTTACCTTTAGAATTACAGAATTCCAAAGAAGCAAAAGACAGCCATGGACAATGTGTTCAATATGGCAAGAACCTTGATGGAATTCAAAAACAAGGAGGAGGAAAGATTGAATCCATCTTTCCCAAAGAAATAGATCTTGTAAAACTTGTAACTCACTTTGAATCTTGTAATAAAGAAATTATGGCAAAACTTAAAGCATTTGATTATGTCCAACAGAAGTTGGGTAATGAGATATTTAAAGTGAAAGAACAACAAAAGACTATTATTGGCCTTGAAAATGTTAATAAAGACAATATTGTGTCTTTGACACAAATTTGTGAAAGGCTTGAGTCTAAAGTTACCTTACTCAATCAACAAGATGAGAACTCAATTTCTTTTATAACTGGACAGTTAAGAGAATTGAAAATACAAGTTTAAAACCTGGAAAATTCTACTGGTCACAATGCAGCTCTTTGTCAAGAACAATTGGAAAAAAGTGATAAAGCAAGACTTGAATTGAAAGAAGACATTCAATCAAGTATTAATAATATATCACTAAAGAATGAATTGCCAAGGCAATCCACACCAATTCTTGACAGAAATGTTCTGAACTTGAATAATGATTTAAATCATACAATTTCAAGTCATGATGTGGAAACTGCTTGCAATTTTAAGGACATTCCAAGATTAGAGGAATGGCCAACCTTCAGTGGTGAAGGATAATATAATCATATGGAATTTATGAAAACAATTGATATGTTCAAAGAAGACTTTAACATACCAGATGAATACATAAGTGCCAGATTACACTCATTATTTACCAAATCAGCAAAGAAATGGTATTATAAAATGAGACAAGACCATGGTAAACATTCTTGGCCTTGGTGGAAAGAACAAATTATTTCCAAATGGGCAAATGATTCCTGGAGATTTAGAATGGAAAATTCTTTTGAAGAAGCCATTTTTAATATTGAAAGGGACAGGCTCATGACCTGGTTTCTTAAACAAAATGACAGGTTAACTGCCCTTCATCCTGATATATCTGAAACAATGGTAAATAAAAGGATATTAAGAAAATGTGGCGGTGACCTTGAGCATGCTATAAGAAGCAGATGTATTGAGCCTTGCTCTACAGAAGATTATATCAATGCTATGGAGGAAATCACTACTAGAACAAAAATTGGAAGGAATTGGTCCAAAACCCCAATAGACAACAAGACTAGTGGGAAACCAATTTCAAAACCAAATAAACCACATGACAGACCTCCTTTGAAATGTAATAAATGTGGAAGCACATCTCATTTGGCAAACACTTGTCCAAAAAAGACAAGAGTCAATGAGATAAATGTTGAAAAAGTGGAAGACACAAAAGAAACTGATGTATCTTTACATGAAAGTGATTCTGAGCCTTCAGAGGAAGAAGAAGTGTCAGAAGAACTTGGTATAGATAACATTAATGTCTCTTTTGAGGTCACTGAGGTACATAATCACTTACCACAGTACAGTGATGAATGTATGGATCTCATACATGTGCAAGATGCCAAAATGCAAAAACCAAACCTGCCAGAGGTAAAGGTTATACAGCTGGGTCATCATGTATCACTAATATTGTGATAAATAACACAGAAGCTGTCAACCTGTGACTCAAAACCAGAGCACAAGCATGACAGCCAATACACCATAAATCAATGGTATAGCCAAGATACCACCAAAACATGGAACTGAGCCAAATTAGCTCAAAAGGTATCAAAAGAAAGAGGAAACTCACCTCTTTCTGAAAATACAAGTCCCATCACCATAGGACAAGAAATAACAAAGTTATTCCTGCTCAAAGTCATTGCTGAGCATAAACCTTAATTTTCACCTCTCATCTAAAATCTAGAAGGAGAGGCTTAACCCCATCAAATGGGTATTCAAAATGAAGCTCTAAGCCAGGGCTATCCAATGGTACCAGCCAAACTGAGCTAGCACCAGTATTACTTGAGTTATGGTCAAATTCAGACCAAATAAGGGTGAACAAAACATTCACCTCTCATCTAACTTTTACAGTTTTAGTGTGAGATACTGAAAGTGGGGTCTTTTTGGAAAGAGCACAATCAGGGCTATCTGATGGTGCCATCCATTTCCCCATAACTCAACTACAACAGAAGTTATTGGCCAAACAAGCTTGATACAGCTTTTTGCCCAAACCACGCCAATGTACAAAAATACTTGTACATGGGATAACTTTGTCATATTTAATGATAACCATGCCAAGTTGGGTACCATTGTGTAGAGCTCATATAGAGCTATTCAATGAACCAACTTTGAGCTTGATATCTCAAAAACTGACAGAGTTATGACCATTTTAAGGTCAAAATCCCACCAGCTGTCATATACAGCCTTACCATGGGATAACACCCCATAACCATGAATGTGAGGTGTCAAATAGACGAAGAAGCATGTTTTTACTTCAATACCTCATATGTCAGTCAATACTGGGGTCCCATACAGCTTCTGTACAGCATTCTACGCGTCATACACGTCAGAATCAGGCTGTGAGGTCCCCAGATGAAAATTTTCACCCTGTATTGGTGAAAACTGCCCAGATGTGGTTTCAAAACCACATCTGAGCCCAATACAGGGTATACAGTCTGTTTGAAAACCACAAGCCTGTCCTAGAGAGTGAAAAATCTTCACTTCCTCTACGTGGAAAGGTCTAGCAGCCTTTCCACCCCAATTTCAGGATAAAAGGAGGGCTTTTCACAGCCAAAGACCTTTCCTCATCCTGCTCTTGAATACCCTACGTAGTAAACTGTCAAAAACAGTTTTACTCTTGGGTAATAATCAGGTATTATTATAATCTTAATAATTGTAGTCTTTATTATTGTAACCCAACAGGTAAAGCTGCACCCAGGGCTTTCAACAGCGCTCACCACCACTATATCCACTATAGTAAAGCCCTTTTATTATTAAATTAAAACCATCTTCAACTCTTATAAAACCTTTTTAACCTTTATATACCGTGTCACAGTCATAGTTAAAAGTTGTAAATACACTTTATTACTCTTATCATAGACTCAGCCTGACATTTTGGGGGCCTGGCCGTGTTTTTTACTTATTGTGGACCTTACAAGTAAGTTTTTTCTCTTTTTTATCATTTATTGACACCTGTTTTTTATTTTTAGGCGTCATTTTCTTTTGAAAAATATATTTTATATATATTCTTCTTTAAAATTTAATAATACTCATATTTTTAAAGAGTATTTGTCTAGTGGCTAATAACCACAAGACCAGTATTTTTGGCGTGTTTTGCATATAAAAACACTTTTTAGCCATTTATACAGTCTCAATTCTTAATTGAATTAAGACAGCTCATACTGATAAACCAACAGTTGAGGCGTGTTTGGACACATTGTTAACTCAATTGCCCTGTAATACACCATTTTTTACAGATTATACTTGCTAATAACAAGTATTCTGTAAGATATTGGTATACAAACAGTATACCAATAATCAATAAGCTGTATTTCTGACGTGGAATTGTTAATTCAATTACACTGTCACTATACAAGGGCATACTGTAGTAACATACAAGCCCAGAGGCCATTCTTAGACGTGCAAAACCAGCCTTGTAAGAAGTCTTAACTGACATAAGCCCTCTTTTTCCTGTTTGATTCAGTGGAAGAAAATTTCATACCACTTGAGACCCAGTCACAGGCCAACATACCAGTGACACCCTCAGAACCAGAGGGCAGCAAGGGAAAAGGAAAAAGGCTTAGTGAAGGCCTCATCACAGCCAAAAAGTGGACACCAATAGCCACTCAGAGGAGTAGAAAACCACGAACCTCTGCTTCAATACAAGGTAAACCAACCTTAACCACTTGTACAGGGAAGATTACAATTATTAACCCAGTTGTAACCTCCAAAGGCAAACTGCCCAAATCAGCAGATAACAAATTTGTACAAGGCACAGTCAAAGGTAAATACCCTAAGAACATAAAGTTTTTGACTGCTTGCAAACACTGATATGTCCCCTGCATACCTCAGAGACCTTGGCTTCCAAAGGAACCAGCCAGAGGATAGAGCAGGAATGTCTAGAACCAGAAGACCTGAGAGAAGACACATTGGACACAGTGGTGGATGGCAAAACAATGAGGGAGATAATATCAACCTTGCCATTCACACTCCAATTCAACAGAAACCTCAAACCAGAGGACTGGAAGGATATGGATCAAGTTCTTCAAATCCACCAACTCCTCAAAGATTTGTTTCAATGGAGTATGGACAACAAGAGGTTCAACCTAGCAACTCACTGGGCATGTCAGGGTGAGTCTATGTAGAAGCTTAAAAACAGTAAATACAAGCTAGTACTATGACTGTGACACGTCAAAATAAGTAATAAAAAATTCTTCAGGTCCTACTGCTACGTGGTAACAGTGGTGATGAGTCTATTGAGGACCTGGGTTGCAATGTTCTAATATCTTTGACTGTAAAGAGACACTACAATAATTATATTTAATTATATCTTTAAGTATTCTAAGGACACTACTGATGATTAACAGTCTTGTCACGTAAGAATATATAATAAAAAGATAAGATGAGGATTTTTGAAGGCAAAAACCCTTCTTTTTATATCTTTCAAGACTGTCAAGAGTTATTTACTCTTCACACGTCAGAGGAGTGAAAATTTTCACTCCATTGGCCAGTCTGTGGTTCTGGATCCTCAATTCTGACGTCAGTAGAGGCAGAATTGTGGTTTTGGGACCACAAATGATCATTCTGGATCAATACAGGATGAAAAAACTTTTCACCTGCCACGTCAGCACTTGGATGACGTTGTTCTGGTGTTTGTATGACTAATACTAGTCATTCTGGGCGGGTTTAAGCTTTGAACAACCATTATTTTGAGTATTAAGACTGTACTGGTTGGTACAGGTTTGGTACAGGCCAGTATTGGCCAAAAAACTTCCAACCAAGATATCTTGGTCAGTTTTTGAGATATCAAGAAACTAAGAGCACAGAATTGAAGGGCTTAATGAGCTCTTCAATTTGGTATGCTTCATGTTTACCCTTCTTTAAAATAGCAAAAGTTATAAGGGTTTTAAGTTTTTGGATGTATTTTTGTACATCAGTATGAGGCTTCAAAAACTTCCATACCAGATATCTTCTTCAATTTGGAAGATATCTGTATTCTGATGATACAGTTTTGTAGGGCTTGATTAGCCCTACAGTTTGGTATGTGACACTGTACAGTTGTATGAGTGTATGCCAAAGATACAGGGGTTTGTTTATTTTCTTATTTCCAGAATATCTGTATTTTGGTTATTAAACCTTTGAACCAAGATCCCTCAGTCAATTTAAGAGATACAGAGGTCTAAGGTGTCTCAAATTAAAGCTCTTGTTGAGATCTTTAATTTGGTTATACTTTTGTACAGTTTTGTACAAGCCCTCTTTGACTTTCAGGGGGGCTTGGTTTTGAAAATGAGGTTATATGGTATCTCCAGTTGTAGTGGTGTTACAACAACATGGATGATATCATTGTGTAGCTCTCTATGTGAGCTTTAAGAAAAATACCATTTTGGTATAGGATAACTTAAATATGCATAAGTTAGATGAGAGGTGAAAATAAGGGTTTTGACTTGTTTATTCTCCTCTAGGTTTCCTTATTCTGTTTGGATAAGGTTGGTGTTTAATGTAAGAGGGTTGTTTTCTCTTAATTATTACCTGTATTGACTATGTTTGTTCAATACTTGTCATACCATTATTTATGGTATGTTGGATGTCATGCTAGTGCTCTGTTTTGAGTCACAGGCTGACATACCCTCCCTCAAAAGAAGGCTCATCATTGATGAGACTCTTCAGCCCTCTTGGAGGCTCTGAATCTTCTGAGGTGTATTTGTCCATCTGGGATTTCTTTCTCAGTTAGCCATTTGTCTTTATCTGCTGGTTGATTCTTAAATCTAACCAGGTATTGCCTGTTGTCTTTCCCATTGATTCTGATCTTCCTGGCTTTAATGATCTTTTTCACTGGTCCAGGTGAGTCATCTTCCTCTACCAATCTTTCATGGGTGACTGTCTTCTTCCTGTCATGGAATTTCTCCTCATCTGTCTGGTGATAAGGTTTGACCAGGCTCACAGGGAAAACTGGGTGTTTCCTAGAGAACTCTTTGGTCAGGTTGACCTCTACTGCATTCTTTCCTATCAATTTGATAATGGTGAATGGTCCTATGAATGAGTCTCTCATCTTCTTGGGTCCTTTTAGGTTGTTGAAGTTAAGAGTTGAGATTAGAACTTGGTCCCCTTCTTTGAAATCAGGTTCTTGGTGACTTTTATCATATCTCTGTTTGTTATATAATTTGGCTTCAGCCACACATTGCTCTGCTTTTTCACAGGCAGTCTTCCACATTGTGTGAAAGTCTTTAGCTGTAGGATGTACTGAGAGGAGGTTCTTCTTCAAGTAATCTACTGGAAGTAGTGGGTTCCATCCTTTCTCTAATGTGGCAGGGGTTTTTCCTGTCACTGAGTGTATACTTGTGTTGTATGCTAATTGCACAGCTGGTAGGAGGGTTACCCAGTCATGGGTATATCCCTCATTGTCTTTATATTCCATGCCATATGCACAAAACCTTCTAATGATGTCTTCCAATGTTTGGATCATTCTTTCTGCTAGACCATCTGTTTGTGGATGGTAAGCTGTGGAAAATGCTAGTTTGGTTCCCAGCATCTCATATAGATTAGTCCAAAATTCTGATGTGAATTTAGGGTCTCTGTCACTAATTATAATTCTTGGGACTCCACAGTTGGCTATCACATTGTTCCAGAACAATATGGCTGTGTCCATTGCTGTGTCCTCTTTGTGACAGGGGAGACATCTGACACTCTTGCTATACCTGTCTACTACTACTAGGCATGCATTAAAGCTGTCTTTTCCTCCAGGGACCAGGCCTGTTACCCAATCCATGTTTATTATTTCCCAGGGGTGTTTGGGCTCCTCTATACTCTGGAGTAATCCATATCTTTTGCCATGACTGCTGTTGGCTTTTTGGCATCTGGTACAAGTGTTGATGTATTCACTCAAGTCTTGTTCCCACTTTGGCCACCAAGCTGTGCTAAAGACTCTTTCTTTAGTTCTTTCTTCACTCATATGTCCCATGTATGGGCAGTCATGGCATTCCTGTAGTATGAGGGAAATGTGTTCTCTACTTATTATTACCAGGGCACTTGTGTGTTTTTCCCTATGGTACAGTAGGTCATCTATCAGAAAAAATCTATTTTCTTTAAAGTTTTTGAGCCATGGCTCTTCCAATTGACTCTCTAGTTCAGGACTCCTGTACTTTTGTTTTAGTAGTTGTATCAATATACTACACTGTTTGTGTTTATTGTATGCTGATTGTACTATACTAAAGAATTCTGTATTCAGATTAGAGGAGCTGATTCCCAGTATGGGTATCTCTTTAATCTCCCCATAGCTCTGTGCTGGGTTTGATGAATCATTCCCTAATGCCCAGTTTGATAGTTTGAAGTTCTTTCTCCTGTCTATCTCCATGCATTGTATAGGTATTTTGGCCCCATTTTCTGGGTCATATGCTGGATTTTCTTGGTCATTCTTCAGTGGCCACCTGCTGAGACCATCTGCATTAGTATGACTTTTCCCTTCTTTATAGATGATAGTCATATTCCCTCTGTATTCTTGTATGGCTATTTGCCACCTAAGCATGTGTCTGTTTGTTGTTTTCATGTTCAACAGTGACTTGAGGGCTGTGCAGTCAGTAAAAACTTCAAATACTGCTCCTTCTAAGTAGTAATGGAGTTTTTCTAATGCCCATACCAAGCATAGACATTCTGTCTGAGTAGCTCCATATCTAGCTTCTGAGTCTTTCAGTTGTCTTGAGATATAGCAAATTACTCCTTCTTTGGGTATGCCATCTACTAGTTGCCTTTGGTGTAGTGCTGCTCCTAGCCCTTGGCTACATGCTGCATCTATGTATAGTTTGAATGGTAGTTCAAAATCAGGCATCATTAGGACAGGGGCATTGGTCAGTTCATGTTTGATCTTTTCAAATGCATCCCTTCTTTCCTTGGTAATTTCAAAGACCACATCTTTTGAGCACAGTTTGTATAGGCTACTAGTGATGTGTGCAAAGTTCTTTATGTGGCTTCTGTAGTAGCTGGCAAAGCCCAAAAAAGATTGCATTTCTTTGATATTCTTTGGTACTGGTTTCTTTAGTACTGCAGCAACTTTATTTTGGTCTATAGCTAGACTTAAACCTGAAACTTTGTGTCCTAAGGCTAGCAGTTCTTGCTGTCCAAAGTTACATTTCTTAAGAGATATCTTCATATTGATTGGTGTGCATTTTTCCAATACTTTATCAATTTTCTTCACATGGTCCTCCCATGTTTCTGAGTATATTATGATATCATCAATGTACACTACCATCCACCCTTCCATTATTTCATCTTGAAATATGGTATCCATCATCCTCTGAAAATGGGCTGGTGCATTCTTAATGCCAAATGGCATTCTGGTGTATTCATATATGCCCATATGGCATATAATTCTTAGCAATTTGATGGAATCTGGTTTTACCCCATTCTGGTGAAAACCTTTCATGCAGTCCATTTTTGTAATGAACTTGGCTTTTGCTAGTTTATCTAGTGCATGTGGTATCCTTGGGATGGGGTACCTATCTGCTTTGGTGTAATTATTCAAAGCCCTGAAGTCACCACATAGTCTGGATTTACCATCATGCCATGTTATAAGGACTGGTGTAGTGACCTCTACTATCTCATTATGTCCTATCTTTCTTATTACCCCCATTTCTAGGAGTTCATTGATGTGTTTCTCAATTTCTTTCCTAGTTTCCATGCTGGCTGGGTATGGTGGTCTCCTAAGCATAGGTGGATATGGTCTTTCTACATCCAGATATAATTCTATATCATGTCCTTTGATTTTTCCTAGTGGTTCATCTCCTATTGCAAAAGCTCCTCTGTGCTTTCTCAATACTTTCAGTAAGTTGAGTTTCATCTTACTGGTGAGTTGAGTGCCATATTGGGCCTCTTTGAATTCTTCCACTAGTTCTTTCAAGGTGTTATCATTTGTTATATGGTTAATGTCAAAGGAAAATTTTTTATCTTTGTTTGTACCTATGGTAAGATATCTGTTTTTACTATTGCAAATATCCATACCATACATTCTTTGGTACTCTGTACCTAGTAAGAATCCTTGTACATGTGCATTTTCTAGAACTACAAATTCAGGTTCCAGTCTGATATTTCCTTTTTGGTGTGGGATAATTATCTCTTTGATTATTGTCCCTAGTGAGTGCATTTTGCCTGATGCACTTTTTGAAGTTTCTGGCTTTTGTTGGGATTATATCATCTTCCCATTTGGGAAAATGTTGTTCCAAGTATTCTTTTGCCACTATGGAGCAACTTGCTCCTGTGTCAATGATCATTGGATGTTTACAGTTCTCAATGTAAACTGTCAATTTTGTAGGTGTTCCATGAATGAATCCCATCCCTCTATTGGGGGTTACCAGGAATGTTTGTGCATTCTGTGTGTGCTTACAGAGCTCTTTGTCTGTTGTTATTTGTGGTATGCCTGAATCCAATTAAATGTCTTGTATATCAAGTGAACTTTCTTCATTGCATTCCACTATGTATTCTTCTATGGTATCAGGTTCACTTTGTGATTCTGCTCTCATACCATTTCCCATGCTGTCAGAATCAGATCTTTCACCTGTTTGTTCTTCTTCTGATTCTTCATCAATTGCATATATTTTCTTTTTTGGTTTTGTGCAATTGTTGGCATAATGGTCTGGTGAACCACAGTTGTGGCACACATATTTCTTTTTTGGGGTTTCTTTCCCTTTTTCTTTGTTTGTCTCTTTAACTTCAGACCTCTTGTCTTTGAAGTTTGGTTTGAAAGATGTGTACCTTCCTATGGAGGTCTTTTTTCTCACATCTTGTATGACATTTGCTATGTCATCAATGCTGCTGATGTTGTTGCATCTGCATTTGACTGCATGCTCTAGATCTCCTGGCAATTTTGTCAGGAGTTTATGGTTTCTCATTTCTATTGTCATATTGGGATCAATAGCTTTTAGCCTCTTTGTTTGTTTGAGGCACCATTCATAAGGGTCTTTTTCTGTGGAGTATCTATCACTTTCAAAGGACATGGTTTTTTGCCAGATCCAGCTACCATTGCTATACTTTTGTATAATCTGGTTCCTCCACCATGGCCAGCTTTTCCTGCCATGTATTTCTTTCATTTCAGTATACCATATGTTTGCATGGCCTCTGAATGCTGTGTTGAGTCTTGTTGTGATCCAGTAGTCTGGTATCTTTGGGACATCAACAAAGAGTCCATCAATATAGTCAATGATCTCCATATGGTCATATTCCCCTATTCCTGAGAACTTTGGCCAGTTTGTTACTTCTGGTAACTGTTTCAGTGCCTGTTTCTGTGAATAGTTGAGATTTTCCCCATCTTGGTACACTGACTCTGATCTTAACTTTGGAATCTGATATTCAGGTTCCTGGTCATAGTCTTTGTCCTCTTCTTTTAATTTTGTAGAGGTAGTAGGCTGACCTTGTGTTGGAGGGTATTGATTGTCTTCCCTGTCATAGAGGTAATCAATTTCTTTGTCAAGGTTATCCTGCTGTTGCTGGATATTCCTCAGATCCCTCCTCACAGTTTGTTGTTCTTCTAGAATTGAATTCAACTGTCTGTTAGTTTTTTCAAATTCTGTCCAAATTTTGGCCAGATTTGAATTCAAGTCTTTTATGACTGTTGCTTGGAAAGCATTTTCTTCTTTCAATGTTTCCACTTCTGTCCTCATTTTTTCTGAGGTTTCATGTGTCCACTCCATGAATTGGGCCAATTTGGTCCATGTGAATTTGTTTTCAAACTCATGAGTGTGCATTGTAGTTTCAGTTATTAATTCTGGGTCTATTGAGTCAGAACTAGAAACACTATTTGTAGGTACAACTATTTCTTGTTTTTGTGTACTTCTTGGACTAAGTCCATCAGCTTTTTCATCAATGGGTCTGCTTCTTTCTTCCTCTGGTTGAAAGAAGTTTTGTTTTTCCCTTGGGCTCCTTTTCTCCTGTTGGAAACTACCTGGAATGGTGGGGGAGCTTTGGATGAAGTTTCCTTTGGCTTGTAAGGCCTGGAACTGCTGGATGGTTGTGGGGAAGATGGAGCTTCTCCTTCCATTTCTGGGGGTACCTGAATCTGACTGGGCTCTTCCTTGTGCCAAGATCTCTCTATGGCTTGTATGGCTGCCTGGTTCTCTTTGATTCTGATTGCTCTTTCTTCTAAGAGTTTGAAATTCTTGTTGGGATTCCAACCTTGCATTTCTGTCATAAGTTCCATCCAAGCCATTTGCTTGAGACAGATCTTTTGGGTTGTTATCCCCACTTCTGCCCATGATGCTGCCATGGTGAACATTTTGTTGTCCATGCTCCATGTGAAAAGGTCTCTCAGGAGTTTGTGTATTTGGAGGACCTGTTCTGCATCTGTCCAGTCTCCTGGTTGGACTCCTGGGTTGAATTTGATTTGGAACAAGACTTTGGGTAGGAGTTCCCTGATGGTAAGTCCTTTGCTGGTCATCTGCTCCAGTTCTTCTTCCTCTGTGTCTTCTTGGCCAGTGTTCTGGTTGATTTCTTGGGAATCCAAGATCTCTAAGAAGTGGAGGTGTCATGTTAACAATGTTAAAAAATGACAGACAATAAAAAATGTTGTATTTCTCAAGGTTTATTTACCTTTGGCAGGCCCTTGTACAAATTTATGATCTATACTCTTTGGCAATTTGCCTTTGGAGTTTACAACTGGGTTGATAACAGTGATTTTCTGTTTCTCAACTTGTTTTGGTGATCCAACTGGTTTTGTTGGAGCTTTTCTGGGTTTTTTGGCCCTTGGCACAGCTATTGGTGTCCAATCTTTTGAGTTGATTGTCACTTCACTGTGTCTTTTCTGCTTGCCCTTGGTGTTTGGCAGCGCCTCTCTGTCTTCTGAGGCTGTCACAGATGGGTTTCCTTGTGACTGGGTTTCTAATGGAATGTAGTCCTTTTCCACTATTCAGAAAAGATATTTCAGATTGTATATCAGTATTTTATGATAAAACAAAATGATTATATTCAATTCTACTGTTATTTTTCGAAATTTTTAAGTGTTTTTTATTTTTTTTTTTTTATTATTTTTATATGTTTTTGTTTGAAAAATAACAGTTTTGAGTTTTTCACTTATGTTTTATAAGTGAAAAAACTGTAATATCCAAGTGTTTTGTGAATGATTCACTTGGATATTATTGTGTTTTTGTGTAAACACGTCAAATTTATTAAATTATAATAAATTTGACTTTTTATTATAAATATTATAAATAATATTTATTATAAGACTTTGATATTAGTTAAATATCAAGTAATTACAAGTTTTCACGTCAATTTGAGTGATATCTTGTTTTAAAGGAAATATTTAATTAAAATATTCCTTGTAAAATAATAAAAAATTATTTTATTATTTTATATTTATTAATTATTAATTAATAAATGTTTATATATTAATTTTCACGCACTTTGGTGAAAAATAATAGTAAAATAAATAATATACTGTTTGTATATTATTATTTATATTGAAATTTAAATAATACAGATGTATTATTATGAAATTTCGTGGAATTTATTGCAATAATAAAAAAAAAATAAAGAGGATATGTACTCTTATTCTCAACAAAAATATTTTATAATATATATTTTTGGAGTAAAAAAAAAGAATTGTATAAAAAAATGATAATAAAATAAAAATTTTACTCACTTGTAGTGAAATACCTTTTAAATAGCTGAATTTTACGCCTAATTCAGTTCAAAATACGTCCAATAAGGTTGAATAACCACGGCCAGGCCCCCAAATTGTCAGGGTGAGTCTATGTAGAAGCTTAAAAACAGTAAATACAAGCTAGTACTATGACTGTGACACGTCAAAATAAGTAATAAAAAATTCTTCAGGTCCTACTGCTACGTGGTAACAGTGGTGATGAGTCTATTGAGGACCTGGGTTGCAATGTTCTAATATCTTTGACTGTAAAGAGACACTACAATAATTATATTTAATTATATCTTTAAGTATTCTAAGGACACTACTGATGATTAACAGTCTTGTCACGTAAGAATATATAATAAAAAGATAAGATGAGGATTTTTGAAGGCAAAAACCCTTCTTTTTATATCTTTCAAGACTGTCAAGAGTTATTTACTCTTCACACGTCAGAGGAGTGAAAATTTTCACTCCATTGGCCAGTCTGTGGTTCTGGATCCTCAATTCTGACGTCAGTAGAGGCAGAATTGTGGTTTTGGGACCACAAATGATCATTCTGGATCAATACAGGATGAAAAAACTTTTCACCTGCCACGTCAGCACTTGGATGACGTTGTTCTGGTGTTTGTATGACTAATACTAGTCATTCTGGGCGGGTTTAAGCTTTGAACAACCATTATTTTGAGTATTAAGACTGTACTGGTTGGTACAGGTTTGGTACAGGCCAATATTGGCCAAAAAACTTCCAACCAAGATATCTTGGTCAGTTTTTGAGATATCAAGAAACTAAGAGCACAGAATTGAAGGGCTTAATGAGCTCTTCAATTTGGTATGCTTCATGTTTACCCTTCTTTAAAATAGCAAAAGTTATAAGGGTTTTAAGTTTTTGGATGTATTTTTGTACATCAGTATGAGGCTTCAAAAACTTCCATACCAGATATCTTCTTCAATTTGGAAGATATCTGTATTCTGATGATACAGTTTTGTAGGGCTTGATTAGCCCTACAGTTTGGTATGTGACACTGTACAGTTGTATGAGTGTATGCCAAAGATACAGGGGTTTGTTTATTTTCTTATTTCCAGAATATCTGTATTTTGGTTATTAAACCTTTGAACCAAGATCCCTCAGTCAATTTAAGAGATACAGAGGTCTAAGGTGTCTCAAATTAAAGCTCTTGTTGAGATCTTTAATCTGGTTATACTTTTGTACAGTTTTGTACAAGCCCTCTTTGACTTTCAGGGGGGCTTGGTTTTGAAAATGAGGTTATATGGTATCTCCAGTTGTAGTGGTGTTACAACAACATGGATGATATCATTGTGTAGCTCTCTATGTGAGCTTTAAGAAAAATACCATTTTGGTATAGGATAACTTAAATATGCATAAGTTAGATGAGAGGTGAAAATAAGGGTTTTGACTTGTTTATTCTCCTCTAGGTTTCCTTATTCTGTTTGGATAAGGTTGGTGTTTAATGTAAGAGGGTTGTTTTCTCTTAATTATTACCTGTATTGACTATGTTTGTTCAATACTTGTCATACCATTATTTATGGTATGTTGGATGTCATGCTAGTGCTCTGTTTTGAGTCACAGGTTGACAGGGCAGAACTGGGATCAAGTTGCCAGAAGATCTGTCTCAAAGAGATAGACTTCAAAGACCTTATGGTAATCACCAAGGGTTGGAATCCTACCAGGCAGCACAGACTCCTGGAGGCAAGGGCACAGAGGATAAGGGAGAATCAAGCCACTATCCAAGCTATAGAAGAACAGTTAACCCAGACAGGGCCTACTCAGATTCCTTCAGGTTCACAAGGAGCATGCCAAATCAGCTCTCCAGTGGCTTCACACCATTCAGAAACCAGCAGATCAGTGGCCAAGAGTCACCATTCTTCACAATTCCAGGAAGTTTCCAGGAGAAGACAAGGCAACAAGGGCAAAAACAAAGCCTCCTTCAACCAGAGGAGGAAAGAGTCAGACCCCATGATCCAGAAGCTGTTAGATTTGGTAAAAGAAGTACACAAGAACCAGAAGTAGTTGTACACCACTCTAGAATCAGTAGTCCTAGTAATAGAAACATTACCCCCACTCAGACTGAAAATAACATTATCACATCTGAGAGTAACATCAACAGTGACACACTGTGGTTACAAATGTCCCAATATGCTGAGCAATCTGCAAAGCAGGCTACAGAATTTGCAGCTGCCCAAGAGAGGATGAGAAAAACTCAAGCCTCATTGGAGCAGATAGTTAAAAACCTTCAGGAAGGATATGCTCAACTGAGCAAAGCCTCTGAAGAAACCAACAAGAGACTGAACCAAGTCTCTGAAGAACAACACCATAGTAGCAGGGACAGGGAGTGTCTGAACCAAGACATCAACAAATTGTTTGATGCCTACCATAGCTTAAAGCCCCAACCACAAGGCCAAGCTATGGAGAATCCATATCAACCAGATGACATCAAACCAGATGCCATGTTGTTGAATAAGGCAAGATCTCCATCACAATACCAGGATGGAGATGGAATGTCTTATTCAGAGAAGGAAGCCTTGAAACAGCTTCCTGAGGCCTCAAGCTGGCCCAAATTCTCTGGATCAGGAGAATATGATCATATGGAACTCATAGATTATATTGATGGACTCTTCATTGATGTACCAAGCATACCAGATTACTGGATTACTGCTAGACTGAATACTGCATTTAAAGGTCATGCAAGTATATGGTACACTGAAATGAAAGAAATCCATGGCAGAAGAAATTGGCCATGGTGGAAGAGTCAAATAATCCAAAACTACAGTAATGGAACTTGGATATGGCAAAAGACCATGTCATTTGAAAATGACAAATACTCTGTGGACAAAGATCCATATGAGTGGTGTCTTAGACAGTCTAAAAGACTTAAAGCCACTGATCCTCAGATGAACATCCAAATGAGGAATCACAAACTCCTGACACAACTGCCAGGAGAACTAGAGCATGCAGTAAAGTGCAGATGCAACCAAAATTGCACTCTAGATGATATAGCCAATACCTTACAAGACATAAGGAAAAGGACTAATATAGGGAAATTCACCCCATTTAGAAGCAGTAGTTTCAAAGAGAAACAACCTTTCAGGGTGGAATTTAAAGACAAACCCAGAGAAAAAGTGGCAGAAGTGGCAAAGAAGAAGAATTCTTGTCACAATTGTGGTTCAACAGACCACTATGCTAACAACTGTCCAAAGGCAAAGAAAAAAGTCTATGCCATAGAGAAAGTCCCTGAGGAAGAACCTCCAACAGAGGATTCTGAATCAGACTCTATGGGTGATGCCATTAGAGAACCATCTGATGAGGATCAAGACCCAAGAGAGGAATTTCTAGTGGAATACCAAGAGGAAACCCCACTAGAAATCCAGGATATACAGTTGGAAGCAGGCATGCCACAAGACACTGCCAACAAAAACTTGTGTAAACATACACAAGATGCACAAACATTCCTGGTTACACCAACCAAAGGAATGGCATATATACATGGAACAGCCACAAAAATGACTGTATGTATTGACAATGCTCAGCACCCACTGATCATTGACAGTGGAGCACACTGCTCCATAGTGGCCAGAAATTATCTGGATAAACACTTCCCAAACTGGGAAAAAGAACTCTTGCCCACCAGGGCAAAGAACTTTAAGAGTGCATCTGGAAAGATGACCTCTATTGGGACAATTATCAAAGAGATAATTATACCCCACAGAAAAGGTAATATCAGACTCAACCCAGAGTTTGTAGTGCTTGAAGATGCCCACATCCAAGGGTTTTTACTGGGGACAGATTACCAGAGGATGTATGGCATAGATATTTACAATAGTAAAAATAGGCATATTACCATTGGTACTAACAAGGAAAAGAAATTTTCTCTTGATATATACCAGATATCTTCTCAGGACCCACTGGGAGAACTTCTGAAAGAATTCAGAGAGGGACAGTTTAGCACTACCCTCACCAGTAAACAAAAGTTAAGTTTACTGAAGATGCTGAGGAAGAATAGACCAGCATTTGCCATTGGTGAAGAACCATTAGGCAAGATCAAAGGCCATGATATAGAACTATATCTGGATGTGGAAAGGCCTTATCCACCCATGTTAAGGAGACCTCCTTACCCAGCAAGTCTGGAGACCAGGAAAGAGATTGAGAAACATATCAATGAACTCCTGGACATGGATGTCATTAGGAAGATTGGACATAATGAAATAGTGGAAATTACCACCCCTGTCCTAATCACCTGGCATGATGGCAAGTCTAGATTGTGTGGAGACTTCAGAGCCCTGAATAACTACACAAAAGCAGACAGGTACCCTATACCAAGGATACCTCATGCCTTGGATAAACTGGCTAAAGCCAAATACATAACCAAGATGGATTGTATGAAAGGCTTCCACCGAAATGGAGTTAAACCAAACTCCATGAAGTTGCTCAGAATAATATGCCATATGGGCATATATGAGTACACCAGGATGCCATTTGGCATCAAAAATGCACCAGCCCACTTCCAAAGGATGATGGACACCATATTTCAGGAAGAAATAATGGAAGGCTGGATGGTAGTATATATTGATGATATCATTATATACTCAGAGACATGGGAAGATCATGTACAATACATAGACAGAGTGCTAAGTAAATGTACACCCATCAATCTAAAAATTTCACTTAAAAAGTGTAATTTTGGCCAACAAGAGCTACTAGCTCTAGGACACAAAGTCTCAGGCCTTAGTCTGGCAATTGACCAGAACAAAGTAGCAGCAGTACTGCAAAAGCCAGTACCAAAGAGCATTAAAGAAATGCAATCTTTCCTTGGGTTTGCTAGCTACTATAGAAACCACATCAAAAACTTTGCCCACATAACTAGTAGCTTATACAAGTTATGCTCAAAGGATGTAGTTTTTGAAATAACCAAGGAAAGGAGGGATGCATATGAGAGGATCAAATATGAACTCACAAATGCACCTGTGCTCATCTTGCCTGACTTTGAACTACCATTCAAGTTATACATAGATGCAGCATGCAGCCAAGGCTTAGGAGCAGCCCTTCACCAAAGACAAATTGTGGATGGTGAACCAAGAGAAGGTGTAATATGTTACATCTCCAGGCAGCTGAAAGATTCAGAAGCCAGGTATGGGGCCACCCAGACAGAATGTCTATGTCTAGTCTGGGCTCTAGAAAAACTCCATTACTATTTGGAGGGTGCAGTCTTTGAAGTCTACACAGACTGCACAGCCTTGAAGTCTTTACTAAACATGAAGACTACTAATAGACATATGCTGAGATGGCAAATAGCCATCCAGGAGTATAGAGGGAACATGACCATCATATACAAGGAAGGTAAAAGCCATACCAATGCAGATGGCCTTAGCAGATGGCCACTGGACAATGTCAAAAGCAATCCAGCTTATGACCCTGAAGTTGCTGCAAAAATTCCTATCCATTTTATGGAGATCAATAGGAAAAAGAACTTCAGATTCTCTGAATGGGCACCAGAGAGTGGTACCCTTGACAGTGGAAACACTGATTCAGAAGGGACAGAAACTCCCATACTGGGAATAAGTTCCTCAGAACTGCACAATGAATTTTTCAATGCAGTCCTGAAATCTTATGCTAAGCACAAACAGTGTAGCATATTACTCCAACTCCTTCAACAAAAATACAGGAGCCCAGAACTGGAAACCCAGCTGGAGGAACCCTGGTTGAGGGCCTATAAGGACAATAAATTCTTCCTTATAGATGGCCTGATTTATCACAGAGAAAAGCACACCAGTGCACTCACAGTGATAGACAGAGACCACATCTCTCTAATCCTGCAGGAATGCCATGACTGCCCCTATATGGGACACATGAGTGAAGACAGGACCAAAGAGAGGGTAGCAAGCACAGCTTGGTGGCCCAAGTGGGAACAAGAGTTGAGTGAATACATCAACACTTGTGAAAGATGCCAAAAGGCAAATAGAAAACATGGGAAGAAATATGGGTTACTTCAACATATAGAAGAACCCAAGCACCCATGGGAAACCATTAACATAGACTGGGTCACAGGACTTGTCCCAGGAGGCAAAGAAAACTACAATGCCTGCTTAATCATAGTTGATAGGTTCAGCAAAAGCATGAGATGTCTACCATGCCATAAAGAGGACACAGCCATGGACACTGCTCTGTTATTTTGGAATAACATCATATCCACCTGTGGAGTCCCCAAGATCATAATTAGTGACAGGGACCCAAAATTCACATCTGAATTTTGGACCAACTTATATGACATGCTTGGCACCAAACTTGCTTTTTCCACAGCTTACCATCCCCAAACAGATGGCCTGGCTGAGAGAATGATCCAAACAATGGAGGACATTCTCAGGAGGTTCTGTGCCTATGGCATGGAATACAAGGACCATGAAGGATACACCCATGATTGGGTTACCCTCTTACCAGCAGTCCAGCTGGCTTATAACACAAGCCAGCACTCTACCACAGGAAAATCACCTGCACTGGTAGAGAAAGGGTGGAATCCCCTGTTACCTGTGGATCACTTGAAGAAAAATCTTCTGACCATCCACCCCACAGCCAAAGACTTCCATGATATGTGGAAGAAAGCCTGTGATACTGCAGCCAAATGCATAGCTGAGGCCAAAGAGTATAACAAGCAGAGGTGGGACAAATCACATATGGAACCTGACTTCAAGGAAGGGGACCAGGTGTTAGTGTCTACACTGAACTTCAACAATCTCAAAGGACCTAAGAAAATGAGAGACTCATTTGTAGGGCCCTTCACTATCATTAAGTTGATAGGGAAAAATGCAGTAGAGGTCAAGCTCACTGAGGAGTTTTCTAGGAAACACCCAGTCTTTCCAGTGAGCCTGGTCAAGCCATACTTCCAAACAGAGGAGGAAAAATTCCCCTCCAGGAAGAAGAACATCACTCCACCAGAAATAGTGGAAGTAGAAGACTCTCCTGGACCTGTGAGTAAAATCATCAGGGCCAGAAAAATCAGACTTAATGGAAAGGATCAAAGACAATACCTAGTCAGATTCAAAAACCAGACAGCTGATAAAGACAAATGGTTGGCAGAGGATGCCATACCAGATGGGAACCTTCATTTAAGGAGATTCAGAGCCTCTAGGAGGACTGAACAGTCTCATCAATGATGAGCCTTTTTTAGAGGGAGGGTATGTCAACCTGTGACTCAAAACCAGAGCACAAGCATGACAGCCAATACACCATAAATCAATGGTATAGCCAAGATACCACCAAAACATGGAACTGAGCCAAATTAGCTCAAAAGGTATCAAAAGAAAGAGGAAACTCACCTCTTTCTGAAAATACAAGTCCCATCACCATAGGACAAGAAATAACAAAGTTATTCCTGCTCAAAGTCATTGCTGGGCATAAACCTTAATTTTCACCTCTCATCTAAAATCTAGAAGGAGAGGCTTAACCCCATCAAATGGGTATTCAAAATGAAGCTCTAAGCCAGGGCTATCCAATGGTACCAGCCAAACTGAGCTAGCACCAGTATTACTTGAGTTATGGTCAAATTCAGACCAAATAAGGGTGAACAAAACATTCACCTCTCATCTAACTTTTACAGTTTTAGTGTGAGATACTTAAAGTGGGGTCTTTTTGGAAAGAGCACAATCAGGGCTATCTGATGGTGCCATCCATTTCCCCATAACTCAACTACAACAGAAGTTATTGGCCAAACAAGCTTGATACAGCTTTTTGCCCAAACCACGCCAATGTACAAAAATACTTGTACATGGGATAACTTTGTCATATTTAATGATAACCATGCCAAGTTGGGTACCATTGTGTAGAGCTCATATAGAGCTATTCAATGAACCAACTATGAGCTTGATATCTCAAAAACTGACAGAGGTATGACCATTTTAAGGTCAAAATCCCACCAGCTGTCATATACAGCCTTACCATGGGATAACACCCCATAACCATGAATGTGAGGTGTCAAATAGACGAAGAAGCATGTTTTTACTTCAATACCTCATATGTCAGTCAATACTGGGGTCCCATACAGCTTCTGTACAGCATTCTACGCGTCATACACGTCAGAATCAGGCTGTGAGGTCCCCAGATGAAAATTTTCACCCTGTATTGGTGAAAACTGCCCAGATGTGGTTTCAAAACCACATCTGAGCCCAATACAGGGTATACAGTCTGTTTGCAAACCACAAGCCTGTCCTAGAGAGTGAAAAATCTTCACTTCCTCTACGTGGAAAGGTCTAGCAGCCTTTCCACCCCAATTTCAGGATAAAAGGAGGGCTTTTCACAGCCAAAGACCTTTCCTCATCCTGCTCTTGAATACCCTACGTAGTAAACTGTCAAAAACAGTTTTACTCTTGGGTAATAATCAGGTATTATTATAATCTTAATAATTGTAGTCTTTATTATTGTAACCCAACAGGTAAAGCTGCACCCAGGGCTTTCAACAGCGCTCACCACCACTATATCCACTATAGTAAAGCCCTTTTATTATTAAATTAAAACCATCTTCAACTCTTATAAAACCTTTTTAACCTTTATATACCGTGTCACAGTCATAGTTAAAAGTTGTAAATACACTTTATTACTCTTATCATAGACTCAGCCTGACAGAAGCCAAGATACATCTTGACTCAGGTGCTTTTTGCACTTGTGTTGGAAAAGATTATCTTGACAAAATTTATACCAATTGGCAAGACAAATTAATGCCAATTGAAGGTATAACATTCAGGTGTGCTAGCCAAAATATGCACCCCTTGGGTATATTTGAAGCAGCAATCATATTTCCTGATCCTGCACGAAGTATAAGACCGAAAGTTGAAATTTTTGTTATGAATAATTGTACTTCACAACACTTTATACTTGGGAATGATTATCTCAATATTTATGGTATTGATATTAATAATCATAAAGACAGGTATTTCACTATAGGGGAAAATAAAAGACAAAAATTTGCTTTTCCTCTAGAAAAAAGAGAAATTACTGTAATTAAACAAGTAAAAAATGTTAATAAGGAAAAATTTGTGTCAAGTCAATTAATTGAAGCACAAATTAGTCCTGAGTTAACACTGGAAATGAAGGAAGAGCTTATTGAAACTTTATTTCAATACAGGGAAGCCTTTGCTTCAGATAATGAACCACTTGGGGCTATAAAAGGCCATGAGGTGGACATTATGCTTAATGTGGAAAGGCCTTATCCGCCACTATCAAGAAGACCAGCTTACCCAGCTAGCCCTAGGGCTAGAGAAGCATTAGAAAATCATATTAATGTACTAATGAAACTGGGAGTTCTTAGAAAAGTTGGACACAATGAGGAGGTAGAAGTCACAACCCCAGGAATCATTACTTGGCATAATGATAAGTCAAGGATGGTTGGTGATTTTAGAGCACTGAATACCTATACTATCCCAGACAGGTATCCAATCCCTAGAATTCATGAGACTTTGACTCAATTATCCAAAGCAAGATTCATTACTTCTATGGATTCTCTAAAAGGCTTTCACCAGAATGTTTTGACACCTCATGCTAGAAAAGTACTGAGAATAATTGCTCATTGTGGTATTTATGAATATTTGAGGATGCCTTTTGTTATTAAAAATGCACCCTCTCATTACCAAAGAATGATGAATACTATCTCCCCACATGAATTATCAGAGGGATGGTTAATCATTTATATTGATGACATTATCATTTGTTCAGAAACCTGGAAATTACATTTAGAGAGACTTTCATTAGTACTTAAGAAAATTCTACAAGTGAACATGAAAATTTCTCTTAAAAAATGTAATTTTGGGTTTCATGAGTTAAAAGCTCTAGGACATGTAGTCTCAGGACTAAGCCTTGGTGTTGATAAGAACAAAGTGGCTGCAGTTTTACTGAAACAAATGCCCCAGAAAAAAAAAGAAATGATGTCTTTCTTAGGGTTTTCCAGTTATTACAGGCAACACCTTAAAGATTTTGCAATCCATGCCAGATCATTATACAGAATTTGTGATCAACAAATGTTTTTGAAATGACTCAGGAAAGAATTCAAGCATATGATAAAATCAAGTATGCCTTGACCAATGCACCATTATTACTGATGCCAGACTGGAAACTTCCTTTCAAGCTGTATATTGATGCATGTGGTGAAGGTCTAGGAGCTTCTCTTAATCAAGTTCAAATTGTCAGTGACAAGCCTTATGAAGGTCCAATTTGTTTTATTTCAAGACAAATTAAACCTACTGAGGCCACATATGGAGCTAGCCAAATGGAGTGCCTTTGCCTTGTTTGGGCACTTGAAAAACTTCATTACTATTTTGATGGTAGTGTGTTTGAAGTAATTACTGATTGTAACACAGTAAAATCACTTCTTAACATGAAAACTCCAAACAGACACATGTTAAGATGGCAGATTGCTATACAGGAGTATAGAGGAAATATGACCATAGTACATAAAGCTGGAAATATTCACAAGAATGCTGATGGCTTAAGTAGATGGGCATTACCCAATACACCTGAAAATCCTGCCTATGTTCCTACAAGTGCAGAACCTCATATCCCAATTGAAAGAATTAACATCACAGATGTGGGAACAGAATTCTTTGAGGAAGTTAGAGAAAGCTATAAGCAAGATAAAAATTGCCATATACTTACTGCTCTACTTGACAAAGATTGCAAAGATGCAGCATTGGCTAATTCTCTGGATGATATTTGGAAGACATCTTATGATAATGGAAGATTCCATTTGTTTGATGGTATACTATATCATAGATCTAAACACACATGTGTCATGGTCCTATGTAGTAGAATGTTGATTAACACAATACTACTAGAATGCCATGATAACATTTATTCTGGACATCTATCTGAAGACAGAACAATAGAAAGAATTAAGACATGTTCCTGGTGGCCATCTTGGAGAAAAGATGTCATTGAGTACTGTCATAGTTGTGATAGATTCCAGAAAGCCAATAAAGCTACTGGTAAAAGATTTGGTCTGATGATCCATATCCAAGAACCAAGTACCCCATGGGAAGTGGTTCACATGGATTAGGTAACTGCACTACCACCCGGAGGTGATAAAAGTTACAATGCATGTCTTGTTATTGTAGACAGATATAGCAAAACACCAATCTTTTTACCATGTCACAAATATGACACAGCTATGGATACAGCTCTTTTCATCCGTAATAGAGTAATATCCCATACTGGTCTCTTTAAAAACATCATTAGTGACAGAGACCCAAAATTTACATCAGCCTTATGGACTAATTTACAGAAGCTTTTGGGTACAAAATTATCATTCTCAACAGCATAGCATCCACAAACAGATGGGTTAGCAGAATGAATGATTCAAACCCTTGAGGACATGATCAGAAGATTTTGTGCTTATGGCCTAGAGTTTAAATATTCTGATGGCTTTACCCATGATTGGTGTACTCTTATACCAGCATTGGAATTAGCCTACAAGACCTCCATCCATGCTTCAACAGGCAAGACCCCTGCAATGTTGGAAAAAGGATGGAACCCCAAACTTCCAATTGATACTTTGAAGAAAGATCTGGTTGACATTCATCCAACTGCTTCAAGCTTTAAGCTATTGCTTGATAAAGTGAGACATCATGCAAATCAAAGCATGAATGACGCCTTTGAATATGCTAAGCAGAAATGGGATAACAGTCATAAAACCCCAGAATTCAAAGTAGGGGACTTAATACTAGTTTCAACCTTAAGCTTTAATAATATTAAAGGTCCAAAGAAATTGAAATATTCCTTTGCAGGACCATTTATTATTAAAGCCCTTCATGGGACAAATGCAGTACAAGTAGAACTGTCAGGAGAACTGGAAAATAAACATCCAACATTCACTGTCAGTCTACTAAAGCTTTACACTTCAAGTGACAAGGAATTATTTCCTTTAAGAAATGAAACACCCTTACAAATACCCCCACTAGATCTAAGTGAGGAGAAAAAGGTACTAAAAGTCTTGAAAGAAAGAAGACTTAGGGGAAAAAATGAAAGAGAATACTTAGTCAGGTAATAAAATCCACAACATAAAGATGAGTGGATTGTAGAAAGCAAAATACCTGATTCCCAAAAGTTTCTCAGAAGATTCAGACATGAGAGAAGACCAATTTCTCAATATAAAGTTTGAATTGTGTGCTTTACATACTTAAAATTATAAGTGAAGAGGTTGGAAAGTGGATTATACCCCCCCAAATAACTTGGGGGTAAACTACAAAAGAAAAATTGTGGTAAAATTTTTTTTTGGTGTTAGGGAATGTGAGCCTGTGAGGTATGTATAACATACCCATAAGGCCACAAATGATTTTATAAACAGCCAATTTTGTCTTAAACAGAATTTTTAGTTGGAATTAAAATAAAAAATAACAAAAAATAAGTATAACTGTTTTTTTGATAAACAAAGTTATAATTATTATGTCATTTTTGGATTCTACACCAAAAATGACCTAGGGTACATCCATAAGGTGTTATACCCAAAAACACTTATTTCTTGTGTTATTAGAAGATTTAAGAATCTCACAGTACTAATGTAACTTTTTAGCATTTTTTTAAAATTGTTAAATTTAAGCTTAAATAAGCTTAAATTTAAAGTTGCATAAGGTTAATGCAAACTTACCAAAATTTTAGTTCAAATTGAGGTGTGGTGTATATTTACTGAATTGGCTAAGGATTTGCCATACAGAATGTAAATCCTGTGTGAGCTCAATTTAAAAGGGTTTAAAGCCATGGTATGGCGTTAAATAAATAAAAGGGCAAAATCCATGCAAAAAGGTGGGACAAAGGAAAAAGACCAAATAGAACTGGGGTACCCAACGTTTTGGATCTGCAATGATTCAATTAAGGTTGTCCACCTGTATTGGAGGATTTTCAACCTTATTTAAACTTTAAGATTAGACTTTGATCCAACCTTAAGGTTTAAACTGGTTTTATCCCAATTTGGACAGGAATTTCAAGCTGCCAAAGGGTAAATCCCAATATGCAGGCTTGAAATCAAGGTTTTAAGAGCTGTCAAACCTTAATAAAGCTTAAAAACCTTAAATAAGCTTAAAACTCTAAGGTTACAAGCATCAAAACCTTATCAAAAGCTAAGGTTTGGTGTGTATTGCTATTTTACATGGAAAAATAGCAATAAATTCGAAAATTCATTAAAAATCCAAATCTTAATGGATTTGCTTGAATATTTCACACAGCTTAGAATTTAATATTATCTATATATAAATAAAATTTTAAGTATCTTTTACAAATAAATTTCCTGGGTAATTAGCCTGGAAATTTACTCTTTTAATTAAGCTCAAAGAAAATTATGATTTCTTTAAAAATTAATTAAAAATTGAGTTTAAGAGATTTCTGCTTTAAACTCTATTTTTAAGTTGTTCATGTGATAAACTTTAATATAAATAAGTTTATTTATATTAAAAACTTGAAATAATTAGTTTAAATGAGGATTAAAGCTACATGGAGTTAAGAATAACACTGGTAACTTTAAATTGGAATTAAAAACAAGTTGCCTTAAGTTAAGAACTTTGTTTTTAAGTATGGTTTTTCAGTTTTGACCTGAGCACGCCCTTCATATTCATTATGAATCATGAGAGCTGCTCTGAAGACATAAAAAGAGTCTTTTCATCACTGTTTTTGTCCATCATTCATCATCAATCCAATCATATCAGAAATTTAAACACGTAAAGTTTTATTATTTATAAAATCTTATTATTAAAGTAAGTCTTAAGCTATTTTATTCTTTATTAATTGTGAATTAAAGAATTAAAGTCATAGAATTCAGATTATTGTTGTAATCATCAATAATATATTTTATATTATAAAATTATCATCTTAAATATCTTTTAAAATCCACAAATTCCTCTTAAAAACTCTTTAATCTCGAATTTTATCATAAAAAGCTGTTTTATCTTTAGAATTATTGATTTTAGGCATGTTTTTAACTTATAATCATTATTTAATATAATAACTGTTGTTGTTTGACTTGTTGTATTAAGTAAATATTATAAGTAAGTTTTCTCTAAAGTTCTATATCTTTTTTATCTAGTATTAGTTTTTTTATATAGAATTTTATTCTATAAGAAATATTTCTGCACAGTGTGTGTTATAATTCTTTTATAAATAATATTTCTATTATTTATAAGTGGTTAATATTCATATTTTCACGTGTAATTGTCTCATTAAGAGCTTTACAAGTCTTATTGTTATAACTGTCAGTGACTATAACAATAATAGAATAATTATAATTATATTTTTATAATAATAATTAAATTTAAATTTGTGGTTATAATATTTTATTATATTATATATTTCTATTGAGGACAGTCATAGTACTCTTGATTTTGCTACTATTATCAAGAGTTTCATAGACAAACCTTACAAAACACGTCAGAATGTGTGAAAGAGTCATAGAAGCCAGTTAAAACTGTTTTTACTAATATTTTTTTAACTTAAGGGTAGTTTTACCCTCTTGGCAACTGTTGAAACTGCACTTGGTATCAAAACCTCATCATAAATTGAGTCATAGACCCTGTGACTCAATTCCAGGCCAAAAGTGATGAACCTTTGCATGGATTTTGACATTCCACGCCTGTCAGCAAGGATTTTGGGGGTCTGGCTCCCCCTTGGAGCTGGAGTTCCTTTCCCCCCCAGAATTAATCTTTCAAATTTATTCCTTCTTTAATTCCTCATCATGTAATACACTTGTAATTTACACATAAAATTCAATCAATTTTTTACGGTACACAGCTGTAATAATTGATACCTCATATGTAAATTACAGTTCACTTGTGCAATACATGCACACGTTTTGACATTTCAATTGAAAATACTTCAATTCCTCATATCTTCTAAACTACACACAACAACTCAATTTTAACACAAAAATTGATGGTTAACACCAGATGTGGGGTAAATTAAGTTGAGGTTTTGAGTATTTTCAACCTTTGTACAGCGAATACTAAAAACTTAATTTAAGCTTTTTTAGAGTTGAGTTACAGAAATTTTACCCAGAGGTTACCCCACCTTATTTTTTATGAAGAATCCAATGGTGAAGTGATTTTCTTATGTTTATTTATGGAATATCAAGTTATAATAAATTTTCTGTAGCTTTTTACCAAAAATATTCTAATTTCATTCATTTTATTAAAAATTCATTTTTACTTAATTTTTTCAAGTAAAAATGTATTTTCATGATTTTAAAATTTAATGTAATTTTTAATTTAACTTATATTTTAATTTCTATTTTGGTAATATAAACAAATTCATTTTACTTATATTTGTATCTTATTTTGTTATATGTGGTCTTTTGGGTATATTAAAATACCTCTAAGGCTCACATTCACTAACTTTTGAGCTGATTTAAATTGATATTTAAATTCTTTCAAAATTTCCAAAATTCTCTAATATGATATTACCTAAAAAAGAATAAATTATCTTAAGCTTATTTTACTTCCACCACTTCTGGACACCCACCTTTTTTCTTCAATTTTGATCTTTTTATTCTAGAATTTTCAATCAACTTGTCACTATCTATTTACTTAATGGAATACCTCCGCTATGCGCAAGAAATTACCCAAACACGGGGAAATTCAACTTAACTCAATTAACAAGGAACTTCTGCCCCAGAGAGCTGAAGGGAAATCCCTGATATGGTCAGTATTCATGAATTAGGCATTGAAGTAGAGAGCCAGTCACTTGAAAATAATCAATATCCACCAGTTCTTCCAGAATGTGAGCATGCATCCATCTTGAATATTTGGAATCTCTCAAAACCTGGTATTGTGTCATAGTCTTTATTTTAACTCAGCCTCCAATCTCTCCAAAGCCAAATTTTAAAAGCTATGAGAAGGAAAAGACTGTTGAAACTTGTGCACGAACAGAAGATTATGGGAAAGATGACGTGATTTTCAGTAGCAAGGTTGAAATTATATCCAAGGAACAATTTGTCTCAAACATTGCTCAAACAATCCCAAGGCTGGAAAAATTCAAAATGATAGTAAAATTCCTGATTATGTACATCAAAAGATTGCTAAAGCAATGAGCCTCCTCAAAATGGATTTGAAGAGTAAGTGTAAGGTTTTTCTATGAAACTCTTGATAATAGTAACAATATCAAGAGTACTATGACTGTCCTCAGTAGAAAAATATAATATAATAAGATATTATAACCACAAATTTAATTATAATTATTAAAAAAAATTATATAAAAAAATTAATTTAATTATTAGTATATAAAATAATTTCAAAAAAATATAATAATTATAATAAATTATAATTATTCTATTATTGTTATAGTCACTGAAAATTATAAAAATAAGAAGTGTAAAGCTCTTAATGAGACAATTACACATGGAAAATATAAATATTCAACCACTTATAAATAATATATAAATATTATTTATATAAGAATTATAACAAACACTGTGCAGAAATAATTCTTATAGAAAGAATTCTATATAAAAAAACTAATAATAGATAAAAAAGATATAGAATTTGAGAGAAAAACTTAATTATAATAAAAATTTAATACAACAAGTCAAATACAACAGTTATTATAAGTTAAAAAACGCCAAAAATCAATATTTTAAATGATGAAACAACTTTCTATGATAAAAAAAAGGTAAAAGAGTTTTTGAGAGGAATTTGTGTATTTTAAAAGATATTTTGAAGAAAATAATTTTATAAAATAAAATGTATTATAGGTTATTACAACAATAATATAATTTCTATGATTTCAATTCTTTAATTGAAGATTTAGAAAGAATAAAATACTTAAGAAATATTTTAATAATAAGATTTTACATATCATAAAACTTGACCAGTTCAAATGTCTAATATGATTGGATTGATAATTGATGATGGACAAAAACAGCGATGAAAAGACTCTTTTTATGTCTACAGAGCAGCTCTCATGATTCATAATGGATATAGAGGGCATTCTCAGGTCAAAACTGAAAAACCATGCTTAATAATAAGGTTCTTAACTTAAGGTAACTTATTTTTAATTCCAATTTGAAGCTACCAGTGTTATTCTTAACTCCAAGTAAATTTAATCCTCATTTAAGCTAATTATTTTGCGCTTTAATATAAAATAAGTTTATTTACATTGAAGTTCATCACATGAATGACTTGAAAATAGAGTTTCAAGCAGAAACCTCCCAAACTCAGTTTTTGATTAATTTTTAAAGAAATCTTAATTCCCTTTAAGTGTAATTAATAGAGTAAACTTCCAGGCTGATTACCAAGGAAATCTGTTTATGAAACATATTTAAAATTTGATTTATATATAGAAAATATTCAATTGTAATCTGTGTAAAGGTTTCAAGAAAATACATTAAGAATGGGATTTTTGATGAATTTTTGAAGTTATTACTATTTTTCCACGTAAAATAGAAATACACAATAAACCTTAACTTTTGATAAGGTTTCAACACTTTTAACCTTAAAGGTTTAAGCTTATTTAAGCTTCGACAGGTATCAAAACTTTAATTTCAAGCCTGCATATTGGGATTTGCCCTTTGGCAGCTTGGAATTCCTGTCCAAATTGGGATAAAACCAGTTCAATCTTTAAGGTTGGATCAAAGTCTAATCTTAAAGTTTAAATAAGGTTGGAAATCCTCCAATACAGGTGGACAAAGTTAATTGAATCCTTGGAGATCCAAAAAGCTGTGTACCCCATCTCTGTTTGGTCTTTCTCCTTTCTCCCACCTTTTTGCGTGGATTTTGCCCTTTTATTTATTTAAAAACATACTACGACCTTAAGTATTTTTAAATTGAGCTCATGCAGAATTTGCATTCTGTATGGAAAATCCTTAGCCAATTAAGTAAATATACACAACACCTCAATTTTAACTAAAATTTTGGTAAGTTTTCATAAACCTTATGCAACTTTAAATCTAAGCTTATTTAAGCTTAAATTTAACAATTTTAAAAAAATGTTAAAAAAGTTAAATTATTACTGTGAGATTTTTAAATCTTCCAATAAAATAAGAAATAAGCATTTTTTGGTATAACACCCTGTGATTGTACCCTAGGTTATGTTTGGTGTAGAATCCAAAAATGACATAATATTTATAGCTTTGTTTATCCAAAAAAAGCTATACTTCTTTTTTGTTACTTTTATTTTAAATTCAATTAAAAAGTCTGTTTAAGGCTAAATCAGCTATGTATAAGATAATTTGTGGCCTTATGGGTATGTTATACATACCTCACAGGCTCACATGCCCTACCACGAAAAAAATATTTTACTACAATTTTTCTTTTAGTAGTATACCCCTAAGTTAATTGGGGGGTATTGTCCAATGTCCAACCTCCCTACTTATACTTTCAAGTATTTAAAGCACACAATTCAGATGTTTTATTGAGGAATTGGTCTTCTCTCATTTCTGAATATTCTGAGAAATGTTTGGGAATCAGGTATATTTTCTGCTACAATCCATTCATCTTCATGTTGTGGATTTCTGTACCTGACCAAGTATTCTCTTTCATCTTTCCCCCTAAGTCTTCTTTCTTTCAAGACTTTTAGTACTTTTTTCTCTTCACTCTGGTCAAGGGGAGGTACTTTTAAGGGTGTTTCATTTCTCAAAGGAAATAATACCTTATCACTTGAAATTTAATTCTTTACCAGACTAAAAGGAAACATTGGATGTTTGTTTTCCAGTTCTCCTGAAAGTTCTACTTGTACTGCATTTGTCCAATGAAGGGATTTAATAATAAATGGTTTTGCAAAGGAATATTTCAATTTCTTTGGGCCTTTAATATTATTAAAGCTCAAGGTTGAAACTAGTATTAAGTCCCCTACTTTGAATTATGGGGTTTTATGACTTTTATCCCATTTTATTTAGCATATTCAAAGGCATCATTCATGCTTTGGTTTTCATTATGCCTTACTTTATCAAGAAATAACTTAAAGCTTGAAGCAGTTGGATGAATATCAACTGGAAGTTTAGGGTTCCATTCTTTTTCCAACATTGCAGGAGTTTTTACTGTTGAATCATGTGTGGAGGTCTCATAGGCTAATTCCAATCATAGTATAAGAGTACACTAATCATGGGTAAAACCATCAGAATCTGTAAACTACAGGCCATAAGCACAAAATCTTCTGATGATTTCCTCAAGGGTTTGCATCATTCTTTCTGCTAACCCATCTGTTTGTGGATGGTATGCTGTTTAGAAGGATAAATTCGTACCCAAAAGCTTATGTAAATTAGTCCATAAGGCTGATGTGAATTTTGGGTCTCTATCACTAATGATATTTCAAAAGAGACCAGTATGGGATATGACTCTATTCCAAATCAAAAGCGCTGTATCCATAGCTGTCTCATCTTTATGAAATGGTAAAAAGATTGGTGTTTTGCTATACATGTCTACAATGACAAGATATGAATTGTAAATTTTATCACCTCCAGGTGGTAAGGCAGTTACCCAGTCCATATGAACCACTTCCCATGGGGTACTTGGTTCCTGGATATGAATCATAAAACCAAATCTTTTACCAGTAGCTTTATTGACGTTTTGGCATCTATCACAACTATGAAAGTACTCAATGACATCTTTTCTCCAAAATGGCCACCAGGAACATGTCTTAACTCTTTCCATTGTTCTTTCTTCAGACAGATGTCCAGAAATTTTTTTATCATGGCATTATAGCAGTATTGTGTTAATTAACATTCTACTACACTGGACCATGACACATGTGTGTTTAGATCTATTATATAAGATGAATAAACGGAATATTATATTGTCATAAGATTTTTTCCAAATATCATCCAGAGAATTAGCCAAATCTGCATCTTTGAAATGTTTGTCAAGTAGAGAAGTAAGAATATGACAATTCTTATCCATCTTATAGCTATCTCTAACTTCTTTAAAGAGTTTTGTTCCAACATCTGTGATGTTAATTCCTTCAATTGGAATTTGAGGTTCTGAACCTGTGGGAAGATAGGCAGGGCTGTCAGGTGTATTGGGTAATGCCCATCTACTTAAGCCATCAGAGTTCTTGTGAATATTTCCAGCTTTATGTACCATAGTCATATTACCTATATACTCCTGTATAGCAATCTGCCACCTTAACCTGTGTCTTTTTGGAGTTTTAATGCTAAGAAGTGATTTTACTGAATTACAAACAGTAATTACTTCAAACACACTACCATAAAGATAGTAATGAAGTTTTTCCAGAGCCCAAACAAGGCAAAGGCACACAAATTGGCTAGCTCCATATCTGGCCTCAGTAGGTTTGATTTGTCTTGAAATAAAACAAATTGGACCTTCATGAGGTTTTTCATTGACAATTTGAACTTGATGAAGAGCTGCGCCTAGGCCCTCACCACATGCATCAATATGCAGCTTGAAAGGAAGTTTCCAGTCTGGAATAAGTAATAATGGTGCATTGGCTAAGGCGTATCTGATCTTTTCATATGCTTCAATCCTCTCCTGTGTCATTTCAAAGAAAGTTTTTTGATCACCAATTCTGTACAACGATCTGGAATGGATTGCAAAGTATTTAAGGTGTTGCCTGTAATAGCTGGCAAGCCCTAAGAAAGACATCATTTCTTTCTTGTTCTGGGGCATTTGTTTCAGTAACACTTCAGACACTTTGTTTTTATCAACACCAAGGCTTAGTACTGAGACTACATGTCCTAGATCTTTCAAGTAATAAAACCCAAAATTACATTTTTTAAGAGATATTTTCATGTTCACTGTCAACCTGTGACTCAAAACCAGAGCACAAGCATGACAGCCAATACACCATAAATCAATGGTATAGCCAAGATACCACCAAAACATGGAGCTGAGCCAAATTAGCTCAAAAGGTATCAAAAGAAAGAGGAAACTCACCTCTTTCTGAAAATACAAGTCCCATCACCATAGGACAAGAAATAACAAAGTCATTCCTGCTCAAAGTCATTGCTGAGCATAAACCTTAATTTTCACCTCTCATCTAAAATCTAGAAGGAGAGGCTTAACCCCATCAAATGGGTATTCAAAATGAAGCTCTAAGGCAGGGCTATCCAATGGTACCAGCCAAACTGAGCTAGCACCAGTATTACTTGAGTTATGGTCAAATTCAGACCAAATAAGGGTGAACAAAACATTCACCTCTCATCTAACTTTTACAGTTTTAGTGTGAGATACTTAAAGTGGGGTCTTTTTGGAAAGAGCACAATCAGGGCTATCTGATGGTGCCATCCATTTCCCCATAACTCAACTACAACAGAAGTTATTGGCCAAACAAGCTTGATACAGCTTTTTGCCCAAACCACGCCAATGTACAAAAATACTTGTACATGGGATAACTTTGTCATATTTAATGATAACCATGCCAAGTTGGGTACCATTGTGTAGAGCCCATATAGAGCTATTCAATGAACCAACTATGAGCTTGATATCTCAAAAACTGACAGAGGTATGACCATTTTAAGGTCAAAATCCCACCAGCTGTCATATACAGCCTTACCATGGGATAACACCCCATAACCATGAATGTGAGGTGTCAAATAGACGAAGAAGCATGTTTTTACTTCAATACCTCATATGTCAGTCAATACTGGGGTCCCATACAGCTTCTGTACAGCATTCTACGCGTCATACACGTCAGAATCAGGCTGTGAGGTCCCCAGATGAAAATTTTCACCCTGTATTGGTGAAAACTGCCCAGATGTGGTTTCAAAACCACATCTGAGCCCAATACAGGGTATACAGTCTGTTTGCAAACCACAAGCCTGTCCTAGAGAGTGAAAAATCTTCACTTCCTCTACGTGGAAAGGTCTAGCAGCCTTTCCACCCCAATTTCAGGATAAAAGGAGGGCTTTTCACAGCCAAAGACCTTTCCTCATCCTGCTCTTGAATACCCTACGTAGTAAACTGTCAAAAACAGTTTTACTCTTGGGTAATAATCAGGTATTATTATAATCTTAATAATTGTAGTCTTTATTATTGTAACCCAACAGGTAAAGCTGCACCCAGGGCTTTCAACAGCGCTCACCACCACTATATCCACTATAGTAAAGCCCTTTTATTATTAAATTAAAACCATCTTCAACTCTTATAAAACCTTTTTAACCTTTATATACCGTGTCACAGTCATAGTTAAAAGTTGTAAATACACTTTATTACTCTTATCATAGACTCAGCCTGACATTTTGGGGGCCTGGCCGTGTTTTTTACTTATTGTGGACCTTACAAGTAAGTTTTTTCTCTTTTTTATCATTTATTGACACCTGTTTTTTATTTTTAGGCGTCATTTTCTTTTGAAAAATATATTTTATATATATTCTTCTTTAAAATTTAATAATACTCATATTTTTAAGAGTATTTGTCTAGTGGCTAATAACCACAAGACCAGTATTTTTGGCGTGTTTTGCATATAAAAACACTTTTTAGCCATTTATACAGTCTCAATTCTTAATTGAATTAAGACAGCTCATACTGATAAACCAACAGTTGAGGCGTGTTTGGACACATTGTTAACTCAATTGCCCTGTAATACACCATTTTTTACAGATTATACTTGCTAATAACAAGTATTCTGTAAGATATTGGTATAAAAACAGTATACCAATAATCAATAAGCTGTATTTCTGACGTGGAATTGTTAATTCAATTACACTGTCACTATACAAGGGCATACTGTAGTAACATACAAGCCCAGAGGCCATTCTTAGACGTGCAAAACCAGCCTTGTAAGAAGTCTTAACTGACATAAGCCCTCTTTTTCCTGTTTGATTCAGTGGAAGAAAATTTCATACCACTTGAGACCCAGTCACAGGCCAACATACCAGTGACACCCTCAGAACCAGAGGGCAGCAAGGGCAAAGGAAAAAGGCTTAGTGAAGGCCTCATCACAGCCAAAAAGTGGACACCAATAGCCACTCAGAGGAGTAGAAAACCACGAAACTCTGCTTCAATACAAGGTAAACCAACCTTAACCACTTGTACAGGGAAGATTACAATTATTAACCCAGTTGTAACCTCCAAAGGCAAACTGCCCAAATCAGCAGATAACAAATTTGTACAAGGCACAGTCAAAGGTAAATACCCTAAGAACATAAAGTTTTTGACTGCTTGCAAACACTGATATGTCCCCTGCATACCTCAGAGACCTTGGCTTCCAAAGGAACCAGCCAGAGGATAGAGCAGGAATGTCTAGAACCAGAAGACCTGAAAGAAGACACATTGGACACAGTGGTGGATGGCAAAACAATGAGGGAGATAATAACAACCTTGCCATTCACACTCCAATTCAACAGAAACCTCAAACCAGAGGACTGGAAGGATATGGATCAAGTTCTTCAAATCCACCAACTCCTCAAAGATTTGTTTCAATGGAGTATGGACAACAAGAGGTTCAACCTAGCAACTCACTGGGCAGAACTGGGATCAAGTTGCCAGAAGATCTGTCTCAAAGAGATAGACTTCAAAGACCTTATGGTAATCACCAAGGGTTGGAATCCTACCAGGCAGCACAGACTCCTGGAGGCAAGGGCACAGAGGATAAGGGAGAATCAAGCCACTATCCAAGCTATAGAAGAACAGTTAACCCAGACAGGGCCTACTCAGATTCCTTCAGGTTCACAAGGAGCATGCCAAATCAGCTCTCCAGTGGCTTCACACCATTCAGAAACCAGCAGATCAGTGGCCAAGAGTCACCATTCTTCACAATTCCAGGAAGTTTCCAGGAGAAGACAAGGCAACAAGGGCAAAAACAAAGCCTCCTTCAACCAGAGGAGGAAAGAGTCAGACCCCATGATCCAGAAGCTGTTAGATTTGGTAAAAGAAGTACACAAGAACCAGAAGTAGTTGTACACCACTCTAGAATCAGTAGTCCTAGTAATAGAAACATTACCCCCACTCAGACTGAAAATAACATTATCACATCTGAGAGTAACATCAACAGTGACACACTGTGGTTACAAATGTCCCAATATGCTGAGCAATCTGCAAAGCAGGCTACAGAATTTGCAGCTGCCCAAGAGAGGATGAGAAAAACTCAAGCCTCATTGGAGCAGATAGTTAAAAACCTTCAGGAAGGATATGCTCAACTGAGCAAAGCCTCTGAAGAAACCAACAAGAGACTGAACCAAGTCTCTGAAGAACAACACCATAGTAGCAGGGACAGGGAGTGTCTGAACCAAGACATCAACAAATTGTTTGATGCCTACCATAGCTTAAAGCCCCAACCACAAGGCCAAGCTATGGAGAATCCATATCAACCAGATGACATCAAACCAGATGCCATGTTGTTGAATAAGGCAAGATCTCCATCACAATACCAGGATGGAGATGGCATGTCTTATTCAGAGAAGGAAGCCTTGAAACAGCTTCCTGAGGCCTCAAGCTGGCCCAAATTCTCTGGATCAGGAGAAAATATGATCATATGGAACTCATAGATTATATTGATGGACTCTTCATTGATGTACCAAGCATACCAGATTACTGGATTACTGCTAGACTGAATACTGCATTTAAAGGTCATGCAAGTATATGGTACACTGAAATGAAAGAAATCCATGGCAGAAGAAATTGGCCATGGTGGAAGAGTCAAATAATCCAAAAGTACAGTAATGGAACTTGGATATGGCAAAAGACCATGTCATTTGAAAATGACAAATACTCTGTGGACAAAGATCCATATGAGTGGTGTCTTAGACAGTCTAAAAGACTTAAAGCCATTGATCCTCAGATGAACATCCAAATGAGGAATCACAAACTCCTGACACAACTGCCAGGAGACCTAGAGCATGCAGTAAAGTGCAGATGCAACCAAAATTGCACTCTAGATGATATAGCCAATACCTTACAAGACATAAGGAAAAGGACTAATATAGGGAAATTCACCCCATATAGAAGCAGTAGTTTCAAAGAGAAACAACCTTTCAGGGTGGAATTTAAAGACAAACCCAGAGAAAAAGTGGCAGAAGTGGCAAAGAAGAAGAATTCTTGTCACAATTGTGGTTCAACAGACCACTATGCTAACAACTGTCCAAAGGCAAAGAAAAAAGTCTATGCCATAGAGAAAGTCCCTGAGGAAGAACCTCCAACAGAGGATTCTGAATCAGACTCTATGGGTGATGCCATTAGAGAACCATCTGATGAGGATCAAGACCCAAGAGAGGAATTTCTAGTGGAATACCAAGAGGAAACCCCACTAGAAATCCAGGATATACAGTTGGAAGAAGGCATGCCACAAGACACTGCCAACAAAAACTTGTGTAAACATACACAAGATGCACAAACATTCCTGGTTACACCAACCAAAGGAATGGCATATATACATGGAACAGCCACAAAAATGACTGTATGTATTGACAATGCTCAGCACCCACTGATCATTGACAGTGGAGCACACTACTCCATAGTGGCCAGAAATTATCTGGATAAACACTTCCCAAACTGGGAAAAAGAACTCTTGCCCACCAGGGCAAAGAACTTTAAGAGTGCATCTGGAAAGATGACCTCTATTGGGACAATTATCAAAGAGATAATTATACCCCACAGAAAAGGTAATATCAGACTCAACCCAGAGTTTGTAGTGCTTGAAGATGCCCACATCCAAGGGTTTTTACTGGGGACAGATTACCAGAGGATGTATGGCATAGATATTTACAATAGTAAAAATAGGCATATTACCATTGGTACTAACAAGGAAAAGAAATTTTCTCTTGATATATACCAGATATCTTCTCAGGACCCACTGGGAGAACTTCTGAAAGAATTCAGAGAGGGACAGTTTAGCACTACCCTCACCAGTAAACAAAAGTTAAGTTTACTGAAGATGCTGAGGAAGAATAGACCAGCATTTGCCATTGGTGAAGAACCATTAGGCAAGATCAAAGGCCATGATATAGAACTATATCTGGATGTGGAAAGGCCTTATCCACCCATGTTAAGGAGACCTCCTTACCCAGCAAGTCTGGAGACCAGGAAAGAGATTGAGAAACATATCAATGAACTCCTGGACATGGATGTCATTAGGAAGATTGGACATAATGAAATAGTGGAAATTACCACCCCTGTCCTAATCACCTGGCATGATGGCAAGTCTAGATTGTGTGGAGACTTCAGAGCCCTGAATAACTACACAAAAGCAGACAGGTACCCTATACCAAGGATACCTCATGCCTTGGATAAACTGGCTAAAGCCAAATACATAACCAAGATGGATTGTATGAAAGGCTTCCACCAAAATGGAGTTAAACCAAACTCCATGAAGTTGCTCAGAATAATATGCCATATGGGCATATATGAGTACACCAGGATGCCATTTGGCATCAAAAATGCACCAGCCCACTTCCAAAGGATGATGGACACCATATTTCAGGAAGAAATAATGGAAGGCTGGATGGTAGTATATATTGATGATATCATTATATACTCAGAGACATGGGAAGATCATGTACAATACATAGACAGAGTGCTAAGTAAATGTACACCCATCAATCTAAAAATTTCACTTAAAAAGTGTAATTTTGGCCAACAAGAGCTACTAGCTCTAGGACACAAAGTCTCAGGCCTTAGTCTGGCAATTGACCAGAACAAAGTAGCAGCAGTACTGCAAAAGCCAGTACCAAAGAGCATTAAAGAAATGCAATCTTTCCTTGGGTTTGCTAGCTACTATAGAAACCACATCAAAAACTTTGCCCACATAACTAGTAGCTTATACAAGTTATGCTCAAAGGATGTAGTTTTTGAAATAACCAAGGAAAGGAGGGATGCATATGAGAGGATCAAATATGAACTCACAAATGCACCTGTGCTCATCTTGCCTGACTTTGAACTACCATTCAAGTTATACATAGATGCAGCATGCAGCCAAGGCTTAGGAGCAGCCCTTCACCAAAGACAAATTGTGGATGGTGAACCAAGAGAAGGTGTAATATGTTACATCTCCAGGCAGCTGAAAGATTCAGAAGCCAGGTATGGGGCCACCCAGACAGAATGTCTATGTCTAGTCTGGGCTCTAGAAAAACTCCATTACTATTTGGAGGGTGCAGTCTTTGAAGTCTACACAGACTGCACAGCCTTGAAGTCTTTACTAAACATGAAGACTACTAATAGACATATGCTGAGATGGCAAATAGCCATCCAGGAGTATAGAGGGAACATGACCATCATATACAAGGAAGGTAAAAGCCATACCAATGCAGATGGCCTTAGCAGATGGCCACTGGACAATGTCAAAAGCAATCCAGCTTATGACCCTGAAGTTGCTGCAAAAATTCCTATCCATTTTATGGAGATCAATAGGAAAAAGAACTTCAGATTCTCTGAATGGGCACCAGAGAGTGGTACCCTTGACAGTGGAAACACTGATTCAGAAGGGACAGAAACTCCCATACTGGGAATAAGTTCCTCAGAACTGCACAATGAATTTTTCAATGCAGTCCTGAAATCTTATGCTAAGCACAAACAGTGTAGCATATTACTCCAACTCCTTCAACAAAAATACAGGAGCCCAGAACTGGAAACCCAGCTGGAGGAACCCTGGTTGAGGGCCTATAAGGACAATAAATTCTTCCTTATAGATGGCCTGATTTATCACAGAGAAAAGCACACCAGTGCACTCACAGTGATAGACAGAGACCACATCTCTCTAATCCTGCAGGAATGCCATGAATGCCCCTATATGGGACACATGAGTGAAGACAGGACCAAAGAGAGGGTAGCAAGCACAGCTTGGTGGCCCAAGTGGGAACAAGAGTTGAGTGAATACATCAACACTTGTGAAAGATGCCAAAAGGCAAATAGAAAACATGGGAAGAAATATGGGTTACTTCAACATATAGAAGAACCCAAGCACCCATGGGAAACCATTAACATAGACTGGGTCACAGGACTTGTCCCAGGAGGCAAAGAAAACTACAATGCCTGCTTAATCATAGTTGATAGGTTCAGCAAAAGCATGAGATGTCTACCATGCCATAAAGAGGACACAGCCATGGACACTGCTCTGTTATTTTGGAATAACATCATATCCACCTGTGGAGTCCCCAAGATCATAATTAGTGACAGGGACCCAAAATTCACATCTGAATTTTGGACCAACTTATATGACATGCTTGGCACCAAACTTGCTTTTTCCACAGCTTACCATCCCCAAACAGATGGCCTGGCTGAGAGAATGATCCAAACAATGGAGGACATTCTCAGGAGGTTCTGTGCCTATGGCATGGAATACAAGGACCATGAAGGATACACCCATGATTGGGTTACCCTCTTACCAGCAGTCCAGCTGGCTTATAACACAAGCCAGCACTCTACCACAGGAAAATCACCTGCACTGGTAGAGAAAGGGTGGAATCCCCTGTTACCTGTGGATCACTTGAAGAAAAATCTTCTGACCATCCACCCCACAGCCAAAGACTTCCATGATATGTGGAAGAAAGCCTGTGATACTGCAGCCAAATGCATAGCTGAGGCCAAAGAGTATAACAAGCAGAGGTGGGACAAATCACATATGGAACCTGACTTCAAGGAAGGGGACCAGGTGTTAGTGTCTACACTGAACTTCAACAATCTCAAAGGACCTAAGAAAATGAGAGACTCATTTGTAGGGCCCTTCACTATCATTAAGTTGATAGGGAAAAATGCAGTAGAGGTCAAGCTCACTGAGGAGTTTTCTAGGAAACACCCAGTCTTTCCAGTGAGCCTGGTCAAGCCATACTTCCAAACAGAGGAGGAAAAATTCCCCTCCAGGAAGAAGAACATCACTCCACCAGAAATAGTGGAAGTAGAAGACTCTCCTGGACCTGTGAGTAAAATCATCAGGGCCAGAAAAATCAGACTTAATGGAAAGGATCAAAGACAATACCTAGTCAGATTCAAAAACCAGACAGCTGATAAAGACAAATGGTTGGCAGAGGATGCCATACCAGATGGGAACCTTCATTTAAGGAGATTCAGAGCCTCTAGGAGGACTGAACAGTCTCATCAATGATGAGCCTTTTTTAGAGGGAGGGTATGTCAACCTGTGACTCAAAACCAGAGCACAAGCATGACAGCCAATACACCATAAATCAATGGTATAGCCAAGATACCACCAAAACATGGAACTGAGCCAAATTAGCTCAAAAGGTATCAAAAGAAAGAGGAAACTCACCTCTTTCTGAAAATACAAGTCCCATCACCATAGGACAAGAAATAACAAAGTTATTCCTGCTCAAAGTCATTGCTGAGCATAAACCTTAATTTTCACCTCTCATCTAAAATCTAGAAGGAGAGGCTTAACCCCATCAAATGGGTATTCAAAATGAAGCTCTAAGCCAGGGCTATCCAATGGTACCAGCCAAACTGAGCTAGCACCAGTATTACTTGAGTTATGGTCAAATTCAGACCAAATAAGGGTGAACAAAACATTCACCTCTCATCTAACTTTTACAGTTTTAGTGTGAGATACTTAAAGTGGGGTCTTTTTGGAAAGAGCACAATCAGGGCTATCTGATGGTGCCATCCATTTCCCCATAACTCAACTACAACAGAAGTTATTGGCCAAACAAGCTTGATACAGCTTTTTGCCCAAACCACGCCAATGTACAAAAATACTTGTACATGGGATAACTTTGTCATATTTAATGATAACCATGCCAAGTTGGGTACCATTGTGTAGAGCTCATATAGAGCTATTCAATGAACCAACTTTGAGCTTGATATCTCAAAAACTGACAGAGTTATGACCATTTTAAGGTCAAAATCCCACCAGCTGTCATATACAGCCTTACCATGGGATAACACCCCATAACCATGAATGTGAGGTGTCAAATAGACGAAGAAGCATGTTTTTACTTCAATACCTCATATGTCAGTCAATACTGGGGTCCCATACAGCTTCTGTACAGCATTCTACGCGTCATACACGTCAGAATCAGGCTGTGAGGTCCCCAGATGGAAATTTTCACCCTGTATTGGTGAAAACTGCCCAGATGTGGTTTCAAAACCACATCTGAGCCCAATACAGGGTATACAGGCTGTTTGCAAACCACAAGCCTGTCCTAGAGAGTGAAAAATCTTCACTTCCTCTACGTGGAAAGGTCTAGCAGCCTTTCCACCCCAATTTCAGGATAAAAGGAGGGCTTTTCACAGCCAAAGACCTTTCCTCATCCTGCTCTTGAATACCCTACGTAGTAAACTGTCAAAAACAGTTTTACTCTTGGGTAATAATCAGGTATTATTATAATCTTAATAATTGTAGTCTTTATTATTGTAACCCAACAGGTAAAGCTGCACCCAGGGCTTTCAACAGCGCTCACCACCACTATATCCACTATAGTAAAGCCCTTTTATTATTAAATTAAAACCATCTTCAACTCTTATAAAACCTTTTTAACCTTTATATACCGTGTCACAGTCATAGTTAAAAGTTGTAAATACACTTTATTACTCTTATCATAGACTCAGCCTGACATTCACTTGAAGAATTTTCTTAAGTACTAATGAAAGTCTCTCTAAATGAAATTGCCAGGTTTCTGAACAAATGATAATGTCATCAATATAAATGATTAACCATCCTTCTGGATGTTCATGTGGGAGAATGGTGTTCATCATTCTTTGATAGTGAGAGGGTACATTTTAATACCAAAAGGCATCCTCAAGTATTCATAAATTTCACAATGATCAATTATTCTCAATAATTTCCTGGAATGAGGTGTTAAAACATTCTGATGGAAGCCTTTAGGAGAATCCATAGAGGTAATAAATCTTGCTTTGGATAATTGGGTCAAAGTGTCGTGGATTATAGGGATTGGATACCTGTCTGGAATAGTTTAGGTATTCAGTGCTCTAAGATCACCAGTCATTGATTTATCATTATGCCAAATAATGATTACAGGAGTTGTGACTTCTACTTCTTCATTGTGTCCAACCTTTCTAAGAACTCCCAGTTTCATTAGTTCATTAATATGACTTTCTAATGCTTCTCTGGCCCTAGAGCTAGCTGGGTAAGCCAGTCTTCTGAAAAGTGGAGGGTAAGGTCTTTCCATATTAAGCATAATGTCCAATTAATGGCCTTTGATAGCCCCAAGTGGTTCATTATTAGAAGCAAAGCCTTCCCTGTATTGAAATAAAATTTCAATAAGTTATTCCTTCATTTCTGGTGTTAATTCAGGACTAATTTGTGCTCCAATCAATTGCTCTGACACCAATTTCTCTTTTATATCATTTTTCACTTGTCTAATGACAGTGATTTCTCTTTTTTCTAGAGGAAAAGCAATTTTTTTCCTTTTATTTTCCCCTATAGTGGAATAACTGTCTTTATGATTATTAATATCAATACCATAAATATTGATATGCTCATTTCCAACTATAAAGTGTTGTGAAGTACAATCATTCATAACAACAAATTCAGCTTTTAATCTGATAATTCCAGTAGAATGAGGGAATATCATTTCTGCTTCAAATATACCCAAGGGGTGCATATGTTGGCTGGAACTGATTTATTTTATACCTTCAATTGGCATTAACTTGTCTTGCCAATTGGTAAAAATCTTGTCAAAATAATTGTTTCCAACACAAGTACAAAAAGAACCTGAGTCAAGATGTATCTTGGCTTCTCTTTTTTTTGTCACAATATTAGTGATACAAGATGATCCAGCTGTATAACCTTTACCTCTGGCTGGCTTGGTTCTCTGAATTTTGGCATCTTGAACATGTATGAGATCCATAAATTCATCACTGTACTGTGGTAAGTGAGTATGAACTTCTGTGACTTCAAAGGAAACATTAATATTTTCTATACTAAGTTCTTCTGGTAGTCCCTCCTCTTAGGAAGGCTCAGAATCACGTTCATGTACAGGGACATCATTTGTTTCTTTTGTGTCATCTTTTGAAATTTCTATCTCATTGATTCTTGTCTTTTTTGGTCAATTATTGTCCAAATGAGATGTACTTCCACATTCATAAAATTTCAAAGGAGCTATGTATTGTGGCTTATTTGGTCTTGAAATTGGTTTCCCACTAGTTTTATTGTCTATTGGGGGTTTATACCAATTTCTACCAAATTTTTTTCTGATAGTGATATCTCCCATAGCCTTGATATAATCTTATGTAGAGAAAGGCTCAATACATCTGCTTCTTATAGCATGCTCAAGGTCACCAAAACACTTCCTTAATATGCTTTTATGTACCATTTCTTCAGAAATATCAGGATGAAGGGCATCTAATCTGTCCTTTTGTTTAAGAAACCAGGATATGGGCCTGTCCCTCTCAATATTGAAAATGAATTCTTCAAAAGAATTCTCCATTCTAATTTTCCAGGCATCATTTGCTCATTTGGAAATAATTTGTTCTTTCCACAAAGGCCAAGGGTGTTTACCATGGTCTTGTCTCATTTTATAATACCATTTCTTTGCTTATTTGGTAAATAATTAGTGTGATATGTTCCTTATTTATCCATCTGGTATGTTAAAGTCTTCTTTAAGCATATCAACCTTTTTCATAAATTTCATGTGATTATATTCTTCTTCACCACTGAAGGTTGGCCATCCCTCTAATCTGGGAACATCCTCAAAACTTTAGGTAGCCTCCTCCTCTGCATTGCTTGAAATTTTAGTATTCAAGTCATTATTAAAGTTCAACACATTTCTATCAAGAATTTGTGTGAATTACCTTAGTAATTCATTCTTCAGTGATATATCATTAATACTTAATTGAATATCTTCTTTCACTTCAAGTCTTGCTTTATCACTTTTTTCCATTTGTTCTTGGAAAAGGGCTGCATTGTAACCAGCTGAAAATTCCAAGTTTTGAACTTGAATTATTAATTCTTTTCATGTTTTGTATCAGATTTTATAGACTTATCATTTGGTTGATTGAGAAAGGTGACTTTGGACTCAATTCTATCACAAATATAGGTCAAAGACAAAACATTGTCATTATTCATACTTTCTAGACCAATAATGGTCTTTTGTGATTCTTTTGCTTGTAAAATCTCCCTAACCAACTTCTATTGGATATACTCAAAATTGTTAAACTTTGCCAAAACTTATCTATTACAAGTTTCAAAATGGCTACAAGCTTTACAGGGTCTCTCTTTTTGTAAAGGATTGGTTCATTTCTTACTCCTCCTTGGTTTTGAATTCCATCAGAGCTCTTGCCATATTGAACACATTGTCCAAGGCTGTCCTTTCTTTCTTTGGAGTTTTGTAACTCTAGGGGTAAGGCCTGTTCCACTTGTATTTTGCCTTTCCCTTTTCCTTTTGATTTCACTTCTGATTGCTCTTTTGCGCTTTCTTGTGCTTGTTTGGAACTTTTTGAGGCATATTCTTGCTTGTTGAGGCTTAAGGAGCTTTCACAGGGCTGTTTTCCTTTCCTTGGGCCAACTTCTTCTTCTGGTCCTCTGACAAGGCTTTGGGTTTTCAACCAGGCGTTTAGCTGTTGGACTTTTCCTTCGCAAGACATGGGTGTCCAAGCCCTCTGAGGATCAGATGTCTATTCTGGGCCAATGAACTTCTTCACTTGAAGAAATGAGTTCATTTTGCCTATCCAAAGAGTTTGCAGAAGTTCCCACTCCTGCTGCTTTGCTGCCACAAACCAGTTCTTGTACTGAAACTGGTTTGTCTCTATTGTTTCCTGTTGGAAATAGTTCAGGTCTGACAATAGTAATAGCAGTTATGTCAGCTTATGGACTCTCAATAAGAGTTTAAAAGGTGCTGGCTAACCTTTGGGAACTGGTAAAAGTTTGTGAATCCTCCATTTGTGCCTCTCCTCTGGGCTGACATTTGTGTCTTTTGGATTTTTGACTTGAATTTCCTGGTCCAGATCCATTTGATTGGATGAATCAGTTGCTTCCACTTCTAGTAGGAGTCATTTCAACTAAATTTAAAGAAAATTTTGCTAAGAAAGGGATTGAATTCACCTGCTGGGCCTTCAAAGGGTTCTTTTGTAATTAAACGCATTGGTGCTGGGCTGGTTTGACTTTCAATACTTAACTCTGAGATACTAGAGTCATATGAGCTTTCTCTGATGGATGCTGCTAGAGAAAACACAAAATATAAGTTCTTTTCTTAAGAAATAAAAAAAAACTTATCGAATAAAGTTGTTTTAATGTAATTTACAGCAAATTATGTCAAAAAAAAGAAAAATTTCCAAAGAAGATAGAAAAATATTTTTAAGCAAAGATTTTTTGTTTTATTTCTTGTTTTCTTTAAATGAATAATAATTATGCAACCAATAAGTTGTTAATCAAAATTGTATTATTATTCACTTTATACTAAAATCACTCAAAGAAGAAATTTCAAGTCTGTGATGTGAAAAAGTCACTATTTACACAATGAAAATTTATTCCAAATCACCCAATAGCATATTGTTTCAAGTAATATTCTTATAGAGAAATATTATCAATATTATCAAGATTATTTATGTGGGATAGGTCCCAAAAAAGCCAATATTAAAGTATATATGGCAATTTTGCGTCAAGAAACAGTGAAATAAGGTCTAGAATAGGATTTATGTCCCAAAAAGTGGTTAAAAATACAGCCAGCCCCCAAATGTCAGGTTTTTCTATGAGACTCTTGATTATACTAACAAATTTCAACAGTAATCTGATTGTCTTCAGTAGAAAATATAATATAACTAAATATTATAGCCACAAATCTATATGATTCTGAGGCAAATTATATATAAAAAAGAAATTTAATTATTATTAAATGCTTAAAGAATAAGAAGTTATTAATACTTATAATAAATTACAATTATTCTATTATTGTTATAGTCTCTGACAGTTATAACAATAAGAAGTGTAAAGCTCTTAATGAGACACTTACACATGGAAAATATTATTATATATCCACTAATAAATAATACAAGAATATCATTTGTAAAAGAAATTATCACACACACTCTGTAGAGATAATTCTTATAGAGGAATTCTATAAAACAAACTGATACTAGATAAAAAATATAGAACATTAAAGAACACTTACTTATAATATTTATTTAATACAACAAGTCAAACAACAAGAGTTATTATATTAAATAATGATTATATGTTGAAAACACACCAAAAATCATTTTTTTAAAAGATTGAGACCTTTTTATGATAAGAAACATGATTAAAGAGTTTTTAAGAGGAATTTGTGGAGTTCAAAGGATATTTAAGACAATAACTTTATATAATAAAATATATTATTGGTGATTACAACAATAATATGAATTCTATTAGTTCAATTCTTTAATTTTCAAATTAATAAAGAATAAAATAACTTAACAATCAATTTAATAATAAGATTGTATATTTAATAAAACTTTACCCATTTAAACATCCAATATGATTGGAATGATGATTGATGGAGAAAAACAGTGATGAATAGACTGCTTTGATGTCTACAGAGAAGCTCTCATAATTCACAATAGATAAAGAGGGAGTTCTCAGGTCAAAACTACAGAACCATACTTAAAAATAAGGTTCTTAGCTTAAGGTAAGTTATTTATAATTCCAACTTAAAACTACCAGTGTCATTCATAACTTCAAGTAACTTTAATCCTCTTTTGGATTGATTATTTTGTGGTTTAATATAAATTAAGTTTATTTAAATTGAATTTCATCACATGAAAGACTCCAAAATGGAGTTTCAAGCAGAAATATCTTAAACTCAATTTTTAATGAATTTTTAAATAAATCTTAATTTTCTTCAAGTATAATCAAAAGAGTATATTTTCAGTCTAGTTACCAATAAGCCCTGTCTATAAAATATAGTTGAAATTGAATTTATACACATATAATATTAATTTGTAAGCTGTGTGAAAATTTCAAGCAAATCCATCAAGAATGCGATTTTTAATGAATTTATGAAGTTATTGCTATTTTTCCACGTAAAATAGCAATGCACACCAAACCTTAACTTTTGATAAGGTTTTAATTATTGTAACTTTGAAATTTTAAGCTTAATTAAGCTTTGAAAGCTCTTAAAACCTTAATTTCAAGTTTGCATATTTGAATTTACCCTTTGGGAGCTTGGAATTCCTGTACAAATTGGGATAAAACCAGTTTAAGCCTTAAGGTTAGATCAAAGTCTGATATTAAAGCTTAAATGAGGCTGAAAATACTCCAATACAGGTGGAAACCCTTGATTGAATCCTTTCAGATCCAGCAATTTGGGTACCCAATCCCTGTTTGGTCTTTTTCCTTGGTCCCACCTTTTTTGTGGATTGAGCCCTTTAATTTCTTTAAAGGCATACTATGGCCTTGAACCCTTTTAAATGGGGCTCATTCAGGATTTACATTCTGTATGGAAAATCCTTAGTCAATTCTGTAAATATACACAACACCTTAATTTGAACTAAAATCTTGGTATGTTTGCATAAACCTTATGCAAATTTAAATTTAAGCTTATTTAACCTTAAATTTAACAATTTCAAAAAAATGGGGTGAAAAATTGCAATTGTACTGTGAGATTCTTAAATCTTTTAATAACTTAAGAACTATTCCTTTTTTAGTATAAGACCCTATGGGTCTACCCTCGGTTCTTTTTGGAGTAGAATCCAAAAAAGACATAATAGCTATAGCTTTATCTATCCAAAAAAAATTTATACTTATTTTTTGTTATTTTTTATTTTAAATTCAGTTGATAAGTCTTTTTCAGACTAAATAAACTGTGTATAATGCTATTTGTGGCCTTATGGGTAAGTCATACATACATCACAAGCTCACACAAATGGACTTTGTGCAGTGGAATATTGTATTCCACTATGTGATGAACTGTTTCCTTGGCTGGGGAGGAAATTTCATTTTCTGTTGTAGTATACTTTCTTGAGATATATTTTGATCATTTAACATTTCCTTTTGACATTCTGGCTTTGGCCTTTCTGTTATATGAACTAAGATTCCATATTTTAGAAAAATAGTTTTCATTAGATATATAATTATTTGAGAAGGAGTAAGCAGGAAATTTGTTATCACTGAATTTGACATGATCAGTAATTGTAACATCCAGTGACTCCATATCCAGCATTCAATATTTTTTATTTGCCTCTCCATAACCTAAGAATGAAATAATCTCCCTTTTAGATTTGAATATCCTTGTTTCAGGTGAAATAATAGAAGAGGATTAAATTAAAATAGGATGCAGTCCTTTTAATGAGATTTTTCTATCACACCTTCCAAAGAGAGGGCATTGGAAATTTAAAGATTTATTTGGGGTGAGATTTTCTAAGAAGACAGAATTATTCTCTTCTTCAGCCTAGTGCAATAGGTCAAGTCAAGAGTCTTTTAGTGAATATCCTGCTTTTCTGACCATGGTACAATTTACTTGTTCAGAAAATGAGTTTTTGCTGGAAGGTAAGGGGCTGAGGTAAGGTGATTGATAAGTGTTTGTGAGAAATAGATATTGAGTTCTTCATTCTTGAGGTCTTTTTTTTGTTGTAAACAATGGTTTTTGATTTGAACTTTGATTTAATTTTCATTTTGAAAGTTAATTTTTTTATTGGGAAGCTACACTTGTATTTTTTCCAAAAAAAATCCAGATATAGTGAGAAATTTGATACATGACTCTCAGGAAGTATTTTTCTCCTGACACAGGTAGTGGTGAGATAGGTCTTTATAAGTCTAAATGAATGAATTTGAGTTTCTCATTGAATACAGGAAAACATCTATTCAAAGCTATCTTGGTAGCTTTACTGTCATTGAAGGTTGAACAATTGCAGTGGATGATATTTTTGGATGGATGAATCCTTTTTAAGAAGTCAATTCAAGGGTGGCCATAAGCCTGTTGTATGCATATAATTTCTTGAGAGGGAAAATTTGTGATAAACTTTGATGGTTTAATTCTAAGAAATGATTCATTTTAAGCTTTCAAATTCTCAATCAATAATTACTGTGTTCTGAGGACCCAACCTTCAAAGTGGATTGAATTTTGTACCGTGTCATATGCACAAATAAAATGTGTGATACTTATCAAAAGTACTTGAAGTTGGATAATCAATAATTCGTTCTTGATCTTTAACTGAATATTCCATAATTCCAGTCTTATTTTCCTTGATCCCAGGGTTCTGATGGGATTACTATCAGCTAGCATGGCACCTTTTTCTTCAGGACAAGTTTTTATTAAGGATTTTGGATCATTAAATATGAACTTTGAGGCTCCAGAGTCAAGAAGAATAGAATTCCTTCTGTTTTCATGTTTTTAAAACGGGAATATGTCACAATGATTGACAATCAAGCCCCTAAAACAAATATTTGGCAATTCTTTTTCATTTAAATTTAATTTCAATTTGGCAATATACATAATACTTGGCCAATTTACCATATTCGTCTTTCTTGGCCAAATTGGACATTTCAACATCTGGGGCCAAAAAGGCCCCATAACGATCTCAAGATCATCCTTGGCTATATTCTTCCTTTGGGAATTTCCCATCAATAAAGGAAAATTAATCCCATATTTCTGTATTGGGAGAATCAGGCTTTAAAGACAATTTTTTGAATTTTGGGCATTTTGATCTATTTTCCATGAAATAATGAGAATATTAAGCCGTTTTGAGCTGTATCAGAATATCTTCCCATTCCGCTCATTCATGTGCAAATAAATATTTAAGCCCTTGAAGGGTTGTTTTCGCAAAGAAGCGCAAAAATGGCCAAAAAAACCCAGCAAGCCCCTGAAGCCATAAAACTCCACCTTTCCCCCCTTTTTTCCAGAAAATACTCCATAAGATATTTGGCCACCTTTTCCACCTTTTGTCAAGGAAATACTCCATACGATCTTGGGCCACCTTTTACCTCAATAGTCAGAGCTTCTATAAATGGTATTGTACACCATTATTAACCTTTTTTACTAGCAATCCAATGGTAGAAACTTCAAGGGACAATTCTTAAGCTTTGAAAACCTGCCATTATTCAAGGAAGAATATCTCAAGAGGAAAACTCAGGATTCTAGCACAATGGCTTTCATAAAAACCAATCACTTTTTTCATCAGGTATTGGTTATTTCTCCAACGTAATAATTTCAAGTTTCATTTCAAGGGATGCTCAAGAGTAAGTTCCAAATCATTTTGCATGTGTCAATTCTCCATAAATCCATGTTTTAAAAAATCCTTCTGTATTAATTATTTTTCCATAGAGGCCTTTATATCAACTATGGATACTGGGAAGACTATTAATCTCAGTTTATTTCCTGATTTGGAAAGGTGTAGGTTTTCTCAAGCAGTCAAATACAGCTTTGAGGTTTCATGAAGATTAGGTTCATCCTGAAAGATTCAAGCTCTCAGGTTTTCACATATACCAGAATTAGTTTCAGTACTGAAGGGTTCTTTCTCCTCATTAATTAATTTACTAGGGTTTTATTATATTGTTTTTTTGTTAATCTTGATGATGAATACTGATATCATTAAGTCACTCATTTCCACCCTTTTCCTCTCCTTTAAGTGGATATTTTTTGGTCATATCCACTGCTAAGTCTATTTTTCCTTCTGACCAAATGGAACAGTCATTAAGTACTTACTTTTTTTGGCTTTATGCATATTTTATTCCTTATTTTTATCTCATCTTGTACTTAAACTTTCTCATTACTTGCATATATTCATTTCCTTATTTCTTTTATTCTTTGAAGTCTTCAAAGTGATTTTCCTTATTACTGAGTACCAGTAAGTTCATGCCCTTACCAAGATCTTTTGTGAAAGAACAGTTCTTTTTGTGTATCCTTGATATTATTAAATTCCTGTTCAGATTGTTTGGTTAGGTTATTGTTATGACCTGGATCACATGTAGAATAAGGTTTTTCTTTATCTTTTTTTAGCTAACTAATCTTGTTTCTTTAATTTATTTTAATTTCAAATAACATTTCCCTATTTCTTAATATAATGTAGGAAAGGATATAACAAGTTGTGTTGATGTATTGAATTTCTTTAAGTAAATTATCTCAATCCTGAAATTAAAAATCCTTTAAAAAGGAAAAAAGTAAGTCTACAATTAAGAATGTAACAAGCTATAATATCAATATACCTAACTGAGAAATAATAGCTCTATTTTGAAATCAAATGTAACAGTGAAAACTAAACACAATATAACTGAGAAAGAAACATAATAACATAAACATTTTATTGGAACATATGATTCAAAATTCTTTTAGTGAGTGAGCTAGAGACCATAACTACTCCTTAGATATTTTTATATCTGAATTCAATAAGTAAAAACTGGATATAGGATAAGAACAAAATATCAAAGTAAACAATGAATGAAATTCTTTTTTTTCAGTATAAGTTAAGTCCTTTTTATGCTAATTATCCATTATGAAATGAGAAAAAACTATATTTAATATCTGTGCAGTGTATGTCAATGAATAGAAACTATGAACTATTTTCCTCCATATCACCATATGATCAATAGAAAAATAAATATATCTGTTTTGTGTTTATAATCAATTTATCCTATCATATTATTAATCTGTGTTGATATTAATTTTCCCCCAAAAAGGCCACAAACAAGTTAAGGAGGGTGGATGGTTGTACTGACTATTGTGACTGAGGTTGTGTAAGCTCTGAGGAAGTTCTTGTATGTGTTTTAGTCCACTACGTATGTTGATTTCTGATAGAGATGTTGAGAATATCTTATCAAGGTACTCTGCTTTATTTTTTACAGTTTTTGGCAGGTAAAACTTCTTTGATTAATCTGATGGCATTGTGGGGTCAATTTTTCATTTTTACTCAATTTGTGATGCTATTTTGACATTGAAATTTAGCGATATTATCTCTTTTGATATTTAGACAATAAACTAAAAGAATATTATATCTGTAAGGTGTGGATATGAAACTTTGATTAAAAATCAAGTAATTTTCCTGTCCTCAAAATTTGTATAAGGTAAAAATCAATTAAAAATAGTAAAAAATATTATTTTTAAGAGAAAACACGCCAATTTTATTGTTTATAAATTTATTAGTATAAAACAATAATATTATACATATTTATTGTTTTACCAACAATAAAAATTTATCCAAAAAATACTCTACAAGAGATATTTTAAGGCTACAAAAGAAATTCCTTCAAGAGCAATTTCAATTAGAATTCATTGAGAAATGAACTGCAATCAATTAATTAAAGAACAAAGTCTTTAAAAGGAATACCAAAGAGAAAACACGGCCAAAAGTGACCAGAGTGAATTTGGAAACAAAGTGACAAAGTTAACAGTGATGAAAGATGCTTTAATTCACTTTTGGGGTGGTTCAGGGGTAAAAATGATTATAAGAGTTACAAACAATGATTATAATGATTCTTTCACGTAGTTAAAAAGGTTTAAAATGATTTAATAAAGGTGTTTGGAATCTCTTATTGATTGGTTTAACAATGTTTAAACTAATTATAAAAGGAAAAGATTCTAACATGAAGAGAAAAGTGGGGCAAAGAAGACATTCTTTTATAGCCATCAAATTTCGTACTCCAAAAGTAAAACTTACACTTGTCAGTCTTGAAAAACAGTCTGACAATAGAAACGCCAATTATAGCATCATTGAACCCTGGTTTAGACCAAAAAAGGGCTTGTTTAAGCCATTTTTAGCCATTTTAGACCCTTAAATCAGCCATTACTATAGCAATACCTGTTCTAGAGCCTTCAAGACACCTCATAATGTGTGTAAGAGGCGTAGAAACCAGTTGAAAATGTTTTTTCTAACATTGTTTTAACTTAAGGGTAGTTTTACCCTCTTGGCAGCAGTTAAAACCACCCTGGTTGGTATCAAAACCTCATCATCAATTGAGTCACAGACCCTGTGACTCAATTCCAGGCCAAAAGTAATGAACTTTTGTGTGGAATTTGACATCCCACACCAGTCAGCAAGGATTTTGGGGGTCTGGCTCCCCCTTAGAGCTAGAGTTTCTTTTTCCCCCAATTTATTCTTTCCTTTAATTCCTCATCATGTATTATACTTGTAATTTACATATGTAATTCAATTGAATTGTACAGTAAAATACAGTAATAATTGATACCTCATATGTAATACATGTGCACATTTTGACATTTCAATTGAATTCAATTGAAAATACTTCAATTCCTGGTAACTTCTAAACTAAACACAACACCTCAATTTTAACACAAAAATTGATGGTTAATACCACATGACCACATGTGGTGTTAATTAAATAAAATTTTTGAGGATTTTCAATTTTTGTATTGAAAATACTAAAAACTTAATTTAAGCGTATTCAGAGTTGTGTTACAAAAATTTCACTCAGAGGTGACCCCACCTGATTTTTTATGAGGAATCAAATGGTGAATCAATTTTTATATGTTTATTTATTGGATAAAAAGCTATAATATCTTTTATATAAATTTTTAACAAAAATGTTTTGATTTCATAATTTTAAATTTTATTGTAATTTTATTTTTAAATTATAATTAAATTTCTATTTTTAAATATAGATTTGTATTTATGTTTCAATTTTTAATTTTACAATATAAATAAACTTATTTTATTTATATTTATATTTTAATTTATCAGTTGTGGTCTTTTGGGTATATAAAAAATACCTCTAAGGCTCACAAAATCAGTGTCACTAGTAGTGCTATAGATGTATTAAGAAAATATGTACCTAAAAGGACAGGTACAAAATATAAAGAAAAAAATAGAGATGGCTAGGATAAAATGCTGCAAAAGGAGATATTAAAACCGTGAAGATAAATTATCAGTTGATAATTCCTATATTAGTTGTAGGGATAATCTTACATCAAGGAGCTATTACAATTTAGTATTGGAGTAGTAGTAAATAAAATGGTAGTACAACATACATTGAGAAGAATAGTGAAGAAGTGAATCACTGAAGATAATTGATACAATTAATGAATAAAGTGATTGTCTCAAATAAAAGTAATTGTTTTCTTTGGGGAAAGAGAAGAGGAATAGGGACAACAAAGGTTGAAATATATAGGGAGGTGAGAGAAAGTAGTCATGGAAGGTGTTAGAATGTCTTGGAAAGACAAGAATTTAGCTGGTTTTAGTGGGTGTTCCAGTGATAGAAGTTGGTTGAGGTGGTTAGGTTAAAAATAGTTATTTTGGTAGGTGGTTGGATATTTGATTTTGGGTGGAACGTTCTAGTAGTTTGTAGAGAAATCAACAGCCTGTCACAGGGGCTCTTCTAAAATGAAGAGGGCCTGGCACTCAGTGAACAGACTTACTTATGGAGGGCTCAGAAGAAATACTCAAATGATAAGAGTAATGGAGTAAGAGGATAAATTCCTAGTCATAAAATAATAAGCATAAAAGATAAGAGAGACAAAACAAAAGCAATGATAAAGAGCCAACCACAAATAATCCTGAGTCACTGTTTCAACCTGTTCAGAAAAGAGAAAAGGAATTAATAAGGATATGGCCACCAGGACTCTACTGAACAGGTGAGGGAAGGCTAAGACTAACTTAATAAGTAATAAAATAATATTCCAAAAGTGAGAATAAAAATAATATTAAATAATAAATCAACTATTTTAATTAACTGGGGGAAAAACCCCCAGGTGGGTGAAGAGGGGCTGGTATATGTGAGAAATACCAGCCTTGGAGTTTGAGTGCTGAGATACTTGTCTGTATGCTGGAAGAAGTTGGATGTGGGATTGAATCCTGTATTGGTGAATCCAATACAGGTTATACAGTCAATACAGGTATTTGCGCCTGTATTGATTACAGGACTGTATTTGGTGAATCCTGTATTTGGGTCTTGCCTGTATGAAAACTGTATTGAGGTCTGGAACTGTATTTGGAGACTGTTGAATGAAACCCCCTTGCTGATTGGGTTTTGAGGGGTATCAATGAAGTAATGATTGTAGAATATGATTGGTAATGCCCCTGCCTCCTTGGCTGTGACATTATCCCCCTCTTGAAAATGGTGAGCTCTGAGCACCATAAGTACAGTGAGTCTTGATGAGCTTGAAACAATCCATACAGTGCTTTCCCCCAATTCCTTAAATTTATCCCATTACACCTTCTTCTTCAACAATACTCAAACAAACCTTCACTTGATAACTTGTAGGTATTTTCCCCTTGATCTTGATTCTGAATTCCCTCTTTTACTTCAAAATACTTTCATTCTTCTTAAAATTTCTTCATTCTTGTCTCGAGTGTCTTCACCAAAACTTTTCTTGAGTCCTCATGGCTTTTGAAAAGTGGGTGACCTGGGTTTATGTCCCAAGAACACCTGATATCATCATAATTTTCATCTTGAGAGTGTTGGCATAAGGTGGCCAATACTTGAGGTTATGGACCATTTCAGAGGTCCTGGCCAAAATCCTTGATTTTGTGTTTAAAAGGGGATTTTAGCCAATTTGCGCAAAAAATGCGCAAATATGCCATAATGGCATATAATATTGAAAAAATTGAAAAAACTTGATTTTTGATGAAAAATTGGCCTTATAGAGTGTCCTGGCCATTTTGCGCATTTTTGCGCAAAGTGCGCAAATGCGCATATATGCCATAATGGCATATAATATTGAAAAAATTGAAAAAAACTTGATTTTGATGAAAAATTGGCCTTATAGAGTATCCTGGCCATTTTGCGCAAAATTGCGCAAAGTGCGCAAATGCGCAATCATGATGAAATGGGCCAAAAAGGCCTTTTGAAGCCTTTTGACAAGATAAAAGGGCCTTTTGCGCAAAAGTGCGCAAAAAGTGCGCAAATGCGCAAAAATGCGCAAAATGCGCAAATTTTCCAATATGCCTAATTAAGCATATTTTGATGGAAAATGATAAAAAATGAGCTATTTTGAAGTTTTGAGGTCTGATGTGGCCATTTGTGCCAAAGTGCATAAATCCATGAAATTGGCCAATTGGGACATTTGAAGCAGTTTTTCTTCTTTTGATCTTGATTTCTTCTTGAATGTCTTCCTTCTTATCCCCTCCTTGACTGGTCAATTGCCATAAATGCCTTGCTGACTTGCAATTTCCCATAACTCTCTTGGTCTTGAATTTGAAATTTTGACTTGAAGATGAGTTCAAGGCTGACTTCCCTTTGTGATTCCAATCACTCTGATTTCCCACCTTCTGTACTTTATGGTCCTGGTGTTTTTGATAACTTGAGGGAGCTTTCTGAAGAGAGTATGGCCCCTACAGAGATTTGGGACATCAAGAAAACCTATAATGGTTTTAAATCTGTCAGAGTTATTGAACCACCCTGCACCAATTGTAAGAGGAAAGGGATTCCTTGTGTGGAATCTGCTACTGCTAGGTCCACCAGGTGTCAATTTTGCAATCTTGGAAAAAGAAATTGTTCTCAAGCCCACTATAGCTTTCCTGAAGATGCCAGAAGATTTGTGAGCAGCATCAAGAAGGGTGGAAGATTTGGATTGGAAGCTCCTGTTGATGAACCTCCCACCTCTGATGCCACCTCTGGTCACTCCAATTGTGAGTTGATTGGCCATAAAATTGATGGGTTACTGACTTCTATGTTTTATTTTCTTCTTCTTCAGTGACTGGATCTAGAATGAGAGGTGTCCAACAATGGAATAATACCAGTGGTTCCTGGGCAGCCATTGGAGGATCAATTCACCCCCAAGGAAATCCCATTGGAGTGGCCCCAGAGGTTCCCATTTTGGTTACCAGAAAGGATGGAAGACTTGGAAAATTGAAGAGAAATTTGGTGGTTCAAGATGAAAATGATACTGATGCTGAAGGTAGTGATGAGATTGATGGAGAAGAGCTTGAAATGACTACCCCAATCCAGAAAAGAAGAATCCAATCCACCTCACAATCCCCAGTCCAAGCCAGTACCACCAATAATGAAGTGATCAGGTCCCCCCAACCACCTCAGCTTCCAATTAGATCCCCAACCATGCCCTCCACACTTGCCTCCACCTCTACCAATATCCAACCACCAGTGGCCAGCACTTCTAGAGACCCAATGTCTCCAGAGCCTGAATCAATCTTTGAAAACCGTCGCCGCTGGAATATTACTGGCAACTTCACTGATCAGAAAAGGGTGAACAAGAAGGTGGTCACCAATCTATTTGCTGAAGTTGATGCTTTGACTGAGGTGTTTGTTGATAAGGCTATGAAGAGTGCTATTCCAGGGGAGCCCACTGCTGCTTTGGCCAGGGAGGCAGTTGCTTATGAAGATGCCATGGTTGCTAAGCTTAGAGAAGCCTTGAAGAAATTTTGATTAGGATTATCTGTAGCTGGTCTTTACCATTACTAGTGTTTGCTCTTGATTATTACATAAATTGACTCCCCAAACAAGATATGGGAGTTATGATTGCTGCTTTTGAAACAAGAAATGAAAAATAAATCATACAAGTAAAAGAAATAAAAATAAAAAATAAAAATGAAAAAGAATTGAGAGAAAAAGAGAGTAAAGAAAGAAATAAGAAATTCCTGAGGGTTGTCCTTCTTGTGGTGAGTTTCTTGATTTTGGCCAAAATGTTCTGAAAGATGAAATCAAGCATTTGATGCTCACAGCGTGGCCAAGGTAATGTTTTTACAAGAATTAGACCCCTCAGGGATGCATACCAGGAGATGGAACTTACTTTCATAACTTCCACTCCCCACCAAGCACCATAAATGAAAATTGAAATATGCCATAAGATGAATTTGATAATGAATGTCTTGAAATATAATTTATGGCATGATTAAAGAAAGAAGAGAAAATAAAAGGAAAGATTGGGCCAAATCTTGATGAAAGGTCCAAATCTTGAGGGTATTATGTTGCAAGGCCTTCTGAACCTGTCCAAAAAATTGACAAGTGCTCACAAAGTGGCCAAGGTGATGCTTACAACAAATTTGGGTAGAATACCCCCTTAAAGGTGCATACCAGGAGAGGAACTTACTTTCATAAACTCCAATCCCCACCAAGCACCATAAATCATACTCTTGAGGCATTTGGGCCAGGCTTGTCTGGATACAAAGTGTGAAAATCCTTGACAAGGTCTGCAGAGTTGGTAAGGTTGGAAGCTGGTTCCCAAGTTGTTCTTTCTGGGTCTTCATTGAATCCTTTCCACTCCACTAAATACCATAATGAACCTCTCTTGAGTTTTGAGTCCAGAACCTGAGCCACTTCCCATTCTTCTTGCTCTTCCACTATTACTGGAGGTGGTGGCAATTGGTGTCGATTTGGGATAGTTGATTGCTTCACTGGTTCTAACAAGGACACATGGAAAACAGGGTGAACTGACTTCCATTGTTGAGGCAACTTGAGGTGATATGCATGGCTGCCAATCTTCTTGAGAACTTCAAAAGGTCCCAACCATCTTTCTGAGAGCTTCTTGGTGGGTCTTGTTGTCTTGATGTTCTTGGAGGCTAGCCATACTTTGTCCCCAGGTTGGAAATCAGGTGGAATTGCTCTATTTCTATCTGCATACTTCTTAAAACGCTTTATTGCTGACTCTAATTCTTCTTTGACAACTTGCTGTACTGATTGGAGTTTTGATGATAACTTTCCAGCAGGTGTATCTTGAGAAATGTGAATTGAATCAAAGCTGGGATTTCTTCCATAAATAGTGAAAAATGGAGACTGTTTTGTTGATTAATGTTCTGCATTATTATAGGCAAATTCAGCCAGAGGGAGCCAGGTGTGCCAGTCATCTTGATGGTAACTGACATACATCCGAAGATACTGTTCTAGAATCTGATTTACCCTCTCTGTCTGTCCATCTGTTTCAGGGTGAAAGGCAGTTGAAAGATCTCTTGATATCTTGAGCTGCTGACACAATTGAGTCCAAAATGATGAAACAAATAATGAACCTCTATCACTAACAATACTGATTGGAAGACCATGTTTGGAAAAGACATGATTAATGAATATTTGAGCTAAGTCCAAAGCAGTGATTGTTGAATAAGCTGGAATAAATATTGCCATTTTTGAAAATCTGTCTACAACTACTAAAATGGAATCAAAGTTGCTTGACAAGGGCAATTGAGTGATAAAGTCCATTGATAAAGAATTCCAAGGACCAGATGGAATTTGAAGAGGCTTGAGTAATCCAAACTTCTTATGGTGGATGTTCTTGTTTCTTGAACATTGCTGAAATGAGGACACATAGTCCTTGATGATTTGATTCATGCCAGCCCAATAAAAATCCCTCTTGATGAGCTTGAGGGTCTTCTCCTGGCCAGGATGGCCAGCCAACGGTGAGTCATGACGCTTTTGAAGAATGTCCAATTGAATTTCATGATTGCTTGGAATGACTACTCTATCTTTGAACAATAATAATTTTGCTTGAGGTTCAAGAGAATAGTCTGGGACTGATTCTCCTCTTGCTAATTTCTTGAGGATCTCCTTATAGTCTTTGTCTTGCCATACTTGTCTTTGGATCTGATCAACTAAATCTGAAAACATTTCAACTTTTATGGAAAAGAATCTTGACTCTTGAATTTCATTTTGCTTGAGAACTTGATGAAAGTTTTGAGGATTCTTGCTGATGAAATCCACCCCCCTCTCTGGGTACACGTTGTCCCGACGTGACAAGGCATCTGGTAAAGTGGCCAGCCTGCCTGGGCGGTAAGTGATAAAAAAGTGAAATTCAGACAAAAATTCAGCCCAACGGGCTTGACAACGAGTAAGGACTTTAGAGGACATAAAATATTGGAGCAAAAAATGGTCTGTCAAGACCTCAAAGGAATCAGAAAGAGAAAGGAGAAAGGCTCTCCAGCGCTTGAGAGCCCAAACTATGCCAAGGAGTTCCTTGTCATGAATTTCATAGTTGAGTTCAGCTGGTAAGAGCTTGCGACTATCAAATGCAATGGGATGCTTTCCTGAGTCATTCACCTGACTCAGTACAGCACCCAAGGCATAATCATAGGCATCAGTCTCTACAATAGTTGGCAGAGAAGGATTAAAGTGAGAGAGGATAGGAGCAGTGGTGAAAGCTTCTTTGAGTATCTGAAACTGGCTAAGAGCTTCCTCATTGAAGATGAAGGGAGAATCTTTTTTGAGAAGGGAAGTGAGAGCAGAGATTTTTTTGGAATAATTTTTAATGAAACGAGGATAAAAGTTGGCAAAGCCAATAAAAGATTGGAGGGCCTTGATGTTCTTGGGCTGAGGCCAATTGAGTATTTGTTGAACTTTTGAAGAATCCATCTTGAGGCCATCACTTGAAACAACATAGCCCAAGTATTCCACACTTGAGGCATGGAATACACACTTGGAGGCTTTAGCAAACAAATTATTGTCTCTCAGTCTTTGGAGAACAGAGGCCACATGTTTAACATGTTCATCCAAAGAGCTAGAGAAGACCATAATATCATCTAAGTACACTACAACAAAAATGTCCAAATAATCGGCAAAGATATCATTCACAAGATTTTGGAATGAAGCTGGAGCATTGGTTAAGCCAAATGGCATAACCAAATACTCATAACTGCCATATTTGGTTCTAAAGGCAGTTAAATGCTCATCCCCCTCTTTAATTCTCAGGAGATTATAAGCACCACGCAGATCTATCTTGGAGAAGATAGTAGCACCGTTAAAGACGGTAAGAAGCTGATTCATTGGAGGAACAGGATACCTGTTCTTCCTAGTGACAGCATTAAGTTTGCGGTAGTCAACACACAAACGAAGACCACCATCCTTTTTCTTAACAAAAAGGACAGGTGCTCCTGTTGAGGAGGAGCTTGGTCTGATGAAACCTTTCTCTACATTCTCTGAAATGTAGGCCCGCAGTGTTTCTGACTCATTCTTTGATAAAGAGTAGATAACACCAACTGGAGGTAGAAGACCCTCCAGTTCGATATGATGATCACAGGCACGGTGTGGAGGAAGTTTCTCTGCTTTCACTTTGGAGAATACATCCAGATATTTGTGATAAACAGGAGGGACTACCTTCAGCACAGTTTCAATCTCTTCTGGCTCTTCCTCCTCATCCCACTGCTCCTCCAGGGAGGCATGAAAAGATAAAGGAGGAAGGTCCATATCCCCTTGAAAGAGATGAAGTGAAGATATAGCAACATCTTCTCCAACATCTTTTATCTCTTTGAAGACTTCATCTCTTGATGGAAGTAATGACTGAGAGGGAAAAATGGAAGGGATATGGACAGAAGGAGGAAGGGAAGGTGTCTTAAGTTCACCAACCAGAGCAACACTGTTGACAGCAGTGGATAAGTCATTACTAGTAGAAGAAATAATACCACTAGAATCCTTATGACTAGAATCATAGGTGATCAATCCATCTTTACAATAAATAATGGGATTAAAATGGTAAAGAAAATCATAGCCCAATATTAGGTCTTCTCCCTTGGGTGAATCTATGATAAAGAAATCCCATTCAAAGCTTGGGAAGGAAGGTAAATCAACAACCCACTTGGTATAATGGGTGATGAACAGGGAAGTGGATTCATTAGAATCCAGAATGAAAAGAGGAATCTTTTCAGGGAGCTCTGACATGGGCAATGAGTACTTGAGAACAAAATTCTTTGCAATAAAGGAGTTTGTAGCACCATAATCAATGAGAATACTATAAAAAATATGAGAGATTGAAGAAAAAATAAGAAATTTTAAAGATTTCTTGAGACTAGTATTCAGAGTGCACAATTGTGCTCTTGAAGGAAATAAGTGAGAACCATTGAACACATCATGATTCCCACTCAGGCTTTTCCCTGCTTGTTAGGGAAGCCTTTTGATGGCCCTTGCCTATTTTCAGCCCTCTTGAAGCATTTTTCAAATGGGTGTTTACCACCACAATAATTGCACAAGCCTTCTTTAATCCTCCTCTCCTTTTCAGAACCAATTAATTTGTTGTCCTTATTGAGGAGAGAAGCATGAGGCTTGTCTTTGGACACTTGAAAATTCTTCCCCTTCTTATTCTTCTTGTGATAAGGCATTCTTGATGATGAACTTTGAGGGGGCTTGGAAGAGTTGGATTCACTGATTGGAGGCTTCTTCTCTTGATGACTGCCCTTTTCCTTCTGCCTCTCATGGTACCTGGTATCTAATTCCAAGGTGATATCCATGAGTTCTTGAAGACTATCAAAAGTTCAAGGGTGAGAAGCCAATTGGTCCAACAATCTTGATGCCAAGCCTCTTCTATACACATGAATATAGGCCCTTTCCCCCCAGTCTCCAATTCTTGACATTAAACTTCTGAAATCAGCTATGTACAAGGAAACTTGACCACTTTCCCTCATCCTCAAATTGTCCAACTCTTGTTCAGCCTTTCTGACTTCATTGGGATCACCAAACAGAGTGAATAACTGGGTTTCAAACAACTGCCAGTTATTGAGGAGATAAGAAGGCTCTTCATTGTAGATATTTGAGAGGTAAGGTTCAATCCATTTGCCAGCTCTACCAGTAAGAAAGGAAGTTGAGTAAAGCACCTTCTTCCTGTCAGAGAAGAAGTTTGCTGGGTCATTATGAAAGATTAATTGACAGGATTGAATGAATCCTCTCAATTTATGAGCTTTAGTACCATCAAAAGAATCAGGTGCCTTCATTGATGGAGTCTTGAATGCAGGGACTTTTGAAGTGTCCCTTGGGGCAACTGCTTGAGTGAGTTGTCCCATAAACTGAGTCATTTGCTCCATCATCTTGAGGAAATTTGGTTCAGCTTGAGAGACAGAAGGTTGATTAGAAAGGGCTAGATTTGGAGCCTCAGGAGCTTCAGGAGCACCTGCCAAGGCAGCTGCCACTTCAGTCTCCTCAGATTCTTCCTCTTCCACAGACTCCTCCCCCTCCTCATCTTCAGCTTCCCCCAATCTACTTCTAGGCCCTTGAGAAACACCAGGATAATCACCCAATAGTACAGAGAATGATCTTGATCTTCTAGACTTCACACCTCCTCTTCTGGATGGTGCTGCTCCTTCCATTGGTGGTCCTCTGTCCAAATTTGCACTCAGTTGATGAACTGATGGTGTGCGGTCAAGAGGAACCCTTGGTGTAGGAGTGAGAACAGCTTGATGTCTCTGAGATCTTGTATTCTTGGCTGGTGGGCTATGCTGAACTGGCATTATGAAAGAAGAATGAATAAAAACTTGATGATACTTTGAATAAATTAAGGCTTGACCAAATCAAATTAAATGAGAATCTTGATGATCTTGAAGAATCAATAAACAGTCTTGAAGTGAATCAATATGAATAAATCTTGAAGAGTGAAGATGACAAAGTCAAATTCTTATGAATAATCAATTTCAATCAATAAGTCAAATCAAGTCAATCAAAATCAAATCAATTAAGTCTTGAGGAATTCAATCAATATCTTCAAAAATCAATTCAATTTTCTTGAGGAATCAAATTCAAATCAATCAATTAAATCAAATCTTGAGGATAAATCAGGTATCTTGAAGAATCAAATCAAGTCAATCAAGTCAAATCAAAGCAATCAAGTCAATTCAAAATCTTGAGGTGAAATCAATGTCTTGAGGAATCAATCAATAATCTTGAGAAATTTCAAAATCCAAATCACTGAATACCCCAAATCAATAAATCCCTGAATGATGAATCAATTAACCTAAATAATTCCACTCAAATAACCTGATAAAAACCTGAATTCAGACAAAATAGAAATTAAGATGATAGAGAATAAAGTGAATTGGTCAGCAGAATTTTTGAAATGAGAAAGAGAATCAATTTTCATTTGAATAAAATGAATGAGATGAAAATCGATAAGAGAGGAAAATCATAAAAATCATAAAAAATCATAAAATCATGAAAAAATCATAATTGAAGAATGAGATAAATGAATAAATTGAATGAAAGGAAAGAAGCAATTATGAGTTCATTAAAATAATGTCACAGGGGCTCTTCTAAAATGAAGAGGGCCTGGCACTCAGTGAACAGACTTACTTATGGAGGGCTCAGAAGAAATACTCAAATGATAAGAGTAATGGAGTAAGAGGATAAATTCCTAGTCATAAAATAATAAGCATAAAAGATAAGAGCGACAAAACAAAAGCAATAATAAAGAGCCAACCACAAATAATCCTGAGTCACTGTTTCAACCTGTTCAGAAAAGAGAAAAGGAATTAATAAGGATATGGCCACCAGGACTCTACTGAACAGGTGAGGGAAGGCTAAGACTAACTTAATAAGTAATAAAATAATATTTCAAAAGTGAGAATAAAAATACTATTAAATAATAAATCAACTATTCTAATTAAATGGGGAAAAAACCCCCAGGTGGGTGAAGAGGGGCTGGTATATGTGTTGGAGTTTGAGTGCTGAGATACTTGTCTGTATGCTGGAAGAAGTTGGATGTGGGATTGAATCCTGTATTGGTGAATCCAATACAGGTTATACAGTCAATACAGGTATTTGCGCCTGTATTGATTACAGGACTGTATTTGGTGAATCCTGTATTTGGGTCTTGCCTGTATGAAAACTGTATTGAGGTCTGGAACTGTATTTGGAGACTGTTGAATGAAACCCCCTTGCTGATTGGGTTTTGAGGGGTATCAATGAAGTAATGATTGTAGAATATGATTGGTAATGCCCCTGCCTCCTTGGCTGTGACACAGCCCTCCTTTCAAAGAAATGCTGTCAATTGAGATTGATAGTTGATTGGGATCTGAGAAGAATGGCTTTTCCTATGGCCTTGGTGAGAAAGTCTGATGCAATAAGATGAGTTGATACATAGGGAAGATTTAATTTGTTTTATTTGTTGAGATTTTTGATGAAGTGATATTCAATGTCCATGTGTTTAGTTTTGAATCCGCTATGATTTAGGTTGGAGTGCGCTAGGTCAATAGTGCCTTTTTTGTCATTGAAGAGTGTTGGGTTGTTTTCAGAACCTTCTCTATTGATATTGCAGAGTAGCTGGGGAAAACATAGCATTTCTTTTGAGGAGTTGGTAAGAGCTTTTTATTCAGCTTCAGTGGTGGAATTAGATTTAGTTTGTTGTTTTTTTGTCCTCCATGATATGAGTTGATTATTGAGAAAACGAACATATCTGCCAACTGATCTTCTGTCAATGATAGAATTTCCCCATTTGGCATTGGCATAGGTGATAATATTTCCTTTTCCTTTGTTTTAGTAGTTGAGGGTCAGAGTTTTGGTGTGTAATAGGTAACAAAGTACTTGCAGACTGGCCTTCCAGTGATTGTGACTTGGATTTTCACAAAATTTTGAAATATGGCTGATCGCAAAGGTAATTTCTGGTCTAGTGTTGGTTCTGATATAGTTGAGGGTTCAAATTTGTAACAACCACTAGTCAGGGGTAAGGGTATTCAAAACCACTCAAACATCTTAAACCAGAAAATCCACCGTATCAGGATTCAGCTTCAGCAATCTTCCTTGCTGAAGCCTGCATACAGTCTGGTTCTCAATACAGCCTGTCAACTTCTGTGCAGGTTGGAATTACCCAACACAGCTTGGATACACCATCCTGAAACTGTATGATAACTCAATACTACCACACCTCTTGTACAGATCCTGTAAAGTGGTAAAGGACCTGTATTTGTTGGACTCAATTAAATAATCAATTATCCTCATGAACGTTCTCTGTCTGGATCAGGGCTGGTGATTCTCACATATACCAGACCCTCTTTCTCCCCCCTAGGGACTTTTCCCCAGTCAATTACTTTAGTTTATTTATTTTTTTTAAAAATATTCCTATTCTTATTTTGGGGATTATATTTATTTAATTTGAAGTTAGTGTTTGCATTTTCTTTCCTTGCCTGTACAGTATGAGCTGGGGGCCATATCCTTATTAACCCTTCTCTTTCCATTCTGACAGGTTAAAGCAGTGGACACGGACTTGTTTGTAGTTGGCTCTTTTATTTCTTACTCTTATTATTTTTGTTGCTGCTTTCTTATATCTATTTATTTAGTAATTTTATCTTATTACACTCTTAAGTGTATTTTTCCAATTACCATACCTTGAGGACTCCATAAGTAAGTCCCAGTTTACTGAGTGCCAGGACCTCTTCACTTAGAAGTGCCCCTGTGACATTAAATTAATTAACTCATATTTGCTTCTTTCTTTTAATTAATTTAAATCCATTTCTCTTATTCTTCAAATTATGATTTTCCTCTCATCAATTTTCATCTCATTCATCTCATTCAAATGAAAATTGATTCTTCTCATTTCTTAATAGTTGCTGAAAATCTCAATTTCATTCTCAATTTTTATCAAATCAAACTTTCCTTTTGTTTGTTCATTCAGGTCTTATTAGGAATTTTACTGATTGGGTTTTATTTGGGCTATTGATTCTGCAATTCAGGATTCTATTTGGATTGGATTAATTGACTGATTTGAGTTCCTCAAAAAACTTATTCTCCTCAAGAATTGAATTAATTATTGATTGACTTTATTAATCAAGATCTTGCCTGATTCCTAAACATATTTATTTATTGATTGATTCCTCCAGACATTAACTTTCATTGAAAAAATTGATTTATTATTGATTATTGAGTTATTAAAGATTTCTTGATATTTGATTTGAATTGAATTTCAAAATTGACTGAATTGATTGATGGATTGATTCAATTTGATTTCACCCCAAGAATTTTGATTTATTCCTCAAGATTCATCAAGAATTTCATTTATATTGATTTGGCCAAGCTTTTTATTCCTTATTTACAAGTAACATCAAGTTATTTTCTTATTCTTTCATAACTCCAGGTCAGCATAGCTCCCCAGCCAAGAATACAAGATCTCAAAGACCAGACGCTGTTCTTACTCCTACAGCAAGGGCCCCTCTTCACCGCACACCATCAATTCATCAAATGAGTGCAAATTTGGACAGAGGACCACCAATGGAAGGAGAAGCAACCTCCAGAAGAGGAGGTGTGAAGTCAAGAAAATCAAGATCACTCTCTGGCTTGTTGGGTGGTTATCCATGCATTTATCAAAGGCCTAGAAGTATATCGGGAGAAGATGAAGATGAAGAGGGGGAGGAGTCTGAGGAAACTGAAGTGGAAGCTGCCTTGGCAGGTGCCCCTGAGGCTTCTGAAGCTTCAAATCTAGCCCATTCTAATCAACCTCTTGTCTCTCAAGCTGAACTGAATTTCCTCAACATGATGGAGCAGATGACTCAATTCATGGGGAAACTCACTCAAGAAGTTACTCCCTCCGACAACTTCAAGGTCCCTGAATTCAACAATCCATAAATGAAGGCACCTGATCCTTTTGATGGTACTCAAGCCCATAAATTGAGAGGATTTATCCAATCTTTTCAATTTATTTTCCATAATGATACAGAAAATTTCTTTCCTGACAGGAAGAAAGTTCTTCATTAAACTTCTTTTCTCATTGGTAGAGCTGGAAAATGGATTAAACCCTACCTTTCAAATATATCCAATAAAGATCCTTCCTACCTTCTCAAAAAATGGCAGTTATTTGAAACAAAATTATTCACTCTGTTTGGTGATCCCAATGAACTCAGGAAAGCTGAACAAGAGTTGGACAATTTTAGGATGAAGGAAAGTTGTCATGTTTCCTTGTACATTGCTTTTTTCAGAAGTTTAATGTCAAGAATTGGAGAGTGGGGAGAAAGGGCTTAAATTCATGTTTATAGAAGAGGACTGGCATCAAGATTATTAGATCAGTTGGCTTCTCACCCGGGAGCATTTGACACTCTTCAAGAACCCATGGATGCCACCTTGGAATTAGATACCAGCAACCATGAGAGGAAGAAGCAAAAGGATGGAAATGAAGAAAAGAAGCCACCTGTCATGGGATTCAATCCCTCAAGGCCTTCTCAAGGTTCTTCTGCAAGAAGGCCTCACCATAAGAAGAATAAGAAGGGCAAGAAATTTCAATATTCAAAGGATAAGCCTCATGCTTCTCTCCTTAATAAGGACAATAAATCGATTAGTTCTAAAAAGGAGAGGAGGATTAAAGAAGGCTTATTTACTTATTGTGATGGAAAACACCCAATTGAAAAAATGATTCAAGAGACCCCAGAACAAGGCTGGATCATCAAGAGGCTTTTCTAGCAAGCAGGGAAAAGCTGGAGTGGGGATCATAATGTTTTCAATGGTTCTTACTTATTTCCTTCAAGAGCACTATTGTGCACTCTAAATACTAGTGTCAAGAAATCTTCAAAATTTCTTATTTTCTCTTCTGTCTCTGATATCTTTTATAGTATTCTCATTGATTCAGGGGCTACAAACTCTTCTATTGAAAAGAATTTTGTTCTCAAGTACTCATTGACTCTGTCAGAGCTCCCTGAAAAGATTCCTCTTTTCATTTTGGATTCTAATGAATCTCCTGCCTTGTTCATCACCCATTATACCAAGTGGGTAGTTGACTTGCCTTCCTTCCCAAGCTTTGAATGGGACTTCTTTATCATAGATTCACCCAAGGGAGAAGACCTGATATTGGGCTATGATTTCCTTTACCATTTTCATCCCATTATTGATTGGAAAAATGGATTGATCACCTATGATTCTAGTGGTATCATTCCTTCTACTAGTAATGACTTAGCCACTGCTGTCAACAGTGTTGCTCTGGTTGGTGAACTTAAGACACCTTCCCTTCCTTCTTCTGTCCATATCCCTTCCATCATTCCCTCTCAGTAATTACTTCCATTAAGAGATGAAGTTTTCGAAGAGATGAAGCATGCTGTATAAGATGTTTCTATATCTTCAGTTCATCTCTTTAAAGGGGATAGGGACCTTCCCCCTTTATCTTTTCATGCCTCCCTGGAAGAGCAGTGGGATGAGAAGGAAGAGCCAGAATAAATTCAAACTTTTTGGAAGGTAGTCTCTCCTGCTTATCACTAATATTTGGATGTATTCTCCAAGGCAAGAGAAGAAAAACCTCCTCCACATCACGCCTGTGATCATCATATTGACCTGGAGGGTCTTCTACCTCCAGTTGGTGTTATCTACTCATTATCAAATCAAGAGTCAGAAACACTAAAGGCCTACATTTCAGAGAATGTAGAGAAAGGTTTCATAAGGCCAGGCTCCTCTCCAACAGGAGCACCTGTCCTTTTTGTTAAGAAAAAGGATGGTGGCCTTTGTTTGTGTGTTGACTACCGCAAACTCAATGCTGTCACTAGGAAGAACAGGTATCCTGTTGCTCCTATGAACCAGCTTCTTACTGTATCAAACAGTTCCACTATCTTTTCCAAGATAGATCTGCATGGTGCATATAATCTCCAGAGAATCAAAGAGGGGGATGAGCACTTAACTGCCTTCAGAACCAAATATGGTAGTTATGAGTATTTGGTTATGCCATTTGGACTTACCAATGCTCCAGCTTCTTTCCAAAATCTTGTTAATGACATATTTTCAGACTTCTGGGATACTTTTGTTGTAGTTTATTTAGAAGATATTATGGTCTTTTCTATTTCTGACAAGGAACATGTCAAACATGTGGTCTCTGTCCTCTAAAGACTGAGGTACAATAATTTGTTTGCCAAAGCCATAAAGTGTAATTCCATGCCTTAAGTGTGGAATACTTGGGCTATGATATTTCAAGTGATGGACTCAAGATTCATTCTTCAATAGTTCAGAAAATTCTCAATTGGACACAGCCAAAGAACATCAAAGCTCTTAAATCTTTTCTTGGCTTTGCCAATTTCTATTGTTGTTTCATTAAAAATTACTCTAAAAAATCACTGATCTCACTTCCCTCCTCAGAAAAACTCTCCTTTTATCTTCAATGAGGAAGCTCTTATCAAAGAAGCTTTCACCACTGCTCCTATCCTTTCCCATTTCAATCCTTCTCTACCAACTATTGTAAAGACTGATTCTTCTTATTATGCCTTGGGTTCTGTACTGAGTCAGTTGAATGATTCAGGAAAGCATCCCATTGCATTTGATAATTGCAAGCTTCTCCCAGCTGACCTGAACTATGAGATTCATGACAAGGAACTCCTTGGGATAGTTTGGTCTCTCAAGCTGTGAGCCTTGAGGTATATTTTACATACCCAAATAGGCCACAACTATCTTTCAAAATGAATTTTGAACTATGCATAACCAATAAGCCATTCATATATTCAAATCTCATTATTTCTTTTTTCAGAAAAGATGAATTACTTTTTTGTGAGTAAGTAAATCCATGGATTTAAGGCCGGATTGGATTCTACACAAAAATCCACCTAGGTCAACTCCATAGAGTGAATGAGCTTAAGTTATTTCTTAGAGGTGGTGATATGGAAAATACTTTAATACCACATAAAAGAATTGTGAATATTTTTGTTTTTCTCAATTTAACACCAAAATAATGGGAATGTGAGAAATACCATGTTACATATACACTAAGAATAGTGTTATGCATTTTTGTGGGACTTAATACCATTGTCTTCTTACATAAACATTTGGTACACCCATAGTGGATATCAGTCTTAAAGCCTGAAGTTCTATTTTTGATGTGAAAATAGTCAAGGGGAACAAAAGACATCAAAGAGAGCTAGGGTACTCACCTTCTGAGGCCTCTGAGGCATGGACAGCTCTAAAGCTTGGATCCATGGCTGATCTTGGCCCAATTGGTATACTAAAACACTTTGGGAACTTGTTTACCAAGTTAAAATCTCATTAGATCATAAGAAAATAGCAAATAAGCAGCTGTTTTGACGTGCCAAGGACGTAAAGAGCAGCTTGGACTACTGTAACCATGTATATTATTAATAATTTTCCATTAATAAGCCCCAAAAGGGTAATTGAAACTCCTTTTGGACTAATATCCATTGATTTACCTCATAGCAACCAGCAATATAGTGCTATTTGCAATTCTACATAAACGTGAGGTAAGAACTTCAAAAATTCATTGAAAATACAATTCTTAATGAATCTGTCTGAAACTTTCAGGGCAAATTGAGAACAGTATATTTCATATAAGAACCAAAAAAAATCAAAATTCTATAAGTAAAATTAACTGTTTTACCGAAGGTTCATTTTTGATGATTCCACATGAAACACTGAATCTTCAAAAATTAACAGAAAATAAACTCTATGATGGAATTTCCAATAAAATTTTTTACTTTGAGAAATTAATTTTTTCTCTGAAATAAAAGAAGATTCACAGTTGTTACTCCTTTTAGCATGAACCACCTTTGGTGTAAGGTGTGGATATGAGACTTTGATTAAAAATCAAGTACTTTTCCTGTCCTCAAAATTTGTATAAGGTAAAATTCAATTAAAAATAGTAAGAAATATTATTTTTGAGAGAAAACACGCCAAATTTATTGTTTATAACTTTATTAGTATAAAACAATAATATTATAAAGATTTATTGTTTTACCAACAATAAAAGTTTATCCAAAAATACTCTACAAGAGATATTTAAGGCTACAACAGAAATTTCTTCAAGAGCAATTTTAATTGGAATTAATTGAGCAAAGAACTACAAGGAATTAATTAAAGAAAAAAGTCTTTAAAAAGAATATTAAAGAGAAAACACACCCAAACGTGACCAGAGTGAATTTGGAAACAAAGTGACAAAGTTTACAGTGATGAAAGATGCTTTAATTCACTTTTGGGGTGGTTCAGGGGTAAAAATTATTATAAGAGTTACAAACAATGATTATAATGATTTTTTCACGCAGTTAAAAAGGTTTAAAATGATTTAATAAAGGTGTTTGGAATCTCTTAATGATTGGTTTAACAATGTTTAAACTAATTATAAAAGGAAAAGATTCTAACATGAAGAGAAAAGTGGGGCAAAGAAGACATTCTTTTATAGCCATCAATTTTCTTACTCCAAAAGTAAAATTTACTCTTGTCAGTCGTGAAAGACAGTCTGACAACAAAAAGCCAATTATGGCATCATTGAACCCTGGTTTAGACCAAAAAGGGCTGGTTTAAGCCATTTTTAGCCATTTTAGACCCTTAAATCAGCCATTACTATAGTAATACCTGGTCTATAGCCTTCAAAACACGGCCAAATGTGTGTAAGAGACGTAGAAACCAGTTAAAGCTATTTTTACTATGATTGTTTTATATTGAGGGTAGTTTTGACCTCTTGGCAACAGCTAAAACTACCCCAGTTGGTATCAAAACCTCATCATCAATTGAGTCCACAGACCCTGTAACTCAATTCCAGGCCAAAAGTGATGAACTTTTGCGTTACTTTTGACATCCCACGCCTGTCAGCAAGGATTTTGGGGGTCTAGCTCCCCCTTAGAGCTGGAGTTCCTTTTCCCCCCCAAATTTAATCTTTCAAATTTATTTTTCCTTTAATTCCTCATCATGTATTATACTTATAGTTTACATATGAAATTCAATTGAATTGAACAGTACAATACAGTAATAATTGATACCTCATATGTAAATCAAAGTTCACTTATGTAATACATGCGCATATTTTGACATTTCAATTCAATTCAATTGAAAATACTTCAATTCCTCATAACTTCTAAACTAAACACAACACCTCAATTCTAACACAAAAATTGATGGTTAACACCACATGTTGTGTAAATTAAATTAAGGTTTTGAGTATTTTCAACTTTTGTATTGAAAATACTAAAAACTTAATTTAAGCTTATTTAGAGTTGAGTTACAAGAATTTCACTCAGAGGTGACCCCACCTGATTTTTTATGAGGAATCCAATGGTGAAATAATTTTTATATGTTTATTTATTGGATAAAAAGCTATAATAATTTTTATTTAACTTTTTTCCAAATTTATTTATCTTTTTACAATTTTGTTAAAATTTCATTTTTACTTAATTTTTTCAAGTATAAATGTAATTTTATAATTCCAAAATTTAATGTAATTTTATTTTTTTATTTTGAATATAATTTTAAATTTATATTCTGATTTTTATTTTAGTAATATAAATAAATTTCTTTTATTTATATTAATATGTTAATTTTGTTTTTGTGGTCTTTTGGGTATATGAAATTACCTCTAAGGCTCACATTCCCTCCCCCCAAAAAAGAATATTACTTTGTAATATTGGTGTTTCTAGTGTGTCTGAATCTCCTTAGGAGTTTGGTAGCTTCTGGTATATCTTTTTCTTCTAACCATTCATCTTCACAAGTTGGGTCACTGTACCTAACAAGGTATTCCCTCACTTTCTTGGTCCTTAATTTCCTTTCTTTAAGAACTTTGGTAGTTTTCTTAGTACCAGATGTCTCAATAGGAGGCATAACTTGGGGAATCCTATTCCTCAAGGGAAATTTCTCAGCATCACTAGATTTATATGGCTTTATCAAGCTCACTGGAAATGTAGGATGCTTATTTCTAAGCTCTTCAGATAACTATACTTCAACAGCATTTTCTCCATGGAGGGCCTTAATCACAAAAGGTCCTGCAAAGGAGTCTTTCAACTTTTTACATCCTTTGATGTTATTGAAGTTAGTGGTGGATATAAGAACTAGGTCCCCCACTTTGAAATCTGGAGTTGCATGTGATTTATCCCATTTGTCTTTAGCATATGCAAAAGAGTCTTCCATGCACCTTACTGCATGCTTTCTAGCTTTGTCTAGCATTCCTTTGAAGCTAGCAGCTGTGGGATGTATTTCAATTAAGTCTTTCCTCAAAGAATCTTGGGGTAACTTGGGATTCCATCCTTTTTCTAGAATAGCAGGAGTCTGATTGGTACTGGCATGGATTGATTTTTTATATGCTAATTCCAGTGCTGGAAACAGAGTACACCAATCATGGGTAAATCCATCACAATCTTTGAATTCAAGGCCATATGCACAAAATCTTCTCACCATGTCCTCTAAGGTTTGGATCATCCTTTCAGCCAGGCTATCAGTTTGTGGGTGGTAGGCTGTAGAGAAAGACAGTTTAGTGCCAAATAATTGGTGAAGATCTTTCCATAGTGCTGAAGTGAATTTGTAAGGTGTGGATATGAAACTTTGATTAAAAATCAAGTACTTTTCCTGTCCTCAAAATTTGTATAAGGTAAAAATCAATTAAAAATAGTATGAAATATTATTTTTAAGATAAAACACACCAATTTTATTGTTTATAACTCTATTAGTATAAAACAATAATATTATAAAAATCTATTGTTTTACCAACAATAAAAATTTATCCAAAAAATACTCTACAAGAGATATTTTAAGGCTACAAAAGAAATTTCTTCAAGAGCAATTTCAATTGGAATTAATTGAGTAAAGAACTGCAAGAAATTAATTAAAGAACAAAGTCTTTAAAAAGAATATTAAAGAGAAAACACGCCCAAAAGTGACCAGAGTGAATTTGGAAACAAAGTGACAAAGTTAACAGTGATGAAAGATGCTTTAATTCACTTTTGGGGTGGTTCAGGGGTAAAAATGATTATAAAAGTTACAAACAATGATTATAGTGATTTTTTCACGTGGTTAAAAGGTTTAAAATGATATAAGAAGGGTGGTTGGAATCTTTTATTGATTGGTTTAACAATGTTTAAACTAATTATAAAAGGAAAAGATTCTAACATGAAGAGAAAAGTGGGGCAAAGAAGACATTCTTTTATAGCCATCAATTCTCTTACTCCAAAAGTAAAATTTACTCTTTCCAGTCGTGAAAAACAGTCTGACAACAGAAAAGCCAATTATGGCATCATTGAACCCTGGTTTAGACCAAAAAGGGCTGGTTTAAGCCATTTTTATCCATTTTTAGCGAATTTAGACCCTTAAATCAGCCATTACTATAGCAATACCAGGCCTAGAGCCTTCAAAACACGTCATAATGTGTGTAAGAGGCGTAGAAACCAGCTAAAACTGTTTTTGCTATGATTGTTTTATCTTAAGGGTAGTTTTACCCTCTTGGCAACAGCTAAAACTACCCCATTTGGTATCAAAACCTCATCATCAATTGAGTCCACAGACCCTGTAACTCAATTCCAGGCCAAAAGTGATGAACGTTTGGGTGAATTTTGACATCCCACGCCTGTCAGCAAGGATTTTGGGGGTCTAGCTCCCCCTTAGAGCTGGAGTTCCTTTTTCCCCCCAATTTTAATCTTTCCAATTTATTTTTCCTTTAATTCCTCATCATGTATTATACTTATAATTTACATATGTAATTCAATTGATTTGTATAGTACAATACAGTAATAATTGATACCTCATATGTAAATCAAAGTTCACTTAGGTAATACACGCGCACATTTTGACATTTCAATTGAATTCAATTGAAAATACTTCAATTCCTCATAACTTCTAAACTAAACACAACACATCAATTTTAACACAAAAATTGATGGTTAACACCACATGTGGTGTGAATTAAGCTAAGGTTTTGAGTATTTTCAACTTTTGTATTGAAAATACTAAAAACTTCATTTAAGCTTATTTAGAGTTGAGTTACAAGAATTTCACTCAGAGGTGACCCCACCTGATTTTTTATGAGGAATCCAATGATGAAATAATTTTTATGTGTTTATTTATTGAATAAAAAGTTATAATAATTTTTATTTAACTTTTTTCCAAATTTATTTATTTTTTCACAATTTTGTTAAAATTTCATTTTTACTTAATTTTTTCAAGTATAAATGTAATTTTATACTTACAAAATTTGATGTATTTTTATTCTTAAATTGTAATTAATTTTTTATTTTTAATATAATTTTATATTTATATTTTGATTTTTATTTTAATAATATAAATAAATTTATGTTATTTATATTAATATGTTATTTTTGTATTTGTGGTCTTTTGAGTATATGAAATTACCTCTAAGGCTCACATTCCCTTCCCCTAAAAAGAATATTACTTTGTAATATTGGTCTTTCTAGTGTGTCTGAATCTCCTGAGGAGTTTGGTAGCTTCTGGTATATCTTTTTCTTCTAACCATTCATCTTCACAAGCTGGGTCACTGTACCTAACAAGGTATTCCCTTACTTTCTTGGTTCTTAATTTCCTTTCTTTAAGAACTTTGGTAATTTTCTTAGTACCAGATGTCTCCATAGGAGGTATAACTTGGGGAATCTTATTCCTCAAGGGAAATTTCCCAACATCACTATGTTTATATGGCTTTATCAAGCTTACTGGAAATGTAGGGTGGTTGTTGCTAAGTTCTTCAGATAACTCTACTTCAACAGCATTTTCTCCATGGAGGGCCTTAATCACAAAAGGTCCTGCAAAGGAGTCTTTCAACGTTTTACATCCTTTGATGTTATTGAAGTTATTGGTGGATACAAGAACTAGGTCCCCCACTTTGAAATCTGAAGCTGCATGTGATTTATCCCATTTGTCTTTAGCCTATGCAAAAGAGTCCTCCATGCATCTTACTGCATGCTTTTAGCTTTGTCTAGCATTCGTTTGAAGCTAGCAGCTGTGGGATGTATTTCAATTAAGTCTTTCCTCAAGGAATCTTGGGGTAACTTGGGGTTCCATCCTTTTTCTAGAATAGCAGGAGTCTGATTGGTACTGGCATGGATTGATGTTTTATATGCTAATTCCAGTGCTGGCAACAGAGTACACCAGTGATGGGTAAATCCATCACAATCTTTGAATTCAAGGCCATATGCACAAAATCCTCTCACCATGTCCTCTAAGGTTTAGATCATTCTTTCAGCCAGGCCATCAGTTTGTGGGTGGTAGGCTGTAGAGAAAGACAGTTTGGTGCCAAATAATTGGTTAAGATTTGTCCATAGTGCTGAAGTGAATTTGGGATATCTATCACTTATGATATTTGTAAATATCCCAGTCCATGAAACTACTCTATTCCATATCAGAAGAGCTGTATCCATGGCTGTATCATCTTTGTGACATATCAAAAAGATTGGAGTTTTACTGAATCTGTCCACAATTACTAGGCAAGCATTATAACTCCTGTCACCTCCTGGTGGTAGGCCAGTTACCCAATCCATATGGACAATTTCCCAAGGTCTTTTTGGTTCTTGGATTTTTATCATATTTCCAAGTCTTTTGCCAGTGGATTTATTTTCCTTTTGGCATCTGTCACAGGTTTTGCAATACTCTGCAACATCTTTCTGCCACATTGGCCACCATATGCAGGTCTTTACTTTCTCTCTTGTTCTGTCTTCAGACAGATGTCCTGAAAAGGGAATATCATGGCATTCTTTCAGTACAAGATTGATTAATGACCTGTCTACAACTGTCATGACACATGTGTGATTGGTTCTGTGGTAAATTATACCATCCAGTAGGTGAAATCTTCCTTCATCATAAGATTTTCTCCATCCTTCATCCAAGGCATGTATTAGAGAGTTGTCTTTACAGTCTTTTATAATTAACTTGCATAAGATGCTACAATTCTTATCTTGAGTGTAGCTACTTCTGACTTCTTCAAAGAAGGTGGTGTTCAAGTCTGTAACACTTATTCCTTCTATTGGAATTTGTGGTAAAGCTTCTTCTGGCACATAAGCAGGATTATCAATATTATTTGGTAATAGCCATCTGCTTAGTCCATCTGAATTTTTATGAATATTCCCATCTTTATGAACAATAGTCATATTGCCTCTGTATTCTTGTATGGCTATTTGCCATCTGAGCATGTGTCTGTTGGGTGTTTTCATGTTCAAAAGTGATTTGACAGCTGTACAATCTGTTATCACTTCAAAAACACATCCCTCTAAGAAGTAGTTCAATTTCTCCAAGGCCCAGACAAGGCATAGACATTCCATCTGACTTGCTCCATACCTGGCTTCAGTTGGTTTGATTTGCCTAGATATGAAACATATGGGTCCTTCTACAGGTTTATCATTTATGAACTGAACTTGGTGAAGTGCAGCACCCAGTCCATCCCCTGATGCATCAATATACAGTTTGAAAGGCAATTTAAAGTCTGGCATCAGTAGGAGTGGAGCAGTGGTCAATGCTTCTCTTAGAGACTCAAAAGCATTGACTCTGTCAACAGTCATTTCAAATACTGTGTCTTTGTCACAACTTATAAAGTGGTCTTGCTATGGATGCAAAATCTTTAATGTGTTGCCTGTAATATCCTGCAAAACCTAAGAATGACTGAATTTCCTTTTTATTCTGAGGCATGGGTTTTAACAATACTGCTGCAACTTTGTTTTTGTCAATTCCAAGGGACAAACCAGATACAACATGTCCTAGTGCTTTAAGCTCTTTAAATCCAAAATGACATTTTTTCAAGGAGATTTTCATGTTTACTGATTGAATTTTTGTCAAAACTCTTGGTAATCTGTACATGTGCTCCTCCCAAGTCTTGGAACAGATAATAATGTCATCCATGTAAATGATTAACCATCCCTCTGAGAGTTATTCAGGGAAGATTTCATTCATCATTATTTGGAAGTGTGAAGGTGCATTTTTGATACCAAAGGGCATCCTTAAGTATTTATACACTCCACAATGAACAATAATTCTCAAGTATTTTCTTGCTCTTGGTGTTACCACATTTTGATGGAATCCTTTAAGGGCATCCATAGTGGTTATATACACTGTGTGAGATATTTGAGTAAGGGCAATTTGGATTTTTGGTATTGGGTATCTGTCTGGAACAGTGTAAGTGTTCATAGCTCTAAAGTCCCCAACCATTCTGGATTTTCCATTATGCCACCCCACTATGACTGGTGTAGTTATTTCTACTTCTTCATTGTGGCCTACGTTTCTTATTACACCAAGGTCCAGAAGTTCTTTGATATGAATTTCTAGAGATTCTCTTGATTTTGGACTTGCTCGATAAGCAGGCCTTCTTAAGAGTGGTGGATAAGGTCTCTCAATGCTAAGAATGATGTCAACTTCATGACCAATAATTGCTCCTAGAGGTCCTTTGTCTGTAGCAAATGCTCCTCTGTGGTCATACAAAAGGGAAGAAAGTTCTTTTTATTGTTGATCAGTCAGATGAAGGCTTATTTCAGCCTCATTTAACTGCTCAGACTTAAATTTTTCTAACTCTAAGTTGACTGGTGATACTTTGTTTACTGTAATTTTTCTTTTAAATGGTAAAAAGGCAAATTTTTGGCGCTTATTGTCTCCAATAGTAAAGTATCTGTCTTTGTTATTATGTAAATCTATCCCATACATGATTAAATAGTCATTTCCCAATATAAAATGGGTACTAGAGCAATTTTCCATAACAACAAATTCAACTGTCATCCTTAAATTCCCATTTATGTGTGGGAATGAGACATTGGTCTCAAAGATTCCTAATTCTTTCATTGGGTTACTTGCACTGTTGAATTTTATACCATCAATTGGTAACAATTGGTCTTCAAAATTTGGTACACAAGTCTTAAGAAAAGATTTTCCAACACAAGAGCAGAAGGCTCCTGGGTCTAGCAAAAGTTTGGTGGGCTTGTTGTCAATCACCACCTCTGTTATACAGGAGCTACCAGCTGTGTAACCTTTTCCTCTGTTTGGTTTTGTCTTCATAAGTTGTGCATCTTGAACTTTTGATAAATCAACTTGACCATTGCTCAATTGTGGTAAGTGGGAATAAGATTCCATGATGTCAAAAGTGGCATTGATATTTTCTATATCTTTTGAAGATTCAGAAAATATGGATGACTTATCATCTGAATTGTCTTCAATTATGTCTTCTTTTTCAACATCTGGTTCCTTTTCAATGTCAATCTCATTGATTTTCCCCCTTTTTGGACATGTATTGGCTAAATGGGTGGTGCTTTGGCAAATATGGCATTTTCTGACTGTATCTGCAGATTTATGTTTAATATTAATAGAATTTTCTTTGGGGTTTTTGTTCACAGAATCTTTCCAAGGTGTATTAAACCTTGTTTTGAGATTCACCCTACTAGAACCAATTTTGGTTCTGGTGGATACTTCTTCTAGTATATTTATAATATCCTCTGCTTAAGATTGTTCAGTAGTCCTGCTTTTGACAGCATGCTCCAAGTCACCTCCGCATTGTCTCAGAATTTTCCTATGGATCATAAATTCTGACATGTCAGGATATAATGCTGTTAATCTGTCCTTTTGTTGGCAAAACCATGGTAAAGCTTTGTCTTTATCAGCATTAAATTTGGCAGATTCAAAGGCTGTCTCCACTTTAACCCTCCAAGCATCATTTGCCCATTTGTTGATGATTTGGGTTTTCCACCAAGTCCAACTCTGGTGTCCATGTGCTTGTCTTATTTTGATGTACCATCTGTGAGCTGATTTGGTAAACAAGGTGTTAAACCTGGCTGTTACCAATCTGTCTGGTAATTCAAAATCCTCTTTGATCATGTCAATACCTCTAATGAATTCCATATGGTCATACTCTCCTTCACCACTGAAGTGAGGCCATTCTTTAAGTTTTGGAACTTCTTTCAAGAGTGCTTGGCCCATTGATGGTTCCAAGTTATGAAAAGAAGTGGATAATTCATTTTTTAATTGTGAATTATCAGGATCCAAAACTTGTGGATTTGGAATTCTTGTGCCCTCATTTTGATTTAGAGGTGTAGACATTCTTGGTAAGGTGTTCAGTATTTGTTCAATGTCATTCATTTTACTGTTGCTACACCTTTGGGAATTCCTGTATTCATGTTGGAAGCTTTGTATTAAATTTATTACTTCAATTTTATACATGTCTTCCTTATGTGTCAGTTCTTGCCATAACTCTGTCTGTCTTGTATTATCAGCAGTGACTTGATTCAATTTCATTCATAATTTTGATACTTCTTTTGTGAAGCATCAAAACACTTTTTCAAGGCAATGGTATATGTCTTTACTTCAGTAAATGAATTTGAAATGTCATCAAGGACTTTCTTGTTATCTGTCTTGATAATATTTATGGCTTGTTTAATTCTTGCTTCAATTATGTCATCAATATTTCATTTAGAATATTTATCTGTTAATTCTTTAATAATGGCAGATTGTTCATTTATTTTATTGTTAGAAGAATTATCATTATTGGAATTTTTAATTGTTCTTAAAGCGTTTTTAGGACACATAAGTGTTTCATTAATTTGGCACAGACTCAGGTTGTTTGTTTTAATGTTGTTACAAATGGTTTCATTTTTTATCAGAAAGATGTTTTTCCACGTCATTTATAGCATCATACAACTGTAAGGTGTGGATATGAAACTTTGATTAAAAATCAAGTACTTTTCCTGTCCTCAAAATTTGTATAAGGTAAAAATCAATTAAAAATAGTATGAAATATTATTTTTAAGAGAAAACACGCCAATTTTATTGTTTATAACTTTATTAGTATAAAACAATAATATTATAAAAATTTATTGTTTTACCAACAATAAAAATTTATCCAAAAAATACTCTACAAGAGATATTTTAAGGCTACAAAAGAAATTTCTTCAAGAGCAATTTCAATTGGAATTAATTGAGCAAAGAACTGCAAGCAATTAATTAAAGAACAAAGTCTTTAAAAAGAATGTTAAAGAGAAAACACGCCCAAAAGTGACCAGAGTGAATTTGGAAACAAAGTGACAAAGTTAACAGTGATGAAAGATGCTTTAATTCACTTTTGGGGTGGTTCAGGGGTAAAAATGATTATAAGAGTTACAAACAATGATTATAATGATTTTTTCACGTGGTTAAAAGGTTCAAAATGATTTAAAAAGGGTGGTTGGAATCTTTTATTGATTGGTTTAACAGTTTTAAACTAATTAATAAAAGGAAAAAGATTCTAACATGAAGAGAAAAGTGGGGCAAAGAAGACATTCTTTTATAGCCATCAATTCTCTTACTCCAAAAGTAAAATTTACTCTTGTCAGTCGTGAAAAACAGTCTGACAACAGAAAAGCCAATTATGGCATCATTGAACCCTGGTTTAGACCAAAAAGGGCTGGTTTAAGCCATTTTTAGCCATTTTAGACCCTTAAATCAGCCATTACTATAGCAATACCAGGCCTAGAGCCTTCAAAACACGTCAGAATGTGTGTCAGAGGCGTAGAAACCAGTTAAAACTGTTTTTATTATGATTGTTTCATCTTAAGGGTAGTTTTACCTTCTTGGCAACAGCTAAAACTACCCCAGTTGGTATCAAAACCTCATCATCAATTGAGTCCACAGACCCTGTAACTCAATTCCAGGCAAAAAGTGATGAACTTTTGCGTGAATTTTGACATCCCACGCCTGTCAGCAAGGATTTTGGGGGTCTAGCTCCCCCTTAGAGCTGGAGTTCCTTTTCCCCCCCAAATTTAATCTTTCCAATTTATTTTTCCTTTAATTCCTCATCATGTATTATACTTATAATTTACACATGTAATTCAATTCAATTGTACAGTACAATACAGTAATAATTGACACCTCATATGTAAATCAAAGTTCACTTATGTAATACACGCGCACATTTTGACATTTCAATTGAATTCAATTGAAAATACTTTAATTCCTCATAACTTCTAAACTAAACACAACACCTCAATTTTAACACAAAAATTGATGGTTAACACCACATGTGGTGTGAATTAAATTAAGGTTTTGAGGATTTTCAACTTTTGTATTGAAAATACTAAAAACTTAATTTAAGCTTATTTAGAGTTGAGTTACAAAAATTTCACTCAGAGGTGACCCCACCTGATTTTTTATGAGGAATCCAATGGTGAAATAAAATTTATATGTTTATTTATTGGATAAAAAGTTATAATAAATTTTATTTAACTTTTTTCCAAATTTATTTATTTTTTCACAATTTTGTTAAAATTTCATTTTTACTTAAATTTTTCAAGTATAAATGTGATTTTATATTTACAAAATTTAAAGTAATTTTATTTTTAAATTATAATTAATTTTTTATTTTTAATATAATTTTATATTTATATTTTTTATTTTTATTTTAATAATATAAATAAATTTATTTTATTTATATTAATATGTTATTTTTTATATTTGTGGTCTTTTGGGTATATGAAATTACCTCTAAGGCTCACATTCCCTCCCCCTAAAAAAGAATATTACTTTGTAATATTGGTGTTTCTAGTGTGTCTGAATCTCCTCAGGAGTTTGGTGGCTTCTGGTATATCTTTCTCTTCTAACCATTCATCTTCACAAGTTGGGTCACTGTACCTAACAAGGTATTCCCTTACTTTCTTGGTTCTTAATTTCCTTTCTTTAAGAACTTTGGTTATTTTCTTAGTACCAGATGTCTCAATAGGAGGTATAACTTGGGGAATCTTATTCCTCAAGGGAAATTTCTCAGCATCACTAGATTTGTATGGCTTTATCAAGCTTACTGGAAATGTAGGGTGCTTATTGCTAAGTTCTTCAGATAACTCTACTTCAACCGCATTTTCTCCATGGAGGGCCTTAATCACAAAAGGTCCTGCAAAGGAGTCTTTTAACTTTTTACATCCTTTGATGTTATTGAAGTTAGTGGTGGATACAAGAACTAGGTCCCCCACTTTGAAATCTGGAGTTGCATGAGATTTATCCCATTTGTCTTTAGCATATGCAAAAGAGTCCTCCATGCATCTCACTGCATGCTTTCTAGCTTTGTCTAGCATTCCTTTGAAGCTAGCAGCTGTGGGATGTATTTCAATTAAGTCTTTCCTCAAGGAATCTTGGGGTAACTTGGGGTTCCATCCTTTTTCTAGAATAGCAGGAGTCTGATTGGTACTGGAATGGATTGATGTTTTATATGCTAATTCCAGTGCTGGTAACAGAGTACACCAATCATGGGTAAATCCATCACAATCTTTGAATTCAAGGCCATATGCACAAAATCTTCTCACCATGTCCTCTAAGGTTTGGATCATTCTTTCAGCCAGACCATCAGTTTGTGGGTGGTAGGCTGTAGAGAAAGACAGTTTTGTGCCAAATAATTGGTGAAGATTTGTCCATAGAGCTGAAGTGAATTTGGGATCTCTATCACTGATGATATTTGTAAATATCCCAGTCCATGACACTACTCTATTCCATATCAGAAGAGCTGTATCCATGGCTGTATCATCTTTGTGACATGGTAAAAAGATTGGAGTTTTACTGAATCTGTCCACAATTACTAGGCAAGCATTATAGCTCCTGTCACCTCCTGGTGGTAGGCCAGTTACCCAATCCATATGGACAATTTCCCAAGGTCTGTTTGGTTCTTGGATTTTCATTATATTTCCAAGTCTTTTGCCAGTGGATTTATTTGCCTTTTGGCATCTGTCACAGGTTTTGCAATATTCTGCAACATCTTTTTGCCACATTGGCCACCATATGCAGGTCTTTACTTTCTCTCTTGTTCTGTCCTCAGAAAGATGTCCTGAAAAGGGACTATCATGGCATTCTTTCAGTACAAGATTGATTAATGACCTGTCTACAACTGTCATGACACATGTGTGCTTGGTTCTGTGGTAAATTATACCATCCAGTAGGTGAAATCTTCCTTCATTATAAGATTTTCTCCATACTTCATCCAAGGCATGTATTAGAGAGTTGTCTTTACAGTCTTTGTTAAGTAATTGGCATAAGATGCTACAATTCTTATCTTGAGTGTAACTATTTCTGACTTCTTCAAAGAAGGTGGTGTTCAAGTCTGTAACACTTATTCCTTCTATTGGAATTTGTGGTGAAGATTCTTCTGGAACATAAGCAGGATTATCAATGTTATTTGCTAATGGCCATCTGCTTAGTCCATCTGCATTCTTATGAATATTCCCATCCTTATGAACAATAGTCATATTGCCTCTGTATTCTTGTATGGCTATTTGCCATCTGAGCATGTGTCTGTTAGGTGTTTTCATGTTCAAAAGTGATTTCACAGCTGTACAATCTGTTATTACTTCAAAAACACATCCCTCTAAGAAATAGTTCAATTTCTCTAAGGCCCAGACAAGGCATAGACATTCCATTTGACTTGCTCCATATCTGGCTTCAATTGGTTTGATTTGCCTGGATATGAAACATATTGGTCCTTCTACAGGTTTGTCATTTATGATCTGAACTTGGTGAAGTGCAGCACCTAGTCCATCCCCTGATGCATCAATATACAGTTTGAAAGGCAATTTAAAGTCTGGCATCAGTAAGAGTGGAGCAGTGGTCAATGCTTCTCTTAGAGACTCAAAAGCTTTGACTCTGTCAACAGTCATCTCAAATACTGTGTCTTTGTCACACAACTTATAAAGTGGTCTTGCTATGGATGCAAAGTCTTTAATGTGTTGCCTGTAATATCCTGCAAAACCTAAGAATGACTGAATTTCCTTCTTATTCTCAGGCATGGGTTTTAACAATACTGCTGCAACTTTGTTTTTATCAATTCCAAGGGACAAACCAGATACAACATGTCCTAGTGCCTTAAGTTCTTTAAATCCAAAATGACATTTCTTCAAGGAGATTTTCATGTTTACTGATTGGATTTTTGTCAAAACTCTTGATAATCTGTACATGTGCTCCTCCCAAGTCTTTGAACAGATAATAATGTCATCAATGTAAATGATTAACCATCCCTCTGAGAGTTCTTCAGGGAAGATTTCATTCATCATTCTTTGGAAGTGTGAAGGTGCATTTTTGATACCAAAGGGCATCCTTAAGTATTCATACACTCCACAATGAACAATAATTCTCAAGTATTTTCTTGCTCTTGGTGTTACTACATTTTGATGGAATCCTTTAAGGGCATCCATAGTGGTTATATACACTGCTTGAGATATTTGAGTAAGGGCAATTTGGATTTTTGGTATTGGGTATCTGTCTGGAACAGTGTAAGTGTTCAGAGCTCTAAAGTCCCCAACCATTCTGGATTTTCCATTATGCCACGCCACTATGACTGGTGTAGTTATTTCTACTTCCTCATTGTGGCCTACTTTTCTTATTACACCAAGGTCTAGAAGTTCTTTGATATGAATTTCTAGAGCTTCTCTTGATTTTGGACTTGCTGGATAAGCAGGTCTTCTTAAGAGTGGTGGATAAGGTCTCTCAATGTTAAGAATGATGTCAACTTCATGACCAATAATTGCTCCCAGGGGTTCTTTGTCTGTAGCAAATGCTCCTCTGTGGTCATACAAAAGGGAAGAAAGTTCATTTTCTTGCTTATCAGTCAGATGAAGGCTTATTTCAGCCTCATTTAACTGTTCAGACTTGAATTTCTCTAACTCTAAGTTGACTGGTGATACTTTGTTTACTGTAATTTGTCTTTTAAAGGGTAAAAAGGCAAATTTCTGGCGCTTATTGTCTCCAATTGTAAAGTATCTGTCTTTGTTATTATGTAAATCTATCCCATACATGATTAAATAGTCATTTCCCAATATAAAATGGGTACTAGAGCAATTTTCCATAACAACAAATTCAACTGTGATCCTTAAATTCCCATTTATGTGTGGGAATATGACATTGGTCTCAAAGATTCCTAATGCTTTCATTGGGTTACTTGCACTGTTGAATTTTATACCATCAATTGGTAACAATTGGTCTTCAAAATTTGGTACACAAGTATTAAGAAAAGATTTTCCAACACAAGAGCAGAAGGCTCCTGGGTCAAGCAAAAGTTTGGTGGGTTTGTTGTCAATCACCACTTCTGTTATACAGGAGTTACCAGATGTATAACCTTTTCCTCTGTTTGGTTTTGTCTTCATAAGTTGTGCATCTTGAACTTTTGATAAATCAACTTGACCATTGCTCAATTGTGGTAAGTGGGAATAAGATTCCATGATGTCAAAAGTGGCATTGATATTTTCTATATCTTTTGAACATTCAGAGAATATGGATGACTTATCATCTGAATTGTCTTCAATTATGTCTTCTTTTTCAACATCTGGTTCCTTTTCAATGTCAATTTCATTGATTTTCCCCCTTTTTGGACATGTATTGGCTAAATGGGTGGTGCTTTGGCAAATATGGCATTTTCTGACTGTATCTGCAGATTTATATTTAATATTACTAGAGTTTTCTTTGGGGTTTTTGTCCACAGAATCTTTCCAAGGTGTATTAAACCTTGTTTTAAGATTCACCCTACTAGAACCAATTTTGGTTCTGGTGGTTACTTCTTCTAGTATATTGATAATATCCTCTGCTGAAGATTGTTCAGTAGTCCTGCTTTTGACAGCATGCTCTAAGTCACCTCCACATTGTCTCAGAATTTTTCTATGGATCATAAATTCTGACATGTCAGGATATAATGCTGTTAATCTGTCCTTTTGTTGGCAAAACCATGGTAAAGCTTTGTCTTTATCAGCATTAAATTTGGCAGATTCAAAGGCTGTTTCAACTTTAAACCTCCAAGCATCATTTGCCCATTTGTTGATGATTTGGGTTTTCCACCAAGTCCAACTCTGGTGTCCATGTGCTTGTCTTATTTTGATGTACCATCTGTGAGCTGATCTGGTAAACAAGGTGTTAAACCTGGCTGTTACCAATCTGTCTGGTAATTCAAAATCCTCTTTGATCATGTCAATACCTCTAATGAATTCCATATGGTCATACTCTCCTTCACCACTGAAGTGAGGCCATTCTTTAAGTTTTGGAACTTCTTTCAAGAGTGCTTGGCCCATTGATGGTTCCAAGTTATGAAAAGAAGTGGATAATTCATTTTTTAATTGTGAATTATCAGGATCCAATACTTGTGGATTTGGAATTCTTGTGCCCTCATTTTGATTTAGAGGTGTAGACATTCTTGGTAAGGTGTTCAGTATTTGTTCAATGTCATTCATTTTACTGTTGCTACACCTTTGGGAATTTCTGTATTCATGTTGGAAGCTTTGTATTAAATTTATTACTTCAATTTTATACATGTCTTCCTTATGTGTAAGTTCTTGCCATAACTCTGTCTGTCTTGTATTATCAGCAGTGACTTGATTCAATTTCATTGATAATTTTGATACTTCTTCTTGTGAAGCATCAAAACACTTTTTCAAGGCAATGGTATATGTCTTTACTTCAGTAAATGAATTTGAAATGTCATCAAGGACTTTCTTGTTATCTGTTTTGATAATACTTATGGCTTGTTTAATTCTTTTTTCAATCATGTCATCAATATTGAATTTAGAATATTTATCTGTTAATTCTTTAATAATGGCAGATTGTTCATTTATTTTAATGTTAGAAGAATTATCATTATTGGAATTTTTAATTGTTCTCAAAACTTTTTCAAAACACATAAGTGTTTCATTAATTTGGCACAGACTCAGGTTGTTTATTTTAATGTTGTTACAAATGGTGTCATTTTTATCAGAAAGATGTTTTTTCACGTCATTTATAGCATTATACAACTCTGGGATGGAATCAAATATGTCAGAAATCATTTCTGGAACCTTAATCTGGCTTCCTCCTTCTTCTGTAATTCCATCATGGTTCTGGCCATCTGAAATACATTTTCCATGGCATCTTGCTGAATCTTTGGGATTCTGTAGCCCTGGCTGTAAGGTTTTGGGGCTGGTGCCTTCCCTTTGCCCTTGTTTGGAGTTTGTGGCTGCTTTTTCACGTTGGAATTGCTGCTGCTGGCCACTGGGGCTGTTTTTGGCACTGGTTTGGGTGGTGGAGGGTTGTTTTTCCTCCATTCTAGTGTCAAAAGCATCATGTTTTTCTTCTCCATCAATGGATTCCATCCATTGAGCAATTTAAAGGTGTTGGGATGGCCCAAGAATTTTCTTACTGTCAGGTAAGAATTCATGCAATTCTTCCACAGGTCTGCAAGGATCTGGTACTCCTTGAATTGGAGTGCATTGTTGTATGCACTGTGGCTGGCTTTGTATATGTCCACAGAGGCTTGTTGTGGCGGTGTCAGCTCTTTTTGAAGTTAAAATGGTATTATCAGCTTCAGAATGACCCATTTTAGTTGTTTGGAAGTCATCAACTGACCCTTTTCCTTCTGTACCTGGTTGGCCTCTGCCATAATCACGTCTATTACCTTTTTGGGAGCTGCTTGAGGGGTTGTAACAACCATCCATCAGGGGTAAGGGTATTCATTCATACACCCACTCAAACACCTCAAATCAGCAAATCCAGTATCTGCATCAGCAGTCAGTTTCAGCAATCTTCATTCTGAAACATGCATACAGTTTGGTACATCAATACAGCCTGTCAATACTTGTACAGGATGGATTCACCCTAATACAGTTTCAATACACCAGTATGAAACTGTATGATCACTCCAATACACCACACCTCTTGTACAGGTCCTGTACAGCTGTACAAGACCTGTATTGGCCAGACTCAATTCAACAATCAATTATTCTCATGAAAATTCTTCTCTGGATCAGGGCTGGTGATTCTCACATATACCAGCCCCTCTTTCTCCCCCCTGGGGACTTTTCCCCAGTTAATTAATTTAGTTGATTTATTATTATCTGAATATTCTTATCCTTATATTTTGGGTATTATATTTATTTAATCTTAAGTTAGTCTTTGCCTTTTTTCTTCCTTCGCCTGTACAGTATGAGTTGGGTGGCCATATCCTTATTAACCCTTCTCTTTCCATTCTGACAGGTTGAAACAGTGGACTTGGACTTGTTTGTGGTTGGCTCTTCTATTTTCTTATTCTTATTTCTTTTGTTGCTGCTTTTCTTATATTCATCCTTTTAGTAATTCATCTTTAACACTCTTAAGTGTATCTCATCTTATCTTATCTTTGAGCCCTCCATAAGTGAGTCCCAGTTTACTGAGTGCCAGGCCCTCTTCACTTCGAAGAGCCCCTGTGACATTAAATTAATTAACTCATATTTGATTCTTTCTTTTCATTCATTTATATTCATTTCCTCTCATTCATCAATTATGACCTTTTCATGATTTTATGATTTTTATGATTTTTTATGAATTTCCACTCTCATCAATTTTCATCTCATTCTTTTCATTATTATGAAAATTGATTCTTTTCCTTTCTTAATCATTGCTGACCATTTCATCACTTCATTTTATTTTTATCAAATCAAATTTTCTCTGTGTTTTTATTCAGGTCTTATTCAGGAGTAATTGATTGGTTATTTGATTGGATTATTCATTGGGATTCATTGGTTGATTGGGTTATTGATTCAGGATTTCATTTGGATTATTGATTGACTTTTGAACTCTCAAGATATTGATTGATCCTCAAGAATTGATTTTGATTATTGATTTGATTTGACTCATCAAGATATTGAATTGATTTCTGAAGATTTGAACTGATTGATTGATTCCTCAAGACTTGATTTCATATTGAAGACACTTATTGATTGATTATTGATTTCCTCAAGATTATTGATATTTGATTTGAATTGATTGTTGATTGATTGAATTGATTTGATTGTTGATTGAATTTGATTCCTCAAGATTTGAATTGATTCCTCAAGATTCATCAAGATTTTATTGTGATTGATTTGGCCAAATCTGATTATTCTTCTTAATACCATCAAGTTATTTTAATTCTTTTCATAATGCCAGTTCAGCATAGTCCCCCAGCCAAGAATACTAGATCCCAGAAAATTCCAGCTGTTCTCACTCCTACAGCAAGGGCTCCTCTTGACCGCACACCATCAGTTCATCAACTGAGTGCAAATTTGGACAGAGGACCACCAATGGAAGGAGCAGCACCCTCAAGAAGAGGTGGAATGAAATCTAGAAGATCAAGATCCTTTTCTGGACTTTTGGGTGGCTACCCTGGCATGTCTGAAGGTGCAAGAGCAAGATTAGGGGAAGTTGAAGATGAAGAGGGGGAAGAGTCTGTGGAAGAGGAAGATTCTGGGGAAACTGAAGTGGCAGATGCCTTGGCAAATGCTCCAGAGGTGCCTCAGGGTTCTAATCTAGCCCTTTCTAGTCAACCTCTTGTCTCTCAAACTGATCCAAGTCTCCTCAAGATGATGGAGCAGATGACTCAATTCATGGGACAACTCACTCAAGCAGTTGCCCCCAGGGACAATTCCAAAGCCCCTGCTTTCAAGACTCCATCCATGAAGGCACCTGATTCTTTTGATGGTACTCAAGCTCATAAGTTGAGAGGATTTATCCAATCCTGTCAACTAATTTTCCATAATGATCCAGCAAATTTCTTCTCTGACAGGAAGAAGGTTTTGTACTCAACTTCTTTTCTTACTGGTAGAGCTGGCAAATGGATTGAACCTTACCTCTCAAATATTTCCAATGAAGACCCTTCCTACCTCCTCAATAATTGGCCATTGTTTGAATCTCAGTTATTCACTCTGTTTGGTGACCCCAATGAAGTCAGGAAAGCTGAACAAGAGTTGGACAATCTGAGGATGAAGGAAAGTGGTCATGTTTCCTTGTACATAGCAGATTTCAGAAGCTTAATGTCAAGAATTGGAGATTGGGGGGAAAGAGCTTATATCCATGTTTACAGAAGAGGATTGGCATCAAGATTATTGGATCAGTTGGCTTCTCACCCTGGAACTTTTGATACTCTTCAAGAACTCATGGATGTCACTCTAGAATTAGACACAAGATATCATGAGAGGCAAAAGGAAAAGGGTGGCAATCAAGAAAAGAAGCCTCCAGTCAGTGGATCCAATCAGTCTAGGCCTCCTCAAAACTCATTTCAAAAGAGGCCTCATCAGAAGAAGAATAAGAAGGGCAAGCAATTTCAATCTTCAAAGGACAAACCCCATGCTGCTCTCCTCAATAAGGACAATAAATTAATTGGTTCTGAAAAGGAGAGGAGGATTCAAGCAGGGTTGTGTACTTATTGTGGTGGGAAGCACCCAATTGAAAAATGCTTCAAGAGACCTCAGAACAAGCCTGGGTCATCATCAAGAGGCTTCCCTAGCAAGCAGGGAAAAGCCTGAGTGGGAATCATGATGTGTTCAATGGTTCTCACTTATTTCCTTCAAGAGCACAATTGTGCACTCTGAATACTAGTGTCAAGAAATCTTTAAAATTTCTTATTTTTTCTTCTGTCTCTGATATTTTTTATAGTATTCTCATTGATTCTGGTGCTACAAACTCTTTTATTGCAAAGAATTTTGTTCTCAAGTACTCATTGACTCTGTCAGAGCTCCCTGAAAAGATTCCTCTTTTCATTTTGGATTCTAATGAATCCCCTGCCTTGTTCATCACCCATTATACCAAGTGGGTAGTTGACTTGCCTTCCTTCCCAAGCTTTGAATGGGATTTCTTTATCATAGATTCACCCAAAGGAGAAGACCTGATATTGGGCTATGATTTCCTTTACCATTTCAATCCCATTATGGATTGGAAAAATGGATTGATCACCTATGATTCTAATCATAAGGATTCTAGTGGTATTACTCCTTCTACTAGTAATGACTTATCCACTGCTGTCAACAGTGTTGCTCTGGCTGGTGAACTTAAGACACCTTCCATCCCTTCTTCTGTCCATATCCCTTCCATAATTCCCTCTCAGTCATTACTTCCATCAAGAGATGAAGTCTTCAAAGAGATAAAGGATGTTGGAGAAGATGTTGCCATATCTTCACTTCATCTCTTCCAAGGGGGTATGGACCTTCCTCCCTTATCTTTTCATGCATCCCTGGAGGAGCAGTGGGATGAGGAGGAAGAGCCAGAAGAAATTGAAACTGTGTTGAAGGTTGTCCCTCCTGCTTATCACCAATATTTGGATGTATTCTCCAAGGTGAAAGCAGAGAAACTTCCTCCACACCGCGCCTGTGATCACCATATCGAATTGGAGGGTCTTCTACCTCCAATTGGTGTTATCTACTCATTATCAAATCAAGAGTCAGAAACACTGCGGGCCTACATTTCAGAGAATGTAGAGAAAGGTTTCATTAGACCAAGCTCCTCTTCAACAGGAGCACCTGTCCTTTTTGTCAAGAAAAAGGATGGAGGTCTTCGTTTGTGTGTTGACTACCGCAAACTCAATGCTGTCACTAGGAAGAACAGATACCCTGTTCCTCCTATGAACCAGCTTCTTACCGTATTCAACGGTTCCACTATCTTCTCCAAGATAGATTTGCGTGGTGCATATAACCTTCTGAGAATCAAAGAGGGGGATGAGCACTTAACGGCCTTTAGAACCAAATATGGTAGTTATGAGTATTTGGTCATGCCATTTGGTTTGACCAATGCTCCTGCTTCTTTCCAGAATCTGGTAAATGATATATTTGCAGATTTCTTGGATGTGTTTGTTGTGGTTTACTTAGATGATATTATGGTCTTTTCCAGTTCTGAGGAGGAACATGTCAAACATGTGGCCTCTGTCCTCCAAAGACTGAGGGACAATAATTTGTTTGCCAAAGCCTCCAAGTGTGTATTCCATGCCTCAAGTGTGGAATACTTGGGCTATGTTGTTTCAAGTGATGGCCTCAAGATGGACTCTTCAAAGGTTCAGCAAATACTCAATTGGCCTCAGCCCAAAAACATCAAGGCTCTTCAATCTTTTCTTGGCTTTGCCAATTTTTATCGACGTTTCATTAAAAATTATTCTAAAAAAATCACTTCTCTCACTTCCCTCCTTAAAAAAGATTCTCCCTTCATCTTCAATGAGGAAGCTCTTAGTCAGTTTCAAGCACTCAAAGAAGCTTTCACCGCTGCTCCTATCTTATCTCACTTTAATCCTTCTCTACCTACTATAGTAGAGACTGATGCTTCTGATTATGCATTGGGCGCCGTACTGAGTCAGGTGAATGACTCTGGAAAGCATCCCATTGCATTTGATAGTCGCAAGCTCTTACCAGCTGAGCTCAACTATGAGATTCATGACAAGGAACTCCTTGGCATAGTTTGGGCTCTCAAGCGCTGGAGAGCATTTCTTCTTTCTCTTTCCAATTCTTTTGAGGTCTTGACAGACCACTCTTCCTTGCAGTATTTCATGTCTTCCAAAGTTCTTACTCGTCGTCAGGCCCGTTGGGCTGAGTTTCTCTCTGAGTTTCATTTCACTATCACTTACCGCCCAGGCAGGCTGGCCACTTTGCCAGATGCCTTGTCACGTCGGGACGACGTGTACCCAGAGAGGGGGGTGGACTTCATCATCAAGAATCCTCAAAATCTTCATCAAGTTCTTAAGCAAGATGGAATTCAAGAGTCAAGATTCTTCTCAATCAAAGTGGAAATTTTCTCAGATTTAGTTGACAAGATTCAAAAAGAAGTATGGCAAGACAAAGACTATAAAGAAATACTCAAGCAACTAGCAAGAGGTGAATCAGTTCCAGATTATTCTCTTGAACCTCAAGCCAAGTTATTATTATTCAAAGATAGAGTGGTAATCCCAAGCAATGAAGAACTTCAACTCAATATTCTTCAAAAGCGTCATGACTCACCATTGGCTGGCCATCCTGGCCAGGAGAAGACCCTCAAGCTCATCAAGAGGGATTTTTATTGGGCTGGCATGAATCAATTTATCAAGGACTATGTGTCCTCATGTCAGCAATGTTCAAGAAACAAGAACATCCATCACAAGAAGTTTGGATTACTCAAGCCTCTTTCAATTCCATCTGGTCCTTGGAATTCATTATCAATGGACTTTATCACTCAATTGCCACTGTCCAACAACTTTGATTCAATTTTAGTAGTTGTGGACAGATTCTCAAAAATGGCAATCTTCATTCCAACTTATGGCACAATCACTGCTCTGGATTTAGCTCAAATATTCATTAGCCATGTATTTTCCAAGCATGGACTCCCAGTCAGTATTGTCAGTGATAGAGGACCCTTATTTGTTTCATCATTCTGGACTCAATTGTGTCAGCAGCTCAAGATATCAAGAGATCTTTCAACTGCTTTTCACCCTGAAACAGATGGACAGACAGAGAGGGTAAATCAGATACTAGAACAGTACCTTTGGATGTATGTCAGCTATCATCAAGATGACTGGTACACCTGGCTCCCTCTGGCTGAATTTGCCTATAATAATGCAGAACATTCATCAACCAAGCAATCACCTTTTTTCACCATTTATGGAAGAAATCCCAGCTTTGACTCAATCCATATTTCTCCAGACTCACCTGCTGGAAAGCTATCAACAAAACTCCAATCAGTACAGCAAGTTGTCAAAGAAGAATTAGAGTCAGCAATAAGGAGATTCAAGAAGTATGCAGATAGAAATAGGGCAATTCCACCTGATTTCCAACCTGGGGACAAAGTATGGCTAGCTTCCAAGAACATCAAGACAACAAGACCCACCAAGAAATTATCAGAAAGATGGTTGGGACCCTTTGAAGTTCTCAAGAAGATTGGCAGCCATGCATATCACCTCAAGTTGCCTCAGCAATGGAAGACAGTTCACCCTGTATTCCATGTGTCCTTATTAGAACCAGTCAGGCATTCAACTATCCCAAATCGTCATCAATTGCCGCCACCACCAGTTTTAGTGGAGGAGCAAGAAGAATGGGAAGTGGCTCAGGTTCTGGACTCAAAACTCAAAAGAGGTAAATTATGGTATCTTGTAGAGTGGAAAGGATTCAGTGAAGACCCAGAAAGAACCACTTGGGAACCAGCTTCCAACCTTACCAACTCACCAGACCTTGTCAAGGATTTCCATTCATTGTATCCAGACAAGCCTGGTCCAATTACCTCAAGAGTTTGATTTTATGGTGCTTGGTGTGGAGAAGAAGTTATGAAAGTAAGTTCCTCTCCTGGCATGCATCTTTAAGGGGGTATTCTACCCATATGTTGTTGTAAGCATCACCTTGGCCACTTTGTGAGCACTTGTCAATTCTTTGGACAGGTTCAGGAAGCATACAACATCAATACCCTCCATTTGGACCTTATCAAGATATGGCCCAATGTTTTCTTTCTTTGTGTTTCATTTTCTTTCTTTATTATCATTTCATTTTATGCCATTCATCATAATTCAAGACATTCATTACTTCAAGTCATTTACGGCAAATCTTTTCAGAAGCCATTTATGGCAATTCATTTCAGAAGTCATTTATGGCAATTCATTTCAGAAGTCATTTATGGCAATTCTTTTCAGTTTTATGGTGCTTGGTGGGGAGTGGAAGTTATGAAAGTAAGTTCCATCTCCTGGTATGCATCCCTGAGGGTTCTACTTCTTGTAAAACATCACCTTGGCCACTCTGTGAGCATCAAATGCTTGGTTTTCATTTTTCAGACACTTCTTGGCCAGAATCAAGCAACTCACCACAAGAAGGACCAGCCATCAGGAATTTTTCTTTATTTCTTTCTTTACTCTCATTTTCTCTTATTATTTTCTTTCTTTCTTTACTTGTATAATTTTCTTCCTTTTATTTCTTTAAAGCAGCAGCATCCCCTCCCCAAATCATGTATTGGGAGGTTCCATTATCTTTTTTATTTTTTATTTTTTAGTAGTTATAAGAGTGGGGATAGAAGTCAAACCAAACACAAACAAGGAAAAGGAAACTAGTTATCTCTACCCAAGTCATCAAAAGTTCTCTGGAAATCATTTATCAACTCATCTTCATACCAGGCAAATTTTGCAGCCATTTCTTCAGAGGCAGTACCTGGAATCGTCCTGTCATTGGCATACATAATCACCTCTCTGCTATTTCTGTCAACTCTCCTGAACAATCTGGCCACAGCATCTTGATTTTCACTAGCCGCGTTGGGATCTTCTCTGGTAACCCGGATAGGCCAACGTTCTCTTCTTTGGAATACTTGAGCGGCAGGAAACGGCAAAGGGGACATCCCATCTCTTCTTCTGCTGGAGCTGGCCACAGGTTGGAGTTGACGGGAGGTGTTTATGGGTGAGTTTCTGGGCTGTTGAACTGGAGATGGTCTTACTGCTGGATTCAAGGCAGGCCTGGTGGTGTGGGAAGTAGTTGGTGATGGAGGAGGAAGGGTTGTAGGAATTGAAGCAAGCATTGGTTGGAAGGTTCTTGGAGTGCTGGGAACCACTTGGCTTTGGAATCTGGGGTTGGCAAGAGGTTGAGAAGAGGAATTGCTGGATGGATGGCCACTTGAATGAGGAATAACTTGAACTTCTTCACCACCCAACTCATCACTTCCTTCAGCATCTGGATCTGATGGGGAATCAACAATTCTTCTTAGCTTCTTCACTACTTTCACCACTCCATCAGCATTGGTCCTTGAAATGGGAATTTCCGAGCTGTAGTGGATGGGCCTACCACCAATCGGAATGGGCCCTCCAACATTAGTCCACCTGGCCACATCCCTCTGCCTGGAACCAGTCACTACATCAAAATATCAGCATCAATTCAACCAAGAAATGCAAATCACTCACATTGAGAAAAGCCAGAAGTGGCATCAGGGGTAGGTTCCTCAAGAATGGGGAATTCCTGCCCATAAGGCCCATCCTTCCTACTCCATAAGTGCCTCCTCACCTGGGACAAAGTTGATCCGGTACGGCGGCAAGGCTTCTTCCCAATAAAGCAGAAATGGCATTTTGACGATCGAGGATTGTAATGTTGAAAGCAATCCTTCCCCCTGGCCAAACACTCAGTACAGGCAGGATCAAGAACTTCAACTGCTCTGAACCCATCATATGTTTGGGAGGGGTCAAAATGGCCAGAAGACGCCATGGAGGGAGAAGACAATCGACTGAAGACGCCAGAACCATGAAGAACAGACGGTGGCGGTGCAGAAGGGGAAGATTCAGTGAGTTCAGTCAGTTTGGAACTCATAACTGAAGAAAGTGCAAGCAGAAGATTCAAGACGTCAGAATCAATCCACTCCGCATCAAGAAGAAGAAATTTGACTCAAGGAACTGGGGCCATAACTCAATTATGCCCCACCTCAAAGCCTCTAAGGTGAAGGTTCATACCCCTTTGGGGCTGAACTCATCACCCAGGGCCTCCCCTGCAACTTTGGGGAGGCCAGGATCTTGATGGTCCTGGACCCCATCAATGGGTCCAGGCCATGTAGAGTAAAAAATGGGTATGGGCCATTTTTTGGGCCCCTTGGTCACCCTGGGTCCCCAGCAAATTTGGGCCCAGGGGCTTCATTTTGGTCCTGGGGGCCTCCAATAACCCCCACGGACCGCGGACCGCGGCGTACGGCCCACGGACCGCAGACCACGGCCCACGGCCCACGGACCACGGACCACGGACCGCGGACCGTAGGATCCCAAAAACATCAAAAGGCCTATTATGGCCAAAAAACCCAGAAAATCAAAAAAATTGCCCTAGTCACCAAAACACCCAGCAAGGCCAAAAAGGCCATAAAAAGCAAGATACATCAAGATCACTCAAGATGGAGGCCACAGTCCAAAACCCACTGGAAGGGCTGCCTGAGGCCAATTCCTTGGATCATGGGGACAAGACCCCTTGGAGGTTCATTGAATGGATTAAGTCTGGGCCAATGAGTACAAGTCATATACTCATTGGGCACCAATTTTTGAGCACAAGTACTCAATGGCCTTTATTCTGGGATATATCCCAAGGCCACATCCCAAGACATGGCTGACTGAATCAAAAGAAAGAATTGCATACTCTGGAAGGAATACTCACTCAAATTTGAAAAGAAAGGGGGGAATCAATTGAATTTGGCAGGGAAGAAGTAATGAAGGATTTTCAGGATAATGGTCAAGAGGAAAGAAAATTAAAAAAGAAAATTTTTGAAAAAATGTGGGGATATTGAGATGCCACTCAACAGTGGCAGGGTATTATGGTGTTCAGGAGCCCACCAGTTTCAAGAGGGGGATACTGTAACAACCATCCATCAGGGGTAAGGGTATTCATTCATACACCCACTCAAACACCTCAAATCAGCAAATCCAGTATCTGCATCAGCAGTCAGTTTCAGCAATCTTCATTCTGAAACATGCATACAGTTTGGTACATCAATACAGCCTGTCAATACTTGTACAGGATGGATTCACCCTAATACAGTTTCAATACACCAGTATGAAACTGTATGATCACTCCAATACACCACACCTCTTGTACAGGTCCTGTACAGCTGTACAAGACCTGTATTGGCCAGACTCAATTCAACAATCAATTATTCTCATGAAAATTCTTCTCTGGATCAGGGCTGGTGATTCTCACATATACCAGCCCCTCTTTCTCCCCCCTGGGGACTTTTCCCCAGTTAATTAATTTAGTTGATTTATTATTATCTGAATATTCTTATCCTTATATTTTGGGTATTATATTTATTTAATCTTAAGTTAGTCTTTGCCTTTTTTCTTCCTTCGCCTGTACAGTATGAGTTGGGTGGCCATATCCTTATTAACCCTTCTCTTTCCATTCTGACAGGTTGAAACAGTGGACTTGGACTTGTTTGTGGTTGGCTCTTCTATTTTCTTATTCTTATTTCTTTTGTTGCTGCTTTTCTTATATTCATCCTTTTAGTAATTCATCTTTAACACTCTTAAGTGTATCTCATCTTATCTTATCTTTGAGCCCTCCATAAGTGAGTCCCAGTTTACTGAGTGCCAGGCCCTCTTCACTTCGAAGAGCCCCTGTGACAGGGGTTGTAGCTGGCTCCTGACCTGGTTGAAGGCATAATTATGGTTAAAAAAGGCTTAAAATAGTATTTTTACGTCAAAAACTTACTATTGGCCAAATTCTTAGCCTTCTGAAGAGTATTACTTATGTCCAAGTTAATTAATTCAGAAGATATTGGTTCAGGCTGGTTATTTTGAGTCACAATAACAGTGCTATTATGATCAGAATTAACAGTACTGGCAGGGATAATGCTGGTTACTGTTGAGGCTGTTGCAATGTTTTCTTGTCTTACCACGTTGTCAGACACTAAAATTAATGAAAAAAAGCCAATTAATTAAGTAAAAAAAAGGATATTTCAAAAAAAGAAATAAAAATTTAAGCCTCACTTATAATATGAAAAAAATTATTTTTTATGGGTTTTTTTTGAATTATAAGTATTTTTTATATGTTTTTAAATTTTTCAATATAAGAAAAAAGATTTAAAAAGAGTAAAAAAAATATGTCACAGGTAAAATATCACGGCTGGGCCCCCAAATGTAAGGTGTGGATATGAAACTTTGATTAAAAATCAAGTACTTTTCCTGTCCTCAAAATTTGTATAAGGTAAAAATCAATTAAAAATAGTATGAAATATTATTTTTAAGAGAAAACACGCCAATTTTATTGTTTATAACTTTATTAGTATAAAACAATAATATTATAAAAATTTATTGTTTTACCAACAATAAAAATTTATCCAAAAAATACTCTACAAGAGATATTTTAAGGCTACAAAAGAAATTTCTTCAAGAGCAATTTCAATTGGAATTAATTGAGCAAAGAACTGCAAGCAATTAATTAAAGAACAAAGTCTTTAAAAAGAATATTAAAGAGAAAACACGCCCAAAAGTGACCAGAGTGAATTTGGAAACAAAGTGACAAAGTTAACAGTGATGAAAGATGCTTTAATTCACTTTTGGGGTGGTTCAGGGGTAAAAATGATTATAAGAGTTACAAACAATGATTATAATGATTTTTTCACGTGGTTAAAAGGTTCAAAATGATTTAAAAAGGGTGGTTGGAATCTTTTATTGATTGGTTTAACAGTTTTAAACTAATTAATAAAAGGAAAAAGATTCTAACATGAAGAGAAAAGTGGGGCAAAGAAGACATTCTTTTATAGCCATCAATTCTCTTACTCCAAAAGTAAAATTTACTCTTGTCAGTCGTGAAAAACAGTCTGACAACAGAAAAGCCAATTATGGCATCATTGAACCCTGGTTTAGACCAAAAAGGGCTGGTTTAAGCCATTTTTAGCCATTTTTAGCCATTTTAGACCCTTAAATCAGCCATTACTATAGCAATACCAGGCCTAGAGCCTTCAAAACACGTCAGAATGTGTGTCAGAGGCGTAGAAACCAGTTAAAACTGTTTTTATTATGATTGTTTCATCTTAAGGGTAGTTTTACCTTCTTGGCAACAGCTAAAACTACCCCAGTTGGTATCAAAACCTCATCATCAATTGAGTCCACAGACCCTGTAACTCAATTCCAGGCAAAAAGTGATGAACTTTTGCGTGAATTTTGACATCCCACGCCTGTCAGCAAGGATTTTGGGGGTCTAGCTCCCCCTTAGAGCTGGAGTTCCTTTTCCCCCCCAAATTTAATCTTTCCAATTTATTTTTCCTTTAATTCCTCATCATGTATTATACTTATAATTTACACATGTAATTCAATTCAATTGTACAGTACAATACAGTAATAATTGACACCTCATATGTAAATCAAAGTTCACTTATGTAATACACGCGCACATTTTGACGTTTCAATTGAATTCAATTGAAAATACTTTAATTCCTCATAACTTCTAAACTAAACACAACACCTCAATTTTAACACAAAAATTGATGGTTAACACCACATGTGGTGTGAATTAAATTAAGGTTTTGAGGATTTTCAACTTTTGTATTGAAAATACTAAAAACTTAATTTAAGCTTATTTAGAGTTGAGTTACAAAAATTTCACTCAGAGGTGACCCCACCTGATTTTTTATGAGGAATCCAATGGTGAAATAGAATTTATATGTTTATTTATTGGATAAAAAGTTATAATAAATTTTATTTAACTTTTTTCCAAATTTATTTATTTTTTCACAATTTTGTTAAAATTTCATTTTTACTTAAATTTTTCAAGTATAAATGTGATTTTATATTTACAAAATTTAAAGTAATTTTATTTTTAAATTATAATTAATTTTTTATTTTTAATATAATTTTATATTTATATTTTTTATTTTTATTTTAATAATATAAATAAATTTATTTTATTTATATTAATATGTTATTTTTTATATTTGTGGTCTTTTGGGTATATGAAATTACCTCTAAGGCTCACAACAACTCTGGGATGGAATCAAATATATCAGAAATCATTTCTGGAATCTTAATCTGGCTTCCTCCTTCTTCTGTAATTCTATCATGGCTCTGGCCATCTGAAATACATTTTCCATGGCAGCCTGCTGAATCTTTGGAATCCTGTAGCCTTGGCTGTAAGGCTTTGCGGCTGGTGCCTTCCCTTTGCCCTTGTTTGGAACTTGTAGCTGCATTTTCATGTTAGAATTGCTGCTGCTGGCCACTGGGGCTGTTTTTGGCACTTGCTTTTCTGGTGGAGGGTTGCTTTTCCTCCATTCTAGTGTCAAAAGTGTAAGGTTTGACTATGAAACAATAAGTAAAAAATTACTAATTTATTACTTATTGTACTCTGAATGTCCTTATAATTAAAGTAAATAAGATTAAAATAATAATAATAATAAAGAAATATTATTATTATGGCGTAAAAATATTATATTATTAAATAAATATAATAATATAAATTAATATTATATGAAATTATAATATTATAAATAATATATTAATATAAAATAATTAATATATCATAAAGCTCTTTATTATTGTTACCAACAAATAATAAAGGCGTAAAAAACTGTTTTTTATAAATAAAAAACAATTAATAACAATAATATTACTAATATTAAAGTTATATATTAATATAAATACTATTTATATTAATTAATAATTATTAAGAGTAATAATAAGAGAGAAATTATTATAATAAGATGAAATAACCTACTTTTAACACTTAAAATAATAATTTTGAGATATTTTACGCCAAAAGAATATAATACAACTTTTTCAAATTGCATTTACAATAAAAAATAAAGAAAATTACTAAATTTCTTGATTTTACGTGGAAATGAGTTTTAGAGAGATTTTTAACAAAAACAATTAAATAAATGATTTAATCACGTCAAAATAGATGATTATAGCAAGGTGGTCTTTGGTCTTTAATAATATAACAGTTTTATATGTAAAGAATAAAGAAATTACCTTTGATTTAATTGATTTAATGTTTTTGATGCGTCTGAGGGGAAAACAGAGTAAAAAGAGCTCTATTTATAGTAAATACCTCCCTCCTAGAGTCCAACAGGCTTCTAGTAGACGTGTACTGATCATATCCACTGGAATTGATCAATATTTTAAGGTTTGAGGGTGATTACATCATGATCAAACCATATTACATCATTATTACACCATTATTTAGAGTTATCACTATAACTCTAATTGTGATGACATCAGAGGCTTGGCAGAACCCCAAATTTCGTGGATTTTATTAGTTTTAATCATAAACTAATAGTATTCACCAATTTTATCACTATTAAGACTGTTAAACTTAATTTAAGGTTACAGTATGTGATCATAACAGCTCAATTTAAGCTCAAACTTTGATCCTCAATAACGTTTAAGGTTTTCACGCTACAGCAATTCAGAGAGTGAATTCTGATAGCCTGACATAACCTTATTATGCTGCCAAGAGCTTTTCATTACATCATCAAAACTCTAATTTTGATGATTTTTCTTGTAACTCATCTTTTCTGTCGAAATTCAATATTTTAAACTTCAAACCTTGATTTCAGGGGGTTATACCCTGAATTTAATAATAAAAATTACATCATTCTTCACGAATGAACTAGGAGAATCCAACTGTATACTTTTTTTTAAGTTTGGACTACTTTCACAACAAAGTGGTCAACAGCTCTGTTGATTTTTATCAATATTTCCTCATAAGTCTTAACCTTGTTTATAATTTGCAAAATAAAGTTCATATCTGTGTTCTTACAGTAATTACGTGGTAACTTTATTTTTGGTTCATCATTCTAGCATGTATAGTTTAGAAGATATTAGCTATGATCACTGAATATATGCGTTGACCAAAAAAGTGCATATATTCAGGATAATTCCTTAAGTATTGATTTTGGGAATTAGCTAATTAATTGTTTTATATGTGGATTTTTGTGGGGAATCCACTGGTACAATTTATTTCACATGTTGTTTCATTAGTTTCTGAGATAAATAAGTTTTTATGGTTTTTATAAGGTATTGTACCTTATAATTCCTTAAATATTGGCTTTACAGATATGCCATAAAAATGGTATATGTGTATTTTTCCATGGGGAATCCAATGGTATAATTTATTTCACATGTTCATTCATTGGTTTTTAAGTTAAACCAATTTTAGTACCAATTTATGGTATTTTTTGTATATTTGAGTAATTATTTTTAGTTTATAATTATTCTAATTAATTTTAATATAATTATATTAAAGGTATAATTATTCTGAGTATTTTTTGTGACCTTATTGGGTATGTGGTCATATCTCAAAGGCTCACATTCCCTACCACCAAAAAAGATTGTACCACAATCTGATATATGTGATTAGGGTATCATCCACTGTCCTACCTCTTCAATAGACTTTGTTAGTCTTGAAGCTCAATAATGCTTAACTTTTTTATTTTTCAGGTTTTCTTTCATGTCTGAACCTTCTTAGTAGTTTATCAGCATTTGTTATATCTTTCTCAAGTAGCCATTCATCTTCTTGAGTTGAATTCTTATACCTTACAAGGTATTCTCTTTCTTTTTTGTTTCTTGTCCTTCTTTCTTTAAGGACTTTTACTATTTTCTTTTCCTCTCCTTCTTCCAAGGGGGGAATCTCAAGTGGGGGTTTATTTCTTAGTGGAAATAACTCTTTGTCACTTGAACTGTAAGGTTTTATCAGACTTACAGGGAAAGTTGGGTGTTTGTTCATTAGTTCACCTGTGAGTTCCAATTGCACAGCATTGGGTCCATGAAGTGCTTTTATCATAAATGGTCCTGCAAAGGAATCTTTCAATTTCTTTGGGCCTTTTATGTTATTGAAATTAAGGGTTGATACTAAAACCAAGTCCCCTATTTTGAAATCAGGTGGCTTATGACTTTTATCCCATCTTTCTTTTGCATATTTAAAAGAATCTTTCATGCATCTGTTTGCATGGTGTCTTGCTTTGTCAAGCATTATCTTGAAGCTGCTTGCTGTTGGATGTATATCCACTAAGTCCTTTTTGAGGGTATCATAAGGAAGTCTTGGATTCCAACCTTTCTCTAGCATTGCTGGTGTTTTGCCAGTAGAAGAATGGATTGATGTCTTATATGCCAATTCAAGTGCTGGTATTAGTGTACACCAATCATGGGTAAAACCATCAGAATCTTTGAATTCTAGCCCATAAGCACAGAATCTTCTGATCATGTCCTCTAGGGTCTGTATCATTCTTTCTGCTAAACCATCAGTTTGAGGATGATAAGCTGTTGAGAATGATAACTTTGTCCCAAACAGGTTATGGAGATTTGTCCATAATGCTGAAGTGAACTTTGGGTCTCTGTCACTTATAATATTTTGGAATAAGCCTGTATGGCTAATGACTTTATTCCATATCATTATGGCTGTATCCATAGCTGTCTCATCTTTATGACATGGTAAGAACATGGGAGTTTTGCTGTATCTGTCAACTAGCACTAGGCATGCATTATAACTCCTGTCTCCTCCTGGAGGTAAGGCTGTTACCCAATCCATATGAACTATTTCCCATGGGGATTTTGGTTCTTGGATTTGGATCATCATTCCAAATTTCTTTCCTGTGGCTCTGTTGGCTTTTTGGCATCTGTCACAGGTTTGGCAGTACTCTGCAACATCTTTCTTCCAATTTGGCCACCAAGAGCAGGTTTTCACCCTCTCTAGTGTCCTATCTTCTGAGAGATGTCCAGATGCAACACTATCATGACACTCATGTAAAATAGTGTTTATTAGTGTTCTGTCTGTTAAGGCCATAACACATGTGTGTTTTGTTCTATGGTAAAGGATTCCATCAAGGAGGTGGAATCTTCCTTCATCATATGCTTTTTTCCATATTTCATCTAGTTGTGATGAAAGTGATGGATCTTTGCAGTCTTTCATTAGAAGTTGGCTTAAGATATGGCAATTTTTGTCTGTCTTATAGCTTTCTTTAACTTGGTTAAAGAATTCTGTGCCAATGTCTGTAACACATATTCCTTCTATATGGTGCTCTTCTTGTGGTACCCATGCTGGATTGTCAGGGGTATTTGCTAGAGCCCATCTGCTAAGACCATCTGCATTTTTATGAATATTTCCAGATTTATGAACAATAGTCATATTTCCCCTATATTCTTGGATAGCAATTTGCCATCTCAGCATATGTCTATTTGGAGTCTTCATATTTAATAGTGATTTCACAGCATTACAGTCTGTGATTACATCAAATACTGTGCCATCCAAATAATAATGCAGCTTTTCTAAAGCCCACACTAGGCATAAGCATTCCATTTGGCTTGCTCCATACCTTGCTTCTGTTGGCTTTATCTGCCTTGAAATGAAACAAATTGGTCCTTCCACTGGTTTATCATTGATAATTTGTGTTTGGTGAAGTGCAGCACCTAGTCCTTCTCCACAAGCATCAATGTACAGTTTGAAAGGTATTTTCCAGTCTGGCATTAGAAGAAATGGGGCATTTGTTAAAGAATTTTTCAATTCTTCATATGCCTTGACTCTTTCTTCTGTCATCTCATAGACTGTTTGTTGGTCACATAGCTTATACAAGGATTTAGCAATCTTTGCAAAGTCCTTTATATGCTGTCTATAGTAACCAGAAAATCCTAGAAATGATTGCATTTCTTTTTTAGTTTGAGGCATTGGTTTAAGTAGTACTGCTGCTACTTTATTTTTGTCTATGCCTAGACTAAGTCCAGATACTACATGTCCTAGGGCTTTCAATTCACTATATGCAAAATGACACTTTTTCAATGAAATTTTCATATTTACTTGGACTATTTTCTGTAGTACCCTTTCTAGTCTTGTCAGGTGATTTTCCCAAGTTTCTGAGCAAACTATGATATCATCAATGTAGATTATTAACCATCCTTCTGATAATTCTTCAGGAAATATGGTATTCATCATTCTTTGATAATGGGAAGGTGCATTTTTTATCCCAAATGGCATTCTTAGGTATTCAAAAATTCCACAATGGACTATTATTCTTAGTAGTTTCTTGGCATTGTCTGTTAAGACATTTTGATGAAAACCCTTAAGAGCATCCATAGCTGTGATGAACTTAGCTTGTGACAATTGGGTCAATGTCTCATGGATTCTGGGTATTGGATATCTGTCTGGAATGGTATAGGTATTCAGGGCTCTGAAGTCTCCTACCATCCTTGATTTTCCATTATGCCAAGTTATAATGACAGGTGTAGTAACTTCTACTTGCTCATTATGTCCAACCTTTCTTAATACTCCAAGGTCCATTAATTCTTTAATGTGCACCTCTAGGGCTTCTCTAGCTCTTGGACTGGCTGGATAAGCAGGTCTTCTTAATAAAGGTGGGTAAGGTTTTTCTACATTAAGAATTATATCCACTTCATGTCCAATTATGGCACCTAGTGGCTCTTTGTCAGTTGCAAAGGCATTTTTATACTTAAATAAGAGGTCAATCAATTTTTCTTTCATTCTTTCTGTTAATTCTTGATTGAATTCTGCCTCTTTGAGTTGTTCAGATATAAAAAGTTCTTTTTCTGGAATTTTTTCCTCATTCTTAATAACTGTGATTTGTTTTTTGTTATTTAAGAATCCAAACTTTTTTCTTTTATTATCTCCTATGGTAAAATATCTATCCTTTTGGTTGGAGATATCTATACCATAGATTGATAAGTAGTCATTTCCAAGTATGAAATGATTACTAGTACAGTTGTCCATTACTACAAATTCTACTTTGATTCTGACACATTGTGAGGGATGAGGAAAAATTAGTGTTAAATCAATTATTCCAAGGGGCTTCATGCTCTCACTTGCACTACTAAATTTGACACCTTGTATTGGCATAAGTTTTTCTTGCCAGTCTGGGACAATGGTTTTTAAATAATTTTTGCCAACACAGGTGCAATATGCTCCTGTATCTAAGTTAACCTTTCCTTCTTGGTTATCAACCATAACAATACTAATACTTGATTTTCCAGCTGTATATCCCATTCCTCTTGCAGGTTTGGTTCTATACATTTTGGCATCTTGTATGTTTGTCAGATTTGTGTCAGATGTTCCAACTTGTGGCAAGTTTGAGTTAACATCCAGTACTTCATAAATTATATCAATATTATTAATTTGTGCATTAATCATATTGATTTCATCACTTTCAGAGCTTTCTGATTCTTCTGTCTCTTTTTCAGAGTCAGATTCTTCTTCTTTGTCATTGTGGTTTTCTGTTTCCACAATTTCATTAATCTTTGCTTTTTTAAGGCAATTATTGGCTAAGTGTCCAATACCTCCACATTTATGGCATTTTCTTTGCTCATTATTGTTGGATGTATTGGGTTTGAAGGATTCTTTTGATTTATCTTTCTTGATAAATGGTTTATTTGGGCTTTTAATGTCCAATTTTTTCCAAGTCCTGCCAATTTTTGTTCTTGTCACTATATCTTCTAGTGCATTTATATACTCTTCTGTGGAGCATGGTTCTATACACCTGCTTCTTAGGGCATGTTCTAGTTCCCCTCCACATTTTTTAAGTATTTTCATATGCACCATCTTCTGTGACATTTCTGGGTACAGTGCATTAAGCCTTTCAACTTGTTTTAGGAACCAAGTTAAAGGTTTATCTTTCTCTGGGTCAAAGAAAGAGTTTTCAAATGCATTTTCTATCTTATACCTCCAGGCATCATTTGCCCACTTGGTGATTATTTCTTGTTTCCACCAAGACCAGGTATTTTTACCATTTGTTTGTCTTATGCCATAATACCATCTTTTTGCAGATTTCTCAAACAAAGAATGTAATCTTGCAGTGATTAATTCATCTGGTATGGCATAATCTTCTTGTAACATGTCAATTGTTTTAATGAATGACATGTGGTCATATTCACCTTCTCCTGTGAATGTTGGCCATTCTTTCAGTTGAGGTGCTTCCTTCATTAAGACTTGGTTATTATCTTGGTGACTCAAGTCTGTTATGAAAGGATTTGACAATTCCTCTTTTGTTTTAATAGGGCTTCTTATATGAGAAAATGGTGTTGATAACTTTGGCATATTTAAATTAGCCTCATTAATTTTATCCATTTTTTCTGTAATAAGCCTTATTTCACTTTGAATATCATCTTTCAGATGCATTCTTGCTTCATCACTTTTTTCCACATGGTCCAAAAGTAATTTTTGGTGTGATGAAGTCTTTTCTTCAAATTTTTCTACAGAAATACTTAATTTATTTAATTTTTCTGTAAGATTGTCAATACTCACATCATAATTGATTGTCAAAGTCTTATCTTTGATATCTTTTATGTATTTATACAATTCTTGTTGTCCTTGTATTAATTTTTGAGTATTGTCAATTAAATTTTTTGGTTTATTATTTTCAACAATAAACTTAATGTTGTCAATTTCTTTCTTGTTTTGTACAACAATTTTTGTTAAAGAAGATAAATTGTTATTTATTTCTTGTAGTGATAATAAACTGTCTTTAATTTCTTTTAGAGGTAATATACTATTTTTAATTTCTGTTAAAGTATTTACAACATCTTTGGACAAGGTTATTTCTTTGGGAAATGAGGTTGTCTCATTCTTTGCTCTTCCTTGTCCTTGAATTCCATCAAGGTTCTGGCCATGTTGAAAACATTATCCATGGCATCCTTTTGGATTCTTGGGATTCTGTAGCTTGGGGAATATGGTTTCCTCCAATGCTTTTTCTTGTTCTTCTTCCCTTCTTGGGGAAGTGGGTTGGCTTGAGGCTTGCTGGTAGAACCTACTGGGGCTTCTTCCTTGGTTGCCTCCCTCTTTTTGGCATGATAATCCTTGATTTTTTTGATTTGAGGTTTGGATGACAGTGGATTCCATCCATTGGAGTATCTCACTATCTCCTCCTCTTTGAGGAACTTTTTCAGGATGTGCCAGGAGTTCATCACTCCTTGGTGTATTTGAGGCAGCATTTCCCAGTCTTTGTCCTTGTATACTGTGTAATACTGCTTGTACTGGCTCATGTAGATGTCTATTTGAGCCCTCTGAATGTGATTTGTACCTGTTTGAGTTACTCATACTTAGTTCCAATTCAGGCTCAGATATCATGGGCATTTCTGGGACTTGCCTTTGGGATAAGGCACTTCCTTGTGTGGATTCTGTTCCACTGGGGATATTGCCCTTTCTTTTCCCTTTTGAGGGATCAATTCTACTTCTGAGTCCAGCTCCATCTGATTGGATGGAGTATTGGGAACCTCTTCTGGTAGTCATAATTAAAGAATAAGAGAAAATAAAAGTATTTTTAGAATAAAATTCTTTTATGGCAATTTAAAAAGAGGTGCTCACCTTCAGAGTCTTGAATGGTGGGCCCTGGAAAGTCTAATTTCTTAGCTTTCTTTCTTTTGGTGATAACTGGTGTTGGAGAACTTTGACAAGTTTCTTCCACCAATCTCTCAACAGTAGCTTGGTTGTCTTCTGTTGGGTTATCTTCAAACACTAAAAAAGACAAATAAATATAAGTCTTTTTATAAGAAGTGTTATTTTTGGCAAGATATGGCAATTTTCCACGTAGAAATTGCTTTTATATCTTAAAAAAAATGAAATAAATAAAGAAATGAATAAAAATGAATAAAAATAACTTTTTTTATTGGTTTTTAATATTTTTTAATATTTTTTATGTATATTTTTATTTTTAAAGAATAAAATAAAAAATGAATATGATTCTTATAAAATTAAATTATAATAAAAATTATTTTTAATTTATAAATTATCTTTTTTAATCACTAGAGTCACTCAAAGAAAGTTCTTGCAAGTCTAAGGATGTGAAAAACCACGTGTAAGACAGTAAAATTGCTTTCCAAATGCCTCAATAGCTTTTAAAATCAATAAAATATAAAATTATTATATAATTTTATGATTATAAATATAATTTATTATTGGATAAACCCAAATAGAATCTTTTTAAAGGTCTTTTAAGTAAATATCACGGCCAGGACCCCAAATGTAAGGTTTGACTATGAAACAATAAGTAAAAATTACTAATTTTTTACTTATTGTACTCTGAATGTCCTTATAATTGAAATAAATAAGATTAAAATAATAATAATAATGAAGAAATATTATTATTATGGCGTAAAAATATTATATTATTAAATAAATATAATAATATAATTAATATTATATGAAATTATATTATTATAAATAATATATTAATATAAAATAATTAATATATTATAAAGCTCTTTATTATTGTTACCAACAAATAATAAAGGCGTAAAAAACTGTTTTTTATAAATAAAAAACAATTAATAACAATAATATTACTAATATTAAAGTTATATATCAATATAAATACTATTTATATTAATTAATAATTATTAAGAGTAATAATAAGAGAGAAATTATTATAATAAGATGAAATAACCTACTTTTAACACTTAAAATAATAATTTTGAGATATTTTACGCCAAAAGAATATAATACAACTTTTTCAAATTGTATTTACAATAAAAAATAAAGAAAATTACTAAATTTCTTGATTTTACGTGGAAATGAGTTTATAGAGAGATTTATGACAAAAACAATTAAAGAATTGCTTTAATCACGTAAAAATAGTGATTAATATTAAGATGGTCTTTGGTCTTTAATAATATAAGAGTTTTATATATAAAGAATAAAGAAATTACCTTTTATTTAATTGATTTAATGTTTTTGATGCGTCTGAGGGGTAAATAGAGTAAAAAGAGCTCTATTTATAGTAAATACCTCCCTCCTAGAGTCCAACAGGCTTCTAGTAGACGTGTACTGATCATATCCACTGGAAGTGATCAATATTTTAAGGTTTGAGGGTGATTACATCATGATCAAACCATATTACATCATTATTACACCATTATTTAGAGTTATCACTATAACTCTAAGTTTGATGACATCAGAGGCTTGGCAGAACCCCAAATTTCGTCGATTTCATTAGTTTTAATCATAAACTAATAGTATTCACCAATTGTATCACTCTTAAGACTGTTAAACTTAAATTAAGGTTACAGTATGTGATCATAACTGCTCAAATTAAGCTCAAACTTTGATCCTCAATAACCTTTAAGATTTACACGCTACAGCAATTCAGAGAGTGAATTCTGATAGCCTGGCATAACCTTATTATGCTGCCAAGAGCTTTTGATTACATCATCAAAACTCTAATTTTGATGATTTTTCTTGTAACTCATCTTTTCTGTCGAAATTCAATATTTTAAACTTCAAACCTTGATTTCAGGGGGTTATACCCTGAATTTAATAATACAAATTACATCATTCTTCACGAATGAACTAGGAGAATCCAACTGTATACTTTTTTTTAAGTTTGGACTACTTTCACAACAAAGTGGTCAACAGCTCTGTTGATTTTTATCAATATTTCCTCATACGTCTTAACCTTGTTTATAATTTGCAAAATAAAGTTCATATCTGTGTTCTTACAGTAATTACGTGGTAACTTTATTTTTGGTTCATCATTCTATCATGTATAGTTTAGAAGATATTAGCTATGATCCTTGAATATATGCGTTGACCAAAAAAGTGCATATATTCAGGATAATTCCTTAAGTATTGATTTTGGGAATTAGCTTATTAATTGTTTTATATGTGGATTTTTGTGGGGAATCCACTGGTACCATTTATTTCACATGTTGTTTCATTAGTTTCTGAGATAAAGAAGTTTTTATGGTTTTTATAAGGTATTGTACCTTATAATTCCTTAAATATTGGCTTTACAGATATGCCATAAAAATGGTATATGTGTATTTTTCCATGGGGAATCCAATGGTATAATTTATTTCACATGTTCATTCATTGGTTTTTAAGTTAAACCAATTTTAGTACCAATTTATGGTATTTTTTGTATATTTGAGTAATTATTTTTAGTGTATAATTATTCTAATTAATTTTAATATAATTATATTAAAGGTATAATTATTCTGAGTATTTTTTGTGACCTTATTGGGTATGTGGTCATATCTCAAAGGCTCACAAAAAGCATTATGTTCTTCTTCTCCATGAATGGATGCCATCCATTGAGCAATTTGCAAGTGTTGGGATGGCCCAGTAATTTTCTCACTGTCAGGTAAGAATTCATGCAATTCTTCCACAGGTCTGCAAGGATCTAGTACTCCTTGAATTGAAGTGCATTGTTGTATGCACTGTGGCTGGCTTTGTATATGTCCACAGAGGCTTGTTGTGGCGGTGTCAGCTCTTTTTGAAGTTAAAATGGTATTATCAGCTTCAGAATGACCCATTTTAGTTGTTTGGAAGTCATCAACTGACCCTTTTCCTTCTGCACCTGATTGGCCTCTGCCATAATCACGTCTATTACCTTTCTGGGAGCTGCTTGAGGGGTTATAGCTGGCTCCTGACCTGGTTGAAGGCATAATTATGGTTAAAAAGGCTTAAAATAGTATTTTTACGTCAAAAAACTTACTATTGGCCAAATTCTTAGCTTTCTGAAGGGTATTACTTATGTCCAATTTAATCAATTCAGAAGATATTTGTTCAGGTTGGTTATTCTGAGTCACAAGAACAGTACTATTATGATCAGAATTAACAGTACTGGCGAGGATAATGCTGGTTACTGTTGAGGTTGTTTCAATGTTTTCTTGTCTTACCACATTTTCAGACACTAAAATTAATGAAAAAGCCAATTAATTAAGTAAAAAAAAGGTTATTTCAAAAAAAGAAATAAAAATATAAGCCTCACTTATAATATGAAAAAAAGTTATTTTTTATGGGTTTTTTGAATTATAAGTATTTTTTATATGTTTTTAAATTTTTCAATATAAGAAAAAAAGATTTAAAAAGAGTAAAAAAATATGTCACAGGTAAAATATCACGGCTGGGCCCCCAAATGTAAGGTGTGGATATGAAACTTTGATTAAAAATCAAGTACTTTTCCTGTCCTCAAAATTTGTATAAGGTAAAAATCAATTAAAAATAGTATGAAATATTATTTTCAAGAAAAAAAATGCCAAATTTATTGTTTATAACTTTATTAGTATAAAACAATAATATTATAAAGATTTATTGTTTTACCAACAATAAAAATTTATCCAAAAATACTCTACAAGAGATATTTAAGGCTACAAAAGAAATTTCTTCAAGAGCAATTTCAATTGGAATTAATTGAGCAAAAAACTGCAAGCAATTAATTAAAGAACAAAGTCTTTAAAAAGAATATTAAAGAGAAAACATGCCCAAAAGTGACCAGAGTGAATTTGGAAACAAAGTGACAAAGTTTACAGTGATGAAAGATGCTTTAATTCACTTTTGGGGTGGTTCAGGGGTAAAAATGATTATAAGAGTTAAAAACAATGATTATAATGATTTTTTAACGCAGTTAAAAGGTTTAAAATGATTTAATAAAGGTGGTTTTAATCTCTTATTGATTGGTTTAACAATGTTTAAACTAATTATAAAAGGAAAAGATTCTAACATGAAGAGAAAAGTGGGGCAAAGAAGACATTCTTTTATAGCCATCAATTTTCTTACTCCAAAAGTAAAATTTACTCTTGTCAGTCGTTAAAGACAGTATTACAACAGAAAAGCCAATTATGGCATCATTGAACCCTGATTTAGACCAAAAAAAGCTGGTTTAAGCCATTTTTAGCCATTTTAGACCCTTAAATCAGCCATTACTATAGTAATACCTGGTCTAGAGCCTTCAAAACACGTCAGAATGTGTGTAAGAGACGTAGAAACCAGTTAAAACTGTTTTTTCTATGATGGTTCTATCTTAAGGGTAGTTTTACCCCCTTGGCAACAGCTAAAACTACCCCCGTTGGTATCAAAACGTCATCATCAATTGAGTCCACAGACCCTGTAACTCAATTCCAGGCCAAAAGTGATGAACTTTTGCGTGAATTTTGACATCCCACGCCTGTAAGCAAGGATTTTGGGGGTCTAGCTCCCCCTTAGAGCTGGAGTTCCTTTCCCCCCCCAAATTTAATCTTTCCCATTTATTTTTCCTTTAATTCCTCATCATGTATTATACTTATAATTTACATATGTAATTCAATTCAATTGTACAGTAGAATACAGTAATAATTGATACCTCATATGTAAATCAAAGTTCACTTATGTAACACACGCGCACATTTTGACATTTCAATTCAATTCAATTGAAAATACTTCAATTCCTCATAATTTCTAAACTAAACACAACATCTCCATTTTAACACAAAAATTGATGGTTAACACCACATGTTGTGTGAATTGAATTAAGTTTTTGAGGATTTTCAACTTCTGTATTGAAAATACTAAAAACTTAATTTAAGCTTATTTAGAGTTGAGTTACAAGAATTTCACTCAGAGGTGACCCCACCTGATTTTTTATGAGGAATCCAATGGTGAAATAATTTTTATGTGTTTATTTATTGGATAAAAAGTTATAATAATTTTTATTTAACTTTTTTACAATTTTGTTAAAATTTCATTTTTACTTAATTTTTTCAAGTATAAATGTAATTTTATAATTCCAAAATTTAATGTAATTTTATTTTTTTATTTTGAATATAATTTTATATTTATATTCTGATTTTTATTTTAAAAATATAAATTTATTTATTTTATTTATATTAATATGTTAATTTTATTTTTGTGGTCTTTTGGGTATATGAAATTAACTCTAAGGCTCACATTTGGGTTGGTAGTCACACAAAAGAATCAATTACGCAATTATGATAATCTTACACGAAAACAGATGATGCAATCATTAATCCAACAAGGATTACTGTTTTCTCACTCACTGGCTTTTCAGTTTGCTCCATGGTCTGACTTGGTGAGCTTCTTATATTCAAAAGAGGGCTCCTCTTGCTGTTTTTCCCAAATCATCACATTATTCAATTATACCATATTACCAACAGATCAGACTTAGTTAATCTTTTCTTAAGTGTTTTATTATTTCAGAATCAATCAGAAAGAAGAAAAATCATAAAAATTAACTATATATTTTTGTAATACTGTTATCAATTCATTTTAATCCATTAAATCCACAATTATCAGTCAAATTTCTCTACTATTATCTTTAATAAGCTCTTTGGAGTATTAGTGAGTTTTTTTGTCTTAATTTTTAAAGTTTTTCTCTACTAAATGTTTTCTTCAAGAATTATATTTCAAATTATCATTGCAAAAGATAATTATATATTAAAATAATCTTATTATTTTAATAAATAAGTTTCATTATTAAATACTTCTTGTGATTGATTCTAGTAGACAATTAGTGCTTACTGTTATAATCCCTAGTAGTGTATAGCAAGTAAAAGAAATAATTAATTATATATTTATTTAATTGTAGTTATAATATTTCTTATTATTATATTTCATAAGAACAGTCATAGTACTGTTGATTAATAGTAATATTATCAAACGTTTCATAGACACATCTTACATTTGGTGGCCTGGTCATGATTTTTGAGCCTTGTACCCTTAATTAATATACCTTTAATTTCTTGAATATATTTATTTAATAATTTTTTTCTTTAAATTTGAAGCTGAAATTATTTTTATTTTTGCAATTTTCTTTAAAATATTTTTCATTGAGGAATTTGGTTTAACTTTATATTGTTTTACATGTGGCTTTTTCACATCCAAAAACTTATAAAAAGTTTTCTTTGAGTTACTCTGAATTAATTTTAAATAAAAATCTTAAATTTTAATTTTTTTCTTTAAAAAGAATAATTTTTTTTATATAAAAAATTGTTTGGAAAATCTTTCTCATATAAAAAATAATAATTTTTCTCTTTCAATTTTTTTCTCTAGTGTCTTTGATAAAATACTATGCAACTGGTAACAGACTCAGTAAAGGTTATATTACCAGTCCAGAGTCGTCAGAAGCAGAATCTGAAGACAGTATTGAATTTCAAATTCCTAAAAGAGACACTTCATTTCAAACAGAAAAAGCAAAACAACCACCAAAAGGTGTGCATTTTTGACTTTATTCTTATTTTTTTCTCTTGAATTGACATAAAATGGTGCATACCAGAATTGGAAGCAACTATTCAGTCCAACAGGATGGATGTGGACAGAGAATAGGCAAGACCAAGTCCAAAAATGGAAAGTATTCCACAAGAAAGACACATCTGGAGGATTCCAGAGTTTCCCCCATTCCCCAAGGTCTGCAACCACAAATTTTGATGTGAACTCTGAGTCTGAACGAATTCATGATAATATTTCAAGGGCTGAACAATTTTCAAGTGGCAGCAGTAGAGATTTATCAATGCCAATACAAGAATTGGTACAGAGAAGCCAAAGAGGAGGAGTGGGAAATATGCCCAAGCCTTTGGCAGGGGACCATGAACTCCTACTTACAGATCAAGAGCTTTCTGGGTCAGGAGAATACCATAGAACTCTTTTGAGGATGAAGCCTATTGTCTTGCAAAGACAAGGTAAAAAAGATAAAGAACTGGTTGAATAATCAAAGTCTTTTATCCATAGACCAGAAGAAGGAACTGGAAATGACTCCACCTTTGGAGAAAGAAGGCCAATTGGCTTCTACCAGCTCCAAACAAGCTCCAGAAGTGTACAAAGACAAGATCAAAGGACCTCATAGCAAGCAGAAAAGACCCAAGAACCATCAAGGAAAGGGAAAAGGAAAAGCCAATTGGCACAGACCCTACCAACAGGGGTACAGGATCCCCAAATTGGAGCCTTCAGCCACGGACAGTGTCTTCAATAAGCCCAGACCTCTCATGGAATTCACAGTCAAATTGCAGGAATGGATGAACAGGATCTTTCCATGCAAATAATAAAAGAAAGGATATTTGTTAAATCTAGTATTGGTGTAGAACTTGGTAAATTTGATGCAAAGTTAAATAAAATAACATAAGATATAAGTGAATTAAAAAGAAATGACAGAAACTCTACTGAGTGATATAAGTTGACAAATATCAGACTTGATTCAATTACCAATACATGTGACAGAATTGAAAGTAAATGTCAAGTTCAGGAGAATGAGATAGGAGATGATTCCATTTCATACATAAATGGACAACTTGCAATTCTGAGAAGTGAAGTATTGGAAATAATTAACAATACCAATTTGTTTGCCACACATTTGGCAAAACGTGACAGTGCGAGGCAGAAATTGAATAATGAAATCATTGCAAATGTAGAGCAAATTCATAAGAATTATGCAAAAGATATTCCAAGACATTCTGAACCTTTGATTGAAAAGAAACATTCTGTAAAAGGAAGTTTGACCCCCTTTTTAGGAGAAAATCTCATCTGTGAAAAATATAATCCCAAACTAGAAGAATGGCCAAAATTCTCTGGTGAAGGAGAATTTAATCATATTGAGTTCATCAGAACAATTGATATGCTGCAAGAGGATTTTCACATACCTGATGAAACTATAGTGGGCAAGCTGCACTCCTTGTTTACCAGCACTGCAAAGAAATGGTATTACAAGATGAGGCAAGATCATGGTAAACATGATTGGCCTTGGTGGAAAGCTGAAATATTCACAAAATGGGCTAGAAATTCTTTGAGATTTGAAATTGAAAATGCTTTTGAAAGTGCCATTTTTAACTCAGAAAAGGACAAACCACTTACTTGGTTCCTCAAAAAGAAAGACAGATTATCTGCCTTACACCCAGATATGTCTGACTCTGTGATTAATATGAAAATATTAAGAAAATGTGGATGAGAACTAGAACATGCTATCAGCTGCAGATGTTTAGAACACTGTTCAGAAGAAGACTACATCAATGCCATGGAAGATATCATTACTAGGACAAGAATTGGTAAATCCTGGACTAGAGTCCCTATGGAATTGTCACAGGGGCTCTTCGAAGTGAAGAGGGCCTGGCACTCAGTAAACTGGGACTCACTTATGGAGGGCTCAAAGATAAGATAAGATGAGATACACTTAAGAGTGTTAAAGATGAATTACTAAAAGAATGAATATAAGAAAAGCAGCAACAAAAGAAATAAGAATAAGAAACAGAAGAGCCAACCACAAACAAGTCCAAGTCCACTGTTTCAACCTGTCAGAATGGAAAGAGAAGGGTTAATAAGGATATGGCCACCCAACTCATACTGTACAGGCGAAGGAAGAAAAAAGGCAAAGACTAACTTAAGATTAAATAAATATAATACCCAAAATATAAGGATAAGAATATTCAGATAATAATAAATCAACTAAATTAATTAACTGGGGAAAAGTCCCCAGGGGGGAGAAAGAGGGGCTGGTATATGTGAGAATCACCAGCCCTGATCCAGAGAAGAATTTTCATGAGAATAATTGATTGTTGAATTGAGTCTGGCCAATACAGGTCTTGTACAGCTGTACAGGACCTGTACACGAGGTGTGGTGTATTGGAGTGATCATACAGTTTCATACTGGTGTATTGAAACTGTATTAGGGTGAATCCATCCTGTACAAGTATTGACAGGCTGTATTGATGTACCAAACTGTATGCATGTTTCAGAATGAAGATTGCTGAAACTGACTGCTGATGCAGATACTGGATTTGCTGATTTGAGGTGTTTGAGTGGGTGTATGAATGAATACCCTTACCCCTGATGGATGGTTGTTACAGTATCCCCCTCTTGAAACTGGTGGGCTCCTGAACACCATAATACCCTGCCACTGTTGAGTGGCATCTCAATATCCCCACATTTTTTTCAAAATTTTTTCTTTTTAATTCTCTTTCCTCTTGACCATTATCCTGAAAATCCTTCATTACTTCTTCCCTGCCAAATTCAATTGATTCCCCCCTTTCTTTTCAAGTTTGAGTGAGTATTCCTTCCAGAGTATGCAATTCTTTTCTTTTGATTCAAACAGCCATGTCTGGGGATGTGGCCTTGGGATATATCCCAGAATAAAGGCCATTGAGCACTTGTGCTCAAAAATTGGTGCCCAATGAGTATATGACTTGTACTCATTGGCCCAGACTTAATCCATTCACTGAACCTCCAAGGGGTCTTGTCCCCATGATCCAAGGAATTGGCCTCAGGCAGCCCTCCCAGTGGGTTTTGGACTGTGGCCTCCATCTTGAGTGATCTTGATGTATCTTGCTTTTTATGGCCTTTTTGGCCTTGCTGGGTGTTTTGGTGACTAGGGCAATTTTTTTGATTTTCTGGGTTTTTTGGCCATAATAGGCCTTTTGATGTTTTTGGGATCCTACGGTCCGCGGTCCGTGGTCCGTGGGCCGTGGGCCGTGGTTCGCGGTCCGTGGGCCGTACGCCACGGTCCGCGGTCCGTGGGGGTTATTGGAGGCCCCCAGGACCAAAATGAAGCCCCTGGGCCCAAATTTGCTGGGGACCCAGGGTGACCAAGGGGCCCAAAAAATGGCCCATACCCATTTTTTACCCTACATGGCCTGGACCCATTGATGGGGTCCAGGACCATCAAGATCCTGGCCTCCCCAAAGTTGCAGGGGAGGCCCTGGGTGATGAGTTCAGCCCCAAAGGGGTATGAACCTTCACCTTAGGGGCTTTGAGGTGGGGCATAATTGAGTTATGGCCCCAGTTCCTTGAGTCAAATTTCTTTTTCTTGATGCGGAGTGGATTGATTCTGACGTCTTGAATATTCTGCTTGCACTTTCTTCAGTTATGAGTTCCAAACTGACTGAACTCACTGAATCTTCCCCTTCTGCACCGCCACCGTCTGTTCTTCATGGTTCTGGCGTCTTCAGTCGATTGTCTTCTCCCTCCATGGCGTCTTCTGGCCATTTTGACCCCTCCCAAACATATGATGGGTTCAGAGCAGTTGAAGTTCTTGATCCTGCCTGTACTGAGTGTTTGGCCAGGGGGAAGGATTGCTTTCAACATTACAATCCTCGATCGTCAAAATGCCATTTCTGCTTTATTGGGAAGAAGCCTTGCCGCCGTACCGGATCAACTTTGTCCCAGGTGAGGAGGCACTTATGGAGTAGGAAGGATGGGCCTTATGGGCAGGAATTCCCCATTCTTGAGGAACCTACCCCTGATGCCACTTCTGGCTTTTCTCAATGTGAGTGATTTGCATTTCTTGGTTGAATTGATGCTGATATTTTGATGTAGTGACTGGTTCCAGGCAGAGGGATGTGGCCAGGTGGACTAATGTTGGAGGGCCCATTCCGATTGGTGGTAGGCCCATCCACTACAGCTCAGAAATTCCCATTTCAAGGACCAATGCTGATGGAGTGGTGAAAGTAGTGAAGAAGCTAAGAAGAATTGTTGATTCCCCATCAGATCCAGATGCTGAAGGAAGTGATGAGTTGGATGGTGAAGAAGTTCAAGTTATTCCTCATTCAAGTGGCCATCCATCCAGCAATTCCTCTTCTCAACCTCTTGCCAACCCCAGATTCCAAAGCCAAGTGGTTCCCAGCACTCCAAGAACCTTCCAACCAATGCTTGCTTCAATTCCTACAACCCTTCCTCCTCCATCACCAACTACTTCCCACACCACCAGGCCTGCCTTGAATCCAGCAGTAAGACCATCTCCAGTTCAACAGCCCAGAAACTCACCCATAAACACCTCCCGTCAACTCCAACCTGTGGCCAGCTCCAGCAGAAGAAGAGATGGGATGTCCCCTTTGCCGTTTCCTGCCGCTCAAGTATTCCAAAGAAGAGAACGTTGGCCTATCCGGGTTACCAGAGAAGATCCCAACGCGGCTAGTGAAAATCAAGATGCTGTGGCCAGATTGTTCAGGAGAGTTGACAGAAATAGCAGAGAGGTGATTATGTATGCCAATGACAGGACGATTCCAGGTACTGCCTCTGAAGAAATGGCTGCAAAATTTGCCTGGTATGAAGATGAGTTGATAAATGATTTCCAGAGAACTTTTGATGACTTGGGTAGAGATAACTAGTTTCCTTTTCCTTGTTTGTGTTTGGTTTGACTTCTATCCCCACTCTTATAACTACTAAAAAATAAAAAATAAAAAAGATAATGGAACCTCCCAATACATGATTTGGGGAGGGGATGCTGCTGCTTTAAAGAAATAAAAGAAAGAAAATTATACAAGTAAAGAAAGAAAGAAAATAATAAGAGAAAATGAGAGTAAAGAAAGAAATAAAGAAAAATTCCTGATGGCTGGTCCTTCTTGTGGTGAGTTGCTTGATTCTGGCCAAGAAGTGTCTGAAAAATGAAAACCAAGCATTTGATGCTCACAGAGTGGCCAAGGTGATGTTTTACAAGAAGTAGAACCCTCAGGGATGCATACCAGGAGATGGAACTTACTTTCATAACTTCCACTCCCCACCAAGCACCATAAAACTGAAAAGAATTGCCATAAATGACTTCTGAAATGAATTGCCATAAATGACTTCTGAAATGAATTGCCATAAATGGCTTCTGAAAAGATTTGCCGTAAATGACTTGAAGTAATGAATGTCTTGAATTATGATGAATGGCATAAAATGAAATGATAATAAAGAAAGAAAATGAAACACAAAGAAAGAAAACATTGGGCCATATCTTGATAAGGTCCAAATGGAGGGTATTGATGTTGTATGCTTCCTGAACCTGTCCAAAGAATTGACAAGTGCTCACAAAGTGGCCAAGGTGATGCTTACAACAACATATGGGTAGAATACCCCCTTAAAGATGCATGCCAGGAGAGGAACTTACTTTCATAACTTCTTCTCCACACCAAGCACCATAAAATCAAACTCTTGAGGTAATTGGACCAGGCTTGTCTGGATACAATGAATGGAAATCCTTGACAAGGTCTGGTGAGTTGGTAAGGTTGGAAGCTGGTTCCCAAGTGGTTCTTTCTGGGTCTTCACTGAATCCTTTCCACTCCTCAAGATACCATAATTTACCTCTTTTGAGTTTTGAGTCCAGAACCTGAGCCACTTCCCATTCTTCTTGCTCCTCCACTAAAACTGGTGGTGGCGGCAATTGATGACGATTTGGGATAGTTGAATGCCTGACTGGTTCTAATAAGGACACATGGAATACAGGGTGAACTGTCTTCCATTGCTGAGGCAACTTGAGGTGATATGCATGGCTGCCAATCTTCTTGAGAACTTCAAAGGGTCCCAACCATCTTTCTGATAATTTCTTGGTGGGTCTTGTTGTCTTGATGTTCTTGGAAGCTAGCCATACTTTGTCCCCAGGTTGGAAATCAGGTGGAATTGCCCTATTTCTATCTGCATACTTCTTGAATCTCCTTATTGCTGACTCTAATTCTTCTTTGACAACTTGCTGTACTGATTGGAGTTTTGTTGATAACTTTCCAGCAGGTGAGTCTGGAGAAATATGGATTGAGTCAAAGCTGGGATTTCTTCCATAAATGGTGAAAAAAGGTGATTGCTTGGTTGATGAATGTTCTGCATTATTATAGGCAAATTCAGCCAGAGGGAGCCAGGTGTACCAGTCATCTTGATGATAGCTGACATACATCCAAAGGTACTGTTCTAGTATCTGATTTACCCTCTCTGTCTGTCCATCTGTTTCAGGGTGAAAAGCAGTTGAAAGATCTCTTGATATCTTGAGCTGCTGACACAATTGAGTCCAGAATGATGAAACAAATAAGGGTCCTCTATCACTGACAATACTGACTGGGAGTCCATGCTTGGAAAATACATGGCTAATGAATATTTGAGCTAAATCCAGAGCAGTGATTGTGCCATAAGTTGGAATGAAGATTGCCATTTTTGAGAATCTGTCCACAACTACTAAAATTGAATCAAAGTTGTTGGACAGTGGCAATTGAGTGATAAAGTCCATTGATAATGAATTCCAAGGACCAGATGGAATTGAAAGAGGCTTGAGTAATCCAAACTTCTTGTGATGGATGTTCTTGTTTCTTGAACATTGCTGACATGAGGACACATAGTCCTTGATAAATTGATTCATGCCAGCCCAATAAAAATCCCTCTTGATGAGCTTGAGGGTCTTCTCCTGGCCAGGATGGCCAGCCAATGGTGAGTCATGACGCTTTTGAAGAATATTGAGTTGAAGTTCTTCATTGCTTGGGATTACCACTCTATCTTTGAATAATAATAACTTGGCTTGAGGTTCAAGAGAATAATCTGGAACTGATTCACCTCTTGCTAGTTGCTTGAGTATTTCTTTATAGTCTTTGTCTTGCCATACTTCTTTTTGAATCTTGTCAACTAAATCTGAGAAAATTTCCACTTTGATTGAGAAGAATCTTGACTCTTGAATTCCATCTTGCTTAAGAACTTGATGAAGATCTTGAGGATTCTTGATGATGAAGTCCACCCCCCTCTCTGGGTACACGTCGTCCCGACGTGACAAGGCATCTGGCAAAGTGGCCAGCCTGCCTGGGCGGTAAGTGATAGTGAAATGAAACTCAGAGAGAAACTCAGCCCAACGGGCCTGACGACGAGTAAGAACTTTGGAAGACATGAAATACTGCAAGGAAGAGTGGTCTGTCAAGACCTCAAAAGAATTGGAAAGAGAAAGAAGAAATGCTCTCCAGCGCTTGAGAGCCCAAACTATGCCAAGGAGTTCCTTGTCATGAATCTCATAGTTGAGCTCAGCTGGTAAGAGCTTGCGACTATCAAATGCAATGGGATGCTTTCCAGAGTCATTCACCTGACTCAGTACGGCGCCCAATGCATAATCAGAAGCATCAGTCTCTACTATAGTAGGTAGAGAAGGATTAAAGTGAGATAAGATAGGAGCAGCGGTGAAAGCTTCTTTGAGTGCTTGAAACTGACTAAGAGCTTCCTCATTGAAGATGAAGGGAGAATCTTTTTTAAGGAGGGAAGTGAGAGAAGTGATTTTTTTAGAATAATTTTTAATGAAACGTCGATAAAAATTGGCAAAGCCAAGAAAAGATTGAAGAGCCTTGATGTTTTTGGGCTGAGGCCAATTGAGTATTTGCTGAACCTTTGAAGAGTCCATCTTGAGGCCATCACTTGAAACAACATAGCCCAAGTATTCCACACTTGAGGCATGGAATACACACTTGGAGGCTTTGGCAAACAAATTATTGTCCCTCAGTCTTTGGAGGACAGAGGCCACATGTTTGACATGTTCCTCCTCAGAACTGGAAAAGACCATAATATCATCTAAGTAAACCACAACAAACACATCCAAGAAATCTGCAAATATATCGTTTACCAGATTCTGGAAAGAAGCAGGAGCATTGGTCAAACCAAATGGCATGACCAAATACTCATAACTACCATATTTGGTTCTAAAGGCCGTTAAGTGCTCATCCCCCTCTTTGATTCTCAGAAGGTTATATGCACCACGCAAATCTATCTTGGAGAAGATAGTGGAACCGTTGAATACGGTAAGAAGCTGGTTCATAGGAGGAACAGGGTATCTGTTCTTCCTAGTGACAGCATTGAGTTTGCGGTAGTCAACACACAAACGAAGACCTCCATCCTTTTTCTTGACAAAAAGGACAGGTGCTCCTGTTGAAGAGGAGCTTGGTCTAATGAAACCTTTCTCTACATTCTCTGAAATGTAGGCCCGCAGTGTTTCTGACTCTTGATTTGATAATGAGTAGATAACACCAATTGGAGGTAGAAGACCCTCCAATTCGATATGGTGATCACAGGCGCGGTGTGGAGGAAGTTTCTCTGCTTTCACCTTGGAGAATACATCCAAATATTGGTGATAAGCAGGAGGGACAACCTTCAACACAGTTTCAATTTCTTCTGGCTCTTCCTCCTCATCCCACTGCTCCTCCAGGGATGCATGAAAAGATAAGGGAGGAAGGTCCATACCCCCTTGGAAGAGATGAAGTGAAGATATGGCAACATCTTCTCCAACATCCTTTATCTCTTTGAAGACTTCATCTCTTGATGGAAGTAATGACTGAGAGGGAATTATGGAAGGGATATGGACAGAAGAAGGGATGGAAGGTGTCTTAAGTTCACCAGCCAGAGCAACACTGTTGACAGCAGTGGATAAGTCATTACTAGTAGAAGGAGTAATACCACTAGAATCCTTATGATTAGAATCATAGGTGATCAATCCATTTTTCCAATCAATAATGGGATTGAAATGGTAAAGGAAATCATAGCCCAATATCAGGTCTTCTCCTTTGGGTGAATCTATGATAAAGAAATCCCATTCAAAGCTTGGGAAGGAAGGCAAGTCAACTACCCACTTGGTATAATGGGTGATGAACAAGGCAGGGGATTCATTAGAATCCAAAATGAAAAGAGGAATCTTTTCAGGGAGCTCTGACAGAGTCAATGAGTACTTGAGAACAAAATTCTTTGCAATAAAAGAGTTTGTAGCACCAGAATCAATGAGAATACTATAAAAAATATCAGAGACAGAAGAAAAAATAAGAAATTTTAAAGATTTCTTGACACTAGTATTCAGAGTGCACAATTGTGCTCTTGAAGGAAATAAGTGAGAACCATTGAACACATCATGATTCCCACTCAGGCTTTTCCCTGCTTGCTAGGGAAGCCTCTTGATGATGACCCAGGCTTGTTCTGAGGTCTCTTGAAGCATTTTTCAATTGGGTGCTTCCCACCACAATAAGTACACAACCCTGCTTGAATCCTCCTCTCCTTTTCAGAACCGATTAATTTATTGTCCTTATTGAGGAGAGCAGCATGGGGTTTGTCCTTTGAAGATTGAAATTGCTTGCCCTTCTTATTCTTCTTCTGATGAGGCCTCTTTTGAAATGAGTTTTGAGGAGGCCTAGACTGATTGGATCCACTGACTGGAGGCTTCTTTTCTTGATTGCCACCCTTTTCCTTTTGCCTCTCATGATATCTTGTGTCTAATTCTAGAGTGACATCCATGAGTTCTTGAAGAGTATCAAAAGTTCCAGGGTGAGAAGCCAACTGATCCAATAATCTTGATGCCAATCCTCTTCTGTAAACATGGATATAAGCTCTTTCCCCCCAATCTCCAATTCTTGACATTAAGCTTCTGAAATCTGCTATGTACAAGGAAACATGACCACTTTCCTTCATCCTCAAATTGTCCAACTCTTGTTCAGCTTTCCTGACTTCATTGGGGTCACCAAACAGAGTGAATAACTGAGATTCAAACAATGGCCAATTATTGAGGAGGTAGGAAGGGTCTTCATTGGAAATATTTGAGAGGTAAGGTTCAATCCATTTGCCAGCTCTACCAGTAAGAAAAGAAGTTGAGTACAAAACCTTCTTCCTGTCAGAGAAGAAATTTGCTGGATCATTATGGAAAATTAGTTGACAGGATTGGATAAATCCTCTCAACTTATGAGCTTGAGTACCATCAAAAGAATCAGGTGCCTTCATGGATGGAGTCTTGAAAGCAGGGGCTTTGGAATTGTCCCTGGGGGCAACTGCTTGAGTGAGTTGTCCCATGAATTGAGTCATCTGCTCCATCATCTTGAGGAGACTTGGATCAGTTTGAGAGACAAGAGGTTGACTAGAAAGGGCTAGATTAGAACCCTGAGGCACCTCTGGAGCATTTGCCAAGGCATCTGCCACTTCAGTTTCCCCAGAATCTTCCTCTTCCACAGACTCTTCCCCCTCTTCATCTTCAACTTCCCCTAATCTTGCTCTTGCACCTTCAGACATGCCAGGGTAGCCACCCAAAAGTCCAGAAAAGGATCTTGATCTTCTAGATTTCATTCCACCTCTTCTTGAGGGTGCTGCTCCTTCCATTGGTGGTCCTCTGTCCAAATTTGCACTCAGTTGATGAACTGATGGTGTGCGGTCAAGAGGAGCCCTTGCTGTAGGAGTGAGAACAGCTGGAATTTTCTGGGATCTAGTATTCTTGGCTGGGGGACTATGCTGAACTGGCATTATGAAAAGAATTAAAATAACTTGATGGTATTAAGAAGAATAATCAGATTTGGCCAAATCAATCACAATAAAATCTTGATGAATCTTGAGGAATCAATTCAAATCTTGAGGAATCAAATTCAATCAACAATCAAATCAATTCAATCAATCAACAATCAATTCAAATCAAATATCAATTCTTGAGGATCAATCAATATCTTGAGAGTTCAAAAGTCAATCAATAATCCAAATGAAATCCTGAATCAATAACCCAATCAACCAATGAATCCCAATGAATAATCCAATCAAATAACCAATCAATTACTCCTGAATAAGACCTGAATAAAAACACAGAGAAAATTTGATTTGATAAAAATAAAATGAAGTGATGAAATGGTCAGCAATGATTAAGAAAGGAAAAAAATCAATTTTCATAAGAATGAAAAGAATGAGATGAAAATTGATGAGAGTGGAAATTCATAAAAAATCATAAAAATCATAAAATCATGAAAAGGTCATAATTGATGAATGAGAGGAAATGAATATAAATGAATGAAAAGAAAGAATCAAATATCAGTTAATTAATTTAATGTCACAGGGGCTCTTCGAAGTGAAGAGGGCCTGGCACTCAGTAAACTGGGACTCACTTATGGAGGGCTCAAAGATAAGATAAGATGAGATACACTTAAGAGTGTTAAAGATGAATTACTAAAAGAATGAATATAAGAAAAGCAGCAACAAAAGAAATAAGAATAAGAAACAGAAGAGCCAACCACAAACAAGTCCAAGTCCACTGTTTCAACCTGTCAGAATGGAAAGAGAAGGGTTAATAAGGATATGGCCACCCAACTCATACTGTACAGGCGAAGGAAGAAAAAAGGCAAAGACTAACTTAAGATTAAATAAATATAATACCCAAAATATAAGGATAAGAATATTCAGATAATAATAAATCAACTAAATTAATTAACTGGGGAAAAGTCCCCAGGGGGGAGAAAGAGGGGCTGGTATATGTGAGAATCACCAGCCCTGATCCAGAGAAGAATTTTCATGAGAATAATTGATTGTTGAATTGAGTCTGGCCAATACAGGTCTTGTACAGCTGTACAGGACCTGTACAAGAGGTGTGGTGTATTGGAGTGATCATACAGTTTCATACTGGTGTATTGAAACTGTATTAGGGTGAATCCATCCTGTACAAGTATTGACAGGCTGTATTGATGTACCAAACTGTATGCATGTTTCAGAATGAAGATTGCTGAAACTGACTGCTGATGCAGATACTGGATTTGCTGATTTGAGGTGTTTGAGTGGGTGTATGAATGAATACCCTTACCCCTGATGGATGGTTGTTACAGGAATTGGAAATGGTCTCCAAAACTTCCAGAGAAGTCAAGAGGCCTGGAAGACCTGTCTTGAAGTGTCATAAATTTGGAAGAACCTCAAATTCAGCCAAAACTTGCACCAAAAAGACAAAAATTAATGAAGTTCAAGTCATTTAAGAAGTTCAGTGTACTGAAAAGAAAGAGGAGTCTAACCTAGAGTCTGAAATCTCTGAGGATACACCAGTAGAAGACTATCCCAATGAAAAAATTACAGCTTTCTTTGAGGTCACAGAAGTCCATACTCACTTTCCACAGTAAAGTGAGGATTGTCATACCCTGATCAATATCCAGGATGTCAGAATGTATATAATGAAACCTGCTAGTGGTAAAGGATACACTTCTGGAGAATCTTGTATCACATCAATCCTTATGAATTATACTGAAGCCAGAGTAAATTTGGATACTGGGGCATTTTGTACTTGTGTAGGAAAAGATTATCTTGAAGCCATACTCCCAGGATGGAAAAAACATTTATTACCAATAGATGGTGTACAATTAAGTAGTGCCAGAAATAGTATGTACCCTTTGGGCATAATGGACACTAATCTTGTATCTCCACATCCAGCAGGAAGTGTAAGAGTGAAGAAAGAGATAGTAGTAATGGACAATTGCACATCTCAGCACATGATTTTTGGAAATTATTACTTGAATATTTATGGTATTGACATCAATAATCATAAAGACAGATATTTTCCAATTGGAGAAAATGAAGGACAAAAAGTTTTGTTTTCCAATATGCCAAAGCAAATATCTGTAATATCTTCTGTTGAAGATACTTACAAGGAAGAATTTGTGAATAATAAACTTGTTGAATCACAAATGAACGCATAATTATGACTTCAAATGAGGCATGATCTTGTTGATTTATTATACACATATAAGAATGCCTTTGCTTCTGATAATGAACCATTAGGCACTATTAAAGGGCATGAAGTTGATATTACTCTTAATATTGACAGACCATACCCTCCAATAATGAGAGGACCAGCTCATCCAGACAGTCCCAGAGCTAGAGAAGCCTTGGAAAAACATATCCAAGAGTTGATCCAGCTTTGTGTACTAATAAAAGTATGCCATAATGAGGAAGCTGAAGTGAAAACACCTGTTATTATTGCTTGGCATAATGATAAATCAAGGATGGTTGGAGAATTTAGAGCATTGTATACCTACACAGTTCCAGATAGATATCCAGTTCCTAGAACTCAAGAAACCTTGACTCAATTGTCTAAAGCCAAGTGTATAACATTCATGGATGCATTTAAAGGCTTTAATTGAAATCGTTTGATGCCCAAAACTAAGAAATTACTTAGAATTATCCCTCACTGTGGTATTTCTGAGGATCTTAGAATGCCATTTGGTATTAAAAATGCACCATCCCAATAACAAAGAATGATGAATACCATCTTCCCCACAGAATTATCTGAAGGATGGCTTATCATTGACATTGATGATATTATCATATGTTCTGACTCATGATATTTGCACCTTGAAAGACGTGCAAGAGTATTTGACAAAGCTACAGGAGTGAATATGATGATTTCACTCAATATATTCAACTTTGGCTTTGAAGAACTCCAAGCTTTAGGAAATATTGATTCTGGTTTAAGCTGGGGTATTGACAAAAATAAATTGGCAGCAGTTTTACTTAAGCCAATACCCTAGAATAAAAAAAATGTCTTTTCTTAGATTTTCCAGTTATTACAGGCAACACCTGAGAGACTTTGCAATTCTGGCCAAATCACTATATAGAATCTGTGATCAACAGACAGTATTTGATATGACACAGGAAAGAAGTAAAGCTTATGAGAATATAAGGAAAGCTCTTCCAGAAGCACCTTTAATCCTCATTCTTGACTGGAATATACCTTTTAAATTGTAAATTGATGCATGTGGAGATTGATTAGGGGAAGCCCTACATCAATTCCAAATTATTGATGACAAACCTACAGAGGGACCAGTTTGTTACATCTCAAGACAGATCAAGCCCACCGAAGCCAGATGGAGTGCTTATGTTTGGTATAAGCACTTGAGAAATTCCACTATCATCTTGATGGCAGTGTTTTCGAAATGATAACTGACCGTAATACCATGAAATCACTTCTTAACATCAAAACTCCCAACAGACATATGTTGAGATGGCAAATAGCCATTCAATAATATAGAGGTAACATGACTATAGTTCATAAAGCAGTAAACATTCACAAGAATGCAGATAGACTTAGCAGATGGGTATTAGCCAATACTCCTGATAACTCAGCTTATGTACCTTTGGAATCAGAACCACAAATTCCAATTGAAGGAATTAACATGACTGATATTGGGACTGAATTCTTTGAAGAAGTCAGATAATCTTATAATCAACACAAGAATTGCCATATCTTGACTTTCTTGTTGGATAAAGACTGAAAAGATACATCTTTAGTCAATGCACTGGATGAAGGTTTGAAGAACTCATATTCTGAAGGAAGATTTGACTTGTTTGATGGAACAATTCATGACAGAAACAAACATTATTGTGTAATGACATTGTGTAGCAGATCCCTTATAAATACCATTCTTCATGAATGCCATGATAGCATCTACTCTGGACACCTGTAAGAAGACAGAAAACTTGAAAAAGTGAAAAACTGTGCATGGTGTCCATCTTGGAGAAAAGAAACCATTGAATATTGCTGTACCTGTGATAGATGCCAAAAAGCAAACAGGAATACAGGAAAGAAGTTTGGACTGATGATTCATATTCAGGAACCCAAATGCCCTTGGGAAGTTGCTCATATGGATTGGGTCACAGCACTTCCTTCAAGTGGTGATAAAAGCTATAATTCTTGTTTAGTCATTGTAGAAAGATACAGAAAGACTTCCATATTCTTACCATGTCATAACAATGACACTGCTCTGGATACAGCTCTTCTTCTATGGAGTAGAGTTTATTTTACATACAGGATTATTTAAGAATATCATAGGTGAAAGAGATCCCAAGTTCACATCTGCACTTTATACCAATATTCACAGATTGTTTGGGAGTAAATTATCATTCTCAACAGCATATCACCCTCAAATAGATGGACTAGCATACAGAATGATTCAAACTTTGGAAGACATGATCAGGAGATTCTGTGCCTATGGGTTAGAATTCAAAGACTCAGATGGCTTTAACTATGACTGGTTCACTTTAATACGTGCATTAGAACTGGAATATAAGACATTAGTCCATTTTTCTACAGGCCAAACTCCTGCTATGTTAGAAAAATGATGGAATCCAAGACTCCCAGCAGACACACTTAGGAAAGACTTGATTTAAATTCATCCTACAGCTTCCAGATTCAAGATCATGCTTGATAAAGTGAAAAATCATTCAAAAAAGAGTATGGATGATGCTTTTGACTATGCAAAACAGAAGTGGGACAAGATTCACAAAGTACCAGACTTCAAAGTAGGGGACCTAGTTCTAGTTTCAACCTTGAATTTTAATAATATCAAAGGCCCAAAGAATCTTAAAGATTCTTATATAGGAACTTTGATTATTGTTGCCTTACATGGAACCAATGCAGTTCAAGTGGAATTGAGTGGTGGATTAGAAAATAAACACCCCACCTTTCCAGTCCGCTTAATAAAACCTTATCAACCAGCTGGCAAAGAATTTTTTCCTTTAAGGAACCCAACTCCTTTGACTGTATCACCAGTGGAACAGAATGAAGGAAAAAGAATAAAGAAAGTCATTAAAGAAAGGAGACTTATGGGTAAAAATCAAAGAGAATATCTCGTCAGATATAGAAATCCAGTACATGAAGATGAATGGCTGGCAGAATCAGAAATACCTGACTCAGATAAACTCTTAGGAAGATTTAGACATGAAATAAGGCAACAAGCCTGAATATTTCTACAAATTTGCTTTAAATTACTTGATCTGAGTAATTTAAAGAGGTTGGACAGTGGACATTAACCCCCTTTGGGGCCTTTTTCTTCTTGACACCATTGATAAAATTGTAGTACAATTTTTTTTTGTTGGGAGGGAATGTGAGCCTTGAGGTATATTTTACATACCCAAATAGGCCACAAATATCTTTAAAAATAAATTTTGAACTATGCATAACCCATAAGTCATGCATATATTCAGAAATCATGATTTTTGATTTCAGAAAAGATGAATACCTTTTTTGTGAGTACATAAATGTATTGATTTAACGCCAGATTTGGGTTCTAAACACAAATTTACCTAGGGTAACTCCATAGAGTGAACAAGCGTAAATTAACTTTAAGAGGTGGTAATATGGAAAATACTTCAATACCACATAAAATAATTGTGAAAATTTTTGTTTTTCTCAATTTCATGCCAAAATAATGGGAATGCAAGAAATGAAATGTTACATATACACTCCGAATAGCATTATGCATGTTTGTGGCACTTAATACTATGGTATTCTTACATACACTTTTGGTACACCCATAGTGGATATCAGTCTTAAAGCCTGGATTTCTATTTTTGACATGAAAATAGTCAAGGGGGCAAAAGACATCAAAGAGAGCCAGGGTACTCAACTTCTGAGGCCTCTGAGGCATGCACAGCTCTAAAGCTTGGATCCATGGCTCATCTTCGCCCGATTAGTATACTAGAGCCTTTAGGGTACTTGGTTACCACATTAAAATCTCATTCAATCATAAGAAAATAGCAAATAAGCTGCTATTTTGACATGCCAAGGAGGTAAAGAGAAACTTAGACTCCTGTAGCAATGTCAATTCTTAATTATTTTCCATTAATAGCCTCTAAAAGAGTAATTGAAACCCTTTTTGGACTAGTATCCATTGATTTACCTCATAGCAACCAGCAATATAGTACTATTTGCAATTCTACATAGAAATGAGGTAGAAAGTTCAAAATTCCTCAAAAATACAATTATTAATGAATCTTTCTGAAACCTTCAGGACCAATTAATAATACTTGGATTCATGCAAAAACCAAAAAGAATAATACTTTTACAATTAAAATTAAAAGGTTTACTTACAGTCCATTTTTGATGATTCCACATGAAACACTGAATCTTAAAAAATTCACAGAAAATACACTACGTGATGAAATTTCCAATAACATTGACATCTTTGAGAAATTAATTTCTATTTTGAAATAAAAGAAGATTTACAGTTTTTACTCCTTTTATTATTAACCATATTTGGGTTGGTACTCAGGTAAAAGCATCAATTAAGTGATTATGATAATCTTACATGACAACAGATAATGCAATCATTAATCCAAAAAAATTACTGTTTTCTCACTCACTGGTATTAAGTTTGATCCATGGAATACCTCTGTGATCTGTATTAGACTTAAAAGAGGCCTCCTCTTTCTCTTTTTTTTCCAAAACATCACATTATTCAATTATACCATTATTACCAACAAGTAAGTATTAGTTAATATTCTCTCAAGTGTTTTTTCTTTCATACCCAATCAGAAAAACATGAAATAATAGGAATAAGCAATAAATTGTTGTAATACTTCTATAAATCTATTTTGGTCCATTAAACCCACAATTATCTGTCAAATTTCTCTACTATTATCTTTAATAAGTTCTTTGGAGTATTAGTGAGTTTTTCTATCTTAATTCTTAACGTTTTTCTCTAGTAATTGTTCTCTTCAAGAATTATATTTATAATTATTCTTGCAAAAGATAATTCTATATCAAAATAATTTTATTATTTTAATAAGGAAGTTTTATTATTAAATACTTCTTTTAATTGATTCTAGTAGACAATTACTGCTTACTGTCATAATCACTAGTAGTGTATAACAAGTGAAAGAAATTATTAATTAATTATTTAATTGTGGTTATAGTTATTTTTATTATTACATTTCATAAAAACAGTCATAGTTCTGTTGATTAATAGTAATATTATCAACAGTTTCATATACACATCCTACACAAGGACTGGAGGGCTTTTGTTCTTTCTCTTTCCAATTCTTTTGAGGTCTTGACAGACCACACTTCTCTTCAGTATTTCATGTCTTCCAAAGTTCTTACTTGTTGTCAGGCCATTTGGGCTGAATTTCTTTCTGAGTTTCATTTCACTATCACTTACTGCCCAGGCAGGATTTCCACTTGACCAGATTGCTTGTCATGTAGGGACAAAGTGTACCCACAGAGGGGGGTGGACTTCATCAGCAATAATCCTCAAAATTTTCATCAATTAATCAATAAAGATGGTTTTCCAGAGTCAAGATTCTTCTCAATTAGGATTTAAATATTCTCAAATTTAGTTTATTAGATTCAAAAAGAAGTATGGCAAGAAAAACACTAAAAGGAAATACTAAAGAAATAGAAAGAGGTGAATCAGTTTCATATTATACTCTTGAACCTCAAGCCAAGTTATTATTCAAAGATAAAGTGTTAATCCCTAGCAATGATGAAATTCAACTCAATATTCTTCAAAAGCATCATGACTCACCATTGGCTGGCCATCCTGGCCAGGAGAAGACCCTCAGGCTCATCAAGAGGGATTTTTATTGAGCGGGAATGAATCAAGTCATTAAGTACTATATTTCCTCATGTCAGAAATGTTCAAGAAACAAGAACATTCATTATAAGAAATCTGGATTGCTCAAGCCTCTTCAAATTTCATCTGGCCCTTGCAATTCATTATCAATGGACTTTATCACTCAATTGCCCTTTTCAAATAACTTTCATTCAATCTTAGTAGGTGTGGACAGGTTCTCAAAAATGGCAATCTTCAGTCCAGCTTAAGGAACAATAACTTCCCTGGAATTAGCTCAAGTTTTCATTAACCATGTCTTTTCCAAACATGGTATTCCAGACAGTATTGTTAGTGATAGAGGATCTTTATTTGTTTCATCATTTTTGGACTCAATTATGTCAGTAGCTCAAGATATCAAGAGATATTTCAACTGCTTTTCATCCTGAAACAGCTGGACAGACAGAGAGGGTAAATCAGATTCTAGAACAGTATCTTTGGATGTATGTCAGCTACCATCAAGATTACTGGCACACATGGCTTCCTCTGGGTGAATTTTCCTACAATAGTGCAGAAAACTCATCAACAAAGCAATCACCTTTTTTCACCATTTATGGAAGAAATCCAAGCTTTGATTCAATCCATATCTCTCAAGACTCACCTGCTGGAAAGTTATAAACAAAACTCCAATCAGTAAAGCAAGTAGTCAAAGAAGAATTAGAGTCAGGCATAAGGAGATTCAAGAAGTATACAGATAGAAATAGGACAATTCTACCTGATTTCCAACCTGGGGAAAAGTATGGCTAGCCTCCAAGACCCACCAAAAAGCTTTAAGAAGGATGGTTGGGACCCTTTCAATTCTTGAAGAAAGTTGGAATCCATGCATATCACCTCAAGTTGCCTTTGCAATGGAAGTCGGTTTACCCTGTATTCCATGTGTCATTACTAGAACCAGTTAAGCAGTCAAGTATCCCAAATCAAAATAAATTTCCACCACCACCAATCCTAGTGGAGGAGCAAGAAGAATGGGAAGTGGCTCAGGTTCTAGACTCAAAACTCAAAATAGGTAAATTATGGTATCTTGTAGAGTGGAAAGGATTCAGTGAAGACCCAGAAAGAAAAACTTGGGAACCAGCTTCCAACCTGATCAACTCACCAGACCTTGTAAAATATTTCCACTCATTGTATTCTGACAAGTCTGGACCAAATCCCTCAAGATTTTGATTTCATGGTGCTTGGTGGGGATTGGATTTTATGAGATTAAATTGCTCTCCTGGAATGCACCTTTCAGGGGGTATTATACACAAATATGTTGTAAGAATCACCTTTGCCACTTTGAGAGCACTTGTCAATTCTTTGGACAGATTCAGAAGGCCTTGAAACATCAATACCCTCAAATCTGGATATTTCATTGTGATAAGGCCAAACTCTTTCTTTTTCTTTTTCTTTCTTTTCCAGCTTATGCCAATTAGTATCAGTCAATACATTCATTACTTCAAAGTCAATTATGGAAAAATTTATTATTTTATGGTTCTTTGTGGGGAGTGAAAGTTATTAAATTAAGTTCCATCTCCTGATATGCATCCCTGAGGGATCTACTTCTTGTAAAACACTACCTTGGCCACTCTGCGAGCATCAAATGCTTGGTTTTTATTTTTCAAAACATCCTTGGCCAAAATCAAGCAAATCACCACAAGAAGGACAAACCTCAGGAATCTATTTCTTTCTTTCTTTACTCTCTTTTTTCTCTCAATTTATTTTCTTTATTTACTTGTATTATTTTTCTTCTTTTATTTCTTCAAAGCAGAAGCATCCCCTCCCATATCATGTATTGGGAGGTTCCATTTATTTTTTATTTTTTAGTATTTTATAAGAGTGGGGATAGAAGTAAAACAAAACACAAACAAGGACAAGGAAACTATTTTTCTCTACCCAAATGATCAAAATTTCTCTGAAGATCATTGATCAGTTCATCTTCATACCAGGAAATGTTTGCAGCCATTTCCTCAGAGACTGTCTCAGGAATAGACCTATCATTATGATACTCAATCACCTTCCAACTATTTCTATCAACCCTTCCAAACAACCTGGCCATAGCATCTTGATTTTAGCTTTCCATATTTGTATCATCTATGGTAACTCAGATAGGCCAACGCTCCCTTTTCTGAAAAGACTTCAGTGACCAGAAACCACAAAGGAGAAAGCTATCCTCTTCTTCTACTGGAGCTGGCCACAGGTTGGAGCTGTTTAGAGGTGACTATGGGGAAATTTCTGTGCTGAGGAATGGGTAACGGTTTTGCTTCTGGAATCAAGGAAGGCCTGGCAGTGGAAGAACTTGGTGAAGCTGGATGAAGAGTAGTGGGAATGGTAGAAAGAGTATGTTGGACAGTCCTGGGAGTTCTGGGAATGATGTGAATCTGGAATCTTTTGGCAGGAGGATGAGAAGTAGAAGTACTGGATTGATGGCAAATGGAATTATGAAACACATCAGCTTCTTCACCATCCAATTAATCACTACCTTCACAATCAGCATCAGATGGGGAATCAGGAATTTGTCTTATCCTTTTAACTACACCCTCAGTATTGATCCTGGATATGGGGACTTCTGTGATGCAATGGATTGTCCTACTAACAACTGGGATTGGCCCTCCAACATTAGTCCACCCAGCCCCATCCCTCTGCCTAGAACCAGTCACTATATCAATATGTCAGTATTCAATTCAATCAAGAAATCCACCAGGAAAACCCTGAGGTACAATCAGGATTAGGGGCCTCAGAAACTGAGAGCTCTTTCCCAAAAGGCCCATCTTTCTTACTCCATAAATACCTTCTGACGTTGGAAGCCGGCAGTCCAGTATGATGACATAGCTTCTTCCCAACAAAAAAGAAATGACACTTTGAAGACCTTGGATTGTAATGTTGAAAAAAATCCTTTCCTTTTTCCAAAAACTTGGTAAAAGCAGGATCAATAAACTCAACTGCTTTATGACCATCATAAGTTTGGGAAGGATTAAGGTGACCAGAAGAAGCCAATTGACTGAGGATGACAGAAAAGCAAAGCACAGATGGTGGCAGTGCAAAATGGGAAGATTCAGTGAGTTCAGTCAGTTTGGAACTCATTACTAAAGGAATATGCAAGCAGAAGAATTCAAGCCATCAGAATAATGCACTTCAAGCCTGAAAATTTCATCAAGGAAGTGGGGCCTTAACTCAATTATGGCCCCCCTCAAAGTACTCAAAGTGAAGATTTAAGGTCCTTTTTGGGTTCAAATAAACCACCCAGGACCTCCCCCTCAGCTTTGGGGAGGTCAAGTTCTTGATGGGCCCAGGCCATATGGGTGAATTTTGGTCCATGGACCCCCTGAAGCACCAGGGGACTCCAATAGCCCCCACAGACTGCAGACAGCGGTCCACGTACCATAGGACATCAAACGACCCAAAAGACCTAAAAAGGCCAAAAATGGCCAGGGTGATGGCCAGGACCCAAAATCACTAGTATGGTTTAAAATGGCCCCAAGGCCTTTTTTCAAGGACAATGGGGACAAGACCCCTCCTTTGAGGCTTCAACATCTTCAATAAAGGCAAGAAGGGACTCAAAATATCAAGTTGTCCAGATCACAGTGAAGGATATGTTCATATACTCATTGGCCTTAATTTTTTGAGCAGAAGAGCTCTATGGAATTCTTTTTGTAATACAACCCAAGGGCCATACATTGAGAAGATACTGACTGAATTCATGAAAAGCATATTTCAAAAGTTGGCGAAGGACTTACTCAATGTAAAAGAAGGGGGAAGATAAATCAATTCATGAATGGCAGAGAAAAAGGATTGGATTTTCAGGATAATGGCCAAGAGGAAAAGATAAATTAAAAAGAAAATTTTTGAAAAAATGTGGGGATATTGAGATGCCACTCAACAGTGGCAGGGTATTATGGTGTTCAGGAGCCCACCAGCTTCAAGACAGGGATACTGTAGCAACCACTAGTCAGGGGTAAGGGTACTCATTCTTACACCCACTCAAACACCTCAAAACAGCAAATCCACTTTACTAGCATTCAGTTTCAGCAATCTTCCTTTCTGAAACCTGCATACATTCTGGTTCATTGATACAGCCTGTCAACTTCTGTACAGGTTGGAACTACCCAATACAGCTTGGATACACCATCCTGAAACTGTATGATCACTCAATACTACCATACCTCTTGTACAGATTCTGTAAATCCATACAGGACCTGTATTGGTTGGACTCAATTAAATCATAAATTATTCTCATCAAAATTCTCTTTCTGGATCAGGGCTGGTGATTCTCACATATACCAGGCCCTCTTTCTCCCCCCTGGGGACTTTTCCCCAGTTAATGAATTTAGTTTATTTATTATTTTAATAAATATTCTTATCCTTATTTTGGGTATTATATTTATTTAATTTTCAGTTAGTCTTTGCATTGTCCTATAAACCCTTCTCTTTCCATTCTGAAAGGTTGAAACAGTGGACTTGGACTTGTTTGTGGTTTTCTCTTTTATTTCTTACTCTCATTATTTTTGTTGCTGCTTTCTTATATTTCTTTACTTAGTAATTTCATCTTATTAAACTCTTAAGTGTATTTTTCTGATTACCATATCTTGTGCCCTCTATGAGTAAGTCCCAGCTTACTGAGTTCCATGGCCTCTTCACTTAGAAGAGCCCCTGTGACACAATTATTCTTCTATAGCTTAGTCCATAATTGTTGAAGTGGGATATCTCTTTATCAGATGCTTTAGTTAGCTGTAGTCCTGGCTTCAGTGGAGTGTTGCAAGGTTCCAATTCAGAGATATTTTAGGTCTTAGCTATGCCTTCTAAATAATATTCTTGAGAGAGAGAGAATCCTGAGTTGTTGTGTAAGATTTTTATTCCAAGTAACAGATTTGCCTTGCCTAAATCTTTCATCTCAAATTCTTGCTTAATTTTTTTTTGAATTTTTCAAGATTGGGACCAAATAGTGCCAAATTATGCATGTGTACATAGAGCCATATGGGAGTTTTTCCCTTCCTGTAGAAAACACAAGAGTCAGACAGGGAACATACAAATCCTACAGAGAGAAGCCAGTTCTATTGGTAATTGTACCAGGCTAGGAGAGCTTATTTCAGCCCATATATTGCTTTGTTGAGCTGTAGGACCTGAATTTTGGGGACCTCTAATCCCTCCAGTATGGAAAGGCAGATTTCTTTGTTGAGCAGTGCATTGAGGAAAGCATTTTTCACATCCATTTGGTGAAATTGGTAGTTATTTACCGCAGCATTGGAAATCGATGTTTGTAATGATCTAATGCAACCAGTTGGTGAAAACGTCTGTGTGTATTCCAGCCCCTGGATTTTGTGAAATCCTTGAGTGTGGAGCTGCATGTTATATTTGATCATTTGTTGCTTATAATCCATCTTGAATTTGAAAACCCATGTACTGGTAATGGGATGATCTTTGTCTTTAGCATCTCTGATTGTCCATATGTTTAACCTGGTGATTGTGTTTTTCCATTCTTCGCATTGGTCACTCCTAGTTGCCTCTTGATAGGATTTTGGTACAGTTGATTCAATTTCTCTGTGCTCCCCTTGTGTATGGAAGGATGTTGTTGGTGGATATGTCCCCCAAGATTAAGGTGGGGTGTCTTGGTCCAATAACCCTAATTCTTTGCATGAATTGCTCTTTCAAAGAACTGTAAAATTATTCCCCTAGTACACTGCAATAGTCAATGTCATCAGCAGTGTTCTCATTTGTAGAGGAGGAATAAAAGGGAATATTTGAGTGTTGATAGGTTCTTCAGCAGGAAAGAATGATTCATTGAATTTTCCTTGCCTACTGATTATTACCCCCTTATCAGAGATTCTTAGCATACTGTAGGCTGAGGAATTGTTTTCATAACCAAGCATGATTCCCTCCTATGCCACTGCACCAAATGTTGAAGCTCAAATGGCCCAAGGTACTCTTACCCACACCTTGAAACCAAAGCTTCTTATTTTGTCTATGCAAGGTTTATAACAAAACCATTTTTCATATGGTGAGATCATGTTGTTCTTTGGGGTTTGGTTGTGCAGTTAAGTGGGCATGGAAGCTGCTTCTGCCCATAATTGGTCAGCCAGATTTGCTATGTAGTAAACACCTTGTTTTTTCTATAATAGATCTATTACCTCTTTTGGCAATACCGTTGTGTTCCAAAGTGTAGGGGGGACTGATCCAGTGATCAAAACCTGATTCCCTGCGAGCTGTTTCAATTGAACGTTGAAAAACATTTTACCACCATCAAATACTATTTTCAGTATCTTTCTTCCTTGCAGACTTTTGGCTCCAATATTTGAGTCTCTAAATGCACAAAAAGCATCACCTTTTTTCTTGAGGAATTTAATCTTCACATAACCTGTGAATTTATCTATTAGTATTAGGAAGTATTTAGCACCAGACAGAGATTTTTATTTAATAGGGCCACATAGATCCATCTGAACAACCTCCAGAGGATGAGAAGTAGGCCGAAATGAGTGAGAAAAAGGAGGTTCAGTCAGCTTACCCTTTTTACACTCATCACAGTTCCTCTTGGTTTGGAGTAGGTTTTAATGAGTTGTCTTGCTTCTCTTTTGTTTGGGTGAACTAATCTTTGGTGCCATAAATTGTTCAGTGTGGTTGAGAGACATTTAAATCCTGGTATTATTTTTGTTTCTAGTACCCTCCTAGTCAATGGGCAGAATAAAGAAGGCTTTACTTCATCATTTAAGAATATATTTGAACAGTTATCTTTTTGTTTTATTATAATTTTTGAAGCCAATTGAGAAAGTGAAACCAAATTGGTGTTCAGCTTTGGGACATAGAGAGAATTTCCATGTTTCCATGTCACACTGTTATGATCTATTAGTGTAGCAGTACCCTTTCCAATTGCCGCATGTGATGATTAGTCACAGCTCATTGATATAGTTGAGTTGGTGATAGGTTTTGTGAACGTTTGAGATATGACTGCATACCCAAAAAAGGTCACAAGAAATATTTAAAATAAATATACCTTAAAGCTACAAAATTGCCATAAATATGCATAAAACTTGGTTTAACTTAGAATCCAATTAATAAACATGTGACATAAATTACACCATTGGATTCCTCATGGTAAAATACACATATACCATTTTTATGGAATATCTGTAAAGTCAATATTTAATGAGCTATAAGTAATAACACCTTATAAAAAACATGAATCCTTAACTATTTCAAATACCAATTAACCAACATGTGAAATAAATTTTACCATTGGATTATAAATAAGCTTCTACACATAAAACAATTGAGAAGCTAATCTCCAAAGTCAATACTTAAGGAGTTAAGCTGAATATATGCATTTTTTTGGTCAATGCATATATTCAAGGATTTCAGCTAATATCTTTTGAAACATACATGATAGAGTGATAAACCAAAAATAAAGTCACCACTTAATTACTGTAGGAACACATAAATGAACTTTATTTCATAAGCTATAAACAAGGTTAAAAACTGTAATGGATTATTGATTAAAATCAATAGAGCTGTTGACCACTTTGTTGTGAAAGTGGTCCAACCTTAAAAAAAAGGAGACAGTCAGACTCTAAGAATTCATTCGTGAATAATGACATATCTTTTATTATAATATTCAAGGTATAACCCCTTGAAATCATGGTTTGAAGTTTAAAATATTAGATTTTGATAGAAAAGATGAGTTACAAGAAAAATCATCAAAAATAGAGTTTTGATGTTGTGATGAAATGCGCTTGGCAATGTAGTAAGGACATGCCAAGCTATCAGAATCCACTCTCAGAATAGCTTTAGCGTGTATAAATCAAAAGTTATTCATTATCAAAGTTTAAGCTTAAGTTTGATCATTTAAGATCACTCACTGTAATATTATTTTAAGTTTAACAGTCATATAAGTGATAAAACTGGTGAATAATATTAGAATATGATTAATACTAATAAACTACACAAAGCTTAGGCTTCTGCCAAGCCTATGATATCATCAAACTTAGAGTTATAGTGATAACTTGTAAGGTGTGGATATGAAACTTTGATTAAAAATCAAGTACTTTTCCTGTCCTCAAAATTTGTATAAGGTAAAAATCAATTAAAAATAGTATGAAATATTATTTTTAAGAGAAAACACGCCAATTTTATTGTTTATAACTTTATTAGTATAAAACAATAATATAAAAATTTATTGTTTTACCAACAATAAAGATTTATCCAAAAAATACTCTACAAGAGATATTTTAAGGCTACAAAAGAAATTTCTTCAAGAGCAATTTCAATTGGAATTAATTGAGCAAAGAACTGCAAGCAATTAATTAAAGAACAAAGTCTTTAAAAAGAATATTAAAGAGAAAACACGCCCAAAAGTGACCAGAGTGAATTTGGAAACAAAGTGACAAAGTTAACAGTGATGAAAGATGCTTTAATTCACTTTTGGGGTGGTTCAGGGGTAAAAATGATTATAAGAGTTACAAACAATGATTATAATGATTTTTTCACGTGGTTAAAAGGTTCAAAATGATTTAAAAAGGGTGGTTGGAATCTTTTATTGATTGGTTTAACAGTTTTAAACTAATTAATAAAAGGAAAAAGATTCTAACATGAAGAGAAAAGTGGGGCAAAGAAGACATTCTTTTATAGCCATCAATTCTCTTACTCCAAAAGTAAAATTTACTCTTGTCAGTCGTGAAAAACAGTCTGACAACAGAAAAGCCAATTATGGCATCATTGAACCCTGGTTTAGACCAAAAAGGGCTGGTTTAAGCCATTTTTAGCCATTTTAGACCCTTAAATCAGCCATTACTATAGCAATACCAGGCCTAGAGCCTTCAAAACACGTCAGAATGTGTGTCAGAGGCGTAGAAACCAGTTAAAACTGTTTTTATTATGATTGTTTCATCTTAAGGGTAGTTTTACCTTCTTGGCAACAGCTAAAACTACCCCAGTTGGTATCAAAACCTCATCATCAATTGAGTCCACAGACCCTGTAACTCAATTCCAGGCAAAAAGTGATGAACTTTTGCGTGAATTTTGACATCCCACGCCTGTCAGCAAGGATTTTGGGGGTCTAGCTCCCCCTTAGAGCTGGAGTTCCTTTTCCCCCCCAAATTTAATCTTTCCAATTTATTTTTCCTTTAATTCCTCATCATGTATTATACTTATAATTTACACATGTAATTCAATTCAATTGTACAGTACAATACAGTAATAATTGACACCTCATATGTAAATCAAAGTTCACTTATGTAATACACGCGCACATTTTGACATTTCAATTGAATTCAATTGAAAATACTTCAATTCCTCATAACTTCTAAACTAAACACAACACCTCAATTTTAACACAAAAATTGATGGTTAACACCACATGTGGTGTGAATTAAATTAAGGTTTTGAGGATTTTCAACTTTTGTATTGAAAATACTAAAAACTTAATTTAAGCTTATTTAGAGTTGAGTTACAAAAATTTCACTCAGAGGTGACCCCACCTGATTTTTTATGAGGAATCCAATGGTGAAATAAAATTTATATGTTTATTTATTGGATAAAAAGTTATAATAAATTTTATTTAACTTTTTTCCAAATTTATTTATTTTTTCACAATTTTGTTAAAATTTCATTTTTACTTAAATTTTTCAAGTATAAATGTAATTTTATATTTACAAAATTCAAAGTAATTTTATTTTTAAATTATAATTAATTTTTTATTTTTAATATAATTTTATATTTATATTTTTTATTTTTATTTTAATAATATAAATAAATTTATTTTATTTATATTAATATGTTATTTTTTATATTTGTGGTCTTTTGGGTATATGAAATTACCTCTAAGGCTCACATAACTCTAAATAGTGGCATAATTATGAGGTAAGATGGTTTGATCATGATGTAATCATCACCAAACCTTAAAATATTTATCAATTCTAGTAGAACGCATCAGTATACGTCTACAAGAAGCCTTCTGGACTCTAGGAGGGAGGTATTTACTATAAATAGATCTCTTTTTACTCTGTTTTCCCCTCAGACGCTTACAAAACACTCAAATATTTAAACCAAAAGGTAATTTCCTTATTCCTTATATATATAACTCTTATATTATTAAAGACCAAAGATAAGCTTATTATAATCATCATCTTTGACATTCACATTATATTTATTTAACTGTTTTGTTTAAAATTCTCTTAAAAACCTCAATTCCATGTAAAATTAAGAATATTTGTAATTTCTCTTAAAATTTATTGTAAATACAATTTAAAAAGGTTGTGTCTACATTTTTTGGCGTAAAATTATTCAAAATTATTATATTAAGTATTAAAAGTAGGTTATTTCTTCTTATTATGATAATTTTCTCTGTATTATTACTTTAAATAATTCTATAATTAATATAAATAGTATTTATATTAATTCATAACTTTAATATTAGTAATATTATTGTTATTCATTGTTTTTTCTTAATATAAAAGATTTTTACGCCTTCATTCTTTGTTGGCAACAATAATAAAGTGCTTTTAAATATATTAATTATCTTATATTAATATATTTATTTATTATATTATTTTTTCATAATATAAACTATATTATTATATTTATTCAATAATATAATTATTTTTATGCCATAATTATAATAATTCTTTATTATTATAAATATTTTTATCTTATTTATTTCATTTATAAGTACATTCATAGTACAATAAGTAAAATATTAGTAATTTTTACTTATTGTTTCATAGTCAAACCTTACAGGTTTAAAGATACATAAAAACCATTTGTCATTGAACATGTGATATGATGCGCCTTTATTTAAGACTATACTGAGAGCATTGGAAGTAGATACTGACTTATCTCTTAGTAGTAGAGCTCATGCAAAGAGAGGGTTAGATTTAGCTTCTCTTTCATATTTATCTGGTTGAAATTCAGGATGTAGCTGCCAACGTTTCTCAGGGGTATGATTGGGTAATGGATTGTGTCTTCCATTACTACAGTAGTGAATCGTTTTGGATTTGAACACTTCCCTGTTTAAAGCTATATGATTATTTTCGATGATTGATTGATTGAGAGCTTCCTCTTTAAGGTTGGCATCATGCAGTAGGTTGAGTATGGCATCTGGGTTTCCCTGAGTCTCAGTGTTGCGAGTCACTTTTTCTATGAGACTGTTGTAATCTATTAATATTGGGACAATAAAGTAAAAGAATATTATTTCAGTGTTATAAATGTAGTAAGACAAGATGTAACTAAAAAGACAGTTATGAAATCTAAAGAAAAATAATAGAGATGGCTAGGATACAACACTGCAAAAGGAGATAAAAAAACTATGAAGATACAAGATTAGTTGATAATCCCTATATTAGCTGTAGGGATAATCTTACATTGAGGAACTATGAAAATTGTAAGGTTTGACTATGAAACAATAAGTAAAAATTACTAATTTTTTACTTATTGTACTCTGAATGTCCTTATAATTGAAATAAATAAGATTAAAATAATAATAATAATAAAGAAATATTATTATTATGGCGTAAAAGTATTATATTATTAAATAAATATAATAATATAATTAATATTATATGAAATTATAATATTATAAATAATATATTAATATAAAATAATTAATATATTATAAAACTCTTTATTATTGTTACCAACAAATAATAAAGGCGTAAAAAACTGTTTTTTATAAATAAAAAACAATTAATAACAATAATATTACTAATATTAAAGTTATATATTAATATAAATACTATTTATATTAAATAAGAATTATTAAGAGTAATAATAAGAGAGAAATTCTTATAATAAGATGAAATAACCTACTTTTAACACTTAAAATAATAATTTTGAGATATTTTACGCCAAAAGAATATAATACAACTTTTTCAAATTGTATTTACAATAAAAAATAAAGAAAATTACTAAAATTCTTGATTTTACGTGGAAATGAGTTTATAGAGAGATTTATGCCAAAAACAATTAAAGAATTGATTTAATCACGTAAAAATAGTGATTAATATTAAGATGGTCTTTGGTCTTTAATAATATAAGAGCTTTATATATAAAGAATAAAGAAATTACCTTTTATTTAATTGATTTAATGTTTTTGATGCGTCTGAGGGGTAAATAGAGTAAAAAGAGCTCTATTTATAGTAAATACCTCCCTCCTAGAGTCCAAAAGGCTTCTAGTAGACGTGTACTGATCATATCCACTGGAATTGATCAATATTTTAAGGTTTGAGGGTGATTACATCATGATCAAACCATATTACATCATTATTACACCATTATTTAGAGTTATCACTATAACTCTAAGTTTGATGACATCAGAGGCTTGGCAGAACCCCAAATTTCGTCGATTTCATTAGTTTTAATCATAAACTAATAGTATTCACCAATTTTATCACTCTTAAGACTGTTAAACTTAAATTAAGGTTACAGTATGTGATCATAACTGCTCAAATTAAGCTCAAACTTTGATCCTCAATAACTCTTAATATTTACACGCTACAGCAATTCAGAGAGTGAATTCTGATAGCCTGGCATAACCTTATTATGCTGCCAAGAGCTTTTTATTACATCATCAAAACTCTAATTTTGATGATTTTTCTTGTAACTCATCTTTTCTGTCGAAATTCAATATTTTAAACTTCAAACCTTGATTTCAGGGGGTTATACCCTGAATTTAATAATAAAAATTACATCATTATTCACGAATGAACTAGGAGAATCCAACTGTGTACTTTTTTTAAGTTTGGAACACTTTCACAACAAAGTGGTCAACAGCTCTGTTGATTTTTATCAATAATTCATCATAGGTTTTAACCTTGTTTATAATTTGTAAAATAAAGTTCATATCTGTGTTCTTACAGTAATTAAGTGGTAACTTTATTTTTGGTTCATCATTCTATCATGTATAGTTTAGAAGATATTAGCTATGATCCTTGAATATATGCGTTGACCAAAAAAGTGCATATATTCAGGATAATTCCTTAGGTATTAACATTGGAAATTAGCTTATTAATTGTTTTATGTGTGGATTTTCATGGGGAATCCACTGGTACAATCTCTTTCACATGTTGTTTCATTAGGGTTTGAGATAAATAAGGTTTTATGGTTTTTATAAGGTATTATACCTTATAATTCCTTAAATATTGACTTTACAGATATGCCATAAAAATGGTATATGTGTATTTTTCCATGGGGAATCCAATGGTATAATTTATTTTACATGTTGATTCATTTGTTTTTAAGTTAAACCAATTTTTGTACCAATTTATGGTATTTTTTGTATATTTAATTAATTATTTTTAATGTATAATTATTTTAAGTAATTTTAATATAATTATATTAAAAGTCTAATTATTCTGAGTCTTTTTGTGACCTTATTGGGTATGTGGTAATATCTCAAAGGCTCACATTCCCTACCACCAAAAAAGATTGTACCACAATCTGATATTTGTGATTAGGGTATCATCCACTGTCCTACCTCTTCAATAGACTTTGTTAGTCTTGAAGCTCAATAATGCTTAACTTTTTTATTTTTCAGGTTTTCTTTCATGTCTGAATCTTCTTAGTAATTTATCAGCATTTGTTATATCCTTCTCAAGTAGCCATTCATCTTCCTGAGTTGAATTTCTATACCTTACAAGGTATTCCCTTTCTTTTTTGTTTCTTGTCCTTCTTTCTTTAAGGACTTTTACTATTTTCTTTTCCTCTCCTTCCTCCAAGGGGGGAATCTCAAGTGGGGGTTTATTTCTTATTGGAAATAACTCCTTGTCACTTGAACTGTAAGGTTTTATCAGACTTACAGGGAAAGCTGGGTGTTTGTTCATTAGTTCACCTGTGAGTTCTAATTGCACAGCATTGGGTCCATGGAGTGCTTTTATCATAAATGGTCCTGCAAAGGAATCTTTCAATTTCTTTGGGCCTTTTATGTTATTGAAATTAAGGGTTGATACTAAAACCAAGTCTCTTATTTTGAAATCAGGTGGCTTATGACTTTTATCCCATCTTTCTTTTGCATATTTAAAAGAATCTTGCATGCATCTGTTTGCATGGTGTCTTGCTTTGTCAAGCATTATTTTGAAACTGCTTGCTGTTGGATGTATATCCACTAAGTCCTTTTTGAGGGTATCATAAGGAAGTCTTGGATTCCAACCTTTCTATTGCTGGTGTTTTGCCAGTAGAAGAATGGATTGATGTCTTATATGCCAGTTCAAGTGCTGGTATTAGTGTACACCAATCATGGGTAAAACCATCAGAATCTTTGAATTCTAGCCCATAAGCACAGAATCTTCTGATCATATCCTCTAGGGTCTGTATCATTCTTTCTGCTAGACCATCAGTTTGAGGATGATAAGCTGTTGAGAATGATAATTTTGTCCCAAACAAGTTATGGAGATTTGTCCATAATGCTGAAGTGAAATTTGGGTCTCTGTCACTTATAATATTTTGGAATAAGCCTGTGTGGCTAATGACTTTATTCCATATCATTATGGCTGTATCCATAGCCGTGTCATCTTTATGACATGGTAAGAACATGGGAGTTTTACTGTACCTGTCAACTAACACTAGGCATGCATTATAACTCCTGTCTCCTCCTGGAGGTAAGGCTGTTACCCAATCCATATGAACTATTTCCCATGGGGATTTTGGTTCTTGGATTTGGATCATCATTCCAAATTTCTTTCCTGTGGCTCTGTTGGCTTTTTGACATCTGTCACAGGTTTGGCAGTATTCTGCAACATCTTTCTTCCAATTTGGCCACCAAGAGCAGGTTTTCACCCTCTCTAGTGTCCTATCTTCTGAGAGATGTCCAGATGCAACACTATCATGACACTCATGTAAAATAGTGTTTATTAGTGTTCTATCTGTTAAGGCCATAACACATGTGTGTTTTGTTCTATGGTAAAGGATTCCATCAAGGAGGTGAAATCTTCCTTCATCATATGCCTTTTTCCATATTTGATCTAGTTTTGATGAAAGTGATGGATCTTTGCAGTCTTTCATTAGAAGTTGGCTTAAGATATGGCAATTTTTGTCTGTCTTATAGCTTTCTTTAACTTGGTTAAAGAATTCTGTGCCAATGTCTGTAACACATATTACTTCTATATGGTGCTCCTCTTGTGGTACCCATGCTGGATTGTCAGGGGTATTTGCTAGAGCCCATCTACTAAGACCATCTGCATTTTTATGAATATTTCCAGATTTATGAACAATAGTCATATTTCCTCTATATTCTTGGATAGCAATTTGCCATCTCAGCATATGTCTATTTGGAGTCTTCATATTTAATAGTGATTTCACAGCATTACAGTCTGTGATTACATCAAATACTGTGCCATCCAAATAATAATGCAGTTTTTCTAAAGCCCATACTAGGCATAAGCATTCCATTTGGCTTGCTCCATACCTTGCTTCTGTTGGCTTTTATCTGCCTTGAAATGAAACAAATTGGTCCTTCCACTGGTTTATCATTGATAATTTGTGTTTGGTGAAGTGCAGCACCTAGTCCTTCTCCACAAGCATCAATGTACAGTTTGAAGGGTAGTTTCCAATCTGGCATCAGAAGAAATGGGGCATTTGTTAAGGAATTTTTCAATTCTTCATATGCCTTGACTCTTTCTTCTGTCATCTCATAGACTGTTTGTTGGTCACATAGCTTATACAAGGATTTAGCAATCTTTGCAAAGTCCTTTATATGCTGTCTATAGTAAACAGCAAATCCTAGAAATGATTGCATTTCTTTTTTGGTTTGAGGCATTGGCTTAAGTAGTACTGCTGCTACTTTATTTTTTTCTATGCCTAGACTAAGGCCAGATACTACATGTCCTAGTGCCTTTAATTCACTGTATGCAAAATGACATTTTTTCAAGGAAATTTTCATATTTACTTGGACTATTTTCTGTAGTACCCTTTCTAGTCTTGTAAGGTGATTTTCCCAAGTTTCTGAGCAAACTATGATATCATCAATATAGATAATCAACCATCCTTCTGATAATTCTTCAGGGAATATGGTATTCATCATTCTTTGATAATGGGAAGGTGCATTTTTTATTCCAAATGGCATTCTTAAGTATTCAAAAATTCCACAATGGACTATTATTCTTAGTAGTTTCTTGGCATTATCTGTTAAGACATTTTGATGAAAACCCTTTAGAGCATCTATAGCTGTGATGAACTTAGCTTGTGAAAATTGGGTTAATGTCTCATGGATTCTGGGTATTGGATATCTGTCTGGAATGGTATAGGTATTCAGGGCTCTGAAGTCTCCTACCATCCTTCATTTTCCATTATGCCAAGCTATAATGACGGGTGTAGTAACTTCTACTTGTTCATTATGTCCAACCTTTCTTAATACTCCAAGGTACATTAATTCTTTAATGTGCACTTCTAAGGCTTCTCTAGCTCTTGGACTGGCTGGATAAGCAGGTCTTCTTAATAAAGGTGGGTAAGGTTTTTCTACATTAAGAATTATATCCACTTCATGTCCAATTATGGCACCTAGTGGCTCTTTGTCAGTTGCAAAGGAATTTTTATACTTAAATAAGAGATCAATCAATTTTTCTTTCATTTTTTCTGTTAATTCTTGATTGAATTCTGCCTCTTTGAGTTGTTCAGACATAAAAAGTTCCTTTTCTGGAATTTTTTCTTCATTCTTAATAACTGTGATTTGTTTTCTGTTATTTAAGAATCCAAACTTTTGTCTTTTGTTATCTCCTATGGTAAAATATCTATCCTTTTGGTTGGAGATATCTATACCATAGATTGATAAGTAGTCATTCCCAAGTATGAAATGATTACTAGTACAGTTGTCCATTACTACAAACTCTACTTTAATTCTGACACATTGTGAGGGATGAGGAAAAATTAGTGTTAAATCAATTATTCCAAGGGGCTTCATGCTCTCACTTGCACTACTAAATTTGACACCTTGTATTGGCATAAGTTTTTCTTGCCAGTCTGGGACAATGGTTTTTAAATAATTTTTGCCAACACAGGTGCAATATGCTCCTGTATCTAAGTTAACCTTTCCTTCTTGGTTATCAACCATAACAATACTTATACTTGATTTTCCAGCTGTATATCCCATTCCTTTTGCAGGTTTGGTTCTATACATTTTGGCATCTTGTATGTTTGTCAGATTTGTGTCAGATGTTCCAACTTGTGGCAAGTTTGAATTAACATCCAGTACTTCATAAATTATATCAATATTATTAATTTTTGCATTAATTATATTGATTTCATCACTTTCAGAGCTTTCTGACTCTTCTGTCTCTTTTTCAGAGTCAGATTCCTCTTCTTTGTCATTGTGGTTTTCTGTTTCCACAATTTCATTAATCTTTGCTTTTTTAAGGCAATTATTGGCTAAGTGTCCAATACCTCCACATTTATGGCATTTTCTTTGCTCATTATTGTTGGATGTATTGGGCTTAAAGGATTCTTTTGATCTATCTTTTTTGATAAATGGTTTATTTGGGCTTTTAATGTCCAATTTTTTCCAAGTCCTGCCAATTTTTGTTCTTGTCACTATATCTTCTAGTGCATTTATATACTCTTCTGTGGAGCATGGTTCTATGCACCTGCTTCTTAGGGCATGTTCTAGTTCCCCTCCACATTTTTTAAGTATTTTCATATGCACCATCTTCTGTGACATTTCTGGGTACAGTGCATTAAGCCTTTCAACTTGTTTTAAGAACCAAGTTAAAGGTTTATCTTTCTCTGGGTCAAAGAAAGAGTTTTCAAATGCATTTTCTATCTTATACCTCCAGGCATCATTTGCCCACTTGGTGATTATTTCTTGTTTCCACCAAGACCAGGTATTTTTACCATTTGTCTGTCTTATGCCATAATACCATCTTTTAGCAGATTTCTCAAATAATGAATGTAATCTTGCGGTGATTAATTCATCTGGTATGGCATAGTCTTCTTGTAACATGTCAATTGTTTTAATAAATGACATGTGGTCATATTCACCTTCTCCTGTGAATGTTGGCCATTCCTTCAATTGAGGTGCTTCTTTCATTAAGACTTGGTTATTGTCTTGGTGACTCAAGTCTGTTATGAAAGGATTTGACAATTCCTCTTTTGTTTTAACAGGGCTTCTTATATGAGAAAATGGTGTTGATAACTTTGGCATATTTAAATTAGCCTCATTAATTTTATCCATTTTTTCTGTAATAAGCCTTATTTCACTTTGAATATCATCTTTCAGATGCATTCTTGCTTCATCACTTTTTTCCACATGGTCCAAAAGTAATTTTTGGTGTGATGAAGTCTTTTCTTCAAATTTTTCTACAGAAATACTTAATTTATTTAATTTTTCTGTAAGATTGTCAATACTCACATCATAATTGATTGTCAAAGTCTTGTCTTTGATATCTTTTATGTATTTATACAATTCTTGTTGTCCTTGTATTAATTTTTGAGTATTGTCAATCAAATTCTTTGGTTTATTATTTTCAACAATGAACTTAATGTTGTCAATTTCTTTTTTGTTTTGCACAACAATTTTTGTTAAAGAAGATAAATTGTTATTTATTTCTTGTAGTGATAATAAACTATTTTTAATTTCTTTTAGAGCTAATATACTATTTTTAATTTCTGTTAAAGTATTTACAACATCTTTGGACAAGGTTATTTCTTTGGGAAATGAGGTTGTCTCATTCTTTGCTCTTCCTTGTCCTTGAATTCCATCAAGGTTCTGGCCATGTTGAAAACATTGTCCATGGCATCCTTTTGGATTCTTGGGATTCTGTAACTTGGGGAATATGGTTTCCTCCAATGCTTTTTCTTGTTCTTCTTCCCTTCTTGGGGAAGTGGGTTGGCTTGAGGCTTGCTGGTAGAGGCTACTGGGGCTTCTTCCTTGGTTGCCTCCCTCTTTTTGGCATGATAATCCTTGATTTTTTTGATTTGAGGTTTGGATGACAGTGGATTTCATCCATTGGAGTATTTCACTATCTCCTCCTCTTTGAGGAACTTTTTCAGGATGTGCCAGGAGTTCATCACTCCTTGGTGTATTTGAGGCAGCATTTCCCAGTCTTTGTCCTTGTATACTGTGTAATACTGCTTGTACTGGCTCATGTAGATGTCTATTTGAGCCCTCTGAATGTGATTTGTACCTATTTGAGTTACTCATACTTAGTTCCAATTCAGGCTCATATATCATGGGCATTTCTGGGACTTGCCTTTGGGATAAGGCACTTCCTTGTGTGGATTCTGTTCCACTGGGGATATTGCCCTTTCTTTTCCCTTTTGAGGGATCAATTCTACCTCTGAGTCCAGCTCCATCTGATTGGATGGAGTATTGGGAACCTCTTCTGGTAGTCATAATTTAAAGAATAAGAAAAAATAAAAGTATTTTTAGAATAAAATTCTTTTATGGCAATTTAAAAAGAGGTGCTCACCTTCAGAGTCTTGAATGGTGGGCCCTGGAAAGTCTAATTTCTTAGCTTTCTTTCTTTTGGTGATAACTGGTGTTGGAGAACTTTGACAAGTTTCTTCCACCAATCTCTCAACAGTAGCTTGGTTGTCTTCTGTTGGGTTATCTTCAAACACTAAAAAAGACAAATAAATATAAGTCTTTTTATAAGAAGTGCTATTTTTGGCAAGATATGGCAATTTTTCACGTAGAAATTGCTTTTATATCTTTGAAAAATTGAAATAAATAAAGAAATGAATAAAAATGAATAAAAATAACTCTTTTATTTGTTTTTAATATTTTTTATATATTTTTTATTTTTAAAGAATAAGACAAAAAATGAATATGATTCTTATAAAATTAAATTATAATAAAAATTATTTTTAATTTATAAAATATCTCTTTTAATCACTAGAGTCACTCAAAGAAAGTTCTTGCAAGTCTAAGGATGTGAAAAACCACGTGTAAGACAGTACAATTGCTTTCCAAATGCCTCAATAGCTCTTAAAATCAATAAAATATAAAATTATTATATAATTTTATGATTATAAATATAATTTATTATTGGATAAACCCAAATAGAATCTTTTTAAAGGTCTTTTAAGTAAATATCACGGCCAGGACCCCAAATGTAAGGTTTGACTATGAAACAATAAGTAAAAATTACTAATTTTTTACTTATTGTACTCTGAATGTCCTTATAATTGAAATAAATAAGATTAAAATAATAATAATAATGAAGAAATATTATTATTATGGCGTAAAAATGTTATATTATTAAATAAATATAATAATATAATTAATATTATATGAAATTATAATATTATAAATAATATATTAATATAAAATAATTAATATATTATAAAGCTCTTTATTATTGTTACCAACAAATAATAAAGGCGTAAAAAACTGTTTTTTATAAATAAAAAACAATTAATAACAATAATATTACTAATATTAAAGCTCTATATTAATATAAATACTATTTATATTAAATAAGAATTATTAAGAGTAATAATAAGAGAGAAATTATTATAATAAGATGAAATAACCTACTTTTAACACTTAAAATAATAATTTTGAGATATTTTACGCCAAAAGAATATAATACAACTTTTTCAAATTGTATTTACAATAAAAAATAAAGAAAATTACTAAATTTCTTGATTTTACGTGGAAATGAGTTTATAGAGAGATTTATGACAAAAACAATTAAAGAATTGATTTAATCACGTAAAAATAGTGATTAATATTAAGATGGTCTTTGGTCTTTAATAATATAAGAGTTTTATATATAAAGAATAAAGAAATTACCTTTTATTTAATTGATTTAATGTTTTTGATGCGTCTGAGGGGTAAATAGAGTAAAAAGAGCTCTATTTATAGTAAATACCTCCCTCCTAGAGTCCAACAGGCTTCTAGTAGACGTGTACTGATCATATCCACTGGAATTGATCAATATTTTAAGGTTTGAGGGTGATTACATCATGATCAAACCATATTACATCATTATTACACCATTATTTAGAGTTATCACTATAACTCTAAGTTTGATGACATCAGAGGCTTGGCAGAACCCCAAATTTCGTCGATTTCATTAGTTTTAATCATAAACTAATAGTATTCACCAATTGTATCACTCTTAAGACTGTTAAACTTAAATTAAGGTTACAGTATGTGATCATAACTGCTCAAATTAAGCTCAAACTTTGATCCTCAATAACCTTTAAGATTTACACGCTACAGCAATTCAGAGAGTGAATTCTGATAGCCTGGCATAACCTTATTATGCTGCCAAGAGCTTTTGATTACATCATCAAAACTCTAATTTTGATGATTTTTCTTGTAACTCATCTTTTCTGTCGAAATTCAATATTTTAAACTTCAAACCTTGATTTCAGGGGGTTATACCCTGAATTTAATAATAAAAATTACATCATTCTTCACGAATGAACTAGGAGAATCCAACTGTGTACTTTTTTTTAAGTTTGGAACACTTTCACAACAAAGTGGTCAACAGCTCTGTTGATTTTTATCAATAATTCATCATAGGTTTTAACCTTGTTTATAATTTGTAAAATAAAGTTCATATCTGTGTTTTTACAGTAATTACGTGGTAACCTTATTTTTGGCTCATCATTCTATCATGTATAGTTTAGAAGATATTAGCTATGATCCTTGAATATATGCGTTGACCAAAAAAGTGCATATATTCAGGATAATTCCTTAAGTATTAACATTGGAAATTAGCTTATTAATTGTTTTATGTGTGGATTGTCATGGGAAATCCACTGGTACAATTTATTTCACATGTTGTTTCATTAGGGTTTGAGATAAATAAGGTTTTATGGTTTTTATAAGGTATTATACCTTATAATTCCTTAAATATTGACTTTACAGATATGCCATAAAAATGGTATATGTGTATTTTTCCATGGGGAATCCAATGGTATAATTTATTTTACATGTTTATTCATTGGTTTTTAAGTTAAACCTAATTTTTGTACCAATTTATGGTATTTTTTGTATATTTAATTAATTATTTTGAATGTATAATTGTAAGGTTTGACTATGAAACAATAAGTAAAAATTACTAATTTTTTACTTATTGTACTCTGAATGTCCTTATAATTGAAATAAATAAGATTAAAATAATAATAATAATAAAGATATATTATTATTATGGCGTAAAAATATTATATTATTAAATAAATATAATAATTGTCACAGGGGCTCTTCTAAAATGAAGAGGGCCTGGCACTCAGTGAACAGACTTACTTATGGAGGGCTCAAAAGGAAAATACTCAAATGATGAGAGTAATGGAGTAAGAGGATAAATTCCTAGTCATAAAATAATAAGTATAAAAGATAAGAGAGACAAAGCAAAAGCAATAATAAAGAGCCAACCACAAATAATCCTGAGTCACTGTTTCAACCTGTTCAGAAAAGAGAAAAGGAATTAATAAGGATATGGCCACCAGGACTCTACTGAACAGGTGAGGGAAGGCTAAGACTAACTTAGTAAATAATAAAATAATATTCCAAAATTGAGAATAAAATAATATTAAATAATAAATCAACTATTTTAATTAACTGGGGGAAAAACCCCCAGGTGGGTGAAGAGGGGCTGGTATATGTGAGAAATACCAGCCTTGGAGTTTGAGTGTTGAGATACTTGTCTGTATGCTGGAAGAAGTTGGATGTGGGATTGAATCCTGTATTGGTGAATCCAATACAGGTTATACAGTCAATACAGGTATTTGCGCCTGTATTGATTACAGGCCTGTATTTGGTGAATCCTGTATTTGGGTCTTGCCTGTATGAAAACTGTATTGAGGTTTGAAACTGTATTTGGATCTTGCCTGTATGAAAACTGTATTTGGAGAGTCTTGAATGAAACCCCCTTGCTGATTGGGTTTTGAAGGGTATCCATGATATAATGATTTGCTGATGATGATTGGAAATGCCCCTGCCTCCTTGGCTGTGACATTATCCCCCTCTTGAAAGTGGTGAGCTCTGAGCACCATAAGTATAGTGAGTCTTGATGAGCTTGCAATCAATTCAAACAGTTCTTTTCCCCAATTCCTTAAGATTTTCCCCTTAAAACTTCTTCTTCAATCAATACTCAAACCAATCTTCATTTAACTATTGTAGGTATTTTCCCCTTGATTTTGATTCTGAATTTCCTCTGTTTCATTCAAACTGCCTTCAATCTTCATAAAAATTCCTTTAATCTTGTCTTGAGTGTCTTCATCAACTTTTCTTGAGTCCTCATGGCTTTTGAAAAGGTGGTTGATTTGAGTTTTTTGTCCCAAGACCACTTGAAATCATCATAATTTTGAATTTAGAGTGTTGGCATAAGGTGGCCAACATTTGAAATTTTGGACTAAATGAGTAGTCCTGGCCAAAATCCCTGAAAATGTGAAGAAATGGGTTTTTGGCCAATTTGCGCAAAAATGCGCAAAATGCGCAAATGCGCAAATATGCCATATTTGGCATAAATTGGTGAAAATGATGAAAAAATTGAATTATTGTGAAAAAATGGCCTAAAAGTGGGTTTTGGCCATTTTGCGCATTTTTGCGCAAAATGCGCAAATATGCGCAAAAATGCGCAAAGTGCGCAAATTTTGCGCAAAATGCGCAAATATGCCATATGTGGCATAAATTGGTGAAAATGATGGAAAATTTGAATTATTGTGAAAAAATGGCCTAAAGTGGTTTTTGGCCATTTTGCGCATTTTTGCGCAAAGTGCGCAAATTTTGCGCAAAATGCGCAAATGCGCAAATATGCCATATGTGGCATAACTGGTGAAAATGATGGAAAAACTGAATTTTTGTGAGAAAATGGCCTAAAAGTGGGTTTTGGCCATTTTGCGCATTTTTGCGCAAAGTGCGCAAAGTGCGCAAATGCGCAACTGCGCAAATTTTGCGCAAAGTGCGCAAATGCGCAATTATAATGATTTTGGCCAAAAAGGCCTTTTGAAGGCTTTTGACAAGAAAAAAGGCCCTTTTGCGCAAAAATGCGCAAATTACCCAATATGCACAAATAAGCATATTATGATAAGAATTGATGAAAAATGGCTGTTTTGATGTTTTGAGGTCTGATATGGCCAATTGTGCCAAAGTGCATATCTTGATGAAATTGGCCAATTGGGCCATTTTGAAACAGTTTCTTCTATGAAATTGATTTTTTTTTCTTGAATATCTTCTTCTTATCCCCTCCTTGATTGGTCAATTGCCATAAACACCTTGCTGATTGGGTTTTGGCTTTCAATTTTGATCTTGAGGAATGAGTTCAAGGCTGACATTCATATTTGACTCCACTTCCTCTGGTTCCCCGCCTTTTGTCATTTGGAGATGCCTTGGTTATGAAGTTTAAAAAAAAAAAAAAAAACCTTGAAGAAATTTTGATGAGGATTATCTGTAGCTGGTCTTTACCATTACTAGTGTTTGCTCTTGATTATTAAATAAATTCACTCCCCAAACAAGATATGGGAGTTATGATTGCTGCTTTTGAAACAAGAAATGAAAAAATAAATCATACAAATAAAAGAAAATGAAATAAAAAATAAAAAATAAAAAATAAAAAATAAAAATGAAAAAGAATTGAGAGAAGAAAAGAGAGTAAAGAAAGAAATAAGAAATGCCTGAGGGTTGTCCTTCTTGTGGTGAGTTGCTTGATTTTTGGCCAAAAGATTCTGAAAGATGAAATCAAGCATTTGATGCTCACAGCGTGGCCAAGGTAATGTTTTTACAAGAATTAGACCCCTCAGGGATGCATCCCAGGAGATGGAACTTACTTTCATAACTTCCACTCCCCACCAAGCACCATAAAAGAAAATTGAAATATGCCATAAGATGAATTTGATAATGAATGTCTTGAAAGATGATTTATGGCATGATTAAAGAAGGAAGAGAAAATAAAAGAAAAGATTGGGCCATATCTTGATGAAAAGGTCCAAATCTTGAGGGTATGATGTTGCAAGGCCTTCTGAATCTGTCCAAAAAATTGACAAGTGCTCACAAAGTGGCCAAGGTGATGCTTACAACAAATTTGGGTAGAATACCCCCTTAAAGGTGCATGCCAGGAGAGGAACTTACTTTCATAAACTCCAATCCCCACCAAGCACCATAAAATCAAACTCTTGAGGCATTTGGGCCAGGCTTGTCAGGATACAAAGTGTGAAAGTCCTTGACAAGGTCTGGAGAGTTGGTAAGGTTGGAAGCTGGTTCCCAAGTTGTTCTTTCTGGGTCTTCACTGAATCCTTTCCACTCAACTAAATACCATAATGAACCTCTCTTGAGTTTTGAGTCCAGAACCTGAGCCACTTCCCATTCTTCTTGCTCTTCCACTATTACTGGAGGTGGTGGCAATTGGTGTCGATTTGGGATAGTTGATTGCTTCACTGGTTCTAACAAGGACACATGGAAAACAGGGTGAACTGACTTCCATTGTTGAGGCAACTTGAGGTGATATGCATGGCTGCCAATCTTCTTCAGAACTTCAAAAGGTCCCAACCATCTTTCTGAGAGCTTCTTGGTGGGTCTTGTTGTCTTGATGTTCTTGGAGGCTAGCCATACTTTGTCCCCAGGTTGGAAATCAGGTGGAATTGCTCTATTTCTATCTGCATACTTCTTGAATCTTCTTATTGCTGACTCTAATTCTTCTTTGACAACTTGCTGTACTGATTGGAGTTTTGTTGATAACTTTCCAGCAGGTGAATCTTGAGAAACATGGATTGAGTCAAAGCTGGGATTTCTTCCATAAATGGTGAAAAAAGGTGATTGCTTTGTGGATGAATGTTCTGCATTATTATAGGCAAATTCAGCCAGAGGGAGCCAGGTGTGCCAGTCATCTTGATGGTAACTGACATACATCCGAAGATACTGTTCTAGAATCTGATTTACCCTCTCTGTCTGTCCATCTGTTTCAGGGTGAAATGCAGTTGAAAGATCTCTTGATATCTTGAGCTGCTGACATAATTGGGTCCAGAATGATGAAACAAATAATGAACCTCTATCACTAACAATACTGATTGGAAGACCATGTTTGGAAAAGACATGATTAATGAATATTTGAGCTAAGTCCAGTGCAGTGATTGTTGAATAAGTTGGAATAAATATTGCCATTTTTGAAAATCTGTCTACAACTACTAAAATGGAATCAAAGTTGCTTGACAAGGGCAATTGAGTGATAAAGTCCATTGATAAAGAATTCCAAGGACCAGATGGAATTTGAAGAGGCTTGAGTAATCCAAACTTCTTATGGTGGATGTTCTTGTTTCTTGAACATTGCTGACATGAGGACACATAGTCCTTGATGATTTGATTCATGCCAGACCAATAAAAATCCCTCTTGATGAGCTTGAGGGTCTTCTCCTGGCCAGGATGGCCAGCCAACGGTGAGTCATGACGCCTTTGAAGAATGTCCAATTGAACTTCATGATTTCTTGGAATAACTACTCTATCTCTGAACAATAATAATTTTGCTTGAGGTTCAAGAGAATAGTCTGGGACTGATTCTCCTCTTGCTAATTTCTTGAGGATCTCCTTATAGTCTTTGTCTTGCCATACTTGTCTTTGGATCTGATCAACTAAATCTGAAAACATTTCAACTTTTATGGAAAAGAATCTTGACTCTTGAATTTCATTTTGCTTGAGAACTTGATGAAAGTTTTGAGGATTCTTGCTGATGAAATCCACCCCCCTCTCTGGGTACACGTCGTCCCGACGTGACAAGGCATCTGGTAAAGTGGCCAGCCTGCCTGGGCGGTAAGTGATAACAAAGTGAAATTCAGACAAAAATTCAGCCCAACGGGCTTGACGACGAGTAAGGACTTTAGAGGACATAAAATATTGGAGAGAACAATGGTCTGTCAAGACCTCAAAAGAATCAGAAAGAGAAAGGAGAAAGGCTCTCCAGCGCTTGAGAGCCCAAACTATGCCAAGGAGTTCCTTGTCATGAAGGTTTGACTATGAAACAATAAGTAAAAATTACTAATTTTTTACTTATTTTACTCTGAATGTCCTTATAATTGAAATAAATAAGATTAAAATAATAATAATAATAAAGAAATATTATTATTATGGCGTAAAAGTATTATATTATTAAATAAATATAATAATATAATTAATATTATATGAAATTATAATATTAATATAAAATAATTAATATATTATAAAGCTCTTTATTATTGTTACCAACAAATAATAAAGGCGTAAAAAACTGTTTTTTATAAATAAAAAACAATTAATAACAATAATATTACTAATATTAAAGTTATATATTAATATAAATACTATTTATATTAATTAATAATTATTAAGAGTAATAATAAGAGAGAAATTATTATAATAAGATGAAATAACCTACTTTTAACACTTAAAATAATAATTTTGAGATATTTTACGCCAAAAGAATATAATACAACTTTTTCAAATTGTATTTACAATAAAAAATAAAGAAAATTACTAAATTTCTTGATTTTACGTGGAAATGAGTTTTAGAGAGATTTTTAACAAAAACAATTAAATAAATGATTTAATCACGTCAAAATAGATGATTATAGCAAGGTGGTCTTTGGTCTTTAATAATATAACATTTTTATATATAAAGAATAAAGAAATTACCTTTGATTTAATTGATTTAATGTTTTTGATGCGTCTGAGGGGAAAACAGAGTAAAAAGAGCTCTATTTATAGTAAATACCTCCCTCCTAGAGTCCAACAGGCTTCTAGTAGACGTGTACTGATCATATCCACTGGAATTGATCAATATTTTAAGGTTTGAGGGTGATTACATCATGATCAAACCATATTACATCATTATTACACCATTATTTAGAGTTATCACTATAACTCTAATTGTGATGACATCAGAGGCTTGGCAGAACCCCAAATTTCGTGGATTTTATTAGTTTTAATCATAAACTAATAGTATTCACCAATTTTATCACTATTAAGGCTGTTAAACTTAATTTAAGGTTACAGTATGTGATCATAACAGCTCAATTTAAGCTCAAACTTTGATCCTCAATAACCTTTAAGGTTTTCACGCTACAGAAATTCAGAGAGTGAATTCTGATAGCCTGACATAACCTTATTATGCTTCCAAGAGCTTTTCATTACATCATCAAAACTCTAATTTTGATGATTTTTCTTGTAACTCATCTTTTCTGTCGAAATTCAATATTTTAAACTTCAAACCATGATTTCAGGGGGTTATACCCTGAATTTAACAATAAAAATTACGTCATTCTTCTCGAATAAACTAGTAGAATCCAACTGTATACTTTTTTTTAAGTTTGGACTACTTTCACAACAAAGTGGTCAACAGCTCTGTTGATTTTTATCAATATTTCCTCATACGTCTTAACCTTGTTTATAATTTGCAAAATAAAGTTCATATCTGTGTTCTTACAGTAATTACGTGGTAACTTTATTTTTGGTTCATCATTCTAGCATGTATAGTTTAGAAGATATTAGCTATGATCACTGAATATATGCGTTGACCAAAAAAGTGCATATATTCAGGATAATTCCTTAAGTATTGATTTTGGGAATTAGCTTATTAATTGTTTTATATGTGGATTTTTGTGGGGAATCCACTGGTACAATTTATTTTACATGTTGTTTCATTAGTTTCTGAGATAAATAAGGTTTTATGATTTTTATAAGGTATTATACCTTATAATTCCTTAAATATTAACTTTACAGATATGCCATAAAAGTGGTATATGTGTATTTTTCCATGGGGAATCCAATGGTATAATTTATTTCACATGTTCATTCATTGGTTTTTAAGTTAAACCAATTTTAGTACCAATTTATGGTATTTTTTATATATTTGAGTAATTATTTTTAGTGTATAATTATTCTAATTAATTTTAATATAATTATATTAAAGGTATAATTATTATTAATCTTTTTTGTGACCTTATTGGATATGTGGTCATATCTCAAAGGCTCACAATAATTATTTTAAGTAATTTTAATATAATTATATTAAAAGTCTAATTATTCTGAGTCTTTTTGTGACCTTATTGGGTATGTGGTCATATCTCAAAGGCTCACAAAAATGTAGTATTCAAGTAGTAGTAAATAAAATGGTAGTATAAGTATGAGTATGAGATAGACTGCTAAGAATAGTGATGAAGTGAATCACTGAAGATAATTGACAAAATTAATGAAGAAAGTTATTCTTTTGAATAAAAGGAATTATTTTCTTGAGGGAAAGAGAAGAGGAATAGGGAAAATGGAGTTTGAAATATATAGAGAGGAGGTAAGAGAAAGTAGTCCTGGAAAGAAAATATTTTAGTTGGGTTTAGTGGGTGATGAAGTGAGGGCAGTTGGTTGAGGTGGTTAGGTTAAAACTAGTTATTTTGGTAGGTGGTTGAATATTTGATGATTGGTGGAAAGTTCTAATAGTTCATGGGAAAATAAACATTGCAAAGTATATTTGTTCAAATTCAGGATCATATTCTTCTTGCTCTTCTGTCTTTTAATTGATTTTAAATGCTCTGACCATGTCTCCATAACCCCAAATTAGTAATGTGGATCTCATTCTTTGCTTCCAGTAAGCATAGTTAGCACCATTAAGCCTAATTTTTGCAAAAATTCATTGAATTCAAAGGTTTCCAGCGTGGACTTTAGCTATTATAGGGTCAGAGCCTGTTCTAATATTCTATAAGAAATTTAGTGAAAAATCCCAATATCTATGTCAGTAAAAAAATGAAAAGTGGAACAATGAAAAAACTAAGCAAATAGAAGGAGGCGGTAAGGTAAGGATTGGGATAAAAGGGTATTAGAATGGAGCCTTTTATGCAGCTTCTAGTCAGATTAGTTTTTTATTTGAATTTTCATAGCTTTGTTCATGGTGACATCATAATTAAGAAACCAGCTAGATAGTTGGTTTTAGAATAACAAAGTTGAGGCTAGACACCATCATTCTTTCAGCTTGGCCCCTGTTGATCTGGCCTTAGAATTGAGAATTAAAGTATTTCATCTTAAGAAAGCTCTCTATGGCATATTCCAGGTGGGTAGATTCTTCTGGGGATTCTTTTCAGCCTTATTAGTTAGAATGAGTCTCCCTTCAAGTTCAATTGAGCAGTTTTTCTATTTATACAAAAGGTAAAAATGCTCAATTGAAGTCTGGATACATGTTAATGACAGTTGAGTTGTTGCAAATTGTGTCACAACCTTATCCTCCTTCTACAGTGTGATCCAAAATAAACTAAAAATTAAATGGCAGTCAGATTTTGAAAAATGTGTGATTACATTCTGAGGCCCAGGAAGATGGAATACATCTGTCCCAGCGATTTCTAATTCATGATATATTAAAATTTTACTGCATACCAGTAATCAAATACAAGTAGAGTGTTTCAAAAGTTGAACACCATGAAAATTTGCAATGGGATAACTCCTCAGTTGATGCTACTTTTTTCCATTCGTCCATGGGGTATCTTTTGTACTTGGTTGCCGGAACTTATCTGGACATTCCCTTTACAGGTAGGAAACTTGCCCAACATTCTTCACATCCACTCAAACCCCATTGGAAGGCTTGAGATCGCTTAATTGTTCATTTTTTGAAAACTCAATCCTGCAGGACTTCAACCAACATTCATTAATCTACCTTTGTGGATCAATGAAAAATGGGGGGGCTCCTTGGAGTGATTTTACTCATGCACCATTCTGAAACTTTCTGATTATCCAATCTTTTGGACTTCAACAAAAACACACAGTTGTAGCACTGTCAACTTGTGCCGCAGAAAATGTTGCCTTATGCAATGCAACTCAATATTCTTTTTCAAGCAATTAATCACTTTAACCACTTTGTAATAGCTTTTGAAAAGTAACTCCCATGTGATAATGAAGCTGAAATAGGTATTTCTGTTGATACTTTTCCTATAACATGTACATGTTACCACAACAGGGCTTATTTTATATTGATGATATGATATCCAAATTGGTATCAAAGTAAAATGGGTACTAACCTCCCAACACCAAGCCAATGCCGTGACAAAGCGCATCTCAGGTGCAACTACAAAAAAAGTATGGGAGCAGTTGTCATTGGAAGGATAAAGAGGATTTTCTTGGGAGGGGGTGTAAAGAGGGGTCTATGTAGTCAAGAAAACACTAGAGAGATTCTCATCAAAGACATAACACCCCTTGTATAATTTGTGCTGAATATCACAGGTTGTAAATAGTTTATGAAACTGTCTAAGCCTCCAGTCATCTATTTGTTTGAGAGGTTTTCCGACTTATCTTCTGATCAGTCTGAGATAAATCAAGCCAAATTGTCTTTTTTTCCCTCTCAGTTCAGGTAAGATTGTACCATAGTGTCCTTAGTAATTAAGAAATTTTGGCTGCAACCTCGCATTCATTACGTACTTTTGGTTCTTGCCTAGGCTGGGTGGATGAGATTTAAAATTTCTCATGTAGCTCAGGGCCATGCGCAATGAAAGTGTCAGACTTTGAACCCCACTAGTAATTTACAATTAGCGTAATTTTAGAGTATTTTCATAGTTTTTAACTTTAACTTTAATTAATTAGGTTAATTTTAAAAAATTAACCTAACCCAAATCTTCATTTTCCTTCTTCTTGATTGTTCCCCCATTCTAAATTCCAAAATTATTTTCTTCTCGATTCCTAATTCCAAATTCCAAATTCCGAATTCCAAATTACTAAAATTAATCCATCTTCATCAAAAATCGTATAAAATTCCTAAAATTTACTTGATCATTCACCACTTTTCTAAGATGACTACACTGATTCATCGTCGTCAGGTTCAATCATCCAATCTTCTGCTGGCTGATATCCAGTCTCCTTCTCAAATCAATCATTCAGGTGACAATTTATTATCACTTAATGATACTTGTCTTCGTCTCTTGGCTCGGGATGTCAGCCAGAGCGGTCAGAGATCCAATCTAGACTCTATCAATCAACTTAGGAATGATCAAAAGTCTAGATTACTACAGCTCGCAGCAGAATGGCATCCGTTAGATAATTCTAGTCTCGAAGCCTTGCTACCCAGTGCGGAGCATTCAGATCAATCTGACAATGCTTCAGACCAGGAATCCAATTTTGATCCTAGTCTTCTCAAGTCAATAGATGTATCATTCTCAAGTATTGACTTGAATCAATTATCTAAATCTCTTTTCGTACCCTCATCGATCAACCCACTCGCAAGAGGTCGCTTCCCTCACCTTACAACCCTCATTTTAAATAGCACCAAATTAATCACCATCTCTAATTTACTCTTTAAGCTCTTATCAGACTTACCACTCTCATATCTCAGTCTTGCTGATCAATCCTTAAGTGGTGATCTCTATTACCCTAAAGCTCTATATCAGTTAGCTAACGCCACACCTCATTTAAAGTCTATCAACTTGAGCTTTAATCAGTCTTGGCTTGGTGGTGAGATTTATCTTGGGGAGGATACTGATTTTCAAAGAAATCCAATCTGCAAAATTAATTGGAAATTTCAATGGAAAAAATTAGATAGATTAATCTTAATCCAAAGTCTATCTGATCATCACGCAGAATTTTGCTTCTCAGGTTTAATGAAAGTCACACCAAAAGCTATAAAAAATTGTTTCCAAAGATTCATGAAAAAACGATTGGATAATGGCGGTCAATCAGTAGAATTCATTCTCGATTGATAAAACATAATACAAACTTTCAATTCCTTAAAACTCTCCTCGTTCATCAAAAATAAACCATTTCAATCAAAAATTGCGCATCATCTATCAAAAAATGATGGTCTCAAACCCTATCTTATACAATTTTCAAGTCATCATCCCTCTTTATTTTGATAGGTGGTTCAAGTCTAAACTACCCTGTTGCTTATGTGTTGTGGCTCAAGTAAGTCACTAAATCATTTCGGGGATGAATACTATCAATTGAAGCTGAAAAAGCTCCATCTTCAACTCAATATAGTAGGTTCTATGCGCTATGCTGTATTAGCCACCCTAAAATCAACTCATTCCAGTCTTCGCTGGAGCTATTACCAATTCCTCATCAATACCTACACCTTCTCGTAAAGTCATTACAGGATTTTTTAGCTACAATTTCCGAGCAATGTAAGACCCCCAAAATTAAAATTGTAAATTAAAAATGATAATCATATAACGTGTAATTATATATATCCTCTGAAAAGTATTTATACCAACTGAATGACCCCTTTACATGTTCTAACAGAATGTTCGATTCCAGCTTATTAAAGAATATCAAAAATAACTGACTTTTACACTATTCTTTACTTACAAGTGAATGATTAATTCACTATATTCAAAGTCAAACCAAACACATGCTTTGTTCAAAATAAAAATTAATTGAAAAGAAAATAGACCATTTTCTCGGTGCAAACAAAAAAAATGTTTTGAATTAGTAGAAGTAAAATTAATAGTTTAAATGCCAATGGATGTTTTTCTGTCAATACAACCAGAAGCAATAATGTGCTCCTATGTATGCAAATTTCAAAACAAGCATCAAGACTGAGTTTTCATTGATGTAATGGTATGATTTTCTGCAAAAGTGAATTGCCACATTATTATTAGAAAATCTTTATTAAAAATGAGCACTATGTTTTAAAATGAGTTCCCATGTGATGTATTTGCTGCAGCTGTTCATGTATAAGGCTGCCATTCAAAAAATCTTTTGGATTCAATTTTAAAGACCTTTGTTCCTTAAAATTGAGCCTTACCCTATACTTAATTTCTAAAAACATCTCTCAGAAATTAAAAAATTGGAACCTCTTGAATGATATTTTTTCAAGATTAATATTGATAACAATAGTTTTGCTAAAAATTCAAATTTGATAATATATGTGCATATATGCTTTTTTTTCAAAAGAAAAATCATTTTCTTTGATTTTTAAGATTTAATTTATCTTGAAGAAACTGTTTCATATGACATATGATAAATATATATCTATATATGTCATTTAAAGTGAAATTGAAATCATTTTGTTAAAGAAAACTCACAAAGTTTAAGTTGAAATTTAAATTTAATTGAATTCTTTTGCTTTTATTTCTGAAAAAAAGGAAATTCATGCCCTGTGTATGATTGTTTTGTGATTATGTTTTGAGCTTGTTCTGAATTGATTTTGAATTGAAATTTTACTTAAATTTAATATGGTTTTTGTGTTAAAAATTCATTTGAAACCAATTCCAAAGATAGATGTGTTCATTAAACAGTACCCAATCTTCTTTTCAATTATATTCACACCCCAAATTATTTCTAAATAGCAGTGTACCACAGATGACACCAACCAGCCTAATGCACGTAATGCTACCATCAATATCAGTGATTTGTTTTTATGTCATAAATAAGAAAAGTACATTTACGGAGTTCAAGAACACATTCCATGCTTCATGTTTCAATCCATCGAATCATGAAGGCAGCTATGAAAAGATACACTTCATTGGGTTATTTTTCATGGGTTGTGAATGATTTTATGCATTGGTTAGCTTGTTGATTTCCTATGTAGCGAATGAACTTAGCTAAAATATAAAGGAAATAACCATAGAATAGAAGTTTGATATAGCTTTATATTGATTGGGACATGGGAGCTCATATGAAAGAATTGGTCATCTTTTCAAAGCTGGAAAATAAGTGGCTTACTATGTAAGAAAAAATATATTTGATTGAATCATTATTTCTTTACAAGTGTAATGTTTTTGTAAGAAACTCTTAATAATAATACTTCTTATCAAGAGTACTATAGCTTTGCTCAAATGAGAAAATAATTGAATGAAACATTATCATAACAAGTGACTATATTTGTGATTAATATTGATCGCTAGAATATTAATAAACAATTATAGATAGAAAAGTGATTATTATTATTTCTTTGAATAATTATATACAAAAATAATAGAAGTATTCTATTATTATTATATGTCAGGGTGACTCTATTATATAGCTTCAAAATAATAATAAAAGCTACAACTCTGAGTGTGACACAAAAGTAATGATGATATTAAAGTGAGGAAATGAGTAAAAGGGCTATACTAAAATAATTTATTGATGGTGAGTGCAGCTGATAGCCCTGGGTACAGTGTTTGCCTGTTGATTTACAATAACAAACCCTACAATAATTACAACTTATGATTATAACCTGTTCAATTCTAAGGGTACCACTACTCAGGAAGTTATTCCACGTAAGAATATTAAGAACAGGATGCTGGATTAGCCTCCTGGTGAGGAAAAGCCTCCTTTTATCTTTTCCTTGGGTAATGGGAGACAACCACAGAGTGAATATCTTCACTACTGTGGGCTGGTTTGTGGTTCTATACACTCAATACAGACTGGTATTGGGTGGAAATGTGGCTTTAAAACCACAAGTAGTCATTCTTACCCTATACAGGGTGAAGAGCTTCACCAATGGAGTTTACAGGTGTGTTCTGGTGCTTATGACGCGTCAGAAGCTGTATAGAACCTGTATGGACCTCTGTATTTGAATTAAATATTAGGTATTAGAGTATAAACAAGATTTTGTGTCTGTTTGACACCTCATAATCATACCAATGGGATAGTATCCCACAGTAAAGGTGTATTGGCCAAACTGTGGGATTTCAACCTTAAAACTGCTATATCTTTGTCAGTTTTTAATATATTGAGTTCAAAATTGGTTCATTGTGTATCCCTGGATGTGATCTACACAATTGTACCTCATTTGGTATAGTCATCATTCAATATTGCAAAGATATGGCATGTTCAATTTTAGCTATCCAGATATATGATTATCTCAAAATCTTTATGGAACTTGTTTGCCCCATAACTTTTGTTCTAGATGAGATATGGGGAAATGGATGGTACCATCAGATAGCCCTGATTGTGCCATTTCCAAAAAGACCCCACTTTAAGTATCTCACACCAAAACTGTAGAAGTTGGATGATAGGTGAATCTTTCATTCACCCTTATTTGAACTTATTTTGGCCATAACTCCTGTAATTCTGATGCTAGCTCAATTTGGAAGTATAATTGGATAGCCCTGATATAGAGATTCAATTTGAATACCCATTTGATGGGGTTAAGCTTCTTCCTCTGGATTTCAGATGGGAGGTGAAAATTAAGGTTTATGCTCAGCAATAGCTTTGAGCAGGAATAACTTTGTTATTCTTTGTCCTATGATGATGGGAGTTGTATATTTGGAAAGAGGTGATTTTCCTCTTTCTTATTATACCTTTTGAGTTATCTTGGCTCAGCTCCATGTTTTAGTGGTATCTTGGCTTTACCATTGGTTTATGGTATTTGGCTGTCATGCTTGTGCTCTGGTTTTGAGTCACAGGCTGAAATATCCTCCCTCTAAAAAAGGCTAATCATTCATGAGACCTTCCTGTCTTCTTTGAGGTATTAGTATGATTCATGTGACCTTGAGCCAACAAATTTCTTGTGGTCATACCTTTCCTGTCTGGTGGCTTGGGAGAATTTTCTGCATATTGATTGGGTGATTCACAGTTGTGAAATCCTGTTGTCATTGCAAATTATGAATCATGAGTTTCTTTGGCTTCCAGGATTTGATTCTTTATGTTATCACCAGTAATATGGGTATTGTATCTACCAATAGATGTTCTCATCCTTACTTCTTGAAAAGTAGTTGATATTTCATCCAAGAGGGATTCTTTTCAGCATCTGAATTTTACTTCATTCTCTAAGTCTCCTGATAGTTTGGTCAATGGTTTGTGATTTCTCATTTCTGTTGTTATGTGAGGCTCAATGGCTATTAGCCTTTTTGACCATCTCAGACACCAATGATATGGATCTTTGTCCACTGTGTATCTATCATTTACAAATGAAAGGGTTTTCTATCATATCCATATATGATTTCTGTACTTTTGGAATATTTGCCTCCTCCACCATGGCCAGTTTCTTCTGACATGGATCTCTTTCATTTTTGTGTACCAAATACAAGCATTTCCTTTGAAAGATGTATCTAATCTGGCAGTAATCCAGTAATCTGGTATACTTGGTACATCAGTGAAGAGTCCATCAATATATTCAATGAGCTCCATATGATCATATTCTCCTATGCCAGAGAATTTGGCCCAACTTGAAGCCTCTGGAAGCTGTTTTAATGCTTCCTTCTCTGAGTAAGTCATCTTATCTCCATCTTAGTATTGTGATTGAGATCTTGGTTTCTTCTCCAACAAGGCATCTGGTTTGATGTCTTCCGGGTGGTATGGAGTGTTTCCAGAAACATTCCCTTGTGTTTGTGGTTTCATTTTTTGGAAGAAATCAAAAAATATGTCAATATCTTTATCCAGGTATTCCCTATCCCTTTTGCAGTGATTTTGCTCCTCTAAGACTTGATTTAGTCTTCTTTTGGTATCTTCTGAGGCTTTACTAAATTCAGTATAGTCCTCTTGAAGAGTATGAATAGTTTTGGTTTGTAAGGTATAAACCTTTTGTAACCTTGAGATACTTTCATAGAGTATTTCAAACTCTTTCTGACTTTTTTCTAAAAATTGGGAAAATTGTAACCATAGAGTATTACTACTTATGGTACTCTCAGGTATCACAAAATTGTGTTTAATCTGAGTGGAGATACGATTCCTTATCTTAGGGATGCTAGCTGCATTAGAAGTATTTACAACTGTTTGTTGTTTCTTTGTACTTCTTGAAATAGGTCCAACAATTTCTGGGTCATAGCATCCGACTCTCTCTGCCTCTGGTTGAAATAAGTCTTGTTCTTGACCTATGATCCTCTTCCTCTCCTGGATTCTATCTGGGATTGGAAAGTATGGTGACTCTTGGTCACTGATCTGCTGGTTCCTGAGTGGTGTGAAGCCACTATGGAGTCTGATTGGGTTACCAGTCCTCATTAGCCTGAGAGGGTCGGAGTATGTTATGTCTGGTTCCATTTATTGTCTATGATAAGTTCTTTGAAGAGCATCTCTTTGAGCAAAATCTTCTGAATACTTTCTACAAGTTCTTTGTAGTGGGACTCTAATTTAAATTCCCTGTCCGCCATTCTCCATTGGACAAGTTTTTTGAAGATTTGATGGGTTAGAATAAACTATTCTATGCAAGCCATTCCTGAAGGTTTGCTGTTGAAAGTCATCTTGGAAGGTGTAGGAAGGTTCATTTTGCCATGTATTATGGCTTTGAACCACTTCAACTTCTCTCCTTTCCAGGCCTCTAGTCCTGATTATGGTTGATTCTCTTTGTAAATAATAATCCTTTGGAACACCAAAGTCTCTGAAATGAGGTGGTATCATTTCTGATTTGTATGGTGAGAGTTTTATCTAATTGATTAAATCCTACACCAATTTGGATGGAAAAACTCAATTATAAGAGCTTCACTTGAAGAGCAATCCCAACAATATATACTTTGTATATATTAGAAAAAATTAAGTAAAAGAAATATGATTATATTTCTTTTTGATAAGTTTCATTATTGAAATTATCAATAATAATGACTATGATCAATTTTTCACACCAATTTGGGTGAAAAAGAAAATGATTTTAAAGTTTTTTCTTAGAGAAAATCCAAATAAAGTACACTTGTATATATTATTAAAATGAGTTCTTTCAAAAAAAGAAATATAGTTTTTATCTCTTTTTATATAGTTATTATTATTGAAAATATCAATAATAATGATAAAAATCAAATTTTTTACTCCAATTTGGGTAAAAAAAGAACTATAATGGTATTTCTCCAAGAAAAAACTCTAACAATATATACTTTGTATATTTTATTAAAAAAATCAGTGAAAGTAAAAAATAATATTATATAATTTTTGTTGTATTATTATTGAAGTTATCAATAACAATGATAATAGCCAGTTTTTCACACCAATTTGGGTGAAAAAATGAATTATCAGAGTTTTTTTTCAATAAAATCCAAACAATATATACTTTGTATATATTATAAAAAAATCAATAATAAAATATGATTGTATTTTATTATGAATTATTATTATTAAAATTATCAATAATAATGATAACAATCAATTTTTCACGCCAATTTAGGTGAAAGAAATTAATTATAAGAGTTTTTCTTTAAGAAAAATTCAAAAAATACATATTCCATATATATAATGAAGAAAAGATCAATACTAAAATATGATTTGTATTTTATTATGAAGTATTATTATTCAAATTATCAATAATAATGATAATAATCAATTTTTCATGCCAATTTGAGTGAAAAGATGAATTATAAGAGTTTTTCTTTAAGAAAAATTTAAATGATATATGCTTTGTATATATTATGAAAAAAAACAATGATAAGATATTATTTTTGTTCTATTATGAAAAGAGAGTATTTTATATATATAAATTATATATTTATAACTCTTCAAAAATGATTAAAAATAATATTTTTCAAAAGAATATGTATACAGTTTTTTTATTTTTTATTTTTTATTTCATTTTTGAGTAAAAAAAATCAGAATATAGAAAAAACACAAAATTAATCCCCTCAGGGCTTCTTATGGTTTAAAAAAATGAAAATAAGAAAGAAAACAAGTATGATAACTTTAAAAGGCATGAAAATTAGCTAAAAATAGTGAAAACAAGCAAGAATTCCATCTAAAATAGGTAACAAACCAAGCCAGGCCCCCAAAATGTCAGGGTGACTCTATGATATAGCTTCAAAATGATTATAAAAGCTACAAATCTGAGTGTGACACAAAAATAATGATGATATTAAAGTGAGTATATGAGTAAAAGGGCTATACTAAAATAATTTAGTGATTGTGAGTGCTGCTGATAGCCCTGGGTGAAGTGTTCGTCTGTTGGTTTACAATAACAAACCCTACAATAATTACAACTTATTATTATAACCTGTTAAATTCAAAAGGTACTTCTTCTTTCAAGAAGTTATACCATGTAAAAATATTAAGAACAGGATTCTGGATTAGCCTCCTTGTATCTTGTCCTGGGGTAGTGGGAGGTTGTTCACCTCTGCACACGACCACAGAGTGAAACGTTTCACTACCATGGGCTGGTTTGTGGTTATATACACTAAATACAGACTGTTATTGGGTGGAAATTTGGTTTCAGAACCACAAGTAGTCATTTTTACCCTATACAGGGTGGAAAATTCACCAATGGAGTTTACAGATGTGTTCTGGTGCTTATGACGCGTCAGAAGCTGTATAGAACCTATATGGACCTCTGAATTTGACTGAAATATGAGGTATTGAAGTATAAAAAAGCTTCTTTGTCTGTTTGACACCTCATAATCATACATATGGGTTATTATCCCACAGTAAAGGTGTATTGGCCAAACTGTGGGTTTTCAACCTTAATACTGCTATAAATTTGTCAGTTTTTAAGATATTGAGCTCAGAATTTGTTCATTGTATAGCCCTGGATGTGATTCACACAATGGTACCTCATTTGGTATGGTTATCATTGAATATGGCAAAGTAATGCCATTTTCAATTTCAGTTATCCAGATGTATGATTATGTCACAGGGGCTCTTCAAAGTGAAGAGGGCCTGGAACTCACTAAACCGGGACTCACTTATGGAGGGCTCAAGGATATGGAAAGATGGAATACACTTAAGAGTGTAAGGAATGAATTAATATAATAAAAAATATGAGAAAAGCAGAAACAAAGAAACAAGAATAAGAGATAGAAGAGCCAACCACAAACAAGTCCAAGTCCACTGTTTCAACCTGTCAGAATGGAAAGAGAAGGGTTAATAAGGATATGGCCACCCAACTCATACTGTACAGGCAAAGAGAGAAATGCAAAGACTAACTTAAAATTAAATAATTATAATACCCAAAATAAGGATAAGAATAATTATAAAATAATAAATAAACTAAATTAATTAACTGGGGAAAAGTCCCCAGGGGGGAGAAAGAGGGGCTGGTATATGTGAGAATCACCAGCCCTGGTCCAGAGGAAGAATTTTCATGAGAATGATTGATGATTGAATTGAGTCTGGCCAATACAGGTCCTGTACAGCTGTAAAGAACCTGTAAAAGAGGTGTGGTGTATTTGAGTGATCATACAGTTTCATACTGGTGTATTGAAACTGTATTGGGTGAATCCAACCTGTACAGGTATTGACAGGCTGTATTGAGGTACCAAGCTGTATGCATGTTTCAGAATGAAGATTGCTGAAAATGAATGCTGATTGCCAATACTGGATCTGCTTTTTTGAGGTGTTTGAGTGAGTATGTGAATGAATACCCTTGACCCGGATGGATGGTTGTTACAGTATCCCCCTCTTGAAACTGGTGGGCTCCTGAACACCATAATACCCTGCCACTGTTGAGTGGCATCTCAATATCCCCACATTTTCTTCAAAAAATTTCTTTTTAAATTTCTTTTCCTCTTGACCATTATCCAGAAAAATTCTTCTTCAATTCCTTTCTGTCAATTTGAATTGATTCCCCCCTTCTTTGAAGTTTTGAGTAAGTATCCCACTTCAAAATATGCTTTTTTTTGCTTCTGATTCAATCCATCTTGACCTTGGACCATGGCCTTGGGATATATCCCAAAATTATGGCCACTGAGCTCTTGTGCTTCAAAAATGATGCCCAATGAGTATATGAAGTGTACTCATTGGGCAAGGCTTAATCCAAATGAAATCTTGAAAATTTTCCGCCAAGGGGTCTTGTCCCCATTGTCCATGGAAACGGCCTCAACAGCCCTCAAAAGTGGTTTTGGGCTGTGGCCTCTTCCCTAATGAATCTTGATAAGTTTTGATTTTTATGGCCTTTTGGGCCTTTTTGGGGGTTTTGGTGATTCCATGATTTATGGCCATTTTGGGCCATTTTGGGTCTTTTTGGGCTTGATGGTGTTTTTATGACCTATGGCCATATTGGCCTTTTCCTGATCTTTGGGGTCGTACGGTCCACTGTCTGTGGGCCGTAGTCTTGCGGTCCGTGGTCCGTGGGGGCTATTGGAGGCCCCCTGGGCCCAAATTTGATGGGGACCATAAATTGGCCCAGAGTCCAAGACCCCCACCTTTATGGCCTGGACTCATTGGTGGGGTCCAGGGTCACCAAGATCATGGCCTCCCCAAGAATGCAGGGGAGGCCCACAGTGATGAATGCAGCCCCAAAGGGGCTTTGAATCCTCATTCTTGAGTCTTTGAGGGGGGGCCATAAATGAGTTATGGCCCCATTCTTGAGGTCAATTTCCTTTTGATTGAAATGGACTGATTTGGACGTCTTGAATCTTCTGCTTCTGCATTGCCAAATTCGACCGGTATGAAGATGAACCTAATAATGACTTCCAGTGAACTTTTGATAATTGGGTAGAGAAACTAGTTTCCTTGTCCTTGTTGTGTTTGGATTGACTTCTATTCCAACTCTTATACTACTAAAAAATGAAAAAATAATGGAACCTCCCAATACATGATTTGGGAGGGGATGCTGCTGCTTTAAAGAAATGAAAGAAAGAAAATTATACAAGTAAAGAAAGAAAGCAAAATAAAAGAATAAGAGAAAATGAGAGTAAAGAAAGAAATAAAGAAAAATCCTGATGGTTGGTCCTTCTTGTGGTGAGTTGCTTTATTCTGGCCAAGAAGTGTCTAAAAAATGAAAACCAAGCATTTGATGCTCACAGAGTGGCCAAGGTAATGTTTTACAAGAAGTAGAACCCTCAGGGATGCATAACAGGAGTTGGAACTTACTTTCATAACTTCCACTCCCCACCAAGCACCATAAAATTGAAAATAATTACCATAAATGACTTCTGAGATGAATTGCCATAAATAACTTCTGAAAAGAATTGCCGTAAATGACTTGAAGTAATGAATGTCTTGAATTATGATGATTGGCATCAATTGAAATTATAAATAAGAAAAAAGAAATGAAAATAAAGAAAGAAAACATTTGGCCATATCGTGATAAGGTCCAAATCAGAGGGTATTGGTGTTGTATGCTTCCTGAACCTGTCCAAAGAATTGACAAGCGCTCACAAAGTGGCCAAGGTGATGCTTACAAAAACATATGCGTAGAATACCCCCTTGAAGGTGCATGCCAGGAGAGGAACTTACTTTCATAACTTCTTCTCCCCACCAAGCACCATAACATCAAACTCTTGAGGTATTTGGACCAGGATTTTCTGGATATAATGAATGGAAATCCTTGACAAGGTCTGGTGAGTTGGTAAGGTTGGAAGCTGGTTCCCAAGTGGTTCTTTCTGGGTCTTCACTGAATCCTTTCCACTCTACAAGATACCATAATTTACCTCTTTTGAGTTTTTAGTCCAGAACCTGAGCCACTTCCCATACTTCTAGCTCCCCCACTAGGATTGGTGGTGGTGGCAATTGATGTCGATTCGGGATAGTTGATTGCTTCACTGGTTCTAATAAGGACACATGAACAACAGGGTGAACTGACTTCCATTGCTGAGGCACCTTGAGGTGATATGCAAGGCTTCCAATGCTCTTCAGAACTTCAAAAGGTCCCAACCATCTTTCTGATAACTTCTTGGTGGGTCTTGTGGTCTTGATGTTCTTGGAGGATAGCCATACTTTGTCCCCAGGTTGGGAATCAGGTGGAATTGTCCTATTTCTATCTGCATACTTCTTGAATCTCCTTATTGCTGACTCTAATTCCTCTTTGACAACTTGCTGTACTGATTGGAGTTTTGTTGATAACTTTCCAGCAGGTGAGTCTTGAGAAATATGGATTGAATCAAAGCTGGGATTTCTTCCATAAATGGTGAAAAAGGTGATTGCTTGGTTGATGAATGTTCTGCATTATTATAGGCAAATTCAGCCAGAGGGAGCCAGGTGTACCAGTCATCTTGATGATAGCTGACATACATCCAAAGGTACCATTCTAGTATCTGATTTACCCTCTCTGTTTGTCCATATGTTTCAGGGTGAAAGGCAGTTGAAAGATCTCTTGATATCTTGAGCTGCTGACACAATTTAGTCCAAAATGATGAAACAAATAAGGATCCTCTATCACTGATGATACTGACTGGAAGGCCATGCTTGGAAAATACATGACTAATGAAGATTTGAGCTAAGTACAGAGCAGTGATTGTTCCATAAGCTGGAATGAAGATTGCCATTTTTGAGAATCTGTCCACAACTACTGAAATTGAATCAAATTTGTTTGACAGTGGCGATTGAGTGATGAAGTCCATTGATAATGAATTCCAAGGACCAGACAGAATTGAAAGAGGCTTGAGTAATCCAAACTTCTTGTGATGAATGTTATTGTTTCTTGAACATTGCTGACATGAGGACAAATAGTCCTTGATGAATTGATTCATGCCAGCCCAATAAAAATCCCTCTTGATGAGCTTGAGGGTCTTCTCCTGGCCAGGATGGCCAGCCAATGGTGAGTCATGACACTTTTGAAGAATATTGAGTTGAAGTTATTCATTGCTTAGGATTACCACTCTATCTTTGAATAATGATAACTTGGCTTGGGGTTCAAGAGAATAATCTGGAACTGATTCACCTCTTGCTAGTTGCTTGGGTATTTCTTTATAGTCTTTGTCTTGCCATACTTCTTTTTGAATCTTTTCCACTAACTCTGAGAAAATCTCCACTTTGATTGAAAAGAATCTTGACTCTTGAATTCCATCTTGCTTAAGTACTTGATGAAAATTTTGAGGATTCTTGCTGATGAAGTCCAGCCCCCTCTCTGGGTACATGTTGACCCGACGTGACAAGGCATCTGGTAAAGTGGCCAGCCTGCCTGGGCGGTAAGTGATAGTGAAATGAAATTCTGAGAGAAATTCAGCCCAACGGGTCTGATGACGAGTAAGAGCTTTGGAAGACATGAAATACTGCAAGGAAGAGTGGTCTGTCAAGACCTCAAAAGAATTGGAAAGAGAAAGAAGAAATGCTCTCCAGCGCTTGGAAGCCCAAACTATGCCAAGGAGTTCCTTGTCATGAATTTCATAGTTGAGTTCAGCTGGTAAGAGCTTGCGACTATCAAATTCAATGGGATGCTTTCCTGAGTCATTCACCTGACTCAGTACGGTGCCCAATGCATAATCAGAAGCGTCAGTCTCTACAATAGTAGGTAGAGATGGATTGAAATGGGATAAGATAGGAGCAGAGGTGAAAGCTTCTTTGAGTGCTTGAAACTGACTAAGAGCTTCCTCATTGAAGATGAAAGGAGAATCTTCTTTAAGGAGGGAAGTGAGAGAAGTGATTTTTTTAGAATAATTTATAATGAAACAACGATAAAAATTGGCAAAGCCAAGAAAAGATTGAAGTGATTTGATGTTTCTGGGCTGAGGCCAATAGAGGATCTGCTGAACGTTTGAATAATCCATGTTGAGGCCATCACTTGAAACAACATAGCCCAAGTATTCCACACTTGATGCATGGAATACACACTTGGAGGCTTTGGCAAATAAATTGTTTTCTCTGAGTCTTTGGAGGACAGAGGTCACATGTTTGACATGTTCTTCCTCAGAACTTGAGAATACCATAATATCATCTAGATAAACCACAACAAATACATCCAATAAATCTGCAAATATATCATTCACAAGATTCTGGAAAGAACAGGAGCATTGGTCAAACCAAATGGCATGACCAAATACTCATAACTACCATACTTGGTTCTGAAGGCAGTTAAGTGCTCACCCCCCTCTTTGATTCTCAGAAGGTTATATGCACCACACAAATCTATCTTGGAGAAGATAGTGGAACCGTTGAATACGGTAAGGAGATGGTTCATAGGAGGAACAGGGTATCTTTTCTTCCTAGTGACAGCATTGAGTTTGCGGTAGTCAACACACAAACAAAGACCTCCATCCTTCTTCTTGACAAAAAGGACAGGTGCTCCTGTTGAAGAGGAGCTTGGTCTAATGAAACCTTTCTCTACATTCTCTGAAATGTAGGCCCGCAGTGTTTCTGACTCTTGAGTTGATAATGAGTAGATAACACCAATTGGAGGTAGAAGACCTTCCAATTTGATATGGTGGTCACTGTCACAGGGGCTCTTATGGAAGCAAGAGGGCCTGGAACTCAGGAATCAAGAACTCACTTGGAGGGCTCCAAAAGATGATAAGAAATACTATGGAATATATTTCTTAAGCAGGAAATACAGAGAGGACAAATATGCCAAAGATAACAAAGAATAAGAAGAATGAAGCCAGAGGCCAAAATAAAAGGAAGCCAAAGCCAAGAAGCCAACCAAGTGAATCCTCAATTCACTGTTTCAACCTGCCAGAAAGAACAATGGAATTAGTAAAGGATATGACCACCAATATCCACTGACAGGAGAAGAAAGAAAGAGAAGAAGGTGCTAATGACTGACTTAAGATTATCAGTATTAACTTTAATAATGTAAAAGAAAATAAGGATAAAAATAAATCCAATATATTAATTAACTGGGGAAAAAGTCCCCCAGGTGATGAAAGGTGGCCGGTATATGTGAAAAGCTGAAAGATTGATCCTGGAAGGTGGATCAATGACTGTATTGTCCGAATCGGGAAATACAGTTCTGGCCATCTTGAAATTTGAACTGTGTGATGGAATTCACACAGTGGAATAAGAAATGGCCCAATTGGGCCAAGGCCATACAGGTTGATTGAATAAGGCCTGTACGGATGAATTGGGTTGTCCAAGGAGTATTGAATACTTGATGTCTTGACAACTGATTTAAATGATGTAATACCTCTTGAGAATTGACCTTAGAATAATCCTGAATGAATTGTACCAACCCAACTCCTGCAGATACAGATGGCTGGGATCCTTGAATGATCTTCTGAATTGCCGCCATGGATTGCCAGACTGATGAGCTGAAAAGTCCTCCTTCAAAATGGGCATTGGAATTATGCACCTTGAAATGGAAAGGTGGAATTGGGTCCTGAAAACGTCACCATTGGACTGCTGAGTAAAAATGGTGCATAATGGTATATAATACCATATATGCACCACACCTGCAGTCTTGAGTACGGAGTGCATGAAGGAAAGGAAAGAATTCCCCTTAAGTTGAGGGGAAGGCTTGCTGAGCTGATCTGGTGGTTGCCAGAGGCCATGGTGGTCCATGGCCAAAATTGGGTCCTACGGGATTTATGGCCAAAAGGGTGTCCAAGAGGGTTTTGGTCATTTTTGGGTCCAAGGAAGTCATGGCCAAAATTGGCTCAGGTGGGCCCACCTGGCTGGCCCCTTTGGCCTCATTGGATTAGGCCAAAAGGGGCCTAATTAGCCTACGGACCGCGGACCGCGGCCCACGGTCCGTATGGACCGTAGAAGCCGTAGGGGGCCTAAATGGCCCAAAAAGGCCATTTAGGCCAAAACCCCCATAATGAAAGGGGTTGGCCAGGGGGTCCAGAACCCCCTGGAAGATAAAAGGACCCCCCAGGCCCAAAATAAAATATGGAGGCCTGGGGGTTGGTGAGGTGGAAATTGGCCAAGAAGGCCAATGATGGCAGGATATGGCCTGAGGCCATTAATGATGGTTGAGAGGGGCTATGGCGTAAAAACCATAAAACACCCAAGGGGGCCAATTGGCCATAAAGGACATGACATGACCAATTGGCCCCATCTTGGCTCCAGGTTGGATTGCCGCAGCCATCAAGGAGGAGGGCCAAAACTCGTGGTTGTGACAGTACCCCCCTACCTTGAATGGTGAGCTCCTGAGCACCAAGATAAGGTAGAAGCCTGTTGAGGCTATCAAGACGCATTGGACGGAGGGATTCCAGAGGTATTTGATCTTTGAAAAGAAAAATTTTGAACTGATAATAGTGTTGGCATATGAATTGAGGTTGACATAGTCTTCCCTTGACATTTGGCTTTGAAAATGTTGAAGGATTGAATTGACGTAGAATTTTGGCATAAATATTATAATAAAAGAAAATTGAAATGATAAAAAAAAGGAAATAAAAGAAAATGAAACAAAACAGAAAAGAAATAAAAAGCAAAATTTTGAGGGGGAGTCCAATCTTCATCACAGATTTTGAGAATTGAATTGAGGGTGGCCAGGGTACCTGGAAAAGAGATTTGATGCCAGGTGCTCACAAAGTGGCCAAGGTGATGTTTTGGACAGATTGTAGACCCCTCAGGGAAGTGCACACCAGGAGAGGAACTTACTTTTGGAAGTTACCAATCCCGCCAGTGCCATAAATAATGATATCAATTTGATTAAGGAGTGTCTTGAATTGGAAAACTTGGAAGGAAAAATGAAAATGAATGGTCCATTTCCCCAAGTGAAAAATGGCCATAATTTTGGACTTGATGTTGAAAGCCAGGCCAACGAATCTGTGTCCAAATTGCAAAGTGCTCACAGAGTGGCCAAGGTGATGCTTACAACAAAAAAGGAGTAGAATACCCCTAGGGGTGCATACCAGGAGTGGGACTTACTTTTGGTAATTCCTCTCCCCACAAAGCACCATAAAGATCAAGCTTCTGAAGAATTGGGTCCTGGCTTGTCAGGATACAAAGAATGGAAATCTTTGACAAGTTCAGGACAATTCTTGAGGTTTTCGGCCGGTTCCCAAGTGGATCTTTCTGGGTCTTGACTGAAACCTTTCCATTACACCAGATACCATAATTTTCTTCTCTTGAGCTTTGAGTCCAGTATTTGAGAGACTTCCCATTCCTCTTCTTCTTCAATGATGATTGGAGGAGGAGGCGCTTGATGCCGCTTTGGGATTGTTGATGTCTTGACTGGTTCCAAAAGTGAGATATGGAAGACTGGGTGGATGGATTTCCATTGAGATGGAAGCTTGAGGTGGTAAGCATGAGAACTGACTTTCTTCAAGATTGGAAAAGGACCCAACCATCTTTCGGATAGTTTTTTCGTGGGTCTGGTTGATTTGATGTTCTTGGAAGAAAGCCATACCATGTCACCAGGGTTGAAAACAGGTGGACTTGCTCTACCTTTATCTGCATACCTCTTAAACCGGTTTATGGCGATTTCAAGTTCTCTCTTGACATCTTGCTGTACTGATTGGATTTTTGTTGATACCTTTCCAGCAGGAGTATCTTGAGTGATGTGAACTGAATCAAATTGTGGATCTCTTCCATAAACAGTGAAAAACGGTGATTGCTTGGTTGAAGAGTGATCAGAATTGTTGTAGGCAAATTCAGCCAGAGGGAGCCAGGTGTTCCAATCATCTTGATGATAACTGGCATACATCCGAAGATACTGTTCTAGTATCTGATTTACCCTCTCTGTCTGTCCATCAGTTTCTGGATGATAGGCAGTTGACAAGTCTCTTGAAATCTTGAGCTGCTGACAAAGATTGGTCCAGAAGGAGGAAACAAAGAGTGAACCTCTATCACTGACAATGCTTGATGGAAGGCCATGCTTTGAGAAAATATTCTTGATGAATAAATGGGCCAAATCCAGTGAAGTGATTGAAGACATTGTTGGAATAAAAACTGCCATTTTTGAGAATCTGTCCACTATGACAAGGATTGAGTCAAAGGAATTGGACAGTGGCAGTTGAGTGATGAAATCCATTGAGAGACAAATCCAAGGACCATTTGGAATTGGAAGAGGCTTGAGGAATCCAAACTTCTTATGATGAAAATTCTTGTTTCTTGAACACTGTTGACAGGATGAAACATAATCCTTTATGAATTGAGTCATGCCGGACCAGTGGAAATCCCGCTTGACAAGTTTGAGAGTCTTCTCTTGGCCAGGGTGTCCAGCTAGAGGAGAATCATGACGCTTTTGAAGAATGCTGAGTTGAATTGTGGAGTCATTTGGGACTACCACCCGATCTTTGAAGAGAAGAAGTTGGGAGGAGGAATCAAGAGAATAATCTTGGACAGATTTACCTTTACCCAAATCTTCAAGGATACTTCTGTACTGAGGATCTTGCCATACTGCCTTCTGAATTGAGTCAATCAGATTTGAAAATGACTCCACCTTGACTGCAAAGAACTTTGAGGGTTGAACTTCATCTTGCTTAATGAGTTGCTGAAAATTCATTGGATTCTTGCTGATGAAATCCTCCCCCTTCTCCGGATAAACGTCGTCCCAATGTGATAAAGCATCCGGAAGAGTAACCAGGCGGCCAGGGAGGTAAGTGATTGAGAAATGAAATTCAGAAAGGAATTCAGCCCAACGGGCTTGACGGCGAGTAAGGATCTTTGATGACATAAAGTACTGAAGAGAAGAATGATCGGTGAGAACTTCAAAAGGGGAAGACAGAGAAAGAAGAAAAGCCCTCCAGCGCTTGAGAGCCCAGACTATTCCAAGGAGTTCCTTGTCATGAATCTCATAGTTAAGCTCTGCTGGAATAAGCTTGCAGCTGTCGAATGCAATGGGATGTTTTCCTGAGTCAGAGACCTGACTCAGTACAGCACCCAAGGCATAATCGGATGCATCGGTCTCTACAATGGTGGGTAGAGAAGGATTGGAGCGGTGGTGAAAGCCTCTTTGAGTTGATGAAACTGACTAAGAGCTTCCTCATTGAGGGGAAACAGGAATCTTTCTTGAGGAAGCTGGTGAGTGAACTGATCTTCTTTGAATAATTTTTGATGAAACGGCGGTAAAAATTGGCAAAGCCAAGAAAGGATTGAAGTGCCTTGAGGTTTCTTGGAGGAGGCCAATTGAGAATCTGCTGGACTTTTGCTTGGTCCATCTTGAGGCCTTCAGCAGAAACAAGATAACCACGGTATTCAACACTAGAAACATGAAAAAGGCATTTGGACGCCTTAGCAAAAAGGTTATTGGCCCTAAGTCTGGAAAGAACAGTGGACACATGAGTGACATGCTCTTCCTCAGACTTGGAAAAGACCATAATATTGTCTAAATAAACCACAACATAAACATCAAGCAAATCTTGGAAGATATCATTGACAAGATTTTGAAAAGAAGCAGGAGCATTGGTGAGCCCAAACAGCATAACCAAGTACTCATAACTGCCATATTTAGTTCTAAAACAAGTCAAATGTTCATCACCCTCCTTGATTCTGAGCAGGTTATATGCACCACGCAAATCAATCTTGGAGAAGATAGAAGAACCATTAAAGACATTGAGAAGCTGATTCATAGGCGGAACAGGATACTTGTTCTTCCTAGTAACAGCATTGAGTTTGCGGTAATCAACACACAAACGGAGGCCACCATCTTTCTTTTTGACAAGAAGAACAGGTGCTCCTGTTGAAGAGGAGCTTGGCCGGATGAAACCTTTCTCTACATTCTCTGAAATGTAGGCCCTGAGTGTATCTGACTCTTGTTTGGATAAAGAGTAGATCACCCCAACTGGAGGTAGAGACCCCTCCAGCTCAATATGATGATCACAGGCATGGTGAGGAGGAAGTTTTTCTGCTTTCACCTTGGAGAATACATCCAGATATTGGTGATAGACAGAAGGAACAACCTTTATCACGGTTTCTACTTCTTCTGGCTCTTCCTCTTCATCCCACAACTCCTCCAGGGAGTCATGATAAGATGAAGGAGGAAGGTCCACATTCCCAAATAAGAGGTGAAGTGAAGATACAGAATTATCTTCTCCAACATCTTGAATCTCTTTGAAGACTTCAGCTCTAGGAGATAGTAATGACTGTGGGGAATTAAGGGAAGGAATATGGACAGAAGATGGAAATGATGGTGTTCTAGAATCACCAACCAGAGCTGCACAAGATTTGGAAGAAGAAAAGTCATTACGGACAGAATTAGAAGGATCAGAATAGTCCAAATGATCAGGATTAAAGGTGATAAGCCCTTGCCTCCAATCAATAGAAGGATTAAAATGATTGAGAAAGTCAAAGCCCAATATGAGGTCTTCTCCCTTGGGAGTATCAATGACTAAAAAGTCCCATTCAAAGCTTGGGAAGGAAGGAAGCTCAACCATATATCTAGTATGGTGAGTCACAAATAAGGAAGGAGAGTCAGAGGAGTCAAGAATGATAAGGGGAATCTTCTCTGGAAGTTCTGACGTAGTCAATGAGTACTTTTGAACAAACTGCTTTGCAATAAATGAGTGTGTAGCACCAGAATCAATGAGAATACTGTAAAAAACATCAGAAAGAGAAGAAAAAACAAAAAATTTAAGAGAATTTTTGACACCAGTATTCAGAATGCACAATTGTGCTCTGGAAGGAAAACTGTGAAGACCATTGAACACAACATGATCTTCACTCAGGCTTTTCCCTGGCTGGGAAATTTGCCTGACGGTTGGGTAAGCTTGTTTTGAGGCCTTTTGAAACAGGACTCAAGACTATGCTTCCCACCACAATAGGTACAAAGACCCTCTTTGATTCTTCTTTCTTTTTCAGAGTTCATGAGCTTGAAATCTTTATTCAACAAAGAAGAATGGGGCTTGTCCCGCTTTTGAGAATGAAATTTCTTCTTATGCCTTGAGCTTGAAGAAACTTGATGATGAGAAGAGTGAGACTTCGAGGCTTCAGGCTTCTTCTCTTGATGATGATTCTTCTCCTTTTGCCTCTCATGGTACCTGGTATCAAGTTCTAGGCTGACGTCCATTAAGTCTTGAAGAGAATCAATATTTGAAGGATGGGAGGCTAATTGATCCAGAATTCTGGAGGCCAAACCCTTCCTGAAATGATGAATAAGAGCCCTTTCACCCCAATCCCCGATTCTTGAAACCAAACTCCTGAAATCGGCAATATATAAAGCAATATGCCCACCTTCTTTCATCCTAAGGCCATCCAATTCTGCTTCTGCTTTTCTAACTTCATTTGGGTCTCCAAATAAAGTGAACAATTGGGATTCAAACAGTGGCCAGGAATTGAGAAGGTAACTTGAGTCTTGATTATTGAGATTGGAAAGATAAGGCTCAATCCATTTTGCAGCCCTGCCAACTAAGAATGAAGTGGCATAAAGAACCTTCTTTCTATCTTGAGAAAGGTTTGCCGGATCATTATGAAAGATGAGTTGACAAGATTGAATAAAGCTTCTGACTTTGAAGGGCTGAGTCCCATCAAAGCATTCTGGAGCCTTCATAGAGGGAGTCTTGAAGGCTGGTGGTCTTGATGACTCAGAGGAAGAAGCTGCTTGAAGATTGGCCATAATTTGAGTCATCTGCTGCATGATGGCCAAGAAAGATGGTTCAGATTGGCGAGAGACAGGCTGATCAGACTGGGCTAGAGTTGGTCTTCCAGTACCTTGGGATGCCCCCACCGGAGCAGGAACACCTTCAGTACCTTCAGACTCTTCCTCTTCCACAGAATTCTCCTCCTCCTCTTCACCTGGACCTTTGAAACTAGTCCTTGACATTCCTGGAAAACCGCCAACTACTCCTGAAAAAGAATTTGATCTTCTTGGCACTCTTCCTTCCTTCCTGGATGGTGCTGCTCCTTCCATGCGGGGTCCTCTATCTAATTGCGCCCTCAGTTGAGGAACTGCTGGGGTGCCATCAAGAGGAACTCTTGGAGTAGGAGTAAGAACAGCTTGAGTTCGAGCCTGGGACCTGGTCTGTCTTGCAGGAGGTGAGTGTTGGAGTGGCATGATTGAATAAGAGTAAAATTTAAATAAAAATAATCAAAACTTGGATAAAACTTGAGGCAAAACCGAAATAGTCTTGAGGATCAAAATAAAATCAAATCTTGAGGAAAAAATCAATGAATCAATTAAAGTCTTCAGGTACGTCAATCAATCAAATCAGATGAGTCTTGAAGTCAAAAATCCAAATCAATGAAAGTCTTGAGGTCAATAAAATCAATCAATCAAAATTAATGAAACCAAATCTTGCAGTAAAAATGAATTAGTCAAATGAATTCTTGAATCAAAAAATCAATTTATGTCAAAATCTTGATGTGAAATTCAGCAGTCAATGGAAAAATCTTCAGGTCAATCAAATATCTTGAAGTCAATATCAATTATGCCAAATCAGTCAATCAAATCAATTATCAAGTGAATTCTTCCTGAAATTAAAATTCTTGAAGAGAAAATCAAATTGAATCCTGATATGAAGAACGTGTCTGTATAATTTGATGAATAATCTGAAAATCAAAATGACAAGACGCCTGAAATGAAGGATAAAATGAGGTTGATGATAGAGATTAAGATTTAAAAGATAAACAGGAAATAGGATTTGGGTCAGCTTTCAATTTTCAGAATGAAGAAATGAGTGAGAGAAAACTGAGAGGTGACGGGGAATCATTAATTTTCATAAGCGTTAAAGAGTCATAATTTTGATGAATGAATGAATGAAATTGATGAAGAATGAATGAATAGAATGAAAAGAAATTTTTTTGTTTTTTCAGGGGCTCTTATGGAAGCAAGAGGGCCTGGAACTCGTGAGTCGAGAACTCACTTGGAGGGCATCAAAAGATGATAAGAAATACTATGGAATATATTTCTTAAGCAGGAAATACAGGGAGGACAAATATGCCAAAGATAAAAAAGAATAAGAAGAATGAAGCCAGAGGCCAAAATAAAAGGAAGCCAAAGCCAAGAAGCCAACCAAGTGAATCCTCAATTCACTGTTTCAACCTGCCAGAAAGAACAATGTAATTAGTAAAGGATATGACCACCAATATCCACTGACAGGCAAAGAGAGAAAGAGAAGAAGGTGCTAATGACTGACTTAAGATTATCAGTATTAACTTTAATAATGTAAAAGAAAATAAGGATAAAAATAAATCCAATATATTAATTAACTGGGGAAAAAGTCCCCCAGGTGATGAAAGGTGGCCGGTATATGTGAAAAGCTGAAAGATTGATCCTGGAAGGTGGATCAATGACTGTATTTTCCGAATCGGGAAATACAGTTCTGGCCATCTTGAAATTTGAACTGTGTGATGGAATTCACACAGTGGAATAAGAAATGGCCCAATTGGGCCAAGGCCATACAGGTTGATTGAATAAGGCCTGTACGGATGAATTTGGTTGTCCAAGGAGTATTGAATACTTGATGTCTTGACAACTGATCTAAATGATGTAATACCTCTTGAGAATTCACCTTAGAATAATCCTGAATGAATTGTACCAACCCAACTCCTGCAGATACAGATGGCTGGGATCCTTGAATGATCTTCTGAATTGCCGCCATGGATTGCCAGACTGATGAGCTGAAAATGTCCTCCTTTGAAATGGGTGTTGGAATTATGGACCTTGAAATGGAAAGGTGGAATTGGGTCCTGAAAACGTCACCATTGGACTGCTGAGTAAAAATGGTGCATAATGGTATATAATACCATATATGCACCACACCTGCAGTCTTGAGTACGGAGTGCATGAAGGAAAGGAAAGAATTCCCCTTAAGTTGAGGGGAAGGCTTGCTGAGCTGATCTGGTGGTTGCCAGAGGCCATGGTGGAAATATTGATCCATGGTGGTCCATGGCCAAAATTGGGTCCTACGGGATTTATGGCCAAAAGGGTGTCCAAGAGGGATTTGGTCATTTTTGGGTCCAAGGAAGTCATGGCCAAAATTGGCTCAGGTGGGCCCACCTGGCTGGCCCCTTTGGCCTCATTGGCCTACGGACCGCGGACCGCGGCCCACGGTCCGTACAGGGCCTAAATGGCCCAAAAAGGCCATTTAGGCCAAAACCCCCATAATGAAAGGGGTTGGCCAGGGGCCAATGATGATGGCTAGGGGGTCCAGAACCCCCTGGAAGATAAAAGGACCCCCCCAGGCCCAAGATAAAAGATGGAGGCCTGGGGGTTGGTGAGGTGGAAATTGGCCGAGAAGGCCAATGATGGCAGGATATGGCCTGAGGCCATTAATGATGGTTGAGAGGGGCTATGGCGTAAGAACCATAAAACACCCAAGGGGGCCAATTGGCCATAAAGGACATGACATGACCAATTGGCCCCATCTTGGCTCCAGGTTGGATTGCCGCAGCCATCAAGGAGGAGGGCCAAAACTTGTGGTTGTGACAGTCACCGGCGCGGTGTGGAGGAAGTTTCTCAGCTTTCACCTTGGAGAATACATCCAAATATTGGTGATAAGGAGGAGGGACTAAATTCAACACAGTTTCAATTTCTTCTGTCTCTTCCTCATCATCCCACTACTCCTCCAGGGATGCATGAAAAGATAAGGGAGGAAGGTCCATATCCCCTTGAAAGAGATGAAGTGAAGATATGGCAACATCTTCTCCAACATCCTTTATCTCTTTGAAGACTTCATCTCTTAATGGAAGTAATGACTGAGAGGGAATGATGGAAGGGGTATAGACAGAAGAAGGAATGGAAGGTGTCTTAAGTTCACCAACCAGAGCAACACTGTTGACAGCAGTGGCTAAGTCATTACTAGTAGAAGGAATAATACCACTAGAATCCGTATGACTAGAATAATAGGTGATCAATCCATTTTTCCAATCAATAATGGGATTAAAATGGTAAAGGAAATCATAGCCCAATATGAGGTCTTCTCCCTTGGGTGAATCTATGATAGAGAAGTCCCATTCAAAGCTTGGGAAGGAAGGCAAGTCAACTACCCACTTGGTATAATGGGTGATGAACAAGGCAGGGTATTCATTAGAATCCAAAATGAAAAGAGGAATCTTTTCAGGGAGCTCTGACAGAGTCAATGAGTACTTGAGAACAAAATTCTTTGCAATAAAAGATTTTGTAGCACCAGAATCAATGAGAATACTATAAAAAATATCAGAGACAGAAGAGAAAATAAGAAATTGTAAAGATTTCTTGACACTAGTATTCAGAGTGCACAATTGTGCTCTTGAAGGAAATAAGTGAGAACCATTGAACACATCATGATTCCCACTCAGGGTTTTCCCTGCTTGCTAGGGAAGCCTCTTGATGATGACCCAGGCTTGTTCTGAGGTCTCTTGAAGCATTTTTCAATGGGGTGCTTTCCACCACAATAAGTACACAACCCCTCTTTAATCCTCCTCTCCTTTTCAGAACCGATTAATTTATTGTCCTTATTGAGGAGAGCAGCATGGGGCCTGTCCTTTGAAGATTGAAATTGCTTGCCTTTCTTATTCTTCTTCTGGTGAGGCCTCTTTGAAGATGAGTTTTGAGGAGGCCTAGAATGATTGGATCCATTGACAGGAGGCTCCTTCTCTTGATTGCAACCCTTTTCTTTTTGCCTCTCATGATACCTTGTGTCTAACTCCAAAGTGACATCCATAAGTTCTTGAAGAGTATCAAAATTTCCAGGGTGAGAAGCCAACTGAGCCAATACTCTTGATGCCAATCCTCTTCTGTAAACATGGATATAAGCTCTTTCCCCCCAATCTCCAATTCTTGACATTAAGCTTCTGAAATCTGTAATGTACAAGGCAACATGACCACTCTCCTTCATCCTCAAATTGTCCAACTCTTGTTCAGCCTTCCTGACTTCATTGGGGTTACCAAACAGAGTGAATAATTGAGATTCAAATAAGGGCCAATTATTAAGGAGGTAGGAAGGGTCTTCATTGGAAATATTTGAGAGATAGGGTTCAATCCACTTTCCAGCTCTACCAGTGAGAAAAGAATTTGAGTAAAGAACTTTCTTCCTGCCAGAGAAGAAATTTGCTGGATCATTATGAAAGATTAATTGACAGGATTGGATAAATCCTCTCAATTTATGAGCTTGAGTACCATCAAAAGAATCAGGTGCCTTCCAGGATGGAGTCTTGAAAGAAGGGGCTTTGGAATTGTCCCTGGGAGCAGCAGCTTGAGTGAGTTGCCCCATGAATTGAGTCATCTGCTCCATCATCTTGAGGAGACTTGGACCAGTTTGAGAGACAAGAGGTTGACTAGAAAGGGCTAGATTAGAACCCTGAGGCACCCTGGAGCATTTTCCAAGGCATCTGCCACTTCAGTTTCCCCAGAATCTTCCTCTTCCACAGACTCTTCCCCCTCTTCATCTTCAACTTCCCCTTGTCTTGCTCTTGCACCTTCAGACATGCCAGGGTAGCCACCCAAGAGTCCAGAAAAGGATCTTTACCTTCTAGATTTAATTCCACCTCTTCTTGAGGGTGCTGCTCCTTCCATTGGTGGTCCTCTGTCCAAATTTGCACTCAGTTGATGAACTGATTGTGTGCGGTCAAGAGGAGCCCTTGCTGTAGTTGTAAGAACAGCTTGAATTCTTTGTGATCTAGTATTTTTGGCTGGGGGGCTATGCTGAAATGGCGTTTTGAATAAAAATGAAATAAAACTTGATGGTATGAGAATAATAATCAGAACTGGGCCAAATCAATCACAATTAAAATCTTGATGAATCGTGAGGAATCAATTCAAATCTTGAGGTGAAATCAAATTCAGTCAACAGTCAAATCAATTTAACAATCAACAATAAATTCGAATCAAATATCTATAATCTTGAGTAGATCAACAATCAATCAAGATTCAATCAATCAATAAATCAGTTTCTTCAATATGAAATCAAGGTCTTGAGGAATCAATAAATCAATTTAAAATCCTCAGAAATCAATTCAATATCTTGATGAGTCAAAATCAGTCAATAATCAAAATCAGTTCTTGAGGATCAATAAAATATCTTGAGGATTAAAAGTCAATCAATAATCAAAATCAGCTCTTGAGGATCAATAAATATCTTGAGAAGTCAAAATCAATCAATCCAATCCAAATAAGAATCCTGAGCCACTGAATCAATAAACCAATGAATCCCAATGAAATAATCCCATGAATTCAACCAATCAATAAATCCTAAAAGAACCTGAATAAGAAGACAGAGAAAATTTGATTTGATAAAATGAAATGAAGTGAATGAAAAGGTAAGCAATGATTAAGAAAGAAGAAGAATCAATTTCATATGCATGAAATGAATGAGATGAAATTGATGAGAGAGAAAAATCATAATCATTGAAGATCATTAAGTCATAAAAGAGATCATAATTGATGAATGAGAGAAATGAATATAAATGAATGAAAAGAAAGAATCAAATATGAGTTAATTAATTTAATGTCACAGGGGCTCTTCAAAGTGAAGAGGGCCTGGCACTCAGTAAACCGGGACTCACTTATGGAGGGCTCAAGGATATAGAAAGATGGAATACACTTAAGAGTGCAAGGAATGAATCACTATAATAAAAGATATGAGAAAAGCAGCAACAAAGAAATAAGAATAAGAGATAGAAGAGCCAACCACAAACAAGTCCAAGTCCACTGTTTCAACCTGTCAGAATGGAAAGAGAAGGGTTAATAAGGATATGGCCACCCAACTCATACTGTACAGGCAAAGAGAGAAATGCAAAGACTAACTTAAAATTAAATAACTATAATACCCAAAATAAGGATAAGAATAATTATAAAATAATGAATAAACTAAATTAATTAACTGGGGAAAAGTCCCCAGGGGGGAGAAAGAGGGGCTGGTATATGTGAGAATCACCAGCCCTGATCCAGAGGAAGAATTTTCATGAGAATGATTGATGATTGAATTGAGTCTGGCCAATAAAGGTCCTGTACAGCTGTACAGAACCTGTACAAGAGGTGTGGTGTATTTGAGTGATCATACAGTTTCATACTGGTGTATTGAAACTGTATTGGGTGAATCCAACCTGTACAGGTATTGACAGGCTGTATTGAGGTACCAAGCTGTATGCATGTTTCAGAATGAAGATTGCTGAAAATGAATGCTGATTGCCAATACTGGATCTGCTGATTTGAGGTGTTTGAGTGAGTATGTGAATGAATACCCTCACCCTGGATGGATGGTTGTTACAGATTATCTCAAATTCTGTATGGAACTTGTTTAACCCATATCTTTTGTTCTAGATGAGATATAGGGAAATTGATGGTACCATCAGATAGCCCTGAGTGTGACCTTTCCAAAAAGACCCCACCTTAAGTATCTCACACTAAAATTGTAAAAGTGGGATGAGAGGTAAGCTTTCTATTAACCTCTATTTGAACTTATTTTGGCCATACCTCCTGTAATTCTTATGCTATCTCAAGTTTGCTAGTACCATTGGATAACCCTGACCTAAAGCTTCAATTTTAATACCCATTTGATGAGGTTAAGCCTCTTCCCCTGGATTTCAGATGAGAGGTGAAAACTAGGGTTTGTGCTCAGCAATAGCTTTGAGCAGGAATAACTTTGTTATTCTTTGTCCTATGATGATGGGATGTGTATATTTTGAAAGAGGTGTTTTTCACCTTTCCTTTGATACCTTTTGAGTTATCTTGGCTCAGCTCTATGTTTTGGTGCTATCTTGGCTTTACCATTGGTTTATGGTATTTGGATTTCATGCTTGTGCTCTGGTTTGAGTCACAGGCTGACATTATAAGTCACTGACAACTATTATAGGAAGAACATAACAGCTCTACAAGAGAAAAATCTATATATATATATTTCAAACCAAGTTAACAATAATATGAAATATTATTCATAAATGCACAATTATATAAAACCTTTGAATAATAATTCTAAAAATAATTTTATACAAAAACAACAATACATTAACAAATAGAATATTGATGAGAAACTCACTTGAAAGTGATCAATTGAACAAAACATGCTAAAACATCTTAAAAAAAGTTATCAAATCATCAATTTAAGTCCAAAAACTGCAAAATGAATAGTTAAGGGATCTTTTCACAAGATTTTTGCATTTTTAAAAATATCTTTTAAAAAGTGTTTTACAAAAGAAAAAAGTTATTAAGTATTATACAACTGTAATCAAATCCCACAATTTCAATTCTTTCCTCTGAAAATTATGAAGAATAAAAAAATGAAAAGTTATTTCTAATAATATAGGATCTTATCAATAGAACATGATGCTTTTGAAGATTTATTTTACTTATTGATGAGAAAAAAGAAGTAATAAAATGGCTCTTTTTATTTCTTGAGGCACCTCCTCTGTGATCACAGATACTCTCATAGAGAGTGTAATAATCAATACTGAAAAAATAATTAGTAGAAGTCAACTTTCAAGCTAAAAACTTTTAATTTTTAATTAAAATTCAAACAACAGGTTTGATTATTAACTGCAAGAAGATTTCAATGTAATTTGTGGTTATTATATTTTTGGACAATATACAAGCAATAGACTGGAAGTAGAATTGGGTTTAGAATTAAATGGTAAAATAGTAACTATCTTTTTCAGCTATCATAAAAGGTTTTCTCAAATAATCACATATTTTACTGCATTTTATTTTGTCCATACCTCATTCTAAGTAAAATAACTTTGATGAAATATTTTTTGAGCTCTTTGGGAATTTAAAATATTTCTGAGGGCTCATACATTTTAAATTCATTTCAGTAGATATTATTATAATAGATGTAAAAAAATTTCAAATTAATTTTTTTTGAAAGGTTTGAATTCCAAATTTAAACTATAATTGAGTCTTTGTGTATCTTTTTAGGAACAATAAGATTTTTGATGAATATTTTGAGAAATTTGAAAGAAAAAACCTTTCAAATAATATTTTGATTAATTTAAAAAGAGATCTTAGTTTCCTTTAAGAATAATTAAATGTGGTAATTTTAAGGCTTAATACCACTTAAATTTTGGTGTATACAAATATAACATTGAAATATAATGTATGTAAATATTTCAAGTAAAACATTTAGAAATGAGCTTTCCATAAGCTTTTAAAGGTAAACCTTGACTTGTCAAAATCTTTTTGTGATTTTAAAGTTAGTTTTAAGCTTATTGGAACAATAGTAATTCTTGATTTAAAGCCCTTATTAAGGTATTTACCATTCCAAAACCTCTAATTCCTGTCCAAATGGAGGATAAACCATTTTAAGATTTGATATTAATTCAATTTCTAATATTAAAGTTTGTAACAATTGAAAATACTTTATTACGGGATGAAAAACTTAATTTGTCTCTTGAATATTGAAAAATCTGGGTACCTGGCGTAATTTTGCAATTTTTACCTTTGTCCCACACTTTGGGTGGATTTAAACAATTTATTCATTGAAATTCATACCATGAATTTAAATTCAGTTCAATTGAGTCCATGCAGGATTTAAAGCCCATTTTTTCAATCCTTAGTCATTTCAGAAAATGAACACACCACCTTAATTTCAACATAATTTCTGTAAGTTTACATAATTCTATGTAACTTTAAATGATAGTTAAAATTAACCATTTCAAAATTATGAAAAAATCTTATAAAATTGTATAAGCTCTATGTAACATTCTTAAATCTTCCAATAAAAGCCATAATAACAACATTTGGGTATAAAACCCCATGGGTTTACCCTAGTTGATTTTTGATTTGAAATAAAAAAAATTCAAAATAGCTAGAGCTTTGTTTATCCAAAATGAAGCTATGGTAATTTCTAATGATTTATTGTTTTAAAAATATTGGAAAGGTCAATTATTGAATAAAGGCTGGTTTAGAAACTGGTTTTATTCTAGTTTCAAAAGATGTTTCTGAAGTTTTTTTAAATACTTTTTCATGTAATTTCAAAACCTATAGTAAAGCCATTTAGAAAATGGTTAGTGGCTCAAAAACATGCATACTGGAGTTTATCTTTGAAATTTTACATGGATATGAATAATGATTTTTCTTTATTTGATAAACATGAGGACTCCTACTTATATCCAACTCTTTCTGTAATAACAAATTTGGAAAAATTCATTCAAGCTTTCCTATTCCATCAAAAAATACACAATTCAATTGAATTCCCACTCTGTCTAAATACTTTGAATCTAATGAAACTGGTAGATTAAAAATATCAAAAAATACTTTGCATTTGGGTACCCAAGATTCTTACTGGTTGGTCTCAAAATTAACAAAACAAATTCAGAAGAATCTGATTTGGAAGGGAGCTTCTGATTGTGGAATTTCAAGTGGGAATAACTGTGAGCCTGTGAGGTATGTATAGAATACCCATCAGGTCACACATAATTTTATAAAAAGTTGATTTAGTCTTGAAAAGACTTATTGGTTGTATTTCAAATATAAAATAACAAAAATAAGTATAGCCTTTTTTGGATGAACAAAATTACAATTATTATGTCATTTTTGGATTTTACACCAAAAATAACCCAGGTTAGACCCATAGAGTGTTATACCCAAAAATGATCATTTCATGAGTTATTATAAGATTTAAGAATCTCTTGGTACAAGCGCAAATTTTTTAAAATTTTTTACAATTGTTAAATTTAAGCTTAAACTTAAACTTTCATAAGGTTCATGCAAACTTACCAAAATTTTAGTTAAAATTGAGGTGTTGTATACAATTACTGAATTGGCTGAGGATTTTCTATACAGAATTGAAATCCTGAATGATGTCAGGATGATACTATGATAAAGGTATAACTAGGCTAATTACAACTTTAACTGTGTATGTGACACGGCAGAAAATGATTTAAAAAGATTTATAAAGGTTTTATAATAAAAAAAAAGGGTTCTACTATTGAGAAATAGTGGTGGTGAGCGCTATTGAGAACCCTGGGTGCAGACTTTATCTGTTGGATTACAATAATAAAGTCTACAATAATTAAAGATTATAATTATACCTGATTATTTAACCAAGAGTAAAACTGTTTTTGACAGTTTACTACGTAGGTTATTCAATAGCAGGATGAGGAAAAGCTTTTGGCTGTGAAAAGCCCTCCTTTTATCCTAAAATTGAGGTGGAAAGGCTGCTAGAGCTTTCCACGTAGAGGAAGTGAAGATTTTTCACTCTCTATGACAGGCTTGTGGTTTGCAAACAGCCTGTATACCCTGTATTGGGCTCAGATGTGGTTTTGAAACCACATCTGGGCAGTTTTCACCAATACAGGGTGAAATTTTTCATCTGGGGACCTCACAGCCTGATTCTGACGTGTATGACGCGTAGAATGCTGTACAGAAACTGTATGGGACCCCAGTATTGACTGACATATGAGGTATTGAAGTAAAAACATGCTTCTTCGTCTATTTGACACCTCATATTCATGGTTATGGGATATTATCCCATGGTAAGGCTGTATCTGACAGCAGGTGGGATTTTGACCTTAAAATGGTCATAACTTTGTCAGTTTTTGAGATATCAAGCTCAACGTTGGTTCATTGAATAGCTCTGTATGGGCTCCACACAATGGTACCCAACTTGACATGGTTATCATTAAATATGACAAAGTTATCCCATGTACAAGTATTTTTGTACATTGGCGTGGTCTGGGCAAAAGCTGTATTATGCTTGTTTGGCCAATAACTTCTGTTGTAGTTGAGCTATGAGGAAATGGATGGCACCGTCAGATAGCCCTGATTGTGCTCTTTCCAAAAAGACCCCATTTAAGGTATCTCACACTAAAACTGTAAAAGTTAGATGAGAGGTGAATGTTTTGTTCACCCTTATTTGGTCTGAATTTGACCATAACTCAAGTAATACTGGTGCTAGCTCAGTTTGGCTGGTACCATTGGATAGCCCTGGCTTAGAGCTTCATTTTGAGTACCCATTTGATGGGGTTAAGCCTCTCCTTCTAGATTTTAGATGAGAGGTGAAAATTAAGGTTTATGCTCAGCAATAACTTTGAGCAGGAATAACTTTGTTATTTCTTGTCCTATGGTGATGGGACTTATATTTTCAGGAAGAGGTGAGTTTCCTGTTTCTTTTGATACCTTTTTAGCTAATTTGGCTCAGTTCCATATTTTGGTGGTATTTTGGCTATACCATTGCTTTATGGTATTTGTCACAACCATGGCAATTCACCTCCTTGGATCCCCATATGGCATATCAAGCCACGGTTCTTTTATGGCCAATTGGCCATATCCATCACCAGTGGCCAATATGGCCACGTCATTATCTTATGGCCCATTTATGGCCATTTGTGTTTTGGGGCCTCCATGGCCCTTCACCTCAATCCAGAACCCATAGCGGCAATTTATGCCCAAATGGGTATTTCTGGTCATTTCCCTCAAAACCAGGGGAAATGGCCCAAATGGCTTTTTTTGGCCATTTGGGCTCATAATGCACATTTTGCGCACTTTTGCGCATTTGCGCACTTTTTGCGCATTTTGCGCACTTTTGCGCATTTGCGCACTTTTTGCGCATTTTGCGCACTTTTGCGCATTTGCGCACTTTGCGCATTTGCGCACTTTTTGCGCACTTTGCGCATTTGCGCATATTTGCGCACTTTTGCGCATTTTGCGCATTTTTGCGCACTTTGCGCATTTGCGCATTTTTGCGCACTTTGACACAAAGTGTCCAAAAGACACTTTCCCGCCTTTTGGGCCAGTTTTTGGCTCAGGACCCAAAAATGGCCAAAAACCCCAAAAGGCCCAGAAACACTATTCCAAGCTCTGAAGTCATTACATCCATCCTTTTCCCTCTGCCTTTCCATCTCAAGACCTTTGGACGTAATCTTCTTGCCAATCAACCAATATGCCATAAATGATGTTATATATCATTGTGCATCATTTTTCAACAGCAATTCAATGGTGGCAATATCAAATGTTCATTTCAACATTCCAACATCTCATCACGTCATCAAGGCACCCAATCATTCAGAGGAATCATCAAGGCTCAAGAGCAAGTGTTTCAGCGTCAAAGACCAATGACGCCATCAAGCAGTCATTGGTTATTCTCACTCCAAGTATTCATTCCAAGGGAATACTTTCAATTCATTCTCAAGTGTATTCAAGAGGCAGTGCCAAAAAGAAGTTGTCAAGTGTCAAAGCTCCACTCATTCCATCTTGGCAACCATATTCATTTCAATACAGTCTGGATCCATCAAGACCTGTATTTCATTTTCAATCATGGGAAATTCATTCAACCCAATTCAATTTCAATATTAGCCAGCTGTATCAATTCCCAAAACAATCAATACAGCCTCAAGGATCAATACAGATCAGTTTTCAGCCTGAAGAACTCAAGCTCCCAACTTTTCACATATACCGGCTACCCTTTCCACACTGGGGGGTTTTTCCCCAGTTAATTAATATATTTTGATTTTATTTTATCTCTATTTTCTTTTCATTTTAGTTAAGCAAATACTGATATTATTAAGTCAGTCATTTATCACCTTTCTCTTTTCTCTTTCTTTGCCTGTCAATGGATATTTGGTGGTCATATCCTTACTAATTCCATTATTCATTTTGGCAGGTTGAAACAGTGATTAAGGACTTACTTGGTTGGCTCTTTGGCCATTTGGCTTCCCTTTCCTCTTTTGCATCTCATCTTGTACCTGCATATCTCTTAGAGGAATTCATTCTTATTATTTTTATTCTTTATCCTTTTGGAGTCTTCCAAGTGAGTTCCCTGATTGCTGAGTGCCAGGCCACTCTTGTATTTCTGTCCAAGAGCCCCTGTGACATTATATTAATTAACTGCTAATTTCTTTTTCATTCTGTTCATTCTTTCTTTATAATTTCATTCACTCATTTCATCGAAATTATGATTCTTTTATGCTTATGAACTTAATGATTCATCGTCACCTCTCAATTTTCTTTCATTCATTCTTCATTTTGAAAATTGAAAGCTGACCCATTTTTTATTTTTTATTTTTTTATTTTTTTTTGTTTTTGTTATTCTTTTTTAAATCTTTTCAAATCATCAAATTTTCATTCTCATTCATAATTCAGGCGTCATCTTGATTTTCCTTGATTTTCAAATTTTTCATCAAGATATTCAGACACGTTATTCACATCAAGATTCATAATTGATTTTTTCTTCAAGAATTTTGATTTTAAAAGAATAATTCACTTGATTTTGATTGATTGATTGATTTGACATATTTGATTTTGACCTCAAGAAAATTGATTGACCTGAAGATTTCATTGATTTTGCTGATTTTTCACATCAAGAATTTTGACATAAATTGATTTTTCTTCAAGATTTTCATTTGATTGATTGATTCTGCAAGATTTTTTATTTTGATTGATTTGATTGATTTGATTTTGACTTCAAGACTTCATTTGATTTTGATTTATTGACGTACTTGAAGATTTTCATTTTTATTCATTGATTTTTTCCTCAAGATTTGATTGTTGACTCTTTTCAATTCAAGAAAATTTTGATTTTTAATTCATTGTTTCATTCCATTCCTGATATCATGCCTGTTCAACACTCACCTCCGGCAAGACAGACAAGATCTCAGGCCAGAGCTCAAGCTGTTCTCACTCCAACTCCAAGAGCTCCTCTAGATGGCACCCCAGCAGTTCCTCAACTGAGGGCCCAACTAGATAGAGGACCCCGCATGGAAGGAGCAGCACCATCCAGGAAGGAAGGAAGAGGGCCAAGAAGATCATGTTCATTCTCAGGAGTAGTTGGCGGATTTCCAGGAACTTCAAGGACTATTTTCAAAGGTCCAGGTGAAGATGGTGAAGAGGAGGAGGAGAATTCTGTGGAAGAGGAAGAGTCTGATGGTACTGAAGGTGTCCCTGCTCCGGTGGAGGCATCCCAAAGTACTGGAGGGCCAACTCTAGCCCAGTCTAATCAGCCTGTCTCTCATCAGTCTGAACCATCTTTATTGGCCATCATGCAGCAAATGAATCAGATTATGGCCAATCTTCAAGCAGCTTCATCTTCTGAAGCATCAAGACCACCAGCCTTCAAGACTCCATCTATGAAGGCACCGGAATGCTTTGATGGGACTCAGCCCTTCAAAGTTAGAAGCTTTATTCAGTCTTGTCAATTGATTTTCCATAATGATCCGGCAAACTTTGCTCAAGACAGAAAGAAGGTCCTTTATGCCACTTCATTTCTCATTGGCAGGGGTGCAAAATGGATTGAGCCTTATCTTTCCAATCTCACCAATCAAGATTCAAATTATCTTCTCAATTCTTGGCCATTATTTGAATCCCAACTCTTCACTTTATTTGGGGACCCAAATGAAGTTAGAAAAGCTGAAGCAGAGTTGGATGGCCTTAGAATGAAAGAAGGTGGCCATGTTTCACTATACATAGCCGATTTCAGGAGTTTGGTTTCAAGAATCGGGGATTGGGGTGAAAGAGCTCTCATCCATCATTTCAGGAAGGGATTGCCATCCAGGATTTTGGATCAATTGGCCTCCCATCCTTCAAGAATTGACTCTCTTCAAGACTTAATGGACGTTACCCTGGAACTTGATACAAGGTACCATGAGAGGCAAAATGAAAAGAGTCATCATCAAGAGAAGAGGCCAGAAGCCTCAAAGTCAAGTTCTTCTCATCCTCAAAATTCTTCAAGTTCAAGTCATAAGAAGAAGAAGAATTTTCAGAAGAGGGACAAGCCCCATTCTTCTTTGTTGAATAAAGATTTCAAGCTCATGAACTCTGAAAAAGAAAGAAGAATCAAAGAGGGTCTTTGTACCTATTGTGGTGGGAAGCATAGTATTGAGTCCTGTTTCAAGAGGCCTCAAAACAAGCTTACCCAACCGTCAGGCAAATTTCCCAGCCAGGGAAAAGCCTGAGTGAAGATCATGTTGTGTTCAATGGTCTTCACAGTTTTCCATCCAGAGCACAATTGTGCATTCTGAATACTGGTGTCAAAAATTCTCTTAAATTTTTTGTTTTTTCTTCTCTCTCTGATATGTTTTACAGTATTCTCATTGATTCTGGTGCTACCAACTCATTTATTGCAAAGCAGTTTGTTCACAAGTATTCTTTGACCATGTCAGAACTCCCGGAGAATATTCCCCTTATTATTCTTGACTCCTCTGAGTCTCCTTCTTTATTTGTGACTCACCATACTAAATATATGGTTGAGCTCCCTTCCTTCCCAAGCTTTGAATGGGACTTTTTAGTCATTGATACTCCCAAGGGAGAAGACCTCATATTGGGCTTTGACTTTCTCAATCATTTTAATCCATTTATTGATTGGAGGAAAGGATTGATCACCTTTAATTCTGATCATAAGGACTATAATGATCCTTCAATTTCTTTCAGTAATGACTCTTCTTCTGCCAAATCATGTGCAGCTCTGGTTGGTGATTCTAGAACACCATCATTTCCGTCTTCTGTCCATATTCCTTCCCTTAATTCCCATCAGTCATTACTATCATCTAGAGATGAAGTCTTCAAAGAGATTCAAGATGTTGGAGAAGATAATTCTGTATCTTCACTTCATCTCTTCTTTGGGAATATGGACCTTCCTCCTTCATCTTATCATGACTCCCTGGAGGAGTTGTGGGATGAAGAGGAAGAGCCAGAAGAAATAGAAACCGTGATGAAGGTTGTTCCTTCTGTTTATCACCAATATTTGGATGTATTTTCCAAGGTGAAAGCAGAGAAACTTCCTCCTCACCGCGCCTGTGATCATCATATCGAGCTGGAGGGGTCTCTACCTCCAGTTGGGGTGATCTACTCTTTATCAAACCAAGAGTCAGATACACTCAGGGCCTACATTTCAGAGAATGTAGAGAAAGGTTTCATCCGGCCAAGCTCCTCTTCTACAGGAGCACCTGTTCTTTTTGTCAAAAAGAAAGACGGTGGCCTCCGTTTGTGTGTTGATTACCGCAAGCTCAATGCTGTTACTAGGAAGAACAAGTATCCTGTTCCTCCTATGAATCAGCTTCTAACTGTTTTCAATGGTTCTTCTATCTTCTCCAAGATTGATTTGCGTGGTGCATATAACCTGCTCAGAATCAAGGAAGGTGATGAACATTTGACTTGTTTTAGAACCAAATATGGTAGTTATGAGTACTTGGTTATGCCATTTGGGCTTACCAATGCTCCTGCTTCTTTTCAAAATCTCGTCAATGATATTTTTTATGATCTTCTTGATGTTTATGTTGTGGTTTATTTGGATGACATTATGGTCTTTTCCAAATCTGAGGAAGAACATGTCACTCATGTGTCCACTGTTCTTTCCAGACTCAGAGCCAATAACCTCTTTGCTAAGGCGTCCAAATGCCTATTTCATGTTTCTAGTGTGGAATATCTTGGTTATGTAGTTTCTTCTGAAGGCCTCAAGATGGACCAAGCAAAAGTCCAGCAAATTCTCAATTGGCCACCTCCAAGAAACCTCAAGGCTCTTCAATCATTCCTTGGCTTTGCCAATTTTTACCGCCGTTTCATCAAGAATTATTCAAAGAAAATTAGTTCACTCACAAGTTTCCTCAAGAAAGATTCCCGTTTTCCCCTCAATGAGGAAGCTCTTAGACAGTTTCATCAACTCAAAGAGGCATTCACCACTGCTCCAATCCTTTCTCATTTCAATCCTTCTCTACCCACCATTGTAGAGACCGATGCATCAGATTATGCCTTGGGTGCTGTACTGAGTCAGGTCTCTGACTCAGGAAAACATCCCATTGCATTTGATAGCCGCAAGCTTCTCCCAGCTGAGCTCAATTATGAGATTCATGACAAGGAACTCCTTGGCATAGTCTGGGCTCTCAAGCGCTGGAGAGCTTTCCTTCTTTCTATTTCTTCCCCTTTTGAAGTTCTCACCGATCATTCAGCTCTTCAATATTTCATGTCTTCCAAGATTCTCACTCGTCGTCAAGCCCGCTGGGCTGAATTTTTTTCTGAATTTCATTTCTCAATCACTTACCGCCCTGGCCGCTTGGCCACCCTTCCAGATGCCTTGTCACGTCGGGACGACGTTTACCCGGAGAGGGGGGAGGATTTCATCAGCAAGAATCCAATGAACTATCAGAAGATAATTAAGCAAGATGAAATTCAAGCCTCAAAGTTTTTTGCAGTCAAGGTGGATTCATTTTCAAATTTGATTGATTCAATTCAGAAGGCAGTATGGCAAGATTCTCAATATAGAAGTGTCCTTGAAGATTTGGGTAAAGGTAAATCTGTCCAAGATTATTCTCTTGATTCCTCTTCCAAACTTCTCCTTTTCAAAGATCGGGTGGTGGTCCCAAATGACCCCACAATTCAACTCAATATACTTCAAAAGCGGCATGACTATCCTCTAGCAGGACACCCTGGCCAAGAGAAGACTCTCAAACTTGTCAAGCGGGATTTCCACTGGCCCGGCATGACTCAATTTATCAAGGATTATGTCTCATCCTGTCAACAGTGTTCAAGAAACAAAAATATTCATCACAAGAAGTTTGGACTCCTCAAGCCTCTTCCAATTCCAAGTGGTCCTTGGATTTGTCTTTCAATGGATTTCATCACTCAACTGCCACTGTCCAATTCCTTTGATTCAATTTTAGTCATAGTGGACAGATTCTCAAAAATGGCGGTTTTTATTCCAACAATAGCTTCAATCACTTCATTAGATTTGGCCCATTTATTCATCAAGAATATTTTCTCAAAGCATGGCCTTCCTTCAAGCATTGTTAGTGATCGAGGTTCACTTTTTGTTTCTTCCTTTTGGACCAACCTTTGTCAGCAGCTCAAGATTTCAAGAGACTTGTCAACTGCTTACCATCCAGAAACTGATGGACAGACAGAGAGGGTAAATCAGATACTAGAACAGTACCTTCGGATGTATGTCAGTTATCATCAAGATGATTGGAACACCTGGCTCCCTCTGGCTGAATTTGCCTACAATAACTCTGACCACTCTTCAACAAAACAATCACCGTTTTTCACTGTTTATGGAAGAGATCCTCATTTTGACTCAGTTCACATCACTCAAGACACTCCGGCTGGAAAGTTATCAACAAAAATCCAATCAGTACAGCAAGATGTCAAGAGAGAAGTTGAAGTTGCCATAAACAGGTTTAAGAGGTATGCAGATAAAAGTAGAGCAAGTCCACCTGTTTTCAATCCCGGTGACATGGTATGGCTCTCTTCCAAGAACATCAAATCAACCAGACCCACCAAAAAGCTGTCTGAAAGATGGCTGGGTCCTTTTCCAATGTTGAAGAAAGTCAGCACTCATGCCTACCACCTCAAGCTTCCATCTCAATGGAAATCCATCCACCCAGTTTTCCATATTTCCCTTTTGGAACCAGTCAAGACGTCAACAATCCCAAATAGGCATCAAGAGCCTCCTCCTCCAATCACCATTGAAGAAGAAGAGGAATGGGAAGTCTCCCAAATACTGGACTCAAAGCTCAAGAGAGGAAAATTATGGTATCTGGTGGAATGGAAAGGTTTCAGTCAAGACCCAGAAAGATCCACTTGGGAACCAACCGAAAACCTCAAGAATTGTCCTGAACTTGTCAAAGATTTTCATTCATTATATCCTGACAAGCCTGGGCCGAATTCTTCAAAAGCTTGATTCATTATGGTGCTTGGTGGGGAGAGGAATTACCAAAAGTAAGTCCCACTCCTGGTATGCACCTTTAGGGGTATTCTACTATTTTTGTTGTAAGCATCACCTTGGCCACTCTGTGAGCACTTTGTAATTTTGGACACAGATCTTTGGCATGGCTTTCAACTTCATTTCCAATCTTATGGCCATTTTCACTTGGGACAATGGGCCATTCACTTTTCAATTCATTTCCAAGATTCCAAATTCAAATTCATTCCTTCAACAGTTTGTTTTATTTTTGTGGCACTGGCGGGAGTGGTAATTACCAAAAGTAAGTTCCTCTCCTGGTGTGCACTTCCCTGAGGGGTCTACAATCTTGTCAAAACATCACCTTGGCCACTTTGTGAGCACCTGGCATCAAATTTATCTTTCCAGGTCCTTGGCCAATTTCAAAATCAGTTATCAACCTCCGTGATGAAGATTGGAACCTTCTCAAGATTCAATTCATTTCTCTTTTTCTTTTTCCTTTTCTTTTCTTAATTTCATTTTCATTCTTTATTATAATTCTATTTTCATTTTAAATTTTCTTTTATCACGTCAATTATCACGTCAAAAAATTTTTCATTCATTTTAAAATTCAATTCCAATCAAGAAGCCAAGGTCAAAAGAAGATCAAGCAAGTCCTGCGTCAAATGTCAATTTTTAATATCAGTCTTCAAATTTTTATCTTAATCAATCCTCTTGAATCACTCTCTCAAAATCTTTCCAATAGCCTCAACAGGCTTCACCTTGTATTGGTGCTCAGGAGCTCACCATTTCAAGGTGGGGGGTACTGTCACAACCATGGCAATTCACCTCCTTGGATCCCCATATGGCATATCAAGCCACGGTTCTTTTATGGCCAATTGGCCATATCCATCACCAGTGGCCAATATGGCCACGTCATTATCTTATGGCCCATTTATGGCCATTTGTGTTTTGGGGCCTCCATGGCCCTTCACCTCAATCCAGAACCCATAGCGGCAATTTATGCCCAAATGGGTATTTCTGGTCATTTCCCTCAAAACCAGGGGAAATGGCCCAAATGGCTGTTTTTGGCCATTTGGGCTCATAATGCGCATTTGCGCATTTTTGCGCATTTTGCGCATTTTTGCGCACTTTGACGCAAAGTGTCCAAAAGACACTTTCCCGCCTTTTGGGCCAGTTTTTGGCTCAGGACCCAAAAATGGCCAAAAACCCCAAAAGGCCCAGAAACACTATTCCAAGCTCTGAAGTCATTACATCCATCCTTTTCCCTCTGCCTTTCCATCTCAAGACCTTTGGACGTAATCTTCTTGCCAATCAACCAATATGCCATAAATGATGTTATATATCATTGTGCATCATTTTTCAACAGCAATTCAATGGTGGCAATATCAAATGTTCATTTCAACATTCCAAAATCTCATCACGTCATCAAGGCACCCAATCATTCAGAGGAATCATCAAGGCTCAAGAGCAAGTGTTTCAGCGTCAAAGACCAATGACGCCATCAAGCAGTCATTGGTTATTCTCACTCCAAGTATTCATTCCAAGGGAATACTTTCAATTCATTCTCAAGTGTATTCAAGAGGCAGTGCCAAAAAGAAGTTGTCAAGTGTCAAAGCTCCACTCATTCCATCTTGGCAACCATATTCATTTCAATACAGTCTGGATCCATCAAGACCTGTATTTCATTTTCAATCATGGGAAATTCATTCAACCCAATTCAATTTCAATATTAGCCAGCTGTATCAATTCCCAAAACAATCAATACAGCCTCAAGGATCAATACAGATCAGTTTTCAGCCTGAAGAACTCAAGCTCCCAACTTTTCACATATACCGGCTACCCTTTCCACCCTGGGGGGTTTTTCCCCAGTTAATTAATATATTTTGATTTTATTTTATCTCTATTTTCTTTTCATTTTAGTTAAGCAAATACTGATATTATTAAGTCAGTCATTTATCACCTTTCTCTTTTCTCTTTCTTTGCCTGTCAATGGATATTTGGTGGTCATATCCTTACTAATTCCATTATTCATTTTGGCAGGTTGAAACAGTGATTAAGGACTTACTTGGTTGGCTCTTTGGCCATTTGGCTTCCCTTTCCTCTTTTGCATCTCATCTTGTACCTGCATATCTCTTAGAGGAATTCATTCTTATTATTTTTATTCTTTATCCTTTTGGAGTCTTCCAAGTGAGTTCCCTGATTGCTGAGTGCCAGGCCACTCTTGTATTTCTGTCCAAGAGCCCCTGTGACAGTATTTTGGCTGTCATGCTTGTGCTCTGGGTTTGAGTCACAGGCTGACATACCCTCCCTCTAAAAAAGGCTCATCATTGATGAGACTGTTCAGTCCTCCTAGAGGCCCTGAATCTCCTTAGATGAAGGTTCCCATCTGGTATGGCATCTTCTGCCAACCATTTGTCTTTGTCAGCTGTCTGGTTCTTGAATCTGACTAGATATTGTCTCTGATCCTTCCCATTGAGTCTGATTTTTCTGGCCCTGATGATTTTACTCACAGGTCCAGGAGAATCTTCTACTTCCACTATTTCTGGTGGAGTGATGTTTTTCTTCCTGGAGGGGAATTTATCCTCTTCTGTTTGGAAGTATGGTTTGACCAGGCTTACTGGAAAGACTGGGTGTTTCCTAGAAAACTCCTCAGTGAGCTTGACCTCTACTGCATTCTTCCCTATCAACTTAATGATAGTGAAGGGCCCTACAAATGAGTCTCTCATTTTCTTGGGTCCTTTGAGATTATTAAAGTTTAGTGTAGACACTAACACCTGGTCCCCTTCCTTGAAGTCAGGTTCCATATGTGATTTGTCCCACCTCTGCTTATTATACTCTTTGGCCTCAGCTATGCATTTGGCAGCAGTATCACAGGCTTTCTTCCACATATCATGGAAGTCTTTGGCTGTGGGGTGGATGGTCAGAAGATTTTTCTTCAAGTGATCCACAGGTAACAGTGGATTCCACCCTTTCCCTACCAGTGCAGGTGTTTTTCCTGTGGTAGAGTGCTGGCTTGTATTATAAGCCAGTTGGACTGCTGGTAAGAGGGTGACCCAATCATGGGTATATCCCTCATGGTCCTTGTATTCCATGCCATAGGCACAGAACCTCCTGAGGATGTCCTCCATTGTTTGGATCATCCTCTCAGCTAGGCCATCTGTTTGTGGATGGTAAGCTGTGGAAAAAGCAAGCTTGGTGCCTAGCATGTCATACAAATTGGTCCAAAATTCAGATGTGAATTTTGGGTCCCTGTCACTAATTATGATCTTAGGGACTCCACAGGTGGATATGATGTTATCCCAAAATAACAGAGCAGTGTCCATGGCTGTGTCCTCTTTATGGCATGGTAGACATCTCATGCTCTTGCTGAACCTATCAACTATGATTAGGCAGGCATTGTAGTTTTCTTTGCCTCCTGGGACAAGTCCTGTGACCCAGTCCATGTTGATGTTTTCCCATGGGTGTTTGGGTTCTTCTATGTGTTGAAGCAACCCATATTTCTTCCCATGCTTTCTATTTGCCTTTTGGCATCTTTCACAAATGTTGATGTATTCACTCAACTCTTGCTCCCACTTGGGCCACCAAGCTGTGCTTGCTACCCTCTCTTTAGTCCTGTCTTCACTCATGTGTCCCATGTAGGGGCAGTCATGGCATTCCTGCAGGATTAAAGAGATGTGGTCTCTGTCTATCACTGTGAGTGCACTGGTGTGCTTTTCTCTGTGATAAATCAGGCCATCTAAAAGGAAGAATTTATTGTCCTTATAGGCCCTCAACCAGGGTTCCTCCAGCTGGGTTTCCAGCTCTGGGCTCCTGTATTTTTGTTGAAGGAGTTGGAGTAGTATGCTACACTGTTTGTGTCTAGCATAAGATTTCAGGACTGCATTGAAAAATTCATTGTGCAATTCTGAGGAACTTATTCCCAGTATGGGGGTTTCTGTCCCTTCTGAATCAGTGTTTCCACTGTCAAGGGTACCACTACCTGGTGCCCATTCAGAGAATCTGAAGTTCTTCTTCCTATTTATTTCCATAAAATGGATAGGAATTTTTGCAGAAACTTCAGGGTCATAAGCTGGATTGCTTTTGACATTGTCCAGTGGCCATCTGCTAAGGCCATCTGCATTGGTATGGATTTTACCTTCTTTGTATATGATGGCCATGTTCCCTCTATACTCCTGGATGGCTATTTGCCATCTCAGCATGTGTCTATTAGTAGTCTTCATGTTTAGTAAAGACTTCAAGGCTGTGCAGTCTGTGTAAACTTCAAAGACTGCACCCTCCAAATAATAATGGAGTTTTTCTAGATCCCAGACTAGACATAGACATTCTGTCTGGGTGGCCCCATACCTGGCTTCTGAATCTTTCAGCTGCCTGGAGATGTAACATATTACACCTTCTCTTGGTTCACCATCCACAATTTGTCTTTGGTGAAGGGCTGCTCCCAAGCCTTGGCTGCATGCTGCATCTATATATAACTTGAATGGTAGTTCAAAGTCAGGCAAGATGAGCACAGGTGCATTTGTGAGTTCATATTTGATCCTCTCATATGCATCCCTCCTTTCCTTGGTTATTTCAAAAACTACATCCTTTGAGCAGAACTTGTATAAACTACTAGTTATGTGAGCAAAGTTTTTGATGTGGTTTCTATAGTAGCTAGCAAATCCAAGGAAAGATTGCATCTCTTTGATGTTCTTTGGTACTGGCTTTTGCAGTACTGCTGCTACTTTGCTCTGGTCAATTGCCAGACTAAGGCCTGAGACTTTGTGTCCTAGAGCTAGTAGCTCTTGTTTGCCAAAATTACACTTTTTAAGTGAAATTTTCAGATTGATGGGTGTACATTTACTTAGCACTCTGTCTATGTATTGTACATGGTCTTCCCATGTCTCTGAGTATATAATGATATCATCAATATATACTATCATCCAGCCTTCCATTATTTCTTCTTGAAATATGGTGTCCATCATCCTTTGGAAGTGGGCTGGTGCATTCTTGATGCCAAATGGCATCCTGGTGTACTCATATATGCCCATATGGCATATTATTCTGAGTAATTTCATGGAGTTTGGATTAACTCCATTTTGGTGGAAGCCTTTCATACAATCCATCTTGGTTATGTATTTGGCTTTGGCTAGCTTATCCAAGGCATGAGGTATCCTTGGTATAGGGTACCTGTCTGCTTTTGTGTAGTTATTCAGGGCTCTGAAATCTCCACACAATCTAGACTTGCCATCATGTCAGGTGATTAGGACAGGAGTGGTGATTTCCACTATTTCATTATGTCCAATCTTCCTAATGACATCCATGTCCAGGAGTTCATTGATATGTTTCTCAATCTCTTTCCTGGTCTCTAGACTTGCTGGGTAAGGAGGTCTCCTTAAAATGGGTGGATAAGGCCTTTCTACATCCAGATACAGTTCTATATCATGGCCTTTGATTTTGCCTAATGGTTCTTCACCAATGGCAAATGCTGGTCTATTCTTCCTCAGCATCTTCAGTAAACTTAGCTTTTGTTTACTGGTGAGGGGAGTGCTAAACTGTCCCTCTCTGAATTCTTTCAGAAGTTCTTCCAGTGGGTCCTGAGAAGATATCTGGTATATATCAAGAGAAAATTTCTTTTCCTTGTTAGTACCAATGGTAATATGCCTATTTTTACTATTGTAAATATCTATGCCATACATCCTCTGGTAATCTGTTCCCAGTAAAAACCCTTGGATGTGGGCATCTTCAAGCACTACAAACTCTGGGTTGAGTCTGATATTACCTTTTCTGTGGGGTATAGTTATCTCTTTGATAATTGTCCCAATAGAGGTCATCTTTCCAGATGCACTCTTAAGGTTCTTTGCCTTAGTGGGCAAGAGCTGTTTTTCCCAGTTTGGGAAGTGGCTATCCAGATAATTTCTGGCCACTATGGAGCAATGTGCTCCACTGTCAATGATCAGTGGGTGCTGAGCATTGTCAATACATACAGTCATTCTTGTGGCTGTTCCATGTATATATGCCATTCCTTTGGTTGGTGTAACCGGGAATGTTTGTGCATCTTGTGTATGTTTACACAAGTTCTTGTTGGCAGTGTTTTGTGGCATGCCTGCTTCCAACTGTATATCCTGGATTTCTAGTGGTGTTTCCTCTTGGTATTCCACTAGAAGTTCCTCTCTTGGGTCTTGATCATCATCAGATAGTTCTCTGATGGCATCTCCCATAGAGTCTGATTCAGAATCCTCTGTTGGAGGTTCTTCTTCAGGGACTTTCTCTATAGCATAGACTTTCTTCTTTGCTTTTGGACAGTTGTTGGCATAGTGGTCTGTTGAACCACAATTGTGACAAGAATTCTTCTTCTTTGCCACTTCTGTCACTCTTTCTCTGGGTTTGTCTTTAAACTCTACCCTGAAAGGTTGTTTCTCTTTGAAACTATTGCTTCTATATGGGGTGAATTTCCCTATATTAGTCCTTTTCCTTATGTCTTGTAAGGTATTGGCTATATCATCTAGAGTGCAATTTTGGTTGCATCTGCACTTTACTGCATGCTCTAGTTCTCCTGGCAGTTGTGTCAGAAGTTTATGATTTCTCATTTGAATGTTCATTTGAGGATCAATGGCTTCAAGTCTTTTAGACTGTCTAAGACACCACTCATATGGATCTTTGTCCACAGAGTATTTGTCATTTTCAAATGACATGGTCTTTTGCCATATCCAAGTTCCATTACTGTACTTTTGGATTATTTGACTCTTCCACCATGGCCAATTTCTTCTGCCATGGATTTCTTTCATTTCAGTGTACCATATACTTGCATGACCTTTAAATGCAGTATTCAGTCTAGCAGTAATCCAGTAATCTGGTATGCTTGGTACATCAATGAAGAGTCCATCAATATAATCTATGAGTTCCATATGATCATATTCTCCTGATCCAGAGAATTTGGGCCAGTTTGAGGCCTCAGGAAGCTGTTTCAAGGCTTCCTTCTCTGAATAAGACATGCCATCTCCATCCTGGTATTGTGATGGAGATCTTGCCTTATTCAACAACATGGCATCTGGTTTGATGTCATCTGGTTGATATGGATTCTCCATAGCTTGGCCTTGTGGTTGGGGCTTTAAGCTATGGTAGGCATCAAACACTTTGTTGATGTCTTGGTTCAGACACTCCCTGTCCCTGCTGCTATGGTGTTGCTCTTCAGAGACTTGATTCAGTCTCTTGTTGGTTTCTTCAGAGGCTTTGCTCAGTTGAGCATATCCTTCCTGAAGGTTTTTAACTATCTGCTCCAATGAGGCTTGAGTTTTTTTCATCCTCTCTTGGGCAGCTGAAAATTCTGCAGCCTGCTTTGCAGATTGCTCAGCATATTGGGACATTTGCAACCACAGTGTGTCACTGTTGATGTTGCTCTCAGATGTGATAATGTTATTTTCAGTTTGAGTGGGGGTAATGTTTCTATTACTAGGACTAGTGATTCTAGAGTGGTTTACAACTACTTCTGGTTCTTGTGTACTTCTTTTACCAAATCTAACAGCTTCTGGATCATGGGGTCTGACTCTTTCCTCCTCTGGTTGAAGGAGGCTTTGTTCTTGCCCTTGTTGCCTTGTCTTCTCCTGGAAACTTCCTGGAATTGTGAAGAATGGTGACTCTTGGCCACTGATTTGCTGGTTTCTGAATGGTGTTGTCACAGGGGCTCTTCTAAAATGAAGAGGGCCTGGCACTCAGTGAACAGACTTACTTATGGAGGGCTCAGAAGAAATACTCAAATGATAAGAGTAATGGAGTAAGAGGATAAATTCCTAGTCATAAAATAATAAGCATAAAAGATAAGAGAGACAAAACAAAAGCAATAATAAAGAGCCAACCACAAATAATCCTGAGTCACTGTTTCAACCTGTTGAGAAAAGAGAAAAGGAATTAATAAGGATATGGCCACCAGGACTCTACTGAACAGGTGAGGGAAGGCTAAGACTAACTTAATAAGTAATAAAATAATATTCCAAAAGTGAGAATAAAATAATATTAAATAAATAAATCAACTATTTTCATTAACTGGGGGAAAAACCCCCAGGTGGGTGAAGAGGGGCTGGTATATGTGAGAAATGCCAGCCTTGGAGTTTGAGTGTTGAGATACTGGCCTGTATGCTGGAAGAAGTTGGATGTGGGATTGAATCCTGTATTGGTGAATCCAATACAGGTTATACAGTCAATACAGGTATTTGCGCCTGTATTGATTACAGGACTGTATTTGGCAAATCCTGTATTTGGGTCTTGCCTGTATGAAAACTGTATTGAGGTCTGGAACTGTATTTGGAGACTGTTGAATGAAACCCCCTTGCTGATTGGGTTTTGAGGGGTATCAATGAAGTAGTGATTGTAGAATATGATTGGTAATGCCCCTGCCTCCTTGGCTGTGACATTATCCCCCTCTTGAAAATGGTGAGCTCTGAGCACCATAAGTACAGTGAGTCTTGATGAGCTTGAAACAATCCATACAGTTCTTTCCCCCAATTCCTTAAATTATCCCATTAAGCCTTCTTCTTCAACAATACTCAAACAAACCTTCACTTGATAACTTGTAGGTATTTTCCCCTTGATCTTGATTCTGAATTCCCTCTTTTACTTCAAAATACTTTCATTCTTCTTGAAATTTCTTCTTTCTTGTCTCGAGTGTCTTCACCAAAACTTTTCTTGAGTCCTCATGGCTTTTGAAAAGTGGGTGACCTGGGTTTATGTCCCAAGAACACCTGATATCATCATAATTTTCATCTTGAGAGTGTTGGCATAAGGTGGCCAATACTTGAGGTTATAGACCATTTCAGAGGTCCTGGCCAAAATCCTTGATTTTGTGTTTAAAAGGGGATTTTAGCCAATTTGCGCAAAAAATGCGCAAATATGCCATAATGGCATATAATATTGAAAAAATTGAAAAAACTTGATTTTTGATGAAAAATTGGCCTTATAGAGTGTCCTGGCCATTTTGCGCATTTTTGCGCAAAGTGCGCAAATGCGCATATATGCCATAATGGCATATAATATTGAAAAAATTGAAAAAAACTTGATTTTGATGAAAAATTGGCCTTATAGAGTATCCTGGCCATTTTGCGCAAAATTGCGCAAAGTGCGCAAATGCGCAATCATGATTAAATGGGCCAAAAAGGCCTTTTGAAGCCTTTTGACAAGATAAAAGGGCTTTTTGCGCAAAAGTGCGCAAAAAGTGCGCAAATGCGCAAAAATGCGCAAATTGCGCAAATTTTCCAATATGCCTAATTAAGCATATTTTGATTGAAAATGATAAAAAATGAGCTATTTTGAAGTTTTGAGGTCTGATGTGGCCATTTGTGCCAAAGTGCATAAATCCATGAAATTGGCCAATTGGGCCATTTGAAGCAGTTTTTCTTCTTTTAATCTTGATTTCTTCTCGAATGTCTTCCTTCTTATCCCCTCCTTGACTGGTCAATTGCCATAAATGCCTTGCTGACTTGCAATCGCCCATAACTCTCTTGGTCTTGAATTTGAAATTTTGACTTGAAGATGAGTTCAAGGCTGACTTCCCTTTGTGATTCCAATCACTCTGATTCCCCACCTTCTGTACTTTATGGTCCTGGTGTTTTTGATAACTTGAGGGAGCTTTCTGAAGAGAGTATGGCCCCTACAGAGATTTGGGACATCAAGAAAACCTATAATGGTTTTAAATCTGTCAGAGTTATTGAACCACCCTGCACCAATTGTAAGAGGAAAGGGATTCCTTGTGTGGAATCTGCTACTGCTAGGTCCACCAGGTGTCAATTTTGCAATCTTGGAAAAAGAAATTGTTCTCAAGCCCACTATAGCTTTCCTGAAGATGCCAGAAGATTATGGAGCAGCATCAAGAAGGGTGGAAGATTTGGATTGGAAGCTCCTGTTGATGAACCTCCCACCTCTGATGCCACCTCTGGTCACTCCAATTGTGAGTTGATTGGCCATAAAATTGATGGGTTACTGACTTCTATGTTTTATTTTCTTCTTCTTCAGTGACTGGATCTAGAATGAGAGGTGTCCAACAATGGAATAATACCAGTGGTTCCTGGGCAGCCATTGGAGGATCAATTCACCCCCAAGGAAATCCCATTGGAGTGGCCCCAGAGGTTCCCATTTTGGTTACCAGAAAGGATGGAAGACTTGCAAAATTGAAGAGAAATTTGGTGGTTCAAGATGAAAATGATACTGATGCTGAAGGTAGTGATGAGATTGATGGAGAAGAGCTTGAAATGACTACCCCAATCCAGAAAAGAAGAATCCAATCCACCTCACAATCCCCAGTCCAAGCCAGTACCACCCATAATGAAGTGATCAGGTCCCCCCAACCACCTCAGCTTCCAATTAGATCCCCAACCAGGCCCTCCACACTTGCCTCCACCTCTACCAATATCCAACCACCAGTGGCCAGCACTTCTAGAGACCCAATGTCTCCAGAGCCTGAATCAATCTTTGAAAACCATCGCCGCTGGAATATTACTGGCAACTTCACTGATCAGAAAAGGGTGAACAAGAAGGTGGTCACCAATCTATTTGCTGAAGTTGATGCTTTGACTGAGGTGTTTGTTGATAAGGCTATGAAGAGTGCTATTCCAGGGGAGCCCACTGCTGCTTTGGCCAGGGAGGCAGTTGCTTATGAAGATGCCATGGTTGCTAAGTTTAGAGAAGCCTTGAAGAAATTTTGATTAGGATTATCTGTAGCTGGTCTTTACCATTACCAGTGTTTGCTCTTGATTATTACATAAATTGACTCCCCAAACAAGATATGGGAGTTATGATTGCTGCTTTTGAAACAAGAAATGAAAAATAAATCATACAAGTAAAAGAAATAAAAATAAAAAATAAAAATGAAAAAGAATTGAGAGAAAGAGAGAGTAAAGAAAGAAATAAGAAATTACTGAGGGTTGTCCTTCTTGTGGTGAGTTTCTTGATTTTGGCCAAAATGTTCTGAAAGATAAAACCAAGCATTTGATGCTCACAGCGTGGCCAAGGTAATGTTTTACAAGGAGTAGACCCCTCAGGGATGCATACCAGGAGATGGAACTTACTTTCATAACTTCCACTCCCCACCAAGCACCATAAATGAAAATTGAAATATGCCATAAGATGAATTTGATAATGAATGTCTTGAAATATAATTTATGGCATGATTTAAGAAAGAAGAGAAAATAAAAGAAAAGATTGGGCCAAATCTTGATGAAAGGTCCAAATCTTGAGGGTATTATGTTGTAAGTCCTTCTGAACCTGTCCAAAGAATTGACAAGTGCTCACAAAGTGGCCAAGGTGATGCTTACAACAAATTTGGGTATAATACCCCCTTAAAGGTGCATGCCAGGAGAGGAACTTACTTTCATAAACTCCAATCCCCACCAAGCACCATAAATCAAACTCTTGAGGCATTTGGGCCAGGCTTGTCTGGATACAAAGTGTGAAAATCCTTGACAAGGTCTGGGGAGTTGGTAAGGTTGGAAGCTGGTTCCCAAGTTGTTCTTTCTGGGTCTTCATTGAATCCTTTCCACTCCACTAAATACCATGATGAACGTCTCTTGAGTTCTGAGTCCAGAACCTGAGCCACTTCCCATTCTTCTTGCTCTTCCACTATGACTGGAGGGGGTGGCAATTGGTGTCGATTTGGGATAGTTGATTGCTTCACTGGTTCTAACAAGGACACATGGAACACAGGGTGAACTGACTTCCATTGTTGAGGCAACTTGAGGTGATATGCATGGCTGCCAATCTTCTTGAGAACTTCAAACGGTCCCAACCATCTTTCTGAAAGCTTTTTGGTGGGTCTTGTTGTCTTGATGTTCTTGGAAGCTAGCCATACTTTGTCCCCAGGTTGGAAATCAGGTGGAATTGCTCTATTTCTATCTGCATACTTCTTAAAACGCTTTATTGCTGACTCTAATTCTTCTTTGACAACTTGCTGTACTGATTGGAGTTTTGATGATAACTTTCCAGCAGGTGAATCTTGAGAAACATGGATTGAGTCAAAGCTGGGATTTCTTCCATAAATGGTGAAAAAAGGTGATTGCTTTGTGGATGAATGTTCTGCATTATTATAGGCAAATTCAGCCAGAGGGAGCCAGGTGTGCCAGTCATCTTGATGGTAACTGACATACATCCGAAGATACTGTTCTAGAATCTGATTTACCCTCTCTGTCTGTCCATCTGTTTCAGGGTGAAAGGCAGTTGAAAGATCTCTTGATATCTTGAGCTGCTGACACAATTGAGTCCAAAAAGATGAAACAAATAATGAACCTCTATCACTAACAATACTGATTGGAAGACCATGTTTGGAAAAGACATGACTAATGAATATTTGAGCTAAGTCCAAAGCAGTGATTGTTGAATAAGTTGGAATAAATATTGCCATTTTTGAAAATCTGTCTACAACTACTAAAATGGAATCAAAGTTGCTTGACAAGAGCAATTGAGTGATAAAGTCCATTGATAAATAATTCCAAGGACCAGATGGAATTTGAAGAGGCTTGAGTAATCCAAACTTCTTATGGTGGATGTTCTTGTTTCTTGAACATTGCTGACATGAGGACACATAGTCCTTGATGACTTGATTCATGCCAGCCCAATAAAAATCCCTCTTGATGAGCTTGAGGGTCTTCTCCTGGCCAGGATGGCCAGCCAACGGTGAGTCATGACGCTTTTGAAGAATGTCCAATTGAACTTCATGATTGCTTGGAATAACTACTCTATCTTTGAACAATAATAATTTTGCTTGAGGTTCAAGAGAATAGTCTGGGACTGATTCTCCTCTTGCTAATTTCTTGAGGATCTCCTTATAGTCTTTGTCTTGCCATACTTGTCTTTGGATCTGATCAACTAAATCTGAAAACATTTCGACTTTTATGGAAAAGAATCTTGACTCTTGAATTTCATTTTGCTTGAGAACTTGATGAAAGTTTTGAGGATTCTTGCTGATGAAATCCACCCCCCTCTCTGGGTACACGTCGTCCCGACGTGACAAGGCATCTGGTAAAGTGGCCAGCCTGCCTGGGCGGTAAGTGATAACAAAGTGAAATTCAGACAAAAATTCAGCCCAGCGGGCTTGACGACGAGTAAGGACTTTAGAGGACATAAAATATTGGAGAGAACAATGGTCTGTCAAGACCTCAAAGGAATCAGAAAGAGAAAGGAGAAAGGCTCTCCAGCGCTTGAGAGCCCAAACTATGCCAAGGAGTTCCTTGTCATGATTTCATAGTTGAGTTCAGCTGGTAAGAGCTTGCGACTATCAAATGCAATGGGATGCTTTCCTGAGTCATTCACCTCACTCAGTACAGCACCCAAGGCATAATCAGAGGCATCAGTCTCTACAATAGTTGGGAGAGAAGGATTAAGGTGAGAGAGGATAGGAGCAGTGGTGAAAGCTTCTTTGAGTATCTGAAACTGGCTAAGAGCTTCCTCATTGAAGATGAAGGGAGAATCTTTTTTGAGAAGGGAAGTGAGAGAAGAGATTTTTTTGGAATAATTTTTAATGAAACAACAATAAAAGTTGGCAAAGCCAAGAAAATATTGGAGGGCCTTGATGTTCTTGGGCTGAGGCAAATTGAGTATTTGTTGAACTTTTGAAGAATCCATCTTGAGGCCATCACTTGAAACAAAATAGCCCAAGTATTCCACACTTGAGGCATTGAATACACACTTGGAGGCTTTAGCAAACAAATTATTGTCTCACAGTCTTTGGAGAACAGAGGCCACATGTTTAACATGTTCATCCAAAGAGCTAGAGAAGACCATAATATCATCTAAGTACACTACAACAAAAATATCCAAATAATCTGCACATATAGCATTCACAAGATTTTGGAATGAAGCTGGAGCATTGGTTAAGCCAAATGGCATAACCAAATACTCATAACTGCCATATTTGGTTCTAAAGGCAGTTAAATGCTCATCCCCCTCTTCAATTCCCCGGAGATTATAAGCACCACGCAGATCTATCTTGGAGAAGATAGTAGCACCGTTAAAGACGGTAAGAAGCTGATTCATTGGAGGAACAGGATACCTGTTCTTCCTAGTGACAGCATTAAGTTTGCGGTAGTCAACACACAAACGAAGACCACCATCCTTTTTCTTAACAAAAAGGACAGGTGCTCCTGTTGAGGAGGAGCTTGGTCTGATGAAACCTTTCTCTACATTCTCTGAAATGTAGGACCGCAGTGTTTCTGACTCATTCTTTGATAAAGAGTAGATAACACCAACTGGAGGTAGAAGACCCTCCAGTTCGATATGATGATCACAGGCACGGTGTGGAGGAAGTTTCTCTGCTTCACTTTGGAGAATACATCCAAATATTTGTGATAAACAGGAGGGACTACCTTCAGCACAGTTTCAATCTCTTCTGGCTCTTCCTCCTCATCCCACTGCTCCTCCAGGGAGGCATGAAAAGATAAAGGAGGAAGGTCCATATCCCCTTGAAAGAGATGAAGTGAAGATATAGCAACATCTTCTCCAACATCTTTTATCTCTTTGAAGACTTCATCTCTTAATGGAAGTAATGACTGAGAGGGAAAAATGGAGGGGTTATGGATAGAAGGAGGAGAGGAAGGTGTCTTAAGTTCACCAACCAGAGCAACACTGTTGACAGCAGTGGATAAGTCATTACTAGTAGAAGAAATAATGCCACTAGAAGCCTTATGACTAGAATCATAGGTGATCAATCCATTTTTCCAATCAATAATGGGATTAAAATGGTAAAGAAAATCATAGCCCAATATTAGTTCTTCTCCCTTGGGTGAATCTATGATAAAGAAATCCCATTCAAAGCTTGGGAATGAAGGTAAATCAACAACCCACTTGGTATAATGGGTGATGAACAGGGAAGTGGATTCACTGGAATCCAGAATGAAAAGAGGAATCTTTTCAGGGAGCTCTGACATGGTCAATGAGTACTTGAGAACAAAATTCTTTGCAATAAAGGAGTTTGTAGCACCAGAATAAATGAGAATACTATAAAAAATATCAGAGATTGAAGAAAAAATAAGAAATTTTAAAGATTTCTTGACACTAGTATTCAGAGTGCACAATTGTGCTCTTGAAGGAAATAAGTGAGAACCATTGAACACATCATGATTCCCACTCAGGCTTTTCCCTGCTTGCTAGGGAAGCCTTTTGATGACCCCTGCGTATTCTCAGGCCTCTTGAAGCATTTTCCAAATGGGTGCTTTCCACCACAATAATTGCACAAGCCTTCCTTAATCCTCCTCTCCTTTTCAGAACCAATTAATTTGTTGTCCTTATTGAGGAGAGCAGCATGAGGCTTGTCTTTGGACACTTCAAAAATTCTTCCCCTTCTTATTCTTCTTATGATAAGGCTTCTTTGATGATGAACTTTGAGGAGGCTTGGAGGAGTTGGATCCACTGATTGGAGGCTTCTTCTCTTGATGACTGCCCTTTTCCTTCTGCCTCTAATGGTACCTGGTATCTAATTCCAAGGTGATATCCATGAGTTCTTGAAGACTATCAAAAGTTCCAGGGTGAGAAGCCAATTGGTCCAACAATCTTGATTCCAAGCCTCTTCTATACACATGAATATAGGCCCTTTCCCCCCAGTCTCCAATTCTTGACATTAAACTTCTGAAATCAGCTATGTACAAGGAAACTTGACCACTTTCCCTCATCCTAAAATTGTCCAACTCTTGTTCAGCTTTTCTGACTTCATTGGGATCACCAAACAGAGTGAATAACTGGGTTTCAAACAACTGCCAGTTATTGAGGAGGTAAGAAGGGTCTTCATTGGAGATATTTGAGAGGTAAGGTTCAATCCATTTGCCAGCTCTACCAGTAAGAAAAGAAGTAGAATAAAGCACCTTCTTCCTGTCAGAGAAGAAGTTTGCTGGGTCATTATGAAAGATTAATTGACAGGATTGAATGAATCCTCTCAATTTATGAGCTTTAGTACCATCAAAAGAATCAGGTGCCTTCATTGATGGAGTCCTGAATGCAGGGACTTTTGAAGTGTCCCTTGGGGCAACCGCTTGAGTGAGTTTTCCCATAAACTGAGTCATTTGCTCCATCATCTTGAGGAAATTTGGTTCAGCTTGAGAGACAGAAGGTTGATTAGAAAGGGCTAGATTTGGAGCCTCAGGAGCTTCAGTAGCACCTGCCAAGGCAGCTGCCACTTCAGTCTCCTCAGATTCTTCCTCTTCAACAGACTCCTCCCCCTCCTCATCTTCAGCTTCCCCCAATCTACTTCTAGGCCCTTGAGAGACACCAGGATAACCACCCAATAGTCCAGAGAATGATCTTGATCTTCTAGACTTCACACCTCCTCTTCTGGAGGGTGCTGCTCCTTCCATTGGTGGTCCTCTGTCCAAATTTGCACTCAGTTGATGAACTGATGGTGTGCGGTCAAGAGGAGCCCTTGGTGTAGGAGTGAGAACAGCTTGATGTCTCTGGGATCTTGTATTCTTGGCTGGTGGGCTATGCTGAACTGGCATCTTGAAAGAAGAATGAATAAAAACTTGATGATACTTTGAATAAATTAAGGCTTGACCAAATCACATTAAATGAGAATCTTGATGAACTTGAGAAATCAATCAATAGTCTTGAAGTGAATCAATATGAATAAATCTTGAAGAGTGAAGATGACAAAGTCAAATTCTTATGAATAATCAATTTCAATCAATAAGTCAAATCAAGTCAATCAAAATCAAATCAATTAAGTCTTGAGGAATCCAATCAATATCTTCAAAAATCAATTCAATTTTCTTGAGGAATCAAATTCAAATCAATCAATTAAATCAAATCTTGAGGATAAATCAGGTATCTTGAAGAATCAAATCAAGTCAATCAAATCAAATCAAATAAATCAGGTCAATTCAAAATCTTGAGGTGAAATCAATGTCTTGAACAACCAATCAATCAATCAATAATCTTGAGAAATTTCAATCAAAACCACTGAATACCCCAAATCAATAAATCCCTGAATAATGGATCAATTAACCCAAATAATTCCACTCAAATAACCTGATAAAAACCTGAATTCAGACAAAAGAGACATTAGAATGATAAAGAATAAAGTGAAATGGTCAGCAGAATTTTTGAAATGAGAAAGAGAATCAATTTTCATTTGAATAAAATGAATGAGATGAAAATTGATAAGAGAGAAAAATCTTAAAAATCATAAAAAATCATAAAATCATGAAAAAATCATAATTGAAGAATGAGATAAATGAATAAAATGAATAAAAAGAAAGAAGCAATTATGAGTTAATTAAAATAATGTCACAGGGGCTCTTCTAAAATGAAGAGGGCCTGTCACTCAGTGAACAGACTTACTTATGGAGGGCTCAGAAGAAATACTCAAATGATAAGAGTAATGGAGTAAGAGGATAAATTCCTAGTCATAAAATAATAAGCAGAAAATATAAGAGAGACAAAACAAAAGCAATAATAAAGAGCCAACCACAAATAATCCTGAGTCACTGTTTCAACCTGTTCAGAAAAGAGAAAAGGAATTAATAAGGATATGGCCACCAGGACTCTACTGAACAGGTGAGGGAAGGCTAAGACTAACTTAATAAGTAATAAAGTAATATTCCAAAAGTGAGAATAAAATAATATTAAATAAATAAATCAACTATTTTCATTAACTGGGGGAAAAACCCCCAGGTGGGTGAAGAGGGGCTGGTATATGTGAGAAATGCCAGCCTTGGAGTTTGAGTGTTGAGATACTGGCCTGTATGCTGGAAGAAGTTGGATGTGGGATTGAATCCTGTATTGGTGAATCCAATACAGGTTATACAGTCAATTCAGGTATTTGCGCCTGTATTGATTACAGGACTGTATTTGGTGAATCCTGTATTTGGGTCTTGCCTGTATGAAAACTGTATTGAGGTCTGGAACTGTATTTGGAGACTGTTGAATGAAACCCCCTTGCTGATTGGGTTTTGAGGGGTATCAATGAAGTAGTGATTGTAGAATATGATTGGTAATGCCCCTGCCTCCTTGGCTGTGACAGGTGTGAAGCCACTGGAGAGCTGATTTGGCTTGCTCCTTGTGAACCTGAAGGAATCTGAGTAGGCCCTATCTGGGTTAACTGTTCTTCTATAGCTTGGATAGTGGCTTGATTCTCCCTTATCCTCTGTGCCCTTGCCTCCAGGAGTCTGTGCTGCCTGGTAGGGTTCCAACCCTTGGTGATTACCATAAGGTCCTTGAAGTCTATCTCTTTGAGACAGATCTTCTGGCAACTTGATCCCTGTTCTGCCAAGTGAGTTGCTAGGTTGAACCTCTTGTTGTCCATGCTCCATTGAAACAAATCTTTGAGGAGTTGGTGGAGTTGAAGAACTTGATTCATATCCTTCCAGTCCTCTGGTTTGAGGCTTCTGTTGAATTGGAGTGTGAATGGCAAGGTTGATATTATCTCCCTCATTGTTTTGCCATCCACCACTGTGTCCAATGTGTCTTCTTTCAGGTCTTCTGGTTCTAGACATTCCTGCTCTATCCTCTGGCTGGTTCCTTTGGAAGCCAAGGTCTCTGAGGTATGCAGGGGACATATCAGTGTTTGCAAGCAGTCAAAAACTTTATGTTCTTAGGGTATTTACCTTTGACTGTTCCTTGTACAAATTTGTTATCTGCTGATTTGGGCAGTTTGCCTTTGGAGATTACAACTGGGTTAATAATTGTAATCTTCCCTGTACAAGTTGTTAAGGTTGGTTTACCTGGTATTGAAGCAGAGTTTCGTGGTTTTCTACTCCTCTGAGTGGCTATTGGTGTCCACTTCTTGGCTGTAATGAGGCCTTCACTAAGCCTTTTTTCCTTTACCCTTGCTGCCCTCTGGTTCTGAGGGTGTCACTGGTGTGTTGGCCTGTGACTGGGTTTCAAGTGGGATGTAGTTTTCTTCCACTGAATCAAAACAGGAAAAGGAGGGCTTATGTCAGTTAAGACTTCTTAAAAGGCTGGTTTTGCACGTCTAAGAATGGCCTCTGGGCTTGTATATTATTACAGTATGCCCTTGTATAATGACAGTGTAATTGAATTAACAATTCCACGTCAAAAATACAGCTTATGGTGTCCTGTCACACTGTTTGTGTGTCAGTATCCCTCAGATACACTTGTGGTTTTCAAGTGTATTCTGTACAAGTGGTTCTGTATCAGTGTTATTGAGTTAACAATACACTTAATCCACGCCTCAACTGATGGTTTTTCAGTCAGAGGTGTCCTTATTCAGTCAAGAATACAGGACTTTATTGATGGCTTATGTGTTTTTATATACAAAACACGCCAAAAATAATTAAATTCAGTGGGTATTAGCCACGTGAATAATACTCTTATAATATGAGTATGTATATAAAAAGGATAAATATATATAATATATATATTTAAATAAAGAAATTACGCCTAAAAAAAGATAAAACACTGGTTAATAAGTCATAAAAAGAGAAAAAGACTTACTTATAAGGTCCAAAAAGGTTTGAAAACACGGCCAGGCCCCCAAAATGTCATGATCATACTATGATAAAGGTATAACTAGGCTAATTACAACTTTAACTGTGTATGTGACATGGCAGAAAATGATTTAAAAAGATTTATAAAGGTTTTATAATAAAATAAAAGGGTTCTACTATTGAGAAATAGTGGTGGTGAGCGCTATTGAGAACCCTGGGTGCAGACTTTATCTGTTGGATTACAATAATAAAGTCTACAATAATTAAAGATTATAATTATACCTGATTATTTAACCAAGAGTAAAACTGTTTTTGACAGTTTCCTACGTAGGTTATTCAAGAGCAGGATGAGGAAAAGCCCTCCTTTTATCCTAAAATTGAGGTGGAAAGGCTGCTAGACCTTTCCACGTAGAGGAAGTGAAGATTTTTCACTCTCTATGACAGGCTTGTGGTTTGCAAACAGCCTGTATACCCTGTATTGGGCTCAGATGTGGTTTTGAAACCACATCTGGGCAGTTTTCACCAATACAGGGTGAAATTTTTCATCTGGGGACCTCACAGCCTGATTCTGATGTGTATGACGCGTAGAATGCTGTACAGAAACTGTATGGGACCCCAGTATTGACTGACATATGAGGTATTGAAGTAAAAACATGCTTCTTCGTCTATTTGACACCTCATATTCATGGTTATGGGATATTATCCCATGGTAAGGCTGTATCTGACAGCAGGTGGGATTTTGACCTTAAAATGGTCATAACTTTGTCAGTTTTTGAGATATCAAGCTCAAAGTTGGTTCATTGAATAGCTCTGTATGAGCGCCACACAATGGTACCCAATTTGACATGGTTATCATTAAATATGACAAAGTTATCCCATGTACAAGTATTTTTGTACATTGGCGTGGTCTGGTCAAAAGCTGTATTCAAGCTTGTTTGGCCAATAACTTCTGTTGTAGTTGAGTTATGAGGAAATGGATGGCACCATCAGATAGCCCTGATTGTTCTCTTTCCAAAAAGACCCCATTTCAGGTATCTCACACTAAAACTGTAAAAGTTAGATGAGAGGTGAATGTTTTGTTCACCCTTATTTGGTCTGAATTTGACCATAACTCAAGTAATACTGGTGCTAGCTCAGTTTGGCTGGTACCATTGGATAGCCCTGGCTTAGAGCTTCCTTTTGAGTACCCATTTGATTGGGTTAAGCCTCTCCTTCTAGATTTTAGATGAGAGGTGAAAATTAAGGTTTATACTCAGCAATAACTTTGAGCAGGAATAACTTTGTTATTTCTTGTCCTATGGTGATGGGACTTATATTTTCAGGAAGAGGTGAGTTTCCTCTTTCTTTTGATACCTTTTGAGCTAATTTGGCTCAGTTCCATATTTTGGTGGTATTTTGGCTATACCATTGGTTTATGGTATTTTGGCTGTCATACTTGTGCTCTGGTTTTGAGTCACAGGCTGACAAATGAGGTCAATTAAAAACAGTTCAAGGCCATAGTATGGCTTTAAATAAATAAGAGGACAAAAACCAAGCAAACAGGGGGAGAAAGGAAAAAGACCAAACAGAGCTGGGGTACCCAACTTTCTGGGTATCCAAGGTTTCAATTAAGATTTTCCACCCATATTGGAGGATTTTAATCCTAATTATAGCTTTAATATTACACCTTTCTCCAACATTTAGGTTTAAAATGGTTGTCAGCTTGTGACTCAAAGCCAGAGCTCAAGCATGACTGCCAGAATACCATAAACAAATGGTAGAGAAAAATACCGCCAAAATATGGAGTTGAGTCAAAAAATCTGAAAAGCTATCAAACAAAATTGGGAAATCAATCCTTTCCATAAATGCAAGTCCCATAATCCTAGGACAAAGAATAACAAAGTTATTCAAGCTCAAAGAAGTTTCTGAGCATAAACCTTAATTTTCACCTCTCATCTATAATCCAGAGAAAGAGGCTGAACCCAATTAAATGGATATTAACATTGAAGCTCTGAATCAGGGCTAACCAATGGTACTAGCCAAATTGAGCCAGCACCCAAACTACAGAGGCTATGGCCAAAATAAGTTCAAATAAGGGTGCATATAATATTCACCTCCCATCTAACTTCTACAATTTTAGTGTGAGATACCTAAAGTGGAGTTATTTTTGAAATACAGCAATAAGGGCTATCTGATGGTGCCATCAATTTCTCTATATCCCATCCAAAACAAACGCTATTGGGGAAAAAGGTTCCATACAGATTTTGAGAGAATGATATATCTGAAAAACAAATTTTCAACATGGCATAACTTTGCCATATTTAATATTACCCATACAGAATGAGGTACCATTGTGTATATCCCATCCAGGACTACTCCCTGATCAAAATTTGAGCTCAATAGCTTAGAAAATGACAAATCTATAGCAGCTTTGAGGTCAAAATCCCACATTTAAACCAATACAGGTTTACTGTGGGATACTATCCCATACATATGATCATGAGGTGTCAAATAGACAAAGAAGCTTGTTTATACTTCAATACTTCAAAGTTCATTCAAATAAAGGGGTCCATACAGGTTCTGTACAGCTTCTGACGTGTCAGAAGCACCAGAACACACCTGTAAACTCTATTGGTGAAAAGTTTCACCCTGTGTATGGTAAAGATAACAAATTGTGTCTCTGAAACCACATTTCCACCCAATAACAGTCTGTATTGAGTGTGTAGAATAAAAACCAGCCCACATTAGTGAAAATGTTTACTCTGTGGTAATGCGCAGAGGTAAAAAATCTACCACTACCCCAGAACAAGATAAAAGGAGGCCTTTCCTCACCAGGAGGCCAATACATCATCCTGTTCACAATATTCCTATGTGGTAAAACTCCTTGAAAGTGGTACCCTGAGATATAATCAGGTATAATTATAATTTTAATTATTTTGAACCAACAGATAAAGAATGCACCAAGGGATATCAATAGCACTCACCATAACTGAAGTGTTATAGTATAGCCCTTTTCGCTATCATAATTATTATAATTTCACACTCACAGCTATAGCTATTTATTATAATTGTACAGCTATATCATAGAGTAACCCTGAAACTGGTTTTATCCCAATTTGGACAGGAATTTCAACCCGCAAAGGTTAAATCCAAATATGCAAGCTTTAAATCAAGGTTTAAAGAACTTTCAAAGCTTAAGTAACCTTAAAAAGCATAAATAAGCTCAAATCTTTAAAGTTACAAGCATCAAAACCTCATCAAAAGTTAAGAGTTGGTGTGTATTGATATGTTACATGGAAAAATAGAAATAAATTCAAGAATTCATCAAGAATCCAATTCTTAATTCATTTTCTTGAACTTTACACATAGCTTACAACTTGATGTTTGTCAGCCTGTGACTCAAAACCAGAACACAAGCATGACAGCCAAAAATACCATAAATCAATGGTGTAGCCAAGATACCACCAGAACATGTAGCTGAGCCAAATTAGCTCAAAATGTATCAAACAAAAGAGGACACTCACCCCTTTCTGAATATATAAGTCCCATAACCATAGGACAAAGAATAACAAAGTTATTCCTGCTCAAAGTTGTTGCTGAGCATAAACCTTAATTTTCACCTCTCATCTAAAATATAGAAGGAGAGGCTTAACCCCATTAAATGGGTATTAAAAATAAATCTCTAAGCCAGGGATATCCAATGGGACTAGCCAAACTGAGCTAGCACCAGTATTACTTGAGTTATGGCCAAATTCAGGCCAAATAAGGTTGAACAAAACATTCACCTCTCATCTAACTTTTGCAGTTTTAGCATGAGATACCTGAAGTGGGGCCTTTTTTAAAAGGGAACAATCAGGGCTATCTGATGGTGTAATCCATTTTCCCATATCTAAACTAGAACAAATGTTATGCGGCAAATAAGCTCAATAAAGCTTTTTGCCTATACCATGCAAATGTACAAATTCTTGTACATGGGATAACTTTACCATATTAAATGATACCAATCTCAAATGAAGTACCATTGGGTATAGCACATACAGGGCTAAAAACTGAACCAATTTTGAGGTTGATATCTCAAGAATTGACAAAGGTATGGCTTCTTTAAGGTCAGATTCCCACCTGCTGTCATATACAGCCTTTCCATGGGATAATGTCCTATAATCATGAATATGAGGTGTCAAATAGACAAAGGAGCTTGTTTTTAATTCAAAAACTCATATGTCAGCCAATACTGGGGTCCCATACAGCTTCTGTACGGCATTCTATGCGTCATACATGTCAGAATCAGGATGTGAGGTACCCAGATGAAAATTTTCACCCTGTATTGGTGAAAACTGCCCAGATGTGGTTTCAAAACCACATCTGAGCCCAATAAAGGCTATAAAGGTCTTTGAAAACCACAAGCCTGTCCCAGAGAGTGAAAAAATCTTTGCTTGCTCTACGTGGAAAGGTCTAGCACCCTTTCCACCCCATTTCAGGATAAAAAGGAGGCTTTTCACAGCCAGAATTGTTTTCCTCATCCTGCTCTTAAGTTCCTACATAGTACACCTGTCAAAAACAGCTATACTCTCGGAAATTATCCAGGTATAATTATAATTTTAATTATTGTAACCCAACAGGTAAAGCTGCACCCAGGGCTTTCAATAGCGCTCACCACCACTATTCCACAATGGTAAAGCCCTCTTATTTTTATTATAAACCCTTATCATCAACAAATACTTTTTTTTTTAAACTTTATCACTGTGTCACAGTCATAGTTAGAGCTGTAAATAGACTAATTACAGCTTTATCATAGACTCAGCCTGACAATGTTGTCCATGTATAAATCAAATTTGAATCAAATTTTAATTATATTTTATAAACAGGTTTTTTTTGGAATGTGCCTGAAAATTTACTCCTTTATCATAATTAAAGAAAATAAAGATTTATTTAAATATTAATTAAAAATTCAGTTTAGGAGATTTTTGCTTGAAACTCTATTTTTGAGTTTTTCATGTGATTGTAACAACCACTCACCAGGGGCAAGGGTATTCATTAATACACCCACTCAAACGCCTCAAATCAGCAGATCAACTATTTGCATAAGCATTCAGTTTCAGAAATCTTCCTTGCTGAAACATGCATACAGTCTGGTTCATCAATACAGCCTGTCAATACCTGTACAGGTTGGAATTACCCAATACAGTTTGGATACATCATTTCCAAACTGTATGATCACTCAATACCACCACACCTCTTGTACAGGCCCTGTACATCTGTACAGGACCTGTATTGGACATACTCAATTCAATACTCATTTATTCCGATGAAAATTCTCTCTCTGGATCAGGGCTGGTGATTATCACATATACCAGCCCCTCTTTCTCCCCCCTGGGCACTTTTCCCCAGTTAATTAAGTTAGTTTATTTATTATTTTAGAATTATTCTTATCCTTATTTTTGGGTATTATAATTATTAAACTTTAATTTAGTCTTTGCATTTTATTTCTTTGCCTGTAGAGTATGAGCTGGGTGGCCATATTCTTATTAACCCTTCTCTTTCCTTTCTGACAAGTTGAAACAGGGGACTTGGACTTGTTTGTGGTTGGCTCTTTAATTTCTTACTCTTATTCTTTTGTTACTTCTTTTTCTTATATTTCTTTTATTAATAATTCATCATCTCTTAACACTCTTAAGTGTATTCTTTCTTACCATATCCTGAGCCATCCATAAGTGAGTCCCAGTTTACTGAGTGCCAGGCCCTCTATATTTAGAACAGCCCCTGTGAAATTAAATTAATTAACTCATATTTTATTCTTTCTTTTCATTCATTTATATTCATTTTTATCATTCATCAATTATGTCTTTTTAATGAGCTTATGATTTTTCTCTCATTAGTTTTCATCCCATTAATTTCATTCATATAAAAATAGACTCTTTCTATTTTTCTTAATCATTTCTGACAATCTCCCTTCAATTCATTTTATTTCAATCAAACTTCTGTTTGTTTGTATATTCAGGTCTTATCAGAAGATATTGATTGGTTATTGATTGGTTGATTGATTGGGATTCATTTGGGTTATTGATTCAGAGATTCAGGATTTTATTTGGATTGATTTGATTGACTTTTGAATTCCTCAAGATAACTGATTTATCCTCAAGAATTGATTATTGATTATTGCTTGATTTTGATTCCTGAAGATATTGATTGACTGATTGATTCCTCAGGACCTTGAATTGACCTTGAAGAAATTGATTGATTGATTGACTGATTGTTTATTGAATTCTTTAAGATTATTGATATTGAATTTGAATTAATTGTTGATTATTGATTGAATTTGCCTTCACCTCAATATTTGAAAAGATTTCTCAAGACTCATCAAGACCTTTATTGTGATTGATATGGCCAAGCTTTGATTTCTGTTTTTCAATACCATCAATTTATTATTCTAATTATTCATAATGCCAGTTAAGCATAGCCCACGAGGCAAGAACACTAGATCTCAAAGAAATCCAGCTGTTCTCATTCCTACAGCAAGGGTTCCTCTTTACCGCACACCATCAGCTCATCAACTGAGTGCAAATTTGGACAGAGGACCACCAATGGAAAGAGCAGCACCCTCATGAAGAGGGGGAATGAAATCAAGAAGATCAAGATCTTTCTCTGGACTTTTGGGTGGCTACCCTGGCATTTCTGAAGCTGCAAGAGCAAGATTAGGGGAAGTTGAAGATGAAGAGGGGGAAGAGTCTGTGGAAGGAGAAGATTCTAGGGGGACTGAAGTGGCAGATGCATTGGAAAATGCTGCAGAGGTGCATCAGGGTTCTAATCTAGCCTTTTGTAGCAAACCTCTTGTCTCTCAAGCTGAACCAAGTCTCCTCAAGATGATGGGTCAAATGACTCAATTCATGGGGCAACTCACTCAAGAAGTTACCCCCAGGGACAATTCCAAAGCCCCTGCTTTCAAGACTCCATACATGAAGGCACCTGATTCTTTTGATGGTACTCAAGCTCATAAGTTGAGAGGATTTATCCAATCCTGCCAATTAATTTTCCATAATGATCCAGCAAATTTCTTCTCTGACAGGAAGAAAGTTCTTTACTCAACTTCTTTTCTCACTGGTAGAGCTGGAAAATAGATTGAACCCTATCTCTCAAATATTTCCAATGAAGATCCTTCCTACCTCCCCAATAATTAGAAGTTATTGAGAACTCAATTATTGACTCTGTTGGGTGACCACAATGAAGTCAGGAAAGCTGAACGGGAGCTGGATAAACTGAGGATGAAGGAAAGTGGTCATGTATCTGTCACAACCACGAGTTTGACCCTCCTCCTTGATGGTTGCAGCAATTCAACCTGGAGCCAAGTTGGGGCCAATTGGCCACGTCATATCATTTATGGCCCATTGGCCCCCTTTGGGTGTTCAATGGCTCTTACGCCGCAACCCACCCCAATGGCCATTTATGGCCTCAGGGCATATCCTGCGGTCATTGGCCCTCTTGGCCAATTCACACCTCACCAACCCCCAGGCCTTCATCATTGATTTTGGGCCTGGGGGGTCCCTTTTGTCTTCTAGGGGTCTCCAGGCCCCCCCTTTTCATTAGGGGGTCTTGGGCCCCCTACGGTCCGTGGGCCGTGGTCCGCAGGCCTTTTAGGCCCCTTTTGGCCTAATCCAATGAGGCCAAAAGGGGCCAAAGGGGGCAATCACCTAGCCCCCAAGGCCAGGTGGGTCCCAAACCACATCTGGGCCCAACTGAGCCAAAATTGGCCATATTTCCCTTGGACCCAAACCATAAATCACGTAGGACTCATTTTTGGCCATGGACCACTATGGACCAATATCTCTGTCATGGCCTCTGGAAACCACCAGGGGCCATCAAATCAGTTCATCAAGCCTTTCCCTCAACTTAAGGAAGATTCTTCCATTCCTCCATGCACCCCGTACTCAAGGTTGCAGGAGTGGTGCATATATGGTGTTATATACCATTATGCACCATTTTTGGTCAGCAATTCAATGATGATGTTTTCAGGACTCAATTCCACCTTCTCAACTCACGGCACCAAAATCCAACGCCCATTTCGAAGGAGGACTTTTGGACTCATCAGTTTGGTAATCCATGGTGGCAAGCAGAAGACCATTCAACGACTACAACCACCTGGCTATGCAGGAGTTGGGTTGGTACTCTCATTCAGGATTCTTCCAAGGTTCATTCTCAGAGGTATTCCATCATTTTAATCAGTTGTCAAGGCATCAAGTATTTCAATACTCCTTGGACAACTCAATTCGTTAATACAGGTGGCAATCAATCAACCTGTATGTACTTGGCCCAATTGGGCCAATTCATATTCCACTGTGGGAATTCAATCACACAGTTCAATTTCAAGATGGCCAGAACTGTATTGGCCTGATTCGGACAATACAGCCGGTGGTGCACCTTCAGGATCAATCTTTCAGTTTTTCACATATACTGGCCACCTTTCAGCACCTGGGGATTTTTTCCCCAGTTAATTAATATATTGGATTTATTATTATCCCTATTTTCTTTTATCTTATTAAAGTTAATACTGATAATCTTAAGTCAGTCATTAGCACCCTTTTCTCTTTTCTTTCCTCGTCTGTCAGTGGGTATTGGTGGTCATATCCTTTACTAATTCCATTGTTCTTTCTGGCAGGTTGAAACAGTGAATTGAGGATTCACTTGATTGGCTTCTTGGCCTTTGGCTTTCTTTTATCTTTTGCCTCTGGCTTCCTTCTTATTATTCTTTGTTATCTTTGGCATATTTGTCCTTTTCTCTTATTCCTTCTTAAGAAATATATTCCGTAGTATTTCTTATCATCTTTTGGAGCCCTCCAAGTGAGTTCTTGATTCCTGAGTGCCAGGCCCTCTTGCTTCCATAAGAGCCCCTGTGACAGTATCCTTGTACATTGCTGATTTCAGAAGGTTTATGTCAAGAATTGGAGATTGGGGGGAAAGAGTTTATATCCGTTTTTACAGAAGAGGATTGGCATCAAGATTGTTGGACCAGTTGGTTTCTCACCCTGGAACCTTTGACACTTTTCAAGAACTTATGGATGTCACTCTAGAATTAGACACAAGATATCATGAGAGACAAAAAGAAAAGGGTGGAAATAAAGAGAAGAAGCCTCCTGCTACTGGGTCCTATCAATCTAGGCCTCCTTAGAACTCATCCTAAAAGAGGCCTCACCAAAAGAAGAATAAGAAGGGCAAGAAATTTCAATCTTCAAAGGACAAGCCCCATGCTACTCTCCTCAATGAGGATAATAAATTAATTGGTTCTGAAAAGGAGAGGAGGATTAAAGAGGGGTTGTGCACTTATTGTGGTGGAAAGCACCCAATTTAAAAATGCTTCAAGAGACCTCAGAACAAGCCTGGGTCATTGTGAGCCTGGGAGGTATGTATAACATACCCATAAGGCCACAAATGATTTTATAAACAGCTAATTTTGTCTTAAACAGACTTTTTAGTTGAAATTAAAATAAAAAATAACAAAAAATAAGTATAACTTTCTTTTGGATAAACAAAGTTATAAATATTATGTCATTTTTGGATTCTACACCAAAAATAACCAAGGGTACATCCATAAGGTGTTATACCCAAAAACACTTATTTCTTGTGTTATTAGAAGATTTAAGAATCTCACAGTACTAATGTAACTTTTTTAACATTTTTTTAAAATTGTTAAATTTAAGCTGAAATAAGCTTAAATTTAAAGTTGCATAAGGTTAATGCAAACTTACCAAAATTTTAGTTAAAATTGAGGTCTGGTGTATATTTACTGAGTTGGCTAAGGATCTGCCATACAGAATGTAAATCCTGCGTGAGCTCAATTTAAAAGGGTTTAAAGCCATGGTATGGCTTTGAATCAATAAAAGGGCAAAATCCACGCAAAAAGGTGGGACAAAGGAAAAAGACCAAATAGAGCTGGGGTACCCAACTTTTTGGATCTGCAATGATTCAATTAGGGTTGTCCACCTGTATTGGAGCATTTTCAACCTTATTTAAACTTTAAGATTAGACTTTGATCCAACCTTAAGGTTTAAGCTGGTTTTATCCCAAATTGGACAGGAATTTCAAGCTGCCAAAGGGTAAATCCCAATATGCAGGCTTGAAATCAAGGTTTTAAGAACTGTCAGAGCTTAATTAAGCTTAAAAACCTTAAATAAGTTTAAAACTTGAACGTTTCAAGCATCAAAACCTTATCAAAAGCTAAGGTTTGGTGTGTATTGTTATTTTACGTTGAAAAATAGCAATACCTTCAAAAATTCATTAAAACTCCAAATCTTAATGGATTTGCTTGAAAATTTCACACAGCTTAGAATTTAATATTATCTATATATAAATTAAATTTTAAGTATCCTTTATAAATAAATTTACTTGGTAATTAGCCTGGAAATTTACTCTTTGTCACAGGGGCTCTTCGAAGTGAAGAGGGCCTGGCACTCAGTAAACTGGGACTCACTTATGGAGGGCTCAAAGATAAAATAAGATGAGATACACTTAAGAGTGTTAAAGATAAATTGGTAAAGAATAAATATAAGAAAAAGCAGCAACAAAGGATAAGAGTAAAAGAATAGAAGAGCCAACCACAAACAAGTCCAAGTCCACTGTTTCAACCTGTCAGAATGGAAAGAGAAGGGTTAATAAGGATATGGCCACCCAACTCATACTGTACAGGCGAAGAAAGAAGAGGCAAAGACTAACTTAAAATTAAATAATCATAATACCCAAAATAAGGATAAGAATAATTATAAAATGATAAATAAACTAAATTAATTAACTGGGGAAAAGTCCCCAGGGGGGAGAAAGAGGGGCTGGTATATGTGAGAATCACCAGCCCTGATCCAGAGGAAGAATTTTCATGAGAATATTTGATGATTGAATTGAGTCTGGCCAATACAGGTCCTGTACAGCTGTACAGAACCTGTACAAGAGGTGTGGTGTATTTAAGTGATCATACAGTTCCATACTGGTGTATTGAAACTGTATCGGGTGAAACCAGCCTGTACAGGTATTGACAGGCTGTATTGAGGTACCAAGCTGTATGCATGTTTCAGAATGAAGATTGCTGAAATTGAATGCTGATACAAATGCTGGATCTGCTGATTTGAGGTGTCTGAGTGGGTGTGTGAATGAATACCCTTACCTCTGATGAGTGGTTGTTACAGTATCCCCCTCTTGAAACTGGTGGGCTCCTGAACACCATAATACCCTGCCATTGTTGAGTGGCATCTCACTACCCCACACAATGCTTTGAAAAGTTTTCTTTGACCATTATCTCGAAATCCTTCTCCATCTCTTCTCTGTCAATTAAATTTATTTCCCCCTTCTTTAACTTTGAGTAAATACCCCACTTCGAATTGTTCTTTCTTCTGATTTCAACAACTGACGTCCTTGGGGTGTGGCCTTGGGTTGTATCCCAAAATGATGGCCATTGAGCTCTTGTGCTCAAAAAATGGTGCCAGAGGAGTATATGAAGTGTACTCATCTGGCCAGCCCAATCAGAGAAAATGATGGTGACAAGAATTCAGGGGGTCTTGTCCCCAATGGCCTTCAAAATGCCCCAACCAGCCCTTTATAGTGATTTTGGGCTGGTGCCTTCTCTATGGAGGATCTTGAGGATCCTTGAATTTATGGCCATTTTGGCCTTTTTTGGCTTCTTGGTGTCTTTGGGTGAAACTTGGGTCCATGGCCTTTTATGGCCAAATTGTGGGTTTTTGACATTTTCTGGCCTTTTTGGCCTTTTGAAGTCTTTGGGGTCCTATGGTCCGCGGTCCATGGGCCGTGGACCATACGCCGTGGTACGCGGTCCGTGGGGGTTATTGGAGGCCCCCAGGGCCCAAATTTGCTGGGGACCCAAAGGGGTCATGGGACCTAAAATGGCCCAAAAAAAGAAATTTCACCTTATGTGGCCTGGACCCATTGGTGGGGTCCAGGACCACCAAGAACTTGGCCTCCCCCAAACTTGCAGGGGAGGCCACCCATGCTGACTCCAGCCCCCAAAGGGGCCTTGGACCTTGACATTGAGAGGGTTTGAGGGGGGCCATGATTGACTTGTGGCCCAAATTCCCTTGAGGTCAAACTTTGATTTGACGTGGACTTGACAATTTGGGTGGAGTGAAATCCAGTGTCTTGTTCCTGTTTACGGTTGGTTTGACTCCTATTCATGCTCTTATAACAACTAATGAATGAGATAAAATAAAATGATTAAAAATAATGAAGGAACCTCCCAATACGTGATTTGGGAGGGGATGCTGCTGCTTCCAATGAAAATAAACAGGAAATAAAAGAAAGAAAATTATACAAGTAACAAAAGAAAGAAAAATACTAAGAGAAAATGAGAGTAAAGAAAGAAATAAAGAAAAATCCTGATGGTTGGTCCTTCTTGTGGTGAGTTGCTTGATTCTGACCAAAAAAAAGTGTCTGAAAAATGAAAACCAAGCATTTGATGCTCACAGAGTGGCCAAGGTGATGTTTTACAAGAAGTAGAACCCTCAGAGATGCATACCAGGAGATGGAACTTACTTTCATAACTTCCACTCCCCACCAAGCACCATAAAATTGAAAAAGATTGCCATAATGACTTCTGAGATGAATTGCCATAAATGGCTTCTGAGAAGAATTGCCGTAAATGACTTGGAGTAATGAATGTCTTGAATTATGATGATTGGCATAAAATGAAATGATAATAAAGAAAGAAAATGAGAGAATAAAAAAGAAAGAAGCATTTGGCCATATCTTGATAAGGTCCAAATGGAGGGTATTGATGTTGTATGCTTCCTGAACCTGTCCAAAGAATTGACAAGTGCTCACAAAGTGGCCAAGGTGATGCTTACAACAACATATGGGTAGAATACCCCCTTAAAGGTGCATGCCAGGAGAGGAACTTACTTTCATAACTTCTTCTCCCCACCAAGCACCATAAAATCAAACTCTTGAGGTATTTGGACCAGGCTTGTCTGGATACAATGAGTGGAAATCCTTGACAAGGTCTGGTGAGTTGGTAAGGTTGGAAGCTGGTTCCCAAGTGGTTCTTTCTGGGTCTTCACTGAATGCTTTCCACTCTACGACATACCATAATTTACCTCTTTTGAGTTTTGAGTCCAGAACCTGAGCCACTTCCCATTCTTCTTGCTCTTCCACTAAAACTGGTGGTGGCGGCAATTGATGACAATTTGGGATAGTTGAATGCTTGACTGGTTCTAATAAGGACACATGGAATACAGGGTGAACTGTCTTCCATTGCTGAGGCAACTTGAGGTGATATGCATGGCTGCCAATCTTCTTAAGAACTTCAAAGGGTCCCAACCATCTTTCTGATAATTTCTTGGTGGGTCTTGTTGTCTTGATGTTCTTGGAAGCTAGCCATACTTTGTCCCCAGGTTGGAAATCATGTGGAATTGCGCTATTTCTATCTGCATAATTCTTGAATCTCCTTATTGCTGACTCTAATTCTTCTTTGACAACTTGCTGTACTGATTGGAGTTTTGTTGATAACTTTCCAGCAGGTGAGTCTTGAGAAATATGGATTGAGTCAAAGCCAGAGGGAGCCAGGTGTACCAGTCATCTTGATGATAGATGACATACATCGGAATGTACTGTTCTAGTATCTGATTTACCCTCTCTGTCTGTCCATCTGTTTCAGGGTGAAAGGCAGTTGAAAGATCTCTTGATATCATGAGCTGCTGACACAATTCAGTCCAGAATGATGAAACAAATAAGGATCCTCTATCACTGACAATACTGACTGGGAGTCCATGCTTGGCAAATACATGACTAATGAATACTTGAGCTAAATCCAGAGCAGTGATTGTGCCATAAGTTGGAATGAAGATTGCCATTCTTGAGAATCTGTCCACAACTACTAAAATTGAATCAAAGTTGTTGGACAGTGGCAATTGAGTGATAAAGTCCATTGATAATGAATTCCAAGGACCAGATGGAATTGAAAGAGGCTTGAGTAATCCAAACTTCTTGTGATGAATGTTCTTGTTTCTTGAACATTGCTGACATGAGGACACATAGTCCTTGATGAATTGATTCATGCCAGCCCAATAAAAATCCCTCTTAATGAGCTTGAGGGTCTTCTCCTGGCCAGGATGGCCAGCCAATGGTGAGTCATGACGCTTTTGAAGAATATTGAGTTGAAGTTCTTCATTGCTTGGGATTACCACTCTATTTTTGAATAATAATAACTTGGCTTGAGGTTCAAGAGAATAATCTGGAGCTGATTCACCTCTTGCTAGTTGCTTGAGTATTTCTTTATAGTCTTTGTCTTGCCATACTTCTTTTTGAATCTTGTCAACTAAATCTGAGATAATTTCCACTTTGATTGAGAAGAATCTTGACTCTTGAATTCCATCTTGCTTAAGTACTTGATGAAAATTTTGAGGATTCTTGCTGATGAAGTCCACCCCCCTCTCTGGGTACACGTTGTCCCGACGTGACAAGGCATCTGGTAAAGTGGCCAGCCTGCCTGGGAGGTAAGTGATAGTGAAATGAAATTCTGAGAGAAATTCAGCCCAACGGGCCTGACGACGAGTAAGAACTTTGGAAGACATGAAATACTGCAAGGAAGAGTGGTCTGTCAAGACCTCAAAAGGATTGGAAAGAGAAAGAAGAAATGCTCTCCAGCGCTTGAGAGCCCAAACTATGCCAAGGAGTTCCTTGTCATGAATTTCATAGTTGAGTTCAGCTGGTAAGAGCTTGCGACTATCAAATGCAATGGGATGCTTTCCAGAGTCATTCACCTGACTCAGTACGGCGCCCAATGCATAATCAGAAGCATCAGTCTCTACTATAGTAGGTAGAGAAGGATTAAAGTGAGATAATATAGGAGCAGAGGTGAAAGCTTCTTTGAGTGCTTGAAACTGACTAAGAGCTTCCTCATTGAAGATGAAAGGAGAATCTTTTTTAAGGAGGGAAGTGAGAGAAGTGATTTTTTTAGAATAATTTTTAATGAAACGTCGATAGAAATTGGCAAAGCCAAGGAAAGATTTAAGAGCCTTGATTTTTCTGGGCTGAGGCCAATTGAGGATTTGCTGAACTTTTGAAGAATCCATCTTGAGGCCATCACTTGAAACAACATAGCCCAAGTATTCCACACTTGAGGCATGGAATACACACTTGGAGGCTTTGGCAAACAGATTATTGTCCCTCAGTCTTTGGAGGACAGAGGCCACATGTTTGACATGTTCCTCCTCAGAACTGGAGCAGACCATAATATCATCTAGATAAACCACAACAAACACATCCAAAAAATCTGCAAAGATATCATTTACTAGATTTTGGAAGGAAGCAGGAGCATTGGTCAAACCAAATGGCATGACCAAATACTCATAACTGCCATATTTGGCTCTAAAGGCAGTTAAGTGCTCATCCCCCTCTTTGATTCTCAGAAGGTTATATGCACCACGCAAATCTATCTTGGAGAAGATAGTGGAACCGTTGAATACGGTAAGAAGCTGGTTCATAGGAGGAACAGGGTATCTGTTCTTCCTAGTGACAGCATTGAGTTTGCGGTAGTCAACACACAAACGAAGATCTCCATCCTTTTTCTTGACAAAAAGGACAGGTGCTCCTGTTGAAGAGGAGCTTGGTCTAATGAAACCTTTCTCTACATTATCTGAAATGTAGGCCCGCAGTGTTTCTGAATCTTGATTTGATAATGAGTAGATAACACCAATTGGAGGTAGAAGACCCTCCAATTCGATATGGTGATCACAGGCGCGGTGTGGAGGAAGTTTCTCTGCTTTCACCTTGGAGAATACATCCAAATATTGGTGATAAGCAGGAGGAACAACCTTCAACACAGTTTCAATTTCTTCTGGCTCTTCCTCCTCATCCCACTGCTCCTCCAGGGATGCATGAAAAGATAAGGGAGGAAGGTCCATATCCCCTTGGAAGAGATGAAGTGAAGATATGGCAACATCTTCTCCAACATCCTTTATCTCTTTGAAGACTTCATCTCTTGATGGAAGTAATGACTGAGAGGGAATTATGGAAGGGATAAGGACAGAAGAAGGAATGGAAGGTGTCTTAAGTTCACCAGCCAGAGCAACACTGTTGACAGCAGTGGCTAAGTCATTACTAGTAGAAGGAATAATACCACTAGAATCCTTATGACTAGAATCATAGGTGATCAATCCATTTTTCCAATCAATAATGGGATTGAAATGGTAAAGGAAATCATAGCCCAATATCAGGTCTTCTCCCTTGGGTGAATCTATGATAAAGAAGTCCCATTCAAAGCTTGGGAAGGAAGGCAAGTCAACTACCCACTTGGTATAATGGGTGATGAACAAGGCAGGGGATTCATTAGAATCCAAAATGAAAAGAGGAATCTTTCCAGGGAGCTCTGACATAGTCAATGAGTACTTGAGAACAAAATTCTTTGCAATAAAAGAGTTTGTAGCACCAGAATCAATGAGAATACTATAAAAAATATCAGAGATTGAAGAAAAAATAAGAAATTTTAAAGATTTCTTGACACTAGTATTCAGAGTGCACAATTGTGCTCTTGAAGGAAATAAGTGAGAACCATTGAACACATCATGATTCCCACTCAGGCTTTTCCCTGCTTGCTAGGGAAGCCTTCTGATGATCCTTGCCTATTCTCAGGCCTCTTGAAGCATTTTTCAAATGGGTGCTTTCCACCACAATAATTGGACAAACCTTCTTTAATCCTCCTCTCCTTTTCAGAACCAATTAATTTGTTGTCCTTATTGAGGAGAGCAGCATGAGGCTTGTCTTTGGACATTTGAAAATTCTTCCCCTTCTTATTCTTATTGTGATAAGGCTTCTTGGATGATGAACTTTGAGGAGGCTTGGAGGAATTGGATCCAATGATTGGAGGCTTCTTCTCTTGATGACTGCCCTTTTCCTTTTGCCTCTCATGATATCTTGTGTCTAATTCTAGAGTGACATCCATAGGTTCTTGAAGAGTGTCAAAAGTTCCAGGGTGAGAAGCCAATTGGTCGAATAATCTTGATGCCAATCCCCTTCTGTACACATGAATGTAAGCTCTTTCCCCCCAATCTCCAATTCTTGACATTAAGCTTCTGAAATCTGCTATGTACAAGGAAACATGACCACTTTCCTTCATCCTCATATTGTCCAACTCCTGTTCAGCTTTCCTGACTTCATTGGGGTCACCAAACAGAGTGAATAATTGAGATTCAAACAATGGCCAATTATTGAGGAGGTAGGAAGGGTCTTCATTGGAAATATTTGAGAGGTAAGGTTCAATCCATTTGCCAGCTCTACCAGTAAGAAAAGAAGTTGAGTACAAAACCTTCTTCCTGTCAGAGAAGAAGTTTGCTGGATCATTATGGAAAATTAGTTGACAGGATTGGATAAATCCTCTCAACTTATGAGCTTGAGTACCATCAAAAGAATCAGGTGCCTTCATGGATGGAGTCTTGAAAGCAGGGGCTTTGGAATTGTCCCTGGGAGCAACTGCTTGAGTGAGTTGCCCCATGAATTGAGTCATCTGCTCCATCATCTTGAGGAGACTTGGATCAGTTTGAGAGACAAGAGGTTGACTAGAAAGGGCTAGATTAGAACCCTGAGGCACCTCTGGAGCATTTGCCAAGGCATCTGCCACTTCAGTTTCCCCAGAATCTTCCTCTTCCACAGACTCTTCCCCCTCTTCATCTTCAACTTCCCCTAATCTTTCTCTTGCACCTTCAGACATGCCAGGGTAGCCACCCAAAAGTCCAGAAAAGGATCTTGATCTTCTAGATTTCATTCCACCTCTTCTTGAGGGTGCTGCTCCTTCCATTGGTGGTCCTCTGTCCAAGTTTGCACTCAGTTGATGAACTGATGGTGTGCGGTCAAGAGGAGCCCTTGCTGTAGGAGTGAGAACAGCTGGAATTTTCTGGGATCTAGTATTCTTTGCTGGGGGGCTATGCTGGACTGGCATTATGAAAAGAATTAAAATAACTTGATGGTATTAAAGATAATCAAAACTTGGCCAAATCAATCACAATAAAATCTTGATGAATCTTGAGGAATCAATTCAAATCTTGAGGAATCAAATTCAATCAACAGTCAAATAAATGCAATCAATCAACAATCAATTCAAATCAAAAATCAATAATCTTGAGGAAATCAATAATCAATCAATATTCAATCAATAATCAATCAATAAATGTCTTCAATATGAAATCAAGTCTTGAGGAATCAATCAATCAGTTCGAAATCTTCAGAAATCAATTCAATATCTTGATGAGTCAAATCAAATCAATAATCAAAATCAATTCTTGAGGATCAATCAATATCTTGAGAGTTCAAAGTCAATAAATCCAATAAATCCTGAATCAATAACCCAAATTAATCCCAATGAATAATCCAATCAATTAAACCAATCAATAATTCCTAGATGAAACCTGAATAAGAACACAGAAAAATTTGATTGATAAAAATAAAATGAAGTGATGAAATGGTCAGCAATGATTAAGAAAGGAAAAAGAATCAATTTTCATAAGAATGAAATGAATGAGATGAAAATTGATGAGAGAGAAAAATTCATAGAAAATCATAAAAAATCATAAAATCATGAAAAGGTCATAATTGATGAATGAGAGAAAATGAATATAAATGAATGAAAAGAAAGAATCAAATATGAGTTAATCAATTTAATGTCACAGGGGCTCTTCGAAGTGAACAGGGCCTGGCACTCAGTAAACTGGGACTCACTTATGGAGGGCTCAAAGATAAAATAAGATGAGATACACTTAAGAGTGTTAAAGATAAATTGCTAAAGAATAAATATAAGAAAAAGCAGAAACAAAGGATAAGAGTAAAAGAATAGAAGAGCCAACCACAAACAAGTCCAAGTCCACTGTTTCAACCTGTCAGAATGGAAAGAGAAGGGTTAATAAGGATATGGCCACCCAACTCATACTGTACAGGCGAAGAAAGAAGAGGCAAAGACTAACTTAAAATTAAATAATCATAATACCCAAAATAAGGATAAGAATAATTATAAAATGATAAATAAACTAAATTAATTAACTGGGGAAAAGTCCCCAGGGGGGAGAAAGAGGGGCTGGTATATGTGAGAATCACCAGCCCTGATCCAGAGGAAGAATTTTCATGAGAATATTTGATGATTGAATTGAGTCTGGCCAATACAGGTCCTGTACAGCTGTACAGAACCTGTACAAGAGGTGTGGTGTATTTAAGTGATCATACAGTTCCATACTGGTGTATTGAAACTGTATTGGGGAAACCAGCCTGTACAGGTATTGAAAGGCTGTATTGAGGTACCAAGCTGTATGCATGTTTCAGAATGAAGATTTCTGAAATTGAATGCTGATACAAATGCTGGATCTGCTGATTTGAGGTGTCTGAGTGGGTGTGTGAATGAATACCCTTACCTCTGATGAGTGGTTGTTACACTCTTTTAATTAAGCTCAAAGAAAATTATGATTTCTTTAAAAATTAATTAAAAATTGAGTTTAAGAGATTTCTGCTTGAAACTCTATTTTTAAGTTGTTCATGTGATGAACTTTAATATAAATAAGCTTATTTATATTAAAAACTTAAAATAATTAGTTTAAATGAGGATTGAAGCTACATGGAGTTAGGAATAACCCTGGTAACTTTGATTGGAATTAAAAACAAGTTGCCTTAAGTTAAGAACTTTGTTTTTAAGTATGGTTTTTCAGTTTTGACCTGAGCACGCCCTCTATATTCATTATGAATCATGAGAGCTGCTCTGAAGACATAAAAAGAGTTTTTTCATCACTGTTTTTGTCCATCATTCATCATCAATCCAATCATATTAGAAATTTAAACAGGTAAAGTTTTATCATTTTTAAAATCTTATTATTAAAGTGATTCTTAAGTTATTTTATTCTTTATTAATTGTAAATTAAAGAATTGAAGTCATAGAACTCGGATTATTGTTGTAATCATCAATAATATATTTTATATTATAAAATTTTCAACTTAAATATCTTTTAAAATCCACAAATTCCTCTTAAAAACTACTTAATCTTAAATTTTATCATAAAAGGTTGTTTTATCCTTAAAATTATTGATTTTAGGCGTGTTTTTAACTTATAATCATTATTTAATAGAATAACTGTTGTTGTTTAACTCATTGTATTAAATAAATATTATAAGTAAGTTTTCTCTAAAGTTCTATATCTTTTTATCTAGTATTAGTTTTTTTATATAGAATTTTATTCTATAAGAATTATTTCTGCACAGTTTGTTTCATAATTTTTCTATAAATAATATAAATATTATTTATAAGTGGTTAATATTAATATTTCCACGTGTAATTGTCTTATTAAGAGCTTTACAAGTCTTATTGTTATAACTGTCAGTGAGTATTACAATAATAGAATAATTTTAATTTATTATAATTATTATTATTTATTTTATTATTATATTTTTATAATAATAATTAAATTTATTTTTTTTATATAATTATTTTTAATAATTATACTTAAATTTGTGGTTATAATATCTTATTATATTATATATTTCTATTGAGGACAGTCATAGTACTCTTGATTTTGCTACTATTATCAAGGCTTTCATAGACAAACCTTACATTTGGGGGCCTGGCCGTGATTTTAAACCAATTTTCGGGATATAAATCATATTCTAGACCTTATTTTACTGTTTTTTGACGTAAAATTGCCATATTTATCTTAATATTGGCTTTTTTGGGACTTATCCCTTATAAATAATCTTTATAATATTAATAAAGCTATTTTCTTCTTAAGAATATTGTTTGAAACAATATACTATTGAGTTACTTGGAATAAATTTCTTTTGTCTAACTAGTGGCTTTTTCACATCACAGACTTGAAATTTATCCTTTGAGTTATTCTAGTATAAAGTGAATAATAATACAATTTTGATTAATTAACTTGTTAATTGCATAATTATTATTTCTGCAAAGAAAATAATAAATCAAATAAAAAATCTTTAAAAATAAGAATCTTTAATAAAAAACATTTTTTTTCTTTTATCTTGGACATTTTTCTTTATTTTTGACGTAATTTGCCATAAATTACATTAAAACAAATTTATTTAATAAGTTGAGCTTAGAAGTTATTTTTATTATTTGATAAAATAGCTTATATTTTTAATTTTCTCTAGTGTCTTCCATCAGAGAAAATTCTTCAGACTCTGAAACCTCAGAGTTCAGTATTGAAATTCAAACCAGTCCAGCACCAAGGGGTTTGATAACCAAAGAGCCCTTTAAAGGTCCTGCAGGTGAATTGAACTCAATTTTACTCTATTTTATATTAAAATTGACGTCAAATGACTCCTACTAGAAGTGGAAGCAACTACTCCATCCAATCAAATGGATCTGGACCAGGACATTCCAGCCACAAATCCAAAAGGCAAGAATGTCTTCCCAGAGGAGAGGCACAAATGGAGGATGCCAGAACTTCCACCAGTTCCCAAAGGTTAGCCAGCACCTTTGAACCTGTTATTGAGAGTCCAGAAGCTGACATAACTGCTATTTCTGTTAGACCTGAACCATTTCCAACAAGCAGCCGTGGAGATTTATCAATCTCAATGGAAGAACTGGTTCTTGGCGTCAAAACAACAATAGTGGGAACTTCTCCCAAGTCTTTGGATAGGAACCATGAACTCTTATCTTCAAGTGAAGAAGTTCATGGGACCAGAAAAGACAGAAGACCTTCTGATGGGTTGGACACCCATGTCTGTCAAAGGACAAGTCCAACAGATAAAAGCTTGGTTGAAAAACCAAAGCATGTTATCAGAAGATCAGAAGAAGAATTTGGCCCAAGGCAAGGAAACCAGCCCAATGGAAGCTCCTCAAGCATCCACGAGCAAAAATTCGCCTCAACAAGTGCCAAACAAGCCCAAGAAAGCCCCAAAAACCAACCAGAAGGGCAAGCAAAAGGCAAAGGGAAAGGCAAAGCCCAAGTGGAACAAGCCTTACCCTCAGAATTACAGAATCCCAAAGAAGGAAAAGACAGCCATGGACAATGTGTTCAATATGGCAAGAACCTTGATGGAATTCAAAAACAAGGAGGAGGAAAGATTGAATAAATCTTTCCCAAAGAAATAGATCTTGTAAAACTTGTAACTCACTTTGAATCTTGTAATAAAGAAATTATGGCAAAATTTAAAGCATTTGATTATGTCCAACAGAAGTTGGGTAATGAGATATTAAAAGTGAAAGAACAACAAAAGACTATTATTGGCCTTGAAAATGTTAATAAAGACAATATTGTGTCTTTGATGCAAATTTGTGAAAGACTTGAGTCTAAGGTTACCTTACTCAATCAACAAGATGAGAACTCAATTTCTTTTATAACTGGACAGTTAAGAGAATTGAAAATACAAGTTCAAAACTTGGAAAATTCTACTGGTCACAATGCAGCTCTTTTTCAAGAACAATTGGAAAAAAGTGATAAAGCAAGACTTGAATTGAAAGAAGACATTCAATCAAGTATTAATAATATATCACTAAAAAATGCATTGCCAAGGCAATCCACACCAATTCTTGACAGAAATGTTCTTAACTTGAATAATGATTTGAATCATACAATTTCAAGTCATGATGTGGAAACTGCTTGCAATTTTAAGGACATTCCAAGATTAGAGGAATGGCCAACCTTCAGTGGTGAAGGAGAATATAATCATATGGAATTTATGAAAACCATTGATATGCTCGAAGAAGACTTTAACATACCAGATCAAAACATAAGTTCCAGATTACACTCATCATTTACCAAATCAGCAAAGAAATGGTATTATAAAATTAGACAAGACCATGGTAAACATTCTTGGCCTTGGTGGAAAGAACAAATTATTTCCAAATGGGCAAATGATTCCTGAAGATTTAGAATGGAAAATTCTTTTGAAGAAGCCATTTTCAATATTGGGAGGGACAGGCCCATGACTTGGTTTCTTAAGCAAAAGGACAGGTTAACTGCCCTTCATCCTGATATGTCTGAAACAATGGTACATAAAAGGATATTAAGAAAATGTGGTGGTGACTTTGAGCATGCTATAAGAAGCAGATGTATTGAGCCTTTCTCTACAGAAGATTATATCAGTGCTATGGAGGACATCACTACTAGAACAAAAATTGGAAGAAATTGGTCCAAAACGCCAATAGACAACAAGACTAGTGGGAAACCAATTTCAAAACCAAATAAACCACATGACAGACCTCCTTTGAAATGTCATAAATGTGGAAGCACATCCCATTCGGCAAACACTTGTCCAAAAAAGACAAGAGTCAATGAGATAAATGTTGAAAAAGTGGAAGACACAAAAGAAACTGATGTATCTTCACATGAAAGTGATTCTGAGCCTTCAGAAGAAGAAGAAGTATCAGAAGAACTTGGTATAGAGAACATTAATGTCTCTTTTGAGGTCACTGAGGTACATACTCACTTACCACAGTATAGTAATGAATGTATGGATCTCATACATGTGCAAGATGCCAAGATGCAAAAAACCAAACCTGCCAGAGGTAAAGGTTATACAGCTGTGTCATCTTGTATCACTAATATTGTGATAAATAACATAGAAGCCAAGATACATCTTGAATCAGGTGCTTTTTGCACTTGTGTTGGAAACGATTATCTTGACAAAATTTATACCGATTGGCAAGACAAATTAATGCCAATTGAAGGTATAACATTCAGCAGTGCTAGCCAAAATATGCACCCCTTGGGTATATTTGAAGCAGCAATCATATTTCCTCATCCTGCAGGAAGTATAAGAATTAAAGTTGAAATTGTTGTTATGAATAATTGTACTTCACAACACTTTATACTTGGGAATGATTATCTCAATATTTATGGTATTGATATTAATAATCATAAAGACAGGTATTTCACTGTAGGGGAAAATAAAAGACAAAAATTTGCTTTTCCTCTAGAAAAAAGAGAAATTACTGTCATTAAACAAGTAAAAAATGTTATTAAGGAAAAATTTGTATCAAGTCAATTAATTGAAGCACAAATTAGTCCTGAGTTAATACTGGAAATGAAGGAAGAGCTTATTGAAATTTTATTTCAATACAAGGAAGCCTTTGCTTCAGATAATGAACCACTTGGGGCTATAAAAGGCCATGAGGTGGACATTATGCTTAATGTGGAAAGGCCTTATCCGCCACTATTAAGAAGACCAGCTTACCCAGCTAGCCCTAGGGCTAGAGAATCATTAGAAAATCATATTAATGAACTCATGAAACTGGGAGTTCTTAGAAAATTTGGACACAATGAGGAGGTAGAAGTCACAACACCAGTAATCATTACTTGGCATAATGATAAGCCAAGGATGGTTGGTGATTTCAAAGCACTGAATACCTATAATATCCCAGACAGGTATCCAATCCCTAGAGCTCATGAGACTTTGACTCAATTATCCAAAGCAAGATTCATCACTTCCATGGATGCTCTAAAAGGCTTTCACCAGAATGTTTTGACACCTCATGCTAGGAAATTATTAAGAATAATTGCTCATTGTGGTATTTATGAATATTTGAGGATGCCTTTTGGTATTAAAAATGCACCCTCTCATTACCAAAGAATGATGAATATTATCTTCCCACATGAATTATCAGAGGGATGGTTAATCATTTATATCAATGACATTATCATTTGTTCAGAAACCTGGCAATTACATTTAAAGAGACTTTCATTAGTACTTAAGAAAATTCTACAAGTGAACATGAAAATTTCTCTTAAAAAATGTAATTTTGGGTTCCATGTGTTAAAAGCTCTGGGACATGTAGTCTCAGTACTAAGCCTTGGTGTTGATAAGAACAAAGTGGCTGCAGTTTTACTGAAACAGATGCCCTAGAACAAAAAAGAAATGATGTCTTTCTTAGGTTTTGCCAGTTATTACAGGCAACAACTCAAAGATTTTGCAATCCATGCCAGATCATTATACAGAATTTGTGATCAACAAACTGTTTTTGAAATTACTCAGGAGAGAATTCAAGCATATGATAAAATCAAGTATGCCTTGACCAAGGCACCATTATTACTGATGCCAGACTGGAAACTTCCTTTCAAGCTGTATATTGATGCATGTGGTGAAGGTCTAGGAGCTGCTCTTCATCAAGTTCAAATTGTCAATGACAAGCCTTATGAAGGTCCAATTTGTTTTATTTCAAGACAAATTAAACCTACTGAGGCCAGATATGGAGCTAGCCAAATGGAGTGCCTTTGCCTTGTTTGGGCTCTGGAAAAACTTCATTACTATCTTGATGGTAGTGTGTTTGAAGTAATTACTGATTGTAACGCAGTAAAGTAACTTCTTAACATGAAAACTCCAAACAGACACATGTTAAGATGGCAGATTGCTATACAGCAGTATAGAGGCAATATGACCATAGTACATAAAGCTGGAAATATTCACAGGAATGCTGATGGCTTAATTAGATGGGCATTACCCAATACACCTGAAAATCCTGCCTATGTTCCTACAAGTGCAGAACCTCAAATCCCAGTTGAAGGAATTAACATCACAGATGTGGGAACAGAATTCTTTGAGGAAGCTAGAGAAAGCTATAAGAAAGATAAAAATTGCCATATACTTACTGCTCTACTTGACAAAGATTGCAAAGATGCAGCATTGGATGATTCTCTAGATGATATTTGGATCACATCTTATGATAATGGAAGATTCCATTTGTTTGATGATATACTATATCATAGATCTCAACACACACGTGTCATGGTCCTATGTAGTAGAATATTGATTAACACAATACTACTATAATGCCATGATAACATTTATTCTGGACATCTGTCTGAAGAAAGAACAATGGAAAGAACTAAGACATGTGCCTGGTGGCCATCTTGGAGAAAAGATGTCATTTAGTACTGTCATAGTTGTGATAGATGCCAGAAAGCCAACAAAGCTACTGGTAAAAGATTTGGTCTGATGATCCATATCCAAGAACCAAGTACCCCATTGGAAGTGGTTCACATGGATTGGGTAACCGCATTACCACCTGGAGGTGATAAACTCTACAATGCATGTCTTGTTATTGTAGACAGATATAGCAAAACACCAATCTTTTTACCATGTCACAAGGTTGACACAGCTATGGATACAGCTCTCTTGATCTGGAATAGAGTAATATCCCATACTGGTCTCTTTAGAAATATCATTAGTGACAGAGACCCAAAATTTACATCAGCCTTATGGACTAATTTACATAAGCTTTTGGGTACGAAATTATCATTCTCAACAGCATACCATCCACAAACAGATGGGTTAACAGAAAGAATTATTCAAACCCTTGAGGACATGATCAGAAGATTTTGTGCTTATGGCCTGGAGTTTAAAGATTATGATGGCTTTACCATGATTGGTGTACTCTTATACCAGCATTGGAATTAGCCTACAAGACCTCCATCCATGCTTCAACAGGCAAGGCCCCTGCAATGTTGGAAAAAGGATGGAACCCCAAACTTCCAATTGATAATTTGAAGAAAGATCTGGTTGACATTCATCCAACTGCTTCAAGCTTTAAGCTATTGCTTGATAAAGTGAGACATCATGCAAATCAAAGCATGAATGATGCCTTTGAATATGCTAAGCAGAAATGGGATAAAAGTCATAAAACCCCAGAATTCAAAGTAGGGGACTTAGTACTAGTTTCAACCTTGAGCTTTAATAATATCAAAGGCCCAAAGAAATTGAAAGATTCCTTTGCAGGACCATTTGTTATTGAAGCCCTTCATGGGACAAATGCAGTACAAGTAGAACTGTCAGGAGAACTGTAAAAAAAACATCCAACATTCCCTGTCAGTCTAGTAAAGCATTACACATCAAGTGACAAGGAATTATTTCCTTTAAGAAATGAAACACCCTTAGAAGTACCCCCACTAGATCTAAGTGAGGAGAAAAAGGTACTAAAAGTCTTGAAAGAAAGAAGACTTAGGGGAAAAAATGAAAGATAATACTTAGTCAGGTATAAAAATCCACAACATGAAGATGAGTGGATTGTAGAAAGCAAAATACCTGATTCCCAAAAGTTTCTCAGAAGATTCAGACATGAGAGAAGACCAATTGCTCAATAAAAATTTTGAATTGTGTGCTTTACATACTTAAAAGTATAAGTAGAGAGGTTGGACAGTGGATTATACCCCCCCAAATAACTTGGGGGTAAACTACAAAAGAAAAATTGTGAGCCTGTGAGGTATGTATGACATACCCATAAGGCCACAAATGATTTTATAAACAGTTAATTTTGTCTTAAACAGACTTTTTAGTTGAATTTAAAATAAAAAATAATAAAAAATAAGTATAACTTTTTTTTGGATAAACACAGTTATAAATATTATGTCATTTTTGGATTCTACACCAAAAATAACCTAGGGTACACCCATAGGGTGTTATACCCAAAACCACTTATTTTTTATGTTATTGGAAGATTTAAGAATCTCACAGTACCAATGCAACTTTTTTAACATTTTTTTAAAATTCTTAAATTTAAGCTTAATTAAGCTTGAATTTAAAGTTGCATAAGGTTTATGCAAACTTACCAAAATTTTAGTTAAAATTGAGGTGTGGTGTATATTTACTGAATTGGCTAAGGATTTGCCATACAGAATTTAAATCCTGCGTGAGCTCAACTTAAAAGGGTTTAAGGCCATAGCATGGCTTTAAATAAATAAAAGGGCAAAATCCAGGCAGAAAGGTGGGACAAAGGAAAAAGACCAAGTAGAGCTGGGGTACCCAACTTTTTGGATCTGCAAGGATTCAATTAAGGTTGTCCACCTGTATTGGAGGATTTTCAACCTTATTTAAACTTTAAGATTAGACTTTGATCCAACCTTAAGGTTTAAGCTGGTTTTATCCCAAATTGGACAGGAATTTCAAGCTGCCAAAGGGTAAATCCCAATATGCAGGCTTGAAATCAAGGTTTTAAGAACTGTCAGAGCTTAATTAAGCTTAAAAACCTGAAATAAGTTTAAAACTTGAACGTTTCAAGCATTAAAACCTTCTCAAAACTTAAGGTTTGGTGTGTTTTGCTATTTTACGTGGAAAAATAGCAATAACTTCAAAAATTCATTAAAAATCCAATTCTTAATGGATTTACTTGAAATTTTCACACAACTTAGAATTTAATATTATCAATATATAAATCAAATTTTAAGTATCTTTTATAAATAAATTTCCTGGGTAATCAGCGTGGAAATTTACTCTTTTAATTAAACTCAAAGAAAATTATGATTTCTTTAAAAATTAATTAAAAATTGAGTTTAAGATATTTTTGCTTGAAACTCTAATTTTAAGTTGTTCATGTGATGAAATTTCATATAAATAACCTTATTTTATATTAAAACTTAAAATAGTTAAACTAAATGAGGATCAAAGTTGCTTGGAGTTAAGAATAACAGTGGTAACTTTAAATTGGAAGTAAAAATAAGTTGCCTTAAGTTAAGAACTTTCTTTTTAAGCATGGTTTTTCAGTTTTGCCCTGAGCACGCCCTCTAAATCCATCACGAATCATGAGAGCTGCTCTTAAGACATAAAAAGAGTCTTTTCATCACTGTTTTGGTCCATCATTCATTATCAATCCAATCATATTAGAAATTTAAACAGGTAAAGTTTTATTAAATATAAAATCTTATTATTAAAAGTAATTCTTAAGTTATTTGTATTCTTTATTTATTGAAATTAAAGAATTGAAGTCATAGAATTCAGATTATTGTTGTAATCACCAATAATATATTTTATTATATAAAATTATCTTCTTAAATATCTTTTAAAATCCACAAATTCCTCTCAAAAACTCTTTAATCATAATTTATATTATAAAAAGTTGTTTTATCTTTAAATTCATTGATTTTTGACGTGTTTTTAACTTATAATTATTATTTAATATTATAACTGTTGCTGTTTGACTTATTATATTAAATAAATCTTATAAGTAAGTTTTCTCTAAACATTCTATATTTTTTTGTCTAGTATTAGTTTTTTTTTATATATAGAATTTTCTCTATAAGAATTATTTCTGCACAGTGTGTGTTTTAATTCTTTTATAAATAATATTTATATTATTTATAAGTTGTTAAATATTTATATTTTCCACGTGTAATTGTCTCATTAAGAGCTTTACACTTCTTATTGTTATAACTGTCAGTGACTATAACAATAATAGAATAATCATAATTTATTATAATTATTATATTTTTTTTTATTATTATATTATTATAATAATAATTAAATTTATTTTTTATATATATAATTATTTCTAATAATTATATTTAAATTTGTGGTTATAATATTTTATTATATTATATTTTTCTACTGAGGACAGTCATAGTACTCTTGATATTGTTACTATTATCAAGAGTTTCATAGACAAACCTTACAAAAATTGTGGTACAATTTTTTTTTGGTGGTAGGGAATGTGACCCTGTGAGATATGTATAACATACCCATAAGGCCACAAATGATTTTATGAACAGCTAATTTTTTCTTAAACAGACTTTTTAGTTGAAATTAAAATAAAAAAAACAAAAAATAAGTATAACTTTATTTTGGATAAACAAAGTTATAAATATTATGTCATTTTTGGATTCTACACCAAAAATAACCTAGGGTACATCCATAAGGTGTTATACCCAAAAACACTTATTTCTTGTGTTATTAGAAGATTTAAGAATCTCACAGTACTAATGTAAAATTTTTAACATTTTTTTAAAATTGTTAAATTTAAGCTTAAATGAGCTTAAATTTAAAGTTGCATAAGGTTAATGCAAACTTACCAAAATTTTAGTTAAAATTGAGGTGTGGTGTATATTTACTGAATTGGCTAAGGATCTACCATACAGAATGTAAATCCTGCGTGAGCTCAATTTAAAAGGGTTTAAATCCATGGTATGGCTTTGAATAAATAAAAGGCCAAAATCCACGCAAAAAGGTGGGACAAAGGAAAAAGACCAAATAGAGCTGGGGTACCCAACTTTTTGGATCTGCAATGATTCAATTAGGGTTGTCCACCGGTATTGGAGGATTTTCAACCTTATTTAAACTTTAAGATTAGACTTTGATCCAACCTTAAGGTTTAAAATGGTTTTATCCCAATTTGGACAGGAATTTCAAGCTGCCAAAGGGTAAATCCCAATATGCAGGCTTGAAATCAAGGTTTTAAGAACTGTCAAATCTCAATAAAGCTTAAAAACATTAAATAAGGTTAAAACTTTAAAGTTACAAGCATCAAAACCTTATCAAAAGCTAAGGTTTGGTGTGTATTGCTATTTTACGTGGAAAAATAGCAATAACTTCAAAAATTCATTAAAAATCCAAATCTTAATGGATTTTCTTGAAAATTTCACACAGCTTAGAATTGAATATTGTCTATATATAAATTAAATTTTAAGTATCTTTTATAAATAAATTTACTGGGTAATTAGCCTGGAAATTTACTCTTTTAATTAAGCTCAAAGAAAATTATGATTTCTTTAAAAATTAATTAAAAATTGAGTTTAAGACAGTTCTGCTTGAAACTCTATTTTTAAGCTGTTCATGTGATGAACTTTAATATAAATAAGTTTATTTATATGAAAACTTAAAATAATTAGTTTAAATGAGGATTAAAGTTACATGGAGTTAAGAATAACCCTGGTAACTTTAAATTGGAATTAAAAACAAGTTGCCTTAAGTTAAGAGCTTTGTTTTTAAGTATGGTTTTTCAGTTTTGACCTCAGCACGCCCTCTATATTAATTATGAATCATGAGAGCTGCTCTGAAGACATAAAAAGAGTCTTTTCATCACTGTTTTTGTCCATCATTCATCATCAATCCAATCATATTAGAAATTTAAACAGGTAAAGTTTTATTATTTATAAATTCTTATTATTAAAGTAATTCTTAAGCTATTTTATTCTTTATTAATTGTAAATTAAAGAATTGAAGTCATAGAACTCGGATTATTGTTGTAATCATCAATAATATATTTTGTATTATAAAATTTTCATCTTAAATATCTTTTAAAATCCACAAATTCCTCTTAAAAACTCTTTAATCTTAAATTTTATCATAAAAAGTTGTTTTATCCTTAAAATTATTGATTTTAGGCGTGTTTTTAACTTATAATCATTATTTAATATAATAACTGTTGTTGTTTAACTTATTGTATTAAATAAATATGATAAGTAAGTTTTCTCTAAAGTTCTATATTTTTTTATCTTGTATTAGTTTTTTTATATAGAATTTTATTCTATAAGAATTATTTCTGCAAAGTGTGTGTTATAATTCTTTTATAAATAATATTTACATTATTTATAAGTGGTTAATATGCATATTTCCACATGTAATTGTCTCATTAAGAGCTTTATCAGTCTTATTGTTATAACTGTCAGTGACTATAACAATAATAGAATAATTATAATTTATTATAACTATTATTATTTATTTTATCATTATATTTTTATAATAATAATTAAATTTATTTATTTTGTATAATTATTTTTAATAATTATATTTAAGTTTGTGGTTATAATATTTTATTATATTATATATTTCTATTGAGGACAGTCATAGTACTCTTGATTTTGCTACTATTATCAAGAGTTTCATAGACAAAGCTTACAGTCATCAAGAGGATTTCCTAGCAAGCAGGGAATAGACTGAGTGGGGATCATGATGTGTTCAATGGTTCTCACTTATTTCCTTCAAGAGCACAATTCTGCACTCTGAATACTAGTGTCAAGAAATCCTTAAAGTTTCTTATTTTTTCTTCTGTCTCTGATCTTTTTTATAGTATTATCATTGATTCTGGTGCTGCAGACTCTTTTATTGCAAAGAATTTTGTTCTCAAGTACTCATTGAATATATCAAAGCTCCCTGAAAATATTCCTCTTTTCATTCTGGATTCTAATGAATCCCCTACCTTGTTCATCACCCATTATTCCAAGTGGGTAGTTGACTTGCCTTCCTTCCCAAGCTTTGAATGGGACTTTTTAGCATAGATTCACCCAAAGGAGAAGACCTGATATTGGGCTATGATTTCCTTTACCATTTCAATCCCACTATTGATTGGAAAAAAGGATTGATCACCTATGATTCTAGTGGTATTCTTCCTTCTGCTAGTAATGACTTTGCCACTTCTGTCAACAGTGCTGCTCTGGTTGGTGAACTTAAGACACCTTCCCTTCCTTCTTCTGTCCATATCCCTTCCATCATTCCTTCTCAGTCATGACTTTCATTAAGAGATGAAGTCTTCAAAGAGATAAAAGATGTTGGAGAAAATGTTGCTATATCTTCACTTCATCCCTTTCAACAAGATATGGACCTTCCTCCATTTTATTTTCATGCCTCCCTGGGGGAGCAGTTGGATGAGGAGGAAGAGCCAGAAGAGATTGAAACTGTGTTGAAGGTAGTCCCTCCTGCGTATCACCAATACTTGGATGTATTTTCCAAGGTGAAAGCAGAGAACCTTCCTCCACACCGCGCCTGTGATCATCATATCAAATTGGAGGGTTTTCTACCTCCAGTTGGTGTTATCTACTCATTATAAAATCAAGAATAAGAAACACTGTGGGCCTACATTTCAGAGAATGTAGAGAAAGGTTTCATAAGGCCAAGCTCCTCTTCAACAGGAGCACCTGTCCTTTTTGTTAAGAAAAAGGATGGAGGTCTTCGTTTGTGTGTTGACTACTGCAAACTCAGTGCTGTCACTGGGAAGAACAGTTATCCTGTTCCTCCTAGGAACCAGCTTCTTGCCGTATTCCACAGTTGCACTATCTTCTCCAAGATAAATCTGAATGGTGCATATAATCTCCTGAGAATCAAAGAGGAGGATGAGCACTTAACTGCCTTTAGAATCAAATACGGTATTTATGAGTATTTGGTTATGCCATTTGGCCTTACCAATGCTCCAGCCTCTTTCCAGAATCTTGTTAATGATATATTTTCAGATTTCTTAGATGTTTTTTTTGTAGTTTATTTAGATGATATTATGGTCTTTTCCAGTTCTGAGGAGGAACATGTCAAACACGTGGCCTCTGTCCTCCAAAGACTGAGGGACAATAATTTGTTTTCCAAAGCCTCCAAGTGTGTATTCCATGCCTCACATGTGGATTACTTGGGCTATGTTGTTTCAAGGGATGGCCTGAAGATGGATTCTTCCAACGTTCAGAAAGTTATCAATTGGCCTCAGCCAAGGAACATCAAGGCTCTTCAATCATTTCATGGCTTTGCCAATTTCTATTGTTGTTTCATTAAAAATTACTCTAAAAAAATCACTGCTCTCACTTCTCTTCTCAAAAAAGACTCTCCCTTTATCTTTAATGAGGAAGCTCTTAGCCAGTTTCAATTACTCAAAGCAGCATTCACCACCGCTCCTATCCTTTCTGATTTCAATCCTTCTCTTCCAACTATTTTAGAGAATTATGCTTCTGATTATGCCTTAGGTGCTGTACTGAGTCAGATGAATGACTCAGGGAAGCATCCCATTGGATTTGATAGTCTCAAGCTTCTTCCAGCTGAGGTCAACTATGAAATTCATGACAAGGAACTGCTTGGCATAGCTTGGGCCCTCAAGCGCTGGAGAGCCTTTCTTATTTCTCTTTCCAATCCTTTGAAGTCTTGACAGACCACTCTTCTCTTCAGTATTTCATGTCTTCAAAGTTCTTACTTGTTGTCAGGCCCATTGAGATGAATTTCTTTCTGATTTTCATTTCACTATCACTTACCGCCCAGGAAGGCTGGCCCCTTTATCAGATGCCTTGTCACGTTGGGATGATGTGTACCCAGAGAGGGGGGTGGACTTCATCATCAAGAATCCTCAAAAGTTTCCTCAGGTAATCAAGCAAGATGGAATTCAAGAGTCAAGATTCTTCTCAATCAAGGTTGAAATATTCTCAGATTTAGTTGAAAAGATTAAAAAAGAAGTATGACAAGAAAAAGGCTATAAAGAAAAACTCAAGCAACTAGCAAGAGGTGAATCAGTTCCAGAGTATTCTCTTGAACCTCAAGACAAGCTATGCTTTTCTGGCCACCCTGGCCAGGAGAAGACCCTCAAGCTCATCAAGAGGGACTTTTATTGGGCTGGAATGAAATAATTCATTAAGGACTATGTGTCCTCATGTCAGCAATTTTTAAGAAACAAGAACATTCATCACAAGAATTTTGGATTACTCAAGCCTCTTTCAATTCCGTCTGGTCCTTGGAATTCATTATCAATGGACTTCATCACTCAATCGCCACTGTCAAACAAATTTGATTCAATTTTAGTAGTTGTGGACAGATTCTCAAAAATGGCAATCTTCATTCCAACTTATGGAACAATCACTGCTCTGGAATTAGCTCAAATCTTTATTAGCCATGTCTTTTCCAAACATGGACTCCCAGTCAGTATTTTCAGTGATAGAGGATCTTTATTTGTTTAATCATTCTGGACCAATTCATGTCAGCAGCGCAAGATATCAAGAGATATTTCAATTGCTTTTCATTTTGAAACAGATGGACAGACAGATAGGGTAAATCAGATTCTAGAGAAGTATCTTCAGATGTATGTCAGTCCCCATCAAGATGACTTGCACACCTGGCTCCCTCTGGCTGAATTTGTCTACAATAATGCAGAACATTTATCAACAAATCAAGCCCCTTTCTTCACCATTAATGGAAGGAATCCTAGCTTTGACTCAATCCATATCTCTCAAGACTCACCTGCTGGAAATTTATCAACAAAACTCCAATCAGTACAGCAATTGGTCAAAGAATAATTAGAGTCACATGTCACAGCCATGGAGACAGGCAGGGCATTACCACTCATTACTAATGGAAAATCTTCCAACACCTAATCAGCAAGGGGTTTTATGGAAGATTCACCAAATAAATTTTCAAACCTCAATAAAGCTCAATACAGGCAAAAAAAAATACAGGATTCACCAAAAACAGGCCTGCCTTCAATACAGGTGCAAATACCTGTATTGATTTAAATATCTGTATTGGATACGCCAATACAGTTTCACATCTCAAATACAGGTTTCTCAATCATACAATCATGGTTTCTCAACACTCAAACTCCAGGCTGGTAGTTTTTCAGATATGCCAGCCCCATTTCACCCACCTGGGGGTTTTTCCCCCAGTTAATTGAAATATTGGATTTATTATTTAATATTATTTTATTAATTATTAAGTTAGTCTTTGCCTTCCCTCACCTGTTCAGTAGAGTCCTGGTGGCCATATCCTTTATTAATCCTTTTCTCTATTCTGAACAGGTTGAATCAGTGATACAGGACTATTTGTGGTTGGGTCTTTATTATTGCCTTCGTTTTTTCTCTCATATCTTTAATGCTTATTATTTTATGACTAGGAATTTATTATCTTATTTCATTACTATTATCAATTGAGTATTTATTCTGAGCCCTCCATAAGTAAGTCTGATCACTGAGTGCCAGGCCCTCTTCATTTAGAAGAGCCCCTGTGACATTATCTTAATTAACTCATAATTGCTTCTTTTCTTTCATTCATTCTTATTAATTTCTCTCATCCTCAATTATGATTTTCTTTCATGATCTTATGATTTTTATGATTTAATTATCTCTCATCAATTTTCATCTCATTCAAATGAAAATTGATTCTCTTTCTCATTTCAAAATTTTTCTGACCATTTCATTTTCTTATTAATTCTCAATCAATTTTCATTTTCATTTTCTATCTGAATTCAGGTTATTTTATCAGGTTTAATTGATTGGAATTTGGGAATAATTGATTTATCGTTTCAGGAGCTTATTTAATTGGTTTTATCATTGTTGATTTGAAATTCTCAAGAATTATTGATTGATTGATCTGATTATTCAAGAAATTGACTTTACTTCAAGACTCTGATTTGATTTAATTGATTGATCTGATTTGATTCCTCAAGATAGCTGATTTATCCTCAAGATTTGATTTAATTGATTGATTTGAATTTGATTACTCAAGAAAATTAAATTGACTGTTGAAGATATTGATTGAATTCCTCAAGACACAATTAATTTGATTTTGAATTGACTTGACTTATTTGATTTGATTTATTGATTGACTTGATTTGACTTATTGGTTGAAATTGATTATTCATAAGAATTTGACTTTGTCATCTTCACTCTTCAAGATTTATTAATATTGATTCACTTCAGGATTATTGATTGATTTCTCAAGTTCATCAATATTCTCATTTGATTCTTTGGGTCAAGCCTTGTTTATTCTCAAGTATCATCAAGTTTTATTTTCTTTCTTCAATAATGCCAGTTCAGCATAGCCCCCCAGCCAAGAATACAAGATCTCAAAGACATCAAGATGTTCTCACTCCTACACCAAGGGCTCCTCTTGACTGCACACCATCAGTTCATCAACTGAGTGCAAACTTGGACAGAGGACCACCAATGGAAAGAGCAGCACCCTCCAGAAGGGGAGGTGTGAAGTCAAGAAGATCAAGATCATTATCTGGCTTGTTGGGTGGCTATCCAAGAATTCCTCAAGGGCCTAGAAGCAGATTAGGGGAAGCTGAAGATGAAGAGGGGGAGTCTGAAGAAACTGAAGTAGCAGCTGCCTTGGCAGGTGCCCCTGAGGCTTCTGAAGCTTGAAATATAGGCCTTTCTAATCAACCTCTTGTCTCTCAAGCTGAACCATATTTTCTCAAAATGATGGAGCAGATAACTCAATTCATGGGTAAACTCACTAAAGCAGTTTCCCCAAGGGACAATTCAAAAGCCCCTGCATTCAAAACTCCATCAATGAAGGCACCTGATTCTTTTGATGGTACTAAAGCTTATAAATTGAGAGGATTTATTCAATCTTGTTAATTAATTTTTCATAATGACCCAGGAAACTTGTTCTCTGACAGGAAAAAGTCTTGTACTCAACTTCTTTTCTTACTGGTAGAGCTGGCAAATGGATTGAACTTTACCTCTCAAATATCTCCAATGAAGACCCTTCTTATCTCCTCAATAACTGGCAGTTGTTTGAAACCCAGTTATTCACTCTGTTTGGTGATCGTAATGAAGTCAGGAAAGCTGAACATGAGCTAGACAATCTCAGGATGAAAGAAAGTGGTCAAGTTTCCTTGTACATAGCAGATTTCAGAAGCTTAATGTCAAGAATTGGAGACTGTGGGGAGAGGGCCTATATTCATGTGTATGGGAGAGGCTTGGCATCAAGATTGTTGGACCAATTCACTTTTAACCCTGGAAACTTTGATAGCCTTCAAGAACTCATGGACATCACTTTGGAATTAGATACCAGATACCATGAGAGGCAGAAGGAAAGGGTAGTCATCAAGAGAAGAAGCATTGAATCAGTGAATCCAACTCCTCCAATCCCCCTCAAAGTTCATCATCAAAGAAGCCTTATCCCAGGAAGAAGAAGAAGGGGAGAATCTTCAAGTGTCCAAAGACAAGCCTCATGCTTCTCTCCTCAATAAGGACAACAAATTAATTGGTTCTGAAAAGGAGAGGAGGATTAAACAAGGCTTGTGCAATTATTGTGGTGGAAAGCACCCATTTGGAAAATGCTTCAAGAGGCCTGAGAATAGGCAGGGGTCATCAAAAGGCTTCCCTAGCAAGCAGGGAAAAGCCTGAGTGGGAATCATGATGTGTTCAATGGTTCTCAATTATTTCCTTCAAGAGCACAATTGTGTACTCTGAATACTAGTGTCAAGAAATCTTTAAAATTTCTTATTTTCTCTTCTCTCTCTGATATTTTTTATAGTATTATCATTGATTCTGGTGCTACAAACTCTTTTATTGCAAAGAATTTTGTTCTCAAGTACTCATTGACCATGTCAGAGCTCCCTGAAAAGATTCATCTTTTCATTTTGGATTCCAATAAATCCACTTCCCAGTTCATCACCCATTATAACAAGTGCGTTGTTTACTTGCCTTCATTCCCAAGCTTTGAATGGGATTTCTTTATCATAGATTCACCCAAGGGAGAAGACCTAATATTGGGCTATGATTTTTTATACCATTTTAATCCCATTATTGTTTGTAAAAATTGATTGATCACCTATGATTCTAGTCATAAGGATTCTAGTGGTATTATTTCTTCTACTAGTAATGACTTTGCCACTGCTGTCAACAGTGTTGCTCTTCATGGTGAACTTAAAACACCTTCCCTTCCTCCTTTTGTCCATATCCCTTCCATCATTCCCTCTCAGTCATTACTTCCATTAAGAGATGAAGTCTTCAAAGAGATAAAAGATGTTGGAGAAGATGTTTCTATATCTTCACTTCATCTCCTGTGACACAGCAATAAGGAGACTCAAGAAGTATGCAGAGAGAAATCGGTCAATTACACCTGATTTCCAACCTTGGGACAAAGTATGGCTAGCTTCCAAGAACATCAAGACAACAAGACCCACCAAGAAATTATCAGAAAGATGGTTGGGACCATTTGAAGTTCTGTAGAAGATTGGCAGCCATGCATATCACCTCAAGTTGCCTCAGCAATGGAAGTCAGCTCACCCTGTATTCCATGTGTCCTTATTAGAATAAGTGAACCAATCAGCTATCCCAAGTTGACATCAATTGCCACCACCACCAGTTTTAGTGGAGGAGCAAGAAGAATGGGAAGTGGCTCAGGTTCTGGACTCCAAACTCAAGAGACGTAAATTATGGTATCTTGTAGAGTGGAAAGGATCCAGTGAAGACACAGAAAGAACCACTTGGGAGCCAGCTTCCAACATTACCAACTCCCCAGACCTTGTCAAGGATTTCCACTCATTGTATCCAGACGAGCCTAGCCCAAATACCTCAAGAGTTTGATGTTATGGTGCTTGGTGGGGAGGAGAAGTTATGAAACCAAGTTCCTCTCCTGGAATGCACATTTAAGGGGGTATTCTACCCATATGTTTTTTTTAAGCATTACCTTGGCCACTTTGTGAGCACTTGTCAATTTTTTGGACAGATTCAGAAGGCCTTACAACATCAATACCCTCCAATTTGGAACTTATCAAGATATGGCCCAATCTCTTCTTTCTTTTCCTTTTCTTTCTCTTTATCAATATTGTAATTCATGCCAATCAGCATTATTCAAGATATTCATTACTTCAAATCATTTATGGCGATTAGTTTTGATTTTATGGTGCTTGGTGGGGAGTGGGAGTTATGAAAGTAAGCTCCCTCTCCTGGTATACATCCCTAAGGGTTATAATTCTTGTAAAACGTTACCTTGGCCACTCTGCAAGCATAAAATGCTTGGTTTTCATTTTCAGAAATTCTTGGCCAAAATCAAGCAACTCACCACAAGAAGGACAACCTCAGGAATTTCTTTATTTCTTTTTCTTTACTCTCTTTTCTCCTATTTTCCTTCTCTTTCTTTACTTGTACAATTTTGTTTTCTTTTATTTCTTTAAAGAAGCAACATCCCTCCCAAGTCATGTATTGGGAGGTTCTATTTATTTTTTCATTTTTAGTATTTTATACGAGTGGGGATAGAAGTCAAACCAAACACAAACAAGGACAAGGAAACTAGTTATCTCTACCTAAATCATCAAAGGCTCTCTAAAAGTCATTTATCAATTCATCTCCATACCAGGCAAATTTTGCAGCCACCTCTCCTGAAGCAGTACCCCGAATAATTCTATCATTGGCATACATAATCACCTCCCTGCTATTTCTATAAACACTCCTGAATAATCTGGCCACAGCTTCTTGGTTCTCACTCGCCGTGTTTGGATCTTCTTTGGTAAATTGGATAGGCCAACAATCTCTTCTTTGAAAGACTTGAGCGGCAGGAAACGGTAAAGGAGACAATTCATCTCTTCTTATGCTGGAGCTGGCCACAGGTTGGAGTTGTTGGGAGGTGGTTATGGGTGAGTTCCTGGGTTGCTGGATGGGTGATGGTCTTACTGCTTGATTCAAGGCAGGCCTGGCATGGGAAGTACTTGGTGAAGAAGGAGGAATGGTAGTAGGAATGGAAGGTTCTGGGAGTACTGGGAATAACTTGACTTTGGAATCTGTTGGCAAGAGGTTGAGAAGAGGAAGTGCTGGATGGGTGGCCAACTGAATGAGGAAGAACTACAATGCCAGGTTGAGTCTATGATAAAAGTAATATAAATGTATTTACACCGTTTAGCTATGACTGTGACATGGTAAAAAGGATTTCAAATAGATTTATGAGGTTTAAAGATGGTTTAATTTAAGAATAAAAGGGCATTACTATATTAAATATAGTGGTGGTGAGCGCTGTTGAAAGCCCAGAGTGCAGCTTTACCTGTTGGATTACAATAATAAAGGCTACAATACTTCTAAATTAAGAGTATACCTGATTTTTTTCCAAGAGTATAACTGTTTTTGACAGTTTTACTATGTAGGAATTCAAGAGCAGGATGAGGAAAGCAATTCTGGCTGTGAAAAGGCTCCTTTTTCTCCTGAAATGGGGTGGAAAGGGTGCTAGCCCTTTCCACGTAGAGGAAGTGAAGATTTTATCACTCTCTGAGACAGGCTTGTGGTTTGCAAAGACCTGTATTAACCTGTATTGGGCTCAGATGTGGTTTTGAAACCACATCTGGGCAGTTCTCACCAATACAGGGTGAAACATTTCATCTGGGGACCTCACAGCCTGATTCTGACATGTATGACGCGTAGAATTCTGTACAGAAACTGTATGGGACCCCAGTATTGACTGAAATATGAGGTATTGAGGTAAAAAAAAGCGCCTTTGTCTATTCGACACCTCATATTCAAGATTATGGGATATTATCCCATGGTAAGGCTGTATATGACAGCAGGTGGGAATCTGACCTTAAAACAGCCATAAATTTGTCAATTCTTGAGATATCAACCTCAAAACTGGTTCAGTGTGTAGCCCTGTATGTGCTCTACACAATGGTACCTCATTTGATATGGGTATCATTAAATATGGCAAAGGTATCCCATGTACAAGAATTTTGTACATTTGCGTGGTATAGGAAAAAAGCTGTATTGAGCTTATTTGCCCCATGAATTTTGTTCTAGTTGAGCTATGGGGAAATGGATGACACCATCAGATAGCCCTGATTGTACCTTTTCCAAAAAGAACACACTTTAGGTATATCATGCCAAAACTGCAAAAGCTAGATGAGAGGTGAATGTTTTGTTCACCCTTATTTGGCCTGAATTTGGCCATAACTCAAGCAATACTGGTTCTAGCTCAGTTTGGCTAGTACCATTGGATATCCCTGGCTTAGAGCTTCATTTTTAATACCCATTTGATGGGGTTAAGCCTCTCCTTCTGTATTTTTCATGAGAGGTGAAAATTAAGGTTTCTGCTCAGCAATAACTTTGAGCAGGAATAACTTTGTTGTTATTTGTCCTATGGTGATGGGACTTATGTTTTCAGAAAGTAGTGAGTTTACTCTTTTGTTTGATACCTTTTGGGCTGATTTGGCTCAGTTCCATGTTCTGGTGGTATTTTGGCTATACCATTGGTTTATGGTATTTTGGCTGTCATGCTTGTACTCTGGTTTTGAGTCACAGGCTGACATACAACTTCTTCACCATCCAGCTAATCACTACCTCCAGCATCTGGATTGGTTGGGGAATCAGAAATCCTTCTTATTCTTTTTACTACCCCTTCAGTGTTGATCCTGGATATTGGGACTTCTGAGCTGGAATATATTGGCCTACCAACAACTGGAATTGACCCTCCAACATTAGTCCACCTTGCCACATCCCTCTGCCTAGAACCAGTCACTAAATCAAGAATATCGGTACCAAATTCAATCAAAATACTCAAATTACTCACAATTAGAAAACCCCAAAGTCCCATCAGGAGTATGTGCCTGAGAAACTGGGAACTCTTTCCTACTCCATAAATGCCTCCTGAAATTAGAAGTTGGCACCCTGGTACAAAAACATGGCCTCTTTCCAATGAAGCAGTAATGGCACTTTGAAGATTGGGGATTGTAGTGTTGAAAACAATCCTTAGCCCTGGCCAAACACTCAGTACAAGCAGGATCCAGAACCTCAACTGCCTTGTAACCATCATATGTTTGGGAGGGATCAAAATTCCCAGAAGAAGCCATGGAGGGTGAAGACAGCACAACCACAAAGGACAGATGGTGGCGGCGCGGAAGGAGAATATTCAGTGAGTTAAGTCAGTTTTGAACTCATAACCAAAGAATATGCAAGCAGAAGATTCAGTATGTCAGAATCAGTCCACTTCCAGAAAAAGGAATTCATGACCTCAAGTAAATGGGGCCATAACTCAATTATGCCCCCCCTCACTGCCTCCAAGGTGATGATTCAAGACCCCTTTGGGGATGAATTTATCACCCAGGACATGCCCTACAACTTTGGGGAGGTCAGGATCTGATTGTCCTGGACCCTCTCATTGGCTCCAGGCCATGGGCCTATTTATGGTCCCATCGCACCCCTGGATACCCAGCAAAATTGGGCCCAGGGGGCCTCCAATTGCCCCCATGGACCACTGACTGCGGTGTACAGCCCACAGCCCACGGACTGCGAATCACGGACCGTAGGACATCAAAGACAAGGAAATGCCTGTGACAGTGATGAGCTTCAATTTAAGTAAACTTAATTTGTATTAATCCTTAAAGTAATTATTTGAAATGAGGATTAAACCTACTTCGAGTCAAGAATAACACAAGTACCTTTGAATTGGAGTTATAAATAAGTTACCTTAAGTGAAGAGCCTTATTTTTAAGTATGGTTTTTCAGTTTTTACTTGAACACTCCCTATATATCCATTATTAATCATGATAGATGCTCTGTAGGCATAAGAAGAGCATACAAATCACTGTTTTTTCCAACAACAATTATTCATTCCAATCATATTAAACATTTAAACAGGTAGAGTTTTATTAAATATAAAATATTATTATTAAAGTAACTCTCTTTTATTCATTATTAAATTTGAAATTAAAGAATTGAAATAATAGAATTCAGATTATTGTTGTAATCACCAATAATACATGTTATCATATGAAGCTAATGTCCTGGACATCTTTTAAGATCCACAAATTCCTCTTAAAAACACTTTTATCAAAGCTTTCATAATAGAAAGTTGTTTTATCTTTAAAAATATTGATTCTTGGCGCTTGTTTAGCTTATAATAATTATTTAATTTAATAACTGTTGTTTTTTTGACTTGTTGTATGAAATGAAGATCATAAGTAAGTTCTCTCTAATGTTCTATATTTTTTATCTGTTATTAGGTCTTTTATATAGGAGTTTCTATAAGAATTATCCCTGCACAGTATGTGTGACAATTTCTCTCATAAATAATATTTATATTCTTTATAAGTAAATAAATGTTATGATTTTTCATGTGTAATTGTCTCATTAAGAGCTTTAAACTTCTTATTGTTATAATTGTCAGTGAATATAACAATAATAGAATGATTATAATTTAGGGTATTGGTAAAAACACGTAAGGGGTTCCCTGGGCCCATTTTTAATTGAAATAAAACACCATTGGGCCTGTATTGGGCCAAAACATTCCCAAAAGAGGTTTTTTCCCCACAAAACCTCTGTAACTCCAAATTGTTTCAGATTTTTTTACCCAGCCCCCCCCAAAAAAAAACAAACAAGCTCAAAAACCCCAATAATCCACATTATCCCCCCCAAACCATTGTTTTTTTTTTGGAAAAACAGAATTACCAAAGCCATTTTGCAAAGCTTTTCACAGTTTTTTTTCTTTTTTCCCCCCAAAGACTGCATTTTCCACCACAACAACCTGTTTTCAAGCCTCTCAATTTTCAATTTTTTACCATCCCTCATCTATTAATCCCACATTTAAACCACTTTCTGTCACTCTTAACCACTTCTGTTCATTTTTCACACCTTTTTTCACCTCTTTTTCACATTTCTAAAGGTTCTTACCCCATTCCAAATCCCCCAATTCCCCCTTTTTTTTACTTTTATACATAATTTTCATTAAAAAAATGCTTCAAACCTCCACTGAAGGTGAATTTCAGACCCTTGAGCTTCTTTGGCAACATGTGCATAATGTTGCCAGGGCTCAGGGGTATGCTGTGTCCACCTTGAGGTCCAATATGACCCACAACCAAATTGAAATATGTTGTGACAGTTCTGGAACCCCAAATCCCAACAAAAGCCCCTCCAAAACAGTCACCTCAAGAAAGCTTGACTGTCCTTTTAGACTTTATGCCAGGAAATATGCCAAGAGTACCACTTGGACTCTTAAAGTCAAAAATCCGGAACATAGCCATGATGCCACTGAAAATATCATGGCACATCCTGCTTTCAGGAAATTTAATGAGCAAGAAACATCCCAAATTGATCAAATGTTGGAATCACTCCTCATGCCAAGGCAAATTCAGGCCCAATTATGCAGCCAGAGGGAGTCTGACAGGCCTGTAATCCTTCAAGACATCTATAACCAAGTCAAGAAAATCAAGAAAGACAAACTACAAGGCAGAAGGCCCATTGATGCTCTTATTGACACTCTCAAACAAGAAAATTTTGTTTGGTCCTCTGCAAGGGATTCTGAGGGACACATTACCTGCTTGTTTTTTACTCACCCCCTGGCCATAAAACTTCTTCATGGCTTTCCTCATGTCATTCTTATGGATTGTACTTATAAAACCAATAATTACAAAATGCCCCTTTTTCATATTGTTGGATTCAGCTCAATAAATAAGACCTCTTCTGGGGCTTTTTGTTTGATGAAGAATGAAAATGAAACTTCATATACTTGGGCATTAAGTCAATACATTGAAAAGGTCCTCAACAACACCAATCTTGTTCCCCATCCAGTTATTGTTATTGAAAGGGATCTGGCCTTGAAAAACTCTATTAAGAAGCTCTTCCCAGACTCCAAAGTCATGCTATGCATTTGGCACATCAACAAGGATGTATCTGCTCATTGCATGAAGAAAATTGGTCATGGAACTGATTTTAAAAATTTTATGGGCCTTTGGAATCAAGTAATATACTTCACTTTATTTCATTTTATTTCACTTTTTTTCTTATTATTGTCTTTATTAATGACTTTGGGATTTTTTTCTCAGCTTATGTATTCACCCACTGAAAAGTCTTTCAAAGACAACTGGAAGAAGCTTCAAAAGCAAGTGTAAGATGTGACAATGAAACTGGTGATAATATTACTATTCATCAACAGTAATATGTCTGTTCTTATGAAATATAATAATAAAATATTATTATAACCACAATTAAATAATTAAAAAATTATTTCTTTCACGTGTTAAGCACTACTAGTGATTTTAACAGTGAGCAAGTAATTGTCTACAAGAGTCAATTACAAGAAGAATTTAATAATAAAAACTTCTTCATTAAAATAATAAAATTATTTTAATATATAATTATCTTTTGAAAGAATAATTATAAAGATAATTCTTGAAGAAAACTATTACTAGAGAAAAACTTTAAGAATTAAGAATAAATGACTCACTAATACTCCAAAGAACTTATTGATAGATAAGAGTAGAGAAATTTGACGTGGAATTGTGGATTTAAGGGATCAAAAGGATTTATAACAGTATTACAACAATATATAGTTGGATTCTAGGATTTCACGTCTTTCTGGATGATTTGGAAAGATTTAAAACACTTAAGAATAGCTTTAACTAATACTTACTTGTTGGTAATAAAGATTTAATAAATTGATAAGATGATGATACGGAAAAAACAGCAAGAATAGGCTTCTTTTAAGTCAAAAACAGCTCACAGAGGCGTGCCATGGAGCAAACTGAAAAACCAGTGAGTGAGAAAACAATAAACCCTTTTGGATTAATGATTGCATCATCTGTTGTCACGTAAGATTATCATAATTACTTAATTGATGCTTTTACGTGACTACCAACCCCAATATGGTTAAGAATAAAAGGAGTAAAATCTGTAAATCTTCTTTTATTCTAAAATAATCATTGATTTCTCAAAGTTATCAATGTTATTGCCAATTTCATCACAGGTTGTAATTACTGTGAATTTTTGAACATTCAGTGTTTCACGTAGAATGGTTAAAAATGGACTGTAAGTAAAACTTTGAATTTTACTAGTGAAACTATAATTCTTTTCGGTTGTACCATAGATAATACAGTTCTTCATTGGTCCTGAAAGTTTCAGGAAGATTCATTAAGAATTGTATTTTTAATGAATTTTTGAAGATTTTACCTCATTTCTACGTAGAATTGCAAATAGCAGTATTTTGCTGGTTGCTATGAGGTAAATCAATGAATATGGATCCCAAAAGGGTTTAATTACTCTTTTAGGGTCTAGTCATGGAAAGTCATCAAGAATTGACGTGGTTACAGGAGCCTAAGTAGCTTATTACCTCCTTGGCACGTCAAAATAGCAGGTTATTTGCTATTTTTCTTATGATTACAGTAGGTGAAACTTGGTAACCAAGTTCCCAAAGAGTTTTAGTTTACCAATTGGGCCAAGATGAGCCATGGATCCACGCTCTGGAGCTATCCACGCCTCTGAGGCCTCAGAAGTTGGGTACCCTGGCTCTCTTTGATGTCTTTTGTCCCCCTTGCCTAATTTTTACGTCAAAATAGTAATTTAAGCTTAGTGAGATATCCACTATGGGTGTACCAAAAGTCCATGTAAGAATATCATGATATTAAGTGCTCAAAACATGCATAACACTATTCTTAGTGTATATGTAACATGGGATTTCTCACTTTCCCATTATTTTGGCTAAAAATCAAGAAAAACAAAAATTTTCATGTATCTTTTATGTGGTATTAATGATGTGGTATTGAAGTTTTTTCCATTTTACCACCTTCAATACTTAAATTGAGCTTATTCACTCTATGGAGCTACCCTAGGTGAGCTTTTGTGTAGAATCCAAATCTGGTCTTAAATCCATAGATTTACTTACTCAATAAAAAGTTATTCATCTTTTCTGAAATTGAAAATGATGAATTTTGGATATATGCATGACTTATGAGTTTTGCATAATTCAAAATTTCTTTTTAAGATAATTGTGGCCTATTTGGGTATGTAAAATATACCTCAAGGCTCACAGCAAGTTAAAAATGCTGAGGTCTTGCAGTATTTGGAAAATACCTGGCTTCCTCTAAAGGAGTATTATGTGCCAGCCTGGACCAACCACCATTGCAACCTGGGTGTGGGATCCACGTCCAGAGTTGAAGGTGCCCATTCCATGGTTAAACTCTGGCTACAAAAGTCCACTGGTACTCTCCTGGAGGTAGTCAGGGCACTCCACATGGCATTCAGAAAACAATTTATTGAAATTATCAACAGAATCTCCAAAGAAATGATTGTCCATGTCAAGAATTTTCCTCCACACATCTGTGCCCTCAATGGCAAGGTGTCTCATTATGTTCTTCAGATTTCCTTTGAAAATTTCAAAACAAAATTTCCTCCAAATGAAAAATTCACCAACAAATACAACAATTATAAAGGCATTCCTTGCAAGCATAAGACCCAAAAGGCATTTGCCAAGCGCCAAAGGCTTGAATTATCAGACTTCCATCCTCAATGGCATTTGAATTTGCCTGTGAGGGTTTTTTAATTTCTTCTTATTATTTTTTTTCTTATTAACTGATTTTATTTGTCATATTCTTCTCAGACTGGTTTTCAAGGTGATGATCAAAGTGTTGAAAAAGAAAGAAAGAATGAAGCCAAGAAAATATTTGAAGAAATTGGGGAAGACCTGTTTCAAAGACCAATGGCAGAAATCACTCCAATACTCCAACATTTTCAAGATGTTTTGACTGGAAAAGTCCTATTTGATCAAATTCCCAAGAGTCAAGAGGATGATCAATATTATGAAGACCCTCTAGAATGCAAGAATATCCGTGGAAGACCCCAAGGAGCCAAGAATAAAAACAAAAGAGAACCTTCAAGATTTGAAATTATTGAAAGTCAATCCAAGAGAAGAGGAAGACCCCCATCAAAAGTGACCAGCACAACAACTTCAAGATCCCAGTCAAATGTCCCCTCTCCAATTATGGAAGTGGACTCATCTGAAGATTCTGAAGATTCTGAAGATTCTGAGGACTCATTATCTAAATCCATCAGTTCATCAGATTCACTACCCTCAGCAACTGAATTGAATAAATCAGAAGTAACCCTTAGAAGGTCCAGAAGATTGGCAATTGGAAGCAAAACATCACAAAGAAAATCACACAAGCCTGCCACTAGTTTGAATATCTATGATGCAATTGACTTGACCTGTGAGCATTGTCAAAGCAACTATCACACAAGTGATGAATGCTCCAAGCTTTTTGTGAGTTTCTGATTCTTTTTAATGTAATTTTATGTTGTTTATTTTGATTGTTATTCATTTTTTGAACTTATTTTATCAGAAAACTGGCTCAGAAGACTTGCCCAAGTTTATATTGAAATACAACTTCAAGGCCATCAATGTCCAGGGTGATGGAAACTGTGGCTACAGAACAGTATCCCACTTCATTTACAAGACTCAAGATCAATGGGCTGATGTCAGAGGTGACTTGGCTGAAGAAATTCAACAAAATCAAGACCTTTATGAAGCCATGAATACCTTAATTCCCTCAGTATCCTCTTATATGGAAAGAATTGAATGGTATGAAGATGTTGGCCAGGCTCCAAAAAGCAAGTGGATGTCCATGCCTGAAATGGGGGATCCAATTTTAAATAAGTATAAAAGACCAGTTTTCTTTTATTCCACAGCCCAACCTTTTTCTTTTTTCCCTTATTTCTGTCCTCCAAATGATAATCCCCCCATTTTCATCTGCTTCTTGAATAGTCGTGCTCATTTTGTTCCTTTGGACATCATCGTTTCTAAAGTTTATCCAGTCCCCCCCATTACTGTGAACTGGGAGATTCATGCCCAAGCACAAGCCCTGGGGTGGGCTGATAAATTCAAGAAACACAGAATGTTGTATTTGTCCAATCTTCCTCCCCCCTCTCAGAAAAAACCCACTATTTTGGAGGTTGATTCTGATTGAATGATTTTTGTATATACAATTTATGCCAATTATCCCCCTCCTCAGTCATATTTATTGCTTAAATCCCACCTCAGTATCATTTTTTATCAAACATGTGGAACTTTTGTACTTTAAAATAGTCATATTACACACAAGAGAAAAAACAGTTAAAAAAACACTCATTGCGCCTTCACTTGTTGTCCAACCCAAAAAAAATTCCCAATTCATGAGCTTGTGGTTCTTTATTGTCCAGATTGAACCCTTTAATTTAAAAAAGAAATGAAGGAAATTCATAAGTGGGAAGTTATTAAATTCACTTTTTAAAAATAGGCATATTACAATGACGGGAAAAGACATTTGAAAAAAAAACCCTTTTTGTGCTTTCACTTGTCCCACCCAAAAAAATTCCCAAAATTATGGGATTCTGGTGCTTTATTCTTCAAATTGAACCCTCCATTTTGAAAGAAAATGAAGGAAATTCATAAGTGGGAAGATTTTAAATGAATTTTTGAAAAAAATATGCCATTTTGGCATATTGGCCAAATTTGTGAAATTTGGCAAAAAAAAAAATTTTGAAAAAATTTATGCTTATTGACATGCCAAGTCGGGAAAAATATGGCAAAAAAAAATTAAAAAAATCCTCAAAACTGAGCTTGAGGAATCTTTTTTGAAAATTAAGGTCACTTACGTGTTGTTACCAGAAACTTATGTGTTTTTACCATAAATTGGTAAAAACACGTAAGGGCTTATGTGTGTTTACCAACACCCATAATTTATTATAATTAGTAAATTATTTAATAATAATTAAATTTCCTTTTTTTATTATCATTATTTTTAATAACTATATTAATTTGTGGTTATAATATTTAATTATATTATATTTTCTACTGAGGAAAGTCATAGTTCTCTTGATATTTGAGCTATTATCACAGGCTTGATAGAAAAACCTTATATTTGGGGGCCTGGCCATTATTTTAACCAATTTTTGGGACATAAATCATATTCCAGACATTATTTTACTGTTTTTGGGGTCAACATTTGCCTATTTACTTTGATTTTGGTTTTTTGGGACTTATCCCTTATAAATAATCTGTAAGATATTAATGCAGATATTTTTCTTAAGAATATTATTTGAAAAAATATAATTTTGAGTGATTTGGAATAAAATTCTATTTTCTAACTGGTGGCTTTCTCACATCCAAGACTTGAAGTTTATTCTTTGAGTTTTTCTAGTTAAAAGTGAATAATAATAAAATTCTTATTAATAACTCATTAATTGGATAATTATTATTTCCTTAAAGAAAGCTATAAAGTCAAATAAAAGATTTTAAAAGTTAAAAATCTTTACTTAAAAATATTTTTTCTTTACTCTTTAGACATTTTACTCTCTTTTTTATGTAACATACCATAAGTTACATTAAAACAACTTTATCCAATAAGTTCAGCCAATACTTTATTGTGTATTTTTTAATAAAATCATTTTCTTTTGTTTTATCTATTTTCATCCATCAGAGAAAGTTCATCTGACTCTAGTATCTCAGAGTCAAGTATTGAAATTCAACCCAGCCAAGAACTAAGGGGTTTAATTACTCATGAACCTTTCAAAGGCCCAGAAGGTGAATTGAATCCATTTCTTAGTTTAACTTTCTTTAAATTTAATTAAAATGACTCCTACTAGAGGTGGAAGGAACTACTCCGTCCAATAAAATTCATCTAGACCAGGAAATTCAAGTCATAAATCAAGAAGACAAGAATGTCAGTCCAGAGGAGACGCACAAATTGAAGATGCAAGAACTTCCACCAGTTCAGGAAGGTTATTCAGAAATTTTGAAACTCTTATTGAGAGTCCAGAAGCTGAAATAAATGCAAATACTGGTGTCAGACCTGAGCCATTTCCAACAGTCAACAATAGAGATATATCAGTCTCAATACAAGAACTGGTTTATGGCAGAAAGGTAACAGGAGTGGGAACTTCTTCCAAGTCTTTTGATAATCACAATGAACTCTTCCCTTCAAGTGAAGAAGTTCATGGGGCCAGAAAAGACAGAGGATCTTCTGAGGGGTTTGAAACCCATTTCTTGAAAGGGACAAGTACAACAGATAAAAGCTTGGTTGAAAAACTACAGTATTTTGTCAGAGGACCAGAAGAAGAAGTTGGCCCAAGGAAAGGAAAACAGACCAGTGGAAGCTCCTCAAGCCTCCAAAAGCAAGAATCTGCCTGAACAAGTGCCAAAAAAGGACAAGCAAGCTCCACAGAGCAATCAGAAGGGAAATCAAAAAGGCAATGAGAAAGGAAAATTACAAGTGGAAAAAATCTTCCCAACAGCATTACAGAATTCCAAAGAGAGAAAAGACATCCATGAACAATGTTGTCAGCCTGTGACTCAAACCCAGAGCACAAGCATGACAGCCAAATACCATAAAACCAATGGTAAAGCCAAGATACCACCAAAACATGGAGCTGAGCCAAGCTAGCTCAAACGGATTGAAAAAAACTCACCTCTTTCCAAATATGCAAGTCTCATCATTATAGGACAAAGAATAACAAAGTTATTCCTGATCAAAGTTGCTGCTGAGCATAAAACTTAATTTTCACCTCTCATCTGAAATACAGAGTAAGAGACTTAAGCCCATCAAATGGGTATTTGAAATGAAGCTGTAATTTAGGGCTATTGAATGGTACCAGACAGCCTGAGATAGCACCAATATTACAGAAGTTATAGCAAAATTCAGGCCAAATAAGGGTGAATAAAATATTCACCTCTCACCTAGCTTCTACAGTTTTAGTGTGAGATACCTAAAGTGGGATCTTTTTGGAAAGAGCACAATAAGGGATATCTGATTGTGCCATTAATTTCCCCATATCACATCTAGAATAAAATTTATAAGGCAAGCAAGCCCAATACAGCTTTTTGCCTAAAACACGCATATGTACAAAAATGTTGTAAATGGCATAACTTTGACATATTTAATGATAGCTATTTCAAATGAGGTAGCATTGTGTAGAACACATACAGGGATACACACCAAACAGATTTTTGAGGTCGATATCTCAACAACTTACAAAGTTATAGCTGTTTTGAGGTCAAAATCCCACACTTTGGCCAAGACAGCCTTACCATGGGATGATATCCCATAACCATGATTAGGAGGTGTCAAACTGAAAAAGAAGCTTGTTTTTACTTCAATAAATCATATTCCATTTAATACTGACTTTCCATACAGGTTCTGTACAGCATTCTACATGTCATACACATTGGAATCAGGCTGTGTGGTCCCCAGATGGAAATTTTCACCCTGTATTGGTGAAAGCTGACCATATGTGGTTTCAGAACCACATCTGAGCCCAATATACGCTATAAAGTCCTTTTTCAAACCACAAGCCTGTCCTTGGGAGTGAAAAATCTTCACTTCCTCTATGTGAAAAGGTGTAGCAGCCTTTTTGCACCATTTCAGGATAAAAGGAGGCCTTTTCACTTCCAGAAAAGGAATACCCATCCTGATCTTGAATTCCTACATAGTACAACTGTCAAAGACAGTTATAATCTTGGAAAATAAACAGGTTATACTATAAATCTTAGTATGGTATTCTTTATTATTGTAACCCAACAGGTAAAGCTGCACCCAGGCTTCCAATAGCGCTCACCACCACTAATTCTCATGAGTAAAACCCTTTTTATCTTTAATTAAACCTTTTCTAAAAGATTTTATCCGTGTCACAGTCATAGTTAAAGTTGTAAATAGGCTTATTACACCTTTATCATAGACTAAGCCTGACAAATGTGTTCAATAAGGAACAAACTGTGATGAAATTCAAAAACAAGAAGGAGGAAAGAATGAACCAATCCTTTTCAAAGAAATAATTTATGTAAAAGGTTTAACTCACTTTGAAAGTTTTGATAAAGAAATTGTGGCAAAGCTTTTCAATTTTGAGTGTATCCAACAAAAGTTGGGTAGACCATTATTGGTCTAGAAAATGTGAATAAAGATAATATTCTGTCTTTGACACATTTTTGTGACAGAATTGAGTCCAAAGTCACCTTACTCAATCAACCAGATGATATTTCTATTTATTTTATTACTAAACTGTTAAAAGAATTAAGAATACAAGCTCAAAACATGGAAAATTAAACTGGTCACAATGCAGCTCTTCTTCAAGAGAATTGGGGAAAAGTGATAAGGGAAGACTTGAATTGAAAGAAGATATTCAAACAAGTATTAATAATGTATCACTGAAAAATGAATTTCCAAGACAGTTCACACCAATTCTTGACAGAAATGTGTTGAGCTTGAATAATTACTTACATCATGAAATTTCAAGAAATGCAGAAGCAGATTCTGCCTTTAACTTTAAAGACATTCTCACATTAGAGGCATGGCCAACCTTCAGTGGTTAGGGAGAATATAATCATATGGAATTGATGAAAACAAATAATATGTTCAAAGGAGACGTTAGCATACCAGATGAATACATACGTGCCATATTACACTCATTATTTACCAAATAAGAAAAGGAATGGTATTATAAAATGAGAAAAGACCCTGGTAAACATTTTTTGCCTTCATGGAAAGAACACATTATTTCCAAATGGGCAAATAACTCCTGGAGATTTAGAATGGAGAATTCTTTTGAAGAAGCTATTTTTAATATTCAGAGGGACAGGCCCATTTCCTGGGTTCTTAAACAGAAAGAATGATTGACTTCCCTTCATCCTGATATTTCTGAAAAAATGGTACATAAAAGGATATCAAGAAAGTATGGTGGTGACCTTGAGCATGCTGTAGGAAGCAGATATATTAAGCCTTGCTCTACAGAAGATTATATTCATCTCATGGAGGACATTACCAAAACAAAAATTGGTAGGAATTGATATAAACCCCCAATAGAAGATAATGCTGGTGGGAAACAACTCTCAAGAGCAAACGAACCACAAGACAGAGCTCCTTTGAGATGTCATAAATGTGGAAGTAAATCTTATTTGGACAATACTTGTCCAAAAAGGACAACAATCAATCAGATACAAATTGAAAAAGCTGAAGAAACAAAAGAAAAATTAGATGTATCTTTAACTCAAAGTGATTCTGCGCCTTCTTAAGAAGAAGAATTTCCAGAAAAACTTAGTATAGAAAACATTAATGTATCATTTAAATTAACAGAAGTGCATACTCACTTCCCACAGTATAGTGATGAATGTATGAATCTCATACATTTGCAAGATGCTAAAATGCAAAAACCCAAGCCTGCCAGAGGAAAATTTAATACAGCTGGATCATCTTGTATCACTAATATTGTGATAAACAGCAACAAAGGCAAGATACATGTTGAATCAGGTGCTTTGTAAACTTGCATTGGCAAATATTATCTTGAAAAAATGTATACCAATTGGAAAGAACAATTAATGCCAATTGCAGGTATAAAATTCAGCAGTGCCAGGCAAGATATTTATCCTTTGGAATTCTCCAAGGAGAAATGATATTTCCTCACTCTGCAGGAATTATCAGACTAAAATTTGAATTCGTTGTTATGAATAACTGGCCTTCACAAAATTTTATACTTGGAAATTATTATCTCAATATTTATGGTATTCGTTCTAATAATCAGAAAGACAGATGTGTCACTATAGGTGAGTATAAAATACAAAAGCTTGCTTTTCCTCTAAAGAAGAAAGAAATAACTGACATAAGAAAAGTGAAAAATGGTAATAAGGAAGGATTTGTTTCAGATCAGTTAATTGAAGCACAAATTGATCCTGAATCAACATTAGAAATGAAGGAAAACCTCATTGAAATTTTATCTCTATATAGGGAATTGTTTTCTTCTGATAATGAAATACTAGCGGCTATCAAAGGCCATGGATTGGGCATGATTCTTAATGGGGAAAGACATTTCCCTCCAGTATTGAGAATAACAGCTTACTCAGCTAGCCTCAAGGCTAGAGAAGCATTTGAAACTCATTTTAATGATATAATGAAGCTGGGAGTCCTTAGAAAAGCTGGAAAAAAATGAGAAAGTAGAAGTAACATACCCTGTACTCATTACTTGGCATAAATACCTTATAAAAACACAAATACCTATTTATATCAAAGACCAATGAAGCAACATTTGAAATAAATGGTACCATTGGATTCTCCATAGAAATACACATATAAAACAATTAAGGAGCTAAGCTCCAAAGTCAACACTTAAAGAATTAACCTGAATGTATGCACTTTTTTGGTCAATGCATATATTCAAGGATTTTAGCCAATATCTTGTGAAATATGCATGATAGAGTGATGAACAAAAAAAATGCATCACATAATTACTGTAGGAATACAGAAATAAAGTTTATTTCACAAGTTATAAACAAGGTTAAAACCTGTAAGGGATTATTGATTAAAATCAACAGAGCTGTTGACCACTTTGTCGTGAAAATGGTCCAAACTTAAAAAGAAGAAGACATTTGGATTCTACTAGATCATTCGTGAAGAATGATGTATTTTTTATTATGATATTCAAGGTATAACCCCTTGAAATCATGGTTTGAAGTTTAAAATATTAAGTTTCGACAGAAAAGATGAGTTACAAGAAAAATTATCAAAAATAGAGTTTTGATGATGTAATGAAACTATCTTGGAAGAATAATAAGGTTATACCAAGCTATTGGAATTCACTCTCTGAATTTCTGTAACGTTTAAATCTTAAAAGTTATTAAGGATCAAAGGTTGAACTTAATTTGATCATTTGTGTTCACTCACTGTAACCTTAAATTAAGTTTAACAGTCATATGAGTGATGAAATTGGTGAATATTGTTATTTTATGATTAAAACTAATAAAATCCTTGAATTTTGGGGTTCTGCCAAGCCTTTGACATCATCAAACTTAGAGTTATAGTGATAACTCTAAATAATGGTGTAATAATGATGTAATATGGTTTGATCATGATGTAATCATAACCAAACCTTAAAATATTGATCAATTCCAGTGGATATGATCAGTACACGTCTACTAGAAGCCTGTTGGACTCTAGGAGGGAGGTATTTACTATAAATAGAGCTATTTTTACTCTGTTTTCCCCTCAGACGCATCAAAAACATTAAATCAATAAAATTAAAAAGGTAATATCTTTATTCTTTATATATAAAACTTTTATATTATTAAGGACCAAAGATCATCTTATTATAATAATCAATTTTGATGTGATTAAATCATTTATTTAATTGTTTTTGTTGAAAATCTCTCTAAAATCTCATTTCCACATAAAAATCAAGAATATCTGTAATTTTCTCTATTTTTTATTGTAAATACAATTTAAATGAGTTGTATTTACATTTTTTGGCGTAAAATATCTCAAAATTATTATATTAAGTATTGAAAGTAGGTTATTTTCTCTTATTATAATAATTTTCTCTTTATTATTACCTTAGTAATTCTTCAATTAATATAAATAGTATTTATATTAATTTATAACTTTAATATTGGTAATATTATTGTTATTAATAGTTTTTTATTAATAAAAAACAATTTTTTACACCTTTATTGTTTGTTTGTAACAATAATAAAGTGCCATTAAATATATTAATCATTTTATATTAATATATTTATTTTATTATATTATATTTTATAATATAAATAATATTATCATATTTATTTAATAATATAATTATTTTTACGCCATAATTATAATAATTCTTTATTATTATAATTATTTTTATCTTATTTATTTCATTTACAAGGACATTCATAGTACAATAAGAAAAATATTAGTAATTTTTACTTATTGTTTCATAGTCAAACCTTACATTTGGGGGCCTGGCCATGATATTTACTCTAAAAGACCTTCAAAAAGATTCTGACTGGGCTTATCCAATAATAAATTATACTTATAACCATAAAATTATATAATAATTTTATATTTTTTGATTTTAAAAGCTATTGAAGCATTTGGAAACCAATTGTATTGTCTTACACGTTGTTTCTCACATCCTTAGACTTGCAAAAACTTTCTTTGAGTGACTCTAATGATTTAAAAAGATATATTATAAATTAAAAATAATTTTATATTATAAATTAATTTTATAAAAGAATCAGATTCATTTTTATTTTATTCTTTAAAAATAAAAACATAAAAAATATTAAAATATATATATATATATATATATAAAATTAAAAACCAATAAAAAAGTTATTTTATTCATTTCAATTTCCTTTCTTTAATTATTTTAACTTTTTAAAAGATATAAAAGCAATTTTTACGTAGAAAATTGCCATATCTTACCAAAAAAGCACTTTTATATAAAAGACTTATATTTATTTGTCTTTTTTAGTGTTTTAAGACAACACAACAGAGGACAACTAAACCACTGTTGAAAGATTGGTGGAAGAAACTTGTCAAAGCTCTCCAACACCAATAATTACCAAGAAAAAGAAAGTCAAGAAATTGGACTTTCCAGGACCCACCACTCAGGTTTCTGAAGGTGAGTACCTCATTTATAAATTGCTATAAGAAGAATTCCTGTTCTGAAATCTTCTTATTTCTTATTTTTCTTATAATATGACTACAAGAAGAGGATCCCAATACTCCATCCAATCAGATGGAGCTGGACTCAGAGGTATAATTGATTCCTCAAAAGGGAAAAGGAAGGGAAATATCCCCAGTGGAACAGAATCCACACAAGGAAGTTCCTTATCCCAAAGGCAAGTCCCAGAAATTCCCATGATATCTGAACCTGAATTGGAACTAAGTATGACTGACTTCAACAGGTACAAATCACATTCAGAAGGCTCAAATAGACATTTACATGAGCCAGTACAAACAGTACTACACAGTGTACAAGGACAAAGATTGGGAACTGTTGCCCCAAATACACCAAGGAGTGATGAACTCCTGGCACATCCTGAAAAAGTTCCTCAAAGAGGAGGAAATAGTGAGATACTCCAATGGATGGAATCCACTATCATCCAAACCTCAAATCAAAAAGATCAAGGAGTACCATGCCAAAAAGAAGGAGGCAACCAAGGAAGAAGCCCCAAGTCAACCCACTTCCCCAAGAAGGGAAGAAGAACAAGAAAAAGAATTGGAGAAAACCATATTCCCCAAGCTACAGGATCCCCAAAATCCAAAAAGATGCCATGGACAATGTCTTCAACATGGCCAGAACTTTGATGGAATTCAAAGACAAAGCAGAACAAAGAATGAGACAACCCCATGTCCCAAAGAAATATCCTTGTCTCCTGATGTTGTAAATACTTTAACAGAGCTTAAAAATACACCAGGGCAAATCTCGTGTCAATTGTCGGCAATTGACTTCACGTCAAGCAGGTGTCACAACCATGGATCCCCATATGGCATATCAAGCCATAGTTCTTTTATGGCCAATTGGCCATATCCATCACCAGTGGCCAATATGGCCACGTCATCACCTTATGGACCATTTATGGCCATTTGTCTTTTGGGGCCTTCATGGCCCTTCACCTCAATCCAAAACCCATAGCGGCAATTTATGCCCAAATGGGTATTACTGGTCATTTCCCTCAAAAACAAGGGAAATGGCCCAAATGGCTGTTTTTGGCCATTTGGGCTCATAATGCGCATTTGCGCATTTTTGCGCATTTGCGCACTTTTGCACATTTTGTGCATTTGCGCACTTTTGCACACTTTGATGCAAAGTGTCCAAAAGACACTTTCCCGCCTTTTGGGCCAGTTTTTGGCTCAGAACCCAAAAGTGGCCAAAAACCCCAAAGGGCCCAGAAACACCCCTCCAAGCTCTGAAGCCATCACATCCATCCTTCTCCCCTCTGCCTTTCCATCTCAAGACCTTTGGACATAATCTTCTTGCCAATCAACCAATATGCCATAAATGATGTTATATATCATTTTGCGTCATTTTTCAACAGCAATTCCATGGTGGCAATATCAAATGGTCAGTTCAACATTCCAACATCTCATCACGTCATCAATGCACCCAATCATGCAGAGGAATCATCAAGGCTCAAGAGCAAGTGTTTCAGCGTCAAAGACCAATGACGCCATCAAACAGTCATTGGTTATTCTCACTCCAAGTATTCCTTCCAAGGGAATACTGTCAATTCATTCTCAAGGTGTATTCAAGAGGCAGTGCCAAAAGAAGTTGTCAAGTGTCAAAGCTCCACTCAATCCACCTTGGCAACCACATTCATTTCAATACAGTCTGGATCCATCAAGAACTGTATTTCACTTTCAAGCATGGGAAGTTCATTCAACCCAATTCAATTTCAATATTAGCCAGCTGTATCAATTCCCAAAACAATCAATACAGCCTCAAGGATCAATACAAATTAGTTTTCAGCCTGAAGAACTCAAGCTCCCAACTTTTCACATATACCGGCTACCCTTTCCACCCTAGGGGGTTTTTCCCCAGTTAATTAATATACTTTGATTTTATTTTATCTTTATTTTCTTTTCATTTTAGTTAAGCAAATACTGATATTATTAAGTCAGTCATTTAGCACCTTTCTCTTTCTCTTTCTTCGCCTGTCAATGGATATTTGGTGGTCATATCCTTACTAATTCCATTATTCATTTTTGTCAGGTTGAAACAGTGATTAAGGACTTACTTGGTTGGCTCTTTGGCCATTTGGATTCCCTTTCCTCTTTGCATCTCATCTTTTACCTGCATATCTTTTAGAGGAATTCATTCTTATTATTTTTGTTCTTTATCCTTTTGGAGTCTTCCAAGTGAGTTCCCTGATTGCTGAGTGCCAGGCCACTATTGTATTTCTGTCCAAGAGCCCCTGTGACATTATATTAATTAACTCATAATTTTTTTTCATTCTGTTCATTCTTTCTTTTTAATTTCATTCACTCATTTCATCGAAATTATGATTCTTTTATGCTTATGAACTTAATGATTCGTTGTCACCTCTCAATTTTCTTCCATTCATTCTTCATTTTGAAAATTGAAAGCTGACCCATTTTTATTTTTGTTATTCCTTTTAAAATCTTTTCAAATCATCAAATTTTCATTTCATTTATAATTCAGGCGTCATCTTGATTTTCTTTGATTTTCAAATTTTTCATCAAGATACTCAGACACATTATTAACATCAAGATTCATAATTGATTCATTCTTCAAGAATTTTGGTTTTTAAAAAATAATTCACTTGATTTTGATTGATTGATTGATTTGACATATTTGATATTGACCTCAAGGAAATTGATTGACCTGAAGATTTCATTGATTTTGCTGATCTTTTCACATCAAGAATTTTTGACATAAATTGATTTCTTCAAGATTTCATTTGATTGATTGATTGTTGCAAGATTTTGATTTTGATTGATTTGATTCATTGATTTATTGACTTGAAGACTTCATTTTGATTTGATTAATTGATTTACTTCAAGGCATTGATTTGATTTTGACTTCAAGACTTCATTTGATTTTGATCTATTGATGTACTTGAAGATTTTCATTTTGATTCATTAATTTTCCTCAAGATTTGATTGTTGACTCTTTTAACTTCAAGAAAATTTTGTTTTTAATTCATTAATTTCATTTTTATTCCTGAAATCATGCCTGTTCAACATTCACCTCCGGCAAGACAGACAAGATCTCAGGCCAGAGCTCAAGCTGTTCTCACTCCAACTCCAAGAGCTCCTCTAGATGGCACCCCAGCAGTTCCTCAACTGAGGGCCCAATTAGATAGAGGACCCCGCATGGAAAGAGCAGCACCATCCAGGAAGGAAGGAAGAGGGCCCAGAAGATCAAGTTCCTTTTCAGGAGTAGTTGGTGGATTTCCAGGAACCTCAAGGACTATTTTCAAAGGTCCAGGTGAAGATGGTGAAGAGGAGGAGGAGAATTCTATGGAAGAGGAAGAGTCTGATGGTACTGAAGGTGTCCCTGCTCCGGTGGAGGCATCCCAAGGTACTGGAGGACCAACTCTAGCCCAGTCTAATCAGCCTGTCTCTCATCAGTCTGAACCATCTCTATTGGCCATCATGCAGCAAATGACTCAGATTATGGCCAATCTTCAAGCAGCTTCATCCTCTGAAGCATCAAGACCACCGGCCTTCAAGACTCCATCTATGAAGGCACCAGAATGCTTTGATGGGACTCATCCCTTCAAAGTTAGAAGCTTTATTCATTCTTTCCAATTGATTTTTCATAATGATCCGGCAAACTTTGCTCAAGACAGAAAGAAATTCCTTTATGCCACTTCATTTCTCATTGGCAGGGCTGCAAAATGGATTGAGCCTTATCTTTCCAATATCACCAATCAAGACTCAAATTACCTTCTTAATTCTTGGCTTTTATTTGAATCTCAACTCTTCACTCTATTTGGTGACCCGAATGAAGTCAGAAAAGCAGAAGCTGAGTTGGATTCTTTAAGAATGAAAGAAGGTGGGCATGTATCCTTATACATTGCTGATTTCAAAAGTTTAGTCTCAAGAATTGGGGATTGGGGTGAAAGAGCTCTCATCCATCATTTCAGGAAGGGATTGCCATCCAGGATTTTGGTTCAATTGGCCTCCCATCCTTCAAGAATTGACTCTCTTCAAGACTTAATGGACGTTACCCTGGAACTTGATACCAGGTACTATGAGAGGCAAAATGAAAGGAGTCATCATCAAGGGAAGAAGCCAAAAGCCTCAAAGTCAAGTTCTTCTCATCCTCAAAATTCTTCAAGTTCAAGTCATAAGAAGAAGAAAAATTTTCAGAAGAGGGACAAGCCCCATTCTTCTTTATTGGATAAAGATTTCAAGCTCATGAACTCTGAAAAAGAAAGAAGAATCAAGGAGGGTCTTTGTACCTATTGTGGTGGGAAGCATAGTCTTGAGTCCTGTTTCAAAAGGCCTCAAAACAAGCTTACCCAACCGTCAGGCAAATTTCCCAGCCAGGGAAAAGCCTGAGTGAAGATCATGTTGTGTTCAATGGTCTTCACAGTTTTCCATCCAGAGCACAATTGGGCATTCTGAATACTGGTGTCAAGAATGCTCTTAAATTTTTTGTTTTTTCTTCTCTTTCTGATGTTTTTTACAGTATTCTCATTGATTCTGGTGCTACCAACTCATTTATTGCAAAGCAGTTTGTTCACAAGTATTCATTGACTACGTCAGAACTTCCAGAGAAGATTCCCCTCATCATTTAGACTCCTCTGAGTCTCCTTCTTTATTTGTGACTCACCATACTAAATATATGGTGGAGCTCCCTTCCTTCCCAAGCTTTGAATGGGACTTTTTAGTCATTGATACTCCCAAGGGAGAAGACCTCATATTGGGCTTTGACTTTCTTAATCATTTTAATCCGTTTATTGATTGGAGGCAAGGATTGATCAGCTTTAATTCTGATCATAAGGACTCTAATGATCCTTCAGTTTCTTTTAGTAATGACTTTTCTTCTGCCAAATCATGTGCAGCTCTGGTTGGTGATTCTAGAACACCATAATTTCCGTCTTCTGTCCATATTCCTTCCCTTAATTCCCATCAGTCATTACCATCATCTAAAGATGAAGTCTTCAAAGAGATTCAAGATGTTGGAGAAGATAATTCTGTATCTTCACTTCATCTCTTCTTTGGGAATATGGACCTTCCTCCTTCATCTTATCATGACTCCCTGGAGGAGTTGTGGGATGAAGAGGAAGAGCCAGAAGATATAGAAACCGTGATGAAGGTTGTTCCATCTGTTTATCATCAATACTTGGATGTATGTTCCAAGGTGAAAGCAGAGAAACTTCCTCCTCACCGCACCTGTGATCATCATATTGAGCTGGAGGGGTCTCTACCTCCAGTTGGGGTGATCTACTCTTTATCAAACCAAGATTCAGATACACTCAGGGCCTACATTTCAGAGAATGTGGAGAAAGGTTTCATGCGGCCGAGCTCCTCTTCTACAGGAGAACCTGTTCTTTTTGTCAAAAAGAAAGATGGTGGCCTCCGTTTGTGTGTTGATTACCGCAAACTCAATGCTGTTACTAGGAAGAAAAAGTATCCTGTTCCTCCTATGAATCAGCTTCTCACTGTTTTCAATGGTTCTTCTATCTTCTCCAAGATTGATTTGCGTGGTGCATATAACCTGCTCAGAATCAAGGAAGGTGGTGAACATTTGACTTGTTTTAGAACCAAATATGGTAGTTATGAGTACTTGGTCATGCCATTTGGGCTTACCAATGCTCCTGCTTCTTTTCAAAATCTCGTCAATGATATTTTTTATGATCTTCTTGATGTTTATGTTGTGGCTTATTTGGATGACATTATGGTCTTTTCCAAATCTGAGGAAGAACATGTCACTCATGTGTCCACTGTTCTTTCCAGACTCAGAGCCAATAACCTCTTTGCTAAGGCGTCCAAATGCCTATTCCATGTTTCTAGTGTGGAATATTTAGGTTATGTTGTTTCTTCTGAAGGCCTTAAGATGGACCAAGAAAAAGTCCAGCAAATTCTCAATTGGCCACCTCCAAGAAACCTCAAGCCTCTTCAATCATTCCTTGGCTTTGCCAGTTTTTACCGCCGTTTCATCAAGAATTATTCAAAGAAGATTAGTTCACTCACAAGTTTCCTCAAGAAATTTTCCTGTTTTCCCCTCAATGAGGAAGCTCTTCAACAGTTTCATCAACTCAAAGAGGCATTCACCACTGCTCCAATCCTTCTCTACCCACCATTGTAGAGACCGATGCATCCGATTATGCCTTGGGTGCTGTACTGAGTCAGGTCTCTGACTCAGGAAAACATCCCATTGCATTTGATAGCCGCAAGCTTCTCCCAGCTGAGCTCAATTATGAGATTCATGACAAGGAACTCCTTGGCATAGTCTGGGCTCTCAAGCGCTGGAGAGCTTTTCTCCTTTCAATTTCTTCAATTTCTGCGCCTTTTGAAGTTCTTGTCACAACCACGTATTTTGACCCTCCTCCTTGATGGCAGCGGCAATCCAACCTGAAGCCAAGTTGGGGCCAATTGGCCATGTCATATAATTTATGGCCAATTGACCCCTTTTGGGTGTTCCATGGCTCTTACGCCATAACCCATTCCATTGGCCACGTATGGCCTCCATCATCTTTTATGGCCTCAGGCCATATCCTGCGTCATTGGTCCTCTTGGCCAATTTCCACCTCACCAACCCCCAGGCCTCCATCACTGTTTTTGGGCCTGGGGGGTCCTTTTGTCTTCTAGGGGCTTCCAGGCCCCATGGCCACCTTCATTGGTTTCCTGGCCACCCCTTTCATTATGGGGGTTTTGGCCTAAATGGCCTTTTTGGGCCATTTAGGCCCCCCACGGCTTCTACGGTTCGTACGCCACGGTCCGTAGGCGGATTAGGCCCCTTTTGGCCTAATCCAATGAGGCCAAAAGGGGCCAAAGGGGGCAGCCACCTAGCCCCCAAGGCCAGGGGGGTCCCAAACCACAATTGGGCCCACCTGAGCCATTTTTGGCCACCAATCCCTTGGACCCAAATTGGACCAAAAACACCTTGGATCCATTTTTGGCCATAAATCCCGTAGGACCCATTTTTGGCCCTGGACCACCATGGGCCAACTTCACCGTCATGGCCTCTGGCAACCACCAGAGGCCACCAAATCATCTCAACAAGCATTTCCCTCAACTTAAGGGAGGATTACTTCATTCCTCCATGCACCTCGTACTCAAGGTTGCAGGAGTGGTGCATATATGGTGTTATATACCATTATGCACCATTTTTGCTCAGCAATTCAATGGTGACGTTTTCAGGACCCAAATCAACCTTCTTAACTCAAGGTACCAAGATCCAACGCCCATTTCGAAGGAGAACCTTTGGACTCATCAGTTTGGTAATCCATGGCGGCAATCAGAAGACCATTCAAGGACTCCAATCACCTGGCTCAGCAGGAGTTGGGTTGGCAATTTCATTCAGGGTTATTATAAAGGCAATTCTCAAAAGGTATTACATCTTTTCAATCAGTTGTCAAGGCATCAAGTATTTCAATACTTCTTGGACAACTCAATTGGTTCATACAGGCGGTAATCAATCAACCTGTACGTACTTGGCCCAATTGGGCCAATTCATATTCCACTGTGGGAATTCAATCACACAGTTTCAAATTCAAGATGGCCAGAACTGTATTGGCCCGATTCGGACAATACAGCCGGTGATCCAACTCCAGGATCAATCTTTCAGCTTTTCACATATACTGGCCACCTTTCAGCACCTGGGGACTTTTTCCCCAGTTAATTAATATATTGGATTTATTTTTATCCTTATTTTCTTTTACCTTATTAAAGTTAATACTGATAATCTTAAGTCAGTCATTTAGCACCCCTTTTCTTTTATTCCCTTGCCTGTCCAGTGGATATTGGTGGTCATATCCTTATACTAATTCCATTTCCTTTTCTGGCAGGTTGAAACAGTGAATTGAGGATTCACCTGGTTGGCTTCTTTAGTATTTTTGGCCATTGGCTTCATCTTTTTCTTATCTCATCTTTTGGCATACTTGTTTTCTCCCATATTCTTTCTTAGAGAAAATTCATTCTTATTATTCTTTTATCCTTGGAGCCCTCCAAGTGAGTTCTTGATTCCTGAGTGCCAGGCCCTCTTCTTCCAAGAGCCCCTGTGACAGTTCTCACCAATCATTCATCTCTTCAATATTTTATGTCTTCCAAGATTCTCACTCGCCGTCAAGCCCGCTGGGCTGAATTTTTATTTGAATTCCATTTCTCAATGACTTACTGCCCTGGCCGATTGGCCACCCTTCCAGATGCCTTGTCATGTCGGGACGACGTTTACCCAGAGAGGGGGGAGGATTTCATCAGCAAGAATCCAATGAACTATCAGAAGATAATCAAGCAAGATGAAATTCAAGCCTCAAAGGTTTTTGCAGTCAAGGTGGATTCAATTTCAATTTGATTGATTCAATTCAGAAGGCAGTGTGGCAAGATCCTCAATATAGAAGTGTCCTTGAAGATTTGGGTAAAGGTAAATCTGTCCAAGATTATTCTCTTGATTCCTCTTCCAAACTTCTCCTTTTCAAAGATTGGGTGGTGGTCCCAAATGACCCCACAATTCAACTCAATATACTTCAAAATTGGCATGACTCTCCTCTAGCTGGACACCCTGGCCAGGAGAAGACTCTCAAGCTTGTCAAGCGGGATTTCCATTGGTCCGGCATGACTCAATTTATCAAGGATTATGTATCATCCTGTCAACAGTGTTCAAGAAACAAAAATATTCATCACAAGAAGTTTGGACTCCTCAAGCCTCTGCCAATTCCAAGTGGTCCTTGGATTTGTCTTTCAATGGATTTCATCACTCAATTGCCACTGTCCAATTCCTTTTACTCAATCCTTGTCATAGTGGACAGATTCTCAAAAATGGAAGTTTTTATTCCAACAATAGCTTCAATCACTTCATTAGATTTGGCCCATTTATTCATCAAGAATATTTTCTCAAAGCATGGCCTTCCTTCAAGCATTGTTAGTGATAGAGGTTCTCTTTTTGTTTCTTCTCTTTGGACCAACCTTTGTCAGCAGCTCAAGATTTCAAGAGACTTGTCAACTGCTTACCATCCAGAAACTGATGGACAGACAGAGAGGGTAAATCAGATACTGGAATAGTACCTTCGGATGTATGTCAGTTATCATCAAGATGATTGGAACACCTGGCTCCCTCTGGCTGAATTTTCCTACAATAACTCTGACCACTCTTCAACAAAACAATCACCGTTTTTCACTGTTTATGGAAGAGATCCTCATTTTGACTCAGTTCACATCACTCAAGATACTCCGGCTGGAAAGGTATCAACAAAAATCCAATCAGTACAGCAAGATGTCAAGAGAGAACTTGAAGTTGCCATAAACAGGTTTAAGAGGTATGCAGATAAAAGTAGAGCAAGTCCACCTGTTTTTAATCCCAGTGACATGGTATGGCTTTCTTCCAAGAACATCAAATCAACCAGACCCACCAAAAAGATGTCTCAAAGATGGCTGGGTCCTTTTCCAATCTTGAAGAAAGTAAGTACTCATGCCTACCACCTCAAGCTCCCATCTCAATGGAAGTCCTTCCACCCAGTTTTCCATATTTCTCTTTTGGAACCAGTCAAGACATCAACAATCCCAAATAGGCATCAAGAGCCTCCTCCTCCAATAATCATTGAAGAAGAAGAAGAATGGGAAGTCTCTCAAATACTGGACTCAAAGCTCAAGAGAGGTAGATTATGGTATCTGGTGGAATGGAAAGGTTTCAGTCAAGACCCAGAAAGATCCACTTGGGAACCAACTGAAAACCTCAAGAATTGTCCTGAACTCTTCAAATATTTTCATTCATTATATCCTGACAAGCCAGGACCCAATTCTTCAAAAGCTTGATTTTTTATGGTGCTTGGTGGGGAGAGGAATTACCAAAAGTAAGTCCCACTCCTGGTATGCACCTTTAGGGGTATTCTACTCTGTTTTGTTGTAAGCATCACCTTGGCCACTCTGTGAGCACTTTGCAATTTTGGACACAGATCTCTGGCATGGATTTCAACTTCCTTTCCAATCTTATGGCCATTTTCCCTTGGGACAATGGGCCATTCACTTTTCAATTCATTTCCAAGACTTCAAAATTCAAATGCATTCCTTCAGCATTTTGTTTTACTTTTATGGCACTGGTGGGAGTGGTAATTACCACAAGTAAGTTCCTCTCCTGGTGTGCACTTCCCTGAAGGGTCTACAATCTTTTCAAAAAATCACCTTGGTCACTTTGTGAGCACCTGGCATCAAATTTCTCTTTCCAGGTCCTTGGCCAATTTCAAAATCAGTTATCAACCTCAATGATGAAGATTGGAACCTCCTCAAGATTCATTTCATTTTTCATTTTTCTTTTCTTTTCTTATTTTCATTTTCATTCTTTATTTTTATTTTATTTTCATTTTAAATTTTCTCTTATCACGTCAATTATCACGTCAAAAATCTTTCATTCATTTTAGAATTCAATTCGAATCATGAAGCCAATGTCAAAAGAAGATCAAGCAAGTCCTGCGTCAAATGTCAAATTATTAATATCAGTTTTTTCCAATTTTTACCTTAATCAGTCCTCTTGAATCACTCTCTCTAAATCTTCCCAATGGCCTCAACAGGCTTCACCTTGTATTGGTGCTCAGGAGCTCACCTTTTCAAGGTGGGGGGTACTGTCACAACCATGGAAATTCACCTCCTTGGATCCCCATATGGCATATCAAGCCATAGTTCTTTTATGGCCAATTGGCCATATCCATCACCAGTGGCCAATATGGCCACGTCATCACCTTATGGACCATTTATGGCCATTTGTCTTTTGGGGCCTTCATGGCCCTTCACCTCAATCCAGAACCCATAGCGGAAATTTATCCTTAAATGGGTATTTCTGGTTATTTCCCTCAAAACCAAGGGAAATGGCCCAAATGGCTGTTTTTGGCCATTTGGGCTCATAATGCGCATTTCGCGCATTTGTGCATATTTGCGCACTTTGCGCATTTTGCGCATTTTTGCGCACTTTGACGCAAAGTGTCCAAAAGCCACTTTCCCGCCTTTTGGGCCAGTTTTTGGCTCAGAACCCAAAAGTGGCCAAAAACCCCAAAAGGCCCAGAAACACCCTTCCAAGCTCTGAAGCCATCACATCCATCCTTTTCCCCTCTGCCTTTCCATCTCAAGACCTTTGGACATAATCTTCTTGCCAATCAACCAATATGCCATAAATGATGTTATATATCATTTTGCGTCATTTTTCAACAGCAATTCAATGGTGGCAATAGCAAATGGTCAGTTAAACATTCCAACATCTCATCACGTCATCAATGCACCCAATCATTCAGAGGAATCATCAAGGCTCAAGAGCAAGTGTTTCAGCGTCAAAGACCAATGACGCCATCAAACAGTCATTGGTTATTCTCACTCCAAGTATTCCTTCCAAGGGAATACTGTCAGTTAATTCTCAAGGTTTATTCAAGAGGAAGTGCCAAAAGAAGTTGTCAAGTGTCAAAGCTCCACTCAATCCGCCTTGGCAACCACATTCATTTCAATACAGTCTGGATCCATCAAGAACTGTATTTCACTTTCAAGAATGGGAAGTTCATTCAACCCAATTCAATTTCAATATTAGCCAGCTGTATCAATTCCCAAAACAATCAATACAGCCTCAAGGATCAATACAGATCAGTTTTCGTCCTGAAGAACTCAAGCTCCCAACTTTTCACATATACCGGCTACCCTTTCCACCCTGGGGGGTTTTTCCCCAGTTAATCAATATACTTTGATTTTATTTTGTCTTTATTTTCTTTTCATTTTAGTCAAGCAAATACTGATATTATTAATTCAGTCATTTAGCACCTTTCTCTTTCTCTTTCTTCACCTGTCAATGGATATTTGGTGGTCATATCCTTACTAATTCCATTATTCATTTTTGGCAGGTTGAAACAGTGATTAAGGACTTACTTGGTGGGCTCTTTGGCCATTTGGCTTCCCTTTCCTCTTTGCATCTCATCTTGTACCTGCATATCTTTTAGAGGAATTCATTATTATTATTTTTGTTCTTTATCCTTTTGGAGTCTTCCAAGTGAGTTCCCTGATTGCTGAGTGCCAGGCCACTCTTGTATTTCTGTCCAAGAGCCCCTGTGACAGCAGGATAAAGGTCGAGCTCACGTCAAGCAAAAATCAAGCGAATGTCGAGCACACGTCCTACTCTTGTCTTACACCAAATCCTGTGACATCCACCAATATTTGTTCCCCTGTGCCTTCAACTCAGATTCCTCACCACCTGATCATCCGGCAACTGTCCAATGGTTGGTGAAAATTACACAAGACCCGCCTGTTTGCAAAAACACACATCAAAGAGGTCCTTCAGCCAGTCTTGATGGAGGCGGGGGGTTTGACTTCACCAGGTCATCGATGAAAGGACTCTGCCTGAGTGGGATTGTCGTTTTGCAGGTGACACTGGTAGAGCCCCCTGCACAATACCACGGGTGTGGGTGTGCTTGCGTGTGCATTGGCCTGTGTGCGTGCGGGTGCGCAAGGGCCGCTTCCCCTTCCAACATGATGATGGCGCAGTTAGAAATTTTGGATGCTGTGAAAGGTGAGTGTGTGTGTCATTTGATCATTGAACTTGGCTTATTAACACTGTACACAATGTCAAAATAGTAAGTTCTTTGTGGCAATGTGAAATAATGGGCTTTGCTTGTCACAATGGCATGTCTCTGTTACTAAATTTTGAGGAAGTTATTTCACTAGCAAAATTGCTAATGAATCTGAGAGATTTCCATTTTAGTAGACTAAATATCATGAAATAACGGCTTTATCATTAAAAGAAGTCCACATGACAGAACTTTGTTATCATACAATCCACAGTTACCTTCTATTTCTTCTTCAGATATAATCAAGTGTCCATCATCAAAACCAACAGCTTTATAAATACTCAGATGCGGCCAATCTGGTAAGAAATTCACATCAATCTTCAAAGTTTTTAAGATAAGAAAGTTATTTTTAAGTATGCTAGATGGCTCAGAGACTTTAAAAATGCTATTAATAATACCAAATCATCGTGAGTTGCCCCTCAGAAATCATATCACACTGTTGCTGACATTTTTGGATTCAGTTGAAAATATTTTGTTCCCAATATTAATGTTTGAAACTGGAAAATACCAAGGTGAGACAATCCTTGAAGTGGGAGGACTTGTGGATTGCACGGTAGTGTCTAAGCTGATCCAATCAACTATTTCCCTTGTTGCATGAAAATTCTGTAAGTACTCAACCAGGCAATCATAATTTTATTGGTCATGGCGGGATGGTTTGTTATATTTATGGTGATTGAACAGGGCAGGTATCTGTGATTCAAAAAGCTGTTTTATTTCACATTGCACAGATGGGGATTTCAGGAGAACGGAAAGGTTGGAAAATCGACAGATATGTTGAAGTAAGGTTTTATCTATATCATCTATTCAGAGTTGCAAGAAGTTAGTCTTATTCAGTTCAGGTGTTTAATCAATGTGAATATATTGATCTTATTAATTGGCGTACATATTTTGTTATTTGTTGGCATTTTTGCAAATACTTCAATCAAGCGCTCATAACCCCATGTGGCTGAGGCTTGTGCTGGGCCCCAACATTGGAAGAGTTTGGGAATATGATCAGCAAAATGATGATTTGGTTTACTTCTCTGTTTTGGGAACAGGAGTTGATTGGAAAGGCGGAATTTTTTCCAATGTTCAGCAAATGCAGTAGCATCATCTATTGAAACAGTCCAACTTGTGGCAATGTTGATAGCACTAATCAAATGGAATGTATTCTTGGTTAGTTCATTCGCAAGTTCTTCTGACTGACCCATTTTCCTTTGAATGTTCGCGTATTGGTGTACATCTAATGACATCTGTTGACTGAGCATTGAAAATGGAATATAGACTTTATATAAGAGAGCCCATTCAGCGGCTTTTAAGCTACCATGAGAGGGGGAACCCATGTTGCGAGGTACTCTTGTCCATGATGAGGGAATTATTGTCTCAGATATGATTTGTCGGAGATGCTCCAGAGCCTCACCCTTGATCTGGTGATCACTCAGTGCAGTGATATCCAATTCAGAGGGGATTTCAGAAGTGGGGATGTAATCCGCATCAAATGAAGGAATCTCCACAGAACCACTAGATGGATGTTTCGTGTGAGGGGTGGGCATTGGGAAGTAGTTTTTTCTGGTGGAAGTAGTGGGGAGTGGCTCATTCATTATTTTTTCTGCGTCTCTTCTCAGGGAGTGGGCCTCTCTCAATGTGATTTTATCAAGAGAGCTGTTGGAGGTCATGGAATCTGAGTCTGAACTGTTGGTGTCATTGGATTTCCTGCGGGACCTGAGGTAAATTTTTGATTTGGACTCTGGAATGCACAATTTGAAAGTTGCATGATCCTTCAAAATTCCAAGTATTAAATTATGCATTATGTCAAGATTAACCATTCTGGTTGCATCCCAATACGTAAGGTCTTCTAAAATTGAATATCGCACTCCATACTCAGAGAAAATTGCTTGTCTTTGTTGTGGGGTTTCCCGAAGCCATTTGGCAATGGTTGATTTATGATTTTGATATGAGCGTGTGTAGTGAAATTGAGGACCAATTTCTTCAATTTGAGCTTTGTGAATGGTGCAAAAATTACAAAAGTGGTTTCCTGAATGGGAAATAAATCCAGTAAGGTTGCGCATGGCAACCACATCCGCAATGGCTGTGAGAATGGCGACACGGATAAAGGATCCTGAAGGACCTGTTGAGGTGGGTGAAAAATGGTAACCTTTCCATAGCTCTTTGAGCTTGTTGATGAGTGGCATTAATAAATAATTCAATTGAAGAGAAGTTGGCTCCTTCAGACCAGGGATGATTCCTGCAACATAGACATTCTCTGGCTTCAATCTTTCACTTGGGGGGAGATTAAGACAAATAAGCATGATAGGTCCAATGCTGGCCAACCGGGTGGACTTTCCATATGCATCAAACTAGTCCACATAAATGGAGAAGGCCAATGCACCAGGAATGGACATTAATGTGGGGTCATGGATATTTTAGTGCCAGTGAAGCGTGTCCAGACCAATACATCCCAGACGTCACATTTTGGGGAATCTTTGGGAGTTTGGGATTGTTGATGTTGATGCAGAATTTCCATAATTTCAGCCCGCTGGAGAAATCTGGCAAGCCAATTTTTGAATGGTTGATAAATGAAATGTTTTGTTGGTATAAAATTTTGCTTCATGTTGGTGGTGTTTTGGGTGTGGGCTTCAAATGAATAGATGAATTTGCCTAATGATTGTGTGCAAGGGGGATCATGATCATTTGGGTCATTATGGCATTGACAGTGGGGTTGTTCAGTTGTGACTAATTCAGTAAGGCCATTAAGAGAGAAACATTGAGGACAACATATATAGTTTTGAATCACTGGCTACAATTGGAGATGTTAAAATATGGTACTCAGATCTTGAGGTATATGGAATGCAGGAATGGGGGCACCACCGGAGCTTGAGATGCTGGACTTGATCAGCAGGTTTAGGGCGGGGTTGAGAATGCATGAAGCCCTGCGGGGTATATTATACCTTAATGATAGAATGGCAGATACTATCATTCCAAGGTCTTGTGGGGGAAGGGTTTGACTGCTGCTGTATGGTTTCTGTGCAGTTGAATTGAGCCCCGGTGTTGTGGAGAAGGTGTTTTGGGCCCATGGTGAATAATCAGCTGGGAATATTTGATCCAATAGAAGTTGTGGGCACTCAGATCCTGATGCAGAAGTAGGGATGTTTGGAAGAGATTTGGGTGAAATGGTTGATTTGAGCTTTTTAATGTGCTGTTTATATTGGAAAGGTGTGAAGGCAACTCCAGGCCTATCACCCTCAGGGGAAGAGTGTGTTTGAGTTGAGCAGTGTTGACACATGCATATACGCATTGAGAAATAGCGGCGGGTTGTCATTGTTGCAGGAATTGGGAGTACTGTTGGTTTGTGTATAAATATCTATGGCTGATGTGAAAGTGTTTAGGAGTGTTATTAATTGGCAAAAAAATTGAGTGATTATTTATGAAGGGGGAGATGATTTGAGCCAGCTGAGAATTTTATCCCATTTTTAATGGTGTGTGAGCTGCAGCTGATGGATTGTAACATGTCTCAGCTGGATGGCTGAATTGGTTAGGAGTTTAATTGGGTAAAATGCCATGCTTCTCAATGCTCATACATATTCTATTTTATTTACACATGGCAATACTGCGGTTTTGACCCTTGAGGGGTGTTCCAATAGGGATGTGTTGTGAGCCTTTGAGATATGACCACATACCCAATAAGGTCACAAAAAAGACTCTGAATAAATATAACTTTAATATAATTATATTAAAATTACTTAGAATAAATATACATTAAGAATAATTACTTAAATATACAAAAAATACCATAAATTGGTATAAAAATTGGTTTAACTTAAAAACCAATGAATCAACATGTAAATTAAATTATACCATTGGATTCCCCATGGAAAAATACACATATACCACTTTTATGGCATATCTGTAAAGCCAATATTTAAGGAATTATAAGGTATAATACCTTATAAAAACCATAAAACCTTATTTATCTCAGAAATTAATGAAACAACATGTGAAATAAATTGTATCAGTGGATTCCCCACAAAAGTCCACATATAAAACAATTAATAAGCTAATTCCCAAAATCAATACTTAAGGAATTATCCTGAATATATGCACTTTTTTGGTCAACACATATATTCAGTGATCATAGCTAATATCTTCTAAACTATACATGCTAGAATGATGAACCAAAAATAAAGTTACCACGTAATTACTGTAAGAACACAGATATGAACTTTATTTTGCAAATTATAAACAAGGTTAAGACTTATGAGGAAATATTGATAAAAATCAACAGAGCTGTTGACCACTTTGTTGTGAAAGTAGTCCAAACTTAAAAAAAAGTATACAGTTGGATTCTACTAGTTTATTCGAGAAGAATGACGTAATTTTTATGGTAAAATTAAGGGTATAACCCCCTGAAATCAAGGTTTGAAGTTTAAAATATTGAATTTTGACAGAAAAGATGAGTTACAAGAAAAATCATCAAAATTAGAGTTTTGATGATGTAATGAAAAGCTCTTGGCAGCATAATAAGGTATGTCAGGCTATCAGAATTCACTCTCTGAATTGCTGTAGCGTGAAAACCTTAAAAGTTATTGAGGATCAAAGTTTGAGCTTAAATTGAGCTGTTATGATCACATACTGTAACCTTAAATTAAGTTTAACAGTCTTAATAGTGATAAAATTGGTGAATACTATTAGTTTATGATTAAAACTAAGAAAATCCACGAAATTTGGGGTTCTGCCAAGCCTCTGATGTCATCACACTTAGAGTTATAGTGATAACTCTAAATAATGGTGTAATAATGATGTAATATGGTTTGATCATGATGTAATCACCCTCAAACCTTAAAATATTGATCAATTCCAGTGGATATGATCAGTACACGTCTACGAGAAGCCTGTTGGACTCTAGGAGGGAGGTATTTACTATAAATAGAGCTCTTTTTACTCTGTTTTCCCCTCAGACGCATCAAAAACATTAAATCAATTAAATCATAGGTAATTTCTTTATTCTTTATATATAAAACTGTTATATTATTAAAGACCAAAGACCACCTTGCTATAATCATCTATTTTGACGTGATTAAATCATTTATTTAATTGTTTTTGTTAAAAATCTCTCTAATAACTCATTTCCACGTAAAAATCCAGATTAATTTGTAATTTTCTTTATTTTTATTGTAAATACAATTTGGAAAAGTTGTATTTATATTTTTTGGCGTAAAATACTTCAAAATTATTATATTAAGTGTTAAAAGTAGGTTATTTTCTCTTATTATAATAATTTCTCTATTATTACTCTCTTAATAATTCTTTAATTAATATAAATAGTATTTATATTAATTCATAACTTTAATATTAGTAATATTATAGTTATTAATTGTTTTTTATTAATAAAAAACAATTTTTTACGCCTTTACTATTTGTTGGTAACAATAATAAAGAGCTTTTTAATATATTAATTATTTTATATTAATATATTATTTATAATATTATAATTTCATATAATATTAATTATATTATTATATTTATTTAATAATATAATATTTTTACGCCAATAATAATATTTCTTTATTATTATTATTATTTTAATCTTATTTATTTCAATTATAAGGACATTCAGAGTGCAATAAGTAATAAATTAGTAATTTTTACTTATTGTTTCATAGTCAAACCTTACATTTGGGGGCCTGGCCATGATATTTACTTAAAAGACCTTTAAAAAGATTCTAATTGGGTTTATCCAATAATAAATTATATTTATAATCATAAAATTATATAATAATTTTATATTTTATTGATTTTAAAAGCTATTGAGGCATTTGGAAAGCAATTGTACTGTCTTACACGTGGTTTTTCACATCCTTAGACTTGCAAAAACTTTCTTTGAGTGACTCTAGTGATTAAAAGAGATATTTTATAAATTAAAAATAATTTTTATTATAATTTAATTTTATAAGAATCATATTAATTTTTTATTTTATTCTTTAAAAATAAAAATAAAAATATATATAAAAAATATTAAAAAATATTAAAAACCAATAAAAAAGTTATTTTTATTCATTTTTATTGATTTCTTTATTTATTTCACTTTTTTAAAGATATAAAAGCAATTTCTACGTGGAAAATTGCCATATCTTGCCAAAAATAACACTTCTTATAAAAAGACTTATATTTATTTGTCTTTTTTAGTGTTTGAAGATAACCCAACAGAAGACAACCAAGCTACTGTTGAGAGATTGGTGGAAGAAACTTGTCAAAGTTCTCCAACACCAGTTATCACCAAAAGAAAGAAAGCTAAGAAATTAGACTTTCCAGGGCCCACCATTCAAGACTCTGAAGGTGAGCACCTCTTTTTAAATTGCCATAAAAGAATTCTATTCTAAAATACTTTTATTTTTTCTTATTCTTTAATTATGACTACCAGAAGAGGTTCCCAATACTCCATCCAATCAGATGGAGCTGGACTCAGAAGTAGAATTGATCCCTCAAAAGGGAAAAGAAAGGGCAATATCCCCAGTGGAACAGAATCCACACAAGGAAGTGCCTTATCCCAAAGGCAAGTCCCAGAAATGCCCATGATATCTGAGCCTGAATTGGAACTAAGTATGAGTAACTCAAACAGGTACAAATCACATTCAGAGAGCTCAAATAGACATCTACATGAGCCAGTACAAGCAGTATTGCACAGTGTACAAGGACAAAGACTGGGAAATGCTGCCTCAAATACACCAAGGAGTGATGAACTCCTGGCACATCCTGAAAAAGTTCCTCAGAGAGGAGGAGATAGTGAAATACTCCAATGGATGGAATCCACTGTCATCCAAACCTCAAATCAAAAAAATCAAGGATTATCATGCCAAAAAGAGGGAGGCAACCAAGGAAGAAGCCCCAGTAGCTTCTACCAGCAAGCCTCAAGCCAACCCACTTCCCCAAGAAGGGAAGAAGAACAAGAAAAAGCATTGGAGGAAACCATATTCCCCAAGCTACAGAATCCCAAGAATCCAAAAGGATGCCATGGATAATGTTTTCAACATGGCCAGAACCTTGATGGAATTCAAGGACAAGGAAGAGCAAAGAATGAGACAACCTCATTTCCCAAAGAAATAACCTTGTCCAAAGATGTTGTAAATACTTTAACAGAAATTAAAAATAGTATATTACCTCTAAAAGAAATTAAAGACAGTTTATTATCACTACAAGAAATAAATAACAATTTATCTTCTTTAACAAAAATTGTTGTGCAAAACAAGAAAGAAATTGACAACATTAAGTTTATTGTTGAAAATAATAAACCAAAGAATTTAATTGACAATACTCAAAAATTAATACAAGGACAACAAGAATTGTATAAATACATAAAAGATATCAAAGACAAGACTTTGACAATCAATTATGATGTGAGTATTGACAATCTTACAGAAAAATTAAATAAATTAAGTATTTCTGTAGAAAAATTTGAAGAAAAGACTTCATCACACCAAAAATTACTTTTAGACCATGTGGAAAAAAGTGATGAAGCAAGAATGCATCTGAAAGATGATATTCAAAGTGAAATAAGGCTTATTACAGAAAAAATGGATAAAATTAATGAGGCTAACTTAAATATGCCAAAGTTATCAACACCATTTTCTCATATAAGAAGCCCTGTTAAAACAAAAGAGGAATTGTCAAATCCTTTCATAACAGACTTGAGTCACCAAGACAATAACCAAGTCTTAATGAAGGAAGCACCTCAATTGAAGGAATGGCCAACATTCACAGGAGAAGGTGAATATGACCACATGTCATTTATTAAAACAATTGACATGTTACAAGAAGACTATGCCATACCAGATGAATGAATCACTGCAAGATTACATTCATTGTTTGAGAAATCTGCAAAAAGATGGTATTATGGCATAAGACAAACAAATGGTAAAAATACCTGGTCTTGGTGGAAACAAGAAATAATCACCAAGTGGGCAAATGATGCCTGGAGGTATAAGATAGAAAATGCATTTGAAAACTCTTTCTTTGACCCTGAGAAAGATAAACCTTTAACTTGGTTCTTAAAACAAGTTGAAAGGCTTAATGCACTGTACCCAGAAATGTCACAGAAGATGGTGCATATGAAAATACTTAAAAAATGTGGAGGGGAACTAGAACATGCCCTAAGAAGCAGGTGTATAGAACCATGCTCCACAGAAGAGTATATAAATGCACTAGAAGATATAGTGACAAGAACAAAAATTGGCAGAACTTGGAAAAGATTGGACATTAAAAGCCCAAATAAACCATTTATCAAGAAAGATAAATCAAAAGAATCCTTTAAACCCAATACATCCAACAATAATGAGCAAAGAAAATGCCATAAATGTGGAGGTATTGGACACTTAGCCAATAATTGCCTTAAAAAAGCAAAGATCAATGAAATTGTGGAAACAGAAAACCACAATGACAAAGAAGAGGAATCTGACTCTGAAAAAGAGACAGAAGAGTCAGAGAGCTCTGAAAGTGATGAAATCAATATAATTAATGCACAAATTAATAATATTGATATAATTTATGAAGTACTGGATGTTAATTCAAACTTGCCACAAGTTGGAACATCTGACACAAACCTGACAAACATACAAGATGCCAAAATGTATAGAACCAAACCTGCAAGAGGAATGGGATATACAGCTGGAAAATCAAGTATAAGTATTGTTATGGTTGATAACCAAGAAGGAAAGGTTAACTTGGATACAGGAGCATATTGCACTTGTGTTGGCAAAAGTTATTTAAAAACCATTGTCCCAGACTGGCAAGAAAAACTTATGCCAATACAAGGTTTCAAATTTAGTAGTGCAAGTGAGAGCATGAAGCCCCTTGGAATAATTGATTTAACACTAATTTTTCCTCATCCCTCACAATGTGTCAGAATTAAAGTAGAGTTTGTAGTAATGGACAACTGTACTAGTAATCATTTCATACTTGGGAATGACTACTTATCAATCTATGGTATAGATATCTCCAACCAAAAGGATAGATATTTTACCATAGGAGATAATAAAAGACAAAAGTTTGGATTCTTAAATAACAAAAAACAAATCACAGTTATTAAGAATGAGGAAAAAATTCCAGAAAAAGAACTTTTTATATCTGAACAACTCAAAGAGGCAGAATTCAATCAAGAATTAACAGAAAAAATGAAAGAAAAATTGATTGACCTCTTATTTAAGTATAAAAATGCCTTTGCAACTGACAAAGAGCCACTAGGTGCCATAATTGGACATGAAGTGGATATAATTCTTAATGTAGAAAAACCTTACCCATCTTTATTAAGAAGACCTGCTTATCCAGCCAGTCCAAGAGCTAGAGAAGCCCTAGAGGTGCATATTAAAGAATTAATGGACCTTGGAGTATTAAGAAAGGTTGGACATAATGAACAAGTAGAAGTTACTACACCTGTCATTATAACTTGGCATAATGGAAAATCAAGGATGGTAGGAGACTTCAGAGCCCTGAATACCTATACCATTCCAGACAGATATCCAATACCCAGAATCCATGAGACATTAACCCAATTGTCACAAGCTAAGTTCATTACAGCTATGGATGCTCTTAAGGGCTTTCATCAAAATGTCTTAACAGACAATGCCAAGAAACTACTAAGAATAATAGTCCATTGTGGAATTTTTGAATACTTAAGAATGCCATTTGGGATAAAAAATGCACCTTCCCATTATCAAAGAAAGATGAATACCATATTTCCTGAAGAATTATCAGAAGGATGGTTAATAATCTACATTGATGATATCATAGTTTGCTCAGAAACTTGGGAAAATCACCTGACAAGACTAGAAAGGGTACTACAGAAAATAGTCCAAGTAAATATGAAAATTTCATTGAAAAAGTGTCATTTTGCATATAGTGAATTAAAAGCCCTAGGACATGGCCTTAGTCTAGGCATAGACAAAAATAAAGTAGCAGCAGTACTACTTAAACCAATGCCTCAAACCAAAAAATAAATGCAATCATTTCTAGGATTTGCTGGTTACTATAGACAGCATATAAAGGACTTTTGTCAGCCTGTGACTCAAAACAGAGCACTAGCATGACATCCAACATACCATAAATAATGGTATGACAAGTATTGAACAAACATAGTCAATACAGGTAATAATTAAGAGAAAACAACCCTCTTACATTAAACACCAACCTTATCCAAACAGAATAAGGAAACCTAGAGGAGAATAAACAAGTCAAAACCCTTATTTTCACCTCTCATCTAACTTATGCATATTTAAGTTATCCTATACCAAAATGGTATTTTTCTTAAAGCTCACATAGAGAGCTACACAATGATATCATCCATGTTGTTGTAACACCACTACAACTGGAGATACCATATAACCTCATTTTCAAAACCAAGCCCCCCTGAAAGTCAAAGAGGGCTTGTACAAAACTGTACAAAAGTATAACCAAAATAAAGATCTCAACAAGAGCTTTAATTTGAGACACCTTAGACCTCTGTATCTCTTAAATTGACTGAGGGATCTTGGTTCAAAGGTTTAATAACCAAAATACAGATATTCTGGAAATAAGAAAATAAACAAACCCCTGTATCTTTGGCATACACTCATACAACTGTACAGTGTCACATACCAAACTGTAGGGCTAATCAAGCCCTACAAAACTGTATCATCAGAATACAGATATCTTCCAAATTGAAGAAGATATCTGGTATGGAAGTTTTTGAAGCCTCATACTGATGTACAAAAATACATCCAAAAACTTAAAACCCTTATAACTTTTGCTATTTTAAAGAAGGGTAAACATGAAGCATACCAAATTGAAGAGCTCATTAAGCCCTTCAATTCTGTGCTCTTAGTTTCTTGATATCTCAAAAACTGACCAAGATATCTTGGTTGGAAGTTTTTTGGCCAATACTGGCCTGTACCAAACCTGTACCAACCAGTACAGTCTTAATACTCAAAATAATGGTTGTTCAAAGCTTAAACCCGCCCAGAATGACTAGTATTAGTCATACAAACACCAGAACAACGTCATCCAAGTGCTGACGTGGCAGGTGAAAAGTTTTTTCATCCTGTATTGATCCAGAATGATCATTTGTGGTCCCAAAACCACAATTCTGCCTCTACTGACGTCAGAATTGAGGATCCAGAACCACAGACTGGCCAATGGAGTGAAAATTTTCACTCCTCTGACGTGTGAAGAGTAAATAACTCTTGACAGTCTTGAAAGATATAAAAAGAAGGGTTTTTGCCTTCAAAAATTCTCATCTTATCTTTTTATTATATATTCTTACGTGACAAGACTGTTAATCATCAGTAGTGTCCTTAGAATACTTAAAGATATAATTAAATATAATTATTGTAGTGTCTCTTTACAGTCAAAGATATTAGAACATTGCAACCCAGGTCCTCAATAGACTCATCACCACTGTTACCACGTAGCAGTAGGACCTGAAGAATTTTTTATTACTTATTTTGACGTGTCACAGTCATAGTACTAGCTTGTATTTACTGTTTTTAAGCTTCTACATAGACTCACCCTGACAATTTGGGGGCCTGGCCGTGGTTATTCAACCTTATTGGACGTATTTTGAACTGAATTAGGCGTAAAATTCAGCTATTTAAAAGGTATTTCACTACAAGTGAGTAAAATTTTTATTTTATTATCATTTTTTTTATACAATTCTTTTTTTTACTCCAAAAATATATATTATAAAATATTTTTGTTGAGAATAAGAGTACATATCCTCTTTATTTTTTTTTATTATTGCAATAAATTCCACGAAATTTCATAATAATACATCTGTATTATTTAAATTTCAATATAAATAATAATATACAAACAGTATATTATTTATTTTACTATTATTTTTCACCAAAGTGCGTGAAAATTAATATATAAACATTTATTAATTAATAATTAATAAATATAAAATAATAAAATAATTTTTTATTATTTTACAAGGAATATTTTAATTAAATATTTCCTTTAAAACAAGATATCACTCAAATTGACGTGAAAACTTGTAATTACTTGATATTTAAATAATATCAAAGTCTTATAATAAATATTATTTATAATATTTATAATAAAAAGTCAAATTTATTATAATTTAATAAATTTGACGTGTTTACACAAAAACACAATAATATCCAAGTGAATCATTCACAAAACACTTGGATATTACAGTTTTTTCACTTATAAAACATAAGTGAAAAACTCAAAACTGTTATTTTTCAAACAAAAACATATAAAAATAATAAAAAAAAATAAATAAAAAACACTTAAAAATTTCGAAAAATAACAGTAGAATTGAATATAATCATTTTGTTTTATCATAAAATACTGATATACAATCTGAAATATCTTTTCTGAATAGTGGAAAAGGACTACATTCCATTAGAAACCCAGTCACAAGGAAACCCATCTGTGACAGCCTCAGAAGACAGAGAGGCGCTGCCAAACACCAAGGGCAAGCAGAAAAGACACAGTGAAGTGACAATCAACTCAAAAGATTGGACACCAATAGCTGTGCCAAGGGCCAAAAAACCCAGAAAAGCTCCAACAAAACCAGTTGGATCACCAAAACAAGTTGAGAAACAGAAAATCACTGTTATCAACCCAGTTGTAAACTCCAAAGGCAAATTGCCAAAGAGTATAGATCATAAATTTGTACAAGGGCCTGCCAAAGGTAAATAAACCTTGAGAAATACAACATTTTTTATTGTCTGTCATTTTTTAACATTGTTAACATGACACCTCCACTTCTTAGAGATCTTGGATTCCCAAGAAATCAACCAGAACACTGGCCAAGAAGACACAGAGGAAGAAGAACTGGAGCAGATGACCAGCAAAGGACTTACCATCAGGGAACTCCTACCCAAAGTCTTGTTCCAAATCAAATTCAACCCAGGAGTCCAACCAGGAGACTGGACAGATGCAGAACAGGTCCTCCAAATACACAAACTCCTGAGAGACCTTTTCACATGGAGCATGGACAACAAAATGTTCACCATGGCAGCATCATGGGCAGAAGTGGGGATAACAACCCAGAAGATCTGTCTCAAGCAAATGGCTTGGATGGAACTTATGACAGAAATGCAAGGTTGGAATCCCAACAAGAATTTCAAACTCTTAGAAGAAAGAGCAATCAGAATCAAAGAGAACCAGGCAGCCATACAAGCCATAGAGAGATCTTGGCACAAGGAAGAGCCCAGTCAGATTCAGGTACCCCCAGAAATGGAAGGAGAAGCTCCATCTTCCCCACAACCATCCAGCAGTTCCAGGCCTTACAAGCCAAAGGAAACTTCATCCAAAGCTCCCCCACCATTCCAGGTAGTTTCCAACAGGAGAAAAGGAGCCCAAGGGAAAAACAAAACTTCTTTCAACCAGAGGAAGAAAGAAGCAGACCCATTGATGAAAAAGCTGATGGACTTAGTCCAAGAAGTACACAAAAACAAGAAATAGTTGTACCTACAAATAGTGTTTCTAGTTCTGACTCAATAGACCCAGAATTAATAACTGAAACTACAATGCACACTCATGAGTTTGAAAACAAATTCACATGGACCAAATTGGCCCAATTCATGGAGTGGACACATGAAACCTCAGAAAAAATGAGGACAGAAGTGGAAACATTGAAAGAAGAAAATGCTTTCCAAGCAACAGTCATAAAAGACTTGAATTCAAATCTGGCCAAAATTTGGACAGAATTTGAAAAAACTAACAGACAGTTGAATTCAATTCTAGAAGAACAACAAACTGTGAGGAGGGATCTGAGGAATATCCAGCAACAGCAGGATAACCTTGACAAAGAAATTGATTACCTCTATGACAGGGAAGACAATCAATACCCTCCAACACAAGGTCAGCCTACTACCTCTACAAAATTAAAAGAAGAGGACAAAGACTATGACCAGGAACCTGAATATCAGATTCCAAAGTTAAGATCAGAGTCAGTGTACCAAGATGGGGAAAATCTCAACTATTCAGAGAAACAGGCACTGAAACAGTTACCAGAAGTAACAAACTGGCCAAAGTTCTCAGGAATAGGGGAATATGACCATATGGAGATCATTGACTATATTGATGGACTCTTTGTTGATGTCCCAAAGATACCAGACTACTGGATCACAACAAGACTCAACACAGCATTCAGAGGCCATGCAAACATATGGTATACTGAAATGAAAGAAATACATGGCAGGAAAAGCTGGCCATGGTGGAGGAACCAGATTATACAAAAGTATAGCAATGGTAGCTGGATCTGGCAAAAAACCATGTCCTTTGAAAGTGATAGATACTCCACAGAAAAAGACCCTTATGAATGGTGCCTCAAACAAACAAAGAGGCTAAAAGCTATTGATCCCAATATGACAATAGAAATGAGAAACCATAAACTCCTGACAAAATTGCCAGGAGATCTAGAACATGCAGTCAAATGCAGATGCAACAACATCAGCAGCATTGATGACATAGCAAATGTCATACAAGATGTGAGAAAAAAGACCTCCATAGGAAGGTACACATCTTTCAAACCAAACTTCAAAGACAAGAGGTCTGAAGTTAAAGAGACAAACAAAGAAAAAGGGAAAGAAACCCCAAAAAAGAAATATGTGTGCCACAACTGTGGTTCACCAGACCATTATGCCAACAATTGCACAAAACCAAAGAAGAAAATATATGCAATTGATGAAGAATCAGAAGAAGAACAAACAGGTGAAAGATCTGATTCTGACAGCATGGGAAATGGTATGAGAGCAGAATCACAAAGTGAACCTGATACCATAGAAGAATACATAGTGGAATGCAATGAAGAAAGTTCACTTGAAATACAAGACATTGAATTGGATTCAGGCATACCACAAATAACAACAGACAAAGAGCTCTGTAAGCACACACAGAATGCACAAACATTCCTGGTAACCCCCAATAGAGGGATGGGATTCATTCATGGAACACCTACAAAATTGACAGTTTACATTGAGAACTGTAAACATCCAATGATCATTGACACAGGAGCAAGTTGCTCCATAGTGGCAAAAGAATACTTGGAACAACATTTTCCCAAATGGGAAGATGATATAATCCCAACAAAAGCCAGAAACTTCAAAAGTGCATCAGGCAAAATGCACTCACTAGGGACAATAATCAAAGAGATAATTATCCCACACCAAAAAGGAAATATCAGACTGGAACCTGAATTTGTAGTTCTAGAAAATGCACATGTACAAGGATTCTTACTAGGTACAGAGTACCAAAGAATGTATGGTATGGATATTTGCAATAGTAAAAACAGATATCTTACCATAGGTACAAACAAAGATAAAAAATTTTCCTTTGACATTAACCATATAACAAATGATAACACCTTGAAAGAACTAGTGGAAGAATTCAAAGAGGCCCAATATGGCACTCAACTCACCAGTAAGATGAAACTTAACTTACTGAAAGTATTGAGAAAGCACAGAGGAGCTTTTGCAATAGGAGATGAACCACTAGGAAAAATCAAAGGACATGATATAGAATTATATCTGGATGTAGAAAGACCATATCCACCTATGCTTAGGAGACCACCATACCCAGCCAGCATGGAAACTAGGAAAGAAATTGAGAAACACATCAATGAACTCCTAGAAATGGGGGTAATAAGAAAGATAGGACATAATGAGATAGTAGAGGTCACTACACCAATCCTTATAACATGGCATGATGGTAAATCCAGACTATGTGGTGACTTCAGGGCTTTGAATAATTACACCAAAGCAGATAGGTACCCCATCCCAAGGATACCACATGCACTAGATAAACTAGCAAAAGCCAAGTTCATTACAAAAATGGACTGCATGAAAGGTTTTCACCAGAATGGGGTAAAACCAGATTCCATCAAATTGATAAGAATTATATGCCATATGGGCATATATGAATACACCAGAATGCCATTTGGCATTAAGAATGCACCAGCCCATTTTCAGAGGATGATGGATACCATATTTCAAGATGAAATAATGGAAGGGTGGATGGTAGTGTACATTGATGATATCATAATATACTCAGAAACATGGGAGGACCATGTGAAGAAAATTGATAAAGTATTGGAAAAATGCACACCAATCAATATGAAGATATCTCTTAAGAAATGTAACTTTGGACAGCAAGAACTGCTAGCCCTAGGACACAAAGTTTCAGGTTTAAGTCTAGCTATAGACCAAAATAAAGTTGCTGCAGTACTAAAGAAACCAGTACCAAAGAACATCAAAGAAATGCAATCTTTTTTGGGCTTTGCCAGCTACTACAGAAGCCACATAAAGAACTTTGCACACATCACTAGTAGCCTATACAAACTGTGCTCAAAAGATGTGGTCTTTGAAATTACCAAGGAAAGAAGGGATGCATTTGAAAAGATCAAACATGAACTGACGAATGCCCCTGTCCTAATGATGCCTGATTTTGAACTACCATTCAAACTATACATAGATGCAGCATGTAGCCAAGGGCTAGGAGCAGCACTACACCAAAGGCAACTAGTAGATGGCATACCCAAAGAAGGAGTAATTTGCTATATCTCAAGACAACTGAAAGACTCAGAAGCTAGATATGGAGCTACTCAGACAGAATGTCTATGCTTGGTATGGGCATTAGAAAAACTCCATTACTACTTAGAAGGAGCAGTATTTGAAGTTTTTACTGACTGCACAGCCCTCAAGTCACTGTTGAACATGAAAACAACAAACAGACACATGCTTAGGTGGCAAATAGCCATACAAGAATACAGAGGGAATATGACTATCATCTATAAAGAAGGGAAAAGTCATACTAATGCAGATGGTCTCAGCAGGTGGCCACTGAAGAATGACCAAGAAAATCCAGCATATGACCCAGAAAATGGGGCCAAAATACCTATACAATGCATGGAGATAGACAGGAGAAAGAACTTCAAACTATCAAACTGGGCATTAGGGAATGATTCATCAAACCCAGCACAGAGCTATGGGGAGATTAAAGAGATACCCATACTGGGAATCAGCTCCTCTAATCTGAATACAGAATTATTTAGTATAGTACAATCAGCATACAATAAACACAAACAGTGTAGTATATTGATACAACTACTAAAACAAAAGTACAGGAGTCCTGAACTAGAGAGTCAATTGGAAGAGCCATGGCTCAAAAACTTTAAAGAAAATAGATTTTTTCTGATAGATGACCTACTGTACCATAGGGAAAAACACACAAGTGCCCTGGTAATAATAAGTAGAGAACACATTTCCCTCATACTACAGGAATGCCAAGACTGCCCATACATGGGACATATGAGTGAAGAAAGAACTAAAGAAAGAGTCTTTAGCACAGCTTGGTGGCCAAAGTGGGAACAAGACTTGAGTGAATACATCAACACTTGTACCAGATGCCAAAAAGCCAACAGAAGTAATGGCAAAAGATATGGATTACTCCAGAGTATAGAGGAGCCCAAACACCCCTGGGAAATAATAAACATGGATTGGGTAACAGGCCTGGTCCCTGGAGGAAAAGACAGCTTTAATGCATGCCTAGTAGTAGTAGACAGGTATAGCAAGAGTGTCAGATGTCTCCCCTGTCACAAAGAGGACACAGCAATGGACACAGCCATATTGTTCTGGAACAATGTGATAGCCAACTGTGGAGTCCCAAGAATTATAATTAGTGACAGAGACCCTAAATTCACATCAGAATTTTGGACTAATCTATATGAGATGCTGGGAACCAAACTAGCATTTTCCACAGCTTACCATCCACAAACAGATGGTCTAGCAGAAAGAATGATCCAAACATTGGAAGACATCATTAGAAGGTTTTGTGCATATGGCATGGAATATAAAGACAATGAGGGATATACCCATGACTGGGTAACCCTCCTACCAGCTGTGCAATTAGCATACAACACAAGTATACACTCAGTGACAGGAAAAACCCCTGCCACATTAGAGAAAGGATGGAACCCACTACTTCCAGTAGATTACTTGAAGAAGAACCTCCTCTCAGTACATCCTACAGCTAAAGACTTTCACACAATGTGGAAGACTGCCTGTGAAAAAGCAGAGCAATGTGTGGCTGAAGCCAAATTATATAACAAACAGAGATATGATAAAAGTCACCAAGAACCTGATTTCAAAGAAGGGGACCAAGTTCTAATCTCAACTCTTAACTTCAACAACCTAAAAGGACCCAAGAAGATGAGAGACTCATTCATAGGACCATTCACCATTATCAAATTGATAGGAAAGAATGCAGTAGAGGTCAACCTGACCAAAGAGTTCTCTAGGAAACACCCAGTTTTCCCTGTGAGCCTGGGCAAACCTTATCACCAGACAGATGAGGAGAAATTCCCTGACAGGAAGAAGACAGTCACCCATGAAAGATTGGTAGAGGAAGATGACTCACCTGGACCAGTGAAAAAGATCATTAAAGCCAGGAAGATCAGAATCAATGGGAAAGACAACAGGCAATACCTGGTTAGATTTAAGAATCAACCAGCAGATAAAGACAAATGGCTAACTGAGAAAGAAATCCCAGATGGACAAATACACCTCAGAAGATTCAGAGCCTCCAAGAGGGCTGAAGAGTCTCATCAATGATGAGCCTTCTTTTGAGGGAGGGTATGTCAGCCTGTGACTCAAAACAGAGCACTAGCATGACATCCAACATACCATAAATAATGGTATGACAAGTATTGAACAAACATAGTCAATACAGGTAATAATTAAGAGAAAACAGCCCTCTTACATTAAACACCAACCTTATCCAAACAGAATAAGGAAACCTAGAGGAGAATAAACAAGTCAAAACCCTTATTTTCACCTCTCATCTAACTTATGCATATTTAAGTTATCCTATACCAAAATGGTATTTTTCTTAAAGCTCACATAGAGAGCTACACAATGATATCATCCATGTTGTTGTAACACCACTACAACTGGAGATACCATATAACCTCATTTTCAAAACCAAGCCCCCTGAAAGTCAAAGAGGGCTTGTACAAAACTGTACAAAAGTATAACCAAATTAAAGATCTCAACAAGAGCTTTAATTTGAGACACCTTAGACCTCTGTATCTCTTAAATTGACTGAGGGATCTTGGTTCAAAGGTTTAATAACCAAAATACAGATATTCTGGAAATAAGAAAATAAACAAACGCCTGTATCTTTGGCATACACTCATACAACTGTACAGTGTCACATACCAAACTGTAGGGCTAATCAAGCCCTACAAAACTGTATCATCAGAATACAGATATCTTCCAAATTGAAGAAGATATCTGGTATGGAAGTTTTTGAAGCCTCATACTGATGTACAAAAATACATCCAAAAACTTAAAACCCTTATAACTTTTGCTATTTTAAAGAAGGGTAAACATGAAGCATACCAAATTGAAGAGCTCATTAAGCCCTTCAATTCTGTGCTCTTAGTTTCTTGATATCTCAAAAACTGACCAAGATATCTTGGTTGGAAGTTTTTTGGCCAATACTGGCCTGTACCAAACCTGTACCAACCAGTACAGTCTTAATACTCAAAATAATGGTTGTTCAAAGCTTAAACCCGCCCAGAATGACTAGTATTAGTCATACAAACACCAGAACAACGTCATCCAAGTGCTGACGTGGCAGGTGAAAAGTTTTTTCATCCTGTATTGATCCAGAATGATCATTTGTGGTCCCAAAACCACAATTCTGCCTCTACTGACGTCAGAATTGAGGATCCAGAACCACAAACTGGCCAATGGAGTGAAAATTTTCACTCCTCTGACGTGTGAAGAGTAAATAACTCTTGACAGTCTTGAAAGATATAAAAAGAAGGGTTTTTGCCTTCAAAAATCCTCATCTTATCTTTTTATTATATATTCTTACGTGACAAGACTGTTAATCATCAGTAGTGTCCTTAGAATACTTAAAGATATAATTAAATATAATTATTGTAGTGTCTCTTTACAGTCAAAGATATTAGAACATTGCAACCCAGGTCCTCAATAGACTCATCACCACTGTTACCACGTAGCAGTAGGACCTGAAGAATTTTTTATTACTTATTTTGACATGTCACAGTCATAGTACTAGCTTGTATTTACTGTTTTTAAGCTTCTACATAGACTCACCCTGACAACTTTGCAAAGATTTCTAAATCCTTGTATAAGCTATGTGACCAACAAACAGTCTATGAGATGACAGAAGAAAGAGTCAAGGCATATGAAGAATTGAAAAATTCCTTAACAAATGCCCCATTTCTTCTGATGCCAGATTGGAAACTACCCTTCAAACTGTACATTGATGCTTGTGGAGAAGGACTAGGTGCTGCACTTCACCAAACACAAATTATCAATGATAAACCAGTGGAAGGACCAATTTGTTTCATTTCAAGGCAGATAAAGCCAACAGAAGCAAGGTATGGAGCAAGCCAAATGGAATGCTTATGCCTAGTATGGGCTTTAGAAAAACTTCACTATTATTTGGATGGCACAGTATTTGATGTAATCACAGACTGTAATGCTGTGAAATCACTATTAAATATGAAGACTCCAAATAGACATATGCTGAGATGGCAAATTGCTATCCAAGAATATAGAGGAAATATGACTATTGTTCATAAATCTGGAAATATACATAAAAATGCAGATGGTCTTAGCAGATGGGCTCTAGCAAATACCCCTGATAATCCAGCATGGGTACCACAAGAAGAGCACCATATAGAAGGAATATGTGTTACAGACATTGGCACAGAATTCTTTAACCAAGTTAAAGAAAGCTATAAGACAGACAAAAATTGCCATATCTTAAGCCAACTTCTAATGAAAGACTGCAATGATCCATCACTTTCATCAAAACTAGATGAAATATGGAAAAAGGCATATGATGAAGGAAGATTCCACCTCCTTGATGGAATCCTTTACCATAGAACAAAACACACATGTGTTATGGCCTTAACAGACAGAACACTAATAAACACTATTTTACATGAGTGTCATGATAGTGTTGCATCTGGACATCTCTCAGAAGATAGGACACTAGAGAGGGTGAAAACCTGCTCTTGGTGGCCAAATTGGAAAAAAGATGTTGCAGAGTACTGCCAAACCTGTGACAGATGCCAAAAAGCCAACAGAGCCACAGGAAAGGAATTTGGAATGATGATCCAAATCCAAGAACCAAAATCCCCATGGGAAATAGTTCATATGGATTGGGTAACAGCCTTACCTCCAGGAGGAGACAGGAGTTATAATGCATGTCTAGTGTTAGTTGACAGGTACAGTAAAACTCCCATGTTCTTACCATGTCATAAAGATGACACAGCTATGGATACAGCCATAATGATATGGAATAAAGTCATTAGCCACACAGCCTTATTCCAAAATATTATAAGTGACAGAGACCCAAAGTTCACTTCAGCATTATGGACAAACCTCCATAACTTGTTTGGGACAAAGTTATCATTCTCAACAGCTTATCATCCTCAAACTGATGGTCTAGCAGAAAGAATGATACAAACCCTAGAGGATATGATCAGAAGATTCTGTGCTTATGGGCTAGAATTCAAAGATTCTGATGGTTTTACCCATGATTGGTGTACACTAATACCAGCACTTGAACTGGCATATAAGACATCAATCCATTCTTCTACTGGCAAAACACCAGCAATGCTAGAGAAAGGTTGGAATCCAAGACTTCCTTATGATACCCTCAAAAAGGACTTAGTGGATATACATCCAACAGCAAGCAGTTTCAAGATAATGCTTGACAAAGCAAGACACCATGCAAACAGATGCATGCAAGATTCTTTTAAATATGCAAAAGAAAGATGGGATAAAAGTCATAAGCCACCTGACTTCAAAATAGGGGACTTGGTTTTAGTATCAACCCTTAATTTCAATAACATAAAAGGCCCAAAGAAATTGAAAGATTCCTTTGCAGGACCATTTATGATAAAAGCACTCCATGGACCCAATGCTGTGCAATTAGAACTCACAGGTGAACTAATGAACAAACACCCAACTTTCCCTGTAAGTCTGATAAAACCTTACAGTTCAAGTGACAAGGAGTTATTTCCACTAAGAAATAAACCCCCACTTGAGATTCCCCCCTTGGAGGAAGGAGAGGAAAAGAAAATAGTAAAAGTCCTTAAAGAAAGAAGGACAAGAAACAAAAAAGAAAGGGAATACCTTGTAAGGTATAGAAATTCAACTCAGGAAGATGAATGGCTACTTGAGAAAGATATAACAAATGCTGATAAATTACTGAGAAGATTCAGACATGAAAGAAAACCTGAAAAATAAAAAAAGTTAAGCATTATTGAGCTTCAAGACTAACAAAGTCTATTGAAGAGGTAGGACAGTGGATGATACCCTCATCACACATATCAGATTGTGGTACAATCTTTTTTGGTGGTAGGGAATGTGAGCCTTTGAGATATGACCACATACCCAATAAGGTCACAAAAAAGACTCTGAATAAATATAGCTTTAATATAATTATATTAAAATTACTTAGAATAAATATACATTAAGAATAATTACTTAAATATACAAAAAATACCATAAATTGGTATAAAAATTGGTTTAACTTAAAAACCAATGAATCAACATGTAAATTAAATTATACCATTGGATTCCCCATGGAAAAATACACATATACCACTTTTATGGCATATCTGTAAAGCCAATATTTAAGGAATTATAAGGTATAATACCTTATAAAAACCATAAAACCTTATTTATCTCAGAAATTAATGAAACAACATGTGAAATAAATTGTATCAGTGGATTCCCCACAAAAGTCCACATATAAAACAATTAATAAGCTAATTCCCAAAATCAATACTTAAGGAATTATCCTGAATATATGCACTTTTTTGGTCAACACATATATTCAGTGATCATAGCTAATATCTTCTAAACTATACATGCTAGAATGATGAACCAAAAATAAAGTTACCACTTAATTACTGTAAGAACACAGATATGAACTTTATTTTGCAAATTATAAACAAGGTTAAGACTTATGAGGAAATATTGATAAAAATCAACAGAGCTGTTGACCACTTTGTTGTGAAAGTAGTCCAAACTTAAAAAAAAGTATACAGTTGGATTCTACTAGCTTATTCGAGAAGAATGACGTAATTTTTATGGTAAAATTAAGGGTATAACCCCCTGAAATCAAGGTTTGAAGTTTAAAATATTGAATTTTGACAGAAAAGATGAGTTACAAGAAAAATCATCAAAATTAGAGTTTTGATGATGTAATGAAAAGCTCTTGGCAGCATAATAAGGTATGTCAGGCTATCAGAATTCACTCTCTGAATTGCTGTAGCGTGAAAACCTTAAAAGTTATTGAGGATCAAAGTTTGAGCTTAAATTGAGCTGTTATGATCACATACTGTAACCTTAAATTAAGTTTAACAGTCTTAATAGTGATAAAATTGGTGAATACTATTAGTTTATGATTAAAACTAAGAAAATCCACGAAATTTGGGGTTCTGCCAAGCCTCTGATGTCATCACACTTAGAGTTATAGTGATAACTCTAAATAATGGTGTAATAATGATGTAATATGGTTTGATCATGATGTAATCACCCTCAAACCTTAAAATATTGATCAATTCCAGTGGATATGATCAGTACACGTCTACTAGAAGCCTGTTGGACTCTAGGAGGGAGGTATTTACTATAAATAGAGCTCTTTTTACTCTGTTTTCCCCTCAGACGCATCAAAAACATTAAATCAATTAAATCATAGGTAATTTCTTTATTCTTTATATATAAAACTGTTATATTATTAAAGACCAAAGACCACCTTGCTATAATCATCTATTTTGACGTGATTAAATCATTTATTTAATTGTTTTTGTTAAAAATCTCTCTAATAACTCATTTCCACGTAAAAATCCAGATTAATTTGTAATTTTCTTTATTTTTATTGTAAATACAATTTGGAAAAGTTGTATTTATATTTTTTGGCGTAAAATACTTCAAAATTATTATATTAAGTGTTAAAAGTAGGTTATTTTCTCTTATTATAATAATTTCTCTATTATTACTCTCTTAATAATTCTTTAATTAATATAAATAGTATTTATATTAATTCATAACTTTAATATTAGTAATATTATAGTTATTAATTGTTTTTTATTAATAAAAAACAATTTTTTACGCCTTTACTATTTGTTGGTAACAATAATAAAGAGCTTTTTAATATATTAATTATTTTATATTAATATATTATTTATAATATTATAATTTCATATAATATTAATTATATTATTATATTTATTTAATAATATAATATTTTTACGCCAATAATAATATTTCTTTATTATTATTATTATTTTAATCTTATTTATTTCAATTATAAGGACATTCAGAGTGCAATAAGTAATAAATTAGTAATTTTTACTTATTGTTTCATAGTCAAACCTTACATGTGTCAACATTGATTTGAGGGGATTGACATTCAAACCATGTACGCTGGCACGCCATCATACATGGCTTAAACCTCATTACAGACATAACGATATAACTCTATTACATAAGGGGTTGGAGTGCAGCTAAAGTCTTGGTATTTGGTTTGAGTGCAGCAGGAATTTAATTGGTTGGAATGTGATTTGGATTGTCTTGCCTTTCTTGAAAAGGTGATGTCTCTTTTGTGGGTAAATCCTTCATGAATATACCCCTTTACAGATGTACAATGCTGTGGAATTTCAATGCATATATTGGCAGTTTGGATAATTCACAAAATGTGACAATGGGGAGGAGGAAATGTTACCAAATATGACTACTTATGGATGATGGGTCCCCTTTGAGATCAAGGGAATATTACATCATATGGTGGTAGGCCGTGCCAGGTGGTTTCTGACAAAAGCGGAGGAGCTCAAGAGGAGGCAGGGAGGATTCTCCTAAAAAGAGTCTTATTGGACTTCCACGCGACACTTAGCTCCAACTATTCATAGAATTTCTCTATTCTAAATTTGAAAAGATTTCATCTCATATCACTCTATTTTATCATAATACTGAGGTGTTTTATCTAGTTAAAAATGTTACTGTACTTTTTTGGCCCTTATGTCATCTTCCAAGTCACATAAATCCCGTTCAGGTTCTGTTCATGACTCAGATAGTGAGTCTAGCATAGAATATGTTCAAACACAGTCACCATTGAGTCCCAACATTCCTCTCACAACCCCTATCACATCCTCAATGAATGTATCAGGTCTTAACATTGATGTGGGCAATCCAAAAGCTCCAACTTCAAGCACTTGGTCAATCCCAAATATTTCTGTCACTCCAATTCCCCTGAATCCCACTAATACACAAACGCATGTGTCTCAGGGGCCAGAAGGCACACCTCAAATCTCATCACATGCTAATCCCCAATCAAAATTTCCACGTGAGTTCCTCCTTAATCCCAGTCGGAATCCAGTCGCATCCCAGGATCCCTTTGGCCAAAGTAAACAGCCAACCCTCAATATTCCATCAGGATCTCAGGTTCATGTGGGTGATGAAAGGCGCGTGGATGGGGGGCAACAAAAAAGACCATTGGAGAATGTAACTTGGAGTGGTCTGTCGGAGGGAAATCCAGGATTGCCGCTTCATCAAAGTAAGTCATTTTAATTTTGGAGTATAACCTTTTTCACAATTTGATATTTTTGTTTCATGGGTTAAATATGGCACCTAAAGGCAAGTCAGTCCGATCTCAGGAGCCAATTGAAGATCGTGAGTATGACCAGTCTTCATTAATTTTTTGATGTGTTAACTGATGATGTGCATGGCAGGTGATGAACTTTATGCATATTCACCTCTGGTCCATAAAGAGAAAGTCACTGGACGTCATCATCCATATGCCTCCAAACCAAGAACAGCTCATGCCAGCTCATCAAGAGAAAAAATGGTGGATGATGAGGATGAGAACATGTCTCCAACTCAAATGGAAACAAATGATGAATCAAGGAGGGACAATTTCACAGCGCATGAGCATGGCACTCAGTCAAATAATGAGTTCACCCATCCTCAAATGCCCCTTGCCCATAGTATGCTTGAACAATCCAAGGTCAGACAGCAAAGGAACCAGGCTCGTAAAGCTCACAATGTGGCAAAACATGCAAGCCAGAAGGAGCAACAAAAATGGCTGAAAGCAGAACTTCCAGAGAATGTCCATGGAATGAGATCAGCAGTACATGCACATTACCTGTTCCTACTCAAAGTTAGGGATAAGGATTTTTCCTCACTACCAGCACCACCAAGCACAGAAGAGTGTGAAATTGCAATTCAAGTGGCTGGTCATCTCGGATATGTCCCCAAGGATGTTTTCAATGAGCCATCAACACAGGTTCAGTCTCAGGGTTTCCAAAGCTACTGCAAAAATGAACTCCACAAGCTAGGACTAAAGCGATTCACTTGGGACTGGGAGAGCTCATGGCAACATCCGTTCAACGAGCTGATGTCTATGGTGTTTTACTGTAAATTCCTTCTTGCACTTTTCAGCACCGAGTATCATCATTACTGTTGGAACAAGGATCATAATAACTATGGGGTCGTGGTGGCTTTAATGGAGCAATATTTCACTTATTTGAAAAGAGAATGGAAGTCTATTCAAAAGGATGCAGAGTATTTGGTTAAAAAGAAGGAGAATCAAAAGCTCGCAAAGATTCGTCAAAGGGTTAGTTAATGTATCTCTTCTTCGTTTTGAGCAAAGACTGATGATGATCTACTTGATTATGTGCAGACCTGTGAGCGCTGTCGTGAATGGTGTGATATGGCTAAATTTCCCATTCTAGCATCACAATTCAATGACCCTCAAGTTTGCTCAGATACCAAGGAGGTACTGGAAAATGGCCGTCAAGTTTACCGCAAAGTGGGATTACGCTGGCACTCCCAGTTATTTAATGAATTGGTATTAAAAATGGATCGAGACATAGAGTTTTGCAATTGCATTGAAAAAAAGGGTAAAAAAACTATTGATAGATTGCCAGAATTACGATTGACAGATGATGGTGATATTCCGGAAGGCTTATCATTTTAGGTATTTCATCAAGATTGGCTCAAAAGCTGTAGTAAGAGGCAGACTAGCGCCCTCAAAATACTTCACATGCCAGTTATTAGGCCAAATGGTGATTCTCTGCAATAACTTAGTAATATAAATGTATAAGACCGTTACAAATTAACATTTTGTGAATTATTTGTGCAGGTATAATACAATATGATTATTATTTGTTAAAGATGCAACTTGCTAAATATGTCAGAATATAGACAATATGAGTTGGACTGTATCACTGTCTCCCTTAGAAATAATACTCTATTGCTCATTTTCATTGAGAAAATATTGAAGGAGTTCGATCCAGCTCATGGTGTTCTTAATTGTGGACCTGTGCCAGAGTGCGCAGGTGTGATCAACTTGGTCAAACGCAAATTATATAATATCAGTAAGGCTCACGCAGTTAATGATTTTTTCTTTTCTTGGACCTATTAGTGTTTGGAAAATGGCATTTCCATAAGGAAGCATTTTAGAATAGCAACACAATTAGGGTCAAAGATGAGCTTGAAGGTTACCTTCCGCATGTTGACCTCAACTGAATGAGGAGTGATATAGTGGATGACCTTTACAGGTTGTTGTTGGCCAATACAATGGAGTCGATCAACAGCCTGAGCCTCAATGGCTGGGGTCCAATTGGGCTCCTGGAAATGTGGATGTCAGGGGCCGCAAATCAGGGCAGAATTTTGGGGGTCCCCTCACCATTAAATAGACCATATTAGCACAAGTTATATTGAGGCCAGTTCCAGCTGCGGCAATGGATGCAATCAGTACTTCACATTCAGGATTATTGAAGAAATTCTCCAGTGCCTTCTCCTGTGCTCGTGCTGTAATTGTTCCATCAATTCGTGCTGAAAGGATAGAGTGATGGGCAAGTGCAATACCAATTCTACAATCTGAAAAAGTCCAATGGATTCAATTGGTAATGGATGCATATTAGAATTAACGCACAAATCAAGAAATTGGGTCCATGGGGTATAAACCACCGATTTGGTTGGACCACACCTTGTTTGTTTGTTCTTCATTGAGCTTTCTAGGAGGTGTGCAATTTTACTACTCATCATGCATGTTTCCACGTCCACAATAGTTTGTGTGATTGTTGGCGAGTTATCCTGAGTGCTCCTGCCCTCGGGGTCTTCCAAATCCGCCTCCGCAATTGTGTTAAGCATGATGTGATGGTTACAACATATTCGCAGCTTATTGATATTTCTGAAAAATTCTCCTGGTCCTTTTCTTTTGGATGATAGGAATTCTTCATATAATATGGAATATTCTTGCTGCATGGTTGGGTTGAGTGGGAGCAGCTCATAATGATGGCTAATAGTGGGGTGGGATTTGAGATGTGTGGTTTTGGTGCGGCGCAAACTTAAATGCCGCAATGCCAAATGCAAAATATCATTGAAACCTTTGGAAAGACTACTCAGGATGAATGGTGACCAGTCATCTTGATTGGCGTTCTGGGGTGCTCAAAAGGTCATAAATGGTGTTGTGAATAGGTGTGCCCGTTAAAAATATTCGACGGGATGAAAGGAGGCTATTAATGGCACGGTGAGTGGCAGTGTATTGAGAGCAAATATAGCTATAAGATGGGGCAAGGGTTATTTGATATAAAAGGTAATTTGAATCATTTAAGATCAGACACTCAGTGTGCTTCATCCAAAATTATACGATGCCAATTGATTTGAAAAATGAATGATGTAGAGGTATTGGTTTGCTTAAATTCTTGGGTGATAGTATTGTAAGAAGTGATGATGATATCATATTTTAAGATGTCGGCTTTGGATAATGAGTGACGAGTGGGACCATGGTAGATTTTGGAATGCAGCGCTCCAGCCTGAGCATGCTTGGATATTTCTGATTGCCAGTTGGTAATTAAGCGAGGGGGGCAGATGATCATGGTGGGCGTGGAGCGATGGGGGTTTGCAATAATCCGCTCCTTGGAGGTACCAATTAGAGCAATGGCCTGAATGGTTTTACCTAATCCCATATCATCCGCAAGCATTCCTCCAAGAGGGGTATTGGTCGAAAGGGATTCAAATGAGCTAACGACCTTATTTGCAATGATGTGCCTGGCATTGAAAGTGGATCCTGGGGGTGAGGTGGCCCAAAGGTTACAGGCTGATTGGCCATTGGGGATTTCTCGATCCCAGAGAAAAGCTAGTCCGGTCTTTTGATGAGGGAGGAGGGGGTTTTGAATAATGGAATGGGGCGGGGTCATCATGGGGAGGTCTGATCCACTGGGTAATTGTATCAGTTTTTGCTTGGAAATCAATGATGAAACAGAAGGATATGAAGCTGGCATCAATTTTGAAGCCGGAAATGTTGGAGTAAAGAGTTGACATTTACTATGAGTATTACAGTCATATTCTTTGGGCATTTTAAGCTTGAAATCTTGTGTTCGAAAGCTTTCCATTATGAATAAAATGTTTGGATACCATGTGAAGAACATCAATGCTAGATTGGGTTTCTGAGATGAGGAGGGATCATTTGCATCAGTCATAAATACTCCCTCAACGAATAATATTTGAGTAGGATTGGATTGGCAATTTTCAAACCATGCCCCACCAGGACCACAGTGCATGAAAGTTTTTGGTGCCCCAAGGAATGGTATCAACGTTTTGGAAAGGGTTGCAGGTAGAGAGCCAATAGCACGCTGGTGATTGTGGATATAAACGAATATGTTGTGTTGATTGTGCCATATGATAATCCAAGAAGCTAAGTGGGAATTCTCAGGATTTAAGGTTATATCACTATTTATTTGAATACAAATATTAATCATCCCAATGCAAAGTGGTTGTGAAGGGGTTGACATGATGGCTATTTTAAAGTATTTGGGGATAGTTGGAAATTATATGATTGGGAAGGGTTAGCTAAACGGAATGAAGACGGAAAAGCGCAGGTGGGGAACTTATATGAGAGGCAGCAATGGGGTCAAGGGGGGATGGCCTGTGGTTACGTGCATGGTCTTGATGGGGGTGGGCCTCTTGGGCTGATAATTTTCATATCCAATTTGGGGCATATATCAAGGCAAGGTGGCCAAAATGTGGGTGCACCGATATGACTTCTGGATCTGCAGCAAGTTACAAAACCTTTGATGGAACAAGGTTGACATTAGCATATCCGAGATTGGGTGGGTTGTAGCAAGTTATTGTGGAGGGGCATATTAGAGGCATGCGGCCATGTTCGCGGGTGTGACAGCAAAAAATGAGCGTATCATCCCCAGGTTAATTGTTGCACAGGGACCTACTACGCAATGTTGGTGGTTTCAAAGGGCAATCTTACTGTGGTGATTTTTGTGTGTGGGCGGGTGAGATATGTTCAGTGGCGTGCCACCGAACATGAGTTTCATTTTGCGTGAAGTTTTTTGATGACTGATGCCAACTAGGCTTCAGGGGGGATGTGTGGCATTATCAAAGGGGGCACCAACCGTGAGGCGTGATCCACTTATACATTCACCCCTATTGCGTTTAAGGCGGCTACTAATCCACCAAGATTGGGATCACGGTCTTTGCCTCACGCATGTACGAAACTCCGGAGAAAGAGGCCACATGCCCAAGGGAATTTTTGGCTGCAAGCCAGGCCCCACAGCTTGTGCGGGGCGCATAGGAACATGCAGAAAATGACCCGCTGTGGGAGATCCCCACGCAAACATAACCAGCCTCAGCAATCATAGGCCGCGATTATTCTAATGCGGATGAGGCTGAAGCAAATCCACACTGATTGGCCTCAGGTTTCCACACGCAAGCGGGTGAGCGTCTGCAGTCAAGCTGACAACCCGACCAAGAAAATAGGCAGTTGGAAGACTGGCAGTAAAATGTCTTCCAGGCATGTGAAAGTTACCTGTGTATGACCCGTTGGGGTTGCGTATGAAAGCGTGTGGCTGCCCGACAATGAGAACGCGGGATGAACAAGTGCGGCAAGTCAAAGTTTGCCCCAACAATGGCACCGGAGTGAATCCACTGTTTGTGTATGACCCAAAAAATAAGTCATCCCACTATGACCCACTTACATTAACTTGCATTACATGCGCATCTGTGCCGTAGTTAGGCAGAGCTGTCCAGAAAGGTGCATCAAAGGGATGCAGTTGAGATATATGACACGATGGCTTGACGTGATTGCACGTTACATTGTTGAACAGCTTTTTCTCTGCCCTGCAGCATACTTTTACAAAGGTGTACTGCATACTACATTGTTCGCTGTACAGATCAGGAAGGTGTAATACTACTTGAGCCTGCATGCATATAGCGAATGTGCATGCACCTTCAGATCGTTTGCATATACGTAGCTCATGTGCCACATGCTCAGCATTGCGTTTCACCCGATTTGCACACCCAAGCTGAGAATGTCATGGTCAAAAGCACCGTGAGGAAGTTCTCAGTAAAGCCATGGAATAAACTATTTTTGTAATAGTTCATTGGAAGGCGCAGTTTGGAGCACTTCACCAAAGCGTGTGAAATGCTGCACCTCGCTGAAATGTCATCCAATGCAGTGCCAAATGCTCAGATTGTGTGCATACAAAAACGACTGAGAAATGGCTCAGAACGGTGCATTTGATATTTTTATATCAATGGTTCAATTACTGTGCAATTAAAATATTCAGCCACTGAGCATCTCAATTATGACCCAAAAGCAAACCTGAGCAATGGGTTGAGGAAAGCTCACGTTGTATTCACTTGTGTTACAGCCCCCCCCCTTTGTTCACATACTATTACCAGGCCATACGGCCGGTAATCTCACTGCGGTCACTTCTGACCAAATGCACCAGGTGCATTTCTGCATGGGGCACTTGTGCATTGCACCCACAATGCAAATTCAACGAGGGCCTCACGACCACCCTCCTGGGTGATTGGGTGGCTATTTAAGGAAACAAAGGGGCTTTGACTGAGCTTGACAATTCAATCAATAGCAATACTCAGCCAGAACCCCATTGTTCTTTGGCCTCACGCCAGCATTTCCCTTCTCAGTTGCAGCATTTGCTGCGACTGAGCTTCAATTTTGCCCACACGCCTTGAAGCTGAGCCTTTTGCGGGTGCTGCAACTGCTGAGATTGTCTCAGCTTCACCATGGTATAAAAGACCATCTTCACACGACACGCCCTTCACTTTCTTTCTAACCTGCTCCACTTTGTTCAACCTTACCCGCGTTTGTCCTTCTTGTGCGTATTCCCCTTGGTCTTCCTGCCTTTCTAATTTTGTCTTTCGCACTCCACTAACCCCACTCTCCTGCCTTTTGCGTGTTTGTTTATTCTTCTGATCCGTTCAGAACCTCACTTCTATCCACCTCGTGCGTTAACTCTTTTTGAAGCTTTTGTAGACATTACATACCAATATTAATACTTATTTTTCTTCACGACTCTCTTGCAGAATTCTAAAACCTTCCGAGTAGAGTGTCTTTATTTTGTTAACATTTTAAATTTATAATTCATCGTACGCCTTCATTTTCTTTCTTGATTGTTTTCTTTCACCAGGGCGAATCTCGCGTCAATCGTCGGCGATTGACTTCACGTCGCACCGCGGTCAGTATAAAATCTTGCTTCAGTCGCGTTAGTGTCACTTTATAGTCACTGGATTTAGTGGGTCACGTCACGTCAGCGTCAAGACAACGTCAATCGTCACATGTGTCACATGAGAATGTCACTCAAAGCCCAAACCCATTTCAACACTATGCGCAACGTTCGTGTAATTTCACCTCATTGGCTTCCGCCTCCCCGACGCTTAGCATGCTTACGCACCCGCACCGCCCTCCATCCGGATGAGACTCCAACACTGCCCGCCCCTCTCCGTCCTCACCACTCCTTACGCTTTCACACCCCTGCCCCTACCATCCTCACGCTTGTGTAATACCCTCCCGACATGCCTCCGACAACGCTTACCATCCTTACGCTCATGTAGTGCCCTCCCGACATGCCTCCGACACCACTGATGACCCTTACGCTTGTGTAGTGCCCTCCCGACATGCCTCCGACACAGCTTACCATCCTTACGCTCATGTAGTGCCCTCCCGACATGCCTCCGACAACAGTTACCCTCCCTCCCGACACTGCTTACCATCCTTACGCTCATGTAGTGCCCTCCCGACATGCCTCCGACAACAGTTACCCTCCCTCCCAACATTCTCCCGACACTGCTTACCATCCTTACGCTCATGTAGTGCCCTCCCGACATGCCTCCGACAACAGTTACCCTCCCTCCCGACATTCTCCCGACACTGCTTACCATCCTTACGCTCATGTAGTGCCCTCCCGACATGCCTCCGACAACGCTTACCCTCCCTCCCGACATTCTCCCGACACTGCTTACCATCCTTACGCTCATGTAGTGCCCTCCCGACATGCCTCCGACAACAGTTACCATCCTTAAGCTTCCGTACTACATCCATAGTGTGTACGGTGGCTTGTTGGCGTACACAATGGACGCCATCGCCGAAATATGCTGAGTGGCCTTCTCTGCCAACAGGACCTCAGGGGAAATTGGTCAGTATATTCACAATGTTGTGGCTAGGGTTTAAATCATGAGACTCACAAATTAAAACCTAATAAGTGGACTATTTAAGACAAGAATTTTGTCTCCTGTTTCGCCGACAAAACCATTTTATTTCATATCAATCAAATGAACACTTTGCTTAGTCCTTACCTCATGAGCATTGAATAGTTCAAAAGTTGACTTTAGTAGGTTTCTCACTAGTCAACTTTATTCAATGTCTCACAGGGAAGTGATTTCATTTGCATGATATGAAATAATTTGCAAAACATCGCCTCCTTCAATTTCCCGACAAATCGCATTTGCACCTTTTTTCTTGAATTTGGATCTTTTATCAAAAAATTTTCAAACAAGTTAGCAATCAACTCGTCACCATCTATTTGCTTAATAAACTACCTCCGCTATGGCCCGAACCCCGGGAAATTCAACAGAATTCAATGAACGACCAACTTCAGCCCCAGAGAGTGGAAGTGAAATCTCTGATATCGCCAGTAGTCGTGAATTAGGCATTGAAGTAGAGAGCCAGTCACATGAAGATAATCAAGATCCACCAGTTCTTCCGGAATGTGAGTATGCATCCATCTTTAATATTTCAAATCTCTCAAAACCTGATATTGTGTCATAGCCTTTATTTCAGGGCAGCCTCCAAGCTCTCAGAAACCGAATTTTAAAAGTTATGAGAAGGAAAAGACTGTTGAACCTTGTGCACCGACAGAAGATGATGGGCAAGATGATGTAATTTTCAGTGGGGAGGTGGAAATTATATCCAAGGAACAATTTGTCTCCAACATTGCTCAAACAATCCCAAGGCTCGAAAAAATCCAAAATGATAGTAAAATTCCTGATTATGTGCGTCAAAAGATTGCTGAAGCCATGAGCCTGCTCAAAATGGATTTGAACCGTAAGTCCATTACTAATTCAAAACAAAATTGATAAAAATAGCTGCTTACAATATATGGGCAGGTGTGGAGGTGGGAGAATCTCTACCTGAAGGATCTCGAGTCGTAATTGGATTTCCAGGCAAAGTATTAGGAAAAAGACCAAATATACATGCGACCAAAAAAACAAACAAAAAATGCCGTACCTTTGAAGCGGCAAACGATTCTTGGGATCAAGGTCATGAAATTATCGATGTCGAAGGGGACCATATTGATAATCAACCTCCGCATACTGAACCCCCCCAATACTCAATGAAACAATCCATGATGAAGCTCCACATACTGAAAGTCCCCCGATACCCAATGAAACAATGCATGATGCAACCCCTCCCGCCTCTCCTCGGAATATTCAAGCCTTTCAAGAAAGGGAAACAATTAAACATGATACAATGGGACGAGATATGACTGATATAATTCCCGACGCTGAGCCCGAAGTGTCATCCGCTGCGAATTTTCAAGGAATATTTTTATCCCACATGGAAGAGTTTGCAGGCGTTTTGAATTATCATTCCAATATTACTCAACAATCATGGAAAAGGGGGCTTGATAATATCAATAGGATTTACAAAAATAGATGGGACAATTTACCAACAAAGGATGCTCATACATTCCTGCCCGTTGGTATTAAGGTGATCAGTAACCGAGATCTTAAAATGTCGGCTTGGCTGCAGGACCTTGAGATGGCAGGTGAGTTTTTTTTTATCTTTGTGCATGATACTTGATTATTGGCTGTTGACTGGTGATATAAATTGCAATATACAGGGTTGGATTTTTTTAAGCCAACCGAAACAGAAGCGTTTTTTGATCACAACATTTGGAATCTCAAATTGATGAAGGAATCAGCTAAACCTCCAGATAATCTCCCAAAATCTGAACACTCCTTCTTCAAAATGGTTCAGAGCCTTCTTTACCCCGCCAATCCAGTTAAACATTTTTGGGCAAATGTTATGTTTGAATCCATTAGTTTAGTCTCATACGATGTGATTGCACCCAAACCATATGTTGCACCAACATCAAATTCAACCGATCCTCTTGGACTCAAACGGGGAGCAGTTGAATACCTTGCCTCCTGCTTGAGTAAATCGAAGCAACGTGCAACCCAACTCAGCATTGAAGGTGGCGGGGCTGACAATGAGATATCCACAAAGCCGCACAAGAACCTGGAGGATCTAATGGATACAGTTATCCATTTGATGATTGCATACAACATGGTACGTGCACATACAAAGGTTGAAGTTAATGGCATCAAAGGCAAACTCACAAACTCAAAAAAAAATGAGGCCATCAAAGATCTTTTGGCGTGTCACAAGAATCTTGGAATCAATCGAATTTGCTATGGTATATTAGCGGCATTCTGTGCGGCGGGGGTTCGTGGTTTGATGGTATGCTCAGATGACTGGAGAACAAGCTCAGTTAAAGGGGCTTTAGCACTAATTGACATTTCCGCAAAACTTTCAGAGGGTAAAAATCTAGTGGAGCCAGTGTGGCTACGTACTAATAAGTATATATGTAATTTACTGAATAAAAGTTTCTTCTCATCAGAGTCTTTTAACCCCACTGTACCTCTTAGATTTGAATTTGCACAATGCTTAGTATTAGACTTTGGTGATGCCTGGGTGGCGAATCGCGGGCTTGGTTCAAGTGATGAGGTCACCTTGACGGTACCCAGGTCAGCTAAACTCACAACCAGGATTGACCCGTTTTAGATTAGCTTTGTACTAGATAGATTGTAATTTAATTTTGCAAAGTTATTTATGAATTTAATAATCATGACTTCCTATCCTACTACTGCCCGGATGCCACAGTCTGAGTACCAATAGTAATTGTACGGCGGCATGCCTCCGTACATCATTGCGAAGACTCCGACAAGACGCAAGCTGAGTCAGGCGTTGTGCCCGCGAGTAGCACACGCGGGGGAATTGCGGGAGGTCGCGTGTATCACTTCACACCAGCCCATAATAGGCAAAAGGTTCCTGTGTCTTTCAAGAGGAGTGGGATAACTAGGGATCCGCAGCAGGATGCATATTGCATTTGCGTGTGCTTGCAATATTCCAAATTGCTGGATTGGAAAGTGATTGCATGGGAACATCAATGTGTAAAATTGAATAATGCACTATCCACTGCAATTTTCAGGTTCAGGTATTTGAGATCGTGAATTTGCCAAGGTCAGGCGTGAGCTTTCTTTTTAGCCGCAATTAAAAAAGATTCATCCATCGCAATCCAATTTAGGTGATATTAAGAAATCAGTAATCATTCGGTTTCATTTCATTTTCTGCTGAAAGCATGCCATTCACGAAAAAAGGAAAAGAGCGTAAAAGGGAACTCGCGAGAAAGCGTCGGGCTGAGGAAGGAAAGTGTGAGTTACTCGCTTAATCTCAGTGTATATATATAGATATATATATATGCTTCCACATTTATGTGGCACCCTCATTGGGCCCCACTGAAGAACATGGGCTTTAGTCGGTTCAGATTGTGCCAATGTCATGTGGGCTCCAACAGGGAAGTCAAAGGATGTGTGCCGAAGAAAGCTCCTTGGCAGTATCTGATATCTTGTGTGCTTCAACACATAGTGATCCCGCAACCACTCGGGAATAGTAGCAGATCCCAAAAGACAAATGAGCGCAAAACGACCCGAATGAATAGGTTTTTTTTCTCCTCTCGCCCAACAGCACAAATATCAATGCCAGTATCAGCAAATATCACCCCAAGTGAAATTCGGAGGGTGGTGGATGTCAATCAGATCAAACGCATTCACTTTGGCCGTGTGGCAATTTTCTCTTCAACCGGATTACTCATTGCCCTTGTTGAATTCCGACCATTCACAACAATGAGTGAAGTCGAGGTCAATCAATGGGATGAATTATCACAATTCTTATTTCGCGAAAAGAGGTTCACTGACCCTATTGCAACAAATGGAGCATTACTGGAGGGATTTATGTTCCCAATTGGGTGGCGCAAATGCACCACGAAGAATGAACAATTTGGTCTGTATGGTAGTGCTGGCAAAATTGAAAATGCAAAAGATGAATGGCGGGACCGAGGTGCCAATCTTAGCTCGGTGGGTCGCATTCTAGGTCAATCCTTATGATATGTTGGGGATAATTTATTTCAGAAGATTCAAAATTGCTACAACTCATTGGGGGTTCCGTCTTTTGATCAAGTCAACTATGAAGGCGATATTCCGGCAAATCAGGGTGCATTCGAGTTCGCTTCCGCACTCACTTTCACCATGAATGGATTCAAAAACGCACCTCATGTTGATAAGGATGCATCGCTGTATGCTTCGGGATGGTGGTTTCAAGCTGATAAGCGGACCGGCCAAATTCAAAGAGATGCGTCAAAGCGGTGTACAGGGGGAAAATTGATTTTCCCAAATGAGCATTTTTGGATTGATCTATCCACATGTCATGGGCTCATTCAGGTAGTGTGGGCCAGTAGTACATTTGTTCATTATACTGATCCAGCACAGGACAACAAAAGCACGACACTAGTGGGTATGTCCGCACAATGCTCAAGCAGGTTAGCAAAAACAATGCGGCAAAAAAGCAATGGCTATTATGAGATTGGCGAGAGAGCGGGCTATCAAATCAGGGATGGTAATACAATCTCATGCCGATTCAAAGAATGAGGAGATTTGCAAGTGGGTTGGGTAAGTAATGGTGAGGTAAGGCAGAGGACAATATACACCAGGATTGGATGGATTCGAGTGCGGGAGATGGGGTGTCTCACATGAAAAAGGGGTGAAGTGGATTATGTACGGTGGCATGCCATCGTACATCGGTCCTGGTTTGTTGCTATTGTCCAGGATGCCAATGCTTCACACGCGAATCCTCATGCTTGTGCAGGTTCTGACAATGCTAAAAGTTCCTTACGCCTATGCGGGGGGCCATCGCTACACACGCCAATCCTTATGCCTGTGCAGGCTCCCGAAAGTTTACACGCCAATCCTTACGCCTTTACAGGCTTTCGACGATTCACACGCCAATTCTTACGCTTGTGAAGCTTCCCCACAATGCTGAAATTTTCTTTAGCCTGTGCAGGATCCCAAGAATTCACACGCCAATTCTTACGCCTGTGCAGGCTCCCAACAATTCACACGCTAATCCTTATGCTTGGGGAGGGTCCCAAAAGTGCTAAAATTCCTTACGCCTGTACAGGCTTCCGACGATTCACACGCCAATCCTTACGCATGGGAGGGTTGCCAACAATGCTGACAAATTCTTACGCCTGTGCAGGCTCCCAACAATTCACACGCCAATCCTTATGCCTGTGCAGGCTCCCAACAATTCACACGCCAATCCTTATGCCTGTGCAGGCTCCCAACAATTCACACGCCAATCCTTACGCCTGTGCAGCCTCCCGACAAGTCACACACCAATCCTTACGCTTGTGAAGGTTCTAGCCAATTTAAACAATTCAATACATGAGTAAGACTAATAGCGTGTGACCATAGGAAAGGCCATGTTTCACGAATCTGGACTCGATTGCTCACATACGGGAACCTCCTGCTTTTTTACAGTTAAGAATGGGTATGGCTCTAAACCATGGGAGAAGAAAATATAGGAGAGGATAATGGCAACTATTGGCGCATTTTGAGAAAAAGAGGTTCACGAAAACAAATACTCACTCAAACTCTTGGTGGGGCACTTACAAAAATAATTCTCACGCAATCAGGGTTTTTCTCTAAGGAGGAAATAAGTAATTTTTACGTGAACAAAGAATGTAATAGAATTTGAACATAACAATAATTTAAGACAAATATTTTATTCAAAAGAAAGTATTACAAAAAATAAAAAGAGGAAATAATGACATTTTTTTTAAATTTTTATTTTTCGAGGAATTTGGAGACCATCCCGGTTATGTCCTCCTTTGGATAAGCCTCCAGTGCCTGGGCAAGGAGGGAGTTTAGTTCCTCCCGGAATTCCCGGTGCATCTCATTTCGATGAGTTGCATCCACGAAAGGAATCATGTGGAGCAAGCGACGATGCTCCAACAAGATTCGGTTGATCGAATCGTGGACGATGGCTCGAGGAATCATTAGGGTCGGTCGCAGGTCGGTGAATTCCTGGCGAGCGTCATCGTGAGAATGAGACGAGCTTGGCACCGGGGGGGAGGAGGCGTTGGGGTTCTCGGGGGCACTGGAAGGGATCTCTGGGGAGGGAACCGGGGTTGGAGTGGAAGGGGAAGATGGTGGAGTCGGTGAAGAAGAAGGGGGAGGGGGATGGGGTGATCCCACGGGCGTATCGTCGATGATGATGATCGAGCAAGGAGTGGCGGGACGATCTGGAGACGGTCGAAGAAAAAATGAGGAAAGGTGAATATGGATCAAAGAGAAAGAAGGGGTGACTTACCATAAGGTTCCTCCGTGGATTGCGTAGGAGCCACCTCAGGTTCTGGCTCACGAGTCGTATCGTCCTCAGGTGGTTGGGACGATGGACTCGGGCCAGGAATAGGTGGCTCTTTGGTTCGGGAGGGTTCTAAAAAAGGAGTAAGAGTCAGTTCACTCGACTCGAAAGTGAAAGTGAAAATGAAATGAAACTTTGGCTGCTTACCACGGAATAATTCCTCAGACCATCGGGTGCCACTCGGGCCTGGAGTGGGTTGCCGGGGGGTTTGCTCGCGAGGCAAACTGGGAACGGGAGAGTCGTGTCGGGGGGGATTCGGGGGGTTTGGTTCTATGAGTAATGGAAAAAAGTCAGTATTATTGCGTGAAGAGAAATGAGATAAAGAGGAGAAATAAAACTTACTTTGGCGTTTGAATCCCATCGGTGACAAGACATGGTGACGATCAGCCCAAGCTCGAATGTCCTCTCGCCATCGCCATCCTTCATCGGCCGGATAATCACTTCGCTCCGGTCGAGGAGTGAAGTGACCATCGGATGGTGGCCTAGGAGGGGGAGTGGACAAATCGATACTGGAGGGGACAGGGCTAATCGTCCGGAATCGTTCCCGTTGGCCTGTTTGGGGGCCCGGCGTCCATTCACGCTCGGAAATGGTTTCATCATCGTCGACCACAAAGGAGTCCTCGCGAGGGCGTCTTGGGCGAGAACTTGTCTGGCCTCGTGGTCGGAAGGGGCGGACAACGAACGAACATTTCTTGTGTGCTTGTCGGCAAGCATCACAAGCGTCGTTCGTCGTCGAGGAGCGAATGCAGGGGATACCCCGCTTGGTGCATAACGTGCACGACATCTAAAAACAAAACAAAACAGGTTAGTAACTGAATAGAAAGTAAGCAATCAAGAAAGAAAAGGAAGACATACAATGATTTATATAAATTTAAAACGGAATCAATATAAAAACGCTCTAGTCGGAAGTTTTTAAAAGTCTGGAAGGAAGTCGTGAAGAAAGAAAAATATTAATATCGGTACATAATGTTGACGAAAGTTTAATTGGAGAAAACGTACAAAGTAGATAGAAGTGGGGTTCTGAAAGTATTAGCAGGAAAAACAAAAAGCGAGCAGGAAGGGGAGTGGGGTTAGTCGAGTGCGAAAGAAAAGACTGGAAAGGCAGGAAGACGAGGGGGAATACGCACAAGAAGGACAAACGCGGGTGAGGTTGAGCGAAGTGGAGCGGGTGAGAAAGAAAGTGAAGTGCGTGTCGTGTGAAGATGGTCTTTTATACCAAGGTGAAGCTGAGACGATCTCAGCAGTTGCAGCACCCGCAAAAGTCTCAGCTTCAAGGCGTGTGGGCAAAATTGAAGCTGAGTCTCAGCGAATGCTGCAACTGAGAAGTGAAATGCTCGCGTGAGGCAGAAGAACAATGGGGGTCTGGCTGAGTATTTCAATTTGTTGAATTGGCAAGCTGAGTATTGCAATTTATTGAATTGTCATGCTGAGTCAAATCCCCTTTGTTTCCTTAAATTGCCACCCAATCACCCAGGAGGGTGGTCGTGAGGCCCTTATTGATTGTGCATTGTGGGTGCAATGCACAAGTGACCGCGGCAAGATCACCGGCCTTATGGCCTGGTGATAGTCTTTGAACAAAGGGGGGGGCTGTAAGACAAGTGAATACAGCGTGAGCTTGCCTCGACCCATTGCTCAGGTTTGCTTTCGGGTCATAATTGAAATGCTCAGTGGCTGAACATTTTAATTGCACAGTAATTGAACAATTGATATAACAATATCAAATGCACCGCTGAGTATTGCAATTTATTGAATTGTCAAGCTGAGTCAAATCCCCTTTGTTTCCTTAAATAGCCACCCGATCACCCAGGAGGGTGGTCGTGAGGCCCATGTTGAATGTGCATTGTGGGTGCAATCCACAAGTGACCCATGCAGAAAAGCACCCGGTGCATTTGGTCACAAGTGACCGCGGCGAGATTACCGGCCATATGGCCTGGTAATAGTATGTGAACAAAGGGGGGGGCTGCAAGACAAGTGAATACAGCGTGAGCTTGCCTCGACCCATTGCTCAGGTTTGCTTTCGGGTCATAATTGAAATGCTCAGTGGCTGAACATTGGAATTGCACAGTGATTGAACTATAGATATAACAATATCAAATGCACCATGCTGAGCCATTGCTCAGTCGTTTTTGTATGCGCGCACTCTGAGCATTTGGCACAGCATCAGATGACATTTCAGCCAGGTGCAGCATTTCACACGCTTTGGTGAAGTGCTCCAAACTGAGCCTTCCAATGAACTATTGCAAAAAAGTTCATTCCATGGCTTTACTGAGCACTTTCTCACGGTGCTTTTGACCATGACATGCTCAGCTTGCGTGTGCAAATCGGGTGAAACGCAATGCTGAGCATGTGGCACATGAGCTACGTAAATGCAAACGATCGGAAGGTGCATGCACATTTGCTAGATGGATGCAGGCTCAAGTAGTATTACACCTTCCTGATCTGTACAGTACAGTCGACACTGTAGTACGCAGTACACCTTTGTAAATGTACTGCGGGGCAGAGCAAAAAGCTGTTCAACAATGTAACATGCAATAACGTCAAGCCATCGAGTCATATCTCTCACCTGCATCCCTTTGAAGCACCTTGTTTGACAGCTCTGCCTAACTACGGCACAGATGCGCATGTAATCCAAATTAATGTAAGTGGGTCTTAATGGGATGACTTAATATTTGGGTCTAACACAAAGAGTTGATTCACTCCGGTGCCATTGTTGGGGCAAACAATGACTGGCCCGCTTGTTCATTGTCGGGCAGCCACACGCTTTCATACGCACCCCCGATGGGTCATACACAGGCAACTTTCACACGCCTGGAAGACATTTTACTGCCAGTCTTCCAGCTGCCTATTTTCTTGGTCGGGTTGTCAGCTTGACTGCAGACGCTCACCCGCTTGCGCGTGGAAACCTGAGGCCAATCAGTGTGGATTCGCTTCAGCCTCATCCACATTAGAATAACAATCCCAGCCTATGATTGCTGAGGCTGGTCATGTTCGCGTGGGTATCTCCCACCGCGGGTCATTTTCTTCACGTTCTCACACGCCCCGCGCAAGTTGTGGCACCTGGCTTGCAGCCAAAAAATTCCTCGGGCGTGTGGCCTCTTTCTCCGGAGTTCTGTACGCGCGTGAGGCAAAGAGGCCAATGCCAATCTCGTTGGATTAGTACTCGCCTCAAACGCCATAGGGGTGAATGTATATGTGGATCACGGCTCACGGCTGGCGCCCCCTTTGATCATCCCAGACATTCCCCCCTGAAAGCCCAGTATGCATCAGTCAGCAAAAAACTTCAGGCCAAACCAAAGTCATGTTCGGTGGCATGCCACCAAACATATCTCACCCGCCCACACACAAACATCCCCACAGTGAGATTGCCCTTTGAAACTGCCAACATTGCCCAGTAGGTCCCTGTGAACAATTAACCTGGGGAGGATACGCTCATTGTTCGCTGTCACACCAGCGAACATGACTGCATGCCTCTAATATGCCCTCCACAATAAGCTGCTACAACCCACCCAATTTCGGATGTGCTAATGTCAGCCTTGTTCCACCAAAGGTTTCGTAACTCGCTGCAGATCCAGCAGTCAAATGGTGCACCCACATTTTGGCCACCTTGCCTTGATATATGCCCCAAATCGGATATGAAAATTATGAGCCCAAGAGGCCCACCCCCATCAAGACCATGCACGTAACCACAGGCCATCCCCCCTTGACCCCATTGCTGCCTCTCATATAAGTTCCCCACCTGCGCTTGTTTGTCTTCATTCCGTTTAGCTACCCCCTCCCGATCATATAATTTCCAACTGTCCCCAAATAGTTCAAAATAGCCATCATGTCAACCCCTTCACAACCACTTTGCATTGGGATGATTAATATTCGTATTCAAATAAATAGTGATATAGCCTTAAATCCTGAGAATTCCCACTTAGCTTTTTGGATTATCCTATGGCACAATCAACACAACATATTCGTATATCTCCCCAATCACCAGCATGCTATTGGCTCTCTCCCGGGAACCCTTTCCCAAACGTTGATACCATTCCTTGGGGCACCCAAAACGTTCATGCACTGTGGTCCTGGTGGGGCATGGATTGAAAATTGCCAATCCAATCCTACTCAAATATTATTCGTTGAGGGAGTATTTATGACTGATGCCAATGATCCCTCCTCATCTCAGAAACCCAATCTAGCATTGATGTTCTTCACATGGTATCCAAACGTTCTATTCATAATGGAAAGCTTTCGAACACAAGATTTCAAGCTTAAAATTCCCAAAGAATATGACTGTACTACTCATTGTCAATGTCAACTCTTTACTCCGACATTTCCCGCTTCAAACTCGACGCCTGCTTCATATCCTGCTGTTTCATCATTGATTTCCAAGCAAAAACTGATACAATTACCCAGTGGATCAGACCTCCCCATGATGACCCCGCCCCATGCCATTATTCAAACCCCCTCCTCCCTCATCAAAAGACCGGACTAGCTTTTCTCTGGGATCGAGAAATCCCCAATGGCCAATCAGCCCGTAACCTTTGGGCAACCTCACCCCCAGGATCCACTTTTAATGCCAGGCACATCATTACAAACAAGGTCGTTAGCTCATTTGAATCCCTTTCGACCAATACCCCTCTTGGAGGACTGCTTGCGGATGATATGGGATTAGGTAAAACCATTCAGGCCATTGCTCTAATTGGTACCTCCAAGGAGCGGATGATTGCAAACCCCCATCGCTCCACGCCCACCATGATCATCTTCCCCCCTCGCTTAATTACCAACTGGCAATCAGAAATATCCAAGCATGCTCAGGCTGGAGCACTGCATGCCAAAATCTACCATGGTCCCACTCGTCACTCATTATCCCAAGCCGACATCTTAAAATATGATATCATCATCACTTCTTACAATACTATCACCCAAGAATTTAAGCAAACCAATCCCTCTACATCATTCATTTTTCAAATCAATTGGCATCGCATAATCTTGGATGAAGCACAGTGAGTGGCTGAGCTTAAATGATTCAAATTACCTTTTATATCCAATAACCCTTGCCCCCTCTTATAGCTATATTCGCTCTCAATACACTGCCACTCACCGTGCCATTAATAGCCTCCTTTCATCCCGTCGAATATGTTTAACGGGCACACCTATTCACAACACCATTTATGACCTTTTGGGCATAATATCCTTCATCACTCAACCCCAGAGCGCCGATCAAGATAACTGGTCACCATTCATCCTGAGTAGTCTTTCAAAAGGTTGCAATGATATTTTGCATTTGGCATTGCGGCATTTAAGTTTGCGCCGCACCAAAACCACACATCTCGAATCTCTCCCCACTATTAGCCATCATTATGAGCTGCTCCCACTCAACCCGACCATGCAGCAAGAATATTCCACATTATATGAAGAATTCCTATCATCCAAAAGCAAAGGACCAGGAGAGTTTTTCAGAAATATTAATAAGCTGCGAATATGTTGTAACCATCACATCATGCTTAACACAATTGCGGAGGCGGAGCTGGAAGACCCCGAGGGCAGGAGCACTCAGGATAACTCCCCAAGAATCACACAAACTATTGTGGATGTGGAAACATGCATGATGAGTAGTAAAATTGCACACCTCCTACAAAGCTTAATGAAGAACAAACAAACAAGGTGTGGTCCAACGAAATCGGTGGTTTATACCCAATGGACCCAATTTCTAGATTTGTGCGTTAATTCTAATATGCATCCATTACCAATTGACTCCATCTGACTTTTTTATATTGTAGAATTGGTATTGCTCTTGCCCATCACTCTATCCTTTCAGCACGAATTGATGGAACAATTACACCACGAGCGCAGGACAAGGCGCTTGAGAATTTCTTCAATAATCCTGAATGTGAAGTACTCATTGCATCCATTGCCGCGGCTGGAACTGGCCTCAATATAACTTGTGCTAATGGAGTCTATTTAATGGTGAGGGGCCCCCCAAAATTCTCCCCTGATTTTCGGACCCTGACATCCACATTTCCAGGAGCCCAATTGGACCCCAGCCATTGAGGCTCAGGCTGTTGATCGTCTACATCGTATTGGCCAACAACGACCTGTACAGGTCATCCACTATATCACTCCTCATTCAGTTGAGGTCAACATGCGGAAGGTACCTTTCAAGCTCATCTTTCACTTGATTGTATTACTATTCTGAAATCATTCCTTATGGGAATGCCATATTCCAATTACCAATAGGTCCAAGAAAAGAAAAAATCATTAACTGCGTGAGCCTTACTGATATTATATAATTTGTGATTGACAAAGTTGATAACTCCTGTTGACTCTGGCACAGGTCCACAATTATGAACACCATGAGCTGGATCGAACTTCTTCAATATTTCCTCAATGAAAATGAGCAATAGAGTATTATTGCAAGGGAGACGGTGATACATTTCAATTCATATTGTCTATATTCTAACATATTTAGCAAGTTGTTGCATCCTTAAGAGATAATAATCAGATTTTATTACACCTGCACAAATAATTCACAAAATTTTAATTTGTCACAGTGCTATACCGTGACCAATTACTAAGTTATTGCAGAGCATCACCATTAGGCCTAATAACTGGCATGTCAAGTATCTTGAGGGCGCTAGTCTGCATCTTACTACAGCCTTTGAGCCAATCTTGATCAAATACCTGAAATGATAGGCCTTCCGGAATATCACCATCATCTGTCGATCGTAATTCTGGCAATCTATCAATAGTTTTTTTACCCTTTTTTTTAATCCGATTACAAAACTCTATGTCTCTATCCATTTTCAATACCAAATCATTAAATAACTGGGAGCGCCAGCGTAATCCCACTTTGCGGTAAACTTGACGGCCATTTTCCAGTACCTCCTCAGTATCTGAGCATACTCGAGGGTCATTGAATTGTGATGCTAGGATGGGAAATTTAGCCGTATCACACCATTCACGACGGCGCTCACAGGTCTGCACATAATCAAGTAGATCATCATCAGACTTGGTCCACAATGAAGAAGAGATACAGTAACTAACTCTTTGACGAATCTTTGCAAGCTTTTGATTCTCTTTCTTTTTTACCAAATACTCGGCATCCTTTTGAATAGACTTCCATTCTCTTTTCAAATAAGTGAAATATCGCTCCATTAAAGCCGCCACGACCCCATAGTTGTTATGATCCTTGTTCCAACAGTAGTGATGATACTCAGTGCTGACAAGTGCGAGACGGAATGTACGGTAAAACACCATAGACATCAGCTCGTTGAACGGATGTTGCCATGAGCTCTCCCAGTCCCAAGTGAATCGCTTTAGTCCTAGCTTGTGGAGCTCATTTTCGCAGTAGCTTTGGAAACCCTGAGACTGAACCTGTGTTGATGGCTCATTGAACACATCCTCGGGGACATAACCGAGATGACCAGCCACTTGAATTGCAATTTCACGCTCTTCTGTGCTGGGTGGTGTTGGTAGTGAGGAAAAATCCTTATCCCTAACTTTGAGTAGGAACAGGCAATGTGCGTGTACTGCTGATCTCATTCCATGGACATTCTCTGGAAGTTCTGCCTTCAGCCATTTTTGTTGCTCCTTCTGGCTTGCACGTTTCGCCACATTGTGAGCTTTGCGGGCCTGGTTCCTTTGCTGTCTGACCTCGGATTGTTCAAGCATACTCTGGGCGAGGCCCAGCTGAGGATGGGTGAACTCACTATTTGATTGAGTGCCTTGCTCATGCGCTGTGAAATTGTCCCTCCTTGGTTCATCATTTCTTTCACTTTGAGTCGGAGACATGTTCTCATCCTCATCATCCACCATCGTTTCTCTTGATGTACTGGCATGACCCGTTCTTGGTTTGGAGGCATATGGATGATGACGTCCACTGACTTTCTCTTTATGGACCAGAGGTGAAGACGCATAAAGTTCATCCCCTGCTATGCAAATCATCAGTTAACACATTAAAACATTAATGAAGACTGGTCATCCTCACGATCTTCAATTGGCTCCTGAGATCGGACTGACTTGCCTTTAGGTGCCATATCTAACCCATGAAACAAACATATCAAATCATGAATAAGTTTCTACTCCAAAATTCAAATGACTTACTTTGATGAAGCGTCAACACTGGATTTCCCTCCGACAGACCGCTCCAAGTTACATTTTCCAAAGGTCTTTTTTGTCGCCCCCCATCCACGCGCCTTTCATCACCCACATGAACCTGCGATCCTGATGGAATATTGAGGGTTGGCTGTTTACTTTGGCCAAAGGGATCCTGGGATGCGACTGGACTCCGACCGGGATTAAGGAGGAACTCACGTGGAAATTTTGATTGGGGATTAGCGTGTGAGGAGATTTGAGGTGTGCCTTCTGGCCCCTGAGACACATGAATTTGTGTATTAGTGGGATTCGGGGGAATTGGAGTGACGGAAATATTTGGGATCGACCAAGTGCTTGAAGTTGGAGCCTTTGGATTGCCCACATCAATGTTAAGACCTGATACATTCATTGAGGATGCGATAGGGGTTGTGAGAGGAATGTTGGGACTCAATGGTGACTGTGTTTGAACATATTCTATGCTAGATTCACTATTTGAGTCATGAACAGAACCTGAACGGGATTTATGTGACTTGAAAGATGACATAAGGGCCGAAAAAGTACAGTAATATTTTTAACTAGATAAAACACCTCAGTATTATGATAAAATAGAGTGATATGAGATGAAATCTTTTCAAATTTAGAATAGAGAAATTCTATGAATAGTTGGAACTAAGTGTTGTGTGGAAGTCGGATAAGACTCTTTTGAGGAGAATCCTCCCTGCCTCCTCTTGAGCTCCTCCGCTTTTGTCGGAAACCACCCTGCACGGCCTACCAGCATATAATGTGATATTTCCTTGATCTGAAAGGGGACCCATCATCCATAGGTAATCATATTTGGTAACATTTCCTCCTCCCCATTGTCACATTTTGTGAATTATCCAAACTGCCAATATATGCATTGAAATTCCCCAACATTGTACATCTGTAAAGGGGTATATTCATGAAGGATTTACCCACAAAAGAGACATCACCTTTTCACGAAAGGCAAGACAATCCAAATCACATTCCAACTGATTCAAAGCCCACCGTACTCAAACCAAATACCAAGACTTTAGCTGCACTCCAACCCCTTATGTAATAGAGTTATATAGTTATGTCTGTAATAAGGTTTAAACCATGTACGATGGCGTGCCAGCGTACATGGATTAAATGTTAATCCCCTCAATTCAATGGTAACACTTCACTAATGGAACCCCCTCAATGGTCAAACCCGCACTATCACAATGTGTAAATAAACTAGAATATGTATGAGCATTGAGCAGCATGGCATTTTACCCAATTAAACGCCTAACCAATTCCGCCATCCAGATGAGACATGTTAAACTTTATCCACTGCAGCTCATGCTCCATTACAAATGGGATAAAATCCTCAGCTGGCTCAAATCATCTCCCCCTTCATAAATAATCACTGAATTTTATTTCCAATTAATAACACTCCTAAACACTTTCACATCAACCATAGATATTTATACACAAACCAACCGTACTCCCAATTCCTGCAACAATGACAACCCGGCCATATTCCTCAATGCGTATATGCATGTGTCAACACTGCTCAACTCAAACACATTCTTCCCCTGAGGGTGATAGGCAAGGAGTTGCCTTCACACCTTTCCAATATAAACAGCACATTAAAAAGCTCAAATCAACCATTGCACCCAAATCTCTTCCAAACATCCCTACTTCTGCATCAGGATCTGGGTGCCCACAAATTCTATTGGATCAAATCTTCCCAGCTGATTATTCACGTTTGACCCAAAGCACTTTCCCAACTCCAGCGGGTCTCAATTCAACTGCACAGAAACCATATAGTGGCAGTCAAACCCTTCCCCCACAAGACCTAGGAATGATAATATCTGCCATTCTATCATTAAGGTATAATTTACCCAGCAGGGCTTCACGCATACTCAACCCCGCCCTGAACCTGCTGATCAAGTCCAGTATCTCAAGCTCAGCTGGTCCCCCCGCTCCTGCATTCCATATACCTCAAGATCTGAGTACCATATTTGAACATCTCCAATTGGAGCCAGTGATTCAAAACTATATATGTTGTCCTCAATGTTTCTCTCTTAATGGCCTTACTGAATCAGTCACAACTGACCAACCCCACTGTCAACGCCATAATGACCCAAATGATCATGATCCCCCTTGCACACAATCATTAGGCAAATTCATCTATTCATCTGAACCCCACACCCAAAACACAACCAACATGAAGCAAAAATTTATACCAACAAAACATTTCATTTATCAACCATTCAAAAATTGGCTTGCCAGATTCCTCCAGCGGGCTGGAATTATGGACATTCTGCATCAACATCAACAATCCCAAACTCCCGAAGATTCCCCAAAACGTGACGTCTGGGATGGATTGGTCTGGAGACGCTTCACTGGCACTAGAAATATCCATGACCCCCCATTCATGTCCATTCCTGGTGCATTGGCCTTCTCCATATATGTGGACTGGTTTAATGCACATGGAAAGTCAACCCGGTTGGCTAGCATTGGACCTATCATGCTTATTTGTCTTAATCTCCCCCCAAGTGAAAGATTGAAGCCCGAGAATGTCTATGTTGCAGGAATCATCCCTGGTCCGAAGGAGCCAACTGCGCTTCAATTGAATTATCTATTAATGCCACTCATCAACGAGCTCAAAGACCTATGGCAAGGTTACCATTTTGCACCCACCTCAACAGGTCCATCAGGATCCTTCATCCGTGTTGCCATCCTCACAGCCATTGCGGATGTGGTTGCCATGCGCAACCTTACTGGATTTATTTCCCATTCAGGAAACCACTTTTGTAATTTTTGCACCATTCACAAAGCTCAAATTGAAGAAATTGGTCCTCAATTTCACTACACGCGCTCATACCAAAGTCATAAATCAACCATTGCCAAATGGCTTCGGGCAACCCCACAACAAAGACAAGCAATTTTCTCTGAGTATGGAGTGCGATATTCAATTTTGGAAGACCTTCCGTATTGGGATGCAACCAGAATGGTTAATCTTGACATAATGCATAATTTAATACTTGGAATTTTGAAGGATCATGCAACTTTCAAATTGTGCATTCCAGAGGCGAAATCAAAAATTTACTTCAGGTCCCGCAGGAAATCCAATGACACCAACAGTTCAGACTCAGATTCCATGACCTCCAACAGCTCTCTTGATAAAATCACATTGAGAGAGGCCCGCTCCCTGAGAAGAGACGCAGCAAAAATAATAAATGAGCCACTCCCCACTACTTCCACCCGAAAAAACTACTTCCCAATGCCCACCCCTAACACAGAACATCCATCTAGTGGTTCTGCGGAGATTCCTTCATTTGATGCCGATTACATCCCCACTTCTGAAATACCCTCTGAATTGGATATCACTGCACTGAGTGATCACCAGATCAAGGGTGAGGCTCTTGAGCATCTCCGACAAATCATATCTGAGACCATAATTCCCTCATCATGGACAAGAGTTCCCCGCAAAATGGGTTCCCCCTCTCATGGTAGCTTAAAAGCCGCTGAATGGGCTCTCTTATATAAGGTCTATATTCCATTTCTAATGCTCAGTCAACAGATGTCATTAGATGCACACCAATCTGCCAACACTCAAAGAAAAATGGGTCAGTCAGAAGAACTTGCAAATGAACTAGCCAAGAATACATTCCATTTGATTAGTGCTATCAACATTGCCACAAGCTGGACTGTTTCAATAGATGATGCGACTGCATTTGCTGAACATTGGAAAAAATTCCGCCTTTCCAATCAACACCTGTTCCCAAAACAGAAAAGTAAACCAAATCATCATTTTGCTGATCATATTCCCGAACTCTTCCAACGTTGGGGCCCAGCACAAGCCTCAGCCACATGGGGTTATGAGCGCTTGATTGGAGTATTTGCAAAGATGCCAACAAATAACAAGATATGTAAGTCAATTAATAAGATCAATATATTCACATTGATTAAACACCTGAACTGAATAAGACTAACTTTTTGCAACTCTGAATAGATGATATAGATAAAACCTTACTTCAACATATCTGTCGATGTTCCAACCTTTCCGTTCTCCTGAAATCCCCATCTGTGCCATGTGAAATAAAACAGCTTTTCGAATCACAGCCACCTGCCGTGTTCAATCACCATAAATATAACAAGCCATCCCGCCATGACCAACAAAATTATGATTGCCTGGTTGAGTACTTACAGACTTTTCATGCAACAAGGGAAATAGTTGATTGGATCAGCTTAGACACTACCGTGCAATCCACAAGTCCTCCCACTTCAAGGATTGTCTCACCTTGGTATTTTCCAGTTTCAAACATTAATATTGGGAACAATATATTTTCAACTGAATCCAAAAATATCAGCAACAGTGTGATATGTTTTCTGAGGGGCAACTCACGACAATTTGGTATTATTGATAGCATTTTCAAAGTCTCTGAGCCATCTAGCATACTGAACAATAACTTTCTGATTTTAAAACCTTTGAAGATTGATGTGAATTTCCTACCAGATTGGCCGCATCTGAATATTTATAAAGCTGTTGGTTTTGATGATGGACACTTGATTATATCTGAAGAAGAAATAGAAGGTAACTGTGGATTGTATGATAACAAAGCTCTGTCATGTGGACTGCTTGTAATGATAAAGCCGTTATTTCATGATATTTAGTCTACTAAAATGCAAATCTCTCAGATTCATTAGCAATTTTGCTAGTGAAATAATTGCCTCAAAATTTAGTGACAGAGACATTCCATTGTGACAAGCAAAGCCCATTATTTCACATTGCCACAAAGAAGTTACTATTTTGACATTGGGTACAGTGTGAATAAGCCAAGTCCAATGATCAAATGACCCACACACTCACCTTTCACAGCATCCAAAATTTCTAACTGCGCCATCATCATGTTGGAAGCGGAATCGGCTTTTGCGTACCCACACCCGCATGTGCACCCGCACGCGCCAATGCACACGCACACGCACCCGCACACGCACACCCACCGGCACGCGCCAATGCACACGCCCACGCACCCGCACATGCTCCCGCACACGCCAATGCACACGCAAACCCACCCGCACACGCCAATGCACACGCAAACGCACCCGCCCCCACGCATGCACACGCACACTTCATGGATGACCTGGTGAAGTCAAACCCCCCGCCTACATCAAGACTGGCTGAAGGACATCTTTGATGTGTGTGTGTGCAAACAGGCGGGTCTGGTGTAATTTTTACCAATCATCGGACGGTTGTGGGATGATCAGGCAGTGAGGAATCTGAGTTGAAGGCACAGGGGAACCAATATTATTGGATGTCACAGGATTTGGTGTAAGACCAGAGTGTGACGTGTGCTCGACGTTCGCTTGATTTTCGCTTGACGTGAGCTCGACTTTTATCCTGCTTGACGTGAAGTCAATCGCCGACGATTGACACGAGATTCGCCCCGGTGTTTGTATGCAGTTACTAACCTCAATTGTTTTGTTTTTAGATGTTGTGCACTTTATGCACCAAGAGGGGTATCCCCTGCATTTGTTCCTCGACGACAAACAACGCTTGTGATGCTTGCCGACAAGCACATAAGAAATGTTTGTTCATTGTCCGCCCCTTGCGACCACGAGGCCAGGGGAGTTCCCGCCCAAGACGCCCTTGCGAGGACTCCTTTGTGGTTGACGATGATGAAACCATTTCGGAGCGTGAATGGACTCCAGGCCCCCAAACAGGCCAACGGGAATGATTCCGGACGATTAGCCCTGTCCCCTCCAGTATCAATTTGTCCACTCCCCCTCCTAGGCCACCATCCGATGGTCACTTCACTCCTTGACCGGAGTGAAGTAATTATCTGGCCAATGAAGGATGGCAATGGCGAGAAGACATTCGAGCTTGGGCTGATTGTCACCGATGGGATTTCTCTTCACGCAATAATACTGACTTTTTTCCATTACTCATAGAACAAAACCCCCCAAATCCCCCCCGACAAGACTCTCCCATTCCTAGTTTGCCTCCCGAGCAAACCCCGCTGCAACCCACTCCAGGCCCAAGTGGCACCCGATGGTCTGAGGAATTATTCTGCGGTAAGCGGCCAAAGTTTCATTTCATTTTCACTTTCACTTTCGAGTCAAGTGAACTGACTCTTACTCCTTTTTTAGAACCCTCCTGAACCAAAGAGCCACCTTTTCCTGGCCCGAGTCCATCGTCCCAACCACCTGAGAACAATATGACTCGTGAGCCAGAACCTGAGGTGGCTCCTACGCAATCCATGGAGGCACCTTATGGTAAGTCACCCCTTTTTTCTCTTCGATCCATATCCACTTTTCCTCATTTTTTCTTTGACCGTCTCCAGCTCGTCCCGCCACTCCTTGCTCCATAATCATCATCAACAATACGCCCGTTGGATCCCCCCATCCCCCTCCCCCTCCCCCTTCTTCTTCACCAACTCCGCCATCTTCCCCTCCACTCCTACCCCGATTCCTTCCCCGGAGCTCCCTCCCATTGCCCCCGAGAACCCAACCTCCTCCTCCCCCCCGGTGCCAAGCTCCTCTCATTCCCACAATGACACTCGCCAGGAGCTTACTGACCTGCGACCGACCCTAATTATTCCTCAAGCCATTTTCCACTAATCGATCAACCAAATCTTGTTTGAGCATCGCCGCTTGCTCCACATGATTCCTTTCGTGGATGCAACTCATCAAAATGAGATGCACTGGGAATTCCGGGAGGAACTAAACTCCCTCCTTTCCCAGGCACTGAAGGCTTATCCAAAGGAGGACATAACCGGGATAGTCTCCAAATTCCAAAAAAATAATCTCATTATTTCAACTTTTTATAATTTGTAATACTTTCTTTTAAATAAATTATTTGTATTCAATTATTATTATGTTCAATTTCTATTACATTCTTTGTTCACGTAAAAATTATTTATTTCCTCCTTAGAGAAAAACCCTGATTGCGTGAGAATTATTTTTGTAAGTGCCCCACCAAAAGTTTGAGTGAGTATTTGTTTGCATGAACCTCTTTTTCCAAAAATGCGCCAATAGTTGCCGTTACCGTCTCCTATATTTTCTTCTTCCATGGTTTAGAGCCATATCCATTCTTAACTATAAAAAAGCGGGAGGTTCCCGCATGTGAGCAATCCAGTCCAGATTCGTGAAACATGGCCTTTCCTATGGTCACACGCTATTAATCATACTCATGTATTGAATTGTTTAAATTGTCCGGAGCCTTCACAAGCGTAACGATTGGCGTGTGAATTGTCGGGAGCCTGCACAGGTGTAAGGATTGGCGTGTCAATTGTTGGGAGCCTGCACAGGCGTAAGAATTGGCGTGTGAATTCTCGGGATCCTGCACAGGCCAAGAAATTTTCAGCATTGTGGGGAACCTTCACAAGCGTAAGGATTGGCATGTGAATCGTCGGAAGCCTGTACAAGCGTAACAAATTTTTAGCATTTATGGGAACCTTCACAAGCGTAAGGATTGGCCTGTAAATTTTCGGGAGCCTGCACAGGCGTAAGGATTGGCGTGTGAAGCGTCGGCACCCCGCATAGGCGTAAGGAACTTTTAGCATTGTCGGAACCTGCACAAGCATAAGGATTCGCATGTGAAGCATTGGCATCCTGGACAATAGCAACAAACCAGGACAGATGTACGATGGAATGCCACTGTACATAATCCACTTCACCCCTTTTTCATGTGAGACACCCCATCTCCCGCACTCAAAACTATCCAATCCTGGTGTATATTGTCCTCTGCCTTACCCCACCATTCTTTACCCAACACACATGCAAATCCCCTCATTCTTTGAATTGGCATGAGATTGTATTACCATCCCTGATTTGATAGCCCGCTCTCTCGCCAATCCCATAATAGCCATGGGTTTTTTGCCGCATTGTTTTTGCTAACCTGCTTGAGCATTGTGCGGAAATACCCACTAGTGTCGTGCTTTCGTTGTCCTGTGCTGGATCAGTATAATGAACAAATGTACTACCGGCCCACACTACCTGAATGAGCCCATGACATGTGGATAGATCAATCCAAAAATTCTCATTTGGGAAAATCAATTTTCCCCCTGTACACCGCTTTGACGCATCTCTTTGAATTTGGCCGGTCTGCTTATCAGCTTGAAACCACCATCCCGAAGCATAGAGCGATGCATCCTTATCAACATGAGGTGCGTTTTTGAATCCATTCATGGTGAAAGTGAGTGCGGAAGCAAACTTGAATGCACCCTGATTTGCGAGCATATTGGCTTCATAGTTAACTTGATCAAAAGATGGAACCCCCAATGAATTTTAGAAATTTTGACTCTTCCCAAATAAATTATCCCCAACATATTGTAAGGATTGACCTAGAATGCAACCCACCGAGCTAAGATTGGCACCTCGGTTCCGCCATTCATCTTTTGCATTTTCAATTTTCCCAACACTTCCATACAGACCAAATTGTTCATTCTTCATGCTGCATTTGCGCCACCCAATCGCGAACATAAATCCCTCAAGTAATGCTCCATTGGTTGCAATCGGGTCGGTGAATCTCTTTTCGCGAAATAAGAATTGTGATAATTCATCCCATTGATTGACCTTGACTTCACTCATTGTTGTTAATGGTCGGAATTCGACAAGGGCAATGAGTAATCCGGTTGAAGAGAAAATTGCCACATGGCCAAAGTGAATGCGTTTGATCTGATTGACATCCACAACCCTCCGAATTTTACTTGGGGTGATATTTGTGCTGTTGGGCGAGAGGAGGAAAAAAACCTATTCATTCAGGTCGTTTTGCCCTCATTTGTCTTTTGGGATCTCCCACTATTCCCAAGTGGTTGAGGAGGGATCACTATGTGTTGAAGCACACAAGATATCAGATACTGCCAAGGAGCTTTCTTCGGCACACATCCTTTGACTTCCCTGTTGGAGCCCACATGACATTGGCACAATCTGAACCGACTAAAGCCAATGTTCTTCCCTGGTGCCCAATGAGGGTGCCACATAAATGTGGAAGCATATATATATATCTACATATATACACTGAGATTAAGCAAGCAACTCACACTTTCCTTCCTCAGCCTGATGCTTTCTCCCGAGTTCCCTTTTACACTCTTTTCCTTTTTTTGTGAATGGCATGCTTTCAGCAGAAAATGAAATGAAACCGAATGATTACTGATTTATTAATATCACCTAAATTGAATTGCGGTTGATGAATATTTTTTAATTGCGGCTAAAAAGAAAGATCACACCTGACCTTTGCAAATTTGCGATCTCAAATACCTGAACCTGAAAATTGCAGGGAATAGTGCATTATTCAATTTTACATATTGATGTTCCCATGCAATCACTTTCCAATCCAACCATTTGGAATATTGCAAGCACACACAAATGCAATATTCATCCTGCTGCGGATCCCTAGCTATCGTAGTCCTCTTGCAAGACACAGGAACATTTGGCCTATTATGGGCTGGCCGGAAGTGATAAACGCGACTTCCGGCAATGCCCCCGCGTGTGCTACTCGCGGGCACAACGCCTGACTCAGCTTGCGTCTTGTTGGAGTCTTTGCAATGATGTAGGGAGGCATGCCGCCATACAATTACTATTGGTACTCAGACTGTGGCATCCGGGAAGTAGTAGGATAGGAAGTCATGATTATTAAATTCATAAATTCCTTTGCAAAATTCAATTACAATCTATCTAGTACAAAGCTAATCTAAAACGGGTCAATCCTGGTTGTGAGTTTAGCTGACCTGGGTACAGTCAAGGTGACCTCATCACTTGAACCAAGACCGCGTTTTGCCACCCAGGCATCACCAAAGTCTAATACTAAGCATTGTGCAAATTCAAATCTAAGAGGTACAGTGGGGTTAAAAGACTCTGATGAGAAGAAACGTTTATTCAGTAAATTACATATATACTTATTTGTACGTAGCCACACTGGCTCCACTAGATTTTTACCCTCTGAAAGTTTTGTGGAAATGTTGATTAGTGATAAAGCCCCTTTAACTGAGCTTTTTCTCCAGTCATCTGAGCATACCATCAAACCACAAACCCCCGCCGCACAGAATGCCACTAATATACCATAGCAAATTTGATTTATTCCGAGATTCTTGTGACACACCAAAAGATCTTTGATGGCCTCATTCTTTTGAGTCCGTGAGTTTGCCTTTGATGCCATTAACTTCAACCTTTGTATGTGCACGTACCATGTTGTACGCAATCATCAAATGTATAACTGTATCCATTAGATCCTCCAGGTTCTTGTGCGGCTTTGTGGATATCTCATAGTCAGCCCCGCCACCTTCAATTCTGAGTTTGGTTGCACGTTGCTTCAATTTACTCAAGCAGGAGGCAAGGTATTCAACTTCACCCCGATTGAGTCCAAGAGGATCGGTTGAATTTGATGTTGGTGCAACATATGGTTTGGGTGCAATCACATTGTATGAGACTAAACTAATGGATTCAAACATAACATTTGCCCAAAAATGTTTAACTGGATTGGCGGGGTAAAGAAGGCTCTGAACCATTTTGAAGAAGGAGTGTTCAGATTTTCAGAGATTCTCTGGAGGTTTAGCTGATTCCTTCATCAATTTGAGATTCCAAATGTTGTGATCAAGAAACGCTTCTGTTTCTGTTGGCTTCAAAAAGTCTAACCCTGTATATTGCAATTTATATCACCAGTCAACAGCCAATAATCATGTATCATGCACATAGATAAAACTCACCTGCCACCTCAAGGTCCTCCAGCCAGGCCGACATTTTAAGCTCTTGGTTACTGATCACCTTAATACCAACGGGCAGGAATGTATGAGCATCTTTTGTTGGTAAATTGTCCCATAGATTTTTGTAAATACTATTCATATTATCAAGCCCCCTTTTCCATGATTGTTGAGTAATATTGGAATGATACTTCAAAATGCCTGCAAACTCTTCCATGTGGGACAAAAATATTCCTTGAAAATTAGCAGATGATGACACTTCAGGCTCAGGGTCAGGAACTATATCAGTCATATCTCGTCCCATTGTATCATGTTTAATTGTTTTCCTTTCTTGAAAGGCTTGAATATTCCAAGGAGAGGCGGGAGGGGTTGCATCATGCATTGTTTCATTGGGTATTGGGGGGCTTTCAGTATGTGGAGCTTCATGATGGATTGTTTCATTGAGTATTGGGGGGGTTCAGTATGCGGAGGTTGATTATCAATATGGTCCCCTTCGACATCGATAATTTCATGACCTTGATCCCAAGAATCGTTTGCCGCTTCAAAGGTACGGCATTTTTTGTTTGTTTTTTTGGTCGCATGTATATTTGGTCTTTTTCCTAATCCTTTGCCTGGAAATCCAATTACGACTCGAGATCCTTCAGGTAGAGATTCTCCCACCTCCACACCTGCCCATATATTGTAAGCAGCTATTTTTATCACTTTTGTTTTGAATTGGTAATGGACTTACAGTTCAAATCCATTTTGAGAAGGCTCATGGCTTCAGCAATCTTTTGATGCACATAATCAGGAATTTTACTATCATTTTGGATTTTTTCGAGCCTTGGGATTGTTTGGGCAATTTTGGAGACAAATTGTTCCTTGGATATAATTTCCACCTCCCCACTGGAAATTACATCATCTTGCCCATCATCTTCTGTCGGTGCACAAGGTTCAACAGTCTTTTCCTTCTCATAACTTTTGAAATTTGGTTTCTGAGAGCTTGGAGGCTGACCTGAAATAAAGGCTATGACACAATATCAGGTTTTGGGAGATTAGAAATATTCAAGATGGATGCATACTCACATTCTGGAAGAACTGGTGGATCTTGATTATCTTCATGTGACTGGCTCTCTACTTCAATTCCTAATTCACGACTACTGGCGATATCAGAGATTTCACTTCCACTCTCCGGGGCTGAAGTTGGTCGTCCATTGAATTCAGTTGAATTTCCCGGGGTTTTGGCCATAGCGGAGTTAGTTTATTAAGCAAATAGATGGTGACGAGTTGATTGATAACTTGTTTGAAAATTTTTGCATAAAAAGATCCAAATTGAAGAAAAAAGGTGGAAGTAAAATAATCGCATTTGCAAAATGCGATTTGTCGGGAAATTGAAGGAGGCAATTTTTTGCAAATTATTTCATATCATGCAAATGAAATCACTTCCCTGTGAGACATTGAATAAAGTTGACCAGTGAGAAACCTACTAAAGTCAACTTTTGAACTATTCAACGCTCATGAGGTAAGGACTAAGCAAAGTGTTCCATTTGAATGATATGAAATAAAATGGTTTTGTCGTGGAAACAGGAGACACAATTCTTGTCTTAAATAGTCCACTTATTAGGTTTTAACTTGTGAGTCTCATGATTTAAACCCTAACCACAACATTGTGAATATACTGACCACTTTCCCCTTAGGTCCTGTTGGCAGAGAAGGCCACTCAGCATATTTCCGCAATGGCGTCCATTGTGTACGCCAACAAGCCACCGTACACTATGCATGTAGTACGGAAGCGTAAGGATGATAAGCAGGGTCGGGAGGATGTCGGGAGGGCACTACACAAGCATAAGGATAAGTGGTGTTGGGAGGATGTTGGGAGGGCACCACACAAGCATAAGGATAAGTGCTGTTGGGAGGACACTACACAAGCGTAAGGATAAGTGGTGTCGGGAGCATGTCGGGAGGGAACTCCGCGAGCGCAAGGATGGTAAGCAGTGTTGGGAGGATGTCAGGAGGGCAATACACAAGCATAAGGATAAGCAGTGTTGGGAGGGAACTACACAAGCCTAAGGATAAGTGGTGTCGGGAGTATGTCGGGAGTGCACTCTGCGAGCGTAAGGATGGTAAGCAGTGTCGGGAGCATATTGGGAAGGCACTTTAGCAATCATAAGGATAAGTGATGTCGGGAGCATGTTGGGAGTGCACCACGTGAGCATAATGATGGTAAGGGCGGGGGTGTGAAAGCGTAAGGAGTGGTGAGGACGGAGATGGGGGGGCAGTGTCGGAGTCTCATCTGGAGGGTGGTGCGGGCTCGTAAGCATGCGAAGCAACAGGGCGCATTAGGTGGGGATGCGGAAGCCAATGAGGTGAAATTACCCGAACATTGTGAATAGTGTTGAAATGGGTTTGGGCTTTGAGTGACATTCTCATGTGACACATGTAACAATTGACGTTGTCTTGACACTGACGTGACGTGACCCACTAAATCCAGTGACTATAAACTGACACTAACGCAACTGAAGCAAGATTTTATTGTGACAGCGGTGCGACGTGAAGTCAATTGACGACAATTGATGCGAGATTCGCCCTGGTGATAGTATTTTACATCTTGAAGACATTAAAAATAGTTTATTATCTTTCCAAGAAATAAATAATATCTTATAATCTTTAACAAATCTTGTTGTACAAAATAAGAAAGAAATTGATAACATAAAATTTATGATTGAAAATAATAAACCTAAAGTATTAATTGACAATACTCAGAAAATAATACAAGGACAACAAGAGTTGTACAAATACATAAGTGAGATAAAAGAAAAAACTTTGACAATCAATTATGACATAAGTATTGATAATCTTACAGAAAAATTAAACAAATCAAGCATTTCTGTAGAAAAATCTGAAGAAAAGACTTCATCACACCAAAAATTAATTTTGGACCATGTGGAAAAGAGTGATGAAGCAAGAATGAATCTGAAAGATGACATTCAAAGTGAAATAAGGCTTATTACTGAAAAAATGGATAAAATTAATGAGGCTAACTTAAATATTGCAAAGTTATCAACACCATTTTCTCACATAAGAAGCCCTGTTAAGCCTACAGAGGAATTAACAAATCCATTCATAACAGACTTGAGTTACCAACACAATAACCAAGTCTTAATGAAGGAAGCACCTCAATTAAAAGAATGGCCAACATTCACAGGAGAAGGTGAATATGACCACATGTCATTTATCAAAACAATTGAAATGCTACAAGAATATTATGCCATACCAGATTAATTAATCACTTCAAGATTACATTCATTGTTTGAAAAATCTGCAAAAAGATGGTATTATGGCATAAGGCAAACAAATGGCAAAAATACCTGGTCTTGGTGGAAACAAGAAATAATCAACAAGTGGGCTAATGATGGCTGGAGGTACAAAATAGAAAATGCATATGAAAATTCTTTCTTTGACCCAGACAAAGACAAACCTTTAACTTGGTTCTTAAAACAAGTTGAAAGACTTAATACATTGTACCCAGAAATGTCAAAAAAATGGTGCACATGAAAAAACTCAAGAAATGTGGAGGAGAGCTAGAACATACCCTAAGAAGCAGGTGTATAGAACCATGCTCCACAGAAGAATATATTAATGCACTATAAGATATAGTGACAAGAACAAAAATTGGAAGGACTTGAAAGAAATTGGACACTAAAAGACTAAATAAACCATTTATTCAAAAAGATGAATCAAAAGAATCCTTCAAAACCAATACATCCAACAATAATGCGCAAAGAAAATGCCATAAATGTGGAGGTATTGGACACTGAGCCAATAATTGCCTCAAAAAGGCAAAGATTAATGAAATTGTGGAAACAGAAAACCACAATAATAAAGAGGAGGAATCTGACTCTGAAAAAGAGACAGAAGAATCACAAAGCTCTGAAAGTGATGGAATCAACATAATTAATGCACAAATTAATAATATTGATATAATTTATGAAGTACTGGATGTTAATCCAAACTTACCACAAGCTGGGACATCTGACACAAACCTGACAAATATACAAGATGCCAAAATGTATAGAACCAAACCTGCAAGAGGAATGGGATATACAGCTGGAAAATCAAGTATAAGTATGGTTATGGTTGATAACCAAGCAAGAAAAGTTAGCTTAGATACAGGAGCATATTGCACCTGTGTTGGTAAAAGTTATTTAAAAACCATTGTCCCAGACTGGAAAGCAAAACTTATGCCAATACAAGGTGTCAAATTTAGTAGTGCAAGTGAGAGCATGAAGCCCCTTGGAATAATTGATTTAACACTCATTTTCCACATCCCTCACAATGTGTCAGAATTAAAGTAGAGTTTGTAGTAATGAACAACTGTACTAGTAATCACTTCATACTTGGAAATGATTACTTATCAATTTATGGTATAGATATCTCTAACCAAAAGGATAAATATTTTACCATAGGAGACAACAAAAGACAAAAGTTTGGCTTCTTCAATAACAAAAAACAAATCACAGCTATTAAGAATGAAGAAAAAATTCCAGAAAAGGAACTTTTTATATCTGAACAACTCAAAGAGGCAGAATTCAATCAAGAATTAACAGAAAAAATTCAAGAAAAATTGATTAACCTCTTATTTAAGTACAAAAATGCCTTTGCAACTGACAAAGAACCACTAGGTGCCATAATTGGGCATGAAGTGGATATAATTCTTAATGTAAAAAAAACTTACCCACCTTTACTACGGAGACCTGCTTACCCAGTTAGTCCAAGGGCTAGAGAAACCCTGGAGGTACACATTAAAGAATTAATGGACCTTGCAGTATTAAGAAAGGTAGGACATAATGAACAGGTAGAAGTCACTACACCTGTCATCATAACTTGGCCCAATGGAAAATCAAGGATGGTAGGAGACTTCAGAGCCCTGAACACCTATACCATTCCAGACAGGTATCCAATACCTAGAATCCATGAGACATTGACACAATTCTCACATGCTAAGCTCATTACAGCCATGGATGCCTTAAAGGGTTTTCATCAAAATGTCTTAACAGACAATGCCAAAAAACTACTGAGGATAATAGTTCACTATGGAATTTTTGAATACTTAAGAATGCCATTTGGCATAAAAAATGCACCTTCCCATTATCAAAGAATGATGAATACCATATTTCCTGAAGAATTATCAGAAGGATGGCGAATTATCTATATTGATGATATCATAGCTTGCTCAGAAACTTGGGAAAATCACCTTACAAGACTAGAAAGGGTACTACAAAAAATAGTCCAAGTGAATATGAAAATTTCCTTGAAAAAGTGTCATTTTGCATACAGTGAATTAAAAGCACTAGGACATGTTGTATCTGGACTTAGTCTAGGCACAGACAAGAATAAAGTAGCAGCAGTACTACTTAAGCCAATTCCTCAAACCAAAAAAGAAATGCAATCATTTCTAGGATTTGCTGGTTACTATAGACAGCTGTCACAGGGGCTCTTCGAAGTGAAGAGGGCCTGGCACTCAGTAAACTGGGACTCACTTATGGAGGGCTCAAAGATAAGATAAAAGGGGATACACTTAAGAGTGTTAAAGATAAATTTCTAAAGAATAATTATAAGAAAAGCAGCAACAAAAGATAAGAGTAAAAGAATAGAAGAGCCAACCACAAACAAGTCCAAGTCCACTGTTTCAACCTGTCAGAATGGAAAGAGAAGGGTTAATAAGGATATGGCCACCCAACTCATACTGTACAGGCGAAGAGAGAAATGCAAAGACTAACTTAAGATTAAATAATTATAATACCCAAAATAAGGATAAGAGTAATTATAAAATAATAAATAAACTAAATTAATTAACTGGGGAAAAGTCCCCAGGGGGGGAGAAAGAGGGGCTGGTATATGTGAGAATCACCAGCCCTGATCCAGAGGAAGAATTTTCATGAGAACAATTGATGATTGAATTGAGTCTGGCCAATACAGGTCCTGTACAGCTGTACAGAACCTGTACAAGAGGTGTGGTGTATTTGAGTGATCATACAGTTCCATACTGGTGTATTGAAACTGTATTGGGTGAATCCAACCTGTACAGGTATTGACAGGCTGTATTGATGTACCAAGCTGTATGCATGTTTCAGAATGAAGATTGCTGAAACTGACTGCTGATGCAGATACTGGATTTGCTGATTTGAGGTGTTTGAGTGGGTGTATGAATGAATACCCTTACCCCTGATGGATGGTTGTTACAACAGCATATAAAAGACTTTGCAAAAATTGCTAAATCCTTGTAAAAGCTATGTGACCAACAAACAGTCTATGAAATGACAGAAGAAAGAGTCAAGGCATATGAAGAATTGAATAATTGCTTAACAAATGCCCCATTTCTTTCAATGCCAGATTGGAAACTACCCTTCAAACTTTACATTGATGCTTGTGGAGAAGGACTGGCTGCTTCACTACACAAGACACAAATTATCAATGATAAACCAGTGGAAGGACCAATTTGTTTTATTTCAAGACAGATAAAGCCAACAGAAGCAAGATATGGAGCAAGCCAAATGGAATGCCTCTGCTTAATGTCGGCTTTAGAAAAATCACATTATTACTTGGATGGAACAGTATTTGATATGATTACAGACTGTAATGCTGTAAAATCGCTATCAAATATGAAAACTCCAAATAGACATATTCTGAGATGGCAAATTGTTATCCAAGAATATAGAGGAAATATTACTATTTTTCATAATCTGGTAATATTCATAAAAATTCAGATGGTCTTAGCAGATGGGCTCTAGCAAATACCCCTGACAATCCAGCATGGGTACCACAGGAAGAACACCATATAGAAGGAATATGTGTTACAGACATTGGAACAGAGTTCTACAACCAAGTTAAAGAAAGCTATAAGATAGACAAAAATTGCCATCTCCTAAGCCAACTTCTAATGAAAGACTGCAAAGACCCACCACTTTCATCAAAACTAGATGAAACATGGAAAAAGGCATATGATGGAGGAAGATTCCACCTCCTTGATGGAATTCTTTACCATAGAACAAAACACACATGTGTTATGGCCTTAACAGATAGAGCCCTGATAAGCACTATTTTACATGAGTGTCATGATAGTGTTGCAGCTGGACATCTCTCAGAAGACAGAACACTAGAGAGGGTGAAACCCTGCCCTTGGTGGCCAAATTGGAAGAAAGATGTTATAGAATACTGCCAAACCTGTGACAGATGTCAAAAAGCCAACAGAGCCACAGGAAAGAAATTTGGAATGATGATCCAAATCCAAGAACCAAAATCCCCTTGGGAAATAGTTCATATGGATTGGGTAACAGCCTTACCTCCAGCAGGAGACAGAAGCTATACAGCATACCTAGTATTGGTTGACAGGTATAGCAAAACTCCCATGTTCCTACCATGCTATAAAGATGACACAGCTATGGACACAGCCATAATGATATGGAATAAAGCTATTAGCCATACAGGCTTACTCCAGAATATTATAAGTGACAGAGACCCAAAGTTCACTTCAGCATTATGGACAAATCTCCATAACTTGTTTGGGACAAAGTTATCATTCTCAACAGCTTATCATCCTCAAAGTGATGGCTTAGCAGAAAGAATGATACAGACCTTAGAGGACATGATCAGAAGATTCTGTGCTTATGGGCTAGAATTCAAAGATTCTGATGGTTTTACCCATGATTGGTGTACACTAATACCAGCTCTTGAGATGGCATATAAAACATCAATCCCTTCTTGTACTGGCAAAACACCAGCAATGCTAGAAAAAGGTTGGAATCCAAGAATTCCTCATGATACCCTCAAAAACGACTTAGTGGATATACATCCAACAGCAAGCAGTTTTAAGATAATGCTTGACAAGGCAAGACACCATGCAAACAGATGTATGCAAGATTCTTTCAAATATGCAAAAGAAAGATGGTATAAAAGTCATAAGCCACCTGATTTCAAAATTGGAGACTTGGTCCTAGTATCAACCCTTAATTTCAATAAAATAAAAGGCCCAAAGAAATTGAAAGATTCCTTTGCAGGACCATTTATGATAAAAGCACTTCATGGACCCAATGCTGTGCAATTGGAACTCACAGGTGAGCTAATGAACAAACACCCAACTTTCCCTGTAATTCTGATAAAACCTTACAGCTCAAGTGACAAGGAGTTATTTCCACTAATAAATAAACCCCCACGTGAAATTCCCCCCTTGGAAGAAGGAGAGGAAAAGAAAATAGTAAAAGTCCTGAAAGAAAGAAGTACAAGAAACAAAAAAGAAAGAGAGTACGTTGTAAGGTATAGAAATTCAGCTCAAGAAGATGAATGGCCACTTGAGAAAGATATAACAAATGCTGATAAACTACTAAGAAGGTTCAGACATGAAAGAAAACCTGAAAAATAGAAAAGTTAAGCATTATTGAGCTTCAAGACTAACAAAGTCTATTGAAGAGGTAGGACAGTTGATGATACCCTAATTACACATATCAGATTGTGGTACAATCTTTTTTGGTGGTAGGGAATGTGAAACTTTGAGATATGACCACATACCCAAAAAAGGTCACAAGAAATATTTAAAATAATTATACATTAAAAATAATTACCTTAAAGCTAAAAAATACCATAAATTGGCACAAAGTTTGGTTTAACTTAAAAACCAATGAATAAAAATGTGAAAAAAATTAAACTATTGGATTCCCCATGGTCAGATACACATATATCATTTTTATGGCATATCCGTAAAGTCAGTATTTAATAAGTTATAAGTAATAATACCTTATAAAAAACACAAATCCCTATTCATTTCAAAGACCAATGAAACAACATTTGAAATAGATAGTACCATTGGATTCTCCATAAAAATCCACATATAAAACAATTAAGAACCTAAGCTCCAAAGTCAATACTTAAGGAATTAAGCTGAATATATGCACTTTTTTGGTCAATGCATATATTCAAGGGTTTTAGCTAATATCTTTTGAAATATGCATGATAGAGTGATGAAACAAAAATAAAGTCATCACGCAGCTATTGTAGTAATAAATAAATGAAGTTTATTTCACAAGCTATAAACAAGGTTAGAACCTGTAAGGGATTATTGATTAAAATCAACAGAGCTGTTGACCACTGTGTTGTGAAAGTGGTCAAAACTTCAAAATAAGTACAAAGTTGGATTCTACTAGTTCATTCGTGAAGAATGATGTATTTATTATTATAATATTCAAGGTATAACCCCTTGAAATCATGGTTTGAAGTTTAAAATATTAAATTTCAACAGAAAAGATGAGTTACAAGAAAAATCATCAAAAGTGGAGTTTTGATGATGTAATGAAACTATCTTGGAAGAATAATAAGGTTATGCCAAGCTATTGGAATTCACTCTCTGAATTTCTGTAGCGTGTAAATCTTAAAGGTTATTAAGGATCAAAGTTTGAACTTAATTTGATCATTTGTGCTCACTCACTGTAACCTTAAATTATGTTTAACAGTCATATGAGCAATAAAATTGGTGAATATTGTTAGTTTATGATTAAAACTAATAAAATCCACAAATTTTGGGGTTCTTCCAAGCCTTTGACATCATCAAACTTAAAGTTATAGTGATAACTCTAAATAATGGTGTAATAATGATGTAATAATCACCAAACCTTAAACTATTGATCAATTCCAGTGGATATGATCAGTACACATCTACTAAAAGCCTTTTGGAGTCTAGGAGGGAGGTATTTACTCCAAATAGAGCTATTTTTACTCTTTTTTCCTCTCAGACGCATCAAAAACATTAAATCAATAAAATTAAAAAGGTAATATCTTTATTCTTTATATATAAAACTTTTATATTATGAAAGACCAAAGATCATCTTATTTTAACCATCAATTTTGACTTGATTAAATCATTCATTTAATTGTTTTTCTTAAAAATCTCTCTAAAATCTCATTTTCACGGAAAATCAATAATACTTGTAATTTTCCCTATTTTTCTTGTAAATACAATTTGGATAAGTTTTATTTACATTTTTTGGTGTAAAATATCTCAAAATTATTATATCAAGTATTGAAAGTAGGTTATTTTCTCTTATTATAATAATTTTCTCTTTATTATTACTTTAGTAATTCTTTAATTAATATAAATAGTATTTATATTAATTTATAACTTTAATATTGGTAATATTATTGTTATTAATTGTTTTTTATTAATAAAAAAAAATTTTATGCCTTTATTGTTTGTTTGTAATAATAATAAGGTGCCATTAGATATATTAATTATTTTATATTAATATATTTATTTTATTATATTATATTTTATAATATAAATACTATTATCTAATAATATAATTATTTTTACACCATCATTATAATAATTATTTATTATTATAATTATCTTTATCTTATTTATTTCATTTATAAGGACATTCATAGTACAATAAGTAAAATATATGTAATTTTTATTTATTTTTTCATAGTCAAACCTTACAGCTTGAGTAGATGGGAACTAGCCAATACACCTGATAATCCTGCTTATGTTACTTAAAGTACAGAAGCCTAAATCCCAATTGAAGGAATTAATATCACATATTTAAAAACATAATTTCTTTAAGGGGTTAGAGAGAGCTATAAGCAAGATAATAAGTATCATATTCTTACTTCTATCCTTGTAAAAGATTGCAAAGATACAGCTTTAGCTAATCCTTTGGCCGATATATGGAAAAAATCATATGACAATGAAATATTCCATTTGTGTGATGGTATCTTGTATCACAGGTCTGAAAACAAGGGGCTTATGTAGTAGAGTTTTAATTAACAAATTATTACTAGAGCTCCATGACAACATTTATTCTAAACATATTCCTGAAGACAGAACAATGGAAAGCATTAAGACATGTGCTGGGTGGCCATCTTGGAGAAAAGATGTCATTAACTACTTTCATAGTTGTGACAGGTTCCAGAAGGCCAATAAGGCTTCTGGTAAAGTATTTGGTTTCGTGATTTGTATCCAAGAAACAAGTACCCCATGGGAAGTGGCTTATATGGATTGGGTAACTGTCTTGTTACCTGGTGGTGAAAAAATCTACAATGCATTGCTTTTGATTGTGAACAGGTACAACAAAACCCCAATCTTTTTACCATTTCATAAAGATGACACAGCTTTGGATAAAGCACTCTTAATTTGAAACAGAGTAATATCTCACTTTGAAAATACCACTAGTGATAAAGACTCAAAATTTACATAAGCCTTATGGACCAATTTACATAAGCTTTTTTGTTCAAAACTATCATTTGCAACAGCTTATTATCCACAAACAGATGCATTAGTAGAAAGAATGATTCAGACCCTTGAGGAAATGATAAAAAGATTTTGTGCTTATGGCCTGGAGTTTAAAGATTCTGATGGCTTCACCCATGATTGGTGAACACTTATACCACCATTGAAATTAGCCTACAAGACTTCTATCCATGCTTCAATAGGAAAAACTCCTGCAATGTTGTAAAAAGTATGGAAACCTAAATTTCAAGTTGATACTTTAACAAAAGATTTAGTTGATATTCATTAAACTGCTTCAAGCTTTAAGCTATTACTTGATAAAGTGAGGAATCATGGAAATCAAATCATGACTGATGCCTTTGAATATGCTCAAAAAGTGGGATAAAAGTAATAAAACCCCAGAATTCAAAGTAGGGAACTTAATACTAATTTTAAAGTTTAGCTTTAATGAAATTAAAGGCTCAAAGAAATTGAAAGATTCCTTTGCAGGACCATTTATTATTAAAGACTGGCATGAGGAAAATGCAGTACAAGTAGAACTTTCAGGAGAATTGGAAAAAAAACATCTAACATTCCCTGTAAGTCTATTAAAGCATTACAACTCAAGTGATAAGGAATTATTCCCTTTAAGGAATGAAACACCCTGAGAAGTAACACAATTTGATCAAAGTGAAGAGAAGAGGGTGATGAAAGTAAGAAGACTTAGGGGAAAAAATTAAAGAGAATACTTAGGCAGGTACAGAAATCCACGACATGAAAATGAGTGGCTTTCAGAAAGTAAAATACCTGATTGCCAAAAATTTCTCAGAAGCTTCAGAGATGAGAGAAGACCAATTCCTCAATAAATGTTTGAGTTGTGTGCTTTACATACTTGAAATTATAATTCAAGAGGTTGTACAGTGGATTATACCCCCCAGTTTGATTGAGGGTATGCTACTAAGGAAAAGTTATAACACAATGTCTTTTGGTGGTAGGGAATGTGAGCCTGTGAGGTATGTATGAAATACCCATAAGGCCACAAATAGCTTTATACACAGTTTACTTAGTCTTGAGCAGACTTATCATTTGGATTTGAAATAAAAATTAACAAAAAAAAAGTATAGCTTTTTTTGGATAAACAAAGCTATAATTATTATTTCATTTTTGGAATCTACACCAAAAATAACCTTGGGTAGAACCATAGAGTGTTACACACAAAAATTATTACTTCTTAAGGTATCAGAAGATTAAAGAATCTCACAATACAATTGCAAATTCCTTCAATTTTTTCTAAAATTGTTAAATCTAAGCTTAAAGAAGCTTAAGTTTAAAATTGCATAGGTTTTATGCAAACCCACAAGAAATTTAGTCAAAGTTGAGGTGTTGTGTATAATTACTGAATTGGCGAATGATTTGCAATACATAATGGAAATCCTGTGTGAGCTCAATTTAAAAGGGTTTAAGGCCATAATATTACTTTAAATAAATATAAAAGGGGAAAATCCATGCAAAAAGGTTGGACAAAGGAAAAAGACCAAATAGAGCTGAGGTACCCAGCTTCTTTGATATGAAAAGATTCAATTAAGGTTTTCAATCTGTATTGGAGGACTTTCTACCTTATTTAAGCTTTAAGATTAGACTTTGATCTTACCTTGATGTTTAAACTGGTTTTATCCCAGTTTGGACAAGAATTTCAAGCTGCCAAAGGGAAAAGGTTTTAAGAACTGTCAAAGATTAATTACGCTTAAAAATCTTGAAAATTTGAATTTAAAAGCATTGAAACCTTATCCAAAGTTAAGGTGTGGTGTGCATTGCTATTTTACATGGAAAAATAGCAATAAATTCAGAAATTTATTAAAAATACAATTTGTAATGGATTCGCTTGAGATTTTCACACAGCATACAAATAAATGTTATCTGTGTATGAATAAAATTTAAAGTATCTTTTTTAGAAAGCTTTTGTTTGTAATTAGCCTGGAAATTTCCTCTTCTAATTATACTTAAAGAAAGGTAAGATTTTTTTAAAAAGTAATTAAAAATTGGGTTTAAGAGATTTTTGTTTGAAAATCTATTTTTAAGCCATTCATGTGATGAGATTTAATATAAATAAACTCAATTTATATTAATCCCTAAGATAATTCATCCAAAAGAGGAGTAAAGCTACTTGAATTCAGGAATAACACAGGGAGCTTTAAATTGGAATTTAAAATAAGTTACCTTGAGTTAAGAGCCTGATTTTTAAGTATGATTTTTCAGTTTTCCTTGAACAGTCCCTATATATCCATTATGAATCATGAGAGATGCTCTGTGGGCATAAAAAGAGCCTACACATCACTGTTTTTGCCAACAACAATTATTCATTCCAATAATATTAGACACTTAAACAGGTGGAGTTTTATTAAATATAAAATATTATTATTAAAGTAATTATTTTTCTTATTCATTAATTTCCAAATGAAAGAATTGAAATAATAGAATTCATATTATTGTTGTAATCACCAATAATACATTTTATTGTATAAAGCTATTGTCTTAAATATCCTTTAAAATTGATTCTTGGTGGTTTTTAAATCATAATCATGATTTAATATAGTAACTGTTTTTGTTTGACTTGTTGTATTAAATAAATATTATAAGTAAGTTCTCTCTAATGTTCTATATTTTTTATCTGTCAGCCTGTGACTCAAAACCAGAGCACAAGCATCATAGCCAAAATACCATAAACCAATGTTATAGCCAAGATACCACCAAAACATAGAGCTGAGCCAAATTAGCTCAAAAGGTATCAAAAGAAAGAGGGGACCCACCCCTTTCCAAATATACAAATCCAATCATCATAGGACAAAGAATAACAAAGTTATTCATGCTCAAAGCTATTGCTGAGCACATACCTTAATTTTCACCTCTCATCTGAAATACAGAGTAAGAGGCTTAACCCCATCAAATGGGTATGCAAAATGACTCTCTAAGCCAGGGCTATCCAATGGTACCAGCCAAACTGAGCTAGCACCAGTATTACTGAAGTTATGGTCAAATTCAGGCCAAATAAGGGTGAACAAAACATTCACCTCTCATCTAACTTCTACACTTTTAGTGTGAGATACCTAAAGTGGGGTCTTTTTGTAAAAGAGTGCAATTAGAGCTATCTGTTGTTGTCATCCACTTCCTCATATCTCAACTATAGCAGAGTTTATGGGGCAAACAAGCCCAATACAGCTTTTTGCCTAAACCACACGTATGTACCAAGATCTGGTACATGGCATAACTTTGGCATATTTAATGATAACCATATCAAATAAGATACCATTGTATAGAACACATACAGAGCTACACGCAGATTCAGCTTTTAGGTGGATATCTCAAGAACTCACAAAGGTACAGCTGTTTTAAGGTCAAAATCCCACATTCTGACCAATACAGCCTTACCATGGCATAATATCCCATAACCATGATTATGAGGTGTCAAACTGACAAAGAAGCATGTTTATAACTCAATACCTCATAAGTCAGTCAATACAGGGGTCCCATACAGTTTTTGTACAGAATTCTATGCGTCATACACATCAGAAGAGGGCTATGTGGTCCCCAGGTGAAAGTTTTCACCCTGTATTGGTAAAAACTGCCCAGATGTGGTTTCAAAACCACATCTGAACCCAATACAGGCTATAAAGGTCCTTGAAAACCAGGAGCCTGTCTTGGAGAGTGAAAAAATCCTCACTTCCTCTACGTGGAAAGGTCTAACAGCCATTCCACCCCATTTCAGGATAAAAAGGAGGCTTTTCACAGCCAGAATAGCCTTCCTCATCTTGCTCTTGAATACCCTATGTAGTAAATTGTCAAAAAATCTCTTACTCTTGGGTAATAGCCGGGTATAATTATAATTTTAACTATTGTAGTCTTTATTTTTGTAACCCAACAGGTAAAGCTGTACCCAGGGCTTTCAACAGTGCTCACCACCACTATATTTAATATAGTAAATCCCTTTTATTCTTAAATGAAACCATTTTTAAAACTCTTATAGCCTTTTTTAATCCTTTTTAACATGTCACAGTCCTAGTTAAAAGTTGTAAATACATTTATAATAATTTTATCATAGACTCAGCCTGACATTATCTATTATTAGCTTTTTTATATAAAATATTCTATAAGAATGATCCCTGCATACTATTTGTGACAATTTCTCTTATAAATAATATTTATATTATTTATAAGTGGATAAATATTATTATGTCCCATGTGTAATTGTCTCATTAAGAGCTTTAAGCTTCTCATTTTTATACTTCTCAGTGACTATAAAAATAATAGAATAATTATAATTTCTTATAATTATTAAATTATTTAATAATAATTAAATTTCTTTTTTTATTAGCATTATTTTTTTTAATAATTATATAAATTTTTGGTTATAATATTTAATTTTATTATATCTTCTACTGAGGAAATTCATAGTACTCTTTATATTTGCTGCCATTATTAAGAGTTTCATAGAAAAAACTTACAATAACATTCTATAAATGGGGACATGGAACAAGGTTTTCAACACTGGGTCATATTTTTGATATTGGAGAGTCCATGGCTTATGATTTATTCTTAAGAGCTATAGATGCTATCATTTTAATATGAAATTATGTGACACCCAGGCAAGTATATTTTTTTTAAGGTACTGATTGTCTTTGAGGCAGATACCCAACCTTAATGATAATAATAAATGGAGAAAAATACAAAAAACATTCCAAAAGGGTAATGTAATAAGATGTATTGTGGGTCAAACTGATGGAACTAACAAACCAATTTTTCCCCATCATATAACAAGTGTAAATACTATTCAAACAAGAAGGTTTGAAACTACATCTTCATCCAATTAATTGTTGATGGGGGGCTCAATTTTAGGAATGTAGGTACAAATTCATCATATTACCAATAATTTGAAAGTTGATTTTTTCTATATCCATAAATATTTCGGAGGCCATCTATATATATTATATTTAGATGGTTCCTACGAAAATCAAAGATTGGGAAAAGATTAATGAAAGGAATCCCTGTGTTTCTGCATTGTACAATGTCAATTCAATATTTATGATGTGACAAAAATCAGGGAAATCTAACTCCTTCTTTCAATCCTAAGGATGATTGTAAGTATGAATTAAGCTCCACCCATTCTTCCACAAGGTAAGTGAAGAAATTTCATATCATATATATATATTTCATGTCTGATTTCCACACATATTAATCCCATAGAATTCTAATTGAAAGAGAATTCTGAGTTCTCAGGAATTGTCTTCAATACTTAAGAAAACTTCAAAATTTGCACCACTCAGCTGTTTATAAGGTGACAGTTGCTTGTACACTCTTATACAATTTTCTCAATCACAAGTCTAATTTTTATATACTAAACAACTCTTAAAGCTGACACTTTCCGAGATTAAAAAAATTCAAAAGGACCTTTTAATTTCAAAACATGAAATTACATTAGGAGATAACAACAAACTTAACAACTTCAACTAATTTCCCAAAAAGGAGGATTTATTACCATATCTGGGTGTGACAATGATGCCAAACAACCTCTTGGACATCCATATGACATATCAATGACATATCCAGTTTACAGCAATTGTGCCATTTCATCTTTCCTGGCTTTTTATGGCCATTTCACCAACCTGGGCCAATTTGGCTCCTTCCCGGCCATTCTTTGCTTTTGGGAGGTTTTGGGTATTTTTCAGTCAATATGTAAAATAAAGCCCAAAATCCTGTATTTGGCTTTTTAAGCTTTAAATACAGTTTCGCACATTTTGGTGCATACATCCCTTTTATCCCATTTTCCCACTTCATATGGGAATATATTCCAAAATGGCCATATTAGGCCATTTGGCGCTTAATTATCAGATTTATGCATTTTGTGCATTTCTGTGCACTTTGCGCAAATACATTTTAGGAATGTATAAGCCTGTTTTGGCCAAAAGCCCAAAAATGGCCAAAACACTCCAGCAGACTTTAAAACAACTGAGGCCACTCAAAACCAAAATTTCTTTCATGATCCTCCTGGCACCCTTTCAAGACCTTTGGCCACTTTCATCCTTCAACAAAAAAAAGTGCCATGAATGGTGTTATACACCATTATTAATTTTTTTTCACTATAAATTCAATGGCACCAATATCAAAAGATTATTTCAAATCTTCATAAAGTCATAAAGGCATAATGTAATCCAGATAATTAATCAAGGCTTGAGGACAAGTGTTACTCTAAAATTCCATTGAGGCCATCAAGCAGTCATTGGATATTCTAATTAACAGTATTTCTCCAAGGGAATACTGGAAGTTCATTCTCAAGGGATATTCAAGAGGTAGTTCCAAAACAATATGGAAAATGCCAATGCTCCAATAATCCACCTTGGCTACCACATAAATTCAATACGGTCTGTTTCCATCAAGACCTGTATTTAAATGGTGCACCATGGGAAGATCATTCAACCCAGTTCATTTCTCAATTTGGAAAGGTTTACATTCCATCATAAAATCAATACACCTTCCAGTATTCAAGACAGATCAGCTGCCAGCCTGAAGGAGTAAAGCTCTCAGCATTTTACATATACCAGCCTCCCTTGACCTTGAGCAGTTTGTCCCCCAGTTAATTAATATATTTTGATTTTATTTTATCTTTGTTTATCTTTCAATTTTTTTAAGGAAATACTGATATTATCAAGTCAGTCATTTAGCACCTTTTCTTTTCTTTCTTGGCCTGTGAGTGGATATTGGTGGTCATATCCTTTACTAACTCCATGGTTCATTCTGTCAGGTTGGAAGAGTGATTAAGTACATACTTGGTTGGCTATTTGGCCCTTTGGATTCATGTTCTCTTATTGAATCACATCTTGTACTTGCATATTTCTTATAGAAATTCATTCTTCTTTCATTTTATCTTATTCAATCTTTGGAGTCTTCCAAGTGAGTTCCCTGATTACTGAGTGCCAGGCCACTAATGTTATCTTCAAGAGCCCCTGTGACACTGAGCCATCCTTCCTATAATCATCATCATATGCTAATATTTAATCTGACTCTCATGTTACATACATTTAATATTCAATTTCTCCTCATACCTTCGCTGTTTTTCTTCCCTTTTTTTGCGCTCAGGAGCTTCCTGGTTTTATTTTTCTCTGTGTTTGGTGGATTCTTGTTTTTGCCTCTCATTCTCTTGTTTATGGGCTATCATTTACAATCTACATTCTCATTTATCTGAATGCTCTTGACCTTTTTGCATGAGAATTCCTTTCGGAGAAAGAAGAATTTGAGAACTTCCACTTAAATTCCAGAAAAAATCCATACCTTGAGTCGAGAACCTTTTGGAAGGTTTCTTCATATCACCAAATACTTTAGTGAAAGGAATTGGAGTATTATTGAAGGTTTTCCTGCAGGAGGAGAAGGGTATTTGAAAATGTTTATTAAATTAATAATTCTCTGTTTCATCCTGTCTTCTGGTATCATTCTAAACATAATTTACCCCAATCTTCATCCATTGGTGACTTATTGTCTCTAGAACCACTTATTTCAGTTTCTTTATTTCTTCTTAAACTTCTATCCTCATCAATAAAATTTTGTGAGCTTCCAAAACTCCTCTCTTGAGCCAAATCACATGAATCCTGGTCTTCACTTGCACTGGCCCCAGAATTATGCATTTTTATTTCTCTTAACACATGGTAAACCTACACAAAACCATACAATCAATTAGCTTATAAGATTCAATACCAAAAATTCATTCACCTCAAAACTCATGTGATACCTTTGAAGTTGATCATGCAGGCACCTTCCACCATTTGCATCACAAAATTCTTTTATTGTCTAAAATGACGTCTAAACATGTTAGTTATACAATACAAAGATAATTTTTAAAGAATAGTTTTGAATGAAAAACTTCTGACTCTTCCTATATGTGACAATAAGATATTGATATATTCTTTCTATTGTATCAACTGATGATTGGCCTTATGATTCTTACAATTCTTAAAAGATCTACTCAGGGAGATGAACACAATGTCATGTTCCTTCTCCATTGCATATTAAACATGCAATCCAAATATTAATGACAAAAATTCCTTTTCAAATAATTTGTCCTTGTAAAAATAATCTTCTTTTGTGTATCCTTTTTCATTTTAGGACTCTTCAAGATCTTCATTCTGTTGAGCATATTAACTTAATAAAAATGAAAATTCATATTCTGAAAATTTCAAATTGGGTGTTGAAGCAGACATTTAAGAAGATATATATGTCAAAGTTTGAGTTAATTAAAAAAGTTGATGTTTCAAAGAGTGCAGTATGAGAACTCAAAATCTCTCAATCCAGCTTTAAATTTAGTTTTTAGTGAGGTTTTGCATACACTCAAGTTTGAATTTAAGCAAATAAAAAAAATAATGTTTTTCGAGTTCTCAGTTAAAGCCTCTTTGGGAAGCGGCCCTAAATCAAATGTATAGAATATATTTGTGGTCTTGTGGGTATCTCATACATAGCTCACAGGCTCACAGCATGTTTCAAGAATGAAGTGATTCATTTATAAAATAATAAAATAAGGGTGTTGGTGAAAGCACGTAATCTTTTGGTAAAAAGACATAAGCCCTTACATGTTATTACCAATTTATGGCTAAAACATGTAATATTATGGTAAAAACACGTAAGTGACATAATGTTTTTATAAAAATTCCTCAGGCTCAGTTTTAAGAATTTTTAACATTTTTTTTTTGCCATATTTTTTCCAACATGGGATGTGAAGGTCCCCAAATTTTTTCAAATATTATGAATTTCAATATTTTTCTTTAAAATGAAGGTGAGAATGTTTAGAATAATAAACCAGAAGCCCAACATTTTGGTATTTTTTTTGCAAGAACATTTGTAGGCCCAAAAAGTCCATGTTTTTTTATTTTTTTTGTTCATGTTTGTAATTAAATGCCACTTTTAATGCCATTTATGGCACTGTTAATGCCATTAATGGCATTGTTGATTCCATTTATGGCACTGTTAATGCCATTTATGGCATTGTTGATTCCATAAATGGCATTAATGGCATCAGAAATATTGCATTGATAATGCCATTAATGGCACTGTTAATGCCATAAATGGAATTTTTAATGCCACAAATGGCATCAATGGCATCATAAACGCCATAAATAGCCATCTTTCATTTAAAAACCATCCCTTACGTGTTTTTACCATAAAATTATGTGTTTTTACCAATTGATGGTAAAAACACGTAAGTTTTTAGGAAAAACACATAAGCTCTTACATGTTTTTACCAATACCCTAAAATAAGTTCTTGTGAATGTTTTTCTCAATTATGGATATCCAATATTTGAAGATAATGTCAAATGAGATGACCTTTGTGATAGCTTCCAGAGGGGAAGTTGTTTTCCCAAAATTGCTGAAACCCAGATTGCAATAATGCCACTATGCCATGATAAATGGTGTTCATATAACAATTAAAAATTATGTCAATCTGTTAAAATTTCAAGAACTGTAGATCTCCATGGGAAATTTCACAATGTATTCATTTCTTTGCTTAATGGTTTCCCACTTCTAGCAATTGTGTGAGCCTGTGAAGGATGGATTTCATATCCATAAGGAAACAAATAACATAAATTTTATTTAGTCAATGTCCAACTTCTCAAATAAATTTAAAATAAAAAATAAAAGAAATTAAATATAGCTTTTTTTGATAAACACAGCTATAAATATTCTCTCATTTTTGGATTCTACACCAAAAATAATCTAGGGTTTACCCATAGGGTATTATACCCAAAAATGACTATTTCAGAATTTATTGTAATATTTGAAAATCACACAATAAAATTTCACCATTTGAAAATTTTTACTGAAATTTTTAAATTGTTAAATTAAAGTCCAAATTTGAATTTGCATAACTTTATGTAAACCTACAAAAATTAAGTTAAAACTGAGGTGTTGCGTTTATTTACTCAACTTTCACAAAATTTGCCATACAGGATTTGAATGTTGTGTGGGATCATTTTCAATTGATTCAAAGCCATGGTGTTTCTTTAAATAAATAAAACAGAAAAATTCATCCAAAAGGGTGGGACAAAGGATAACTGGCAAAAGGAGCCAGGGTACCCAGCTTTTGGGATATGCAAGAACACAAATAAGGTTTTTCGCCTGTATTGGAGGATTTTCAACCTTATTTAAGCTTTAAGATTAGACTTTGATTGAAAACTAAAGTATAAACTGGTTTATCTCAATTTGGACAGGAATTAAAAGCTTCTGAAGAGGAAATTCCCATATGAAGACTTACAATCAAGGCTTCAAGAACCTTCAAAGCTTAAAAATTAACTCAATAAGTATTAAAACCTTATCAAAAGTTGAGGTTTAATATTCATTGCTATTTCATGCTGAAAAATAGCAATAACTTCAACGATTCATTAAAAATTCAATTGTTAATGGATCTTCCCAAAACTTTCACACAGATTAAAATTAAATTTTATCTTGATATTAATCAAATATAAAGTATCTTTTTTCAGAAGGATTTTTTTAATGAGCCTTGAAATTAGCTCTCTCAATTATTCTTGAAGAAAATTAAGATTTTTAGAAAATTAATTAAAAATCCAATTCAAGAGATTTCAACTTTAAGATTCATTTTTAAATAATGCATGTGATAAAATTTGATCTAAATAAATGAATTTTATATCTAAAATTAAAATTATTGACCCAAAGCAGGATTAAAGTTACTTGGAGTTAAGAATAACACTGGTAACTTTAAGCTGAAATGAAAGATTAAGCTACCATAAGTACAGAGGCTTATTTTGAAGCATTATTTATTAGTTTTGATATTGGAACTCCCTCTATATCCATTATTGAATATAAAAGCTACTCTGAATGCCTAAACAAAGCGTTTAAATTACTGTCTTTTTCCATCATCATCACTCAAGCAATCAGAAATTTTCAAACAGGTAGTTTTTGATTCTATATAAAATCTTATATTATCAAAAGTAATTCTTAACTCATTTTATTCTTGATTAATTGGAAATAGATAGTTGAAATCATACAATTTAGATTATATTGTTTTAATCACCAAAAATTGATTTTATCATATATAGTTTTTGTCTTAAGATTTCTTTTAAATCTACAAATTTTGTGTAAAAAACTCTTAAATCTTATTTTATGATAATTTTTTTTTATTACTTTGAAATGATTATTTTTGGTGTTTTTAACTTAGAAACATCACTTCATGCTATAACTGTTGTTGTTTTAGTTATTGTATCAAGTAAATATTATTAGTAACTCTCTTAATTTCTATGTCTATTTTTATCTAGTATTAGTTTTTTTATATGAAATTTCTCTAAAATAATTATTTCTTCACAGTGTGTATGATAATTTCTCTTATAAATAATATTCTTATGATTTATCAGTAATTAATATTATTATTCTACACATATAATTGTCTCATTAAGGGGCTTTATATTTCTTATCAACATAAATGCCAGTGAATATAATCATTATAGAGTCATTATAATTTAGTATTATTATTAAATTATTTAATAATAATGGATCCTTATCTTTTTATAGAATTTTTTTAATCATTTTTCAGATGGTGGAATGTGATCTACAACTTGCCAGTATTAACCAGTCCGTCAACCGGTTTAATAGCCTTTTCGGCAAGAGCTCCCTTTGTTGAGGTCTGGAAGACAGCATTGTGATAATAAACCAGTTACCAATGTCAAAGGTTCAATTTTGGTTTGAGACAAGAGGAGGTCTCAATAAAGCAACCAGAAATTGCTGGGTTTTCTGCTTCATTGGCATACCAGGGTTCCTTGTAGGCTCCTGTTGTGACTAATGTAACTCCATGAGGAAGACATGGGTAATACCATCAGTTACATGCACTTTGGGACATAGTGCTCTAAACCCAGGGGTACTGTAACATGGTGGAATGTGATCTACAACTTTTCAGTATTAACCAGTCTTTCAACTGGTTTAATATCCTTTTCAGCAAGAGTTTCCTTTATTGAGGTCTGGCAGACAGCATTGTGACATCATTATATTAATTCATGGCTAAAATAATGAATTTTATAATATTTCCTACTGAATAAAATCATCATTATCTCAATATTTTTTAATATTATCAAGAATTTAATAGACAAAACTTAGATATTATCAGGCGGTGATGCAAAACCAGATCACAAGCATTAATGCCAAATACCATAGAACCAATGGTGGAGCAAAAGCCATGAAAATTGACTTGTTCCAAAATATCTCATATTATAATCCAAAAGAAAGAGGAAAACCACCTCTTTGCAAATATGTAAGTTTCGTTGCTATATGACAAAGAATAAAAAAGCAATTCCAGCTCAAAGAAAAAACTGAGCATAAACCTTCATTTTCACCCATCATTTGAAGTCCAACCAATGAAGACTAACTCAAAAAAGGAGTATTAAACATAAACATCTCATTGAGGGCTATCCAATGATACTAAAAAAATTGGTCTAGAATCAAAATTACAGAGGTTATGGGCAAAAAAAGACAAAATAAAGGTGAACAAAATATTCACCTCTCATGAAACTATCACAGATTTAGTGTAAAATACTTAAAATGGATCCTTTTTGTAATTTTAACGCTCAGAGAACTCTTATGGTGCCATCCATATTCCTCTATCTCAACTGTCTCAAAAGCTGTCATGCAATATAGCTTAACACAGAATTTTTCAAAAATCCATATCTGAATGATAGAATTTAAAACTGGTATAACTTTTCCATATTTATGTTTACCCTTAGAAGATGAGGGATCATTGTGAAGACCTCATATGTTGCTACAAAATGAGAAAATTTTGACCTCTTTATCTAAAAACCTGACACAGGTATGGATGCTTTAAGGTCAAAATCCCACAGTACTGTCAAATCTGACACATTGTGGGATACCTTCCCATATTCTAGGATATGGGGTGTAAATTCTACAAAGGAGCATTTTTATCTTTTGAATCCTCATATTTTGACCTGGATGGGGACCCAATAAGAGTATTTCACAGCATTCTATGTGCCAGACATGTGATAAAAAGGCTCCGAGGTCCGCAAATAAAACCTTTCATCATTTATTGGGACAAAATGCCCAGATTTTGCTTAAAACCACATTTGAGCCCAATAAAGCCTGTAACGGGCTGTATAAACCACAATCCTCTCCTTGGAAGTGAAAAATTCTTCAGCCTTTCTACAAAAAGGGACCTTCCTCTGCCCAAAAGAGGAATCCCCATCCCAACCCTAAATTCTAACCTAGTACGACTGTTTACAAACAATTTTAGACCTTGAAATAATTGGGTATAGTTATGAGTAGATCTTTTTCATTAATTATTGTAATAAATCAATGGATAATCACTGCATTCTGGGCTTTCAGTAGCTCTCACCACTACTATATCTCCATAGTAAACCCCTAAAAACACTATAATTACTATTTCTAACATATTACTACATATTTAACTTGCAGATAAAGTATTTAAATACTATTTTGTAGGGTTATCAAAGGATATACCTGACATCTATGTTATTGAATGGGGTTTTGGTGGCCTTCCAGGTTCTGTATATGATAGCATGTAACAACCACTTATCAGAGGTAGGGGTATTCATTCACACACCCACTCAGACACCTCAAATCAGCAGACCCAGCATTTGTATCAGCATTCAATTTCAGCAATCTTCATTCTGAAACATGCGTACAGCTTTGTACCTCAATACAGCCTGTCAATACCTGTACAGGCTGGTTTCACCCAATACAGTTTCAATACACCAGTATGGAGCTGTATGATCACTCAAATACACCACACCTCTTGTACAGGTTCTGTACAGCTGTACAAGACCTGTATTGGCCAGACTCAATTCAATCATCAAATATTCTCATGAAAATTCTTCCTCTGGATCAGGGCTGGTGATTCTCACATATACCAGCCCCTCTTTCTCCCCCCTGGGGACTTTTCCCCAGTTAATTAATTTAGTTTATTTATCATTTCATAATTATTCTTATCCTTATTTTGGGTATTATAATTATTTAATTTTAAGTTAGTCTTTGCATTTTTCTCTTCGCCTGTACAGTATGAGTTGGGTGGCCATATCCTTATTAACCCTTCTTTTTCCATTCTGACAGGTTGAAACAGTGGACTTGGACTTGTTTGTGGTTGGCTCTTCTATTCTTTTACTCTTATCTTCTGTTGCTGCTTTTTCTTATATTTATTCTTTAGCAATTTATCTTTAACACTCTTAAGTGTATCTCATCTTATCTTATCTTTGAGCCCTCCATAAGTGAGTCCCAGTTTACTGAGTGCCAGGCCCTCTTCACTTCGAAGAGCCCCTGTGACATTAAATTAATTAAATCATATTTGATTCTTTCTTTTCATTCATTTATATTCATTTCCTCTCATTCATCAATTATGACCTTTTCATGATTTTATGATTTTTTATGATTTTCTATGAATTTTTCTCTCTCATCAATTTTCATCTCATTCTTTTCATTCTTATGAAAATTGATTCTTTTTCCTTTCTTAATCATTGCTGACCATTTCATCACTTCATTTCACTTTTATCAATCAAATTTTTTCTGTGTTCTTATTCAGGTTTCATCTAGGAATTATTGATTGGTTTAAGTGATTGGATTATTCATTGGGATTCATTTGGGTTATTGATTCAGGATTTATTGGATTTATTGACTTTGAACTCTCCAGATATTGATTGATCCTCAAGAATTTATTTTGACTATTGATTTGATTTGACTCATCAAGATATTGAATTGATTTCTGAAGATTTTGAACTGATTGATTGATTCCTCAAGACTTGATTTCATATTGAAGACACTTATTGATTGATTATTGATTGAATATTGATTGATTATTGATTTCCTCAAGATTATTGATATTTGATTGGATTGATTGTTGATTGATTGAATTTATTTGACTGTTGATTGAATTTGATTCCTCAAGATTCATCAAGATTTTATTGTGATTGATTTGGCCAAGCCTGATTATTCTTCTTAATACCATCAAGTTATTTTAAATCTTTTCATAATGCCAGTTCAGCATAGCCCCCCAGCAAAGAATACTAGATCCCAGAAAATTCCAGCTGTTCTCACTCCTACAGCAAGAGCTCCTCTTGACCGCACACCATCAGTTCATCAACTGAATGCAAACTTGGACAGAGGACCACCAATGGAAGGAGCAGCACCCTCAAGAAGAGGTGGAATGAAATATAGAAGATAAAGATCCTTTTCTGGACTTTTGGGTGGCTACCCTGGCATGTCTGAAGGTGCAAGAGCAAGATTAGGGGAAGTTGAAGATGAAGAGGGGGAAGAGTCTGTGGAAGAGGAAGATTCTGGGGAAACTAAAGTGGCAGATGCCTTGGCAAATGCTCCAGAGGTGCCTCAGGGTTCTAATCTAGCCCTTTCTAGTCAACCTCTTGTCTCTCAAACTGATCCAAGTCTCCTCAAGATGATGGAGCAGATGACTCAATTCATGGGACAACTCACTCAAGCAGTTGCCCCCAGGGACAATTCCAAAGCCCCTGCTTTCAAACTCCATCCATGAAGGCACCTGATTCTTTTGATGGTACTCAAGCTCATAAGCTGAGAGGATTTATCCAATCCTGTCAACTAATTTTCCATAATGATCCAGCAAACTTCTTCTCTGACAGGAAGAAGGTTTTGTACTCAACTTCTTTTCTTACTGGTAGAGCTGGCAAATGGATTGAACCTTACCTCTCAAATATTTCCAATGAAGACCCTTCCTACCTCCTCAATAATCCGCCATTGTTTGAATCTCAATTATTCACTCTGTTTGGTGACCCCAATGAAGTCAGGAAAGCTGAACAGGAGTTGGACAATTTGAGGATGAAGGAAAGTGGTCATGTTTCCTTGTACATTGCAGATTTCAGAAGCTTAATGTCAAGAATTGAAGATTGGGGGGAAAGAGCTTATATCCATGTGTATAGAAGAGGATTGGCATCAAGATTATTGGACCAATTGGCTTCTCACCCTGGATCTTTTGACACTCTTCAAGAACTTATGGATGTCACTTTAGAATTAGACACAAGACATCATGAGAGGCAAAAGGAAAAGGGAAGTCATCAAGAGAAGAAGCCTCCAATCATTGGATTCAATTCCTCCAAGCCTCCTCAAAGTTCATCATCCAAGAAGCCTTATCACAATAAGAATAAGAAGGGGAAGAATTTTCAAATGTCCAAAGACAAGCCTCATTCTGCTCTCCTCAATAAGGACAACAAATTAATTGGTTCTGAAAAGGAGAGGAGGATTAAAGAAGGTTTGTGCAATTATTGTGGTGGAAAGCACCCATTCGAAAAATGCTTCAAGAGGCCTGAGAATAGGCAAGGATCATCAGAAGGCTTCCCTAGCAAGCAGGGAAAAGCCTGAGTGGGAATCATGATGTGTTCAATGGTTCTCACTTATTTCCTTCAAGAGCACAATTGTGCACTCTGAATACTAGTGTCAAGAAATCTTTAAAGTTTCTTATTTTTTCTTCAATCTCTGATATTTTTTATAGTATTCTCATTGATTCTGGTGCTACAAACTCTTTTATTGCAAAGAATTTTGTTCTCAAGTACTCATTGACTATGTCAGAGCTCCCTGAAAAGATTCCTCTTTTCATTCTGGATTCTAATGAATCCCCTGCCTTGTTCATCACCCATTATACCAAGTGGGTAGTTGACTTGCCTTCCTTCCCAAGCTTTGAATGGGATTTCTTTATCATAGATTCACCCAAGGGAGAAGACCGGATATTGGGCTATGATTTCCTTTACCATTTCAATCAAATTATTGATTGGAAAAATGGATTGATCACCTATGATTCTAATCATAAGGATTCTAGTGGTATTATTCCTTCTACTAGTAATGACTTAGCCACTGCTGTCAACAGTGTTGCTCTGGCTGGTGAACTTAAGACACCTTCCATTCCTTCTTCTGTCCATATCCCTTCCATAATTCCCTCTCAGTCATTACTTCCATTAAGAGATGAAGTCTTCAAAGAGATAAAGGATGTTGGAGAAGATGTTGCCATATCTTCACTTCATCTCTTCCAAGGGGATATGGACCTTCCTCCCTTATCTTTTCATGCATCCCTGGAGGAGCAGTGGGATGAGGAGGAAGAGCCAGAAGAAATTGAAACTGTGTTGAAGGTTGTTCCTCCTGCTTATCACCAATATTTGGATGTATTCTCCAAGGTGAAAGCAGAGAAACTTCCTCCACACCGCGCCTGTGATCACCATATCAAATTGGAGGGTCTTCTACCTCCAATTGGTGTTATCTACTCATTATCAAATCAAGAGTCAGAAACACTGCGGGCCTACATTTCAGAGAATGTAGAGAAAGGTTTCATTAGACCAAGATCCTCTTCAACAGGAGCACCTGTCCTTTTTGTCAAGAAAAAGGATGGAGGTCTTCGTTTGTGTGTTGACTACCGCAAACTCAATGCTGTCACTAGGAAGAAGAGATACATTGTTCCTCCTATGAACCAGCTTCTTACCGTATTCAATGGTTCCACTATCTTCTCCAAGATAGATTTGCGTGGTGCATATAACCTTCTGAGAATCAAAGAGGGGGATGAGCACTTAACTGCCTTTAGAACCAAATATGGCAGTTATGAGTATTTGGTCATGCCATTTGGTTTGACCAATGCTCCTGCTTATTTCCAAAATCTAGTAAATGATATCTTTGCAGATTTTTTGGATGTGTTTGTTGTGGTTTATCTAGATGATATTATGGTCTTTTCCAGTTCTGAGGAGGAACATGTCAAACATGTGGCCTCTGTCCTCCAAAGACTGAGGGACAATAATCTGTTTGCCAAAGCCTCCAAGTGTGTATTCCATGCCTCAAGTGTGGAATACTTGGGCTATGTTGTTTCAAGTGATGGCCTCAAGATGGATTCTTCAAAAGTTCAGCAAATCCTCAATTGGCCTCAGCCCAAAAACATCAAGGCTCTTCAATCTTTTCTTGGCTTTGCCAATTTTTATCAACGTTTCATTAAAAATTATTCTAAAAAAATCACTTCTCTCACTTCCCTCCTTAAAAAAGATTCTCCTTTCATCTTCAATGAGGAAGCTCTTAGTCAGTTTCAAGCACTCAAAGAAGCTTTCACCTCTGCTCCTATCTTATCTCACTTTAATCCTTCTCTACCTACTATAGTAGAGACTGATGCTTCTGATTATGCATTGGGCGCCGTACTGAGTCAGGTGAATGACTCTGGAAAGCATCCCATTGCATTTGATAGTCGCAAGCTCTTACCAGCTGAACTCAACTATGAAATTCATGACAAGGAACTCCTTGGCATAGTTTGGGCTCTCAAGCACTGGAGAGCATTCCTTCTTTCTCTTTCCAGTCCTTTTGAGGTCTTGACAGACCACTCTTCCTTGCAATATTTCTTGTCTTCAAAGTTCTTACTCGTCGTCAGGCCCGTTGGGCTGAATTTCTCTCAGAATTTCATTTCACTATCACTTACCGCCCAGGCAGGCTGGCCACTTTACCAGATGCCTTGTCACGTCGGGACGACGTGTACCCAGAGAGGGGGGTGGACTTCATCAGCAAGAATCCTCAGAATTTTCATCAAGTACTTAAGCAAGATGGAATTCAAGAGTCAAGATTCTTCTCAATCAAAGTGGAAATATTCTCAGATTTAGTTGACATGATTCAAAAAGAAGTATGGCAAGACAAAGACTATAAAGAAATACTCAAGCAACTAGCAAGAGGTGAATCAGTTCCAGATTATTCTCTTGAACCTCAAGCCAAGTTATTATTATTCAAAGATAGAGTGGTAATCCCAAGCAATGAAGAACTTCAACTCAATATTCTTCAAAAGCGTCATGACTCACCATTGGCTGGCCATCCTGGCCAGGAGAAGACCCTCAAGCTCATCAAGAGGGATTTTTATTGGGCTGGCATGAATCAATTCATCAAGGACTATGTGTCCTCATGTCAGCAATGTTCAAGAAACAGGAACATTCATCACAAGAAGTTTGGATTACTCAAGCCTCTTTCAATTCCGTCTGGTCCTTGGAATTCATTATCAATGGACTTTATCACTCAATTGCCACTGTCCAAAAACTTTGATTCAATTTTAGTAGTTGTGGACAGATTCTCAAAAATGGCAATCTTCATTCCAACTTATGGCACAATCACTGCTCTGGACTTAGCTCAAATCTTCATTAGTCATGTATTTTCCAAGCATGGACTTCCAGTCAGTATTGTAAGTGATAGAGGATCCTTATTTGTTTCATCATTTTGGACTCAATTGTGTCAGCAGCTCAAGATATCAAGAGATCTTTCAACTGCATTTCACCCTGAAACAGATGGACAGACAGAGAGGGTAAATCAGATACTAGACCAGTACCTTCGGATGTATGTCAGCTATCATCAAGATGACTGGTACACCTGGCTCCCTCTGGGTGAATTTGCCTATAATAATGCAGAACATTCATCCACCAAGCAATCACCTTTTTTCACCATTTATGGAAGAAATCCCAGCTTTGACTCAATCCATATTTCTCAAGACTCACCTGCTGGAAAGTTATCAACAAAACTCCAATCAGTACAGCAAGTTGTCAAAGAAGAATTAGAGTCAGCAATAAGGAGATTCAAGAAGTATGCAGATAGAAATAGGGCAATTCCACCTGATTTCCAACTTGGGGACAAAGTATGGCTAGCTTCCAAGAACATCAAGACAACAAGACCCACCAAGAAATTATCAGAAAGATGGTTGGGACCCTTTGAAGTTCTTAAGAAGATTGGCAGCCATGCATATCACCTCAAGTTGCCTCAGCAATGGAAGACAGTTCACCCTGTATTCCATGTGTCCTTATTAGAACCAGTCAAACATTCAACTATCCCAAATCGTCATCAATTGCCGCCACCACCAGTTTTAGTGGAAGAGCAAGAAGAATGGGAAGTGGCTCAGGTTCTGGACTCAAAACTCAAAAGAGGTAAATTATGGTATCTTGTAGAGTGGAAAGGATTCAGTGAAGACCCAGAAATAACCACTTGGGAACCATCTTCCAACCTTACCAACTCACCAGACCTTGTCAAGGATTTCCATTCATTGTATCCAGACAGGCCTGGTCCAAATACCTCAAGAGTTTGATTTTATGGTGCTTGGTGGGGAGAAGAAGTTATGAAAGTAAGTTCCTCTCCTGGCATGCACCTTTAAGGGGGTATTCTACCCATATGTTGTTGTAAGCATCACCTTGGCCACTTTGTGAGCACTTGTCAATTCTTTGGACAGGTTCAGGAAGCATACAACATCAATACCCTCCATTTGGACCTTATCAAGATATGGCCAAATGTTTCTCTCTTTCTTTATGTTTTCATTTTCTTTCTTTATTATCATTTCAGTTTATGCCAATCATCATAATTCAAGACATTCATTACTTCAAGTCATTTACGGCAATTCTTCTCAGAAGCCATTTATGGCAATTCATCTCAGAAGTCATTATGGCAATCTTTTTCAATTTTATGGTGCTTGGTGGGGAGTGGAAGTTATGAAAGTAAGTTCCATCTCCTGGTATGCATCTCTGAGGGTTCTACTTCTTGTAAAACATCACCTTGGCCACTCTGTGAGCATCAAAATGCTTGGTTTTCATTTTTTCAGACACTTATTGGCCAAAATCAAGCAACTCACCACAAGAAGGACCAACCATCAGGATTTTTCTTTATTTCTTTCTTTACTCTCTTTTTCTCTTATTTATCTTCATTTCTTTTCTTTCTTTACTCGTATAATTTCTTTCTTTTATTTCTTTAAAGCAGCACCATCCCCTTCCAAATCACGTATTGGGAGGGTCCCTTATTATGTTATCCCATTTATTAGTTGTTATAAGAGCATGAATAGGAGTCAAACCAACTGTAAACAGGAACAAGACACTGGATTTCACTCCACCCAAATCGTCAAGTCCACGTCAAATCAAAAGTTCGACCTCAAGGGAATTGGGCCACAAGTCAATCATGGCCCCCCTCAAAACCTCTCAATGTCAAGGTCCAAGGCCCCTTTAGGGGCTGGAATCAGCATGGGGGGCCTCCCCTGCAAGTTTGGGGAAGGCCAAGTTCTTGGTGGCCCTGGACCCCACCAATGGGTCCAGGCCATATAAGGTGAAATTTCTTTTTTGGGCCAATCAAGGTCCCATGGTACCCCTGGGGGCCTCGTGTAGCCCCCACGGCCCGCAGACCGCGGCGTACGGTCCACGGCCCACGGACCATGGACCGCGGACCGCAAGACCCCAATTTACCCAAAAGGCCCATAGGGGCCAAAAAAGCCCAGACTTCAAGAAAAGGCCAAAAATGGCCATGAACCCAAAATCACCTCAAAACACCAAGGACCCAAGAAAAGGCCAGAATTGGCCATGAATCACATTTCCCAAGGCACTAAGGACCCAAACAAAAGGCCAAAATGGCCATAAATTCAAGGATCCTCAAGATCCCCCATAGAGAAGGCACCAGCCCAAAATCACTAAAAAGGGCTGGTTGAGGCATTTTGAAAGCCATTGGGGACAAGACCCCTGAATTCTTGTCCCCATCATTTTCTTTGATTGGGCTGGCCAGATGAGTACACTGCATATACTCATCTGGCACCATTTTTTGAGCAAAAGAGCTCAATGGCCATCATTTTTGGATACAACCCAAGGCCACGCCCCAAGGACGTCAGTTGTTGAAATCAGAAGAAAGAACAATTCGAAGTGGGGTATTTACTCAAAGTTAAAGAAGGGGGGAAATAAATTTAATTGACAGAGAAGAGATGGAGAAGGATTTCGAGATAATGGTTAAAAGAAAACTTTTCAAAGCATTGTGTGGGGTAGTGAGATGCCACTCAACAATGGCAGGGTATTATGGTGTTCAGGAGCCCACCAGTTTCAAGAGGGGGATACTGTAACAACCACTCATCAGAGGTAGGGGTATTCATTCACACACCCACTCAGACACCTCAAATCAGCAGACCCAGCATTTGTATCAGCATTCAATTTCAGCAATCTTCATTCTGAAACATGCATACAGCTTGGTACCTCAATACAGCCTGTCAATACCTGTACAGGCTGGTTTCACCCAATACAGTTTCAATACACCAGTATGGAACTGTATGATCACTCAAATACACCACACCTCTTGTACAGGTTCTGTACAGCTGTACAAGACCTGTATTGGCCAGACTCAATTCAATCATCAAATATTCTCATGAAAATTCTTCCTCTGGATCAGGGCTGGTGATTCTCACATATACCAGCCCCTCTTTCTCCCCCTGGGGACTTTTCCCCAGTTAATTAATTTAGTTTATTTATCATTTCATAATTATTCTTATCCTTATTTTGGGTATTATAATTATTTAATTTTAAGTTAGTCTTTGCATTTTTCTCTTTGCCTGTACAGTATGAGTTGGGTGGCCATATCCTTATTAACCCTTCTCTTTCCATTCTGACAGGTTGAAACAGTGGACTTGGACTTGTTTGTGGTTGGCTCTTCTATTCTTTTACTCTTATCTTTTGTTGCTGCTTTTTCTTATATTTATTCTTTAGCAATTTATCTTTAACACTCTTAAGTGTATCTCATCTTATCTTATCTTTGAGCCCTCCATAAGTGAGTCCCAGTTTACTGAGTGCCAGGCCCTCTTCACTTCGAAGAGCCCCTGTGACATAGCAGTATTTTTGATAAATGGAGAATTTGCCGGGATTTGATTAACAGAATTCCAAGATTTCTAGCCAGCTTCCTTTGTATTAGAGACTTTGGGTGTTCATAGAAGTACCTGAAACATTGTGAGGCTCGAGGTATATTCTACCTACCCAAATAGCCCACAATTATCTTAAAAATACATTTTGAATTATGCATAACTCATAAGTCATACATATATCCAAAATCCATCATTTTTGATTTCAAAAAAGATAAATAACCTTTTATTGAGTAAGTAAATCCATGGATTTAAAGCCAGATTTGGATTCTAAATAAAAATTCACCTAGGGTAGCTCCATAGAGTGAATAAGCTCAAGATAACTCTTTGAGGTGGTAATGTGGAAAATACTTCAACACCACATCATCAATACCACATAAAAGATCCGTGAAAATTTGTGTTTTTCTTAATTTCACGCCAAAATAATGGTAATGTGAGAAATCCCAAGTTTCATATACACTACGAATAGTGTTATTCATGTTTTGGGCACTTAGTATCATGGTATCCTTACATGGATGTTTGGTACACCCATGGTGGATATCTCACTTGAAGCTTAATTTTCTATTTTGACATGAAAAATAGGCAAGGGGGACAAAAGACATCAAAGAGAGCCAGGGTACCTAACTTCTGAGGCCTCAGAGGTGTGGACAGCTCCAAAGCTTGGATACATGGCTGATCTTGGCCCAATTAGTAAACTAAAGCACTTTGAGAACTTGGTTACCATGTTACAACTACAGTAAATCTTAAGAAAATAGCAAATAACCTGCTATTTTGATGTGCCAAAGAGGTAAAGAGCTACTTAGACTCCTGTAACCATGTCAATTCTTAATGATTTTCCATGGATAAAGCCCAAAAGAGTAATTAAAACCCTTTTTGGACTTTTATCCATTGAGTTACCTCATAGCAACCAGTAAAACACTGCTATTTGCAATTCTATGTAGAAATGAGGTAAAAACTTCAAAACTTCATTAAAAATACAATTGTTAATGAATCTCTCTGAAGCTTCAGGACCAATAGAGAACTGTATTATCTATGGTAAAAGCAAAAAGAATTATGGGTTTACTAGTAAAAGTAAAATTATTACTTACAGTTCATTTTTGACTATTCTACGTGAAACACTGAATCTTCAAAAATTCACAGTAATTACAACCTGTGATGAAATTGCCAATAACATTGATACCTTTGAGAAATCAATGATTATTTTGGAATAAAAGAAGATTTACAAATGTTACTCCTTTTATTCTTAAGCATATTGTGGTTGGTAGTCACGTAAAAGCATTAATTAAGTAATTATGATAATCTTACGTGACAACGGATGATACAATCAATAATCCAAAAGGGTTTATTGTTTTCTCACTCACTCGTTTTTCAGTTTGCTCCATGGAATGCCTCTGTGAGCCGTTGTTGTCTTAAAAGAGGCCCCCTCTTGCTGTTTTTTCCACATCATCATCATCTTATTATCCATTTAAATCATTGTTAACAACAAGTAAGTATAAGATAAAGCTATTCTTAAGTGTTTTAATTCTTTCAGAATCAATCAGAAAAACCTGAAATCATAGAATCCAACTATATATTGTTGTAATACTTTTATAAATACATTTTGATCCCTTAAATCCACAATTCTACATCAAATCTCTCTATCGTATCTTTCAATAAGCTCTTCAAAATATTAGTGAGTAATTTATCCTTAATTCTTAAAGTTTTTCTCTAAATAATTAGTTTTCTTCAAGAATTATATTTATAATTATTCTTGCAAAAGATAATTATATATTAAAATAATTTTATTATCTTAAGAAAAGAATTTTTATTATTAAACTCTTCTTGTAATTGATTCTTGTAGACAATTACTGCTCATTGTTAAAATCACTAGTAGTGTTTAACATGTGAAAGAAGTAATTCTTTGATTATGTAATTGTTGTTATAATAATATCTTATTATTATATTTCATAAGATCAGGCATAGTACTGTTGATTAATAGTAATATTATCATCAGTTTCATAGTCACATCTTACATTTGGGGGCCTGGCCATGTTTCTTAAACCTTGTACCCTTAATTAATATGCTTAAAAGCTCTACAATATATTAATTTAATAATATTTTTTTCTTTCATTTTAAAGTTGAAATACTTTTTTCTTTAAAATTGTTTTGCAAATCTTTTTCATTGAGGAATTTGGTTTAATTTTATACTGTTTTTACACATGGCGTTTTCACATCCAAAAACTTATAAAATCATTCTTTGAGTTACTCTGAATTAATTTTCATTCAAAATCTTAAATTTTAATATTTTTCTTTGAAAAGAATAATTTTTTTATTATTAAAAAATATAAAAACTTATAAAAAATCTTTAAAAATATTTTAAAAAGTATAAAAAATAATTTTTCTCTTTTATAATTTTTCCTAGTGTCTTTAATCAAATACTGTGCAGCTGGCAACATACTCAGAAAAAGATATATCACTAGTCCAGAATCTTCAGAAGCAGAATCTGAAGACATTATTGAGGCAAAAATTTCTAAAAGAGGAACCTTATTTAACTCAGAAAAGAATAAATTACCACCAAAAGGTGTGTCTTTTATCTTATATTTTCACTTTTTATCTTCAAATTGACATGGAAATGGTGCATATCAGAAATGAAGGAAACTATTCAGTCCAACCAGATGGATTTGGACAAGGAAGAGGCAAGGCCAAATCCAGAAGTGCCAAGGCTTGCTCAAGAAAGACACATTTGGAGGATGCCAGAGTTGCCCCCAATTCCCCAAGGTCTGTACACACATATTTTGACATGAATTCTGAGCCTGAACTGATTCATGATAATATTTCCAGGGCTGAACCATTTTCAAGTGGCAGCAATAGAAATATATCAATGCCAATACAAAAATTGGTTCAGAGAAGCCAAAGAAGAGGAGCGGGAAATATGCCCAAGCCTTTGGCAGGGGGCCATGAACTCTTATTTACACATCACGAGCTTTCTGGGTCAGGAGAAGACCATATAACTCTTAGGAGGTTGGAGCCCATTTTCTTGCAAAGACAAGGTAAAAGAGATAAAGAATTGGTTGAAGAACCAAAGTCTTTTATCCATAGACCAGAAGAAAGAGTTAAAAATGACTCCAGCTTTGGAGACAGAGGCCCCAGTGGCGTCTAACAGCTCCAAAGCAGCTCCAGAAGTGTCCAAGGACAAGCCCAAAGGACCTCAGAAGAAGTAGAGAGGTCCCAAGAACCACCAAAGCAAGGGCAAAGGCAAACACAATTACGACAGACCTTACCCACAAGGGTACACAATCCCCAAATTGGAGCCTTCATCCGTGGACAGTGTATTCAACATGGCCACGACTTTGATGGAATTAACAGCCAAGGAGCAGCAAAGGATGAACAGAGCTTTTTCAAAAAAAAATAGATCAGATACATTTTGTTCAATCTGATATTAATGTAGCCCTTGGTAAAGTTGATCCAAAGATAAATAAACTTACATCAGACATAAGTGAATTAAAAAGAAATGACAAAAGATATACTGAATGGTATCAAGTGGCAAATTCCTGAATTGATTCAATTATTAATACATGTAACAGAATTGAAAGTACATGTCATGTTCAGAGTGATGAAATGGAAGATCTTTCCATTTTTAAAATGAATGATCAATCTAAAACTCTAAAAGATCATGTCTTATAAATAGATGAAAATACCAATCAGTTTGCTACACATTTAGCAAAAAGTGACAGTGAAAGGCAGAAGTTAAAAAATGAAATCATTGCAAATGTAGAAAAAATTCATAAGAATTTTGTACCACATATCCCAAGGCATTCTACACCTTTGACTGAAGAAGAACATTCTGTTAAAGGAAGTTTGACCCCATTATTAGGAGAAAATGTTATCTCTGCAAAAGATATTCCCAAATTGGAAGAATGGGAAACATTCTCCAGTGAAGGAGAATATAACCATATTGAGTTCATCAGGACTATTGATGTGTTGCAAGAAGACTTTCATATACCTGATGAAATCATAGTGGGAAAATTACATTCTCTGTTTACCAAAACTGCAAATAAATGGTATTACAGATTAGAATGGATCATGGGAAACATGATTGGTCTTGGTGGAAGTCTGAAGTGATTACCAAATGGGCCAAAAATTCTTGGAGGTTTAAAATGGAAAATGCTTTTGAAAATGCCATTTTTAACTCAGAGAAAGATAAACCACTTACTTGGTTCTTCAAGCAGAAAGACAGATTATCTGCTTTACACCCAGATATGTCTGACAATATGATTAATATGAAAATATTAAGAAAGTGTGGAGGAGAACTGGAACATGCTATCAAAAGCAGATGTGTGGAACCCTGTTCAACAGAGTACTAAATTAATGCAATGGAAGATATCTTTACCAGGACAAGATTTGGTAAAACATGGACTAAAATCCCTATGGAATCCAAGATGGTCTCAAAGATTCCCAGAGAGGACAGAAGACCAGAAAAACCTGTCTTGAAGTGTCATAAATGTGGAAGTACTTCACATTTAGCCAACACTTGCACCAAAAAGACAAAAATCATTGAAGTTAAAGTTATTGAAGAAGTTCAGTGTACTGAAGAGAAAGAAGAATCTGATCAAGATTCTGAAATCTCTGAGGACACACCAGTGGAGGACTATCCCATTGAAGACATTACAGCTTTCTTTGAGGTCACAGAAGTCCATACCCACTTACCACAGTACAGTGAAGATTCCTACAACCTGATCAATATCCAGGATGCCAGGATGTGTAAGACCAAACCTGCTAAAGGAAAATGTTATACTGCTGGAGAATCCTGTATCACATCAGTTTTGATGAATGATATTGAAGCCAAAGTCAATTTAGATACAGGGGCATTTTGTACTTGTGTGGGCAAAGATTATCTCCAAGTTATACTTCCTGAATGGGAAAAACCATCTATTACCAATAGAAGGTGTGCAATTTAGTAGTGCCAGTGAAAATATGTACCTCTTGGGTATATTAGACACTAATCTCATGTTTCCACGCCCAGCAGGAAGCATAAGAGTGAAAACTGAGATTGTAGTAATGGACAATTGCACATCTCAGAATATCATTTTTGGAAATTATTACTTGAATATTTATGGTATTGACATCAATAATCATAAAGACAGATATTTCACAATTGGAGAAAAGAAAAGACAAAAATTTGCTTTTTCCAATATTCCAAAACAAATATAAATAGTATCCACAAAAAATGATACTTATAAGGAGGAATTTGTGTCTAATCAGCTTTTTGAAGCACAAATTAATCCATCATTGTCACCAAAGATGATGAATGAACTTATTGATGTGCTATACACATACAATAATGCATTTGCCTCTGATAATGAACCATTAGGTGCTATAAGGGGACATGAAGTTGATATTACTCTTAATATTGACAGACCATATCTGTCAGCCTGTGACTCAAAACCAGAGCACAAGCATGACAGCCAAAATACCATAAACCAATGGTATAGCCAAGATACCACCAAAACATGGAGCTGAGCCAAATTAGCTCCAAAGGTATCAAAAGATAGAGTAAACTCACCGCTTTCTGAAAATACAAGTCCCATCACCATAGGACAAGAAATAACAAAGTTATTCCTGCTCAAAGTTACTGCTGAGCATAAACCTTAATTTTCACCTCCCATCTAAAATCTAGAAGGAGAGGCTTAACCCCATCAAATGAGTATTCAAAATGAAGCTCTAAGCCAGGGCTATCCAATGGTACCAGCCAAACTGAGCTAGCACCAATATTACTGGAGTTATGGTCAATTTCAGGCCAAATAAGGGTGAACAAAACATTCACCTCCCATTTAACTTCTACAGTTTTAGTGTGGGATACCTGAAGTGGGGTATCTTTGGAAAGAGAACAATCAGGGCTATCTGATGGTGCCATCCACTTCTTCATATCTCAACTATAACAGAAGTTATGAGGCAAACAAGCTCAATACAGCTTTTTGCCCAAACCACGCCTATGTACAAAAAACCTTGTACATGGGATAACTTTGCCATATTTAATGATAACCATACCAAATTGGGTACCATTGTGTAGAGCCCATACAGGGCTATTCAATGAACCAATTCTGAGGTTGATATCTCAAAAACGGACAGAGTTATGGCTGGTTTAAGGTCAAAATCCCACCCGCTGTCATATACAGCATTACCATGGGATAATATCCCATAATCATGAATATGAGGTGTCAAATAGATGAAGAAGAATGTTTTCACTTCAATACCTCATATGTCAGCCAATACTGGGGTCCCATACAGTTTCTGTACAGCATTCTACGTGTCATACACGTCAGAATCAGGCTGTGAGGTCCCCAGATGAAAATTTTCACCCTGTATTGGTGAAAACCGCCCAGATGTGGTTTCAAAACCACATCTGAGCCCAATACAGGGTATACAGGTTGTTTGCAAACCACAAGCCTGTCCTGGAGAGTGAAAAATCTTCACTTCCTCTACGTGGAAAGGTCTAGCAGCCTTTCCACCCCAATTTCAGGATAAAAGGAGGGCTTTTCACAGCCAAAATCATCTCCTCATCCTGCTCTTGAATAACCTACGTAGTAAACTGTCAAAAACAGTTTTACTTTTGGTTAATAATCAGGTATAATTATAAATTTAATCATTGTAGTCTTTTATTATTGTAACCCAACAGATAAAGCTGCACCCAGGGCTTTCAGAAGCGCTCACCACCACTATATCTCTATAGTAGAGCCCTTAAAATCTTAATTTAATCATCTATTATCAACTTTATTATCTTTTAAAATCATTTTTACTGTGTCACAGTCATAGTTTTAGTTGTAAATAGCCTTATCACTTCTTCAACATCGACTCATCCTGTGATTTTGGGGGCCTGGCCATGTTTTAAATCTATTTTTGGACCTTATAAGTAAGTCTTTTCTCTTTTTATGACTTATTAACAAGTGTTCTATCCTTTTTTAGGCGTAATTTCTCCATTAAAATATATACTTTATATATTTTTATCCTTTTCTTTATATATACTCATGTTATAAGAGTATTATTCACGTGGTTAATACCCACTGAAAATAACTATTTTTGGCGTGTTTTGTATATAAAAACACATAAGCCATCAATAAGTCCTGTATTCTTGATTGAATAAGGACACCTCTGACTGAAAAACCATCAGTTGAGGCGTGGTTAAGTGTATTGTTAACTCAATTACACTTATACAGAGCCACTTATCCAGATTACACTTGAAAACCACAAGTGTATCTGTGGGATACTGGCACACAAACAGTGTGACAGGGTACCAAAAGCTGTAATTCTGACGTGGAATTGTTGATTCAATCACACTGTCATTATACAGGGCACATTGTAGTAACATACAAGCCCAGAGGCCAATCTTAGACGTGCAAAACCAGCATCCTTGAGTAGTCTTAACTAATATAAGCCCTCTTTTTTCCTGCCTTGATTCAGTGGAAGAAAATTACATCCCACTTGAGACCCAGTCACAGGCCAACACACCAGTGACACCCTCAGAACCAGAGGGCAGCAAGGGCAAAGGAAAGAGGCACAGTGAAGGTCTCATTACAGCCAAAAAGTGGACAACCATAGCCACTCAGAGAAGTAGAAAACCATGAAACTCTGCATCCATACAAGGTAAACCAACCTTAGCCACTTGTACAGGAAAGATTACAATTATTAACCCAGTTGTAACTTCCAAAGGCAAACTGCCCAAGTCAGCAGACAATAAATTTGTACAAGGCACAGTCAAAGGTAAATACCCTAAGAACATAAAGTTTTTGACTGCTTGCAAACACTGATATGTCCCCTGCATACCTCAGAGATCTTGGCTTCAAAAGGAACCAGCCAGAGGACAGAGAAGGATTGTCCAGGACCACAAGACCAGGAAGAGGACACCTTGGACACAGTGGTGGATGGCAAAACAATGAGGGAGATAATATCAACCTTGCCATTCACACTCCAATTCAACAGAAACCTCAAACCAGAGGACTGGAAGGATATGGATCAAGTTCTTCAGATCCACCAACTCCTCAAAGACTTATTTCAATGGAGCATGGACAACAAGAGGTTCAACCTAGCAACTCACTGGGCAGAACTTGGATCAAGTTGCCAGAGGATCTGTCTCAAAGAGATAGACTTCAAAGACCTTCTAGAAATCACCAAAGGTTGGAACCCTACCAGGCAGCACAGACTCCTGGAGGCAAGGGCACAGAGGATAAGGGAGAATCAAGCCACTATCCAAGCTATAAAAGAACAGTTAACCCAGACAGGGCCTACTCAGATTCCTTCAGGTTCACAAGGAGCAGGCCAAATCAGCTCTCCAGTGGCTTCACACCATTCAGAAACCAGCAGATCAGTGGCCAAGAGTCACCATTCTTCACCATTCCAATAAGTTTCCAGGAGAAGACAAGGTAACAAGGGCAAGAACAAAACCTCCTTCAACCAGAGGAGGAAAGAGTCAGACCCCATGATCCAGAAGCTGTTAGATTTGGTAAAAGAAGTACACAAGAACCAGAATTAGTTGTAAACCACTCTAGAATCAGTAGTCCTAGTAATAGAAACATTACCCCCACTCAGACTGAAAATAACATTGTCACATTGGAGAGTAACATCAACAGTGATACACTGTGGTTACAAATGTCCCAATATGCTGAACAATCTGCAAAGCAGTTTGCAGAAATTAAAGCTAGCAAAGAGAGGATGAGACAAACTCAAGCCTCCTTGGAACAAATAGTTAAAAATCTTCAAGAAGGATATGCTCAACTGAGCAAAGCCTCTGAAGAAACCAACAAAAGACTGAACATAGTCTTTGAAGAACAACACCACAGCACAAGGGACAGGGAGTGTCTGGATCAAGACATTAACAAATTGTTTAATGCCTATCATAGCTTGAAGCCCCAACCACAAGGCCAAGCTATGGAGAATCCATATCAACCAGATGACATCAAACCAGATGCCATGTTGTTGAATAACGCAAGATCTCCATCACAATACCAGGATGGAGATGGCATGTCTTATTCAGAGAAGGAAGCCTTGAAACAACTTCCTGAGGCCTCAAACTGGCCCAAATTCTCTGCATAAGGAGAATATGATCATATGGAACTCATAGATTATATTGATGGACTCTTCATTGATGTACCAAGCATACCAGAATACTGGATTACTGCTAGATTGAATACTGCATTTAAAGGTCATGCAAGTATATGGTACACAGAAATGAAAGAAATCCATGGCAGAATAAACTGGCCACGGTGGAAGAGTCAAATCATCCAAAAGTACAGTAATGGAACTTGGATATGGCAAAAGACCATGTCATTTGAAAATGACAAATACTCTGTGGACAAAGATCCATATGAGTGGTGTCTGAGACAGTCTAAGAGACTCAAAGCCATTTATCCTCAGATGAACATCCAAATGAGGAATCACAAACTCCTGACACAACTTCCAGGAGAACTAGAGCATGCAGTAAAATGCAGATGCACCCAAAATTGCACTCTAGATGACATAGCCAACACCTTACAAGACATAAGGAAGAGGACTAATATAGGGAAATTCCCCCAATATAGAAGCAGTAGTTTCAAAGAGAAACAACCACTCAGGGTAGAGTTTAAAGACAAACCCAGAGAAAGAGCAGAAGAAGTGGCTAAGAAGAAGAATTCTTGTCACATTTGTGGTTCAACAGACCACTATGCCAACAACTGCCCAAAGGCAAAGAACAGAGTCTATGCCATAGAGAAAGTCCCTGAAGAAGAACCTCCAACAGAGGATTCTGAATCAGACTCCATGGGTGATGCCATCAGAGAACCATCTGATGATGACCAAGACCCAAGAGAGGAATTTTTAGTGGAATACCAAGAGGAAACCCCACTAGAAATCCAGGACATACAGTTGGAAGCAGGCATGCCACAGGACACTGCTAATAAAAACTTGTGCAAACACACAAAAGATGCACAAACATTCCTGGTTACACCAACCAAAGGAATGGCATACATACATGGAACAGCCACAAAAATGACTGTTTGTATTGACAATTCTCAGCATCCACTGATCATTCATAGTGGAGCACACTGCTCCATAGTGGCCAGAAACTATCTGGATACCCACTTCCCAAGCTGGGAAAAACAGCTCTTGCCCACTAAGGCAAAGAACTTTAAAAGTGCATCAGGGAAGATGACTTCCATTGGGACAATTATCAAAGAGATAATAATACCCCACAGGAAGGGTAATATCAGACTCAACCCAGAGTTTGTAGTGCTTAATGATGCCCACATCCAAGGGTTTTTACTGGGAACAGATTACCAGAGGATATATGGCATAGACATTTACAACAATAAAAATAGGCACATCACCATTGGTACTAACAAGGAAAAGAAATTTTCACTTGACATATACCAGATATCTTCTCAAGATCCACTAGAAGAACTTCTGAAGGAATTCAGAGAAGGGCAGTTTAGCACTACCCTCACCAGTAAACAAAAACTAAGTTTACTGAAAATGCTGAGAAAGAACAGACCAGCATTTGCCATTGGTGAAGAACCATTAGGCAAGATCAAAGGCCATGATATAGAAATATATCTGGATGTGGAAAGACCTTATCCACCCATGCTGAGGAGACCTCCTTATCCAGCAAGCCTGGAAACCAGGAAAGAAATTGAGAAGCACGTCAATGAACTCCTGGATATGGATGTCATCAGGAAGATTGGACATAATAAAATAGTGGAAATCACCACCCCAGTCCTAATCACCTGGCATGATGGCAAGTCTAGATTATGTGGAGATTTCAGATCCCTGAATAACTACACAAAAGCAGACAGGTACCCTATACCAAGGATACCCCATGCCTTAGATAAGCTGGCTAAAGCCAAATACATAACCAAAATGGATTGTATGAAAGGCTTCCACCAAAATGGAGTTAAACCAAACTCCATGAAGTTGCTCAGAATAATATGCCATATGGGCATATATGAGTACACCAGGATGCCATTTGGCATCAAGAATGCACCAGCCCGCTTTCAAAGGATGATGGACACCATATTTCAAGAAGAAACAATGGAAGGCTGGATGGTAGTATATATTGATGATATCATTATATACTCAGAGACATGGGAAGACCATGTACAATACATAGACAGAGTTCTAAGTAAATGTATACCCATTAATCTGAAAATTTCACTCAAAAAGTGTAATTTTGGCCAACAAGAGCTACTAGCTCTAGGACATAAAGTCTCAGGTCTTAGTCTGGCAATTGACCAGAACAAAGGAGCAGCAGTACTGCAAAAGCCAGTACCAAAGAACATCAAAGAGATTCAATCTTTCCTTGGGTTTGCTAGCTACTATAGAAACCATATCAAAGGTTTTGCACACATAACTAGTAGTTTATACAAGTTATTTTCAAAGGATGTAGTTTTTGAAATAACCAAGGAAAGGAGGGATGCATATGAGAGGATCAAATATGAGCTCACCAATGCACCAGTGCTCATCTTACCTGACTTTGAACTACCATTCAAGTGATATATAGATGCAGCATGCAGCCAAGGCTTAGAAGCAGCCCTTCACCAAAGACAAATTGTGGATGGTGAACCAAGAGAAGGTGTAATATGTTACATCTCTAGGCAACTGAAAGATTCAGAAGCCAGGTATGGGGCCACCCAGACAGAATGTCTATGTATAGTCTGGGCTCTAGAAAAACTCCATTATTATTTGGAGGGTGCAGTCTTTGAAGTCTACACAGACTGCACAGCCTTTAAGTCTTTACTAAACATGAAGACTACTAATAGACATATGCTGAGATGGCAAATAGCTATCCAGGAGTATAGAGGGAACATGACCATCATATACAAAGAAGGTAAAAGCCATACCAATGCAGATGGCCTCAGCAGATGGCCACTGGACAATGTCAAGAGCAATCCAGCTTATGACCCAGAAGTTGCAGCCAAAATCCCTATCCATTTCATGGAAATAGGGTAGGAGGAAGAACTTCAGATTTTCTGAATGGGCACCAGGAAATGGTACCCTTGACAGTGGAAACACTGATTCAGAAGGAAGAGAAACTCCCATACTGGGAATAAGCTCCTCAGAACTGCACAATTAATTCTTCAGTACAGTACAGACGTCTTATGCCAAACACAAACAGTGTAGCATACTACTCCAACTCCTTCAACAAAAGTACAGGAGCCCGGAGCTGGAAACCCAGCTGGAAGAACCCTGGTTGAGGGCCTATAAGGACAATAAGTTTTTTCTTATAGATGGCCTGCTCTACCACAGAGAAAAGCACACAAGTGCACTCACAGTGGTAGAAAGAGACCACATCTCATTGATCCTACAAGAATGCCATGACTGCCCCTATATGGGACACATGAGTGAAGACAGGACCAGAGAGAGGGTAGCAAGCACAGCTTGGTGGCCCAAGTGGGCACAACAGTTGAGTGAATACATCAAAACTTGTGAAAGATGCCAAAAGGCAAATAGGAAACATGGGAAGAAGTATGGGCTACTTCAACACATAGAAGAACCCAAGCACCCATGGGAAACCATCAACATGGACTGGGTTACAGGACTTGTCCCAGGAGGCAAAGAAAACTACAATGCCTGTTTGATCATAGTTGATAGGTTCAGCAAGAGCATGAGGTGTCTACCATGCCATAAAGAAGACACAGCCATGGATACTGCTCTGTTGTTTTGGAATCCCATCATATCCACCTGCGGAGTCCTTAAGATCATCATTAGTGATAGGGACCCAAAATTCACATCTGAATTCTGGACTAACTTATATGACATGCTTGGCACCAAACTTGCTTTTTCCACAGCTTACCATCCACAAAAAGATGGCCTAGCTGAAAGGATGATCCAAACAATGGAGGACATCCTCAGAAGATTCTGTGCCTATGGCATGGAATACAAGGACCATGAGGGATACACCCATGATTGGGTTACCCTCTTACCAGCAGTCCAACTGGCTTGTAATACAAGCCAGCACTCCACCACAGGTAAAACACCTGCACTGGTGGAGAAAGGGTGGAATCCCCTGTTACCTGTGGATCACTTGAAGAAAAATCTTCTAACCATCCACCCCACAGCCAAAGACTTCCATGATATGTGGAAGAAAGCCTGTGAAACTTCTGCCAAATGCATAGCTGACGCCAAAGAGTATAACAAGCAGAGGTGGGACAAATCACATATGGAACCTGACTTTAAGGAAGGGGACCAGGTGTTAGTGTCTACACTGAACTTTAACAATCTTAAGGGACCCAAGAAAATGAGAGACTAATTTGTAGGGCCCTTCACTATCATTAAGTTGATAGGGAAGAATGCAGTAGAGGTCAAGCTCACTGAGGAGTTTTCCAGGAAACACCCAGTCTTTCCAGTGAGTTTGGTCAAACCATACTTCCAGACAGAGGAGGATAAATTGCCCTCTAGGAGAAAGAATCCCACACCACAAGAGGTAGTGGAAGTGGAGGACTCCCCTGGACCTGTGAGTAAGATCATCAGGGCCAGGAAGATCAGACTCAATGCAAAGGATCAGAGACAATACCTAGTCAGATTCAAGAACCAGACAGCAGATAAACACAAATGGTTGGCAGAAGATGCCATACCAGATCGGAACCTTCATTTAAGGAGATTCAGAGCCTCTAGGAGGACTGAACAGTCTCATCAATGATGAGCCTTTTTTAGAGGGAGGGTATGTCAGCCTGTGACTCAAAACCAGAGCACAAGCATGACAGCCAAAATACCATAAACCAATGGTATAGCCAAGATACCACCAAAACATGGAGCTGAGCCAAATTAGCTCAAAAGGTATCAAAAGATAGATTAAACTCACCGCTTTCTGAAAATACAAGTCCCATCACCATAGGACAAGAAATAACAAAGTTATTCCTGCTCAAAGTTACTGCTGAGCATAAACCTTAATTTTCACCTCTCATCTAAAATCTAGAAGGAGAGGCTTAACCCCATCAAATGGGTATTCAAAATGAATCTCTAAGCCAGGGCTATCCAATGGTACCAGCCAAACTGAGCTAGCACCAGTATTACTGAAGTTATGGTCAGATTCAGGCCAAATAAGGGTGAACAAAACATTCACCTCTCATCTGACTTCTACAGTTTTAGTGTGGAATACCTGAAGTGGGGTATCTTTGGAAAGAGAACAATCAGGGCTATCTGATGGTGCCATCCACTTCTTCATATCTCAACTATAACAGAAGTTATGAGGCAAACAAGCTCAATACAGCTTTTTGCCCAAACCACGCCTATGTACAAAAAACCTTGTACATGGGATAACTTTGCCATATTTAATGATAACCATACCAAATTGGGTACCATTGTGTAGACCTCATACAGGGCTATCCAATGAACCAATTTTGAGGTTGATATCTCAAAAAAGGACAGAGGTATGGCTGGTTTAAGGTCAAAATCCCACCTGCTGTCATATACAGCCTTACCATGGGATAATATCCCATAATCATGAATATGAGGTGTCAAATAGACAAAGAAGCATGTTCTCACTTCAATACCTCATATGTCAGCCAATACTGGGGTCCCATACAGTTTCTGTACAGCATTCTACATGTCATACAAGTCAGAATCAGGCTGTGAGGTCCCCAGATGAAAATTTTCACCCTGTATTGGTGAAAACTGCCCAGATGTGGTTTCAAAACCACATCTGAGCCCAATACAGGGTATAAAGGCTGTTTGCAAACCACAAGCCTGTCCTGGAGAGTGAAAAATCTTCACTTCCTCTACGTGGAAAGGTCTAGCAGCCTTTCCACCCCAATTTCAGGATAAAAGGAGGGCTTTTCACAGCCAAAATCATCTCCTCATCCTGCTCTTGAATAACCTACGTAGTAAACTGTCAAAAACAGTTTTACTCTTGGTTAATAATCAGGTATAATTATAAATTTAATTATTGTAGTCTTTTATTATTGTAACCCAACAGATAAAGCTGCACCCAGGGCTTTCAGCAGCGCTCACCACCACTATATCTCTATAGTAGAGCCCTTAAACTCTTAATTTAATCATCTATTATCAACTTTATTATCTTTTAAAATCATTTTTACCATTTCACAGTCATAGTTTTGGTTGTAAATAGCCTTATTACTTCTTCAACATAGACTCATCCTGACAATATCCTCCAGTACTTAGAAGAACAGCTTATCCAGCCAATCCTAGAGCTAGAAAAGGCTTGTAAAAACATATCCAAGAGTTAATCCAACTTGGTGTACTAAGGAAAGTAGGCCATAATGAGGAATTTGAAGTGAAAACACCTGTTATTATTGCCTGGCATAATGATAAGTCAAGAATGGTTGGAGATTTCAGAGAATTGAATACCTATACAGTTCCAGATAGGTATCCAATCACTAGAATTGAAGAAACCTTGACTCAATTGTCTAAAGCTAAGTATATAGCATCAAGGGATGCATTAAAAGGCTTCCATCAAAATGTCTTGAAGCCTTAAGCTAAGAAATTACTTATAATTATCACTCACTCTGGTATTTATGAGTATCTTAGAATGCCATTTGGCATTAAAAGTGATCCATCCCAACATCAAAGAATAATGAATACCATCTTTCCCACAGAATTGTCTGAAGGATGGATTATCATTTATATTGATGATATTATCATAAGTTCTGATTCATGGTCTTTGCACCTTGAAAGACTTGCAAGAGTACTTCACAAAGTTGCAAAAGTGAACATGAGAATTTCACTTAAGAAATGCAATTTTGACTTTGAAGAACTCAAAACATTAGGACATGTTGTTTCTGGTTTAAGCTTGGGTATTGACAAAAACCAAGTAGCAGAAGTATTACTTAAGCCAATACCCCAGAATAAAAAATAAATGATGTCTTTTCTTGATTTTGCCAGTTATTATAGGCAACACTTGAAAGACTTTGCAATTCTAGCCAAGTCACTATATAGAATCTGTGATAAACAGACTGTATTTGAGATGACACAGGAGAGAATTGAAGCTTATGAGAAGAGAAAGAAAGCTGTTACAGAAGCACCTTTACTTCCCATGCCTGAATGGAATATTCCTTTTAAATTGTATATTGATGCATGTGGAGATGGATTAGGGGCAGCCCTCCATCAATTCCAAATTATTGATGACAAATCTACAGAGGAACCAGTTTCTTATATCTGAAGACAAATCAAACCAACAGAGGACAGATATGGTGCAAGTCAAACGGAGTGCTTATGTTTGGTATGGGCACTTGAGAAATTCCACTATTATCTTGATGGCAGTGTTTTTGAAGTGATAACTGACTGTAATGCAGTAAAATCACTTCTTAACATGGAAGCTCCCAACAGACATATGTTGAGATGGCAAATAGCCATTGAAGAATATAGAGGAAACATGACCATAGTTCACAAAGCATGAAACATTCACATAAATGCTAAAGGACTTAGTAGGTTGGCATTAGCCAACACTCCTGATAACACAGCTTATGTACCTTTGGAAGCTGAACCACAGATTCCAATTGAATGGATTAACATAACTGATATTGGGACTGAATTCTTTGAAGAGGTCAGAGAATCTTTTAAACAAGACAGGAATTGCCATATCTTGAATTCTTTATTAGATAAAGAGTGAAAAGATACATCTTTAGTCAATGTACTGGATGAAGTTTGGAAAAATTCCTATTCTGAAGGAAGGTTTCACTTGTTTGATGGGATTATTTACCACAGAACCAATCATTCTTGTGTAATGACAATATGCAGCAGATTACCTATCAATAACATTCTTCATGAATGCCATGGTAGCATCTACTCTGGACACCTTTCAGAGGACAGAACACTTGAAAAAGTGAAGAACTGTGCATGGTGGCCATCTTGGAGAGAAGAAAACATTGAATATTGCCATACCTGTGACAGATGTCAAACCCAAACAGGAGTACAGGCAAGAAATTTGGACTTATGATCCATATTCAAGAACCAAAATTCCCTTGGGAGGTTGTTCACATGGATTGGGTCACAGCACTTCCTCCAAGTGGTGACAAAAGTTATAATGCTTGTTCATTCATTGTAGACAGATATAGAAAGACTCCCATATTCTTACCCTGTCATAAAGATGACACTGCTATGGATACAGCTCTTCTTCTATGGAGTAGAGTTATTTCTCATACCGGATTATTTAAGAATATCATAAGTAACAGAGATTCCAAGTTCACATCTGCACTTTGGACCAATCTTTTTAGATTTTTTGGGACTAAGTTATCATTCTCTACAGCATATCACCCTCAAACAGATGGGCTAGCAGAGAGGATGATTCAAACTTTAGAAGAAACAATCAGGAGATTTTGTGCTTATGGGTTAGAATTCAAAGACTCAGATGGCTTCACCCATTACTGGTGCACTCTGATACCTGCATTAGCATTGGCATATAAGAAATCAGTCCATTCTTCCACAGGACAAACTCCTGCTATATTAGAAAAGGGGTGGAATCCAAGACTCCCAGCAGACACACTGAGGAAAGACTTGATAGACATTCATGCTACAGATTCCAGCTTCAAGATAATGCTCAATAAAGCAAAACATCGTGCAAAAAAAGTATGAATGATTCTTTTGATTATGCAAAACAGAAGTGGCACAAGGGTCATAAAGTACCAGACTTCAAAGTAGGGGACTTAGTTCTAGTTTCAACCTTGAATTTAAACAACATCAAAGGGCCAAAGAAACTTACAGATTCTTATGCAGGAGCTTTTGTTATTGTTGCCTTACATGGAACCAATGCAGTTCAAGTGGAATTGAGTGGTGAATTGGAAAATAAACACCCCACATTTCCAGTCAGCTTGATAAATCCTTATCAACCAGCTGATAAATAATTGCTTCCTTTGAGGAACCCAACTCCTTCAACTGTACCACCAGTGGAACAGAATGAAGACAGAAAGATGAAAAAGTCATGTAAGAAGACTTAGGGGTAAAAATCAAAGAGAATATCTTGTCAGATATAGAAATCCAGTCCATGAAGATGAATGGCTGGCAGAATCAGAAATACCTTACTCAGATAAACTCTCAAGAAGATTAAGACATGAAAGAAGGCCACAAGCCTAAATATGTCTATAAATGTGCTTTAAATCACTTGATCTGAGTAATGTAAAGAGGTTGGACAGTGGACATTAACCCCCTTTGGGGCTTTTATTATTTATAACATTGATAAAACTGTAGTACAGTTTTATTTTTTGGTGGGAGGGAATGTGAGCCTTGAGGTACATTATACATATCCAAATTAGGCCACAATTATCTTGAAAATAAATAGTCATGCATATATCCAAAATTTATCATTTTTGATTTCAGAAAAGATGAATAACCTTTTATTGAGTAAGTAAATCCATTGATTTAAGGCCAGATTTGGATTCTACACAAAAATTTACCTAGCATAGCTCCATAGAATGAATAAGCTCAAATTAAATCTTTGAGGTGGTAATATGGAAAATACTTCAATACCACATAAAAGATCCATAAAAATTTTTGTTTTTCTTAATTTCACGACAAAATGATGGGAATGTGAGAAATCCAATGTTACATATACACTAAGAATAGTGTTATTCATGTTTTGGGCACTTAATATCATGGTATGCTTACATGGACTTTTGGTACACCCATAGTGGATATCTCACTTTAACCTTAAATTTCTATTTTGATGTGAAAAATAAGCAAGGGGGACAAAAGATATCATAGAGAACCAGGGTACCCAACTTCTGAGGCCTCGGAGGCATGGATGGCTCCAAAGTTTGGATCCATGGCTGATCTTGGCCCAATGAGTAAACTAAAACACTTTGGGAACTTGGTTACCATGTTACAACTACAGTAAATCAGAAGAAAATAGCAAATAACCTGCTATTTTGATGTGCCAAGGAGGTAAAGAGCTACTTAGACTCCTAAAACCATGTCAATTCTTAATTAATTTCCATGGATAGACCCCAAAAGATGAATTAAAACCCTTTTTTGGACCTGTATCCATTGATTTACCTAATAGCAACCAGTTAAACACTGATATTTGCAATTCTACGTAGAAATGAGGTAAAAACTTCAAAAATTCATTAAAAATACAATTGTTAATGAATCTCTCTGAAGCTTAAGGTCCAATGAAGAGCTGTATTATCTATGGTACAACCAAAAAGAATTATAGTCTTACTAGTAAAATTAAAAGTTTTACTTACAGTCCATTTTTGACTATTCTATGTGAAACACTGAATCTTTAGAAATTCACAGTAATTACAACCTGTGATAAAATTGCCAATAACGTTGATAAATTTGAGAAATAAATGATTATTTTGAAATAAAAGAATATTTACAGCTGTTACTCCTTTTATTATGAATCATATCAGGGTTGGTAGTCACGTAAAAGCATCAATGAAGTAATTATGATAATCTTATGTGACAACAGATGATGCAATCAATAATCCAAAATAGTTTATTGTTTTCTCACTCACTCTTTTTTCAGTTTTCTCCATGGAACGCCTCTGTGGGCTGTTGTTAACTTAAAAGAGGCCTCCTCTTGCTCTTTTTTTGAAGAATCATCTTATTATCCATTTATATCATTGTTACCAACAAGTAGGTATTAGCTAAACTATTCTTAAGGGTTTCATTCTTTCAGAATTGATCAGAAAGACATGAAATCATATAATTCAACTATATATTGTTGTAATCCTGCTAAAAATCATTTTGATCCCTTAAAATCCACAATTCTACGTCAAATTTCTCTACTTATATCTTTCAATAAGTTCTTTGGAGTATAAGTGAGTCATTTATCTTTAATGGTTAAAGTTTTTCTTTAAAATGAGCTTTCTTCAAGAATTATCTTTATAATTATTCTTGCAAAATTTAATTATATATTAAAGTAATTTTATTATTTTAATAAAAGAAGTTTTTATTATTAAATTCTTCTTGTAATTTATTCTAGTAGACAATTACTTACTCACTGTTAAAATCACTAGTAGTGCTTAACACGTGAAAGAAATAATTCTTTAACTATTTAATTGTGGTTATAATAATATTTTATTATTATATTTCATAAGAACAGACATAGTACTGTTGATTAATAGTAATATTATCATCAGTTTCATAGTCACATCTTACATTTGGGGGCCTGGCCGTGTTTTTTGAACCTTGTACCCTTAATTAATATATTTTTAAGCTCTAAAATATATTAATTTAATAATTTTTTTCTTTCATTTTAAAGTTAGAATAATTCTTATTTTTGAAATTGTTTTGGAAATCTTTTTCATTGAGGAATTTGGTTTAATTTTATACTGTTTTTACACTTGGCTTTTTCACATCCAAAAACTTATAAAATTATTCTTTGAGTTACTGTGAATTAATTTTCATCCAAAATCTTAAATTTTAATTTTTTTTCTTTAAAAAGAATAATTTTTGTAATATTAAAAAGTATAAAACTTATAAAAAATCTTCAAAAATAATATAAAAAAAAAGTATAAAAAATAATTTTTTCTCTTTTATAAATTTTTTTCTAGTGTCTTTAATCAAATACTGTGCAGCTGGCAACAGACTCAGTAAAGGATATATCACTAGTCCAGAATCTTCAGAAGCCAAATCTGAAGAAAGTATTGAGGTGCAAATTGCTAAAAGAGGCACCTTATTTAACTCAGAAAAGGATAAATTACCACCAAAAGGTGTGTATTTTATCTTATATTTTCACTTTTTATCTTTAAAATTGATGTGAAAATGGTGCATACCAGAAATGGAAGCAACTATTCAGTCCAACCAGATGTAAGTGGACAAGGAAGAGGCAAGACCAAATCCAGAAGTGCCAAATCTTCCACAAGAAAGACACATCTGGAGGATGCCAGAGTTGCCCCCCATTCCCCAAGGTCTGTACCAACAGATTTTGACGTGAATTCTGAGCCTGAACTAATTCATGATATTATTTCCAGGGCTGAACCATTTTCAAGTGGCAGCAATAGAAATATATCAATTCCAGTACAGAAATTGGTTCAGAGCAGCCAAAGAAGAGGAGTGGGAAATATGCCCAAGCCTTTGGCAGGGGGCCATGAACTCCTACTTACACATCAAGAGCTTTCTGGGTCAGGAGAAGACCATAGAACTCTTAGGAGGATGTAGCCCCCTGTCTTGCAAATACAAGGTCAAAAAGATAAAGAATTGGTTGAAGAACCAAAGTCTTTTATCTATAGACCAGAAGAAAGAGTTGGAAATGACTCCAGCTTTGGAAGCAGAGGCACCAGTGGCGTCTACCAGCTCCAAACCAGCTCCAGAAGTGTCCAAGGACAAGCCCAAGGAACCTCAGAAGAAGAAAGGTCCCAAGAACCATCAAGGCAAAGGAAAAGGCAAAGCCAATTGGCACAGACCTTACCCACTGTCACAGCCAAGGAGGCAGGGGCATTACCAATCATATTCTACAATCATTACTTCATTGATACCCCTCAAAACCCAATCAGCAAGGGGGTTTCATTCAACAGTCTCCAAATACAGTTCCAGACCTCAATACAGTTTTCATACAGGCAAGACCCAAATACAGGATTCACCAAATACAGTCCTGTAATCAATACAGGCGCAAATACCTGTATTGACTGTATAACCTTTATTGGATTCACCAATACAGGATTCAATCCCACATCCAACTTCTTCCAGCATACAGGCCAGTATCTCAACACTCAAACTCCAAGGCTGGCATTTCTCACATATACCAGCCACTCTTCACCCACCTGGGGGTTTTTCCCCAGTTAATTAAAATAGTTGATTTATTATTTAATATTATTTTATTCTCACTTTTGGAATATTATTTTATTACTTATTAAGTTAGTCTTAGCCTTCCCTCACCTGTTCAGTAGAGTCCTGGTGGCCATATCCTTATTAATTCCTTTTCTCTTTTCTGAACAGGTTGAAACAGTGACGCAGGATTATTTGTGGTTGGCTCTTTATTATTGCTTTTGTTTTGTCTCTCTTATCTTTTATGCTTATTATTTTATGACTAGGAATTTATCCTCTTACTCCATTACTCTTATCATTTGAGTATTTTCTCCTGAGCCCTCCATAAGTAAGTCTGTTCACTGAGTGCCAGGCCCTCTTCATTTTAGAAGAGCCCCTGTGACACCCACAAGGGTACAGGATCCCCAACTTGGAGCCTTCAGCCGTGGACAGTGACTTCAATATGGCCAGGACTCTTATGGAATTCACAGCCAAGGAGCAGGAAAGGATGAACAGAAACTTTCCACGCAAATGATTGGTGTACAAACTAGTATTAATGTAGAAATTGGTAAGCTTGATAAAAAGTTAACTACAATTGCATCAGATATAGTTGAATTAAAGAAAAATGATAAAACATACATTGAATTGCACCAAGTGACACATGCCAGACTTGACTCAATTACCAATTCTTGCAAAAGAATTGAAAACATGTGCCAAGTTCAGCATGATGAGATGGAAGAACTTTCCATTTTTAAGGTGAATAATCAACTTACAATTTTACAAGACCAAGTCTTAAAAATAGTTGAGAATACCAACCAATTTGCTATACACTTAGCAAAAAGTGACAGTGAAAGGCAGAAGTTAAAGAATGAAATGATTGCAAGTGTGGAACAAATTCATAAGAATCATGAACCACATATGCCAAGAAACTCTACACCTTTAACTGAAGAAAAAATTTCTGTTAAAGAAAGTCTCACCCCATTCTTGGGAGAGAATGCCTACTCTGAAAGAGATATTCCCAAGATAGAAGAATGGCCAACATTCTCTGGTGAAGGAGAATACAACCATATTGAATTCATCAGAACTATTGACATGCTGCAAGAAGACTTTAATATACCTGATGAAATAATAGTGGGAAAATTACACTGTTTGTTTACCAGAACTGCAAAGAAATGGTATTACAAAATGAGGATTGATCATGGTAAACATGATTGGTCTTGGTGGAAATCTGAAATGATTACAAAATGGGCCAATAATTCTTGGAGGTTTAAAATAGAAAATGCCTTTGAAAATGCCATTTTTAACTCAGAGAAAGATAAACCACTTACTTGGTTCTTCAAGCAAAAAAAAAGATTATCTGCTTTACAACCAGATATGTCTGATACAATGATTAATATGAAAATATTAAGAAAGTGTGGAGGAGAATTGGAACATGCTATCAAAAGCAGATGTGTAGGCCCCTGTTCAAAAGAAGACTACATTAATGCTATGGAAGATATCATTACCAGAACAAGAATTGGTAAAACTTGGTCTAAAATCCCAACAGAATCCAAGATGACCTCTAAGATTCCCAGAGAGGATAAGAGACCAAAAAGACCTGTCTTAAAGTGTCATAAATGTGGAAGCACTTCACATTTAGCCAACACTTGCACAAAAAAGGCAAAAATCAATGAAGTTCAAGTCATTGAAGAAATTCAGCGTACTGAAGAGAAAGGAGAGTCTGATCAAGATTCTGCAGTCTCTGAAGATACACCAGTAGAGGACTATCCCATTGAAAACATCACAGCTTTCCTTGAGGTCACAGAAGTCCACACCCACTTGCCACAGTACAGTGAAGATTGCTGCAACCTGACCAATATCCAAGATGCCAGAATGTGTAAAACAAAACCTGCTAGAGGAAAGGGTTATACTGCTGGAGCGTCCTGTATCACATCAGTCTTGATGAGTGATATTGAAGCCAAAGTAAATTTGGATACAGGGGCATTTTGCACTTGTGTGGGCAAAGATTATCTCCAAATTATACTTCCTGGATGGAAGAACCATCTGTTACCAATAGAAGGTGTACAATTTAGTAGTGCCAGTAACAATATGTACCCCTTGGGTAGATTAGACACTAATCTTGTATTCCCACACCCAGCAGGAAGTGTAAGGATGAAAACTGAAATTGTTGTAATGGATAATTGCACATCTCAGCACATCATTCTTGGAAATGATTACTTGAATATCTATGGTATTGACATCAATAACCATAAAGACAGATATTTCACAATTGGGGATAACAAAAGACAAAAATTTGCTTTTTCCAATATGCCAAAACAAATATCTGTGGTATCTTCTGTCAAAGATACTTATAAAGATGATTTTGTGTCTAATCAACTTGTTGAAGCACAGATTAATCCATATTTGTCACCAAAAATGAGGAATGAACTTATTGACGTGTTATACACATACAATACTGTATTTGCCTCTGATAATGAACCATTAGGTGCTATAAGAGGACATGAAATTGTTATTACTGTTCATATTGACAGACCATATCCCCCAGTACTTAGAAGACCAGCTTATCCAGCCAGTCCCAGAGCTAGAGAAGCCTTGGAGAAACATATCCAAGAGTTAATTCAACTTGGTGTACTAAGGAAAGTAGGCCATAATGAGGAAGTTGAGGTGACAACACCTGTTATCATTGCTTGGCATAATGATAAGTCAAGAATGGTTGGAGATTTCAGAGCATTGAATACCTACACAGTTCCAGATAGGTATCCAATCCCTAGAATCCAAGAAACCTTGACTCAATTATCCAAAGCCAAGTATATAACATCAATGAATGCATTGAAAGGCTTCCATCAAAATGTTTTTACGCCTAAAGCTAAGAAATTACTTAGAATCATGACTCACTGTGGTATTTTTGAGTATCTTAGAATGCCATTTGGCATTAAAAATGCTCCATCTCATTATCAAAGAATGATGAATAACATCTTCCCCACAGAATTGTCTGAGGGGTGGCTTATCATTTATATTGATGATATTATCATATTTTCTGACTCATGGTCTTTGCACCTTGAAAGACTTGCAAGGGTACTTCACAAAGTTTCAGAAGTGAATATGAAAATTTCACTTAAGAAATGCAATTTTGGTTTTGAAGAACTTAAAGCATTAGGACATGTTGTTTCTGGTTTAAGATTGGGTATTGACAAAAATAAAGTGGCAGCAGTACTGCTTAAGCCAATACCCCGGAATAAAAAAGAAATGATGTCTTTTCTTGGATTTGCTAGTTACTATAGGCAACATTTAAAAGACTTTGCAATTCTAGCCAAATCACTCTATAGAATCTGTGATCAACAGACTGTATTTGAGATGACACAGGAAAGAATTAAAACTTATGAGAAGATAAAGAGAGCCCTTACAGAAGCACCTTTACTCCTCATGCCTGACTGGAATATTCCTTTTAAGTTGTACATTGATGCATGTGGAGATGGATTAGGGGCAGCCCTACATCAAGTCCAAATTATTGATGACAAACCTACAGAAGGACCAGTTTGTTTTATCTCAAGGCAGATCAAACCAACAGAAGCCAGATATGGTGCAAGCCAAATGGAGTGCTTATGTTTGGTATGGGCACTTGAGAAATTACACTATTACCTTGATGGCAGTGTTTTTGAAGTCATAACTGACTGTCATGCAGTAAAATCACTTCTTAAGATGAAAACTCCCAACAGACATATGTTGAGATGGCAAATAGCTATTCAAGAATATAGAGGAAACATGACTATAGTTCATGAAGCAGGAAACATTCACAAGAATGCTGATGGACTTAGTAGATGGGCTTTAGCCAAAACTCCTGATAACCCAGCTTATGTACCTTTGGAGGCTGAACCACAGATTCCAATTGAAGGAATTAACATAACTGATATTGGAACTGAATTCTTTGAGGAGGTCAGAGAATCTTATAAACAAGACAAGAATTGCCATATCTTGAATTCTTTATTAGATAAAGACTGCAAAGATACATCTTTAGTTGACGCACTTGATGAAGTTTGGAAAAATTCCTATTCTGAAGGAAGATTTGACTTTTTTGATCTAATAATTTACCACAGAACAAAACATTCTTGTGTTATGACATTGTGCAGTAGATTACTTATCAATACCATTCTTCATGAATGTCATGATAGTATCTACTCTGGACACCTGTCAGAAGACAGAACACTTGAAAAAATGAAGAACTGTGCATGGTGGCCATCTTGGAGAAAAGAAACCATTGAATATTGCCATACCTGTGACAGATGCCAAAAAGCAAACAGGAGTACAGGCAAGAAATTTGGACTTATGATCCATATTCAAGAACCAAAATCCCCATGGGAAGTTGTTCACATGGATTGGGTCACAGCACTTCCTCCAAGTGGTGACAGAAGTTATAATGCTTGTTTAGTCATTGTAGACAGATATAGCAAAACTCCCATATTCTTACCATGTCATAAAGATGACACTGCTATGGATACAGCTCTTCTTTTATGGAGTAGAGTTATTTCTCATAAAGGATTATTTAAGAATATCATAAGTGACAGAGATCCCAAGTTCACATCTGCACTTTGGACCAATCTTCATAGATTGTTTGGTACTAAGTTATCATTCTCTACAGCATATCACCCTCAAAAAGATAGGCTAGCAGAGAGGATGATTCAGACTTTAGAAGACATGATCAGGGGATTTTGTGCTTATGGATTAGAATTCAAAGACTCAGATGGCTTTACCCATGACTGGTGCACTCTGATACCTGCACTAGAATTGGCATACAAGACATCAGTCCATTCTTCCACAGGACAAACTCCTGCTATGTTAGAAAAAGGATGGAATCCAAGACTCCCAGCAGACACACTGAGGAAAGACTTGATTGACATTCATCCTACAGCTTCCAGCTTCAAGATAATGCTTGATAAAGTAAAACACAATGCAAAACAAAGTATTGATGATGCTTTTGATTATGCAAAACAGAAGTGGGACAAGAGTCATAAAGTACCAGACTTCAAAGTAGGGGACTTAGTTTTACTTTCAACCTTGAATTTTAATAATATCAAAGGCCCAAAGAAACTTAAAGATTCTTATGTAGGACCTTTTGTTATTGTTGCTTTACATGGAACCAATGCAGTTCAAGTGGAATTGAGTGGTGGATTGGAAAATAAACACCCCACATTTCCAGTCAGCTTGATAAAGCCTTATCAACCAGCTGACAAAGAATTGTTTCCTTTAAGAAACCCAACTCCTTTAACTGTACCACCTGTGGAACAGAATGAAGACAAAAAGATAAAGAAAGTCATTAAAGAAAGGAGACTTGGGGGTAAAAATCAAAGAGAATATCTTGTCAGATATAGAAATGCAGTACATGAAGATGAATGGATGGCAGAATCAGAAATACCTGACTCAGATAAACTCTCAAGAAGATTTAGACATGAAAGAAGGCCACAGGCTTTAATATGTCTATAAATGTGCTTCAAATTACTTGATCTGAGTAATGTAAAGAGGTTGGACAGTGGACATTAACCCCCTTTGGGGCCTTATTCTTTTATCACTAATAAAATTGTGGTACAATTTTATTTTTTGGTGGGAGGGAATGTAGGCCTTGAGGTATATTTTACATACCCAAATAGGCCACAATTATCTTAAAAAGAAATTTTGAATTATACATAACTCATAAATCATGCATATATTCAAAATTCATCATTTTTGAATTCAGAAAAGATGAATAACTTTTCATTGAGTAAGTAAATCCATGGATTCAAGGCCAGATTTGGATTCTACACAAAACTTCACCTAGGGTAGCTTCATAGAGTGAATAAGCTCAAATTAACTCTTTGAGGTGGTAAAATGGAAAATACTTCAATACCACATCATCAATACCACATAAAAGATCCGTGAAAATTTTTGTTTTTCTTAATTTCACGCCAAAAGAATGGGAAAGTGAGAAATCCCATGTTACATATACACTAAGAATAGTGTTATGCATGTTTTGAGCACTTAATATCATGGTATTCTTACATGGAATTTTGGTACACCCATGGTGGATATCTCACTTTAAGCGTAAATTACTATTTTGACGTAAAAAATAGGCAAGGGGGACAAAAGACATCAAAGAGAGCCAGGGTACCCAACTTCTGAGGACTCAGAGGCGTGGATAGCTCCAAAGCTTGGTTCCATGGCTGATCTTGACCCAATTGGTAAACTAAACCTCTTTGGGAACTTGGTTACCATGTCACAACTACTGTAAATCTTAAGAAAATAGCAAATAACCTGCTATTTTGACGTGCCAAGGAGGTAAAGAGCTACTTAGACTCCTGTAACCACGTCAATTCTTGATGACTTTCCATGGATAAACCCCAAAAGAGTAATTAAAACCCTTTTTGGACTTGTATCCATTGATTTACCTCATAGCAACCAGTGAAACACTGATATTTGCAATTCTACGTAGAAATGAGGTAAAAACTTCAAAAATTCATTAAAAATACAATTCTTGATGAATCTTTCTGAACCTTTCAGGACCAATGGAGAACTGTATTATCTATGGTACAACCAAAAAGAATTACAGTTTTACTAATAAAATTAAAAGTTTTACTTACAGTCCATCTTTGACCATTCTACGTGAAACACTGAATCTTCAAAAATTCACAGTAATTAAAACCTGGGATGAAATTGGCAATAACATTGATAACTTTGAGAAATCAATGATTATTTTGGAATAAAAGAAGATTTACAGATGTTACTCCTTTTATTCTTAACCATTTTGGGGTTGGTAGTCACGTAAAGGCATCAATTAAGTACTTCTGATAATCTTACGTGACAACAGATGATGCAATCATCAATCCAAAAGGGTTTATTGTTTTCTCACTCACTGGTTTTTCAGTTTGCTCCATGGAACGCCTCTGTGAGCTGTTGTTGACTTAAAAGAAGCCTCTTCTTGCTGTTTTTTGCGTATCATCATCATCTTATTAATCATTTATATCAATATTACCAACAAGTAAGTATTAGTTAAAACTTTTCTTAAGTGTTTTATTCTTTCAGAATCGATCAGAAAGACGTGAAATCATGGAAATCAACTATATATTGTTGTAATACATTTATAAATTCATTTTGATCCTCCAAATCCACAATTCTACATCAAATCTCTCTATCTTATCTTTCAATAGGCTCTTTGGAATATTGGTGAGTGGTTTATCTTTAATTCTTAAAGTTTTTCTCTAAAATTAGTTTTCTTCAAGAATTATCATTATAATTATTCTTGCAAAAGATAATTATATATTAAAATAATTTTATTATTTTAATAAAGAAGTTTTTATTATTAAATTCTTCTTGTAATTGATTCTAGTAGACAATTACTTACTCACTGTTAAAATCACTAGTAGTGCTTAACACGTGAAAGAAATAATTCTTTAATTATTTAATTGTGGTTATAATAATATTTTATTATTATATTTCATAAGAACAGACATAGTACTGTTGATTAATAGTAATATTATCATCAGTTTCATAGTCACATCTTACACAATGAAAGAACTCGGAGACTGACTGCTGTTCAAACTTTATGCGGTTTTTTGTCAATGTAACCATGCAAGATTATTTTTTCACTTGAAAAGATGCTAAGGTTTTTGGTGTTACGAGAAATGGTCCGTTCTGTTTAAAGAGTTGAAGCAAACTAATTAGGTTACAGATGAGGTTTGGGATGAAGAGACAGTCAGTGAGGGTGAGGATTGAGTTATTGTTTCCAATTATGACTGAGCCAATACTTTCAGTCATGAAGCCGCTGCTAGAGTCTCATGTCGTGATTGAGAAAGCTTGAAATTTGCAAAGGTGAGTGAAGGAACTTTCACAGTTGAACATGTGATTCATAGCTCTGAAGTCAATTATGATTTGTGAGGTGAGATTGGGATGTCTAGTTGTGATAAGTGCTTGTGCTTTGCATTAGTGAGCTGAGGCATAAAGCCTGTTGAAAATGTGTTTTTGTCTTGTCTAGGTGTTCTTAAGTGTGGCTTCTCAGCATAGCATTCTTCTTTTTTGTAAGACATATTTTGGGTTATGTTTACCATTCATACGGTAGGTTGGTTGCTTGAGTTATTCAGGGCTGTCTGGTTGTTTGAGGTGAACCAAGCTGCTTTACTGGATGTGCTGACACTAGTGTTTCTCTTAGTTCTCTGTATATTGATGTATTCCTTCAGCCTTAGGAGTATTTGATTGGGGTGCTCAGTTAATTTATTGTTGACAATGAGAAGATCCACTATTTGAGTTACATTAGAGTCACTGGCCAGTTTGCCTAGAATAATGTAAGAAAGGATTTCAGGGGGAACCTTCATGCTTACCAAGTCTAGATGCATATGGAATTTTCTGGTTTTGTTGGTATATTGTTGTAGGTTACCAGTGTAGTTGGATTTTTTCCAATTGAGCCAGACTCTGCCTTTGTTCATTGCTTGTTTTGAAGCATAGAGTTCATTGATTTTGTTCCACATTGAGCTAGCTTTGGCTGAGATTTCAGAATTTACAATGGCGTTGAAGACCTGGCGATTAACATTTGAAGTAATGAGAGTTACTTCATCAAAGTTAGCTTTGTTCCATCTGTTTGTGGCAGTAATGGATGCATCCAATGCAATGTGTTTGTTGCGGACATCAAGGAGTTTCTTTGATCAGAGGAGAAATCTCATTGGATGATGCCATTGGCCATACTTCTCTCAATCAAGAAGAGGAATGCCAGAGTCATCTGGGTCATTTATTTTGTTGATCATTGCTTTTTATGGAGTTGTTCACCTTTTTTTCTTTTTTTTTAAATGAGAAGACGGAGACAGTAAATCTGTTAGAAAGGAAACTAAAGGTGAAATTTCAGTAGTCAGAGAGAGTAAACAAGTAATGTACCTAAATTTGAACAATAATTTTGTAGTAGCAATGATAGTGCAAGATATTTTAGGAATGCAGCGAGTATTTAGCCTGGATGATTAGACAAGATTTTAGTAATAGCTTTTGACCAGTGAGAGATATATACTGTGATGACTGCGTACCTAGTAAAACAATATTGAAGAGTTTTTTTAAGAGAAAACATGGTATGAGGCAGAAGTGAAAACAAAAGAGGATGAGGTGAAAGTCAGGAAAAGAAAGGATAAAGGAAAAGGAAGAGAGAGAGTTTAGGCTTTGAAGAGATTGGTTTTCCAACATTTTGGTGTGAGTGAGTGGTGTGGTTTGTGGTGAGTTAAGTTGATCCATGGGTGGTGAGTGCACTCCTAGTTGTTAGGGTTAGGAGCAATAGAGGTGCGTCAGGGTTCTAATTTAGCCCTTTCTAGTCAACCTCTTGTCTCTCAGACTGAACCAAGTCTCCTCAAGATCATGGATCAAATGACTCAATTCATGGGGCAACTCACTCAAGCAATTATCCTCAGGGACGATTCCAAAGCCCCTGCTTTGAAGACTCCATCCATGAAGGCACCTGATTCTTTTGATGTTACTCAAGATCATAAATTGAGAGGATTTATCCAATCCTGTCAGTTAATTTTCCATAATAACCCAGCAAATTTCTTCTCTGACAGGAAGAAAGTTCATTACTCAACTTTGTTTCTCACTGGTAGAGCTTGAAATTGGATGGAACCCTATCTCTCCAATATTTCCAATGAAGATCCTGCCTACCTCCTCAATAATTGGAATTTATATGAAACTCAATTCTTCACTCTGTTTGGTGACCCCAATGATGTCAGAAAGGCTGAACATGAGTTGGACAATTTGAGGATGAAGGAAATTGGTCATGTATCCTTGTACATTGCTGATTTCAGAAGCTTAATGTCAAGAATTGGAGATTGGGGGGAAAGAGCTTATATCCATGTTTACAGAAGAGGATTGGCATCAGGATTCTTGGATCAGTTGGCGTCTCACCCTGGAACGTTTGACACTCTTCAAGAACTTATGGATTTCACTTTAGAATTAGACACAAGAAATCATGAGATGCAAAAAAAAAGGTGGCAATCAAGAGAAGAAGCCTCCTCCTACTGGGTCCAATCAATCTAGGCCTCCTTGGAACTCATCTCCAAAGAGGCCTCACCAAAATAAGAATAAGAAGGGCAAGCAATTTCAATATTCAAAGGATAAGGCCCATGCTGCTCTCCTCAATAAGGACAATAAATTAATTGGTTCTGAAAAGGAGAGGAGGATTAAAGAGGGGTTGTGTACTTATTGTGGTGGAAAGCACCCAATTGAAAAATTCTTCAAGAGACCTCAGAACAAGCCTGGGTCATCAATAGGCTTCCCTAGCAAGCAGGGAAAATTCTGAGTGGGGATCATGATGTGTTCAATGGTTCTCACTTATTTACTTCAAGAGCACAATTTTTCACTCTGAATACTAGTGTCAAGAAATCTTTGAAGTTTCTTATTTTTCTGTCTGTCTCTGATATTTTTTATAGTATTCTCATGGATTCTAGTGCCACAAACTCTTTTATTGCAAAGAATTTTGTTCTCAAGTACTCATTGACTATGTCAGAGCTTCCTGCAAAGATTACTCTTTTCATTAAGGATTCAATTGAATCCCCTGCCTTGTTCATCACCCATTATACCAAATAGGTAGTTGACTTGCCTTCCTTCCCAACCTTTGAATGGGACCTTTTTATCATAGATTCACCCAAAGGAGAAGACCTGATATTGGGCTATGATTTCCTTTACCATTTCAATCCCATTATTGATTGAAAAAATGGATTGATCACCTATAATTCTAGTCATAAGGATTCTAGTGGTATCCTTCCTTCTGCTAGGAATGACTTTGCCACTGCTGTCAACAGTGTTGCTCTGGTTGGTGAACTTAAGACACCTCCCCTTCCTTCTTCTGTCCATATCCCTTCCATGATTCCCTCTCAGTCATTACTTCCATTAAGAGATGAAGTCTTCAAAGAGATAAAAGATGTTGGAGAAGATGTTGCTATATCTTCACATCATCTCTTCCAAGGGGATATGGAACTTTCTCCTTTTTCTTTTCATGCCTCCCTGGAGGAGCAGTGGGATGAGGAGGGAGAGCCAGAAGAGATTGAAACTGTGTTTAAGGTAGTCCCTCCTGCCTATCACCAATATGTGGATATATTCTCCAAGGTGAAAGCAGAGAAACCTCCTCCACACTGTTCCTGTGATCATCATATTGAATTGCAGGGTCTTCTACCTCCAATTGGTATTATCTACTCATTATCAAACCAAGAGTCAGAAACACTGTGGGCCTACACTTCAGAAAATTTAGAGAAAGGTTTCATAAGACCTAGCTCCTCTTCAACAGGGGAAACTGTCCTTTTTGTGAAGAAGAAGGATAGAGGTCTTTGTTTTTGTGTTGACTACCACAAACTCAATTCGGTCCTTAGGAAGAACAGGTACCCTGTTCCTCCTATGAACCAGCTCCTTACCGTTTCAATGGTTACAATATCTTCTCCAAGATAGACCTGCGTGGTGCATATAACCTTCTGAGAATGAAAGAGGGGGATGAGCACTTAACTGCCTTTAGAACCAAGTATGGTAGCTATGAGTATTTGGTCATTCCATTTGGTTTGACCAATGCTCCAGTGTCTTTCTAGAATCTAGTGAATGATATATTTGCATATTTTTTGGATGTGTTTGTTGTGGTTTATCTAGATGATATTATGGTTTTCTCCAGTTCTGAGGAAGAACATGTCAAACATGTGACCTCTGTCCTCCAAAAGCTGAGAGAGAGTAATTTGTTTGCTAAAGCCTCCAGGTGTGTATTCCATGCTTCAAGTGTGGAATACTTGGGCTATGTTGTTTCAAGTGGTGGCCTCAAGATGGATTCTTCAAAAGTTAAGCAAATCCTCAATTGGCCTCAGCCCAGAAACATAAAGGCTCTTCAATCTTTTATTGGCTTTGCAAATTTTCATTTTTGTTTCATAAAAAATCACTCTAAAAAATCACTTCTCTCACTTCCCTTCTCAAAAATGACTCTCCCTTTATCTTCAATGAAGAAGCTCTTAGCCAGTTTCAAATACTCAAAGAAGCATTCACCACTGCACCTATCCTTGCTCATTTCAATCCTGCTCTACGGCCTATAATGGAGGCTGATGCTTCTGATTATGCCTTGAGTGCTGTACTGAGTGATGTGCATGACTCAGGAAAGAATCCCATTGCATGTGATAGTTGCAAGCTGCTTTCAGCTGAGCTCAACTATGAAATTCATGAAAAGGAATTCCTTGGCATATTTTGGGCTCTCAATCTCTGAAGAGCTTTCCTTCCTTCTCTTTCCAATCCTTTCGAGGTCTTGACCGACCACTCTACCCTTCAGTATTTCATGTCTTCTAAATCTCTTACTTGTCGTCAGGCCTGTTGGGCTGAATTTCTTTCTGAGTTTCATTTCACTATTACTTACCGCCCTGGCAGGCTGGCTACTTTACCAGATGCCTTGTCACATTGGGACAACCTGTACCCTGAGAGGGGGGTGGACTTCATCAGCAAGCATCCTCATAATTTTCATCAAGTAATAAAGCAAGATGGAATTCAAGAGCCAAGATTTGTCTCAATCAAAGTGGGAATATTCTCAGATTTAGCTGACAAGATTCAAAAAGAAGTATGGCAAGACAATCATTATAAAGAAATACTCAAGAAACTAGAAATAGGTGAATCAGTTCCAGATTATTCTTTTGAACCTCAAGCCAAGTTATTATTATTCAAAGATAGAGTGGTAATCCCAAGCGATGAAGAAATGCAACTCAATATTCTTCAAAAGAGTCATGACGCACCATTAGCTGCCCATCCTGGCGAGGAGAAAACCCTCAAACTCATCAAGAGGGATTTTTTTGGGCTGGCTTGAATCACTTCATTAAGGACTATGTGTCCTCATGCCAGAAATGTTCAAGAAGCAAGAATATTCATCATAAGAAGTTTGGATTACTCAAGCCTCTTTCAATTCTGTCTTGTCCTTGGAATTTATTATCAACAGACTTTATCACTCAATTGCCACTGTCAAACAACTTTGATTCAATTTTAGTATTTGTGGACAAATTCTCCAAAATTGCCATCTTCACTTCAGCTGATGAAACAATCGCTGCCCCAGACTTGGCTAAAGTCTTTATTAGTCATGTATTTTCCAAACACACCCTTCCAGTCAGTATTTTTAGTGATAGATGTTCTTTATTTGTTTCATCATTCTGGACTCAATTATGTCAGCAGCTCAAGATATCAAGAGATCTTTCAACTGAATTTCATCCTGAAACAGATGGACAGACAAAGAGGGTAAATAAGATTCTAGAACAGTATCTTCCGATGTATGTCAGTTACCATCAAGATGACTGGCACACCTGGCTCCCTCTGGCTAAATTTGCCTATAATGATGCTGAACATTCATCAACAAAACAATCACCTTTTTTCACCATTTATGGAAGAAATCACAGCTGTGACTCAATCCATGTTTCTCAAGACTTACTCACTGGAAATTTATCAAAAAAACTCCAATCAGTAGAGCAAGTTGTCAAAGAAAAATTAGAGTCAGAAATAAGGAGGTTCAAGAAGTATGCAGATAGAAATAAAGCGATTCCACCTGATTTCCAACCTGGAAATAAGGTATGGCTAGCTTCCAAGAACATCAAGACTACAAGACCCACCAAGAAACTTTCAGAAATATGGCTGGGAGCATTTGAAGTCATTAAGAAGATTGGAAGTCATCCATACCACCTCAAGTTGCCTCAACAATGGAAATCAGTTCACCCTGTATTCCCTGTGTCCTTATTAGAGCCAGTGAAGCAATCAGCTATCCCAAATCAACATCAATTGCCACCACCACCAGTCTTAGTGGAGGAGCAAGAAGAATGGGAAGTGGCTCAGGTTCTGGACTCCAAACTCAAGAGAGGTAAATTATGCTATCTTGTAGAGTGGAAAGGATTCAGTGAAGACCCAGAAAGAGCAAGTTGGGAACCAGCTGTAAGGTTTGTCTATGAAACTCTTGATAATAGTAGCAAAATCAAGAGTACTATGACTGTCCTCAATAGAAATATATAATATAATAAAATATTATAACCACAAATTCAAATATAATTATTAAAAATAATTATATAAAAAAAATAAATTTAATTATTATTATAAAAATATAATAATAAAAATAATAATAATAATTATAATAAATTAAAATTATTCTATTATTGTTATAGTCACTGACAGTTAGAACAATAAGACTTGTAAATCTCTTAATGAGACAATTACATGTGGAAATATTAATATTAACCACTTATAGATAATATAAATATTGTTTATAAAATAATTATAACACACGCTGTGCAGAAATAATTCTTATAGAAGAAAATTCTATATAAAAAAACTAATACTAGATAAAAAAATATAGAACTTTAGAGAAAACTTACTTATAATATTTATTTAATACAACAAGTTAAACAACAACAGTTATTATATTAAATAATGATTATAAGTTAAAAACACGCCTAAAATCAATAATCTTAAAGATAAAACAACTTTTTATGATAAAACTTAAGATTGGAGAGTTTTTAACAGGAATTTGTGGATTTTAAGAGATATTTAAGATGATAATTTTATAATATAAAATATATTATTGATTATTACAACAATAATCTGAATTCTATGACTTCAATTCTTTAATTTACAATTAATAAAGAATGAAATAACTTGAGAATTACTTTGATAATAAGATTTTATAAATAATAAAACTTTACCTGTTTAAATGTCTAATATGATTGGATTGATAATGAATGATGGACAAAAACAGTGATGAAAGGACTCTTTTTATGTCTTCAGAGAAGCTCTCATGATTCATAATGAATATAGAGGGCGTTCTCAGGTCAAAACTGAAAAACAATACTTAAAAGCAAAGTTCTTAACTTAAGGCAACTTGTTTTTAGTTCCAATTTAAAGTTACCAGTGTTATTCTTAACTCCATGTAATTTTAATCCTCATTTAAACTAATTATTTTTAGTTTTTAATAGAAATAAACTTATTTATATTAAAGTTTATCACATGAACAACTTAGAAATAGAGTTTCAAACAGAAATCTCTTAAACTCAATTTTTAATTAATTTTTAAAGAAATCATAATTTTCTTTGAGCTTAATTAAAAGAGTAAATTTCCAGGCTAATTACCCAGTAAATTTACTTATAACAGATACTTAAAATTTGATTTATATATAGATAATATTAACTCTAAGCTGTGTGAAATTTTCAAGCAAATCCATTAAGATTTGGATTTTTAATGAATTTTTGAAGTTATTGCTATTTTTCCACATAAAATAGTAATACACACCAAACCTTAGCTTTTGATAAGGTTTTAATGCTTGTAACTTTAAATTTTGAAGATTATTTAAGGTTTTTAAGCTTTATTAAGCTTTGACAGTTCTTAAAACCTTGATTTCAAGCCTGCATATTGGGATTTACCCTTTGGCAGCTTGAAATTCCTGTCCAAATTGGGATAAAACCAGTTTAAACCTTAAGGTTGGATCAAATTCTAATCTTAAAGTTTAAATAAGGTTGAAAATCCTCCAATACAGGTGGACAACCTTAATTGAATCATTGCAGATCCAAAAAGTTGGGTACCCCAGCTCTATTTGGTCTTTTTCCTTTGTCCCACCTTTTTGCGTGGATTTTGCCCTGTTATTTATTTAAAGCCATACCATGGCTTTAAACCCTTTTAAATTGAGCTCACGCAGGATTTACATTCTGTATGGCAAATCCTTAGCCAATTCAGTAAATATACACCACACCTCAATTTTAACTAAAATTTTGGTAAGTTTGCATTAACCTTATGCAACTTTAAATTTAAGCTTATTTAAGCTTAAATTTAACAATTTTAATTTTTTTTTTAAAAAGTTACATTAGTACTGTGAGATTCTTAAATCTTCTAATAACACAAGAAATAAGTGTTTTTGGGTATAACACCTTATGGATGTACCCTAGGTTATTTTTGGTGTAGAATCGAAAAATGACATAATATTTATAACTTTGTTTATCCAAAATAAAGTTATACTTATTTTTCATTATTTTTATTTTAATTTCAACTAAAAAGTCTGTTTAAGACAAAATTAGTTGTTTATAAAATGATTTGTGGCCTTATAGGTATGTTATACATACCTCACAGGCTCACACCAGCTTCCAACCTTACCAACTGACCAGACCTTTTCAAGGATTTCCATTCATTGTATCCTGTTACGCCTGGTCCCAATACCTCAAGAGTTTGATTTATAGTGCTTGGTGGGGAGAAAAAGTTCTGAAATTAAGTTACTCTCCTGGCATCCACCTTTAAGGGGGTATTCTACCCATATGTTGTTGTAAGAATCACCTTGGCCACTTTGTGAGCACTTGTCAGCTTTTTGGACAGATACAGGAAGCATGCAACATCAATAACCTCTGATTTGAGCCTTATCAAGATATGGCCCAATCTCTTCTTTCGTTTTTCTTTTCTTTTCTCTTTATCAATATTTCAGCTTATGCCAATCATCATTATTCAAGACATTCATTGTTTCAAGTCGTTTATGGCAATTTGTTTCATGTTATGGTGCTTGGTGGGGAGTGGGAGTTATGAAAGTAAGTTATATCTCCCGGCATGCATCACTGAGGGTTCTACTTCTTGTAAAACATTACCTTGGCCACTCTTTGAGCATCAAATTCTTGGTTTTAATATTCAGACATTCTTGTCCAAAATCAAGACACTCACTACAAGAAGGACAAACCATCAGAAATTTCTTTATTTCTTTTTCTCTACTCTTGTTTTCTTTCATTTTCTTTCTTTTCTTTACTTGTATAATTTTGTTTTTGCTTATCTCTTAAAAGCAGCAGCATCCCCTCCCAGATCACGTATTGGGAGGTTCCATTTATTTTTTCATTTTTTAGTGGTCCTAAGAGTGGGGATAGAGGTCAAACCAAACACAAACAAAAACAAGGAAACTAGTCATTTCTACCTAAATCATCAAAGGTTCTTTGAAAGTCATTTATCAACTCATCTTCATACCAGGCAAATTTTTCAGCCATCTCTTCTGAAGAAGTACCCAGAATAGTTCTATCATTTTCATACATAATCACCTCTCTGCTATTTCTATCAACACTCCTGAATAATCTGGCCACAGCTTGTTGGTTCTCACTTGCCGTTTTTGGATCTTCTCTGGTAATTTGGATAGGCCAACAATCTCTTCTTTGAAAGACTTGAGCGGCAGGAAACGGCAAAGGAGACAATCCATCTCTTCTTATACTGGAACTGGCCACAGGTTGGAGTTGTTGGGAGGTGGTTATGGGTGAGTTCCTAGGTTGCTGGTTGGGTGATGGTCTTACTGCTTGATTCAAGGCAGGCCTGGAATGGGAAGGACTCAGTGAAGAAGAAGGAAGGGAAGTAGGACTGGAAGCAAGAACACGTTGTAAAGCTCTTGCAGTACTGCGAATAACTTGACTTTGGAATCTGTTGGCAAGAGGCTGAGAAGAGGAAGTGCTGGATTGATGGCCAATTAAATGAGGAAAAACGTCAACTTCCTCACCATCCAACTCATCACTACCTTCAGAATCTGGATTGGTTGGGGAATCAGAAATCCTTCTTATCCTTTTCACTACCCCTTCAGTATTGATCCTGGAGATTTTGACTTCTGAGCTGGAATATATTGGCCTACCACCAATTGGAATTGGCCCTCCAACATTAATCCACCTTGCCACATCCCTCTGCCTAGAACCAGTCACTACATCAAGAATATGAGTACCAATTTTGATCAAGGTATTCAAGTTACTCATAATGGGAATACACTGAAGTTCCATCAGGAGTAGGTGCCTCAGAAAATGAAAACTCTTTCTCAAAAGGCACATCTTTCCTACTCCATAAATACCTCCTGACATTAGAAGTTGACACCCCAGTACAATGACATGGCCTCTTTCCAATGAAACAGTAATGCCACCTTGAAGCTCAAGGATTGTAGTGTTGAAAACAATCCTTACCGCTGGTCAAACACTCAGTAAAGGCAGGATCAAGGACCTCAACTGCCTTGTAACTGTCATATGTTTGGCAAGGATCAAAATTTCCAGAAGAAGCCATGGAGGGTGAAGAGAATTGACTGAAGATGCCAGAATCACAAAGGACAGATGGTGGCGGCGCAGAAGGAGAATATTCAGTGAGCTCAGTCAGTTTGGAACTCATAACTGAAGAATATGGAAGCAGAAGATTCAATATGTCAGAACCAGCCCACTCCAAGTCAAAGACAAATGACCTCAAGGAAATGGGGCATAACTCAATTATTCCCCCCCTCAAAGTCTCCAAGGTGAAGATTCAAGACCCCTTTGGGGCTGAATTCATCACCCAGGACCTCCCCTGCAGCTTTGGGGAGGCCAGGATATTGATGGTCTTGGACCCTCTCAATGTGTCCAGGTCATGTAGGTGAAATATAGGTCCATGGGCCAATTTATCGTCCCATGGCATCCCTGGGCCCAGAGGGTCCATTTTGGTCCTGGAGGCCTCCAACAGCCCCCACGCACCACAGACCATGGTGTACGGACCGCGTACTATGGACCAAAGGATACCAAAAACAAAGAAAAGGCCAAAAAAAGCCATAGAACCAAAAACACCCATTTTCACCCAAGACCCAAAAAGGCCCAAAAGGCCATAAAATCAATAATCATCAAGATTTGCCTTAGCAAGGGCCAAGGCCAGGGGGAGGTATTTCCAAGACCAATGGGTACAAGACCCCTTGAAGACTCCTTCTAGGACACTTTCAGCTGGGCAAGGAGGGTCTAACATCAGGTTTGCCCTTGGCAATTGAATATACCTTCATATACTCATTTTGCATCATTTTTGAGCAGAAGAGCTCAGTGGCCATCATTTTGGGATACAACCCAAGGCCATGCCCCAAGAAGAAAGACTCATTGAGTCAAAAGAGAAAAAAGACATATTTTAAGTGGAAGACTTACTAAAGTTATAAGAAAGGGGGAATCAAATTATTTTGGCAGGGAAGAATTGAAAGGGTATTTTCAGGATAATGGTCAAGAGGAAATGAAAATTAAAAAGAAACTTTTTTGACAAATGTGGGGATAAGGTATTCAGAAACCCACCAGTTTCAAGAGGGGGATACTGTAACAACCCCTCACCAGGGGTAAGAATATTCATTAATACACCCACTCAAACACCTCAAATCAGAAGATCCACTATTTGCATCAGCATTCACTTTCAGAAATCTTCCTTCCTGAAACATGCGTACAGTCTGGCTCATCAATACAGCCTGTCAATCCTTGTACAGGTTGTAATTAGCCAATACAGTTTGGATACACCATTTCCAAACTGTATGATCACTCAATACCACCACCCCTCTTGTACAGGCCCTGTATTTTCCAGACTCAATTCAATCATCAGATCCTCTCATGTAAATTCTCTCTCTGGATAAGGGCTGGTGATTCTCACATATACCATCCCCTCTTTCTCCCCCCTGGGGACTTTTCCCCAGTTAATGAATTTCGTTTATTTATTATTTTATGAATATTCTTATCCTTATTTTGGGTATTATATTTATTCAATATTAATTTAGTCTTTTAATTTTCTTTCTTTGCCTGTACAGTACGAGCTGGGTGGCCATATCCTTATTAAACCTTCTCTTTTCATTCTGACAGGTTGAAACAGTGGACTTGGACTTGTTTGTGGTTGGCTCTTCTATTTCTTACTCTTATTCCTTTTTTGCTGCTTTTCTTATCTTTCTTTTATTAGTTATTCATCTCTTAACACTCTTAAGTGTATTCCTCTTTATCATATCCTTGATCCCTTCATAGGTGAGCCCTGTTTACTGAGTTCCAGGCCCTCTTCACTCAGAAGAGCCCCTGTGACAGACTTGGTCTTCTCTTGACTTTGGGCTTTGAAAGTGTTGAAGAATTGATTTTGGCCCAGAAACTTTGGCATAAAGGATTATAAGAAAAGAATTTGAAGAAATATAAAGAAGTTCAATAAAAGAAAACAAAAGATAAAATAAAGAAGAATAAAAAGAAAAGAAAAGGTTTTTGAGGGGGATTCCAATATTCATCACAGACTTTGACAGTTTATTTGGGAGTGACCAAGGACCTGGAAACAGAATTTGATTCCAGGTACTCACAGAGTGGCCAAGGTGATGTTTTGAGAGACTATAGACCCCTCAGGGAAGTGCACACCAGGAGAGGAACTTACTTTTGATAGTTATCACTCCCACCAGTGCCATAAATTGAAGAAGATTGATGAAAGAATGTATTGAAAGGTAATGACTTAGAAAAGATAATTAAGACAAAGAATGGCTCATTTCCCCAAGTGGAAATAGCCATCAATTGGAAATTGATGTTGAAAGCCATGCCAGAAATCTGTGTCCAAAATTGCAAAGTGCTCACAGAGTGGACAAGGTGATGCTTACAACAGAAAAGAGTAGAATACCCCTAAAGGTGCATACCAGGGGTGGGACTTACCTTTGGTAATTCCTCTCCCCACCAAGCACCATGAAAAATCAAGCTGTTGAAGAATGGGGTTTAGGCTTTCCACAATATAAAGGATGAAAATCTTTGACATGTTCAGGACAATTTTTGAGTTTTTTGGCTGGTTCCCAAGTGGATATTTCTGGGTTTTGACTGAAACCTTTCCTTCCCTCAGATACCATAATCTGTTTCTCTCGAGTTTTGAATCCAGTATTTGAGAGACTTCCCATTTGTCTTCTTCTTCAATGTTGATTGGAGGAGGAGGCTCTTGATTCCAATTTGGGATTGTTGATGTATTGGCTGGTTCAAGAAGGGAAATATGGAAGACTGGGTGGATGGATTTCCATTGAGATGGAAGCTTGAGGTGGTAGGCATGAGTACTGACTTTCTTCAAAATTGGAAAAGGACCCAACCATGTCTCATACAGTTTTTTGGTGGGTCTGGTTGATTTGATGTTCTTGGAAGAAAGCCATACCATGTCACTGGGATTGAAAACAGGTGGACTTGCCCTACTTTTATCTGCATACCTCTTAAACCTGTTTATGGAAGCTTTGAGTTCTCTCCTCACATCTTGCTGTACTGATTGGAGTTTTGTTGATAACTTTCCAGCAGGAGTTTCTTGAGTAATTTTAACTGAGTTGAACTGTGAATCTCTTCCATAAACAGTGAAAAACGGTGATTGTTTTGTTGAAGAGTGGTCAGAGTTATTGTAAGCAAATTCAGCCAGAGGGATCCAGATGTTCCAATCATCTTGATGATAACTGAAATACATCCAAAGGTACTGTTCTAGTATCTGATTTACCCTTTCTGTCTGTCCATCAGTTTCTGGATGGTAAGCAGTTGACAGATCTCTTGAAAGCTTGAGCTGCTGACAAAGATTGGTCCAAAAGGAAGAAACAAAGAGTAAACCTCTATCACTGACAATGCTTGATGGAATGCCATTCTTTGAAAATATATTCTTGATGAATAAATTGGCCGAATCCAATGAAGTTATTGAAGACATTGTTGTAATAAAAACCGCCATTTTTGAGAGCCTGTACACTATGACCAGAATTGAGTCAAAGGAATTGGACAGTGGCAGTTGAGTGATGAAGTCCATTGAAAGACAAATCCAAGGACCATTTGGAATTGGCACAGTTTTGAGTAATCCAAACTTCTTGTGATGAATATTCTTGTTTCTTGAACACTGTTGACAGGAAAAGACATAATCCTTGATGAATTGAGTCCTGCCGGACCAGTGGAAATCCTGCTTGACAAGTTTGAGATTCTTCTCTTGGCCAGGGTGTCCAGCTAGAGGAAAATCATGACACTTTTGAAGAATGCTGATTTCAATTTTGGGGTCATTTGGGACCACCACCCAATCTTTGAATAAGCAAAGTTGGGAAGAGGAATCAAGAGAGTAATCTTGCACAAATTTACCTTTACCCAAATCTTGAAAAATACTTCTGTACTGAGAATCTTTTCATAGAGCCTGTTGAATTGAATAGATCAAATTTCAAAAAGATTCCACCTTGACTGCAAAGTGTCTTGAAGGTTGGACTTCATCCTGCTTGATGAGCTGTTGAAAGTTCATTGGAGTCTTGCTGATGAAATCCTCCCCCCTCTGCAGATAAACGTTGTCCCAACATGATAAAGCAACCGGAAGAGTAGCTAGGCGGCCAGGGCAGTAAGTGATTGAGAAGTGGAATTCAGAAAATAATTTAGCCCAGCATGCTTGACAGTGAGTGAGTAATTTTGAACACATGAAGTATTAAAGAGAAGAATGATTGGTGAGAAATTCAAAAGGTGAAGAGAGGGAAAGAAGAAAAGTCCTCTGGTGCTTGAGAGCCCAGACTATTCCAAGGGGTTCCTTGTCATGAATCTCACAGTTGAGCTCTGCTGGGATAGGCTTGCAGCTGTTGAATGAAATGGGATTTTTTCATGAGTCAGAGACCTGACTCAGTACAGCACCCAAGGCATAATCGGATGCATTGGTATCTACAATAGTGGGTAGAGAAGTATTAAAGTGGGAAAGGATTGGAGCAGTGGTGAAACTGGCTAAGAGCTTCCTCATTTAGGGGGAAACAGGAATCCTTCTTGAGGAAACTGGTGAGTTAGCTGATTTTCTTGGAATAATTCTTGATGAAACAGTTGTAAAGGTTGGCGAAGCCAAGGAAGGATTGAAGAGCCTTGAGGTTTCTTGGAGGTGGCCAATTGAGAGTCTGCTGTACTTTTTCTTGGTCCATCTTGAGGCCTTCAGAAGAAACCACATAACCCAAATATTCCACACTAGAAACATGGAATAGGCACTTGGAGGCCTTAGAAAAAATGTTATTATCTCTGAGTCTGGAAAGAATAGTGGACACATGAGTAAAGTTTTCTTCCTCAGATTTGGAAAAGACCATAATGTTGTCCAAATAAACCACAACATAAACATCAAGAAGACCTTTCAAAATATCATTGACGAGACTTTGAAAAGAGGCAGGAGCAATTGTGAGCCCAAATGGCATAACCAAAAACTCATAACTGCCATATTTATTTCTAAAAGCTGTGAAATCTTCATCACCCTCCTTGATTTTGGGAAGGTTATATGCACCACCCAAATTAATCTTGAAAAAGATAGAAGAACCATTAAGAACATTGAGAAGCTGATTAATAGGAGGAACAGGATACTTTTTCTTCCTAGTAACAGCATTGAGTTTGCGGTAATCAGCACAAAAATGGAGGCCACAATCTTTCTTTTTGACAAAGAGGACAGGTGCTCCTGTTGAAGAGGATCTTGGCCAGATGAAACCTTTCTCTACATTCTCTGAAATGTAGGCCCTGAGTGTATCTGACTCTTGGTTTGATAAATAGTAGATCACCCCAACTGGAGGTAGAGACCCCTCCAGCTCAATATGATGATCACAGGCATGGTGAGGAGCAAGTTTCTCTACTCTCACCTTGGAGAATACATCCAAGGACTGGTGATAAACAGAAGGAACAACCTTCATCACCACTTTGATTTCTTCTGGGTCTTCCTCTTCATCCCACAACCCCTCCAGGGAGTCATGATAAGATGAAGGAGGAAGGTCCATATTCCCAAAAAAGAGATGAAGTGAAGATACAGAATTATCTTCCCAACATCTTTAATCTCTTTGAAGACTTCATATCTAGAAGATAGTAATGACAGATGGGAAATAAAGGAAGGAATATTGACAGAAGATGAAAATGATGGTGTTCTACAATCACCAACCAGAGCTGCACATGATTTGGAGGAAGAAAAGTCATTACTGAAAGAATTTGGAGGATCAGAATAGTCCTTATGATCAGAATTCAAGGTGATCAGCCCTTGCCTCCAATCAATATATGGATTAAAATGATTAAGAAAGTCAAATCCCAATATGAGGTCTTCTCCCTTGGGAGTATCAATGACTAAAAAGTCCCATTCAAAGCTTGGGAAGGAAGGGAGCTCCACCATATATTTAGTATGGTGAGTCACAAATAAGGAATGAGACTCTGAGGAGTCAAGAATAATAAGGGGAATCTTCTCTGGGAGTTCTGACATGGTCAAAGAATACTTGTGAACAAGCTGCTTTGCAATAAATGAGTTGGTAGCACCAGAATCAATGAGAATACTGTAAAAAAAACATCAGAAAGAGAAGAAAAAACAAAGAATTAAAGAGAATTCTTGAGACCAGTATTAAGAATGCACAATTGTTCTCTGGATGGAGAACAGTGAAGGCCATTGAAAACAACATGATCTTCACTCAGGCTTTTCCCTGGCTGGGAAATTGGCCTGATGGTTTGGTAAGCCTGTTATGAGGCCTTTTGAAACAGGACTCAAAACTATGCTTCCCACCACAATAGGTACAAAGACCCTCCTTGATTATTATTTCTTTTTCAGAATTCCTTACCTTCAAGTCTTTATTCAGCAAAGAAGAATGGGGTTTGTCCCTCTTCTCAAAATTTTTCTTCTTGTGACTTGAACTTGAAGAATTTTGAGGATGAGAAGAAATCTATTTTCAGGCTTCAGGCTTCTTCTCTTGATGATGAATCTTCTCTTTTTTCCTCTCATGGTACCTGGTATCAAGCTCCAGGGTAACAAGCATGAAGTCTTGAAGAGAATCAATTGTTGAAGGATGGGAGGCCAATTGATCCAAAATCCTGGATGTCAATCCCTTCCTGAAATGATGAATGAGAGACCTTTCACCCCAATTCCCAATTCCTGACACCAAAACTCTAAAATCAGCAATGTATAAAGATGCATGCCCGCCTTCTTCCATTCTTAAGGAGTCCAACTCTGCTTCAGCTTTTCTGACTTCATTTGGGTCCCCAAATAAAGTCAGGAGTTGAGATTCAAATAATGTCCAAGAACTAAGAAGGTATCTTGGGTCTTGATTAGTGAGGTTTGAAAGATAAGGCTCAATCCATTTTGTAGCCCTGCCAATAAGAAATGAAGTGGAATAGAGAACCTTCTTTCTGTCTTGAAAGAAGTTTGCTGGATAATTATGAAACATTAACTGAAAAGACTGAATCAAGCTTCTGACTTTGAAGGGTTGAGTCCCATCAAAGCATTCTGACGCCTTCATAGATGGAGTCTTGAAGGCTGGTGGTCTTGATGTCTCAGAAACCAAATCTGCTTGAAGATTGGCCATAATTTGAGTCATCTTCTGCCTAATGGCCAATAAAGATGGTTTGGACTGGTGAGAGACAAGCTGATCAGACTAGGCTAGAGTTGGTCCTCTAGTACCTTGGGGTACCCCTACAGGATCAGGAGCACCTTCAGTACCATCAGACCCTTCCTTTTCCACAGAATCCTCCTCCTCCACTTCACCATGTTCACCTGGACCCTTGAAAATGGTCCTTGAAGTTCCTGGGAATCCACCAGCTACTCCTGAGAATGAGCTTGATGTTCTTGGCCCTCTTCCTTCCTTCCTGGATGGTGCTGCTCCTTCCATACTGGGTCCTCTATCCAATTGGGCCCTTGGTCGAGGAACTGCTGGGGTGCCATCAAGAGCATCTCTTGGTGTTGGAGTGAGAACAGCCTGAGTTCTGGCCTGTGATCTGGTCTATCTTGCAGGAGGTGAATGTTGAATAGGCATATTTTAAGGATTAAAATGCAATAAAATGAACAATAATCAAGATTTGAAGATGAAAACTGTAGGCAATATGAAATAAATCTTGAAGTCAAAAGTGAAAAACAATATCTTGAAGAAAATCGATAAAAATCAATAAATCAAATGAGATTTTCAGGTATATCAATGAATTAAAAATCAAATGAAATCTTGAAATCAATTAATAAATGAGTCAAATCAATCAAACTCCCAATCTTTCAGAAGATCAATCAATCAAAATGAATTCTTGAATAAAATGCAATTTATGTCAAAATTTGTGATGTGAAAAATCAGCAAAATCAATGAAAATCTTCAGATAAATCAATTTTTTTGAACTCAATATCAATTTATGTCAAATCAATCAATCAAATGAAATCAAGTGAAATCTTCTTAAAATCAATAATTATTGATGAATAAATAAAAATGAATCTTGATGTGAAAAGTTTGTCTGAATGAATTTTGATGAAAAATTTGAAAATCAAATGAAAATGAGATTATGCCTGAATTATGAATGAAGTTAAAATGATGATTTAAGAAAAATTAAAAGATAAAATCAAAAAAAATGGTTCAGCTTTGAATTTAAAAAATGAAGAATGAATGAGAGAAAATTGAGAGGTGAAAAATAATCACAAAGTAAATAAGCATTAAAGAGTCATAATTTTGATGAAATGAGTGAATCAGAATTATAAAGAATAAATGAACAAAATGAAAAGAAATTATGATTTCATTAATATAATTTTACAGGGGCTCTTATGGAAGCAAGAGTGGCGTGGCACTCAGCAATCAAGGACTCACTTGGATGGCTCCAAAAGAATAAAGAATTGAAAGAATATATTTCTTTAAAGAAGAATAACAAGGTAAAGACAAGTATGCCAAAGATAAAAATAAAAGAAGCCAATGGCCAGGATAATAAGAGGCCAAAAGCCAAAGAGCCAACCAAATGAATCCCCAATTCACTGTTTCAACCTTCCAGAAAGAACATGTCACAGCCATGGCAATTCACTTCCTTGGATCCCCATATGGCATATCAAGCCACAGTTCTTTTATGGCCAATTGGCCATATCCATCACCAGTGGCCAATATGGCCACGTCATCATCTTATGGACCATTTATGGCCATTTCTGTTTTGGGGCCTTCATGGCCCTTCACCTCAATCCAGCACCCATAGCGGCAATTTATGCCCAAATGGGTATTTCTGGTCATTTCCCTGAAAACCAGGGGAAATGGCCCAAATGTCTGTTTTTGGCCATTTGGGCTCATAATGCGCATTTGCGCATTTTGCGCATTTTTTGCGCACTTTGCGCATTTGCGCACTTTTGCGCATTTTGCGCATTTTTGCGCACTTTGATGCAAAGTGTCCAAAAGACACTTTCCCGCCTTTTGGACCAGTTTTTGGCTCAGAACCCAAAAGTGGCCAAAAACCCCAAAAGGCCCAGAAACACCTTTCCAAGCTCTGAAGCCATCACAGCCATCCCTTTCCCCTCTGCCTTTCCACCTCAAGACCTTTGGACATAATCTTCTTGCCAATCAACCAATATGCCATAAATGATGTTATACATCATTGTGCATCATTTTTCAACAGCAATTCAATGGTGGCAATATCAAATGGTCTTTTCATCATTCCAAAATCTCATCACGTCATCAAGGCACCCAATCATTCAGAGGAATCATCAAGGCTCAAGAGCAAGTGTTTCAGCGTCAAAGACCAATGACGCCATCAAGCAGTCATTGGTTATTCTCACTCCAGGTATTCCTTCCAAGGGAATACTGTCAATTCATTCTCAAGTGTATTCAAGAGGCAGTGCCAAAAGAAGTTGTCAAGTGTCAAAGCTCCACTCAATCCAACTTGGCAACCATATTCATTTCAATACAGTCTGGATCCATCAAGGACTGTATTTCATTTTCAATCATGGGAAATTCATTCAACCCAATTCAATTTCAATATTAGCCAGCTGTATCAATTCCCAAAACAATCAATACAGCCTCAAGGATCAATACAGATTAGTTTTCAGCCTGAAGAACTCAAGCTCCCAACTTTTCACATATACCGGCTACCCTTTCCACCCTGGGGGGTTTTTCCCCAGTTAATTAATATATTTTGATTTTATAATTCTTTGGAGTCTTCCAAGTGAGTTCCCTGATTGCTGAGTGACAGGCCACTCTTGTATTTCTGTCCAAGAGCCCCTGTGACATTATATTAATTAACTCATCATTTCTTTTTCATTCTGTTCATTCTTTCTTTATAATTTCATTCACTCATTTCATTGAAATTATGATTCTTTTACGCTTATGAACTTAATGATTCATCGTCACCTCTCAATTTTCTTTCATTCATTCTTCATTTTGAAAATTGAAAGCTGACCATTTTTTTTAATTTTGTTATTCTTTTTAAAATCTTTTCAAATCATCAAATTTTCATTCTCATTCATAATTCAGGCGTCATCTTTATTTTCTTTGATTTTCAAATTTTTCATCAAGATATTCAGACACGTTATTCACATCAAGATTCATAATTGATTCATTCTTCAAGAATTTTGGTTTTTAAAGAATAATTCACTTGATTTTGATTGATTGATTGATTTGACATATTTGATTTTGACCTCAAGAAAATTGATTGACCTGAAGACTTCATTGATTTTGCTGATTTTTCACATCAAGAATTTTGACATAAATTGATTTTTCCTCAAGATTTTCATTTGATTGATTGATTTTGCAAGATTTTGATTTTGATTGATTTGATTGATTGATTTATTGACCTGAAGATCTCATTGACTTTGATTCATTGATTTACTTCAAGACATTGATTTGATTTGACTTCAAGACTTCATTTGATTTTGATTTATTGACGTACTTGAAGATTTTCACTTTTATTCATTGATTTTCCTCAAGATTTGATTGTTGACTCTTTTCACTTCAAGCAAATTTTGATTTTTAATTCATTATTTCATTTTGTTCCTGATATCATGCCTGTTCAACACTCACCTCCAGCAAGACAGACAAGATCTCAGGCCAGAGCTCAAGCTGTTCTCACTCCAACTCCAAGAGCTCCTCTAGATGGCACCCCAGCAGTTCCTCAACTGAGGGCCCAATTAGATAGAGGACCCCGCATGGAAGGAGCAGCACCATCCAGGAAGGAAGGAAGAGGGCCAAGAAGATCATGTTCATTCTCAGGAGTAGTTGGCGGATTTCCAGGAACTTCAAGGACTATTTTCAAAGGTCCAGGTGAAGACGGTGAAGAGGAGGAGGAGAATTCTGTGGAAGAGGAAGAGTCTGATGGTACTGAAGGTGTCCCTGCTCCGGTGGAGGCATCCCAAGGTGCTGGAGGACCAACTCTAGCCCAGTCTAATCAGCCTGTCTCTCATCAGTCTGAACCATCCCTATTGGCCATCATGCAGCAAATGACTCAGATTATGGCCAATCTTCAAGCAGCTTCATCCTCTGAAGCATCAAGACCACCAGCCTTCAAGACTCCATCTATGAAGGCACCGGAATGCTTTGGTGGGACTCAGCCCTTCAAAGTTAGAAGCTTTATTCAGTCTTGTCAATTGATTTTTCATAATGATCCGGCAAACTTCGCTCAAGACAGAAAGAAGGTCCTTTATGCCACTTCACTCCTCATTGGCAGGGCTGCAAAATGGATTGAGCCTTATCTTTCCAATCTCACCAATCAAGATTCAAATTACCTTCTCAATTCTTGGCCTTTGTTTGAATCTCAACTCTTCACTCTATTTGGTGACCCGAATGAAGTCAGAAAAGCAGAAGCTGAGTTGGATTCTTTAAGAATGAAAGAAGGTGGGCATGTATCCTTATACATTGCTGATTTCAGAAGTTTGGTCTCAAGAATCGGGGATTGGGGTGAAAGAGCTCTCATCCATCATTTCAGGAAGGGATTGCCATCCAGGATTTTGGATCAATTGGCCTCCCATCCTTCAAGAATTGACTCTCTTCAAGACTTAATGGACGTTACCCTGGAACTTGATACCAGGTACCATGAGAGGCAAAATGAAAAGAGTCATCATCAAGAGAAGAAGCCAGAAGCCTCAAAGTCAAGTTCTTCTCATCCTCAAAATTCTTCAAGCTCCAGTCATAAGAAGAAGAAGAATTTTCAGAAGAGGGACAAGCCCCATTCGTTTTTGTTGAATAAAGATTTCAAGCTCATGAACTCTGAAAAAGAAAGAAGAATCAAGGAGGGTCTTTGTACCTATTGTGGTGGGAAGCATAGTCTTGAGTCCTGTTTCAAAAGGCCTCAAAACAAGCTTACCCAACAGTCAGGCAAATTTCCCAGCCAGGGAAAAGCCTGAGTGAAGATCATGTTGTGTTCAATGGTCTTCAAAGTTTTCCATCCAGAGCACAATTGTGCATTCTGAATACTGGTGTCAAAAATTCTCTTAAATTTTTTGTTTTTTCTTCTCTCTTTGATATGTTTTACAGTATTCTCATTGATTCTAGTGCTACCAACTCATTTATTGCAAAGCAGTTTGTTCACAAGTATTCTTTGACCATGTCAGAACTCTCGGAGAAGATTCCCCTTATTATTCTTGACTCCTCTGAGTCTCCTTCTTTATTTGTGACTCATCATACTAAATATATGGTTGAGCTCCCTTCCTTCCCAAGCTTTGAATGGGACTTTTTAGTCATTGATACTCCCAAGGGAGAAGACCTCATATTGGGCTTTGACTTTCTTAATCATTTTAATCCATTTATTGATTGGAGGCAAGGATTGATCACCTTTAATTCTGATCATAAATACTATAATTATCCTTCGATTTCTTTCAGTAATGACTTTTCTTCTGCCAAATCATGTGCAGCTCTGGTTGGTGATTCTAGAACACCATCATTTCCGTCTTCTGTCCATATTCCTTCCCTTAATTCCCATCAGTCATTACTATCATCTAGAGATGAAGTCTTCAAAGAGATTCAAGATGTTGGAGAAGATAATGCTGTATCTTCACTTCATCACTTCTTCGGGAATATGGACCTTCCTCCTTCATCTTATCATGACTCCCTGGAGGAGTTGTTGGATGAAGAGGAAGAGCCAGAAGAAATAGAAACCGTGATGAAGCTTGTTCCTTCTATTTATCACCAGTACTTGGATGTATTCTCCAAGGTAAAAGCAGAAAAACTTCCTCCTCACCATGCCTGTGATCATCATATCGAGCTGGAGGGGTCTCTACCTCCAGTTGGGGTGATCTACTCTTTATCAAACCAAGAGTCAGATACACTCAGGGCCTACATTTCAGAGAATGTAGAGAAAGATTTCATCCGGCCAAGCTCCTCTTCTACAGGAGCACCTGTTCTTTTTGTCAAAAAGAAAGATGGTGGCCTCCGTTTGTGTGTTGATTACCGCAAGCTCAATGCTGTTACTAGGAAGAACAAGTATCCTGTTCCTCCTATGAATCAGCTTATCACTGTTTTCAATGGTTCTTCTATCTTCTCCAAGTTTGACTTGCGTGGTGCATATAACCTGCTCAGAATCAAGGAAGGTGATGACCACTTGACTTGTTTTAGAACCAAATATGGAAGTTATGAGTACTTGGTTATGCCATTCAGGCTTACCAATGCTCCTGCTTCTTTTCAAAATCGTGTCAATGATATTTTTTATGATCTTCTTGATGTTTATGTTGTGTTTATTTGGATGACATTATGGTCTTTTCCAAATCTGAGGAAGAACATGTCACTCATGTGTCCACTGTTCTTTCCAGACTCAGAGCCAAAAACCTCTTTGCTAAGGCATCCAAATGCCTATTTGTGAGCCTTTGAGATATGACCACATACCCAATAAGGTCACAAAAAAGACTCAGAATAATTATACCTTTAATATAATTATATTAAAATTACTTAGAATAATTATACATTAAGAATAACTACTTAAATATACAAAAAATACCATAAATTGGTACAAAAATTGGGTAACTTAAAGACCAATGAATCAACATGTAAAATAAATTATACCATTGGATTCCCCATGAAAAATACACATATACCATTTTTATGGCATATCTGTAAAGTCAATATTTAAGGAATTATAAGGTATAATACCTTATAAAAACCATAAAGCCTTATTTATCTCAAAAACTAATGAAACAACATGTGAAATAAATTGTACCAGTGGATTTCCCATGAAAATCTACACATAAAACAATTAATAAGCTAATTTCCAATGTTAATACTTAAGGAATTAACCTGAATATATGCACTTTTTTGGTCAACGCATATATTCAAGGATCATAGCTAATATCTTCTAAACTATACATGATAGAATGATGAACCAAAAATAAAGTTACCACGTAATTACTGTAGGAACACAGATGTGAACTTTATTTTTCAAATTATAAACAAGGTTAAAACCTATGATGAAATATTGATAAAAATCAACAGAGCTGTTGACCACTTTGTTGTGAAAGTGCTCCAAACTTAAAGAAAAAGTATACAGTTGGATTCTACTAGTTCATTCGTGAAGAATGATGTAATTTTTATTATTAAATTCAGGGTATAACCCCCTGAAATCAAGGTTTGAAGTTTAAAATATTGAATTTCGACAGAAAAGATGAGTTACAAGAAAAATCATCAAAATTAGAGTTTTGATGATGTAATGAAGAGCTCTTGGCAGCATAATAAGGTTATGCCAGGCTATCAGAATTCACTCTCTGAATTGCTGTAGCGTGTAAATCTTAGAAGTTATCGAGGATCAAAGTTTGAACTTAATTTGAGCAGTTATGATCACACACTGTAACCTTAATTTAAGTTTAACAGTCTTAAGAGTGATAAAATTGGTGAATAATATTAGTTTATGATTAAAACTAATAAAATACACGAAATTTGGGGTTCTGCCACACCTCTGATGTCATCAACTTTAGAGTTATAGTGATAACTCTAGATAATGGTGTAATAATGATGTAATATGGTTTCATCATGATGTAATCACCCTCAAACCTTAAAATATTGATCAATTCCAGTGGATATGATCAGTACACGTCTATTAGAAGCCTTTTGGACTCTGGGAGGGAGGTATTTACTATAAATAGAGCTCTTTTTACTCTATTTACCCCTCAGACGCATCAAAAACATTAAATCAATTAAATAAAAGGTAATTTCTTTATTCTTTATATATAAAACTCTTATATTATTAAAGACCAAAGACCATCTTAATATTAATCACTATTTTTGTGTGATTAAATCAATTCTTTAATTGTTTTTGTCATAAATCTCTCTATAAACTCATTTCCACGTAAAATCAAGAAATTTAGTAAATTTTCTTTATTTGTATTGTAAATACAATTTGAAAAAGTTGTATTACATTCTTTTGGCGTAAAATATCTCAAAATTATTATTTTAAGTGTTAAAAGTAGGTTATTTCATCTTATTATAACAATTTCTCTCTTATTATTACTCTTAATAATTCTTAATTAATATAAATAGTATTTATATTAATATATAACTTTAATATTGGTAATATTATTGTTATTAATTGTTTTTTATTTATAAAACACAGTTTTTTACGCCTTTATTATTTGTTGGTAACAATAATAAAGAGCTTTATAATATATTAATTATTTTATATAAATATATTAATTACAATATTATAATTTCGTATAATATTAATTATATTATTATATTTATTTAATAATATAATATTTTTACGCCATAATAATAATATTTCTTTATTATTATTATTATTTTAATCTTATTTATATCAATTATAAGGACATTCAGAGTACAATAAGTAATAAATTAGTAATTTTTACTTATTGTTTCATAGTCAAACCTTACATTTGGGGGCCTGGCCGTGATATTTACTTAAAAGACCTTTAAAAAGATTCTATTTGGGTTTATCCAATAATAAATTATATTTATAATCCTAAAATTATATAATAATTTTATATTTTATTGATTTTAAAAGCTATTGAGGCATTTGGAAAGCAATTGTACTGTCTTACACGTGGTTTTTCACATCCTTAGACTTGCAAGAACTTTCTTTGAGTGACTCTAGTGATTAAAAAAAAATAATTTATAAATTACAAATAATTTTTATTATAATTTAATTTTATAAAGAATCATATTAATTTTTATTTTATTCCTTAAAAATAAAAAATATAAAAAATATTAAAAAATACTAAAAACCAATAAAAAAGTTATTTTTATTCATTTTTATTCTTTTCTTTATTCATTTCAAGTTTTTAAAGATATAAAAGCAATTTCTACGTGGAAAATTGCCATATCTTGCCAAAAATAACACTTCTTATGAAAAGACTTATATTTATTTGTCTTTTTTAGTGTTTGAAGATAACCCAACAGAAGACAACCAAGCTACTGTTGAGAGATTGGTGGAAGAAACTTGTCAAAGTTCTCCAACACTAGTTATCACCAAAAGAAAGAAAGCTAAGAAATTAGACTTTCCAGAACCCACCATTCAAGACTCTGAAGGTGAGCACCTCTTTTTAAATTGCCATAAAAGAATTTTATTCTAAAATACTTTTATTTTTTCTTATTCTTTAATTATGACTACCAGAAGAGGTTCCCAATACTCCATCCAATCAGATGGAGCTGGACTCAGAGGTAGAATTGATCCCTCAAAAGGGAAAAGAAAGGGAAATATCCCCAGTGGAACAGAATCCACACAAGGAAGTGCCTTATCCCAAAGGCAAGTCCCAGAAATGCCCATGATATCTGAGCCTGAATTAGAACTAAGTATGAGTAACTCAAACAGGTACAAATCACATTCAGAGGGCTCAAATAGACATCTACATGAGCCAGTACAAGCAGTATTGCACAGTGTACAAGGACAAAGATTGGGAAATGTTGCCTCAAATACACCAAGGAGTGATGAACTCCTGGCACATCCTGAAAAAGTTCCTCAAAGAGGAGGAGATAGTGAAATACTCCAATGGATGGAATCCACAGGATCATAGCTAATATCTTCTAAACTATACATGATAGAATGATGAACCAAAAATAAAGTTACCACGTAATTACTGTAGGAACACAGATGTGAACTTTATTTTTCAAATTATAAACAAGGTTAAAACCTATGATGAAATATTGATAAAAATCAACAGAGCTGTTGACCACTTTGTTGTGAAAGTGCTCCAAACTTAAAGAAAAAGTATACAGTTGGATTCTACTAGCTCATTCGTGAAGAATGATGTAATTTTTATTATTAAATTCAGGGTATAACCCCCTGAAATCAAGGTTTGAAGTTTAAAATATTGAATTTCGACAGAAAAGATGAGTTACAAGAAAAATCATCAAAATTAGAGTTTTGATGATGTAATGAAGAGCTCTTGGCAGCATAATAAGGTTATGCCAGGCTATCAGAATTCACTCTCTGAATTGCTGTAGCGTGTAAATCTTTAAAGTTATTGAGGATCAAAGTTTGAGCTTAATTTGAGCAGTTATGATCACACACTGTAACCTTAATTTAAGTTTAACAGTCTTAAGAGTGATAGAATTGGTGAACACTATTGGTTTATGATTAAAACTAATAAAATCAACAAAATTTGGGGTTCTTCCAAACCTCTGATGTCATCAACTTTAGAGTTATAGTGATAACTCTAAATAATGGTGTAATAATGATGTAATATGGTTTGATAATGATGTAATCATCTCCAAACCTTAAACTATTGATCAATTCCAGTGGATATGATCAGTACACGTCTACTAGAAGCCTGTTGGACTCTAGGAGGGAGGTATTTACTATAAATAGAGCTCTTTTTACTCTATTTACCCCTCAGACGCATCAAAAACATTAAATTAATTAAATAAAAGGTAATTTCTTTATTCTTTATATATAAAACTCTTATATTATTAAAGACCAAAGACCATCTTAATATTAATCACTCCTTTTGTGTGATTAAATCAATTCTTTAATTGTTTTTGTCATAAATCTCTCTATAAACTCATTTCCACGTAAAATCAAGAAATTTAGTAAATTTTCTTTATTTTTATTGTAAATACAATTTGAAAAAGTTGTATTACATTCTTTTGGCGTAAAATATCTCAAAATTATTATTTTAAGTGTTAAAAGTAGGTTATTTCATCTTATTATAATAATTTCTCTCTTATTATTACTCTTAATAATTCTTAATTAATATAAATAGTATTTATATTAATATATAACTTTAATATTGGTAAGATTATTGTTATTAATTGTTTTTTATTTATAAAAAACAGTTTTTTACGCCTTTATTATTTGTTGGTAACAATAATAAAGAGCTTTATAATATATTAATTATTTTATATTAATATATTATTTACAATATTATCATTTCATATAATATTAATTATATTATTATATTTATTTAATAATATAATATTTTTACGCCATAATAATAATATTTCTTTATTATTATTATTATTTTAATCTTATTTATATCAATTATAAGGACATTCAGAGTACAATAAGTAATAAATTAGTAATTTTTACTTATTGTTTCGTAGTCAAACCTTACACTATTTCATGTTTCAAGTGTGGAATATCTTGGTTATGTAGTTTCTATTGAAGGCCTCAAGATGGACCAAGCAAAAGTCCAGCGAATTCTCAATTGGCCACCTCCAAGAAACCTCAAGGCTCTTCAATCATTCCTTGGCTTTGCCAATTTTTACCGCCGTTTCATCAAGAATTATTCAAAGAAGATTAGTTCACTCACTAGTTTCCTCAAGAAAGATTCCCGTTTTCCCCTCAATGAGGAAGCTCTTAGACAGTTTCATCAACTCAAAGACGCATTCACCACTGCTCCAATCCTTTCTCATTTCAATCTTTCTCTACCCACCATTGTAGAGACAGGCATCAGATTATGCCTTGGGTGCTGTACTGAGTCAGGTCTCTGACTCAGGAAAACATCCCATTGCATTTGATAGCCGCAAGCTTCTCCCAGCTGAGCTCAATTATGAGGTTCATGACAAGGAACTCCTTGGCATAGTCTGGGCTCTCAAGCGCTGGAGAGCATTTCTTCCCCTTTTGAAGTTCTCACCGCTCATTCATCTCTTCAATATTTCATGTCTTCCAAGATTCTCACTCGCCGTCAAGCCCGCTGGGCTGAATTTTTATCTGAATTCCATTTCTCAATCACTTACCGCCCTGGCCGCTTGGCCACCCTTCCAGATGCCTTGTCACGTCGGGACGACGTTTACCCGGAGAGGGGGGAAGATTTCATCAGCAAGAATCCAATGAACTATCAGAAGATAATTAAGCAAGATGAAATTCAAGCCTCAAAGTTTTTTGCAGTCAATTTTGCGCATTTTTGCGCACTTTGACGCAAAGTGTCCAAAAGACACTTTCCCGCCTTTTGGACCAGTTTTTGGCTCAGAACCCAAAAGTGGCCAAAAACCCCAAAAGGCCCAGAAACACCTTTCCAAGCTCTGAAGCCATCACAGCCATCCCTTTCCCCTCTGCCTTTCCACCTCAAGACCTTTGGACATAATCTTCTTGCCAATCAACCAATATGCCATAAATGATGTTATACATCATTGTGCATCATTTTTCAACAGCAATTCAATGGTGGCAATATCAAATAGTCTTTTCATCATTCCAACATCTCATCACGTCATCAAGGCACCCAATCATTCAGAGGAATCATCAAGGCTCAAGAGCAAGTGTTTCAGCGTCAAAGACCAATGGCGCCATCAAGCAGTCATTGGTTATTCTCACTCCAGGTATTCCTTCCAAGGGAATACTGTCAACTCATTCTCAAGTGTATTCAAGAGGCAGTGCCAAAAGAAGTTGTCAAGTGTCAAAGCTCCACTCAATCCAACTTGGCAACCATATTCATTTCAATACAGTCTGGATCCATCAAGAACTGTATTTCATTTTCAATCATGGGAAATTCATTCAACCCAATTCAATTTCAATATTAGCCAGCTGTATCAATTCCCAAAACAATCAATACAGCCTCAAGGATCAATACAGATCAGTTTTCAGCCTGAAGAACTCAAGCTCCCAACTTTTCACATATACTGGCTACCCTTTCCACCCTGGGGGGTTTTTCACCAGTTAATTAATATATTTTGATTTTATTTTATCTTTATTTTCTTTTCATTTTAGTGAAGCAAATACTGATATTATTAAGTCAGTCATTTAGCACTTTTCTCTTTCTCTTTCTTCACCTGTCAATGGATATTTGGTGGTCATATCCTTACTAATTCCATTATTCATTTTTGGCAGGTTGAAACAGTGATTAAGGACTTACTTGGTTGGCTCTTTGGCCATTTGGCTTCCCTTTCCTATTTTGCATCTTATCTTGTACCTGCATATCTTTTAGAGGAATTTATTCTTTATTTTTATATCTTTATTCTTTGGAGTCTTCCAAGTGAGTTCCCTGATGGCTGAGTGCCAGGCCACTCTTGTATTTCTGTCCAAGAGCCCCTGTGACAGAACAATGGAATTAGTAAAGGATATGACCACCAATATCCACTGACGGGCAAAGAAGAAAAAAGGTGCAAATTACTGACTTAATATTATCAGTATTTTATTTTAAACAGGTAAAAGAAAATAAGGATAAAAATAAATCCAACATATTAATTAACTGTGAAAATAGTCCCCAGGTGATGAAAGGTAGCCAGTATATGTGAAAAACTGAGAGGCTGATCCTGGAATGTGAATAATCCAGCTGTATTGTCTGAATTGGTCCAATACAGTTCTGGCCATCTTGAAAATTGAACTGTGTGATTTAATTCCCACAGTGGAATATAAATTCTCCCAATTGGGCCAAGGACATACAGGTTGATTGATTGCTGCCTGTATGGATCAATTGAGTTTTCCAAGGAGTATTGTAGTACTTGATGCCTTGAAAACTGATTGAATGATGAATAACCTCTGAGAATTTCCCTTGGAATAATCCTGAAATAATTTCCAACCCAACTCTTGCAGGGCCAGGCGGTTGGGGTCCTGGAATGGTCTTCTGATAGCCACCATGGATTTCCAGACTGATGAGCTGAAGGGTCCTCCTTCAAAAATGGTGATGGATTTTGGGACCTTGATTTAGAATCATGGAATTGGGTCCTGAAAACTTCATTATTGGATTTCCAATAAAAAATGGTGCATAATGGTATATAATACCATATCTGCACCACCCCTGCATCCTTGAGTATGGGGTGCATGGAGGAATGGGATAAACATCCCCTTGAGTTGAGGGGAAGAGTGTATTTCAGCTTATGGTGGCCTCTGGGGGTTACCAGAGGCCTTGGCTGAGAAAATGGGGTCCATAGTGGTCCTAAGACCCTTTTGGCCAATTTGGGTTTGTTGGGATTTTGGGCCCAAACTGGCTCAGGTGGGCCCACTTGTGGTTTGGGGGCTGAGGGACTGCCCTGTTGGCCCCTTTCTGCCTTATTGAAATTGGGCCAAAGGGGGCCTAAGTGGCCCATGCACCGTGGGGCCTAAATGACCCAAAAAGGCCATTTAGGCGCAAGCCCCACTAATATAAGGGGTTGGACCAAGGGGCCTTAGCACCCTGGATGTGAGCCAGTGAGGTATGTATAACATACCCATAAGGCCACAAATGATTTTATAAACAGTTAATTTTGTCTTAAACAGACTTTTTAGTTGAAATTAAAATAAAAAATAACAAAAAATAAGTATAACTTTTTTTTGGATAAACAAAGCTATAAATAATATGTCATTTTTGGATTCTACACCAAAAATGACCTAGGGTACATCCATAAGGTGTTATACCCAAAAACACTTATTTCTTGTGTTATCAGAAGATTTAAGAATCTCACAGGTACTAAAAGTCTTGAAAGAAAGAGGACTTAGGGGAAAAATGAAAGAGAATACTTAGTCAGGTATAAAAATCCACCACATGAAGATGAGTGGATTGTAGAAAGCAAAATACCTGATTCCCAAAATTTTCTCAGAAGATTCAGACATGAGAGAAGACCAATTGCTCAATAAAAAGTTTGAATTGTGTGCTTTACATACTTAGAAGTATAAGTAGAGAGGTTGGACAGTGGATTATACCCCCCAAATAACTTGGGGGTAAACTACGAAAGAAAAATTGTGGTACAATTTTTTTTTGTGGTAGGGAATGTGGGCCTGTGAGGTATGTATAACATACCCATAAGGCCACAAATTATTTTATAAACAGTTAATTTTGTCTTAAACAGACTTTTTAGTTGAAGTTAAAATAAAAAATAACAAAAAATACATATAACTTTTTTTTGGATAAACAAAGTTATGAATATTATGTCATTTTTGGATTCTACACCAAAAATGTACTAGGGTAAATCCATAAGGTGTTATACCCAAAAAAACTTATTTCTTGTGTTATCAGAAGATTTAAGAATCTCACAGTACTAATGTAACATTTTTAACATTTTTTTAAAATTGTGAAATTTAAGCTTAAATAAGCTTAAATTTGAAGTTGCATAAGGTTAATGCAAACTTACCAAAATTTTAGTGAAAATTGAGGTGTGGTGTATATTTACTGAATTGCTTAAGGATCTTCCATACAGAATGTAAATCCTGCGTGAGCTCAATTTAAAAGGGTTTAAAGCCATGGTATGGCTTTAAATAAATAAAAGGGAAAAATCCACGCAAAAAGGTGGTACAAAGGAAAAAAAAGACCAAACATAGCTGGGGTACCCAACTTTTTGGATCTGCAATGATTCAATTAAGGTTGTCCACCTGTATTGGAGGATTTTCAACCATATTTAATCTTTAAGATTAGACTTTGATCCAACCTTAAGGTTTAAACTGGTTTTATCCCAATTTGGACAGGAATTTCAAGCTGCCAAAGGGTAAATCCCAATATGCAGGCTTGAAATCAAGGTTTCAAGAACTGTCAAAGCTTAATAGAGCTTAAAAACCTTAAATAAGCTGAAAACTTTAAAGCTACAAGCATCAAAACCTTATCAAAAGTTAAGGTTTGGTGTGTATTGCTATTTTATGAGTAAAAATAGCAATAACTTAAAAAATTCATTAAAAATCCAAATCTTAATGGATTTGCTTGAAGATTTCACACAGCTTACAATTTAATATTATCTATATAGAAATTAAATTTTAAGTATCTTTTATAAATAGATTTCCTGGGTAATTAGCCTGGAAATTTACTCTTTCAATTAAGCCTAAAGAAAATTATGATTTCTTTAAAAATTAATTAAAAATTGAGTTTAAGAGATTTCTGTTTGAAACTCTATTTCTAAGTTTTTCATGTGATTAACTTTAATATGAATAAGATTATTTATATTAAAAACTCAAAATAATTAGTTTAAATGAGGATTAAAGTTACATGGAGTTAAGAATAACACTGGTAACTTTGAATTGGAATTAAAAACAAGTTGCCTTAAGTTAAGAACTTTGTTTTTAAGTATGGTTTTTCAGTTTTGACCTGAGCACGCCCTCTATATTCATTATGAATCATGGGAGCTGCTCTGAAGACATAAAAAGAGTCTTTTCATTACTGTTTTTGTCCATCATTGTAACAACCACTCATCAGAGGTAAGGGTATTCATTCATACACCCACTCAGACACCTCAAAACAGGAGATCCAGCATTTGTATCAGCATTCAATTTCAGCAATCTTCATTCTGAAACATGCATACAGCTTGGTACATCAATACAGCCTGTCAATACCTGTACAGGTTGGATTCACCCAATACAGTTTCAATACACCAGTATGGAACTGTATGATCACTCAAATACACCACACCTCTTGTACAGGTTCTGTACAGCTGTACAAGACCTGTATTGGCCAGACTCAATTCAATGTCACAACCATGGCAATTCACTTCCTTGGATCCCCATATGGCATATCAAGCCACAGCCCTTTTATGGCCAATTGGCCATATCCATCACCAGTGGCCAATATGGCCACGTCATCAGCTCATGGACCATTTATGGCCATTTGTGTTTTGGGGCCTTCATGGCCCTTCACCTCAATCCAGCACCCATAGCGGCAATTTATGGCCAAATGGGTATTTCTGGTCATTTCCCTCAAAACCAGGGGAAATGGCCCAAATGGCTGTTTTTGGCCATTTGGGCTCATAATGCGCATTTGCGCATTTTTGCGCATTTTGCGCATTTTTGCGCATTTGCGCATTTTTGCGCATTTTGCGCACTTTTGCGCATTTGCGCACTTTTTGCGCATTTGCACACTTTTTGCGCATTTTGCGCACTTTTGCGCATTTGCGCACTTTGCGCATTTGCGCATATTTGCGCACTTTTGCGCATTTTGCGCATTTTTGCGCACTTTGCGCATTTGCGCACTTTTGCGCATTTTGCGCATTTTTGCGCACTTTGACGCAAAGTGTCCAAAAGACACTTTCCCGCCTTTTGGGCCAGTTTTTGGCTCAGAACCCAAAAATGGCCAAAAACCCCAAAAGGCCCAGAAACACCATTCCAAGCTCTGAAGCCATTACATCCATCCTTTTCCCTCTGCCTTTCCATCTCAAGACCTTTGGACGTAATCTTCTTGCCAATCAACCAATATGCCATAAATGATGTTATATATCATTGTGCATCATTTTTCAACAGCAATTCAATGGTGGCAATATCAAATGTTCATTTCACCATTCCAACATCTCATCACGTCATCAAGGCACCCAATCATTCAGAGGAATCATCAAGGCTCAAGAGCAAGTGTTTCAGCGTCAAAGACCAATGACGCCATCAAGCAGTCATTGGTTATTCTCACTCCAAGTATTCATTCCAAGGGAATACTTTCAATTCATTCTCAAGTGTATTCAAGAGGCAATGCCAAAAAGAAGTTGTCAAGTGTCAAAGCTCCACTCAATCCATCTTGGCAACCATATTCATTTCAATACAGTCTGGATCCATCAAGACCTGTATTTCATTTTCAATCATGGGAAATTCATTCAACCCAATTCAATTTCAATATTAGCCAGCTGTATCAATTCCCAAAAGAATCAATACAGCCTCAAGGATCAATACAGATCAGTTTTCAGCCTGAAGAACTCAAGCTCCCAACTTTTCACATATACCGGCTACCCTTTCCACCCTGGGGGGTTTTCCCAGTTAATTAATATATTTTGATTTTATTTTATCTCTATTTTCTTTTCACTTTAGTTAAGCAAATACTGATATTATTAAGTCAGTCATTTAGCACCTTTCTCTTTCTCTTTCTTCGCCTGTCAATGGATATTTGGTGGTCATATCCTTACTAATTCCATTATTCATTTTTGGCAGGTTGAAACAGTGATTAAGGACTTACTTGGTTGGCTCTTTGGCCATTTGGCTTCCCCTTCCTCTTTTGCATCTCATCTTGTACCTGCATATCTTTCAGAGGAATTCATTCTTATTATTTTTATTCTTTATTCTTTTGGAGTCTTCCAAGTGAGTTCCCTGATTGCTGAGTGCCAGGCCACTCTTGTATTTCTGTCCAAGAGCCCCTGTGACATTATATTAATTAACTCATAATTTCTTTTTCATTCTGTTCATTCTTTCTTTATAATTTCATTCACTCATTTCATCGAAATTATGATTCTTTTACGCTTATGAACTTAATGATTCATCGTCACCTCTCAATTTTCTTTCATTCATTCTTCATTTTGAAAATTGAAAGCTGACCATTTTTTTTAATTTTGTTATTCTTTTTAAAATCTTTTCAAATCATCAAATTTTCATTCTCATTCATAATTCAGGCGTCATCTTTATTTTCTTTGATTTTCAAATTTTTCATCAAGATATTCAGACACGTTATTCACATCAAGATTCATAATTGATTCATTCTTCAAGAATTTTGGTTTTTAAAGAATAATTCACTTGATTTTGATTGATTGATTGATTTGACATATTTGATTTTGACCTCAAGAAAATTGATTGACCTGAAGACTTCATTGATTTTGCTGATTTTTCACATCAAGAATTTTGACATAAATTGATTTTTCCTCAAGATTTTCATTTGATTGATTGATTTTGCAAGATTTTGATTTTGATTGATTTGATTGATTGATTTATTGACCTGAAGATCTCATTGACTTTGATTCATTGATTTACTTCAAGACATTGATTTGATTTGACTTCAAGACTTCATTTGATTTTGATTTATTGACGTACTTGAAGATTTTCACTTTTATTCATTGATTTTCCTCAAGATTTGATTGTTGACTCTTTTCACTTCAAGCAAATTTTGATTTTTAATTCATTATTTCATTTTGTTCCTGATATCATGCCTGTTCAACACTCACCTCCAGCAAGACAGACAAGATCTCAGGCCAGAGCTCAAGCTGTTCTCACTCCAACTCCAAGAGCTCCTCTAGATGGCACCCCAGCAGTTCCTCAACTGAGGGCCCAATTAGATAGAGGACCCCGCATGGAAGGAGCAGCACCATCCAGGAAGGAAGGAAGAGGGCCAAGAAGATCATGTTCATTCTCAGGAGTAGTTGGCGGATTTCCAGGAACTTCAAGGACTATTTTCAAAGGTCCAGGTGAAGACGGTGAAGAGGAGGAGGAGAATTCTGTGGAAGAGGAAGAGTCTGATGGTACTGAAGGTGTCCCTGCTCCGGTGGAGGCATCCCAAGGTGCTGGAGGACCAACTCTAGCCCAGTCTAATCAGCCTGTCTCTCATCAGTCTGAACCATCCCTATTGGCCATCATGCAGCAAATGACTCAGATTATGGCCAATCTTCAAGCAGCTTCATCCTCTGAAGCATCAAGACCACCAGCCTTCAAGACTCCATCTATGAAGGCACCGGAATGCTTTGATGGGACTCAGCCCTTCAAAGTTAGAAGCTTTATTCAGTCTTGTCAATTGATTTTTCACAATGATCCGGCAAACTTTGCTCAAGACAGAAAGAAGGTCCTTTATGCCACTTCATTTCTCATTGGCAGGGCTGCAAAATGGATTGAGCCTTATCTTTCCAATCTCACCAATCAAGATTCAAATTACCTTCTCAATTCTTGGCGTTTATTTGAATCTCAACTCTTCACTTTATTTGGTGACCCGAATGAAGTCAGAAAAGCAGAAGCTGAGTTGGATTCTTTGAGAATGAAAGAAGGTGGGCATGTATCCTCATACATTGCTGATTTCAGAAGCTTAGTCTCAAGAATCGGGGATTGGGGTGAAAGAGCTCTCATCCATCATTTCAGGAAGGGATTGCCATCCAGGATTTTGGATCAATTGGCCTCCCATCCTTCAAGAATTGACTCTCTTCAAGACTTAATGGACGTTACCCTGGAACTTGATACCAGGTACCATGAGAGGCAAAATGAAAAGGGTCATCATCAAGAGAAGAAGCCAGAAGCCTCAAAGTCAAGTTCTTCTCATCCTCAAAATTCTTCAAGCTCAAGTCAAAAGAAGAAGAAGAATTTTCAGAAGAGGGACAAGCCCCATTCTTCTTTGTTGAATAAAGATTTCAAGCTCATGAACTCTGAAAAAGAAAGAAGAATCAAGGAGGGTCTTTGTACCTATTGTGGTGGGAAGCATAGTCTTGAGTCCTGTTTCAAAAGGCCTCAAAACAAGCTTACCCAACAGTCAGGCAAATTTCCCAGCCAGGGAAAAGCCTGAGTGAAGATCATGTTGTGTTCAATGGTCTTCACAGTTTTCCATCCAGAGCACAATTGTGCATTCTGAATACTGGTGTCAAAAATTCTCTTAAATTTTTTGTTTTTTCTTCTCTCTCTGATATGTTTTACAGTATTCTCATTGATTCTGGTGCTACCAACTCATTTATTGCAAAGCAGTTTGTTCACAAGTATTCTTTGACCATGTCAGAACTCCCGGAGAAGATCCCCCTTATTATTCTTGACTCCTCTGAGTCTCCTTCTTTATTTGTGACTCACCATACTAAATATATGGTTGAGCTCCCTTCCTTCCCAAGCTTTGAATGGGACTTTTTAGTCATTGATACTCCCAAGGGAGAAGACCTCATATTGGGCTTTGACTTTCTTAATCATTTTAATCCGTTTATTGATTGGAGGCAAGGACTGATCACCTTTAATTCTGATCATAAGGACTATAATGATCCTTCAATTTCTTTCAGTAATGACTTTTCTTCTGCCAAATCATGTGCAGCTCTGGTTGGTGATTCTAGAACACCATCATTTCCGTCTTCTGTCCATATTACTTCCCTTAATTCCCATCAGTCATTACTATCATCTAGAGATGAAGTCTTCAAAGAGATTCAAGATGTTGGAGAAGATAATTCTGTATCTTCACTTCATCTCTTCTTTGGGAATATGGACCTTCCTCCTTCATCTTATCATGACTCCCTGGAGGAGTTGTGGGATGAAGAGGAAGAGCCAGAAGAAATAGAAACCGTGATGAAGGTTGTTCCTTCTGTTTATCACCAATACTTGGATGTATTCTCCAAGGTGAAAGCAGAGAAACTTCCTCCTCACCGCGCCTGTGATCATCATATCGAGCTGGAGGGGTCTCTACCTCCAGTTGGGGTGATCTACTCTTTATCAAACCAAGAGTCAGATACACTCAGGGCCTACATTTCAGAGAATGTAGAGAAAGGTTTCATCCGGCCAAGCTCCTCTTCTACAGGAGCACCTGTTCTTTTTGTCAAAAAGAAAGATGGTGGCCTCCGTTTGTGTGTTGATTACCGCAAGCTCAATGCTGTTACTAGGAAGAACAAGTATCCTGTTCCTCCTATGAATCAGCTTCTCACTGTTTTCAATGGTTCTTCTATCTTCTCCAAGATTGATTTGCGTGGTGCATATAACCTGCTCAGAATCAAGGAAGGTGATGAACATTTGACTTGTTTTAGAACCAAATATGGTAGTTATGAGTACTTGGTTATGCCATTTGGGCTTACCAATGCTCCTGCTTCTTTTCAAAATCTCGTCAATGATATTTTTTATGATCTTCTTGATGTTTATGTTGTGGTTTATTTGGATGACATTATGGTCTTTTCCAAATCTGAGGAAGAACATGCCACTCATGTGTCCACTGTTCTTTCCAGACTCAGAGCCAATAACCTCTTTGCTAAGGCGTCCAAATGCCTATTTCATGTTTCTAGTGTGGAATATTTAGGTTATGTAGTTTCTTCTGAAGGCCTCAAGATGGACCAAGCAAAAGTCCAGCAAATTCTCAATTGGCCACCTCCAAGAAACCTCAAGGCTCTTCAATCATTCCTTGGCTTTGCCAATTTTTACCGCCGTTTCATCAAGAATTATTCAAAGAAAATTAGTTCACTCACAAGTTTCCTCAAGAAAGATTCCCGTTTTCCCCTCAATGAGGAAGCTCTTAGACAGTTTCATCAACTCAAAGAGGCATTCACCACTGCTCCAATCCTTTCTCACTTCAATCCTTATCTACCCACCATTGTAGAGACCGATGCATCAGATTATGCCTTGGGTGCTGTACTGAGTCAGGTCTCTGACTCAGGAAAACATCCCATTGCATTTGATAGCCGCAAGCTTCTCCCAGCTGAGCTCAATTATGAGATTCATGACAAGGAACTCCTTGGCATAGTCTGGGCTCTCAAGCGCTGGAGAGCTTTCCTTCTTTCTATTTCTTCCCCTTTTGAAGTTCTCACCGATCATTCATCTCTTCAATATTTCATGTCTTCCAAGATTCTCACTCGCCGTCAAGCCCGCTGGGCTGAATTTTTATCTGAATTTCATTTCTCAATCACTTACCTCCCTGGCCGCTTGGCCACCCTTCCAGATGCCTTGTCACGTCGGGACGACGTTTACCCGGAGAGGGGGGAGGATTTCATCAGCAAGAATCCAATGAACTATCAGAAGATAATCAAGCAAGATGAAATTCAAGCCTCAAAGTTTTTTGCAGTCAAGGTGGATTCATTTTCAAATTTGATTGATTCAATTCAGAAGGCAGTGTGGCAAGATTCTCAATATAGAAGTGTCCTTGAAGATTTGGGTAAAGGTAAATCTGTCCAAGATTATTCTCTTGATTCCTCTTCCAAACTTCTCCTTTTCAAAGATCAAGTGGTGGTCCCAAATGACCCCACAATTCAACTCAATATACTTCAAAAGCGGCATGACTCTCCTCTAGCTGGACACCCTGGCCAAGAGAAGACTCTCAAACTTGTCAAGCGGGATTTCGACTGGTCCGGCATGACTCAATTTATCAAGGATTATGTATCATCCTGTCAACAGTGTTCAAGAAACAAAAATATTCATCACAAGAAGTTTGGACTCCTCAAGCCTCTTCCAATTCCAAGTGGTCCTTGGATTTGTCTTTCAATGGATTTCATCACTCAATTGCCACTGTCCAATTCCTTTGATTCAATTTTAGTCATAGTGGACAGATTCTCAAAAATGGCGATTTTTATTCCAACAATAGCTTCAATCACTTCATTAGACTTGGCCCATTTATTCATCAAGAATATTTTCTCAAAGCATGGCCTTCCTTCAAGCATTGTTAGTGATCGAGGTTCTCTTTTTGTTTCTTCCTTTTGGACCAACCTTTGTCAGCAGCTCAAGATTTCAAGAGACTTGTCAACTGCTTACCATCCAGAAACTGATGGACAGACAGAGAGGGTAAATCAGATACTAGAACAGTACCTTCGGATGTATGTCAGTTATCATCAAGATGATTGGAACACCTGGCTCCCTCTGGCTGAATTTGCCTACAATAACTCTGACCACTCTTCAACAAAGCAATCACCGTTTTTCACTGTTTATGGAAGAGATCCTCATTTTGACTCAGTTCACATCACTCAAGACACTCCGGCTGGAAAGTTATCAACAAAAATCCAATCAGTACAGCAAGATGTCAAGAGAGAACTTGAAGTTGCCATAAACAGGTTTAAGAGGTATGCAGATAAAAGTAGAGCAAGTCCACCTGTTTTCAATCCCGGTGACATGGTATGGCTTTCTTCCAAGAACATCAAATCAACCAGACCCACCAAAAAGCTGTCTGAAAGATGGCTGGGTCCTTTTCCAATCTTGAAGAAAGTCAGCACTCATGCCTACCACCTCAAGCTTCCATCTCAATGGAAATCCATCCACCCAGTTTTCCATATTTCCCTTTTGGAACCAGTCAAGACGTCAACAATCCCAAATAGGCATCAAGAGCCTCCTCCTCCAATCACCATTGAAGAAGAAGAGGAATGGGAAGTCTCTCAAATACTGGACTCAAAGCTCAAGAGAGGAAAATTATGGTATCTGGTGGAATGGAAAGGTTTCAGTCAAGACCCAGAAAGATCCACTTGGGAACCAACCGAAAACCTCAAGAATTGTCCTGAACTTGTCAAAGATTTTCATTCATTATATCCTGACAAGCCTGGGCCGAATTCTTCAAAAGCTTGATTCATTATGGTGCTTGGTGGGGAGAGGAATTACCAAAAGTAAGTCCCACTCCTGGTATGCACCTTTAGGGGTATTCTACTCTGTTTTGTTGTAAGCATCACCTTGGCCACTCTGTGAGCACTTTGCAATTTTGGACACAGATCCCTGGCAGGGCTTTCAACTTCATTTCCAATCTTATGGCCATTCTCACTTGGGACAATGGGCCATTCACTTTTCAATTCATTTCCAAGACTTCAAAATTCAAATTCATTCCTTCAACATTTTTGTTTATTTTTATGGCACTGGCGGGAGTGGTAACTACCAAAAGTAAGTTCCTCTCCTGGTGTGCACTTCCCTGAGGGGTCTACAATCTTGTCAAAAACATCACCTTGGCCACTTTGTGAGCACCTGGCATCAAATTTATCTTTCCAGGTCCTTGGCCAATTTCAAAATCAGTTATCAACCTCCGTGATGAAGATTGAAACCTCCTCAAGATTCAATTCATTTCTCTTTTCTTTTTCCTTTTCTTTTCTTAATTTCATTTTCATTCTTTATTATTATTTTATTTTTATTTTAAATTTTCTTTTATCACGTCAATTATCACGTCAAAATTTTTTATTCATTTTAAAATTCAATTCCAATCATGAAGCCAATGTCAAAAGAAGATCAAGCAAGTCCTGCGTCAAATGTCAAATTCTTAATATCAGTTTTCAAATTCTTACATTAATCAGTCCTCTTGAATCACTCTCTCAAAATCCTTCCAATAGCCTCAACAGGCTTCACCTTGTATTGGTGCTCAGGAGCTCACCATTTCAAGGTGGGGGGTACTGTCACAACCATGGCAATTCACTTCCTTGGATCCCCATATGGCATATCAAGCCACAGCCCTTTTATGGCCAATTGGCCATATCCATCACCAGTGGCCAATATGGCCACGTCATCAGCTCATGGACCATTTATGGCCATTTGTGTTTTGGGGCCTTCATGGCCCTTCACCTCAATCCAGCACCCATAGCGGCAATTTATGGCCAAATGGGTATTTCTGGTCATTTCCCTCAAAACCAGGGGAAATGGCCCAAATGGCTGTTTTTGGCCATTTGGGCTCATAATGCGCATTTGCGCATTTTTGCGCATTTGCGCATTTTTGCGCATTTTGCGCACTTTTGCGCATTTGCGCACTTTTTGCGCATTTGCGCACTTTTTGCGCATTTTGCGCACTTTTGCGCATTTGCGCACTTTTTGCGCACTTTGCGCATTTGCGCATATTTGCGCACTTTTGCGCATTCTGCGCATTTTTGCGCACTTTGCGCATTTGCGCACTTTTGCGCATTTTGCGCATTTTTGCGCACTTTGACGCAAAGTGTCCAAAAGACACTTTCCCGCCTTTTGGGCCAGTTTTTGGCTCAGAACCCAAAAATGGCCAAAAACCCCAAAAGGCCCAGAAACACCATTCCAAGCTCTGAAGCCATTACATCCATCCTTTTCCCTCTGCCTTTCCATCTCAAGACCTTTGGACGTAATCTTCTTGCCAATCAACCAATATGCCATAAATGATGTTATATATCATTGTGCATCATTTTTCAACAGCAATTCAATGGTGGCAATATCAAATGTTCATTTCAACATTCCAACATCTCATCACGTCATCAAGGCACCCAATCATTCAGAGGAATCATCAAGGCTCAAGAGCAAGTGTTTCAGCGTCAAAGACCAATGACGCCATCAAGCAGTCATTGGTTATTCTCACTCCAAGTATTCATTCCAAGGGAATACTTTCAATTCATTCTCAAGTGTATTCAAGAGGCAATGCCAAAAAGAAGTTGTCAAGTGTCAAAGCTCCACTCAATCCATCTTGGCAACCATATTCATTTCAATACAGTCTGGATCCATCAAGACCTGTATTTCATTTTCAATCATGGGAAATTCATTCAACCCAATTCAATTTCAATATTAGCCAGCTGTATCAATTCCCAAAAGAATCAATACAGCCTCAAGGATCAATACAGATCAGTTTTCAGCCTGAAGAACTCAAGCTCCCAACTTTTCACATATACCGGCTACCCTTTCCACCCTGGGGGGTTTTCCCAGTTAATTAATATATTTTGATTTTATTTTATCTCTATTTTCTTTTCACTTTAGTTAAGCAAATACTGATATTATTAAGTCAGTCATTTAGCACCTTTCTCTTTCTCTTTCTTCGCCTGTCAATGGATATTTGGTGGTCATATCCTTACTAATTCCATTATTCATTTTTGGCAGGTTGAAACAGTGATTAAGGACTTACTTGGTTGGCTCTTTGGCCATTTGGCTTCCCCTTCCTCTTTTGCATCTCATCTTGTACCTGCATATCTTTCAGAGGAATTCATTCTTATTATTTTTATTCTTTATTCTTTTGGAGTCTTCCAAGTGAGTTCCCTGATTGCTGAGTGCCAGGCCACTCTTGTATTTCTGTCCAAGAGCCCCTGTGACATTCAATCATCAAATATTCTCATGAAAATTCTTCCTCTGGATCAGGGCTGGTGATTCTCACATATACCAGCCCCTCTTTCTCCCCCTGGGGACTTTTCCCCAGTTAATTAATTTAGTTTATTTATCATTTCATAATTATTCTTATCCTTATTTTGGGTATTATAATTATTTAATTTTAAGTTAGTCTTTGCATTTTTCTCTTCGCCTGTACAGTATGAGTTGGGTGGCCATATCCTTATTAACCCTTCTCTTTCCATTCTGACAGGTTGAAACAGTGGACTTGGACTTGTTTGTGGTTGGCTCTTCTATTCTTTTACTCTTATCTTTTGTTGCTGCTTTTCTTATATTTATTCTTTAGCAATTTATCTTTAACACTCTTAAGTGTATCTCATCCTATCTTATCTTCGAGCCCTCCATAAGTGAGTCCCAGTTTACTGAGTGCCAGGCCCTCTTCACTTCAAAGAGCCCCTGTAACATTAAATTAATTAACTCATATTTGATTCTTTCTTTTCATTCATTTATATTCATTTTCTCTCATTCATCAATTATGACCTTTTAATGATTTTATGATTTTTTATGATTTTCTATGAATTTTTCTCTCTCATCAATTTTCATCTCATTCATTTCATTCTTATGAAAATTGATTCTTTTTCCTCTCTTAATCATTGCTGACCATTTCATCACTTCATTTTATTTTTATCAATCAAATTTTTCTGTGTTCTTATTCAGGTCTCATCGAGGAATTATTGATTTGTTTAATTGATTGGATTATTCATTGGGATTCATTTGGGTTATTGATTCAGGATTCATTGGATTTATTGACTTTGAACTCTCAAGATACTGATTGATCCTCAAGAATTGATTTTGATTATTGATTTGATTTGACTCATCAAGATATTGAATTGATTTCTGAAGATTTTGAACTGATTGATTGATTCCTCAAGACTTGATTTCATATTGAAGACATTTATTGATTGATTATTGATTGAATATTTATTGATTATTGATTTCCTCAAGATTATTGATATTTGATTGAATTGATTGTTGATTGATTGAATTTATTTGACTGTTGATTGAATTTGATTCCTCAAGATTTGAATTGATTCCTCAAGATTCATCAAGATTTTATTGTGATTGATTTGGCCAAGTTTTGATTATTCTTCTTAATACCATCAAGTTTTTTTTCATTTATTTCAAAATGCCAGTTCAGCATAGCCCCCCAGCAAAGAATACTAGATCCCAGAAAACTCCAGCTGTTCTCACTCCTACAGCAAGGGCTCCTCTCGACCGCACACCATCAGTTCATCAACCGAGTGCAAGCTTGGACAGAGGACCACCAATGGAAGGAGCAGCACCCTCAAGAAGAGGTGGAATGAAATCTAGAAGATCAAGATCCTTTTCTGGACTTTTGGGTGGCTACCCTGGCATGTCTGAAGGTGCAAGAGCAAGATTAGGGGAAGTTGAAGATGAAGAGGGGGAAGAGTCTGTGGAAGAGGAAGATTCTGGGGAAACTGAAGTGGCAGATGCCTTGGCAAATGCTCCAGAGGTGCCTCAGGGTTCTAATCTAGCCCTTTCTAGTCAACCTCTTGTCTCTCAAACTGATCCAAGTCTCCTCAAGATGATGGAGCAGATGACTCAATTCATGGGACAACTCACTCAAGCAGTTGCCCCCAGGGACAATTCCAAAGCCCCTGCTTTCAAGACTCCATCCATGAAGGCACCTGATTCTTTTGATGGTACTCAAGCTCATAAGTTGAGAGGATTTATCCAATCCTGTCAACTAATTTTCCATAATAATCCAGCAAACTTCTTCTCTGACAGGAAGAAGGTTTTGTACTCAACTTCTTTTCTTACTGGTAGAGCTGGCAAATGGATTGAACCTTACCTCTCAAATATTTCCAATGAAGACCCTTCCTACCTCCTCAATAATTGGCCATTGTTTGAATCTCAATTATTCACTCTGTTTGATGACCCCAATGAAGTCTCGAAAGCTGAACAAGAGTTGGACAATTTGAGGATGAAGGAAAGTGGTCATGTATCCTTGTACATAGCAGATTTCAGAAGCTTAATGTCAAGAATTGGAGATTGGGGGGAAAGAGCTTACATTCATGTGTACAGAAGAGGATTGGCATCAAGATTATTGGACCAATTGGCTTCTCACCCTGGAACTTTTGACACTCTTCAAGAACTTATGGATGTCACTTTAGAATTAGACACAAGATATCATGAGAGGCAAAAGGAAAAGGGAAGTCATCAAGAGAAGAAGCCTCCAATCATTGGATCCAATTCCTCCAAGCCTCCTCAAAGTTCATCATCCAAGAAGCCTTATCACAATAAGAATAAGAAGGGGAAGAATTTTCAAATGTCCAAAGACAAGCCTCATGCTGCTCTCCTCAATAAGGACAACAAATTAATTGGTTCTGAAAAGGAGAGGAGGATTAAAGAAGGTTTGTGCAATTATTGTGGTGCAAAGCACCCATTTGAAAAATGCTTCAAGAGGCCTGAGAATAGGCAAGGATCATCAGAAGGATTCCCTAGCAAGCAGGGAAAAGCCTGAGTGGGAATCATGATGTGTTCAATGGTTCTCACTTATTTCCTTCAAGAGCACAATTGTGCACTCTGAATACTAGTGTCAAGAAATATTTAAAATTTCTTATTTTTTCTTCAATCTCTGATATTTTTTATAGTATTCTCATTGATTCTGGTGCTACAAACTCTTTTATTGCAAAGAATTTTGTTCTCAAGTACTCATTGACTATGTCAGAGCTCCCTGAAAAGATTCCTCTTTTCATTTTGGATTCTAATGAATCCCCTGCCTTGTTCATCACCCATTATACCAAGCGGGTAGTTGACTTGCCTTCCTTCCCAAGTTTTGAATGGGACTTCTTTATCATAGGTTCACCCAAGGGAGAAGACCTGATATTGGGCTATGATTTCCTTTACCATTTCAATCCCATTATTGATTGGAAAAATGGATTGATCACCTATGATTCTAATCATAAGGATTCTAGTGGTATTATTCCTTCTACTAGTAATGACTTAGCCACTGCTGTCAACAGTGTTGCTCTGGCTGGTGAACTTAAGACACCTTCCATTCTTTCTTCTGTCCATCTCCCTTCCATAATTCCCTCTCAGTCATTACTTCCATCAAGAGATGAAGTCTTCAAAGAGATAAAGGATGTTGGAGAAGATGTTTCCATATCTTCACTTCATCTCTTCCAAGGGGATATGGACCTTCCTCCCTTATCTTTTCATGCATCCCTGGAGGAGCAGTGGGATGAGGAGGAAGAGCCAGAAGAAATTGAAACTGTGTTGAAGGTTGTTCCTCCTGCTTATCACCAATATTTGGATGTATTCTCCAAGGTGAAAGCAGAGGAACTTCCTCCACACCGCGCCTGTGATCACCATATCGAATTGGAGGGTCTTCTACCTCCAATTGGTGTTATCTACTCATTATCAAATCAAGAGTCAGAAACACTGCGGGCCTACATTTCAGAGAACGTAGAGAAAGGTTTCATTAGACCAAGCTCCTCTTCAACAGGAGCACCTGTCCTTTTTGTCAAGAAAAAGGATGGAGGTCTTCGTTTGTGTGTTGACTACCGCAAACTCAATGCTGTCACTAGGAAGAACAGATACCCTGTTCCTCCTATGAACCAGCTTCTTACCGTATTCAACGGTTCCACTATCTTCTCCAAGATAGATTTGCGTGGTGCATATAACCTTCTGAGAATCAAAGAGGGGGATGAGCACTTAACTGCCTTTAGAACCAAATATGGCAGTTATGAGTATTTGGTCATGCCATTTGGTTTGACCAATGCTCCTGCTTCTTTCCAAAATCTAGTAAATGATATCTTTGCAGATTTTTTGGATGTGTTTGTTGTGGTTTATCTAGATGATATTATGGTCTTTTCCAGTTCTGAGGAGGAACATGTCAAACATGTGGCCTCTGTCCTCCAAAGACTGAGGGACAATAATCTGTTTGCCAAAGCCTCCAAGTGTGTATTCCATGCCTCAAGTGTGGAATACTTGGGCTATGCTGTTTGAAGTGATGGGCTCAAGATGGATTCTTCAAAAGTCCAGCAAATCCTCAATTGGCCTCAGCCCAAAAACATCAAGGCTCTTCAATCTTTTCTTGGCTTTGCCAATTTTTATCGACGTTTGTGAGCCTTTGAGATATGACCACATACCCAATAAGGTCACAAAAAGACTCAGAGTAATTAGACTTTTTATATAATTATATTAAAATTACTTAAAATAATTATACATTAAAAATAATTAATTAAATATACAAAAAATACCATAAATTGGTACAAAAATTGGTTTAACTTAAAAACCAATGAATCAACATGTAAAAGAAATTATGCCATTGGATTCCCCATGGAAAAATACACAAATACCATTTTTATGGCATATCTGTAAAGTCAATATTTAAGGAATTATAAGGTATAATACCTTATAAAAACCATAAAACCTTATTTATCTCAAAAACTAATGAAACAACATGTGAAATAAATTGTACCAGTGGATTTCCCATGAAAATCTACACATAAAACAATTAATAAGCTAATTTCCAATGTTAATACTTAAGGAATTAACCTGAATATATGCACTTTTTTGGTCAACGCATATATTCAAGGATCATAGCTAATATCTTCTAAAGTATACATGATAGAATGATGAACCAAAAATGAAGTTACCACTTAATTACTGTAAGAACACAGATATGAACTTTATTTCACAAATTAGAAACAAGGTTAAAACCTATGATGAATTATTGATAAAAATCAACAGAGCTGTTGACCACTTTGTTGTGAAAGTGTTCCAAACTTGAAAAAAGTACACAGTTGGATTCTCCTAGTTCATTCGTGAAGAATTATGTAATTTTTATTATTAAATTCAGGGTATAACCCCCTGAAATTGAGGTTTGAAGTTTAAAATATTGAATTTCGACAGAAAAGATGAGTTACAAGAAAAATCATCAAAATTAGAGTTTTGATGATGTAATGGAAATCTCTTGGCAGCATAATACGGTTATGCCAGGCTATCAGAATTCACTCTCTGAATTGCTGTAGCGTGTAAATATTAAACGTTATTGAGGATCAAAGTTTGAGCTTAATTTGAGCAGTTATGATCACATACTGTAACCTTATTTTAAGTTTAACAGTCTTAAGAGTGATAAAATTGGTGGATACTATTAGTTTATGATTAAAACTAATAAAATACACGAAATTTGGGGTTCTTCCAAGCCTCTGATGTCATCAAACTTAGAGTTATAGTGATAACTCTAAATAATGGTGTAATAATGATGTAATATGGTTTGATCATGATGTAATCACCCTCAAACCTTAAAATATTGATCAATTCCAGTGGATATAATCAGTACACGTCTATTAGAAGCCTGTTGGACTCTAGGAGGGAGGTATTTACTATAAATAGAGCTCTTTTTACTCTATTTACCCCTCAGACGCATCAAAAACATTAAATCAATTAAATAAAAGGTAATTTCTTTATTCTTTATATATAAAACTCTTATATTATTAAAGACCAAAGACCATCTTAATATTAATCACTATTTTTACGTGATTAAATCAATTCTTTAATTGTTTTTGTCATAAATCTCTCTATAAACTCATTTCCACGTAAAATCAAGAATTTTAGTAATTTTCTTTATTTTTTATTGTAAATACAATTTGAAAAAGTTGTATTATATTCTTTTGGCGTAAAATATCTCAAAATTATTATTTTAAGTGTTAAAAGTAGGTTATTTCATCTTATTATAATAATTTCTCTCTTATTATTACTCTTAATAATTCTTATTTAATATAAATAGTATTTATATTAATATATAACTTTAATATTAGTAATATTATTGTTATTAACTGTTTTTTATTTATAAAAAACAGTTTTTTACGCCTTTATTATTTGTTGGTAACAATAATAAAGAGCTTTATAATATATTAATTATTTTATATTAATATATTATTTATAATATTATAATTTCATATAATATTAATTATATTATTATATTTATTTAATAATATAATATTTTTACGCCATAATAATAATATTTCTTTATTATTATTATTATTTTAATCTTATTTATTTCAATTATAAGGACATTCAGAGTACAATAAGTAAAAAATTAGTAATTTTTACTTATTGTTTCATAGTCAAACCTTACAACGTTTCATTAAAAATTATTCTAAAAACATCACTTCTCTCACTTCCCTCCTTAAAAATGATTCTCCTTTCATCTTCAATGAGGAAGCTCTTAGTCAGTTTCAAGCACTCAAAGAAGCTTTCACCTCTGCTCCTATCTTATCTCACTTTAATCCTTCTCTACCTACTATAGTGGAGACTGATGCTTCTGATTATGCTTTGGGCGCTGTACTGACCCAGGTGAATGACTCAGGAAAGCACCCCATTGCTGTCACAGGGGCTCTTGGAAGAAGAGGGCCTGGCACTCAGGAATCAAGAACTCACTTGGAGGGCTCCAGAGATAAAAGAATAATAAGACTGAATTTCTTTAAGAAAGAATAAAGGGGAAAACAAGTATGCCAAAAGATGAGATAAGAAAAGATGAAGCCAATGGCCAAAGATAATAAAGAAGCCAAAAGCCAAGAAGCCAACCAAGTGAATCCTCAATTCACTGTTTCAACCTGCCAGAAAAGGAAATGGAATTAGTATAAGGATATGACCACCAATATCCACTGGACAGGCGAGGAAATAAAAGAAAAGGGTGCTGAATGACTGACTTAAGATTATCAGTATTAACTTTAATAAGGTAAAAGAAAATAAGGATAAAAATAAATCCACTATATTAATTAACTGGGGAAAACGTCCCCAGGTGCTGAAAGGTGGCCAGTATATGTGAAAAGCTGAAAAGTTGATCCTGGAAGGTGGATCAATGACTGTATTGTCAGAATCGGGAAATACAGTTCTGGCCATCTTGAAATTTGAACTGTGTGATGGAATTCCCACAGTGGAATAAGAAGTGGCCCAATTGGGCCAAGGCCATACAGGTTGATTGAATAAGGCCTGTACGGATGAATTGGGTTGTCCAAGGAGTATTGAATACTTGATGTCTTGACAACTGATTGAATTTTGTAATACCTCTTGAGAATTGACCTTAGAATAATCCTGAATGAATTGTACCAACCCAACTCCTGCAGATACAGGTGGTTGGGATCCTTGAATGATCTTCTGAATTACCGCCATGGATTGCCAGACTGATAAGCTGAAAAGTCCTCCTTCGAAATGGGCGTTGGAATTATGGACCTTGCAATGGAAAGGTGGAATTGGGTCCTGAAAACGTCACCATTGGATTTCTGAGTAAAAATGGTGCATAATGGTATATAATACCATATATGCACCACACCTGCAATCTTGAGTACGGAGTACATGAAGGAAAGGGAAGAATTCCCCTTAAGTTGAGGGAAATGCTTGTTGAGATGATTTGGTGGCCTCTGGTGGTTGCCAGAGGCCATGAAGGTGAAGTTGGTCCATGGTGGTCCAGGGCCAAAAATGGGTCCTACGGGATTTGTGGCCAAAAATGGATCCAAGGTGTTTTTGGTCCAAATTGGGTCCAAGGGATTGGTGGCCAAAAAATGGCTCAGGTGGGCCCAATTGTGGTTTGGGACCCACCTGGCCTTGGGGGCTAGGTGGCTGCCCCCTTTGGCCCCTTTTGGCCTCATTGGATTAGGCCAAAAGGGGCCTAATCCGCCTACGGACCGCGGCCCACGGACCGTACGGACTGCGGACCGCGGACCGCGTATTACGGCCCGCGGACCGTAGAAGCCGTGGGGGGCCTAAATGGCCCAAAAAAGGCCATTTAGGCCAAACCCCCATAATGAAAGGGGTGGCCAGGAAACCAATGAAGGTGGCCATGGGGCCTGGAAGCCCCTGGAAGACAAAGGGACCCCCCAGGCCCAAAAACAGTGATGGAGGCCTGGGGGTTGGTGAGGTGGAAATTGGCCAAGAGGGCCAATGACGCAGGATATGGCCTGAGGCCATAAAGGATGATGGGGGCCATAAGTGGCCAATGGAATGGGTTATGGCATAAGAGCCATGGAACACTCAAAAGGGGTCAATTGGCCATAAATGATATGACATGGCCAATTGGCCCCAACTTGGCTCCAGGTTGGATTGCCGCCGCCATCAAGGAGGAGGGTCAAAATACGTGGTTGTGACAGTACCCCCCTACCTTGAATGGTGAGCTCCTGAGCACCAAGATAAGGTAGAGGCCTGTTGAGGCTAATGAGACGGGTTTGACGTAAGGATTCCAGAGGTATTGAATCTTGAAAAGAAGAATTGGACTGATAAGCTTGTTGGCATATGAATTGAGGTTGACTTGATCTTCTCTTGACATTTGGCTTTGACAAAGTTGAAGACATGATTTGACGTAAAGATTTTGGCATTAAAGAGTTATAAGAAAAGAAATTTTGAAAGAATATAAAGAGTAAAAGAGAAAAGGAAACAGATATAAAGAGAGAAAAGAAAAAATAAAAAAAATGAAATTTGAGGGGGAATCCAATCTTCATCACGGATTACGACAATTGATTTTGAAAGTGACCAAGGACCTGGATAAAAGAATTTGATGCCAGGTGCTCACAGAGTGGCCAAGGTGATGTTTTGACAGATTGTAGACCCCTCAGGGAAGTGCAAACCAGGAGAGGAACTTACTTTTAGTAGTTGCCCCTCCCGCCAGTGCCATAAATAAGAAAACTCTTGATAAATGAATGTGTTGAAAGAATAAAGTCTTGGGAAGGAGAGTAAAAAAGGAATGGTCCATTTGCCCAAGTGTGAATGGCCATAAATTTGGAATTCGGATGTTGAAAGCCGGGCCAAAAGGTCTGTGTCCAAATTGAAAAGTGCTCACAGAGTGGCCAAGGTGATGCTTACAACAAAGAAGAGTAGAATACCCCTAAAGGTGCATACCAGGAGTGGGACTTACTTTTGGTAATTCCTCTCCCCACCAAGCACCATAAAAATTCAAGCCATTGAAGAATTGGGTCCTGGCTTGTCAGGATATAACGAATGAAAATCTTTGACAAGTTCAGGACAATTCTTGAGGTTTTCAGCTGGTTCCCATGTGGATCTTTCTGAATCTTGACTGAAACCTTTCCATTCCACCAGATACCATAATTTTCTTCTCTTGAGCTTTGAATCCAGTACTTGAGAGACTTCCCATTCCTCTTCTTCTTCAATAATGATTGGAGGAGGAGGCTCTTGATGCCGATTTGGGATTGTTGATGTCTTGACTGGTTCCAAGAGTGAGATATGGAAGACTGGGTGGATGGATTTCCATTGAGATGGAAGCTTGAGGTGGTAAGCATGAGTACTGACTTTCTTCAAGATTGGAAAGGGACCCAACCATCTTTCAGACAGTTTCTTGGTGGGTCTAGTTGATTTGATATTCTTGGAAGAAAGCCATACCATGTCACCAGGATTGAAAACAGGTGGACTTGCTCTACTTTTATCTGCATACCTCTTAAACCGGTTTATGGCGATTTCAAATTCTCTCTTGACATCTTGCTGTACTGATTGGATTTTTGTTGATAACTTTCCAGCAGGAGTATCTTGAGTGATGTGAACTGAATCAAATTGTGGATCTCTTCCATAAACAGTAAAAAACGGTGATTGCTTGGTTGAAGAGTGGTCAGAATTATTGTAGGCAAATTCAGCCAGAGGGAGCCAGGTGTTTCAATCATCTTGATGATAACTGACGTACATCCGAAGATACTGTTCTAGTATCTGATTTACCCTCTCTGTCTGTCCATCAGTTTCTGGGTGATAAGCAGTTGACAAGTCTCTTGAAATCTTGAGCTGCTGGCAAAGATTGGTCCAGAAGGAAGAAACAAAGAGTGAACCTCTATCACTGACAATGCTTGATGGAAGGCCATGCTTTGAGAAGATATTCTTGATGAATAAATGGGCCAAATCCAAAGAAGTTATTGAAGACATTGTTGGAATAAAAACCGCCATTTTTGAGAATCTGTCCACTATGACAAGAATTGAGTCAAAAGAATTGGACAGGGGCAGTTGAGTGATGAAATCCATTGAAAGACAAATCCAAGGACCATTTGGAATTGGAAGAGGTTTGAGGAGTCCAAACTTCTTATGGTGGATATTCTTGTTTCTTGAGCACTGTTGACAGGATGATACATAATCCTTAATGAATTGAGTCATGCCGGACCAGTGGAAATCCCGCTTGACAAGTTTGAGAGTCTTCTCTTGGCCAGGGTGTCCAGCTAGAGGAGAATCGTGACGCTTTTGAAGAATGCTGAGTTGAATTGTGGAGTCACTTGGGACTACCACCCGATCTTTGAAGAGAAGGAGTTGGGAGGAGGAATCAAGAGAATAATCTTGGACAGATTTACCTTTACCCAAATCTTGAAGGATACTTCTGTACTGAGGATCTTGCCATAATTTCTTCTGAATTGAATCAATCAAATTGGGAAAAAAGAATCCACCTTGACTGCAAAAAACTTTGAGGGTTGAACTTCATCTTGCTTAATGAGTTGTTGAAAATTCATTGGATTCTTGCTGATGAAATCCTCCCCCCTCTCCGGATAGACGTCGTCCCGACGTGATAAGGCATCTGGAAGAGTTGCAAGGCGGCCAGGGCGGTAAGTGATTGAAAAATGAAATTCAGATAAGAATTCGGCCCAACGGGCTTGACGGCGAGTAAGGATCTTTGATGACATAAAGTACTGAAGAGAAGAATGATTGGTGAGAACTTCAAAAGGAGAGGACAGAGAAAGAAGAAAAGCCCTCCAGCGCTTGAGAGCCCAGACTATACCAAGGAGTTCCTTGTCATGAATTTCATAGTTGAGTTCTGCTGGAATAAGCTTGCGGATGTCAAAGGCAATGGGATGTTTTCCTGAGTCAGAGACCTGACTCAGTACAGCACCCAAAGCATAATCGGATGCATCGGTCTCTACAATGGTTGGTAGAGAAGGATTGAAGTGGGAAAGGATTGGAGCGGTAGTGAAGGCCTCTTTGAGTTGATGAAACTGGCTAAGAGCTTCCTCATTGAGGGGGAAACAGGAATCTTTCTTGAGGAAACTGGTGAGTGAACTGATTTTCTTTGAATAATTCTTGATGAAACAGCGGTAGAAGTTGGCAAAGCCAAGGAAGGATTGCAGAGCCTTGAGGTTTCTTGGAGGAGGCCAATTAAGGATCTGCTGGACTTTTGCTTGGTCCATCTTGAGGCGTTCAGAAGAAACAACATAACCAAGATATTCTACACTAGAAACATGAAAAAGGCATTTAGAAGCCTTGGCAAAAAGGTTATTGGCTCTGAGTCTGGAAAGAACAGTGGACACATGGGTGACATGTTCTTCCTCAGATTTGGAAAAGACCATAATGTCATCCAAATAAACCACAACAAAAACATCAAGAAGATCTTGGAATATATCATTGACAAGATTCTGAAAAGAGGCAGGAGCATTGGTGAGCCCAAATGGCATAACCAAGTACTCAAAACTGCCATATTTAGTTCTGAAGCATGTCAAATGTTCATCACCCTCCTTGATTCTGTGCAGGTTATATGCACCACGCAAATCAATCTTGGAGAAGATAGAAGAACCATTAAAGACATTAAGAAGCTGGTTCATAGGAGGAACAGGATATTTGTTCTTCCTAGTGACAGCGTTGAGTTTGCGGTAATCAACACACAAATGGAGGCCACCATCTTTCTTTTTAACAAAGAGGAAAGGTGCTCCTGTTGAGGAGGAGCTTGGCCGGATGAAACCTTTCTCTATAACTCCGAAATGTAGGCCCTGAGTGTATCTGACTCTTGTTTGGATAAAGAGTAGATCACCCCAACTGGAGGTAGAGACCCCTCCAGTTCGATATGATGATCACAGGCACGGTGAGGAGGAAGTTTCTCTGCTTTCACCTTGGAGAATACATCCAAGTATTGGTGATAAACAGAGGGAACAACCTTCATCACGGTTTCTACTTCTTCTGGCTCTTCCTCTTCATCCCACAACTCCTCCAGGGAGTCATGATAAGATGAAGGAGGAAGGTCCATATTCCCAAAGAAGAGATGAAGTGAAGATACAGAATTATCTTCCCCAACATCTTGAATCTCTTTGAAGACTTCATCTCCAGATGATGGTAATGACAGATGGGAATTAAGGGAAGGAATATTGACAGAAGATGGAACTGATGGTGTTCTAGAATCACCAACCAGAGCTGCACATGATTTGGCAGAGGAAGAGTCATTACGGAAGGAATTGGAAGGATCAGAATAGTCCTTTTGATCAGTATTAAAGGTGATCAGCCCTTGCCTCCAATCAATAGAAGGATTGAAATGATTGAGAAAGTCAAAGCCCAATATGAGGTCTTCTCCCTTGGGAGTATCAATGACTAAAAAATCCCATACAAAGCTTGGGAAGGAAGGGAGCTCAACCATATATTTAGTATGGTGAGTCACAAATAAGGAAGGGGACTCAGAGGAGTCCAAAATGATAAGAGGAATCTTCTCTGGAAGTTCTGACGTAGTCAATGAGTACTTGTGAACAAACTGCTTTGCAATGAATGAGTGTGTAGCACCAGAATCAATGAGAATACTGTAAAAAACATCAGAAAGAGAAGAGAAAACAAAAAATTTAAGAGAATTCTTGACACCAGTATTCAGAATGCACAATTGTGCTCTGGAAGGAAAACTGTGAAGACCATTGAACACAACATGGTCTTCACTCAGGCTTTTCCCTGGCTGGGAAAACTGCCTGACGGTTGGGTAAGCTTGTTTTGAGGCCTTTTGACACAGGACTCAAGACTATGCTTCCCACCACAATAGGTACACAACCCCTCCTTGATTCTTCTTTCCTTTTCAGAACCTTTCAACTTGAAGTCCTTATTCAACAATGAAGAATGGGGCTTGTCCTGCTTTTGAGAATGAAATTTCTTCTTTGGTCTTGAACTTGAAGAAACTTGATGATGAGAAGAGTGAGACTTTGAGGCCTCAGGCTTCTTCTCTTGATGATGATTCTTTTCCTTCTGCCTCTCATGGTACCTGGTATCAAGTTCCAGGCTGATGTCCATTAAGTCTTGAAGAGAATCAATGTTTGAAGGATGGGAGGCCAATTGATCCAGAATCCTGGAGGCCAAACCCTTCCTGAAATGATGAATAAGAGCCCTTTCACCCCAATCCCCAATTCTTGAAACCAAACTCCTGAAATCGGCAATGTACAAAGCAACATGCCCACCTTCTTTCATCCTAAGGCCATCCAATTCAGCTTCTGCTTTTCTAACTTCATTTGGGTCTCCAAATAAAGTGAACAATTGGGATTCAAATAATGGCCAGGAATTGAGGAGATAATTTGAGTCTTGATTATTGAGGTTGGATAAATAAGGCTCAATCCATTTTGCAGCCCTGCCAACTAAGAATGAAGTGGCATAAAGAACCTTCTTTCTGTCTTGAGAGAAGTTTGCCGGGTCATTATGAAAGATGAGTTGGCAAGACTGAATAAAGCTTCTGACTTTGAAGGGCTGAGTCCCATCAAAGCATTCTGGAGCCTTCATAGAGGGAGTCTTGAAGGCTGGTGGTCTTGATAATTCAGAAGAAGAAGCTGCTTGCAGATTGGCCATAATCTGAGTCATTTGTTGCATAATGGCCAATAAAGACGGTTCAGGCTGATGAGAGGCAGGCTGATCAGACTGGGCTAGAGTTGGTCCTCTGGTGCCCTCAGATGCTCCCACAGGAGCAGGAGCAGCCTCAGTGCCATTAGACTCTTCCTCTTCCACAGAATTCTCCTCCTCCTCTTCACCATCTTCACCTTGAACCTTGGGACTGGTTCTTGAAAATCCTGGGAATCCGCCAACCACTCCTGATAAAGACATTGACCTTCTTGGCCCTCTTCCTTCCTTCCTGGATGGTGCTGCTCCTTCCATAATGGGTCCTCTGTCCAATCTGGCCCTCAGTTGAGAAACTGCTGGGGTACCATCAAGAGGAGCCCTTGGAGTTGGAGTCAGAACAGCTTGAGCTCTGGCCTGAGATCTAGTCTGTCTTGCTGGAGGTGAATGTTGAACTGGCATGATTTCAGGAATAATCAACCAAATAAATGAAAAAAAATCAAAATTTTCTTGAAGTACAAAATCAACAATCAAATCTTGAGGAAATTGGATAATCAATGAATCAAAATTCTCCAAATATGTCAATCAATCAAATCAAATGAGTCTTGAAGTAAAAATCAATATCAATGAGAATCTTGAAGTCAATAAAAACAATCAATCAAACAATCAAAATCAAATCAAATCAAAATCTTGCAGAAAAAATCAATCAATCAAAATGAATTCTCGAGTCAAAATCAATTTATGTCAATAATCTTGATGTGAATAATCAGCAAAATCAATAAAGTCTTCAGGTCAATCAATTATCTTGAGGTCAATTTCAATTATGTCAAATTAGTCAATCAAATCAATTTTCAAGTGAATTCTTCCAAAAAATCAAAAATTCTTGAGGAATAAATCAAAGTGAATCCTGATATGAAGAACATGTCTGAATAACCTGATGAATAACTTGAGAACCAAAGATAAAAAATGCCTGAATTATGGATAAAAATAGATTGATTAAGATTGAGAATGAGATTGAAAAGATAACAGAAATTAAAAAAAAATGGGTCAGCTTTCAATTTTCAGAATGAAGAATGAATGAGGGAAAATTGAGAGGTGACGAAGAATCATAAGATCATAAAACGTCAAAGAATCATAATTTTGATGAAATGAATGAATGAATTTAAAATATAAGAATAAAAGAATGAATGAATGAAGAAGAATTATGAGTTAATTAATATAATGTCACAGGGGCTCTTGGAAGAAGAGGGCCTGGCACTCAGGAATCAAGAACTCACTTGGAGGGCTCCAGAGATAAAAGAATAATAAGACTGAATTTCTTTAAGAAAGAATAAAGGGGAAAACAAGTATGCCAAAAGATGAGATAAGAAAAGATGAAGCCAATGGCCAAAGATAATAAAGAAGCCAAAAGCCAAGAAGCCAACCAAGTGAATCCTCAATTCACTGTTTCAACCTGCCAGAAAAGGAAATGGAATTAGTATAAGGATATGACCACCAATATCCACTGGACAGGCGAGGAAATAAAAGAAAAGGGTGCTGAATGACTGACTTAAGATTATCAGTATTAACTTTAATAAGGTAAAAGAAAATAAGGATAAAAATAAATCCACTATATTAATTAACTGGGGAAAAAGTCCCCAGGTGCTGAAAGGTGGCCAGTATATGTGAAAAGCTGAAAAGTTGATCCTGGAAGGTGGATCAATGACTGTATTGTCCGAATCGGGAAATACAGTTCTGGCCATCTTGAAATTTGAACTGTGTGATGGAATTCCCACAGTGGAATAAGAAGTGGCCCAATTGGGCCAAGGCCATACAGGTTGATTGAATAAGGCCTGTACGGATGAATTGGGTTGTCCAAGGAGTATTGAATACTTGATGTCTTGACAACTGATTGAATTTTGTAATACCTCTTGAGAATTGACCTTAGAATAATCCTGAATGAATTGTACCAACCCAACTCCTGCAGATACAGGTGGTTGGGATCCTTGAATGATCTTCTGAATTACCGCCATGGATTGCCAGACTGATAAGCTGAAAAGTCCTCCTTCGAAATGGGCGTTGGAATTATGGACCTTGAAATGGAAAGGTGGAATTGGGTCCTGAAAACGTCACCATTGGATTGCTGAGTAAAAATGGTGCATAATGGTATATAATACCATATATGCACCACACCTGCAATCTTGAGTACGGAGTACATGAAGGAAAGGGAAGAATTCCCCTTAAGTTGAGGGAAATGCTTGTTGAGATGATTTGGTGGCCTCTGGTGGTTGCCAGAGGCCATGACGGTGAAGTTGGTCCATGGTGGTCCAGGGCCAAAAATGGGTCCTACGGGATTTGTGGCCAAAAATGGATCCAAGGTGTTTTTGGTCCAAATTGGGTCCAAGGGATTGGTGGCCAAAAAATGGCTCAGGTGGGCCCAATTGTGGTTTGGGACCCACCTGGCCTTGGGGGCTAGGTGGCTTCCCCCTTTGGCCCCTTTTGGCCTCATTGGATTAGGCCAAAAGGGGCCTAATCCGCCTACGGACCGCGGCTTACGGACCGTACGGACCGCAGACCGCGGACCGTAGAAGCCGTGGGGGGCCTAAATGGCCCAAAAAAGGCCATTTAGGCCAAAACCCCCATAATGAAAGGGGTGGCCAGGAAACCAATGAAGGTGGCCATGGGGCCTGGAAGCCCCTGGAAGACAAAGGGACCCCCCAGGCCCAAAAACAGTGATGGAGGCCTGGGGGTTGGTGAGGTGGAAATTGGCCAAGAGGGCCAATGACGCAGGATATGGCCTGAGGCCATAAAGGATGATGGGGGCCATAAGTGGCCAATGGAATGGGTTATGGCATAAGAGCCATGGAACACTCAAAAGGGGTCAATTGGCCATAAATGATATGACATGGCCAATTGGCCCCAACTTGGCTCCAGGTTGGATTGCCGCCGCCATCAAGGAGGAGGGTCAAAATACGTGGTTGTGACAATTGCATTTGATAGTTGCAAGCTCTTACCAGCTGAGCTCAACTATGAAATTCATGACAAGGAACTCCTTGGCATAGTTTGGGCTCTCAAGCGCTGGAGAGGATTTCTTCTTTCTCTTTCCAATCCTTTTGAGGTCTTGACAGACCACTCTTCCTTGCAGTATTTCATGTCTTCCAAAGTTCTTACTCGTCGTCAGGCCCGTTGGGCTGAATTTCTCTCAGAATTTCATTTCACTATCGCTTACCGCCCAGGCAGGCTGGCCACTTTACCAGATGCCTTATCAAGTCGGGACGACGTGTACCCAGAGAGGGGGGTGGACTTCATCAGCAAGAATCCTCAGAATTTTCATCAAGTACTTAAGCAAGATGGAATTCAAGAGTCAAGATTCTTCTCAATCAAAGTGGAAATTTTCTCAGATTTAGTGGACAAGATTCAAAAAGAAGTATGGCAAGACAAAGACTATAAAGAAATACTCAAGCAACTAGCAAGAGGTGAATCAGTCCCAGATTATTCTCTTGAAACTCAAGCCAAGTTATTATTATTCAAAGATAGAGTGGTAATCCCAAGCAATGAGGAACTTCAACTCAATATTCTTCAAAAGCGTCATGACTCACCATTGGCTGGCCATCCTGGCCAGGAGAAGACCCTCAAGCTCATCAAGAGGGATTTTTATTGGGCTGGCATGAATCAATTCATCAAGGACTATGTGTCCTCATGTCAGCAATGTTCAAACAACAAGAACATTCATCACAAGAAGTTTGGATTACTCAAGCCTCTTTCAATTCCGTCTGGTCCTTGGAATTCATTATCAATGGACTTTATCACTCAATTGCCACTGTCCAACAACCTTGATTCAATTTTAGTAGTTTTGGACAGATTCTCAAAAATGGCAATCTTCATTCCAACTTATGGCACAATCACTGCTCTGGATTTAGCTCAAATATTCATTAGTCATGTATTTTCCAAGCATGGACTCCCAGTCAGTATTGTCAGTGATAGAGGATCCTTATTCGTTTCATCATTCTGGACTCAATTGTGTCAGCAGCTCAAGATATCAAGAGATCTTTCAACTTCCTTTCACCCTGAAACAGATGGACAGACAGAGAGGGTAAATCAGATACTAGAACAGTACCTTCAGATGTATGTCAGCTATCATCAAGATGACTGGTACACCTGGCTCCCTCTGGCTGAATTTGCCTATAATAATGCACAACATTATCAACCAAGCAATCACCTTTTTTCACCATTTATGGAAGAAATCCCAGCTTTGACTCAATCCATATTTCTCAAGACTCACCTGCTGGAAAGTTATCAACAAAACTCCAATCAGTACAGCAAGTTGTCAAAGAAGAATTAGAGTCAGCAATAAGGAGATTAAAGAAGTATGCAGATAGAAATAGGGCAATTCCACCTGATTTCCAACCTGGGGACAAAGTATTCCTAGCTTCCAAGAACATCAAGACAACAAGACCCACCAAGAAATTATCAGAAAGATGGTTGGGACCCTTTGAAGTTCTTAAGAAGATTGGCAGCCATGCATATCACCTCAAGTTGCATCAGCAATGGAAGACAGTTCACCCTGTATTCCATGTGTCCTTATTAGAACCAGTCAAGCATTCAACTATCCCAAATCGTCATAAATTGCCGCCACCACCAGTTTTAGTGGAAGAGCAAGAAGAATGGGAAGTGGCTCAGGTTCTGGACTCAAAACTCAAAAGAGGTAAATTATGGTATCTTGTAGAGTGGAAAGGATTCAGTGAAGACCCAGAAAGAACCACTTGGGAACCATCTTCCAACCTTACCAACTCACCAGACCTTGTCAAGGATTTCCATTCATTGTATCCAGACAAGCCTGGTCCAAATACCTCAAGAGTTTGATTTATGGTGCTTGGTGGGGAGAAGAAGTTATGAAAGTAAGTTCCTCTCCTGGAATGCACCTTTAAGGGGGTATTCTACCCATATGTTGTTGTAAGCATCACCTTGGCCACTTTGTGAGCACTTGTCAATTCTTTGGACAGGTTCAGGAAGCATACAACATCAATCCCCTCCATTTGGACCTTATCAAGATATGGCCAAATGTTTCTTTCTTTCTTTATGTTTTCATTTTCTTTCTTTATTATCATTTCATTTTATGCCAATCATCATAATTCAAGACATTCATTACTCCAAGTCATTTACGGCAATTCTTCTCAGAAGCCATTTATGGCAATTTATCTCAGAAGTCATTATGGCAATCTTTTTCAATTTTATGATGCTTGGTGGGGAGTGGAAGTTATGAAAGTAAGTTCCATCTCCTGGTATGCATCTCTGAGGGTTCTACTTCTTGTAAAACATCACCTTGGCCACTCTGTGAGCATCAAAATGCTTGGTTTTCATTTTTTCAGACACTTATTGGCCAAAATCAAGCAACTCACCACAAGAAGGACCAACCATCAGGATTTTTCTTTATTTCTTTCTTTACTCTCTTTTTCTCTTGTTTATTTTCATTTCATTTCTTTCTTTTATTTCTTTAAAGCAGCACCATCCCCTTCCAAATCACGTATTGGGAGGGTCCCTTATTATGTTATCTCATTTATTAGTTGTTATAAGAGCATGAATAGGAGTCAAACCAACCGTAAACAGGAACAAGACACTGGATTTCACTCCACCCAAATCGTCAAGTCCACGTCAAATCAAAAGTTTGACCTCAAGGCAATTGGGCCACAAGTCAATCATGGCCCCCCCCAAAACCTCTCAATGTCAAGGTCCAAGGCCCCTTTAGGGGCTGGAATCAGCATGGGGGGCCTCCCCTGCAGGTTTGGGGGAGGCCAAGTTCTTGGTGGTCCTGGACCCCACCAATGGGTCCAGGCCATATAAGGTGAAATTTCTTTTTTGGGCCAATCAAGGTCCCATGGTACCCCTGGGTCCCCAGCAAATTTGGGCCCAGGGGCTCATTTTGGCCCTGGGGGCCTCCTGTAGCCCCCACGGACTGCGGCGTACAGTCCACGGACCACGGCGTACGGCCCGCGTACCGCAAGACCCCAATTTACCCAAAAGGCCCATAGGGGCCAAAAAAGCCCAGACTTCAAGAAAAGGCCAAAAATGGCCATGAATCCAAAATCACCTCAAAACACCAAGGACCCAAGAAAAGGCCAGAATTGGCCATGGTCACATTTCACCCCAAGGCACTAAGGACCCAAACAAAAGGCCAAAATGGCCATAAATTCAAGGATCCTCAAGATCCCCCATAGAGAAGGCACCAGCCCAAAATCACTATAAAGGGCTGGTTGAGGCATTTTGAAAGCCATTGGGGACAAGACCCCTGAATTCTTGTCCCCATCATTTTCTTTGATTGGGCTGGCCAGATGAGTACACTGCATATACTCATCTGGCACCATTTTTTGAGAACAAGAGCTCAATGGCCATCATTTTGGGATACAACCCAAGGCCACGCCCCAAGGACGTCAGTTGTTGAAATCAGAAGAAAGAACAATTCGAAGTGGGGTATTTACTCAAAGTTAAAGAAGGGGGGAAATAAATTTAATTGACAGAGAAGAGATGGAGAAGGATTTCGAGATAATGGTCAAAAGACAACTTTTCAAAGCATTGTGCGGGGTAGTGAGATGCCACTCAACAATGGCAGGGTATTATGCTGTTCAGGAGCCCACCAGTTTCAAGAGGGGGATACTGTAACAACCACTCATCAGAGGTAAGGGTATTCATTCATACACCCACTCAGACACCTCAAATCAGAAGATCCAGCATTTGTATCAGCATTCAATTTCAGCAATCTTCATTCTGAAACATGCATACAGCTTGGTACATCAATACAGCCTGTCAATACCTGTACAGGTTGGATTCACCCAATACAGTTTCAATACACCAGTATGGGACTGTATGATCACTCAAATACACCACACCTCTTGTACAGGTTCTGTACAGCTGTACAGGACCTGTATTGGCCAGACTCAATTCAATCATCAATTATTCTCATGAAAATTCTTCCTCTGGATCAGGGCTGGTGATTCTCACATATACCAGCCCCTCTTTCTCCCCCCTGGGGACTTTTCCCCAGTTAATTAATTTAGTTTATTTATCATTTCATAATTATTCTTATCCTTATTTTGGGTATTATAATTATTTAATTTTAAGTTAGTCTTTGCATTTTCTCTTCGCCTGTACAGTATGAGCTGGGTGGCCATATCCTTATTAACCCTTCTCTTTCCATTCTGACAGGTTGAAACAGTGGACTTGGACTTGTTTGTGGTTGGATCTTCTATTCTTTTACTCTTATCTTTTGTTGCTGCTTTTCTTATATTTATTCTTTAGCAATTTATCTTTAACACTCTTAAGTGTATCTCATCCTATCTTATCTTTGAGCCCTCCATAAGTGAGTCCCAGTTTACTGAGTGCCAGGCCCTCTTCACTTCGAAGAGCCCCTGTGACAATCATTCATCATCAATCCAATCATATTAGAAATTTAAACAGGTAAAGGTTTATCACTTATAAAATCTTATTATGAAAGTAATTCTTAAGTTATTTTATTCTTTATTACTTGTAAATTAAAGAATTGAAGTCATAGAATTCAGATTATTGTTGTAATCATCAATAATATATTTTATATTCTAAAATTATCATCTTAAATATGTTTTAAAAAATCCACAAATTCCCCTTAAAAACTCTTTAATCTTAAATTTTATCATAAAAAGTTGTTTTATCTTGAAAATTATTGATTTTAGGCGTGTTTTTAACTTATAATCATTATTTTATATAATAACTGTTGTTGTTTAACTTGTTGTACTAAATAAATATTATAAGTAAGTTTTCTCTAAAAGTTCTAAATTTTTTTTTTACCTAGTACTAGTTATTTTATATACAATTTTATTCTATAAGAATTATTTCTGCACAGTGTGTGTTATAATTCTTTTATAAATGATATTTATATTATTTATAAGTGGTTAATATTCATATTTCCATGTGTAATTGTCTCATTAAGAGCTTTACAATTCTTATTGTTATCACTGTCAGTGACTATAACAATAATAGAATAATTATAATTTATTATGATTATTATTTTTTTTTATTATTATATTTTTATAATAATAATTAAATTTATTTTTTTATATAATTATTTTTAAAAATTATATTTAAATTTGTGGTTATAATATTTTGTTATATTATATATTTCTATTGAGGACAGTCATAGTAGTCTTGATTTTGCTACTATTATCAAGAGTTTCATAGACAAAACTTACATTTGGGGGCCTGGTCGTGCTTTTAAACCAATTTTTGGGACATAAATCATATTCTAGACCTTATTTTACTGTTTTTTGACGTAAAATTGCCATATTTATCTTAATATTGGCTTTTTGGGGACTTATTCCTTATAAATAATCTTTATAATATTAATAAAGTTATTTTTTCTTAAGAATATTCTTTGAAACAATATACTATTGAGTGACTTGGAATAAATTTCTTTTGTCTAACTAGTGGCTTTTTCAAATCACAGACTTGAAATTTCTTCTTTGCGTTATTCTAGTATAAAGTGAATAATAATACAGTTTGGATTCATTAACTTATTAATTGCATAATTATTATTTCTTTAAAGAAATAATAAATAAAATTTAAAAATTAAAAAATTAAAAATCTTTACTAAAAACATTTTTCTTTTATTTTAGACATTTTTCTTTATTTTTGACATAATTTGACATAAAATTACACTAAAACAACTTTATTTAATAAGTTGAGTTTATAAGTTATTTTTATTATTTGATAAAATAACTTATATTTTTCAATTTTCTCTAGTGTCTTCCATCAGAGAAAATGCTTCAGACTCTGAAGCCTCAGAGTCCAGTATTGAAATTCAAACCAGCCCAACACCAAGGGGTTTGATAACCAAAGAGGCCTTTAAAGGTACTGCAGGTGAATTCAATTCAATTTTACTCTATTTTTTATTAAAATTGACGTGAAATGACTCCTACTAGAAGTGGAAGTAACTACTCCATCCAATCAAATGGATCTGGACCAGGACATTCCAGCCACAAATCCAAAAGGCAAGAATGTCTTCCCAGAGGAGAGGCACAAATGGAGGATGCCAGAATTTCCACCAGTTCCCAAAGCTTAACCAGCACCTTTGAACCTCTTATTGAGAGTCCAGAAGCTGACATAACTGCTATTGCTGTTAGACCTGAACCATTTCCAACAGGCAGCTGTGGAAATTTATCAATCCCAATGGAGGAACTGGTTCTTGGCGTCAAAACAACAAGAGTGGGAGCTTCTCCCAAGTCTTTGGATAGGCACCATGAACTCTTATCTTCAAGTGAAGAAGTTCATGGGACCAGAAAAGACACAAGACCTTCTGATGGGTTGGACACCCATGTCTGTCAAAGGACAAGTCCAACAGATAAAAGCTTGGTTGAAAAACCAAAGCATGTTATCAGAGGATCAGAAGAAGAAGTTGGCACAAGGCAAGGAAACCAGCCCAGTGGAAGCTCCCCAAGCATCCACCAGCAAAAATCTGCCTCAACAAGTGCCAAACAAGCCCAAGAAAGCCCCAAAAACCAACCAGAAGGGCAAGCAAAAGGCAAAGGGAAAGGCAAAGCCCAAGTGGAACAAGCCTTACCCTCAGAATTACAGAATCCCAAAGAAGGAAAAGACAGCCATTGAAAATGTGTTCAATATGGCAAGAACCTTGATGGAATTCAAAAACAAGGAGGAGGAAAGATTGAACCAATCTTTCCCAAAGAAATAGATCTTGTAAAACTTGTAACTCACTTTGAATCTTGTAATAAAGAAATTATGGCAAAATTTAAAGCATTTGATTATGTCCAACAGAAGTTGGGTAATGAAATATTAAAAGTGAAAGAACAACAAAAGACCATTATTTGCCTTGAAACTGTTAATAAAGACAACATTGTGTCTTTGACACAAATTTGTGAAAGACTTGAGTCTAAAGTTACCTTACTCAATCAACCAGATGAAAACTCAATTTCTTTTATAACCGGACAGTTAAGAGAATTGAAAATACAAGTTCAAAACTTGGAGAATTCTACTGGTCACAATGCAGCTCTTTTTCAAGAACAATTGGAAAAAAGTGATAAAGCCAGACTTGAATTGAATGAAGACATTCAATCAAGTATCAATAATATATCACTAAAAAATGAATTGCCCAGGCAATCCACACCAGTTCTTGACAGAAATTTTCTTAACTTGAATAATGATTTAAATCATACAATTTCAAGTCATGATGTGGAAACTGCTTGCAAATTTAAGGACATTCCAAGATTAGAGGAATGGCCAACCTTCAGTGGTGAAGGAGAATATAATCATATGGAATTTATGAAAACAATTGATATGTTCAAAGAAGACTTTAAAATACCAGATGAATACATAAGTGCCAGATTACACTCATTATTTACAAAATCAGAAAAGAAATGGTATTATAAAATGAGACAAGACCATGGTAAACATTCTCGGCCTTGGTGGAAAGAACAAATTATTTCCAAATGGGCAAATGATTCCTGGAGATTTAGAATGGAAAATTCTTTTGAAGAAGCCATTTTTAATATTAAAAGGGACAGGCCCATGACTTGGTTTCTTAAACAGAATGATAGGTTAACTGCCCTATATCCTGATATGCTTGAAAAAATGGTACATAAAAGGATATTCAGAAAATGTGGTGGTGACTTTGAGCATGCTATAAGAAGCGGATGTATTGAGCCTTGCTCTACAGAAGATTATATCAATGCTATGGAGGACATCACTACTAGAACAAAAATTGGAAGAAATTGGTCCAAAACCCCAATAGACAACAAGACTAGTGGGAAACCAATTTCAAAACCAAATAAACCACATGACAGACCTCCTTTGAAATGTCATAAATGTGGAAGCACATCTCATTTGGCAAACACTTGTCCAAAAAAGACAAGAGTCGATGAGATAAATTTTGAAAAAGTGGAAGACACAAAAGAAACTGATGTATCTTTACATGAAAGTGATTCTGAGCCTTCAGAAGAAGAAGAAGTATCAGAAGAACTTGGTATAGAAAATATTAATGTCTCTTTTGAGGTCACTGAGATACATACTCACTTATCACAGTACAGTGATAAATGTATGGATCTCATACATGTGCAAGATGCCAAAATGCAAAAACCCAAACTTGCCAGAGGTAAAGGTTCTACAGCTGGGTCATCTTGTATCACTAATATTGTGATAAATAACACAGAAGCCAAGATACATCTTGACTCAGGTGCTTTTTGCACTTGTGTTGGAAAAGATTATCTTGACACAATTTATACCAATTGGCAAGACAAATTAATGCCAATTGAAGGTATAACATTCAGCAGTTCTTGTCAAAATATGCACCCCTTGGGTATATTTGAAGCAGAAATCATATTTCCTCATCCTGCAGGAAGTATGAGACTGAAGGTTGAAATTGTTGTTATGAATAATTGTACTTCACAAAACTTTATACTTGGGAATGATTATCTCAATATTCATGGTATTGATATTAATAATCATAAAGACAGGTATTTCACTATAGGGGAAAATAAAAGACAAAAATTTGCTTTTCCTCTAGAAAAAAGAGAAATTACTGTCATTAAACAAGTAAAAAATGTTAATAAGGAAATATTTGTGTCAAATCAATTGATTGAAGCACAAATTAGTCCTGAATTAACACTGGAAATGAAGGAAGAGCTTATTGAAATTTTATGTCAATACAGCGAAGCCTTTGCTTCAGATAATGAACCACTTGGGGCTATAAAAGGCCATGAGGTGGACATTATGCTTAATGTGGAAAGGCCGTATCTGCCACTATTAAGACGACCAGCTTACCCAGCCAGCCCTAGGGCTAGAGAAGCATTAGAAAATCATATTAATGAACTAATGAAACTGGGAGTTCTCAGAAAAGTTGGACACAATGAGGAGGTAGAAGTCACAACTCCTGTAATCATTACTTGGCATAATGATAAGTTAAGGATGGTTGGTGATTTTAGAGCACTGAATACCTATACTATCCCAGACAGGTATCCAATCCCTAGAATTCATGAGACTTTGACTCAATTAGCCAAAGCAAGATTCATTACTTCCAGGGATGCTCTAAAAGGCTTTCACCAAAATGTTTTGACACCTCATGCTAGAAAACTATTGAGAATAATTGCTCATTGTGGTATTTATGAATATTTGAGGATGCCTTTTGGTATTAAAAAGGCACCCTCTCATTACCAAAGAATGATGAATACTATCTTCCCACATGAATTATCAGAGGGATGGTTAATAATTTATATTGATTACATTATCATTTGTTCAGAAACCTGGCAATTACATTTAGAGATACTTTCATTAGTACTCAAGAAAATTCTACAAGTGAACATGAAAACTTCTCTCAAAAAATGTAATTTTTGGTTTCATGAGTTAAACGCTCTAGGACATGTAGTCTCAGGACTAAGCCTTGGTGTTGATAAGAACAAAGTTGCTGCAGTTTTACTGAAACAAATGCCCCAGAACAAAAAAGAAATGATGTCTTTCTTAGGGTTTGCCAGTTATTACAGGCAACACCTTAAAGATTTTGCAATCCATGCCAGATCATTATACAGAATTTGTGATCAACAAACTCTTTTTGAAATTACTCAGGAGAGAATTCAAGCATATGATAAAATCAAGTATTCCTTGACCAATGCACCATTATTACTGATGCCGGACTGGAAACTTCCTTTCAAGCTGTATATTGATGCATGTGGTGAAGGTCTAGGAGCTGCTCTTCATCAAGTTCAAATTGTCAATGACAAGCCTTTTGAAGGTCCAATTCGTTTTATTTCAAGACAAATTAAACCTACTGAGGCCAGATATGGAGCTAGCCAAATGGAGTGCCTTTGCCTTGTTTGGGCTCCGGAAAAACTTCATTACTATCTTGATGGTAGTATTTTTGAAGTAATTACTGATTGTAATGCAGTAAAGTCACTTCTGAACATTAAAACTCCAAACAGACACATGTTAAGATGGCAGATTGCTATACAGGAGTATAAAGCAATATGACCATATTACATAAAGCTGGAAATATTCACAAGAATACTGATGGCTTAAGTAGATGGGCATTACCCAATACACCTGAAAATCCTGCCTATGTTCCTACAAGTGCAGAACCTCATATCCCAATTGAAGGAATTAACATCCCAGATGTGGGAACAGAATTCTTTGAGGAAGTTAGAGAAAGCTATAAGCAAGATAAAAATTGCCATATACTTACTGCTCTACTTGACAAAGATTGCAAAGATGCAGCATTGGCTAATTCTATGGATGATATTTGGAAAACATCTTATGATAATGGAAGATTCCATTTGTTTGATGGTATACTATATCATAGATCTAAACACACATGTGTCATGGTCCTATGTAGTAGAATGTTGATTAACACAATACTACTAGAATGCCATGATAACAATTATTCTGGACATCTGTCTGAAGACAGAACAATTGAAAGAATTAGGACATGTGCCTGGTGGCCATCTTGGAGAAAAGATGTCATTGAGTACTGTCATAGTTGTGATAGATGCCAGAAAGCCAATAAAGCTACTGGTAAAAGATTTTGTCTGATTATCCATATCCAAGAACCAAGTACCCCATGGGAAGTGGTTCACATGGATTGGGTAACTGCATTACCACCTGGAGGTGATAAACGTTACAATGCCTGTCTTGTTATTGTAGACAGATATAGCAAAACACCAATCTTTTTACCATGTCACAAAGATGAAACAGCTATGGCTACAGCTCTTTTGATCTGGAATAGAGTAATATCCCATACTAGTCTCTTTAAAAACATCATTAGTGACAGAGACCCAAAATTTACATCAGCCCTATGGACTAATTTACATAAGCTTTTGGGTACAGAATTATCATTCTCAACAGCATACCATCCACAAACAGATGGGTTAGCAGAAAAAATGATTCAAACCCTTGAGGACATGATCAGAAGATTTTGTGCTTATGGCCTGGAGTTTAAAGATTCTGATGGCTTTACCCATGATTGGTGTACTCTTATACCAGCATTGGAATTAGCCTACAAGACCTCCATCCATGCTTCAACAGCCAAAACCCCTGCAGTGTTGGAAAAAGGATGGAACCGCAAACTTCCAATTAATACTTTGAAGAAAGATCTGGTTGACATTCATCCAACTGCTTCAAGCTTTAAGCTATTGCTTGATAAAGTGAGACATCACGCAAATCAAAGCATGAATGATGCCTTTGAATATGCTAAGCAGAAATGGGATAAAAGTCATAAAACCCCAGAATTCAAAGTAGGGGACTTAATACTAGTTTCAACCTTGAACCTTAATAATATTAAATGTCCAAAGAAATTGAAATATTCCTTTGCAGGACCATTTATTATTAAAGCCCTTCATGGGACAAATGCAGTACAAGTAGAACTGTCAGGAGAACTGGAAAAGAAACATCCAACATTCCCTGTCAGTCTAGTAAAGCATTACACTTCAAGTGACAAGGAATTATTCCCTTTAAGAAATGAAACACCCTTAGAAGTACCCCCACTAGATCTAAGTGAGGAGAAAAAGGTACTAAAAGTCTTGAAAGAAAGAAGACTTAGGGGAAAAATGAAAGAGAATACTTAGTCAGGTATAAAAATCCACAACATGAAGATGTGTGGATTGTAGAAAGCAAAATACCTGATTCCCAAAATTTTCTCAGAAGATTCAGACATGAGAGAAGACCAATTGCTCAATAAAAGGTTTGAGTTGCGTGCTTTACATACTTAAAAGTATAAGTAGAAAGGTTGGACAGTGGATTATACCCCCCAAATAACTTGGGGGTAAACTACGAAAGAAAAATTGTGGTACAATTTTTTTTGTGGTAGGGAATGTGGGCCTGTGAGGTATGTATAACATACCCATAAGGCCACAAATTATTTTATAAACAGTTAATTTTTTCTTGAACAGACTTTTTAGTTGAAATTAAAATGAAAAATCACAAAAAATACATATAACTTTTTTTTGGATAAACAAAGTTATAAATATTATGTCATTTTTGGATTCTACACCAAAACCACCCAGGGTACATCCATAAGGTGTTATACCCAAAAACACTTATTTCTTGTGTTATCAGAAGATTTAAGAATCTCACAGTACTAATGTAACTTTTTTAACATTTTTTTGAAATTGGTAAATTTAAGCTTAAATACGCTTAAATATAAAGTTGCATAAGGTTAATGCAAACTTACCAAAATTTTAGTGAAAATTGAGGTGTGGTGTATATTTACTGAATTTGCTAAGGATCTGCCATAGAGAATGTAAATCCTGCGTGAGCTCAATTTGAAAGGGTTTAAAGCCATGGTATGGCTTTAAATAAAGAAAAGGGCAAAATCCACGCAAAAAGGTGGGACAAAGGAAAAAGACCAAACATAGCTGGGGTACCCAACTTTTTGGATCTGCAAAGATTCAATTAAGGCTGTCCACCTGTATTGGAGGATTTTCAACCTTATTTAAACTTTAAGATTAGACTTTGATCCAACCTTAAGATTTAAACTGGTTTTATCCCAATTTGGACAGGAATTTCAAGCTGCCAAAGGGTAAATCCCAATATGCAGGCTTGAAATCAAGGTTTTAAGAACTTTCAAAGCTTAATAAAGCTTAAAGCTTTGAAGCTATAAGCATCAAAACCTTATCAAAATTTAAGGTTTGCTGTGTATTGCTATTTTACGTGGAAAAATAGCAATAACTTCAAAAATTCATTAAAAATCCAAATCTTGATGGATGTGATTGAAAATTTCACACAGCTTAGAATTTAATATTATCTATATATAAATGAAATTTTAAGTATCTTTTATTAATAGATTTCCTGGGTAATCAGCCTGGAAATTTACTCTTTTAATCAAGATCAAAGAAAATTATGATTTCTTTAAAAATTAATTAAAAATTGAGTTTAAGAGATTTCTGCTTGAAACTCTATTTCTAAGTTGCTCACGTGATGAAATTTAATATAAATAAGTTTATTTATATTGAAAACTTAAAAATAATTAGTTTAAATGAGGATTAAAGTTACATGGAGTTAAGAATAACACTGGTAACTTTAAATTGGAATTAAAAACAAGTTGCCTTAAGTTAAGAACTTTGTTTTTAAGTATGGTTTTTCAGTTTTGACCTGAGCACGCCCTCTATATTCATTATGAATCATGAGAGCTGCTCTGAAGACATAAAAAGACTCTTTTCATTGCTTTTTTTGTCCATCATTCATCATCAATCCAATCATATTAGAAATTTAAACAGGTAAAGGTTTATTATTTATAAAATCTTATTATTAAAGTAATTCTTAAGTTATATTATTCTTTATTAATTGTAAATCAAAGAATTGAAGTCATAGAACTCAGATTATTTTTGTAATCATCAATAATATATTTTATATTATAAAATTATCATCTTAAATATCTTTTAAAAAATCCACAAATTCCTCTTAAAAACTCTTTAATCTTAAATTTTATCATAAAAAGTTGTTTTATCTTTAAAATTATTTATTTTAGGCGTGTTTTTAACTTATAATCATCATTTTATATAATAACTGTTGTTTTTTGACTTGTTGTATTAAATAAATATTATAAGTAAGTTTTCTCTAAAAGTTCTAAATTTTTTTTATCTAGTATTAGTTTTTTTATATACAATTTTATTCTATAAGAATTATTTCTGCACAGTGTGTGTTATAATTCTTTTATAAATGATATTTATATTATTTATAAGTGGTTAATATTTATATTTCCATGTGTAATTGTCTCATTGAGAGCTTTACAATTCTTATTGTTATAGCTGTCAGTGACTATAACAATAATAGAATAATTATAATTTATTATGATTATTATTCTTTTTTTTATTATTATATTTTTATAATAATAATTAAATTTATTTTTTTTATATAATTATTTTTAATAATTATATTTAAGTTTGTGGTTATAATATTTTGTTATATTACATATTTCTATTGAGGACAGTCATAGTCATCTTGATTTTGCTACTATTATCAAGGGTTTCATAGACAAACATTACACTGGAAGACTGAAAGGACCCCCACCCCCAAAAATAAAGATAAATGCCTGGGTTTTGGTGAGGTGGAAATTGGCCAGGGAGGCCAATGATGGCAGGATATCGCCTGAGGCCATTAATGATGATTGGGGCCATAAATGGCAAGGGTAAAAGTGTTATGACCAAAAGGCCATATAGCACCAGAGGGGGCAAATTGGACATAAAATATATGGTCTGGCTAATTGGCCCCAATTTTGTTTCAGGCTTGGATTGCTGCAGCACCAATTGAGGAGGGTCATTCTTTGTGGTTGATTGTAAAGTGCTAGATATTTGGCCTCGGGAGCTTCAGGGGCACCTTCCAATTCATATGCCACTTTAGTCCCCTCATATGATTCCTCTTCAGGTTCAGCTTCCCCAAATCTACTTAGAGGCCCTTGAAAAATTCCAGGATATCCATCCAAAAAGCCAAAGAACTATCTTGATCTTCTAGACTTCACATCACCTCTTCTCAAGGGTTCTTCTCCTTCCATTTGCAGTCCACTCCAATTTTTCACTTAGCTGATTAACTGATGGTGTGCAGTCAAGAGGATCCCTTCCTGTAGGAGCAGGAATTATTCAAGAATGAGTGAAATAAAATTTGATAACTGTCACAACCATGGAAACCCACCCTCTGGGACCTCAATATGGCATACCCATGCCATATCCAATATATGGCAATTTGGCCATATCCATAATCATTCTCCAAATTGGCCATTGTCATGTTTTATGGCCTCAATGGTCATTTTATCATCTGTGGGCCAACCTGGCCCCTTCATCATCATCAAGACATTCTAGGCTGTCTCTTTGCTTTTGGGCATCTTGGGTATTTTCCATACAAAAGTATTTGGCTTTTTAAGCTTTAAGTACAGTTTGCGTACTTTGACGCTTTTGGCACACTTTGACGCAGTTTGCGCACTTTGACACATTTTGTGCACTTTTGTGCATTTGGCTGTATTAAGCCATTTATACCATATTTCTCATGTATTATGTGAAATATGCCCAAAGGCCATATCAGGCCTTTTGGGGCTTAACTGCCAGATTTGTGCATTTTGCACACTTTGCGCAAATACAGTTTTAAAGCTGTATTAGCTGTATTTGGCCAAATCACTCAAAAGACACTTTCTCACCTCTGAGGCCTTCTGAACCCAAATTTCATTAATATACTCCTGACATCACCTCAAAAGACCTTTGGCCCATTTCAACCTTCAATAACCAAAAGTGCCATATATGGTGTTATACACCATTATTAATCTTTTTTCAGCAGCAATTCAATGGCGGCAATTTCAAATGGTTATTTCAACTTTTTAACGGGTCATTAAGGCACACCTTCCAGAAGATTCATCAAGGCTCAAGGGCAAGTGTCATAATCTCAAATACCAATGACGCCATCAAGCAATCAATTGTTATTCTCACTCACAGTATACCTCAAAGGGAATACTGGCTGTTCATTCTCAAGGGATATTTAAGAGGCAGTTCCAAAACAATTTGTCAAGGGTCAATACTCCACCAATCCACCTTGGAAACCCAATTCATTCAGTACAGTCTTAATTTATTGAGACCTGTATTTTTCATTCATACACCTGTCACAATTCTGTCTGCCAGACCTCAGCAAAGGGAGCTCTTGCCCAAAAGGCTATTAAACCAGTTGAAAGACCAATTAATACCGGCAAGTTGTAGATCACATTCCACCATGTGACAGTACCCCCGGGTTTAGGGCACTGCGTCCTAAAGTGCATGTAACTGATGGTATTACCCATGTCACCCTCATGGAGTTACATTAGTCACAACAGGAGCCTACAAGGAACCCTTGTACGCCAATGGAGTAGAAAACCCAGCAATTTCTGGTTGTTTTGATTGAGACCTCCTCTTGTCTCCAATGGGAATTGAACCCATGACATTGGTAACTGGTTTATTGTCACAATGCTGTCTGCCAGACCTCAGCAAAGGGAACTCTTGCCCAAAAGGCTATTAAGCCAGTTGAAAGACTGATTAATACTGGCAAGTTGTAGAAAACAGTGATTAAGGACTTACTTGGTTGGCTCTTTGGCCATTTGGCTTCTCATTTCTCTTATTGCATCTCATCTTTGTACTTGCATTCTTCTTAGAGAAATCAATTCTTTATTTTATTTTCATTATTCTTTGGAGTCTTCCAAGTGAGTTGCCTGATTGCTGAGTGCCAGGCCACTGTTTTTTTTGTCCAAGAGCCCCTGTGAAAATAACACTTTGAAAATAAGAATAAGGCTTGACCAAATCAAATCAATTGGTAATATTGAGGAATCAATCATAATATTGGAGTGAAATCAATGTAAATCAATAAATTCAATCAAGGCATTGAAAAATACAAATCAATCATGTCTTCAAGAGTTCAGTCAATCAGTCAATATCTTCAAAATTCAATTCAATATTTTGAGCAGTTAAATTCAAATCAATCAATCAAATTGAAGATTTAGACTTAATCAGCTATCTTGAGGAATAAAAGTCAAGTTAATCAAATCAATAGAGAATCTTGAAGTGAAAATGGATATATTTTGAGGACTCCCAATCACAAGTTAACCAATCCATTCTTTTGGAATTAAGAACCAAATAAATAATCAATCCAAATCCAATAGAAATTTTGAATTTCTGAATAAATTATCCAAATTAATTCCAATCAATCAAAACCTGAAAAACACCTGAATTCAGTAAGAAAACAGAAATGGAGAAAGGATTAAGCATTAATAGTTAAGTGAAGAGGTCAGAAATTATGAATAAATAATAAAGAAGGTCAATTTTTATATCAAGAAAATGAATGAGATGAAAATTGATTGGAATCATCAAATTATAAGAAATAATAAAACATAAAATCATGAGAATTAAAAATCAATTAATGAGAGAAATGAATATCAATCAATGAAAAGGAAGAAGCAATTTTAATTAACTAATATAATGTCATGGGGGCTCTTCTATGTGAAGAGGTCCCTGCCTTCAGTAAACTGGAACTCACTTATAGAGGGCTCAGATGGAATATGAGGGACTACACTCAATATTTTAATAAAGATAGAATTTGTAATGAAATAAAAATAAGAAACCAGAAAAAAAAAGAATAAGAATACAGAATAAAAGAGCCAACCACAAACAAGTACAAGTCCACTTTTCTAGCTTTTCAGAAAGAGAGAGAAGCGTTCATAAGGACATGGCTACCAAAACTCTACTTAACAGGTGAGGAAATGCAAAGACCAACTTCAAACCTATAAATATAATATTCCAAAAATAACAATAACAGTATTTATTAAATGATAAATAAAATTTATCAATTAACTGGGGAAAAGTCCCCAGTGGGAGAAAGAGGGGCTGTTATATGTGAGAATCCACCAGCTCTGATCCAAAGAATGAATTTTCTCAAGAGGAATCTTGATTTGAATTGATCTGGGTAATACAGCTCCTGTATGGCGGTACAGGGTCTGTACAAGAGGGGTGGTGGAGTTGGCTTATCATAAATTCTCATACTTGTTAATCCAAAAATGTATTTCTTGAATCAATTGTGCAAAAGTGTGGAGAGGCTGTATTAATGAAACAAGCTGTATGAATGGTTAATGAAGAAGATTTGCTGAAACTGATTACAAATACACATACTTAAGTTCTGGTTTGATGAGTTTCAGTGGGTCTAAGGTTGAATGCCCTGTCTTCTCAGAGTGGCTGTGAGGTTTTAAGAAAGAAAGAAGGCTTTATCATACCTTATTGGAAATTTATTATTACTTTATGGGGATCTGACTTCCTTTTTCAAAAAAGATGTCATAAAAGATGAAGATGTCTTTGATTCATTCATTATTTTAATAAAGTGAATAGTTAGAGAGTTTTTGGTGTCTTCTATTATCAAAGTTCTGTAATCTCAGAAATTAACCCATAGAGTTTCTCAAATTTTATGTCAACCCAATCGTTTTCAAAAAGTAAATAAAGGGATTTATATTGAATTCTTTATTAAGTAGATTTTTTCTTGTTAATATCACTTTTCATTTCCAAGCTGATTTAATTTCTTATATTGAAGTTAATTTGTTTCTTGAGTACTTCTGTTATGTCTCCTTTCTGAATGAAAGGAGAATAATAAATTTTTATTTTCTCAGATATTTATTATTGTTTCAAGAGAAATGTTTCAGTTCCTGTGAATCACAGCACCTGATACTGAAGAATTCTTGAAATTGTGAATCAAAACTCAACTTATTAATCAAGGGGACCACTACTGTGAAATTTTATATTAATTTGGCAATTTTACAGCTGCAGGAGACATTAGAGGGTGTTACTGTAGCAAGGAAAGTTATGATACACAGCTTGAAAATGTAAAGCCTTGCAGAGCCTAATACTGTAGTTTTGAATTGAAAACTGAATGCTAAAATAAAACTTAATTCAAATAAAAAATTAGAAAGATAAAATAAAAAAACCAAAGTAAGGAAACTTGCAAGATAAAGTAATAATATAATAAAATGACACATAATTTTGAATAAATATATAATTAAAATGAAAAAGCCAAATGGAATCAACAAAAAATAATTCTGGGTTAGTAGGAATAAAGTTTTTGTTATGTTTTTCTGAGAAATAAATGACAAAAAGTACAATAAGAATGAAGATGGAATTCAATACACCTAAGTTTTGTGAAATCTTTTTATCACTAATTTTTGTTGTTCTTTTTTTCTTTTGACTTAATTCTTTGTGAAAAGAAACATTATTGATACCTCTTTTGTTTGGGTCTTCTGCTTCTCTTTCCTCCTTGATAATCAAGGCGGAAATCATTTTTATGAAGGATGCAAATGTGGGAAGTTTTAATGTAAGATATAACAATTTGATATTTCATTGTTAATATCAATAAGAATCTTCAATATTGTCAGCCTGTGACTAAAACCAGAGCACAAGCATGACATCTAAATACTATAAACCAATTGTATAGCCAAGATACCACCAATGTACTCAAATGTTGTTATTATGGCTGTCAGCCTGTGACTCAAAACCAGAGCACAAGCATGACAGCCAAGATACCACCAAAACAGGGAGCTGAGCCAAATCGGCTCAAAAGGTATCAAACAAAACAGGAAAGTAACACCTTTCCAAATATACAAGTCCCATCATCAAAGGACAAAGAATAACAAAGTTATTCCAGATCAAAGTTGTTGCTGAGCATAAACTTTGATTTTCACCTCTCATCTGAAATACAGATTAAGAGGCCTAATCCCATTAAATGGGTATGCAAAATCAAGTTTCAAGCCAGGGCTATCCAATGGTACCAACCAGACTGAGCTAGTACCAGTATTACAGAAGGTATGGTCAAATTCAGGCCGAATAAGGGTGAATAAAACATTCACCTCTCATCTAGCTTCTACAGTTTTAGTGTGAGATACCTAAATGGGTTTTCTTGGAAAGAGCACAATCAGGCCTATCTGCTGGTGTCATCCATCTCTCCATATCTCCACTAGAACAAAGGCTATAGGGCAAACAAGCCCAATACAGCTTTTGCCTAAAAACACGCACATGTACATGGGATACCTTTGTCATATTCAATGATAACCATAACAAGTAAGGTACCATTGTGTAGAAGACATACAGGTATACACACTGATTCAATTTTGAGGTTGATATCTCAAGAACTGACAAAGCTATAGCTGTTTCAAGGTCAAAATCCCACATTTTGACCAATACAGCCTTACCATGGGATAATACCCCATAACCATGATTATGAGGTGTCAAGCTGACAAAGGAGCTTATTTTCACTTCAATACCTCATAGTTCATTCAATACTGGGGCCCCATACAGGTTCTGTACAGCATTCTACACGTCTTACACATCAGAATCAGGCTGTGTGGTCCCCAGATGAAAATGTTCACCCTGTATTGGTGAGAGCTGCCCAGATGTGGTTTCAAAACCACATCTGAGCCCAATAAAGGCTAAACAGGCCTGTCCTAGAGAGTGAAAAATCTTCACTTCCTCTATGTGGAAAGGTCTAGCCACTGTTTCACCCCATCTCAGGATAAAAAGGAGGCTTTTCACAGCCAGAAAAGCTTTCCTCATCCTGCTCTTGAATTCCTATGTAGTAAACTGTCAAAAACAGTTTTACTCTTGGAAAATAATCAGGTTATACTATAAATCTTAGTATTGTAGCTCTAATTATAGTAATCCAACTGGTAAGACTGCACCCAGGGCTTTCAGCAGCGCTCACCACCACTATCTCTTGATAGTAAAGCCTTTTTATTCAATTATAAACCCTTATTATCTTAAAACCTCCTTGATTTTAATCTTTATAAACGTGTCACAAACATAGTTAAAGTTGTAACTAGTCTATTTACCACTTTATCATGGTTTGATCATGACAAATATCTTGTTTCATTTCAAAATATTGGTACCAATTCAATCAAGGTCTCAGACCTGTCTGTACACATTCTTCGTAGGATGTGTTCAAAAATATTTCATTAGCCTGGGCTTTTGGTAAGCCTGTTCAAATCAATCAAAGATTCAAATTAATCAAATTATTTTACTTTTGTAAGTTTTAAAAGAGATTCTATAACTTGTCAAAAGATATCTTTCCAAACTCTGATAATATTTGTATGGACAAAAGCCTATTATTCATGATTGAAATACATAATGAATTAAGTGTATTAGACATAATTTCATTTGTGTTTTTGTAAATATCTAACAGGAAACATTTGAATAAATTAAAAAAAATAAGGAATGAAATATTTTTTCATTCTTATGTAAATTCTTAAAAATTAAGGAATAGTGGGAGCCTTAGAGGTATTTTTATATACCCAAAAGACCACAAATAATAAAAAACTACACAGTTTTACATAAAATAAATTTATTTGTGTTTTTAATAACAAAATCAAAATATTAATATAAAGTTCATATAAGAAATCAAAATTTTAACTATAGTTTAAAATGGAACTTTCTTGGGAATTTAAAATTGTGAAAAAACATTTTTACTTGAAAAAATTGATTTAAAATAAACTCTTAACAAAATACTAAAATTGAAATATCTTTGGAAAAAGCTAAATAAAGATTATTATAGCTTTTTATCCAACAAATAAAAATATGAGATTTTTTCACCATTGGACACCTCATAAAAAAGAAGGTGGGGTCACCTCTGGGTAAAATATTTGTAACTCAACTCTAAATAAGCTTAAATCAATTTTTCAGTACTTTCTGTACAATGGTTGAAAATCATCAAAACGTTGCTTTAATTCACATCACATGTGGTGTTAACCATCAATTTTTTTGTTAAAATTGAGGTGTTGTGTGTAGTTTAGAGGTTATGAGGAACTGACATATTTTCAATTGAAATTTAAAAATTTGCATGTGTATTTAATAAGTGACCTTTAATTTACATATGAGGTATCAATTATTAAAGATTTGTAACTGTAAAACCCAATTGATTTGCATGTGGAAAGTACAAGTATATTACATGATGAGGAATTAAAGAAAAAATAAATTGGAAAGATTGATTCTGGGGGGAAAGGAATCTTGGCTCCAAGGGGGAGCCAGATGCCCAAATTCCTTTCTGACAGGCGTGATATGTCAAATTCCATGCAAAATTTCATCACTTTTGGCCTGGAATGGAGTCACAGGGTCTGTGTCTCAACTGATGATGAGGTTTTGATACCAACCAGGGCAGTTTTAACTCTTGCCAAGAGGGTAAAGCTACCCTTAAGATAAAACAATGATAGTAAAAACAGTTTCAACTGGCTTCTACGTCTCTTAAACACATTCTAAAATTTTTCAAAGGCTTAAAACCAGGTATTACTATAGCAATGCCTGATTTAAGGGTTCAGAATGGCTAAAACCAGCCCTTTTTCATTCAAAACCAGGGTTCATTGATTCCATAATTGGCTTTTCTGTTGTCAGAGTGTTTTTCCCGACTGGTAAGAGTAAATTTTACTTTTTGAATAAGAAAATTGGTGGTTTTAAAAGAATTTCTTCTTTGCCCCACTTTTCCCTTCATGTTAGAATTCTTTCCTTTTATAATTAGTGTAAACAATGTTAAACTAATCAATAGGCTATTCCAACCACCCTTTTCTTATCATTTTAAACCTTTTAGCCACTTGAAAAAAACCATTATAATAATTGTTTGTAGATCCTGTAATCATTTTTACCCTTGAACCACCCCATAAGTGACTTAAAGCATCTTTCATCACTGTTAACTTTGTCACTGTGTTTCCAAATTCACTCTGGTCACTTTTAGGAATGTTTTTCTCTTTTATAATCTTTTTAAAGACTCTGCTCTCATATTAATTTTCTGAATTCCTTTTCTCATTCAATTCCAATTGAAATTCCTCTTGAAGAAATTTCTTTTGTAGCCTCAAATATCTCTTGTAGAGTATTTTTGTATAAATATTTATTGTTGATAAAACAATAAATAATTATGAGATTACTTTTTTATACTTATAAAGTTAAAAAAAATAAATTTGGTGTGTTTTATTTTAGAAATTTTGATTCTTAAAATTTTTAATCATATTTTTACCTTATACAAATTTTGATGACAGGAAAAGTAATTGATTTTTAATCAGAGTTTCATATTCACACCTTAAATTTGGGGGCACAGCCCTGATATTTTAACTGTGAAATAATTTCTTTACATTTTTAATCTTTTTTTTCAAATTGAAAAATTTAAAAAATCCGTAAAAAATACTGATAATTCAAAACGTTTCATAAAAAATAAAGTTTTTTCATATTATAAGTGAGGTTTTTTGTTGTTTTCTCTTTTGAAAAACCTTACTTTACTTAGTTAATTGCTTTTTCCATTCATTTTAGTGTCTGAAAATGTATTAAGACAAGAAGACATTGAAGCTGTATCAACAATAACTAGCATTATCCCTGCAAGTACTGTCAGTTCTGAGCATAATTGTATTGTTATTATAACTGAGAAGAATGGATGAGAACAAATTTCTTCAGAATTAATAAATTTGGACATTATTAATACTCTCCAAAAAGCTAAGAATTTGGCTAATACTAAACCTTTGAGATAAAATTACTATTTTAAACTGTTTTAATCATAATAATGCCTTCAACAAGATCAGGAGCTATCTATAACCCCTCAAGCAGCTCCCCAAAAGGTTCTAGACCTCATTATGCCTGAAGCCAATCAGTTACAGAAGGACAAGGATCATTGAATGAATCCCAAACTGACAAATTATGCCATTATGAAGCTAATAATACTCTTTTACCTTCAAACAGAGCTGACACCGCCACAAGATGCCTTGGTGGAAATATACAAAGCCAGCCAGAAGGCCTACAAAAATTTATTGCAGCACAAAGAACACCAAATCCTTGCAGATCTATGGAAAAACTGTATGAACTCTCACCTGATTGTGAGAAATTTTCTGGGAAATCCCAAAGCTTGAAAGTTACTCAATGGATGGCATCCATTGATATAAAAGAAAAGGATGATGCTTTTAACGGCAGAATGGAGGAAAAACAACCCTCTACCACCCAAAAAAGTGGCAAAAACAGCCCCAGTAGCCAGCAGCAGCAATTCCAACATGAAGAAGCAGCCACAAGCTCAGAACAAAGGTAAAGGCAAAGCACCAGCTACAAATCCTTACAGCCAGGGCTACAGAATCCCAAATTTTATGCAGGATTCCTTGTAAAATGTATTTCATATGGCCAGAACAATTATGGAATTACATAAAAAGAAGGAATCCAGACTAAAGTATCAGAAATTTTCAGAATGAAACTATGATGAAGATGTAAATAGGCTAAATACAACTTTATCTATGTTTGTGACAGGGTAAAAATAGTTTAAAAAGAGTTATAAGGTTTTAAAGATATTTTAATTTGAGATTAAAAGGGCTTTACTATATATGATATAGTGGTGGTGAGCACTGTTGAAAGCCCTGGGTGCAGCTTTATCTGTTGGGCTACAATAATAAAAGACTACAATAATTAAACTTATAATTATACCTGATTATTAACCAAGAGTAAAACTGTTTTTGACAGTTTACTACGTAGGTTATTCAAGAGCAGGATGGGGAGACAATTCTGGCTGTGAAGAGCCTCCTTTTTATCCTGAAATGGGGTGGAAAGGGTGCTAGACCTTTCCACATGGAGGAAGTGAAGATTTTTCACTCTCTGGTACTGGCTTGTGGTTTGCAAACAGCCTGTATAGCCTGTATTGGGCTCAGATGTGGTTTTGAAACCACAGCTGGGCAGTTTTCACCAATACAGGGTGAAGATTTTCATATGGGGACCTCACAGCCTGATACTGACATGTATGACGCGTAGAATGCTGTACAGAAACTGTATGGGACCCCGGTATTGACTGACACATGAGTTTTTGAAGTCAAAACATGCTTCTTCATCTATTTGACACCTCATATTCATGATTATGGGATATTATCCCATGGTAAGTGTGAGCCTTGAGGTATATTTTACATACCCAAATAGGCCACAATTATCTTAAAAAGAAATTTTGAATTATACATAACTCATAAATCATGCATATATTCAAAATTCATCATTTTTGATTTCAGAAAAGATGAATAACGTTCTATTGAGTAAGTAAATCCATGGATTTAAGGCCAGATTTGGATTCTACACAAAAATTCACCTAGGGTAACTCCATAGAGTGAATAATCTCAAATTAACTCTTTGAGGTGGTAAAATGGAAAATACTTCAATACCACATAAAAGATCCGTGAAAATTTTAGTTTTTCTTGATTTTACGCCAAAATAATGGGAAAGTGAGAAATCCCATGTTACATATACACTAAGAATAGTGTTATGCATGTTTTGAGCACTTAATATCATGGTATTCTTACATGGACTTTTGGTACACCCATAGTGGATATCTCACTTGAAGCGTAAATTACTATTTTGACGTAAAAAATAGGCAAGGGGGACAAAAGACATCAAAGAGAGCCAGGGTACCCAACTTCTGAGGACCCAGAGGCGTGGATAGCTCCAAAGCTTGGTTCCATGGCTGATCTTGACCCAATTGGTGAACTAAACCTCTTTGGGAACTTGGTTACCATGTCACAACTACTGTAAATCTTAAGAAAATCGCAAATAACCTGCTATTTTGACGTGCCAAGGAGGTAAAGAGCTACTTAGACTCCTGTAACCATGTCAATTCTTCATGACTTTCCATGGATAAACCTCAAAAGAGTAATTAAAACCCTTTTTGGACTTGTATCCATTGATTTACCTCATAGCAACCAGTGAAACACTGATATTTGCAATTCTACGTAGAAATGAGGTAAAAACTTCAAAAATTCATTAAAAATACAATTCTGAATGAATCTTTCTGAAGCTTTCAGGACCAATGGAGAACTGTATTATCTAAGATAGAACCACAAATAATTACAGTTTTACTAGTAAAATTAAAAGTTTTACTTACAGTCCATTTTTGACCATTGTACGTGAAACACTGAATCTTCAAAAATTCACAGTAATTAAAACCTGTTATTAAATTGGCAATAACATTGATAAATTTGAGAAATCAGTTATTATTTTGGAATAAAAGAAGATTTACAGATGTTACTCCTTTTATTCTTAACCATATTGGGGTTGGTAGTCACGTACAAGCATCAATTAAGTAATTATGATAATCTTACGTGACAACAGATGATGCAATCTTTAATACAAAAAGGTTTATTGTTTGCTCACTCACTGGTCTTTCAGTTTGCTCCATGGCACGCCTCTGTGAGCTGTTGTTGACTTAAAAGAAGCCTCTTCTTGCTGTTTTTCCGTATCATCATCATCTTATTAATCATTTATATCAGTATTACCAACAAGTAAGTATTAGTTAAAAACTTTCTTAAGTGTTTTATTCTTTCAGAATCAATCAGAAAGACGTGAAATCATAGAAATCAACTATATATTGTTGTAATACATTTATAAATTCATTTTGATCCTCTAAATCCACAATTCTACACCAAATTTCTCCACTTTTATCTATCAATAAGTTCTTTGGAGTATTAGTGAGTCATTTATCTTTAATTCTTAACGTTTTTCTCTAGTAATAGTTTTCTTCAAGGATTAGCTTTATAATTATTCTTGTAAAAGATAATTATATATTAAAATATTTTTTTTTTTAATGAAAGAAGTTTTTATTATTAAATTCTTCTTGTAATTGATTCTTGTAGACAATTACTTACTCACTGTTAAAATCACTAGTAGTGCTTAACATGTGAAAGAAATAACTCTTTAGTTAATTAATTGTGGTTATAATAACATTTTATTATTATATTTCGTAAGAACAGACATAGTAATGTTGATTATTAGTAATATTATCATCAGTTTCACAGTCACATCTTACAGTAAGGCTGTATATGACAGCAGGTGGGACTCTGACCTTAAAACAGCCATACCGTTCTCAATTCTTGAGATATCAGCCTCAAAATTGGTTCGGTTTGTAGCCCTGTATGTGCTCTACACAATGGTACCTCATTTGATATGGGTATCATGAAATATGGCAAAGTTATCCCATGTACAGGATTTTTGTACATTTGCGTGTTTTAGGAAAAAATCTGTATTGAGCTTTTTTGCCCCATAACTTCTGCAGTAGTTGAGATATGGGGAAGTGGATGAAACCATCAGATAGACATGATTGTGCTCTTTCCAAAAAGACTCTACTTCAGGTATCCCTCACTAAAACTTTAGAAGTTAGATGAGAGGTGAATGTTTTGTTCACCCTTATTTGGCCTGAAATTGACCATAACTCCAGTAATATTGGTGCTAGCTCAGTTTGGCTGGTACCATTGGATAGCCCTGGCTTAGAGATTCATTTTGAATACCCATTTGATGGGTGTAAGCCTCTTCTTCTAGATTTTAGATGAGAGGTGAAAATGAAGGTTTATGCTCAGCAATAACTTTGAGCAGGAATAACTTTATTATTTTTTGTCCTATGGTGATGGGACTTATATTTTCAGGAAGATGTGAGTTTCCTCTTTCCTTTGATACCCTTTGAGCTGATTTGGCTCAGATCCATGTTTTGGTGGTATCTTGGCTATACCATTGGTTTATGGTATTTTGGCTGTCATGCTTGTGCTCTGGTTTTGAGTTACAGGCTGACATACCCTCCCTCCAAAAAAGGCTCATCATTGATGAGACTGTTCAGTCCTCCTAGAGGCCCTGAATCTCCTTAGATGAAGGTTCCCATCTGGTATGGCATCTTCTGCAAACCATTTGTCTTTATCAGCTGTTTGGTGCTTGAATCTGACTAAGTATTGTCTTTGCTCCCTCCCATTAAGTCTGATCTTCCTGGCCCTGATGATCTTACTCACAGGTCCTGGGGAGTCCTCCACTTCCACTATATCAGGTGGTGTGGGGTTCTTCTTCCTGGAGGGGAATTTGTCCTCCTCTGTTTGGAAGTATGGCTTGACCAAACTTACTGGGAAGACTGGGTGCTTCCTGGAAATTTCTGTAACAACCATCCATCAGGGGTAAGGGTATTCATTCATACACCCACTCAAACACCTCAAATCAGCAAATCCAGTATCTGCATCAGCAGTCAGTTTCAGCAATCTTCATTCTGAAACATGCATACAGTTTGGTACATCAATACAGCCTGTCAATACTTGTACAGGATGGATTCACCCTAATACAGTTTCAATACACCAGTATGAAACTGTATGATCACTCCAATACACCACACCTCTTGTACAGGTCCTGTACAGCTGTACAAGACCTGTATTGGCCAGACTCAATTCAACAATCAATTATTCTCATGAAAATTCTTCTCTGGATCAGGGCTGGTGATTCTCACATATACCAGCCCCTCTTTCTCCCCCCTGGGGACTTTTCCCCAGTTAATTAATTTAGTTGATTTATTATTATCTGAATATTCTTATCCTTATATTTTGGGTATTATATTTATTTAATCTTAAGTTAGTCTTTGCCTTTTTTCTTTCTTCGCCTGTACAGTATGAGTTGGGTGGCCATATCCTTATTAACCCTTCTCTTTCCATTCTGACAGGTTGAAACAGTGGACTTGGACTTGTTTGTGGTTGGCTCTTCTATTTCTTATTCTTATTTCTTTTGCTTCTGCTTTTCTTATATTTATTCTTTTAGTAATTCATCTTAACACTTTCAAGTGTATCTCATCTTATCCTATCTTTGAGCCCTCCATAAGTGAGTCCCAGTTTACTGAGTGCCAGGCCCTCTTCACTTCGAAGAGCCCCTGTGACATTAAATTAATTAACTCATATTTGATTCTTTCTTTTCATTCATTTATATTCATTTCCTCTCATTCATCAATTATGACCTTTTCATGATTTTATGATTTTTATGATTTTTTATGAATTTCCTCTCTTATCAATTTTCATCTCATTCTTTTCATTCTCATGAAAATTGATTCTTTTCCTTTCTTAATCATTGCTGACCATTTCATCACTTCTTTTTATTTTTATCAAATCAAATTTTCTCTGTGTTTTTATTCAGGTCTTATTCAGGAGTAATTGATTGGTCATTTGATTGGATTATTCATTGGGGTTCATTGGTTGATTGGGTTATTGATTCAGGATTTCATTTGGATTATTGACTGACTTTTGAACTCTCAAGATATTGATTGATCCTCAAGAATTGATTTTGATTATTGATTTGATTTAACTCATCAAGATATTGAATTGATTTCTGAAGATTTTGAACTGATTGATTGATTCCTCAAGACTTGATTTCATATTGAAGACACTTATTGATTGATATTTGATTTGAATTGATTGTTGATTGATTGAATTGATTTGATTGTTGATTGAATTTGATTCCTCAAGATTTGAATTGATTCCTCAAGATTCATCAAGATTTTATTGTGATTGATTTGGCCAAATCTGATTATTCTTCTTAATACCATCAAGTTATTTTAATTCTTTTCATAATGCCAGTTCAGCATAGCCCCCCAGCCAAGAATACTAGATCCCAGAAAATTCCAGCTGTTCTCACTCCTACAGCAAGGGCTCCTCTTGACCGCACACCATCAGTTCATCAACTGAGTGCAAACTTGGACAGAGGACCACCAATGGAAGGAGCAGCACCCTCAAGAAGAGGTGGAATGAAATCTAGAAGATCAAGATCCTTTTCTGGACTTTTGGGTGGCTACCCTGGCATGTCTGAAGGTGCAAGAGCAAGATTAGGGGAAGTTGAAGATGAAGAGGGGGAAGAGTCTGTGGAAGAGGATGATTCTGGGGAAACTGAAGTGGCAGATGCCTTGGCAAATGCTCCAGAGGTGCCTCAGGGTTCTAATCTAGCCCTTTCTAGTCAACCTCCTGTCTCTCAAACTGATCCAAGTCTCCTCAAGATGATGGAGCAGATGACTCAATTCATGGGACAACTCACTCAAGCAGTTGCCCCCAGGGACAATTCCAAAGCCCCTGCTTTCAAGACTCCATCCATGAAGGCACCTGATTCTTTTGATGGTACTCAAGCTCATAAGTTGAGAGGATTTATCCAATCCTGTCAACTAATTTTCCATAATGATCCAGCAAACTTCTTCTCTGACAGGAAGAAGGTTCTGTACTCAACTTCTTTTCTCACTGGTAGAGCTGGCAAATGGATTGAACCTTACCTCTCAAATATTTCCAATAAAGACCCTTCCTACCTCCTCAATAATTGGCCATTGTTTGAATCTCAGTTATTCACTCTGTTTGGTGACCCCAATGAAGTCAGGAAAGCTGAACAAGAGTTGGACAATTTGAGGATGAAGGAAAGTGGTCATGTTTCCTTGTACATAGCAGATTTCAGAAGCTTAATGTCAAGAATTGGAGATTGGGGGGAAAGAGCTTATATCCATGTTTACAGAAGAGGATTGGCATCAAGATTATTGGATCAGTTGGCTTCTCACCCTGGAACTTTTGATACTCTTCAAGAACTTATGGATGTCACTCTAGAATTAGACACAAGATATCATGAGAGGCAAAAGGAAAAGGGTGGCAATCAAGAAAAGAAGCCTCCAGTCATTGGATCCAATCAGTCTAGGCCTCCTCAAAACTCATCTTCAAAGAGGCCTCACCAGAAGAAGAACAAGAAGGGCAAGCAATTCCAATCTTCAAAGGACAAGCCCCATGCTGCTCTCCTCAATAAGGACAATAAACTAATCGGTTCTGAAAAGGAGAGGAGGATTAAAGAGGGGTTGTGTACTTATTGTGGTGGAAAGCACCCAATTGAAAAATGCTTCAAGAGACCTCAGAACAAGCCTGGGTCATCATCAAGAGGCTTCCCTAGCAAGCAGGGAAAAGCCTGAGTGGGAATCATGATGTGTTCAATGGTTCTCACTTATTTCCTTCAAGAGCACAATTGTGCACTCTGAATACTAGTGTCAAGAAATCTTTAAAATTTCTTATTTTTTCTTCTGTCTCTGATATTTTTTATAGTATTCTCATTGATTCTGGTGCTACAAACTCTTTTATTGCAAAGAATTTTGTTCTCAAGTACTCATTGACTCTGTCAGAGCTCCCTGAAAAGATTCCTCTTTTCATTTTGGATTCTAATGAATCCCCTGCCTTGTTCATCACCCATTATACCAAGTGGGTAGTTGACTTGCCTTCCTTCCCAAGCTTTGAATGGGATTTCTTTATCATAGATTCACCCAAAGGAGAAGACCTGATATTGGGCTATGATTTCCTTTACCATTTCAATCCCATTATTGATTGGAAAAATGGATTGATCACCTATGATTCTAATCATAAGGATTCTAGTGGTATTATTCCTTCTACTAGTAATGACTTAGCCACTGCTGTCAACAGTGTTGCTCTGGCTGGTGAACTTAAGACACCTTCCATCCCTTCTTCTGTCCATATCCCTTCCATGATTCCCTCTCAGTCATTACTTCCATCAAGAGATGAAGTCTTCAAAGAGATAAAGGATGTTGGAGAAGATGTTGCCATATCTTCACTTCATCTCTTCCAAGGGGATATGGACCTTCCTCCCTTATCTTTTCATGCATCCCTGGAGGAGCAGTGGGATGAGGAGGAAGAGCCAGAAGAAATTGAAACTGTGTTGAAGGTTGTTCCTCCTGCTTATCACCAATATTTGGATGTATTCTCCAAGGTGAAAGCAGAGAAACTTCCTCCACACCGCGCCTGTGATCACCATATCGAATTGGAGGGTCTTCTACCTCCAATTGGTGTTATCTACTCATTATCAAATCAAGAGTCAGAAACACTACGGGCCTACATTTCAGAGAATGTAGAGAAAGGTTTCATTAGACCAAGCTCCTCTTCAACAGGAGCACCTGTCCTTTTTGTCAAGAAAAAGGATGGAGGTCTTTGTTTGTGTGTTGACTACCGCAAACTCAATGCTGTCACTAGGAAGAACAGATACCCTGTTCCTCCTATGAACCAGCTTCTTACCGTATTCAACGGTTCCACTATCTTCTCCAAGATAGATTTGCGTGGTGCATATAACCTTCTGAGAATCAAAGAGGGGGATGAGCACTTAACTGCCTTTAGAACCAAATATGGCAGTTATGAGTATTTGGTCATGCCATTTGGTTTGACCAATGCTCCTGCTTCTTTCCAAAATCTAGTAAATGATATCTTTGCAGATTTCTTGGATGTGTTTGTTGTGGTTTATTTAGATGATATTATGGTCTTTTCCAGTTCTGAGGAGGAACATGTCAAACATGTGGCCTCTGTCCTCCAAAGACTGAGGGACAATAATTTGTTTGCCAAAGCCTCCAAGTGTGTATTCCATGCCTCAAGTGTGGAATACTTGGGCTATGTTGTTTCAAGTGATGGCCTCAAGATGGACTCTTCAAAAGTTCAGCAAATACTCAATTGGCCTCAGCCCAAAAACATCAAGGCTCTTCAATCTTTTCTTGGCTTTGCCAATTTTTATCGTTGCTTCATTAAAAATTATTCCAAAAAAATCACTTCTCTCACTTCCCTTCTCAAAAAAGATTCTCCCTTCATCTTCAATGAGGAAGCTCTTAGTCAGTTTCAAGCACTCAAAGAAGCTTTCACCTCTGCTCCTATCTTATCTCACTTTAATCCTTCTCTACCTACTATAGTAGAGACTGATGCTTCTGATTATGCATTGGGCGCCGTACTGAGTCAGGTGAATGACTCTGGAAAGCACCCCATTGCATTTGATAGTCGCAAGCTCTTACCAGCTGAGCTCAACTATGAGATTCATGACAAGGAACTCCTTGGCATAGTTTGGGCTCTCAAGCACTGGAGAGCATTTCTTCTTTCTCTTTCCAATTCTTTCGAGGTCTTGACAGACCACTCTTCCTTGCAGTATTTCATGTCTTCCAAAGTTCTTACTCGTCGTCAGGCCCGCTGGGCTGAGTTTCTCTCTGAGTTTCATTTCACTATCACTTACCGCCCAGGCAGGCTGGCCACTTTACCAGATGCCTTGTCACGTCGGGATGACGTGTACCCAGAGAGGGGGGTGGACTTCATCATCAAGAACCCTCAAAATCTTCATCAAGTACTTAAGCAAGATGGAATTCAAGAGTCAAGATTCTTCTCAATCAAAGTGGAAATTTTCTCAGATTTAGTTGACAAGATTCAAAAAGAAGTATGGCAAGACAAAGACTATAAAGAAATACTCAAGCAACTAGCAAGAGGTGAATCAGTTCCAGATTATTCTCTTGAACCTCAAGCCAAGTTATTATTATTCAAAGATAGAGTGGTAATCCCAAGCAATGAAGAACTTCAACTCAATATTCTTCAAAAGCGTCATGACTCACCATTGGCTGGCCATCCTGGCCAGGAGAAGACCCTCAAGCTCATCAAGAGGGATTTTTATTGGGCTGGCATGAATCAATTCATCAAGGACTATGTGTCCTCATGTCAGCAATGTTCTAGAAACAAGAACATCCATCACAAGAAGTTTGGATTACTCAAGCCTCTTTCAATTCCATCTGGTCCTTGGAATTCCTTATCAATGGACTTTATCACTCAATTGCCACTGTCCAACAACTTTGATTCAATTTTAGTAGTTGTGGACAGATTCTCAAAAATGGCAATCTTCATTCCAACTTATGGCACAATCACTGCTCTGGATTTAGCTCAAATATTCATTAGCCATGTATTTTCCAAGCATGGACTCCCAGTCAGTATTGTCAGTGATAGAGGATCGTTATTTGTTTCATCATTCTGGACTCAATTGTGTCAGCAGCTCAAGATATCAAGAGATCTTTCAACTGCTTTCCACCCTGAAACAGATGGACAGACAGAGAGGGTAAATCAGATACTAGAACAGTACCTTCGGATGTATGTCAGCTATCATCAAGATGACTGGTACACCTGGCTCCCTCTGGCTGAATTTGCCTATAATAATGCAGAACATTCATCAACCAAGCAATCACCTTTTTTCACCATTTATGGAAGAAATCCCAGCTTTGACTCAATCCATATTTCTCAAGACTCACCTGCTGGAAAGTTATCAACAAAACTCCAATCAGTACAGCAAGTTGTCAAAGAAGAATTAGAGTCAGCAATAAGGAAATTCAAGAAGTATGCAGATAGAAATAGGGCAATTCCACCTGATTTCCAACCTGGGGACAAAGTATGGCTAGCTTCCAAGAACATCAAGACAACAAGACCCACCAAGAAATTATCAGAAAGATGGTTGGGACCCTTTGAAGTTCTTAAGAAGATTGGCAGCCATGCATATCACCTCAAGTTGCCTCAGCAATGGAAGACAGTTCACCCTGTATTCCATGTGTCCTTATTAGAACCAGTCAAGCATTCAACTATCCCAAATCGTCATCAATTGCCGCCACCACCAGTTTTAGTGGAAGAGCAAGAAGAATGGGAAGTGGCTCAGGTTCTGGACTCAAAACTCAAAAGAGGTAAATTATGGTATCTTGTAGAGTGGAAAGGATTCAGTGAAGACCCAGAAAGAACCACTTGGGAACCAGCTTCCAACCTTACCAACTCACCAGACCTTGTCAAGGATTTCCACTCATTGTATCCAGACAAGCCTGGTCCAAATACCTCAAGAGTTTGATTTTATGGTGCTTGGTGGGGAGAAGAAGTTATGAAAGTAAGTTCCTCTCCTGGCATGCACCTTTAAGGGGGTATTCTACCCATATGTTGTTGTAAGCATCACCTTGGCCACTTTGTGAGCACTTGTCAAATCTTTGGACAGGTTCAGGAAGCATACAACATCAATACCCTCCGATTTGGACCTTATCAAGATATGGCCCAATGTTTTCTTTCTTTATTATCTTTTCATTTTATGCCAATCATCATGATTCAAGACATTCATTTACTTCAAGTCATTTATGGCAATTCATCTCAGAAGTCATTTATGGCAATTCTTTTCAGTTTTATGGTGCTTGGTGGGGAGTGGAAGTTATGAAAGTAAGTTCCATCTCCTGGTATGCATCCCTGAGGGTTCTACTTCTTGTAAAACATCACCTTGGCCACTCTGTGAGCATCAAATGCGTGGTTTTCATTTTTCAGACACTTCTTGGCCAGAATCAAGCAACTCACCACAAGAAGGACCAGCCATCAGGAAACTTTCTTTATTTCTTTCTTTACTCTCATTTTCTCTTATTATTTTCTTTCTTTCTTTACTTGTATAATTTTCTTTCTTTTATTTCTTTAAAGCAGCAGCATCCCCTCCCCAAATCATGTATTGGGAGGTTCCATTATCTTTTTTATTTTTTTTTTATTTTTTAGTAGTTATAAGAGTGGGGATAGAAGTCAAACCAAACACAAACAAGGAAAAGGAAACTAGTTATCTCTACCCAAGTCATCAAAAGTTCTCTGGAAATCATTTATCAACTCATCTTCATACCAGGCAAATTTTGCAGCCATTTCTTCAGAAGCAGTACCTGGAATCGTCCTGTCATTGGCATACATAATCACCTCTCTGCTATTTCTGTCAACTCTCCTGAACAATCTGGCCACAGCATCTTGATTTTCACTAGCCGCGTTGGGATCTTCTCTGGTAACCCGGATAGGCCAACGTTCTCTTCTTTGGAATACTTGAGCGGCAGGAAACGGCAAAGGGGACATCCCATCTCTTCTTCTGCTGGAGCTGGCCACAGGTTGGAGTTGACGGGAGGTGTTTATGGGTGAGTTTCTGGGCTGTTGAACTGGAGATGGTCTTACTGCTGGATTCAAGGCAGGCCTGGTGGTGTGGGAAGTAGTTGGTGATGGAGGAGGAAGGGTTGTAGGAACTGAAGCAAGCATTGGTTGGAAGGTTCTTGGAGTGCTGGGAACCACTTGGCTTTGGAATCTGGGGTTGGCAAGAGGTTGAGAAGAGGAATTGCTGGATGGATGGCCACTTGAATGAGGAATAACTTGAACTTCTTCACCATCCAACTCATCACTTCCTTCAGCATCTGGATCTGATGGGGAATCAACAATTCTTCTTAGCTTCTTCACTACTTTCACCACTCCATCAGCATTGGTCCTTGAAATGGGAATTTCTGAGCTGTAGTGGATGGGCCTACCACCAATCGGAATGGGCCCTCCAACATTAGTCCATCTGGCCACATCCCTCTGCCTAGAACCAGTCACTACATCAAAATATCAGCATCAATTCAACCAAGAAATGCAAATCACTCACATTGAGAAAAGCCAGAAGTGGCATCAGGGGTAGGTTCCTCAAGAATGGGGAATTCCTGCCCATAAGGCCCATCCTTCCTACTCCATAAGTGCCTCCTCACCTGGGACAAAGTTGATCCGGTACGGCGGCATGGCTTCTTCCCAATAAAGCAGAAATGGCATTTTGACGATCGAGGATTGTAATGTTGAAAGCAATCCTTCCCCCTGGCCAAACACTCAGTACAGGCAGGATCAAGAACTTCAACTGCTCTGAACCCATCATATGTTTGGGAGGGGTCAAAATGGCCAGAAGACGCCATGGAGGGAGAAGACAATCGACTGAAGACGCCAGAACCATGAAGAACAGACGGTGGCGGTGCAGAAGGGGAAGATTCAGTGAGTTCAGTCAGTTTGGAACTCATAACTGAAGAAAGTGCAAGCAGAAGATTCAAGACGTCAGAATCATTCCACTCCACATCAAGAAAAAGAAATTTGACTCAAGGAACTGGGGCCATAACTCAATTATGCCCCACCTCAAAGCCTCTAAGGTGAAGGTTCATACCCCTTTGGGGCTGAACTCATCACCCAGGGCCTCCCCTGCAACTTTGGGGGGGCCAAGATCTTGATGGTCCTGGACCCCTTCAATGGATCCAGGCCATATATGGTGAAATTTGGAATGGGGCCATTTTTGGGCCCCTTGGTCACCCTGGGTCCCCAGTAAATTTGGGCCCAGGGGCTCCATTTTGGTCCTGGGGGCCTCCAATAGCCCCACGGACCGCGGACCGCGGCGTACGGCCCACGGCCCACGGACCGCGGCGTACGGTCCACGGCCCATGGCCCACGGACCGCGGCGTACGGTCCACGGCCCACGGCCCACGGACCGCGGCGTACGGCCCGCGGACCGTAGGACCCCAAGACATCAAAAAGGCCTATTATGGCCAAAAAACCCAGAGAATCAAAAAAATGCCCTAATCACCAAAACACCCAGCAAGGCCAAAAAAGGCCATAAAAAGCAAGATACATCAAGATCACTCAAGATGGAGGCCACAGTCCAAAACCCACTGGGAGGGCTGCCTGAGGCCAATTCCTTGGATCATGGGGACAAGACCCCTTGGAGGTTCATTGAATGGATTAAGTCTGGGCCAATGAGTACAAGTCATATACTCATTGGGCACCAATTTTTGAGCACAAGTGCTCAATGGCCTTTATTCTGGGATATATCCCAAGGCCACATCCCAAGACATGGCTGATTGAATCAAAAGAAGGAATTGCATACTCTGGAAGGAATACTCACTCAAATTTGAAAAGAAAGGGGGGAATCAATTGAATTTGGCAGGGAAGAAGTAATAAAGGATTTTCAGGATAATGGTCAAGAGGAAAGGAATTTAAAAAGAAAATTTTTTGAAAAAAATGTGGGGATATTGAGATGCCACTCAACAGTGGCAGGGTATTATGGTGTTCAGGAGCCCACCAGTTTCAAGAGGGGGATACTGTAACAACCATCCATCAGGGGTAAGGGTATTCATTCATACACCCACTCAAACACCTCAAATCAGCAAATCCAGTATCTGCATCAGCAGTCAGTTTCAGCAATCTTCATTCTGAAACATGCATACAGTTTGGTACATCAATACAGCCTGTCAATACTTGTACAGGATGGATTCACCCTAATACAGTTTCAATACACCAGTATGAAACTGTATGATCACTCCAATACACCACACCTCTTGTACAGGTCCTGTACAGCTGTACAAGACCTGTATTGGCCAGACTCAATTCAACAATCAATTATTCTCATGAAAATTCTTCTCTGGATCAGGGCTGGTGATTCTCACATATACCAGCCCCTCTTTCTCCCCCCTGGGGACTTTTCCCCAGTTAATTAATTTAGTTGATTTATTATTATCTGAATATTCTTATCCTTATATTTTGTGTATTATATTTATTTAATCTTAAGTTAGTCTTTGCCTTTTTTCTTTCTTCGCCTGTACAGTATGAGTTGGGTGGCCATATCCTTATTAACCCTTCTCTTTCCATTCTGACAGGTTGAAACAGTGGACTTGGACTTGTTTGTGGTTGGCTCTTCTATTTCTTATTCTTATTTCTTTTGCTGCTGCTTTTCTTATATTTATTCTTTTAGTAATTCATCTTAACACTTTCAAGTGTATCTCATCTTATCCTATCTTTGAGCCCTCCATAAGTGAGTCCCAGTTTACTGAGTACCAGGCCCTCTTCACTTCGAAGAGCCCCTGTGACAATTTCCTCTGTAAGTTTGACTTCCACTGCATTCTTTCCTATCAGCTTAATGATAGTGAAAGGCCCTACAAATGAGTCACTCATCTTCTTGGGTCCTTTAAGATTTTTAAAGTTCAGTTTAGACACTAGTACCTGGTCCCTTTCTTTAAAGTCAGGTTCCATGTGTGTCTTGTCCCACCTCTGTTTGTTATATTCTTTTGCCTCAGCTATGCATTTGGCAGCTGTGTCACAAGCCCTTTTCCACATATCATGGAAGTCTTTGGCTGTGGGGTGGATGGTTGGAAGATTCTTCTTCAAGTGATCCACAGGCAACAGGGGATTCCACCCTTTCTCTACCACTGCGGGTGTTTTTCCTGTTGTAGAGTGCTGACTTGTATTATAAGCCAATTGGACAGCTGGTAGAAGGGTAACCTATTCATGGGTATATTCTTCATGGTCCTTATACTCCATGCCATAGGCCCAGAACCTTCTAAGGATTTCCTCCATGGTCTGGATCATCCTTTCAGCTAGGCCATCTGTTTGGGGATGGTAAGCTGTGGAAAAAGCAAGCTTGGTGCCAAGCATGTCATACAAGTTGGTCCAAAATTCAGATGTGAATTTTGGGTCCCTATCACTAATGATGATTTTAGGGTCTCCACAGGTAGATATGATGTTATTCCAAAATAACAGAGCAGTATCCATGGCTGTGTCCTCTTTGTGGCATGGTAGACACCTCATGCTTTTGCTGAATCTATCAACTATGATCAAACAGGAATTGTAGTTTTCTTTGCCTCCTGGGACAAGTCCTGTAACCCAGTCCATGTTGATGGTTTCCCATGGGTGCTTGGGTTCTTCTATGTGTTGAAGTAACCCATACTTCTTCCCAGGTTTTCTGTTTGCCTTTTGGCATCTTTCACAAGTGTTGATTTATTCACTCAACTCTTGTTCCCACTTGGGCCACCAAGCTGTGCTTGCTACCCTTTCTTTGGTCCTGTCCTCACTCATGTGTCCCATATAGGGGCAGTCATGGCATTCTTGCAGGATCAATGAAATGTGGTCTCTGTCTACCACTGTAAGTGCACTTGTGTGCTTTTCTCTGTGGTAGAGAAGGCCGTCTATAAGGAAAAACTTGTTATCCTTATAGGCCCTCAACCAGGGTTCTTCCAGCTGGGCTTCCAGTTCTGGACTCCTGTATTGTTGTTGAAGGAGTTGTAGTAGTATGCCAAACTGTTTGTGTTTGGAATAAGACTTCAGTACTGCACTCAAAAATTCATTGTGCAGTTCAGAGGAGCTTATTCCCAATATTGGAGTTTCTGTCTCCTCTGAATCAGTGTTTCCACTGTCAGGGGTACCACTCTCTGGTGCCCATTCAGAGAATCTGAAGTTTCTCCTCCTATCTATTTCCATGAAATGGATGGGGATCTTGGCTGCAACTTCAGGGTCATAAGCTGTATTGCTCTTGACATTATCCAGTGGCCATCTGCTAAGGCCTTCTGCATTGGTATGACTTTTACCTTCCTTGTATAGGATGGTAATGTTCCCTCTATACTCCTGGATGGCTATTTGCCATCTCAGCATGTGTCTATTTGTAGTATTCATGTTCAGTAAAGACTTAAAGGTTTTGCAGTCTGTGTAGACTTCAAAGACTGCACCCTCCAAATAATAATAAAGTTTCTCCAGAGCCCAGACTAGACATAGACATTCAGTCTGGGTGGCCCCATACTTGGCTTCTGAATCATTCAGTTGCCTTGAGGTGTAGCAAATTACTCCTTCTCTTGGTTCACCATCCACAATTTGTCTTTGGTGAAGGGCTGCTCCTAGGCCTTGACTACATGCTGCATCTATGTATAACTTGAATGGTAGTTCAAAGTCAGGCAAGATGAGTAAAGGTGCGTTTGTGAGTTCATATTTGATCCTCTCATATTCATCCCTCCTTTCCTTGGTGATTTCAAAAACTAAATCTTTTGAACACAACTTGTATAAACTACTAGTTATGTGGGAAAAATTCTTGATGTTGTTTCTATAGTAGCTAGCAAACCCAAGGAAAGATTGCATCTCTTTGATTCTCTTTTGTACTGGATTTTGCAGTACTGCTGCTAATATATTCTGGTCAATTGCCAGACTAAGACCTGATACTTTATGTCCTAAAGCCAGTAGCTCTTGCTGGCCAAAATTACACTTTTTCAGGGAAATTTTCAGATTTATGGGTGTACATTTGCTTAGCACTCTGTCTATGTAATGTACATGGTCTTCCCATGTCTCTGAGTATATAATGATATCATCACTATACACCACCATCCAGCCTTCCAATATTTCTTCTTGAAATATTGTGTCCATCATCCTTTGGAAGTGGGCTGGTGTATTTTTGATGCCAAATGGCATCCTGGTATACTCATATATGCCCATAGGGCATATTATTCTGAGTAATTTCATGGAGTTTGGTTTAACTCCATTTTGGTGGAAGCCTTTCATACAATCCATTTTGGTTATGTATTTGGCTTTTTCCAGTTTATCCAAGGCATGAGGTATCCTGGGCATAGGGTACCTGTCTGCTTTTGTGTAGTTATTCAGAGCTCTGAAGTCTCCACACAGTCTAGATTTGCCATAATGCCAGGTGATTAGGACTGGGGTGTTGATTTCCGCTATTTCATTATGTTCAATCTTCCTGATGACATCCATGTCCAAGAGTTCATTGATATGTTTCTCAATTTCTTTCCTGGTTTCCAGGCTCGCTGGATAAGGAGGTCTCCTAAGCATGGGTTGATAAGGTCTCTCCACATCCAGAGATAGTTCTATATCATGGCCTTTGATCTTGCCTAAAGGCTCTTCACCAATGGCAAATGCTGGTCTGTTCTTTCTCAGAATCTTCAGTAAGCTTAGTTTTTGTTTACTGGTGAGGGTAGTGCTAAACTGTCCGTCTTTGAATCCATTCAGAAGTTCTTCTAGTGGATCTTGAGAAGATATATGGTATATATCAAGTGAAAATTTCTTTTCCTTGTTGGTACCAATGGTAATGTGCCTATTTTTACTGTTATAAATATCTATGCCGTACATCCTCTGGTAGTCTGTTCCCAGTAGAAACCCTTGGATGTGGGCATCATTAAGCACTACAAACTCTGGGTCTAGTCTGATATTACCCTTCCTGTGGGGTATAATTATCTCTTTGATAATTTTACCAATGGAAGTCATCTTCCCTGAGGCACTTTCAAAGTTCTTTGCCTTGGTGGGCAAGAGCTGTTTTTCCCAATGTGGGAAGTGGTTGTCCAGATATTCTCTGGCCACTATGGAGCAGTGTGCTCCACTATCAATGATCAGTTGATGCTGAGCATTTTCAATACAGACAGTCATCTTTGTGGCTGTTCCATGTATATATGCCATCCCTTTGGTTGGTGTAACCAGGAATGTTTGTGCATCTTTTGTGTTTTTTCCCAAGTTTTTATTGGCAGTATCCTGTGGCATGCCACCTTCCAACTGTATGTCCTGAATTTTTAGTGGGGTTTCCTCTTGGTATTCTACTAGAAATTCCTCCTTTGGGTCTTGGTCATCATCCGATAGGTCCCTGATGGAATCACCCATAGAGTCTGATTTAGAATCCTCTGTTGTGGATTCCTCCTCTGGGACCTTTTCAATGGCATAGACTTTTTTCTTTGCCTTTGGACAGTTGTTGGCATAGTGGTCTGTTGAGCCACAATTGTGACAAGAGTTTCTCTTCTTTGCCACTTCTGCCACTCTTTCTTTGGGTTTGTCCTCAAACTCTACCCTGAAAGGTTGTTTCTCTTTGAAACCACTGCTCTTATATGGGGTAAATTTCCCTATATTAGTACTTTTCCTTGTGTCTTGTAAGTTATTAGCAATGTCATCTAGAGTGCAATTTTGGTTTCATATGCATTTTACTGCATGCTCTAGCTCTCCTGGCAGTTGTGTCAGAAGCTTGTGATTCCTCATTTGGATGTTCACCTGAGGTTCAATGGCTTTAAGTCTTTTAGACTGTCTAAGACACTACTCATATGGATCTTTGTTCACAGAGTATTTTTCATGGTCAAATAAAATGGTCTTTTGCCATATCCAAGCTCCATTGCTGTACTTTTGGATGATTTGACTCTTCCACCATGGCCACTTCCTTCTGCCATGGATTTCCTTCATTTCTGTGTACCATATACTAGCATGACCTTTAAATGCAGTATTTAATCTAGCAGTAATCCAGTAATCTGGTATGCTTGGTACATCAATGAAGAGTCCATCAATATAATCTATGAGTTCCATATGATCATATTCTCCTGTTGAAGAGAATTTGGGCCAGCTTGAGGCCTAAGGAAGCTGTTTCAAGGCTTCCTTCTCTGAATAGGACATGCCATCTCCATCCTGGTATTGTGATGGAGATCTTGCCTTATTCATCAACATGACATCTGGTTTGATGTCATCTGGTTGATATGGAATTTCCATAACTTGGCCTTGTGGTTGGGGCTTCAGGTTATGGTAGACATTGCACAACTTGTTTATGTCTTGGTCCAGACAATCCCTGTCCCTTTTGATGTGGTGTTGTTCTTCAAAGACCAGATTCAGTCTTTTTTTAGTTTCTTCAGAGGCTTTGCTCAATTGAGAATGTCCTTCTTGATGATTTTTAACTATTTTTTCCATGGAGGCTTGTAAGTTGTCATCCTGTAAGGTTTTACTATGAAACAATAAGTAAAAATTACTAATATCTCACTTATTGTACTATGATTGTCCTTATAATTGGAATAAATAAGATAAAAATAGTTATAATAAGAAAGAATTATTATAATTATGGCGTAACAATGATTATATTATAAAATATAATATAATAAAATAAATATATTAATATAAAATAATTCATATATTTAAAGGCACTTTATTATTGTTACAAACAAATAATAAAGGCATAGCAAATTGTTTTTTATTAATAAAAAACAATTAATAACAATAATATTACCAATATTAAGGTTATAAATTAATATAAATACTATTTATATTAATTAAAGAATTATTAAAATAATAATAAAGAGAAAATTATTATAATAAGAGAAAATAACTTACTTTTAACACTTAATAGAATAATTTTGAAATATTTTACGCCAAAAAATATAAATACAACCTTTTCAAATTGTATTTACAATAAAAAATAAAGAAAATTACTAATATTCTTGATTTTTACGTGGAAATGAGTTTTTAGAGAGATTTTTAACAAAAACAATTTAATAAATGATTTGATCATGTCAAAATAGATGATTACAACAAGGTGGTCTTTGGTCTTCAATAATATAATGGTTTTATATATAAAGAATAAAGAAATTACCCTTGAAATAATTGATTTAATGTTTTTTTTGCGTCTGAGGGGAAAATAGAGTAAAAAGAGCTCTATTTATAGCAAATACCTCCCTCCTAGAGTCCAACAGGCTTCTAGTAGACGTTTACTGATCATATCCACTGGAATTTATCAATACTTTAAGGTTTGGGGATGATTACATCATGATCAAACCATATTGCATCATTATTACACCATTATTTAGAGTTATTACTATAACTCTAAAGTTGATGACATCAGAGGCTTAGCAGAACCCCAAATTTCGTGGAGTTAACTAGTTTTAATCATAAACTAATAGTATTCACCAATTGTATCACTCATAGGACTGTTAAACTTAATTTAAGGTTACAGTAGGTGATCATAACTGCTCAATTTAAGCTCAAATTTGATCTTTAATAACTTTTAAGTTTTACACGCTACAGCAATTCAGAGAGTGAATTCTGATAGCCTGACATAACCTCATTATGCTGACAAGAGATTTTCATTACATCATCAAAACTCTAATTTTGATGATTTTCCTTGTAGCTCATCTTTTCTGTCGAAATTCAATATTTTAAACTTCAAATCATGATTTCAGGGGGTTATACCCTGAATTTAATAATAAAAATTACGTCATTCTTCACGAATGAACTACTAGAATCCAACTGTGTGCTTTATTTTAAGTTTAGACCACTTTCACAACAAAGTGGTCAACAGCTCTGTTGATTTTTATCAATATTTCATCATAGGTTTGAACCTTGTTTATAAATTGTAAAATAAAGTTCATATCTATGCTCTTACAGGAATTACGTGGTAACTTTATTTTTGGTTCATCACTCTATCTTGTATAGTTTAAGAGATATTAGCTATGATCCTTGAATATATGCGTTGACCAAAAAAGTGCATATATTCCGGTTAATTCCTTAAGTATTAACTTTGGAAATTAGCTCATTAATTGTTTTATGTGTGAATTTTCATGGAGTATCCAATGGTACAATTTATTTCACATGTTGTTTCATTGGTTCTTGAAATAAATAAGGATTTTATGGTTTTTATAATGTATTATTCCTTATAACTCATTAAATATTGACTTTACAGATATGCCATACAAATGGTATATGTGTATTTTACCATGGGGAATCCAATGGTATAATTTGTTTTACATGTTGATTCATTGTTTTTTAAGTTAAACCAATTTTTGTACCAATTTATGGTATTTTTGTATTTTTGAAGTAATTATTTTTAATGTATAATTATTCTAAGTAATTTTACTATAATTATCTTAAAGGTATAATTATTCTGAGTCTTTCTTGTGACCTTATTGGGTATGTGGTCATATCTCAAAGGTTCACATTCCCTACCACCAAAAAAGATTGTACCAGAATCTGATATGTGTAATTAGGGTATCATCCACTGTCCTACCTCTTCAATAGACTTTGTTAGTCTTGAAGCTCAATAATGCTTAACTTTTCTATTTTTCAGGCTTTCTTTCATGTCTGAACCTTCTTAGTAGCTTATCAGCATCTGTTATATCTTTCTCAAGTAGCCATTCATCTTCTTGAGTTGAATTTCTATACCTTACAACGTATTCGCTTTCTTTTTTGTTTCTTGTCCTTCTTTCTTTAAGGACTTTTACTATTTTCTTTTCCTCTCCTTCTTCCAAGGGGGGAACTTCAAGTGGGGGTTTATTTCTTAGTGGAAATAACTCCTTGTCACTTGAGCTGAAAGGCTTTATTAGACTTACAGGGAAAGTTGGGTGTTTGTTCATTAGTTCACCTGTGAGTTCCAATTGCACAGCATTGGGTTCATGAAGTGCTTTTATCATAAATGGTCCTGCAAAGGAATCTTTCAATTTCTTTGGGCCTTTTATGTTATTGAAATTAAGGGTTGATACTAAAACCAAGTCTCCTATTTTGAAATCAGGTGGCTTGTGACTTTTATCCCATCTTTCTTTTGCATATTTGAAAGAATCTTGCATACATCTGTTTGCATGGTGTCTTGCCTTGTCAAGCATTATTTTGAAGCTGCTTGCTGTTGGATGTATATCCACTAAGTCCTTTTTGAGGGTGTCATAAGGAAGTCTTGGATTCCAACCTTTTTCTAGCATTGCTGGTGTTTTTCCAGTATGGATTGATGTTTTATATGCCAGTTCTAGTGCTGGTATTAGTGTACACCAATCATGGGTAAAACCATCAGAATCTTTAAATTCTAGCCGATAAGCACAGAATCTTCTGATCATATCCTCTAAGGTCTGTATCATTCTTTCTGCTAAACCATCAGTTTGGGGATTGTAAGCTGTTGAGAATGATAGCTTTGTCCCAAATAAGCTATGGAGATTTGTCCATAATGCTGAAGTGAGCTTTGGGTCTCTGTCACTTATAATATTCTGGAATAAGCCTGTATGGCTAATAACTTTATTCCATATCATTATGGCTGTGTCCATAGCTGTGTCATCTTTGTGACATGGTAAGAACATTGGAGTTTTACTGTACCTGTCAACTAACACTATGTCAGCCTGTGACTCAAAACAGAGCACCAGCATGACATCCAACATACCATAAGTAATGGTATGAGGAGTATTGGACAAATATAGCCAATACAAGTAAGTTATGAAGAGGAAACCTCCTCAAATATAATAAGAAAGGACAAAGATATGCCCTATCAATGATAAGACCAAATAAGCAAAACCCTTATTTTCACCTCTCATCTAACTTATGCATATTTAAGTTATTATATACCAGAATGGTATTTTTCTTAAAGCTCACATAGAGAGCTACACAATGATATCATCCATGTTGTTGTAACACCACTACAACTGGAGATACCATATGACCTTTATTTCAAAACCAAGACCCCCCTGAAAGTCAAAGAGGGCTTGTACAAAACTGTACAAAAGTATAACCAAATTGAAGATATAAACAAAAGCTTTAATTTGAGATACATTAGACCTCTTTATCTCTTGAATTGACTGAGGGATCTTGGTTCAAAGGTTTAACAACCAGAAATACAGATATTCTGAAAACAAGAAAGTAAACAAACCCCTGTATCTTTGGTATACACTCATACAACTGTACAGTGTGATATACCAAGCTGTAGAGCTAATCAAGCCCTACAAAACTGTATCATCAGAATACAGATATATTCCAAATTGAAGAAGATATCTGGCATGGAAGTTTTTGAAGCCTCATACTGATGTACAAAAATACATCCAAAAACTTAAAACCCTTATAACTTTTGCTATTTGAAAGAAGGGTAAACATGAAGCATACCAAATTGAAGAGCTCATTAAGCCCTTCAATTCTGTGTTCTTGGATTCTTGATATCTCAAAAAATGACCAAGATATCTTGGTTGGAAGTATTTTGACCAATACTGGTCTGTACCAAACCTGTACCAACCAGTACTGGCTTGATACTTAAAATAATGGTTGTTTAAAGCTTAAACCCGCCCAAAATGACTAATATTAGTCATCAAGACACTCTGGACACGTTACAATGGTGCTGACGTGGCCTGTGAAGAGTTTTTTCACCCTGTATTGATCCAGAATGATCATTTGTGGTCAAAAACCACAATTCTGACTATGCTGACGTCAGAATTGATGGTACAGAACCACAACCCAGCCTCCAGAGTGAAAGTTTTCACTCTGTAGACGTGTGAAGAGCCTACCAGTCTCTCACAGTCCTCAGAGGAGATAAAAGCAGGTCTTTCCTCACTGGAAAAGACTCATCTTATCATGAATTAACCTCCTTACGTAGTAAAACTGTCTTATACCAGTAGTACTCTTAGGATTATATTGATATAATTAAAATAATTAATTATTGTAGTGTTTCTTTACAGTCAAAGATATTAGAGAATTGCAACCCAGGTCCTCAATAGACTCATCACCACTGTTACCACATAGCAGTAGGACCTGAAGATTTGATTTATTACTTTTTTGTGTGTCACAGTCATAGTGCTAGCTTGTATTTACTATTTTTAAGCTACTACATAGACTCACCCTGACACACTAAGCATGCATTATAACTCCTGTCTCCTCCTGGGGGTAATGCTGTTACCCAATTCATATGAACTATTTCCCATGGGGATTTTGGTTCTTGGATTTGGATCATCATTCCAAATTTCTTTCCTGTGGCTTTGTTGGCTTTTTGGCATCTGTCACAAGTTTGGCAATACTCTGCAACATCATTCTTCCAATTTGGCCACCAAGAGCAGGTTTTCACCCTCTCTAGTGTCCTATGTTCTGAGAGATGTCCAGATGCAACACTATCATGACACTCATGTAAAATAGTGTTTATTAGTGTTCTGTCTGTTAAGGCCATAACACATGTGTGTTTTGTTCTATGGTAAAGGATTCCATCAAGGAGGTGAAATCTTCCTTCATCATATGCCTTTTTCCATATTTCATCTAGTTTTGATGAAAGTGATTGATCTTTGCAGTCTTTCATTAGAAGTTGGCTTAAGATATGGCAATTTTTGTCTGTCTTATAGCTTTCTTTAACTTGGTTAAAGAATTCTGTGCCAATGTCTGTAACGCATATTCCTTCTATATGGTGTTCTTGTTGTGGTACCCATGCTGGATTGTCAGGGGTATTTGCTAGAGCCCATCTGCTAAGACCATCTGCATTTTTATGAATATTTCCAAATTTATGAACAATAGTCATATTTCCTCTATATTCTTGGATAGCAATTTGCCATCTCAGCATATGTCTATTTGGAGTCTTCATATTTAATAGTGATTTCACAGCATTACAGTCTGTGATTACATCAAATACTGTGCCATCCAAATAATAATGCAGTTTTTCTAAAGCCCACACTAAGTATAAGCATTCCATTTGGCTGGCTCCATACTTTGCTTCTGTTGGCTTTATCTGCCTTGAAATGAAACAAATTGGTCCTTCCATTGGTTTATCATTGATAATTTGTGTCTGGTGAAGTGCAGCACCTAGTCCTTCTCCACAAGCATCAATGTATAGTTTGAAGGGTAGTTTCCAATCTGGCATTAGAAGAAATGGAGAATTTGTTAGTGAATTTTTCAATTCTTCATATGCCTTGACCCTTTCTTCAGTCATTTCATAAACTTTTTGTTGGTCACATAATATATATAAGGATTTGGCAATTTTTGCAAAGTCCTTTATATGCTGTCTATAGTAACCAGCAAATCCTAAAAATGATTGCATTTCTTTTTTGCTTTGAGGCATTGGTTTAAGTAGTACTGCTGCTACTTTATTTTTGTCTATGCCTAAACTAAGTCCAGATACAACATGTCCTAGTGCTTTTAATTCACTATATGCAAAATGACACTTTTTCAAGGAAATTTTCATATTCACTTGGACTATTTTCTGTAGTACCCTTTCTAGTCTTGTAAGGTGATTTTCACAAGTTTCTGAGCAGACTATAATATCATCAATATAGATAATTAACCATCCTTCTGATAATTCTTCAGGGAATATGGTACTCATCATTCTTTGATAATGGGAAGGTGCATTTTTCATCCCAAATGGCATTCTTAAGTATTCAAAAATTCCACAATGGACTATTATTCTTAGTAGTTTCTTGGCATTTTCTGTTAAGACATTTTGACGAAAACCCTTAAGGGCATCCATAGCTGTAATGAACTTAGCTTGTGACAATTGGGTCAATGTCTCATGGATTCTAGGTATTGGATATATATCTGGAATGGTATAGGTGTTCAGGGCTCTGAAGTCTCCTACCATCCTTCATTTTCCATTATGCCAAGTTATAATGACAGGTGTAGTAGTAACTTCTACCTTTTCATTATGTCCAACTTTTCTTAATACTCCAAGGTCCATTAATTCTTTAATGTGTACTTCTAAGGCTTCTCTAGCCCTTGGACTAGCTGGGTAAGCTGGTCTCCTTAGTAAGGGTGGGTAAGGCTTTTCCACATTAAGAATTATGTCTACTTCATGCCCAATTATAGCACCTAGTGGCTCTTTGTCAGTTGCAAAGGCATTTTTGTACTTAAATAAGAGGTCAATTAATTTTTCTTTCATTCTATCTGTTAATTCTTGATTGAATTCTGCCTCTTTAAGTTGTTCAGATATAAACAGATCCTTTTCTGGCATCTTTTCTGCATTCTTAATAACTGTAATTTGTTTTTTGTTATTTAAGAAGCCAAACTTCTGTCTCTTATTGTCTCCTATAGTAAAATATCTATCCTTCTGGTTAGAGATATCTATACCATAGATTGATAAGTAGTCATTTCCCAGGATAAAGTGATTACTGGTACAGTTGTCCAATACCACAAATTCCACTTTAATTCTGACACATTGTGAAGGGTGAGAAAAAATTAGTGTTAAATCAATTATTCCAAGGGGCTTCATGCTCTCACTTGCACTACTGAATTTGACACCTTGTATTGGCATAAGTTTTTCTTGCCAGTCTGGGACAATGGTTTTTAAATAACTTTTGCCAACACAGGTGCAATATGCTCCAGTATCTAAGTTAACTTTTCCTTCTTGGTTGTCAACCATAACAATACTTATACTTGATTTTCCAGCTGTATATCCCATTCCTCTTGCAGGTTTGGTTCTATACATTTTGGCATCTTGTATATTTGTCAGGTTTGTGTCAGATGTCCCAACTTGTGGTAAGTTTGAGTTAACATCCAGTACTTCATAAATTATATCAATTTTTTCAATTTGTGCAGTAATTATATTAATTTCATCACTTTCAGAACTTTCTGACTCTTCTGTTTCTTTTTCAGAGTCAGATTCCTCCTCTTTGTCATTGTGGTTTTCTGTTTCCACAATTTCATTGATTTTCACCTTTTTTAGGCAATTATTGGCTAAGTGTCCAATACGTCCACATTTATGGCATTTCCTTTGCTCAATATTATTGGATGTACTGGGCTTGAAGGATTCTTTTGGTTTATCTTTTTTGATAAATGGTTTATTTGGGCTTTTAATGTCCAATTTCTTCCAAGTCCTGCCAATTTTTGTTCTTGTCACTATGTCTTCCAGTGCATTAATGTACTCTTCTGTGGAGCATGGTTCTATACACCTGCTTCTTAGGGCATGTTCTAGCTCTCCTCCACATTTCTTGAGTATTTTCATATGCACCATTTTTTGTGACATTTCTGGGTACAGTGCATTAAGCCTTTCAACTTGTTTCAGGAACCAAGTTAAAGGTTTGTCTTTCTCTGGGTCAAAAAAAGAATTTTCAAATGCATTTTCTATCTTATACCTCCAGGCATCATTTGCCCACTTGGTGATTATTTCTTGTTTCCACCAAGACCAGGTATTTTTGCCATTTGTTTGCCTTATGCCATAATACCATCTTTTTGCATATTTCTCAAACAATGAATGTAATCTTTCAGTGATTAATTCATCTGGTATGGCATAGTCTTCTTGTAACATGTCAATTGTTTTAATAAATGACATGTTGTCATATTCACCTTCTCCTGTGAATGTTGGCCATTCTCTTAATTGAGGTGCTTCCTTCATTAAGACTTGGTTATTATCTTGGTGACTCAAGTTTGTTATGAAAGGATTTGTCAATTCCTGTTTTGTTTTAACAGGGATTCTTATATGAGAAAATGGAGTTGATAACTTCGGCATATTTAAATTGGCCTCATTTATTTTATCCATTTTTTCAGTAATAAGCCTTATTTCACTTTGAATATCATCTTTTAGATGTACTCTTGCTTCATCACTTTTTTCCACATGGTCCAAAAGTAATTTTTGGTGTGATGAAGTCTTTTCTTCAAATGTTTCTACAGAAATACTTAATTTATTTAATTTTTCTGTAAGATTGTCAATACTCACATCATAATTGATTGTCAGAGTTTTCTCTTTGATATCACTTATGTATTTGTACAATTCTTGTTGTCCTTGTATTAATTTCTGAGTATTGTCAATTAATACTTTTGGTTTATTATTTTCAATCATAGATTTTATGTTATCAATTTCTTTCTTATTTTGTACAACAAGTTTGGTTAAAGATGATAAGCTATTATTTCTTTCTTGGAAAGATAATAAACTATTTTTAATGTCTTTAAGAGGTAAAATACTATTTTTAAGCTCTGTTAAAGTATTTACAACATCAGGAGACAGTGTTATTTCTTTGGGAAATGGGGTTGTCTCATTCTTTGTTCCACTTTGTTTTTGAATTCCATCAAAGTTTTGGCCATGTTGAAAACATTGTCCATGGCATCCTTTTGGATTTTTGGAATCCTGTAGCTTGGGGAATATGGTTTACTCCAATTCGTTTTCTTGTTCTTCTTCCCTTCTTGGGGAAGTGGGTTGGCTTGGGGCTTGCTGGTAGAAGCTACTGGGGCTTCTTCGTTGGTTGCCTCCCTCTTTTTGGCGTGGTAATCCTTGATTTTTTTGATTTGAGGTTTGGATGACAGTGGATTCCATCCATTGGAGTATTTCACTATCTCCTCCTCTTTGAGGAACTTTTTCAGGATGTGCCAGGAGTTCATCACTCCTTGGTGTATTTGAGGCAGCATTTCCCAATCTTTGTCCTTGTACACTGTGTAATACTGCTTGTACTGGCTCATGTAGATGTCTATTTGAGCCCTCTGAATGTGATTTGTACCTATTTGAGTTACTCATACTTAGCTCCAATTCAGGTTCAGATATCATGGGCATTTCTGGGACTTGCCTTTGGGATAAGGCACTTCCTTGTGTGGATTCTGTTCCACTGGAGATATTGCCCTTTGTCAGCCTGTGACTCAAAACCAGAGCACAAGCATGACAGCCAAAATACCATAAACCAATGGTATAGCCAAAATACCACCAAAACATGGAACTGAGCCAAATTAGCTCAAAAGGTATCAAAAGAAAGAGGAAACTCACCTCTTCCTGAAAATATAAGTCCCATCACCATAGGACAAGAAACAACAAAGTTATTCCTGCTCAAAGTTATTGCTGAGCATAAACCTTAATTTTCACCTCTCATCTAAAATCTAGAAGGAGAGGCTTAACCCCATCAAATGGGTATTCAAAATGAAGCTCTAAGCCAGGGCTATCCAATGGTACCAGCCAAACTGAGCTAGCACCAGTATTACTTGAGTTATGGTCAAATTCAGACCAAATAAGGGTGAACAAAACATTCACCTCTCATCTAACTTTTACAGTTTTAGTGTGAGATACCTAAAGTTGGGTCTTTTTGGAAAAAGCACAATCAGAGCTATCTGATGGTGCCATCCATTTCCTCATAACTCAACTACAACAGAAGTTATTGGCCAAACAAGCTTAATACAGCTTTTGACCAGACCATGCCAATGTGCAAAAATACTTGTACATGGGATAACTTTGTCATATTTAATGATAACCATGTCAAGTTGGGTACCATTGTGTAGAGCTCATACAGGGATATTCAATGAACCAAATTTGAGCTTTATATCTCAAAAACTGACAGAGGTATGACCATTTTAAGGTCAAAATCCCACCTGCTGTCAGATACAGCCTTACCATGGGATAATATCCCATAACCATGAATATGAGGTGTCAAATAGACGAAGAAGCATGTTTTTACTTCAATACCTCATATGTCAGTCAATACTGGGGTCCCATACAGTTTCTGTACAGCATTCTACGCGTCATACACGTCAGAATCAGGCTGTGAGGTCCCCAGATGAAAATTTTCACCCTGTATTAGTGAAAACTGCCCAGATGTGGTTTCAAAACCACATCTGAGCCCAATACAGGGTATACAGGCTGTTTGCAAACCACAAGCCTGTCCAGGAGAGTGAAAAATCTTCACTTCCTCTACGTGGAAAGGTCTAGCAGTCTTTCCACCTCAATTTCAGGATAAAAGGAGGGCTTTTCACAGCCAAAAACCTTTCCTCACCCTGCTCTTGAATAACCTACGTAGTAAACTGTCAAAAACAGTTTTACTCTTGGTTAATTAATCAGGTATACTCTTAATTTAAAGTATTGTAGTCTTTATTATTGTAATCCAACAGGTAAAGCTGCACCCAGGGCTTTCAACAGCGCTCACCACCACTATATCTCTATAGTAAAGCCCTTTAAATCTTAAAATAAATCATTTATTATCAATCTTGTCATCTTTTAAAACCATTTTTACTGTGTCACAGTCATAGTTAAAGCTTGTAAATACTCTTATACACCTTTATCATAGACTCAGCCTGACATTTTGGGGGCCTGGCCGTGTGTTTTTTTAACATTTTGGACCTTACAAGTAAGTCTTTTCTCTTTTTTATGACTTATTAACACATTGTTTTATCTTTTTTAGGCGTAATTTCCAATTAAATATATATATTTTATATATTTTTATCTTTTTTTCATATACTCATATTATAAAAGAGTATTTTTCATGTGGCTAATACCCACTGAAAATAATTATTTTTGGCGTGTTTTGTATATAAAAACACATCAGCCATCAATAAGTCCTGTATTCTTGACTGAATAAGGACACCTCTGACTGAAAAACCATCAGTTGAGGCGTGGATTAAGTGTATTGTTGACTCAATAACACTTATACAAAACCACTTATACAGAATACACTTGAAAACCACAAGTGTGTCTGTGGGATACTGGCACACAAACAGTGTTACAGGGCACCATAAGCTGTATTTTTGACGTGAAATTGTTAATTCAATTACACTGTCATTATACAAGGGCATATTGTAATAATATACAAGCCCAGAGGCCATTCTTAGACGTGCAAAACCAGCCTTTTAAGAAGTCTTAACTGACATAAGCCCTCTTTTTCCTGTCTTGATTCAGTGGAAGAAAACTACATCCCACTTGAAACCCAGTCACAGGCCAACACACCAGTGACACCCTCAGAACCAGAGGGCAGCAAGGGTAAAGGAAAAAGGCTTAGTGAAGGCCTCATTACAGCCAAAAAGTGGACACCAATAGCCACTCAGAGGAGTAGAAAACCACGAAACTCTGCTTCAATACAAGGTAAACCAACCTTAACCACTTGTACAGGGAAGATTACAATTATTAACCCAGTTGTAACCTCCAAAGGCAAACTGCCCAAATCAGCAGATAACAAATTTGTACAAGGCACAGTCAAAGGTAAATACCCTAAGAACATAAAGTTTTTGACTGCTTGCAAACACTGATATGTCCCCTGCATACCTCAGAGACCTTGGCTTCCAAAGGAACCAGCCAGAGGATAGAGCAGGAATGTCTAGAACCAGAAGACCTGAAAGAAGACACATTGGACACAGTGGTGGATGGCAAAACAATGAGGGAGATAATATCAACCTTGCCATTCACACTCCAATTCAACAGAAACCTCAAACCAGAGGACTGGAAGGATATGGATCAAGTTCTTCAAATCCACCAACTCCTCAAAGATTTGTTTCAATGGAGCATGGACAACAAAAGGTTCAACCTAGAAACTCACTGGGCAGAACTGGGATCAAGTTGCCAGAAGATCTGTCTCAAAGAAATAGACTTCAAGGACCTTATGGTAATCACCAAGGGTTGGAATCCTACCAGGCAGCACAGACTCCTGGAGGCAAGGGCACAGAGGATAAGGGAGAATCAAGCCACTATCCAAGCTATAGAAGAACAGTTAACCCAGACAGGGCCTACTCAGATTCCTTCAGGTTCACAAGGAGCATGCCAAATCAGCTCTCCAGTGGCTTCACACCATTCATAAACCAGCAGATCAGTGGCCAAGAGTCACCATTCTTCACAATTCCAGGAAGTTTCCAGGAGAAGACAAGGCAACAAGGGCAAGAACAAAGCCTCCTTCAACCAGAGGAGGAAAGAGTCAGACCCCATGATCCAGAAGCTGTTAGATTTGGTAAAAGAAGTACACAAGAACCAGAAGTAGTTGTAAACCACTCTAGAATCAGTAGTCCTAGTAATAGAAACATTACCCCCACTCAGACTGAAAATAACATTATCACATCTGAGAGTAACATCAACAGTGACACACTGTGGTTACAAATGTCCCAATATGCTGAGCAATCTGCAAAGCAGGCTACAGAATTTGCAGCTGCCCAAGAGAGGATGAGGAAAACTCAAGCCTCATTGGAGCAGATAGTTAAAAACCTTCAGGAAGGATATGCTCAACTGAGCAAAGCCTCTGAAGAAACCAACAAGAGACTGAATCAAGTCTCTGAAGAACAACACCATAGTAGCAGGGGCAGGGAGTGTCTGAACCAAGACATCAACAAATTGTTTGATGCATACCATAGCTTAAAGCCCCAACCACAAGGCCAAGCTATGGAGAATCCATATCAACCAGATGACATCAAACCAGATGCCATGTTGTTGAATAAGGCAAGATCTCCATCACAATACCAGGATGGAGATGGCATGTCTTATTCAGAGAAGGAAGCCTTGAAACAGCTTCCTGAGGCCTCAAACTGGCCCAAATTCTCTGGATCAGGAGAATATGATCATATGGAACTCATAGATTATATTGATGGACTCTTCATTGATGTACCAAGCATACCAGATTACTGGATTACTGCTAGACTGAATACTGCATTTAAAGGTCATGCAAGTATATGGTACACTGAAATGAAAGAAATCCATGGCAGAAGAAATTGGCCATGGTGGAAGAGTCAAATAATCCAAAAGTACAGTAATGGAACTTGGATATGGCAAAAGACCATGTCATTTGAAATTGACAAATACTCTGTGGACAAAGATCCATATGAGTGGTGTCTTAGACAGTCTAAAAGACTTAAAGCCATTGATCCCCAAATGAACATTCAAATGAGGAATCATAAACTTCTGACACAACTGCCAGGAGAACTAGAGCATGCAGTAAAGTGCAGATGCAACCAAAATTGCACTCTAGATGATATAGCCAATACCTTACAAGACATAAGGAAAAGGACTAATATAGGGAAATTCACCCCATATAGAAGCAGTAGTTTCAAAGAGAAACAACCTTTCAGGGTGGAGTTTAAAGACAAACCCAGAGAAAGAGTGGCAGAAGTGGCAAAGAAGAAGAATTCTTGTCACAATTGTGGTTCAACAGACCACTATGCCAACAACTGTCCTATAGAAAAAGTCCCTGAAGAAGAACCTCCAACAGAGGATTCTGAATCAGACTCTATGGGTGATGCCATCAGAGAACCATCTGATGAGGATCAAGACCCAAGAGAAGAATTTGTAGTGGAATACCAAGAGGAAACCCCACTAGAAATCCAGGATATACAGTTGGAAGCAGGCATGCCACAAGACACTGCCAACAAGAATTTGTGTAAACATACACAAGATGCACAAACATTCCTGGTTACACCAACCAAAGGAATGGCATACATACATGGAACAGCCACAAAAATGACTGTATGTATTGACAATGCTCAGCATCCACTGATCATTGACAGTGGAGCACACTGCTCCATAGTGGCCAGAAATTATCTGGATAACCACTTCCCAAACTGGGGAAAAGAACTCTTGCCCACCAGGGCAAAGAACTTTAAGAGTGCATCTGGAAAGATGACCTCTATTGGGACAATTATCAAAGAGATAATTATACCCCACAGAAAAGGTAATATCAGACTCATCCCAGAGTTTGTAGTGCTTGAAGATGCCCACATCCAAGGGTTTTTACTGGGAACAGATTACCAGAGGATGTATGGCATAGATATTTACAATAGTAAAAATAGGAATATTACCATTGGTACTAACAAGGAAAAGAAATTTTCTCTTGATATATACCAGATATCTTCTCAGGACCCACTGGAAGAACTGCTGAAAGAATTCAGAGAGGGACAGTTTAGCACTACCCTCACCAGTAAACAAAAGTTAAGTTTACTGAAGATGCTGAGGAAGAATAGACCAGCATTTGCCATTGGTGAAGAACCATTAGGCAAGATCAAAGGCCATGATATAGAACTATATCTGGATGTGGAAAGGCCTTATCCACCCATGTTAAGGAGACCTCCTTACCCAGCAAGTCTGGAGACCAGGAAAGAGATTGAGAAACATATCAATGAACTCCTGGACATGGATGTCATTAGGAAGATTGGACATAATGAAATAGTGGAAATCACTACTCCTGTCCTAATCACCTGGCATGATGGCAAGTCTCGATTGTGTGGAGATTTCAGAGCCCTGAATAACTACACAAAAGCAGACAGGTACCCTATACCAAGGATACCTCATGCCTTGGATAAGCTGGCCAAAGCCAAATACATAACCAAGATGGATTGTATGAAAGGCTTCCACCAAAATGGAGTTAAACCAAATTCCATGAAATTGCTCAGAATAATATGCCATATGGGCATATATGAGTACACCAGGATGCCATTTGGCATCAAGAATGCACCAGCCCACTTCCAAAGGATGATGGACACCATATTTCAAGAAGAAATAATGGAAGGCTGGATGGTAGTGTATATTGATGATATCATTATATACTCAGAGACATGGGAAGACCATGTACAATACATAGACAGAGTGCTAAGTAAATGTACACCCATCAAACTGAAAATTTCACTTAAAAAGTGTAATTTTGGCCAACAAGAGCTACTAGCTCTAGGACACAAAGTCTCAGGCCTTAGTCTGGCAATTGACCAGAACAAAGTAGCAGCAGTACTGCAAAAGCCAGTACCAAAGAACATCAAAGAGATGCAATCTTTCCTTGGATTTGCTAGCTACTATAGAAACCACATCAAAAACTTTGCTCACATAACTAGTAGTTTATACAAGTTATGCTCAAAGGATGTAGTGTTTGAAATAACCAAGGAAAGGAGGGATGCATATGAGAGGATCAAATATGAACTCACAAATGCACCTGTGCTCATCTTTCCTGACTTTGAACTGCCATTCAAGTTATATGTAGATGCAGCATGCAGCCAAGGCTTGGGAGCAGCCCTTCACCAAAGACAAATTGTGGATGGTGAACCAAGAGAAGGTGTAATATGTTACATCTCTACGCAGCTGAAAGATTCAGAAGCCAGGTATGGGGCCACCCAGATAGAATGTCTATGTCTAGTCTGGGCTCTAGAAAAACTCCATTATTATTTGGAGGGTGCAGTCTTTGAAGTCTACACAGACTGCACAGCCTTGAAGTCTTTACTAAACATGAAGACCACTAATAGACACATGCTGAGATGGCAAATAGCCATCCAGGAGTATAGAGAGAGCATGACCATCATATAAAAGGAAGGTAAAAGCCATACCAATGCAGATGGCCTTAGCAGATGGCCACTGGACAATGTCAAAAGCAATCCACCTTATGACCCTGAAGTTGCTGCAAGAATTCCTATCCATTTTATGGAAATAAATAGGAAAAAGAACTTCAGATTCTCTGAATGGGCACCAGGGAGTGGTACCCTTGACAGTGGAAACACTGATTCAGAAGGGACAGAAACCCCCATACTGGGAATAAGTTCCTCAGAATTGCACAATGAATTTTTCAATGCAGTACTGAAATCCTATGCTAAACACAAACAGTGTAGCATACTACTCCAACTCCTTCAACAAAAATACAGGAGCCCAGAACTGGAAACCCAGCTGGAGGAACCCTGGTTGAGGGCCTATAAGGACAATAAATTCTTCCTTATAGATGGCCTGATTTATCACAGAGAAAAGCACACCAGTTCACTCACAGTGATAGACAGAGACCACATCTCCTTAATCCTGCAGGAATGCCATGACTGCCCCTACATGGGACACATGAGTGAGGACAGGACTAAAGAGAGGGTAGCAAGCACAGCTTGGTGGCCCAAGTGGGAGCAAGAGTTGAGTGAATACATCAACACTTGTGAAAGATGCCAAAAGGCAAATAGAAAACATGGGAAAAAATATGGGTTTCTTCAGCACATAGAAGAACCCAAACACCCATGGGAAACCATCAACATGGACTGGGTCACAGGACTTGTCCCAGGAGGCAAAGAAAACTACAATGCCTGCCTAATCATAGTAGATAGGTTCAGCAAGAGCATGAGATGTCTACCATGCCATAAAGAGGACACAGCCATGGACACTGCTCTGTTATTTTGGAATAACATCATATCCACCTGTGGAGTCCCTAAGATCATAATTAGTGACAGGGACCCAAAATTCACATCTGAATTTTGGACCAATTTATATGACATGCTAGGCACCAAGCTTGCTTTTTCCACAGCTTACCATCCACAAACAGATGGCCTAGCTGAGAGGATGATCCAAACAATGGAGGACATCCTCAGGAGGTTCTGTGCCTATGGCATGGAATACAAGGACCATGAGGGATATACCCATGATTGGGTCACCCTCTTACCAGCAGTCCAACTGGCTTATAATACAAGCCAGCACTCTACCACAGGAAAAACACCTGCACTGGTAGAGAAAGGGTGGAATCCCCTTTTACCTGTGGATCATTTCAAGAAAAATCTTCTGACCATCCACCCCACAGCCAAAGACTTCCATGACATGTGGAAGAAAGCCTGTGATACTGCTGCCAAATGCATAGCTGAGGCCAAAGAGTATAATAAGCAGAGGTGGGACAAATCACATATGGAACCTGACTTCAAGGAAGGGGACCAGGTGTTAGTGTGTACACTAAACTTTAACAATCTCAAAGGACCCAAGAAAATGAGAGACTCATTTGTAGGGCCCTTCACTATCATTAAGTTGATAGGGAAGAATGCAGTAGAGGTCAAGCTCACTGAGGAGTTTTCTAGGAAACACCCAGTCTTTCCAGTAAGCCTGGTCAAACCATACTTCCAAACAGAAGAGGATAAATTCCCCTCCAGGAAGAAAAACATCACTCCACCAGAAATAGGGGAAGTAGAAGACTCTCCTGGACCTGTGAGTAAAATCATCAGGGCCAGAAAAATCAGACTCAATGGGAAGGATCAGAGACAATATCTAGTCAGATTCAAGAACCAGACAGCTGACAAAGACAAATGGTTGGCAGAAGATGCCATACCAGATGGGAACCTTCATCTAAGAAGATTAAGAGCCTCTAGGAGGACTGAACAGCCTCATCAATGATGAGCCTTTTTTAGAGGGAGGGTATGTCAGCCTGTGACTCAAAACCAGAGCACAAGCATGACAGCCAAAATACCATAAACCAATGGTATAGACAAAATACCACCAAAACATGGAACTGAGCCAAATTAGCTCAAAAGGTATCAAAAGAAAGAGGAAACTCACCTCTTCCTGAAAATATAAGTCCCATCACCATAGGACAAGAAACAACAAAGTTATTCCTGCTCAAAGCTATTGCTGAGCATAAACCTTAATTTTCACCTCTCATCTAAAATCTAGAAGGAGAGGCTTAACCCCATCAAATGGGTATTCAAAATGAAGCTCTAAGCCAGGGCTATCCAATGGTACCAGCCAAACTGAGCTAGCACCAGTATTACTTGAGTTATGGTCAAATTCAGACCAAATAAGGGTGAACAAAACATTCACCTCTCATCTAACTTTTACAGTTTTAGTGTGAGATACCTAAAGTGGGGTCTTTTTGGAAAGAGCACAATCAGGGCTATCTGATGGTGCCATCCATTTCCTCATAACTCAACTACAACAGAAGTTATTGGCCAAACAAGCTTAATACAGCTTTTGACCAGACCACGCCAATGTGCAAAAATACTTGTACATGGGATAACTTTGTCATATTTAATGATAACCATGTCAAGTTGGGTACCATTGTGTAGATCTCATACAGGGATATTCAATGAACCAACTTTGAGCTTTATATCTCAAAAACTGACAGAGGTATGACCATTTTAAGGTCAAAATCCCACCTGCTGTCAGATACAGCCTTACCATGGGATAATATCCCATAACCATGAATATGAGGTGTCAAATAGACGAAGAAGCATGTTTTTACTTCAATACCTCATATGTCAGTCAATACTGGGGTCCCATACAGTTTCTGTACAGCATTCTACGCGTCATACACGTCAGAATCAGGCTGTGAGGTCCCCAGATGAAAATTTTCACCCTGTATTAGTGAAAACTGCCCAGATGTGGTTTCAAAACCACATCTGAGGCCAATACAGGGTATACAGGCTGTTTGCAAACCACAAGCCTGTCCAGGAGAGTGAAAAATCTTCACTTCCTCTACGTGGAAAGGTCTAGCAGTCTTTCCACCTCAATTTCAGGATAAAAGGAGGGCTTTTCACAGCCAAAAACCTTTCCTCACCCTGCTCTTGAATAACCTACGTAGTAAACTGTCAAAAACAGTTTTACTCTTGGTTAATTAATGAGGTATACTCTTAATTTAAAGTATTGTAGTCTTTATTATTGTAATCCAACAGGTAAAGCTGCACCCAGGGCTTTCAACAGTGCTCACCACCACTATATCTCTATAGTAAAGCCCTTTAAATCTTAAAATAAATCATTTATTATCAATCTTATCATCTTTTAAAACCATTTTTACCGTGTCACAGTCATAGTTAAAGCTTGTAAATACTCTTATACACCTTTATCATAGACTCAGCCTGACACCCTTTCTTTTCCCTTTTGAGGGATCAGTTCTACTTCTGAGTCCAGCTCCATCTGATTGGATGGAGTATTGGGAACCTCTTCTGGTAGTCATAATTTAAGAAAATAAAAAATAAAAGTATTTTAGGATAAAATTCTTTTTATGGCAATTATAAAAGAGATGCTCACCTTCAGAGTCTTGAATGGTGGGTCCTGGAAAGTCTAATTTCTTAGCTTTCTTTCTTTTAGTGATAACTGGTGTTGGAGAACTTTGACAAGTTTCTTCCACCAATCTCTCAACAGTAGCTTGGTTATCTTCTGTTGGGTTATCCTCAAACATTAAAAAAGACAAATAAATATAAGTCTTTTTATAAGAAGTGTTATTTTTTGGCAAGATATGGCAATTTTCCACGTAGAAATTGCTTTTATATCTTTAAAAAAATTGAAATGAATAAAGAAATGAATAAAAATGAATAAAAATAACTTTTTTTATTGGTTTTTAATATTTTTTCAATATTTTTTATATTTTTTATTTTTCATTTTTAAGGAATAAAATAAAAATTAATATGATTCTTTATAAAATTAAATTATAATAAAAATTATTTTTAATTTATATAATATCTTTTTTAATCACTAGAGTCACTCAAAGAAAGTTCTTGCAACTCTAAGGATGTGAAAAAACCACGTGTAAGACAGTACAATTGCTTTCCAAATGCCTCAATAGCTTTTAAAATCAATAAAATATAAAATTATTATATAATTTTATGATTATAAGTATAATTTATTACTGGATAAACCCAATTAGAATCTTTTTAAAGGTCTTTCAAGTAAATATCACGGCCAGGCCCCCAAATGTAAGGTTTGACTATGAAACAACAAGTAAAAATTACTAATATAATTGAAATAAATAAGATAAAAATAATTATAATAATAAAGAATTATTATAATTATGGCGTAAAAATGATTATATTATTAATAAAATATAATAATATAATTTATATTATAAAATATAATATAATAAAATAAATATATTAATATAAAATAATTAATATATTTAAAGGCACTTTATTATTGTTACAAAAAAAAATAAAGGCGTAAAAATTGTTTTGTATTAATAAAAAACAGTTAATAAGAATAATATTACCAATATTAAAGTTATAAATTAATATAAATACTATTTATATTAATTAAAGAATTATTAAAATAATAATAAAGAGAAAATTATTATAATAAGAGAAAATAACTTACTTTTAACACTTAATATAATAATTTTGAAATATTTTACGCCAAAAAATATAAATACAACCTTTTCAAATTGTATTTACAATAAAAAATAAAGAAAATTACTAATATTCTTCATTTTTACGTGGAAATGAGTTTTTAGAGAGATTTTTAACAAAACCAATTAAATAAATGATTTAATCATGTCAAAATAGATGATTACCACAAGGTAGTCTTTGGTCTTTAATAATATAATGGTTTTATATATAAAGAATAAAGAAATTACCTTTGATTGAATTGATTTAATGTTTTTTTTGCGTCTGAGGGGAAAATAGAGTGAAAAGAGCTCTATTTATAGTAAATACCTCCCTCATAGAGTCCAACAGGCTTCTAGTAGACGTGTACTGATCATATCCACTGGAATTGATCAATATTTTAAGGTTTGGGGATGATTACATCATGATCAAACCATATTGCATCATTATTACACCATTATTTAGAGTTATCACTATAACTCTAAAGTTGATGACATCAAGGCTTGGCAGAACCCCAAATTTTGTAGATTTTACTAGTTTTAATCATAAACTAATAGTATTCACCAATTGTATCACTCATATGACTGTTAAACTTAATTTAAGGTTACAGTAGGTGATCATAACTGCTCAATTTAAGCTCAAACTTTGATCTTTAATAACTTTGAAGTTTTACACGCTACAGCAATTCAGAGAGTGAATTCTGATAGCCTGACATAACCTTATTATGATGCCAAGAGCTTTTCATTACATCATCAAAACTCTAATTTTGATGATATTCCTTGTAGCTCATCTTTTCTGTCGAAATTCAATATTTTAAACTTCAAATCATGATTTCAGGGGGTTATACCCTGAATTTAATAATAAAAATTACGTCATTCTTCACGAATGAACTACTAGAATCCAACTGTGTGCTTTATTTTAAGTTTAGACCACTTTCACAACAAAGTGGTCAACAGCTCTGTTGATTTTTATCAATATTTCATCATAGGTTTTAACCTTGTTTATAAATTGTAAAATAAAGTTCATATCTGTGCTCCCACAGTAATTACGTGGTAACTTTATCTTTGTTTCATCACTCTATCTTGTATAGTTTAAGAGATATTAGCTATGATCCTTGAATATATGCATTGACCAAAAAAGTGCATATATTCAGGTTAATTCCTTAAGTATTGACTTTGGAAATTAGCTCATTAATTGTTTTATGTGTTAATGTTCATGGGGAATCCAATGGTACATCTTATTTTACATGTTGTTTCATTGGTTCTTGAAATAAATAAGGATTTTATGGTTTTTATAAGGTATTATTCCTTATAACTCATTAAATATTGACTTTACAGATATGCCATAAAAATGGTATATGTGTATTTTACCATGGGGAATCCAATGGTATAATTTATTTCACATGTTGATTCATTGGTTTCTAATTTAAACCAATTTTTGTACCAATTTATGGTATTTTTGTATTTTTAAAGTAATTATTTTTAATGTATAATTATTCTAAGTAGTTTTAGTATAATTATCTTAAAGGTATAATTATTCTGAGTCTTTCTTGTGACCCTATTGGGTATGTGGTCATATCTCAAAGGCTCACACATCCTCTCATGGCTGGCTTCAAGTTATGCAAACTTCTTTGCAGATTGCTCAGCATATTGGGACATTTTTAACCACAGTGTATCACTGTTGATGTTACTCTCAGATGTGACAATGTTATGTTCAGTCTGAGTGGGGGTAATGTTTCTATTACTAGGACTACTGATTCCAGAGTGGTTTACAACTATTTCTGGTTCTTGTGTACTTTGTTCACCAAATCCAACAGCTTCTGAATCATAGGGTCTGACTCTTTCCTCCTCTGGTTGAAGGAGGCTTTGCTCTTGCCCTTGTTCCCTTGTCTTCTCCTGGAAACTTCCTGGAATTTTGAAGAATGGTGACTCTTGGCCACTGATCTCCTGGTTTATGAATGGTGTGAAGCCACTGGAGAGCTGATTTGGCCTGCTCCTTGTGAGCCTGAAGGAATCTGAGCAGGCCCTGTCTGGGTTAACTGTTCTTCTATAGCTTGGATAGTGGCTTGATTCTCCCTTATCCTCTGTGTCCTTGCCTCCAGGAGTCTGAGCTGCCTGGTAGGATTCCAACCTTTGGTTATTACCATAAGGTCTTTGAAGTCTATCTCTTTTAGACAGAGCTTCTGGCAACTTGCTCCAAGTTCTTCCCAGTGAGATGCCAGGTTGAACCTCTTGTTGTCCATTCTCTATTGGAATAGGTCCTTGAGGAGTTGGTGGAGCTGAAGAACTTCATCCATGTCTTTCCAGTCCTCTGGTTTGAGGTCTCCATTGAATTGGAGTGTGAATGGCAGGGTTTATATTATCTCCCCCATTGTTTTTCCATCCACTACTGTGTCCAGGGTGTCCTCTTTCAGGTCTTCTGGTTCTGGACAAGTCTTCCCTGTCCTCTGGCTGGTTCCTTTGCAAGCCAAGATCTCTGAGGTGTACAGGTGACATGTTAGTGTTTGCAAGCAGTCAAAAACTTTATGTTCTTACGGTATTTACCTTTGACTGTTCCTGGTACAAATTTGTTGTCTGCTGATTTGGGAAATTTACCTTTAAAGGTTACAACTGGGTTAATTATGGTAATTTTCCCTGTACAAGTTATTAAGGTTGGTTTACCTTGTATTGATGCAGAGTTTTGTGGTTTTCTAATTCTCTGGGTGGCTATTGGTTTCCACTTCTTTGCTGTAATCAGGACTTCACTGTGCCTCTTTCCTTTGCCCTTGCTGCCCTCTGGTTCTGAGGGTGTCACTGGTGTGTTGGCCTGTGACTGGGTCTCAAGTGGGATGTAATTTTCTTCCACTTAATCAAGGTAGGGAAAAAGAGGGCTTATGTCAGTGAAGACTTCTCAAAATGCTGGTTTTGCATGTCTAAGAATGGCCTCTGGGCTTGTATGTTACTACAATATACCCTGTATAATGACAGTGTAATTGAATCAACAATTCCACGTCAGAATTACAGCCCTTGGTACCCGGTCACACTGTTTGTGTAAGATGTGACTATGAAACTAATGATAATATTACTATTAATCAACAGTACTATGTCTGTTCTTATGAAATATAATAATAAAATATTATTATAACCACAATTAAATAATTAAAGAATTATTTCTTTCACGTGTCAAGCACTACTAGTGATTTTAACAGTGAGTAAGTAATTGTCTACAAGAATCAATTACAAGAGGAATTTAATAATAAAAACTTCTTTTATTAAGATAATAAATTATTTTAATATATAATTATCTTTTACAAGAATAATTATAAAGCTAATCCTTGAAGAAAACTATTACTAGAGAAAAACGTTAAGAATTAAAGATAAATGACTCACTAATACTCCAAAGAACTTATTGATAGATAAAAGTAGAGAAATTTGACGTATAATTGTGGATTTAAGAGAGCAAAATTGATTTATAGCAGGATTACAAAAATATATAGTTGGATTCTATGATTTCACGTCTTTTTGATTGATTCTGAAAGATTTAAAACACTGAAGAATAGTTTTAACTAATACTTACTTGTTGGTAACAATGATATAAAATGATAATAAGATGATGATACGGAAAAAACAGCAAGAAGAGGCTTCTTTTAAGTCAACAACAGCTCACAGAGGGTTGCCATGGAGCAAACTGAAAAACCAGTGAGTGAGAAAACAATAAACCTTTTTGGATTAATGATTGCATCATCTGTTGTCACGTAAGATTATCATAATTACTTAATTGATACTTTTACGTGACTACCAACCCCAATATAGTTAAGAATAAAAGCAGTAACATCTGTAAATCTTCTTCTATTGTAAAATAATAATTGATTTCTCAAAGTTATCAATTTTATTGCCAATTTCATCACAGGTTTTAATTACTGTGAATTTTTGAAGATTCAGTGTTTCACGTAGAATGGTCAAAAGTGTACTGTAAGTAAAACTTTTAATTTTACTAGTAAAACTGTAATTCTTTTTGGTTGTACCATAGATAATACAGTTCTCCATTGGTCCTGAAAGTTTCAGAAGGATTAATTAAGAATTGTATTTTGAATGAATTTTTGAAGTTTTTACCTCATTTCTACGTAGAATTGCAAATATCAGTGTTGCACTAGTTGCTATGAGGTAAATTAATGGATACAAGTCCAAAATGGGTTTTAATTACTCTTTTAGGGTTTATCCATGGAAATTCATTAAGAATTTACGTGGTTACAGGAGTCTAAAAAGACTTGCAAAAGTACTTCACAAATTTGCAGAAGTGAATATGAAAATTTCACTTAAGAAATGCAACTTTGGTTTTGAAGAACTTAAAGCATTAGGACATGTTGTTTCTGGTTTAAGCTTGGGTATTGACAAAAATAAAGTGGCAGAAGTACTACTTAAGCCAATACCCCAGAATAAAAAAGAAATGATGTCTTTTCTTGGATTTGCTAGTTACTATAGGCAACATTTAAATGACTTTGCAATTCTAGCCAAATCACTCTATAGAATCTGTGATCAACAGACTGTATTTGAGATGACACAGGAGAGAATTAAAGCTTATGAGAAGATAAAGAGAGCCCTTACAGAAGCACCTTTACTCCTCATGCCTGACTGGAATATTCCTTTTAAGTTGTACATTGATGCATGTGGAGATGGATTAGGGGCAGCCTTACATCAAGTCCAAATTATTGATGACAAACCTACAGAAGGACCAGTTTGTTATATCTCAAGGCAGATCAAACCAACAGAAGCCAGATATGGTGCAAGCCAAATGGAGTGCTTATGTTTGGTATGGGCACTTGAGAAATTACACTATTACCTTGATGGCAGTGTTTTTGAAGTCATAACTAACTGTAATGCAGTAAAATAACTTCTTAACATGAAAACTCCCAACAGACATATGTTGAGATGGCAAATAGCTATTCAAGAATATAGAGGAAACATGACTATAGTTCATAAATCAGGAAACATTCACAAGAATGCTGATGGACTTAGTAGATGGGCTTTAGCCAACACTCCTGATAACCCAGCTTATGTACCTTTGGAGGCTGAACCACAGATTCCAATTGAAGGAATTAACATAACTGATATTGGAACTGAATTCTTTGAGGAGGTCAGAGAATCTTATAAACAAGACAAGAATTGCCATATCTTGAATTCTTTATTAGATAAAGACTGCAAAGATACATCTTTAATTGACGCACTTGATGAAGTTTGGAAAAATTCCTATTCTGAAGGAAGATTTGACTTTTTTGATGGAATAATTTACCACAGAACAAAACATTCTTGTGTTATGACATTGTGCAGTAGATTACTTATCAATACCATTCTTCATGAATGTCATGATAGTATCTACTCTGGACACCTGTCAGAAGACAGAACACTTGAAAAAGTGAATAACTGTGCATGGTGGCCATCTTGGAGAAAAGAAACCATTGAATATTGCCATACCTGTGACAGATGCCAAAAAGCAAACAGGAGTACAGGCAAGAAATTTGGACTTATGATCCATATTCAAGAACCAAAATCCCCATGGGAAGTTGTTCACATGGATTGGGTCACAGCACTTCCTCCAAGTGGTGACAGAAGTTATAATGCTTGTTTAGTCATTGTAGACAGATATAGCAAAACTCCCATATTCTTACCATGTTCTAAAGATGACACTGCTATGGATACAGCTCTTCTTTTATGGAATAGAGTTATTTCTCATACAGGATTATTTAAGAATATCATAAGTGACAGAGATCCCAAGTTCACATCTGCACTTTGGACCAATCTTCATAGATTGTTTGGGACTAAGTTATCATTCTCTACAGCATATCACCCCCCAACAGATGGGCTAGCAGAGAGGATGATTCAGACTTTAGAAGACATGATCAGGAGATTCTGTGCTTATGGATTAGAATTCAAAGACTCAGATGGCTTTACCAATGACTGGTGCACTCTGATACCTGCATTAGAATTGGCATATAAGACATCAGTCCATTCTTCTACAGGACAAACTCCTGCTGTGTTAGAGAAAGGATGGAATCCAAGACTGCCAGCAGACACACTGAGGAAAGACTTGATTGAAATTCATCCTACAGCCCCCAGCTTCAAACTAATGCTTGATAAAGTAAGACTTCATGCAAAAAAAAGTATGGATGATGCTTTCAATTATGCAAAACAGAAGTGGGACAAGAGTCATAAAGTACCAGACTTCAAAGTAGGGGACTTAGGTTTAGTTTCAACCTTGAATTTTAATAATATCAAAGGCCCAAAGAATCTTCAAGATTCTTATGTAGGACCTTTTGTTATTGTTGCTTTACATGAAACCAATGCAGTTCAAGTGGAATTGAGTGGTGAATTGGAAAAGAAACACCCCACCTTTCCAGTCAGCTTGATAAAGCCTTATCAACCAGCTGACAAAGAATTGTTTCCTTTAAGAAACCCAACTCCTTTAACTGTACCACCTGTGGAACAGAATGAAGATAACAAAATAAAGAAAATCATTAAAGAAAGGAGACTTAGGGGTAAAAACCAAAGAGAATATCTTGTCAGATATAGAAATGCAGTACATGAAGATGAATGGATGGCAGAATCAGAAATACCTGACTCAGATAAACTCATAAGAAGATTTAGACATGAAAGAAGGCCACAAGCCTGAATATGTCTATAAATGTGCTTTCAATTACTTGATCTGAGTAATGTAAAGAGGTTGGACAGTGGACATTAACCCCCTTTGGGGCCTTATTCTTTTATTACTAATAAAGTTGTAGTACAATTCTATTTTTTGGTGGGAGGGAATGTGAGCCTTGAGGTATATTTTACATACCCAAATAGGCCACAATTATCTTAAAAATACATTTTGAATTATGCATAACTCATAAGTCATGCATATATCCAAAATTCATCATTTTTGAGTTCAGAAAAGATGAATAATGTTTTATTGAGTAATTAAATCCATGAATTTAATGCCAGATTTGGATTCTACACTAAAATTCACCCAGGGTAGCTCCATAGAGTGAATAAGCTCAATTTAAGTATTTGAGGTGGTAAAATGGAAAATACTTCAATACCACATAAAAGATCCGTGAAAATTTTTGTTTTTCTTAATTTCACGCCAAAATAATGGGAAAGTGAGAAATCCCATGTTACATATACACTAAGAATAGTGTTATGCATGTTTTGAGCAATTAATATCATGGTATTCTTACATGGACTTTTGGTACACCCATAGTGGATATCTCACTTTAAGCTTAAATTACTATTTTGACGTAAAAAATAGGCAAGGGGGAAAAAAGACATCAAAGAGAGCCAGGGTACCCAACTTCTGAGGACCCAGAGGCGTGGTTAGCTCCAAAGCTTGGTTCCATGGCTGATCTTGACCCAATTGGTAAACTAAACCTGTTTGGGAGCAAGAAGAGGCTTCTTTTAAGTCAACAACAGCTCACAAAGGCGTGCCATGGAGCAAACTGAAAAACCAGTTAGTGAGAAAACAATAAACCTTTTTGGATTAATGATTGCATCATCTGTTGTCACGTAAGATTATCATAATTAATTAATTGATACTTTTACGTGACTACCAACCCCAATATGGTTATGAATAAAAGCAGTAACATCTGCAAATCTTCTTCTATTCTGAAACAATCATTGATTTCTCAAAGTTACCAATGTTATTGCCAATTTCATCACAGGTTTTAATTACTGTGAATTTTTGAAGATTCAGTGTTTCACGTAGAATGGTCAAAAATGGACTGTAAGTAAAACTTTGAATTTTACTAGTAAAACTGTAATTGTTTTGGTTGTACCATAGATAATACAGTTCTCCATTGGTCCTGAAAGTTTCAGAGGGATTCATTAAGAATTGTATTTTGAATGAATTTTTGAAGTTTTTACCTCATTTCTACGTAGAATTGCAAATATCAGTGTTGCACTAGTTGCTATGAGGTAAATTAATGGATACAAGTCCAAAAAGGGTTTTAATTACTCTTTTAGGGTTTATCCATGGAAATTCATTAAGAATTTACGTGGTTACAGGAGTCTAAGTAGCTCTTTACCTCCTTGGCACATCAAAATAGCAGGTTATTTGCTATTTTCTTAAGATTTACAGTAGTTGTGACATGGCAACCAAGTTCCCAAAGAGGTTTAGTTTACCAATTGGGTCAAGATCAGCCATGGAACCAAGCTTTGGAGCTAACCACGCCTCTGGGGCCTCAGAAGTTGGGTACCCTGGCTCTCTTTGATGTCTTTTTTCCCCTTTGCCTATTTTTTACGTCAAAATAGTGCTTTAAGCTTCAAGTGAGATATCCACTATGGGTGTTACAAAAGTCCATGTAAGAATACCATGATATTAATTGCTCAAAACATGCATAACACTATTCTTAGTGTATATGTAACATGGGATTTCTCACTTTCCCATTATTTTGGCGTGAAATTAAGAAAAACAAAAATTTTCACGGATCTTTTATGTGGTATTGAAGTATTTTCCATTTTACCACCTCAAAAAGTTAATTTGAGCTTATTCACTAAATGGAGCTACCCTGGGTGATTTTTAGTTTAGAATCCAAATCTGGCCTCAAATCCATGGATTTACTTACTCAATAAAAAGTTATTCATCTTTTCTGAAATCAAAAATGATGAATTTTGGATATATGCATGACTTATGAGTTATGCATAATTCAAAATGTATTTTTAAGATAATTGTGGCCTATATGGGTATGTAAAATATACCTCAAGGCTCACAGTTTGTGTGCCAGTATCCCACAGATTCACTTGTGGTTTCCAAGTGTAATCTGCATAAGTGGCTCGATATAAGTGAAATTGAGTTAACAATACACTTAACCACGCCTCAACTGTTGTTTTTATAGTCAGAGGTGTCCTTATTCAATCAAGAATACAAGACGTATTGATGGCTTATGTGTTTTTATATGTAAAAAACGCCAAAAATAAAGGTTGTTGTGGGTATCAACCACGTGGCAAGCACTCTTATAATATGAGTAAAAAGGTGGTATATATACCAAAAAAAGGAAAAATATATATAATATATATTTTTTGAGAAAATTTACACCTAAAAAGAGTAGAACAATTGTCAGAAAGTGAGAAATAAGAGAAGAAACTCACTTATAAAGGTCCAAAAAAAAGTTTAAAACACAGCCAGGCCCCCAAAATGCCAGGTTAAGCCAATATTGAAGCAGTAATTAGGCTATTTACAGCTAGAACTATGACTGTGACACGTAGAAAAATGATTTAAAATAAGAGTATTTACTTTAAGATAATGGTTTATAATATAATAAAAGGGTTCTACTGTTGAAGAATAGTGGTGTTGAGCGCTATTGAGAACCCAGGGTGCAGTCTTACCAGTTGGATTACTATAATAAAAGCTACAATAATTAAAGCTATAATTATACCTGATTATTACCCAAGAGTAAAACTGTTTTTTACAGTTTACTACGTAGGGTATTCAAGAGCAGGATGAGGAAACAATTCTGGCTGTGAAAAGCCTCCTTTTTATCCTGAAATGGGGTGGAAGGGGTGCTAGACCTTTTCACATAGAGGACGTGAAGATTTTTTCACTCTCCAAGACAGGCTTGTGGCTTTCAAAGACCTGTATTAACCTGTATTGGGCTCATATGTGGTTTTGAAACCACATCTGGGCAGTTTGCACCAATACAGGGTGAAAATTTTCATCTGGGGACCTCACAGCCTGATTCTGACGTGTATGACACGTAGAATGCTGTACAGAAACTGTATGGGACCCCAGTATTGACTTACATATGAGGTATTGAAGTAAAAACAAGCTTCTTTGTCTATTTTAAACCTCATATTCATGATTATGGGACATTATCCCATGGTAAAGCTGTATTTGTCAGAATATGGGATTTTGACCTTAAAACAGCTGTACCTTTGTCAGGTCTTGAAATATCAACCTCAAAGCTGAATTTGTGTGTAGCCCTGTATGTGTTCTACACAATGGTACCTTATTTGATATGGTTATCATTAAATATGGCAAAGTTATGCCATGTACAAGATTTTTGTACATTTGTGTGGTATAGGCAAAAAGCTGTATTGGGCTTGTTTGCCCCATACCTTCTGCTATAGCTGAGATATGAGGAAATGAATGAAACCATCATATAGCCTGGACTGTGCTCTTGCAAAAAAGACCCCACTTTAGGTATCTCACACTAAAACTGAAAAAGTTAGATGAGAGGTGAATGTTTTGTTCACCCTTATTTAGCCTGAATTTGGCCATAACTCAAGTAATACTGGTGTTAGCTCAGTTTGGATAGTACCATTGGATAGCCCTGTCTTAGAGATTCATTTTGGGTACCCATTTGATGGGGTTAGGCCTCTCCTTCTGGATTTGAGATGAGAGGTGAAAATTAAGGTTTATGCTCAGCAACAGCTTTGAGCAGGAATAACTTTTTTATTTCTTGTCCTATTGTGATGCGACTTATATATTCAGAAAGGGGTGAGTTTCCTCTTTTTTTGCTACCTTTTGAGCTAATCTGGCTCAGCTCCATGTTTTGGTGGTATCTTGGCTATACCATTGGTTTATGGTATTTTGGCTGTCATGCTTGTGCTCCGGTTTGGAGTCACAGGCTGACAGGCTGACATAACGTCCCTATAAAAAAGGCCCATCATTTATGAGAATGTTCAGTCCTCCTAGAGGCCCTGAATCTCCTTAGATGAATGTTCCCATCTGGTATGGCATCCTCTGCCAACCATTTGTCTTTATCTTCTGTCTGGTTTATAAATCTAACCAAGTATTGCCTTTGCTCTTTACCATTGGGTCTGATTTTCTTCACAGGTCCAGGGGAGTCTTCCACTTCCACTATTTCTGGTGGAGTGGGATTTTTCTTCCTGCAGGGTAACTTGTCCTCCTCTGTATGGAAGCATGGCTTAACTAAACTCACTGGTAACACTGGTTGTTTCCTAGAAAATTCCTCTTTGAGTCTTACCTCCACTGCAGTTTTTTCAATCAGCTCAATGATAGTGAAGGTTCCTAAAAATGAGTCTCTCATCTTCCTTTCTCCCTTAAGATTGTTGAAGCTAAGTGTAGACATTAGCACTTGGTCCCTTTCTTTAAAATCAGGTTCCATGTGTGATTTGTCCCACCTCTGTTTGTTGTATTCTTTTTCCTCATCTATACATTTGAAATCTGTGTCACAAGCCTTCTTCCACATATCATGGAAGTCCTTGGCTGTGGTGTGGATGGTTGGAAGATTCTTCTTCAAGTGATCCACAGGCAATAGGGGGTTCCACCCTTTTTCTACCAGTTAGTGTGATTTCCCTGTGGTAGGGTGGTATTCCATACCATTTTTTTCACCAGGCTCAAGCTCATAGTACCCCATAACAGCAGTAAATCCAGTCTACAGGCATACTTACACTCAAAGTTTACACGCAAAGGTCAATTTTACAGCAAGAAGCTGGATTTAACTCAGTAATCCATGGCACAGGCACCAAAGGGCAGTGTATGTGTTTAAATAAATTATGCAATTTCATTATGCATCTTTGAAGATCAAGTTAAATATAGTAAACTAGTTACAACAAACAAGGTACCACCCTTTAAAACTACCAACCCCACCCACCTTTACACCCCCTTATAGCCACAGGACTCATACAGCATGAAAATTACACATGCATTATTAACACAGCCACCTTTCATTCAATATAGAAAGTCACATGATGCAAAGCTCAACCCCAAGAAATTCCTGAAAGTCATTTACAACACAGCCCCAGGAGTCCCTTATCTTACATCCACAGTAATTCCACTTGAAACCTTAAAATAGGATCAGAATTATTTACACCACTCCTCACCTCCTGAAAACCCAAAGTTAGTTACAAAAGGCTGCATGTAGCACACACTTCTAATTAAATCTCAACCACATGACCATTCACAGCATGTGTCAAACTCAAAAATTACATCATCTCATACACCACAGTAAATTCATCAGTGCAAGAAATTATCAGCTGACCTCATTTTCAAGTTCAAAAAGAAGAAAAACAACCATGACACCTGCATAAATTACACAGCCCCTTCTACCAAGCCTAAAATATGACATATGCAGAGAAAATAAAAGGTCATCATGTGATACTGCACCCACCAGAAGCATATCATGTGACAGAAAAGAAGTTGTGCACAAGAACAATCCTCAGCCAAAATGAAATCACCTCATGCATGCAAGTAAAACCCAGGAATATCACATCACGATTAGTTCACCAAAAAAACTATAATGTGATGAATGAAGGCTGTGCAGAGAAACAATTATCAACAAACGTTAAATCACCTGACCCATGCAAGAAATGTCCTCACCAAAAATGCAGTCACATGATGAAATAAAGAGGAATTAAAGGGGGAAAAGACAGCTCCCATGGAGGGCCCCCTGGGCTCCCAAAAGGTATAAATAGAGGGGCTCTCTCCCCCCAAATTTAAAAATCACCCTATGCACATTATATCCCCTGCACATTGCAAGCACAGGAATAGGTCATCCCTCACCTGGGAGGTAGTTTAGAAAACTATAGTAAATTTTACTTGCCCAGTAGCTAAGCTCAGTGGAAGTATAGTGTTATAGATTGCCTAGTAGCTAAGCTCAGTGGAATTTTATTATTATTAAAATCAAAACAGAAATTATCCAGTACCCAATATAAGGGTTGCTACTCCATTAAAATCTTTTATCCAGTAAAATTAACACCATTTATCAAGATCTTAAAATTACTTACCCCTTTAAAAATACAATATCAAAGAATCTTACCTCTTAAATTTAACAAATACCATTTTATCTCATTATTAAATACTCTTAAAAAAATAACAAACCTTTGAAAAATTGTTTCACTCTATTATAACTATACCTTAACAAAATTACCTTTATCAAAACCCATAATATTTTTCTGAACACCTTAAATAACTCATCTTACCAAAATTATATCACCAAGAAGAAACCACTCACCCCAATTTCACTAAAAAAAATAAAAATTATGCAGACAAGTATTTCATTACAATGTAAAAATTAACCAAAATTATTGACATTATTCTTCATATTATATATTGAATAGGTCTGATCTGAGACTGCTGAATTTTGCATTCTGCAGTTGTAAAGCCACTTACTAATTTTATTTTGGTTTGTGAGCTCCAAGGAAGATTTTGTTCAGTATCTTAGGAGGGGCAGGCAATACACCCTTGCCACCCTTGGTTACAGGAGTTATTATCAATTCAAAACTAGTTACCTGTGATTCCCTCCTCAAGGTACTGCCTCATTTTAATCCCACACAAGAGGAGTTCCTACATCTAGTGTCCCAACAATGGCTGACAACCTCAACTTCAATAAAAATCAATCAAATTACAATCAATTAAAAAAATTCTTAACAACTCCAAGAATACTAGTTTTATAACAAAAAAAACTGGAGTCAAATAATCAAAATAAGCCAAAACCATCATCTCAAAAATCTGAATCATCAACTCACTCTGATCATTACTATTATCCACCCAAGCAAGAAACAGAACTAGGGGAGGAATCAAATAAATATTCCAATTTCCCAATTGCAACACCAAGAGCCAATAAAAGGGAATTTAAGGTTGTGGAGAAATTCTTCCTTGATCTCTTTGAAAGAAATAAACTCAATAAATCAATCTCAAAAGTGGAAATTAACCAGTCAAAAATGGATAAACCTTCATCATCAAAATTACCTGGTAGTATTGAAGAAATCCATGAAGAAAACCTTAAAGAAGAAACTGTTGAAGGACAGGAAGAAATGTCTTCAACAGACAGACTTCACCAGAAAATACTAGAAATGCAAGAACTACTATTAGCATTAATCAAAAAAGAGGGGAAAAACAAATCATCAAGTCATACTCCACAAAATAGCCCTCATGAGGAACAGACCAGCCTTCCAAGATCATTCAGGAAACATGTATCACCTACACCTTATCCAAGACCCATGGCCACATCAACACCTTATACAGAACAAAGACCAAATACTTTACCAAAAAGAATAAACATTTCTTCCCAAATCCCAACTCCATTACATCAAGAAATTCCAACAAATACTACTCCAGTAGTGAAAATCAGAGCCAATGACTATAATTTGTGGTTTGATGGAAAGGATGTTGAGAGATTCATCAAGAAAGTTGAAAATATTGCAGAGATTGAAGGTGAAAGTGGAAGAGATATTGCAAGACAGATAGCATTTTGGACAAAAGATGAAGAAATCAGTTATCATATTGAAGGAATGCCAGGATATGAAACAGCTGATTGGGATCAATTCAAAGTGGATATGAAAAGAAGATGGGGAACAGTCTCACATAAGAGAAGATACAGATTATCCTCAATCACTAATTTATTCACAAAACCTCAGCAAGAAGGAGGAATAAGAAACATGACTCAATACAGAAAGTTTATTGGGAAATATGAAGCAATCATCACTTACCTCAAAAGATACCAATATATCCAAGGTGATACAAATCATAACCAGGAAATATTGGCCAGCCTTTCCACTAGTGCTCAAGAATAAATTTACAAAGAAATGATTGAAGACAGAGCTATGGTTCAAGCCTTGGATGGAGGTTACATCATTCCAAGGTTGGATATTTTGAAATTATACATTGAACAAGACTTGGAGGCCAAGGTACTGATTCAACAAAAGGAATTTTCTAAACCAAAACCTCCAGAAAAGAAAACAAGATTTGAGGATGAAAGCTGTGATGAAGTTTCAAAACAAGTAAAAGAAGTCACCCAAAAGATCAAAATTCCTCCACAACCAGAACCTCAACCAAGAAATGATGGAAAAAAATCAGTTAAAGAATTTATAAATCAACTCAAAGCAATTTCAGAAGCAGTTAATCCACCAAGAAGGGATTGGAAAAATAATCAAGAGCAAAGATTCCCTCAAAATAATCAGCCATACAGGCCAAGGAATCCCTTACCACCATTTTCATCCAGTTACCAACCTTACATACCGGCTCAAATGGCTCCAATACCACCATTAAAATGTGCTTACTGCAAGGAAGAAGGCCACTCACCTTGCTGAAGATTTGGACAAAAGAATTGTCAGAACTCAAGGGGCATCTTACCTATTTCCCAACTATCAGAGAGTACCAATGGAAGGGAATGAAAGTGTCAAAAACATAGTCAGAGCTTTTGCAAAGGAACAAGCAGAACTCAACAAGAAATTCATGGAAAAACCTACTGTAAAACCAAAACCAGAAGAAGATATTAAGCCCTCTGAAAAGAAACCAGAGGCTAAATCAACCTCAATTGCACATGTTGAAGATTGGTCAAATTGGAAACCACCTACCATTTCCTCAGCTAATCATAATGATCCCTTTGAATCACACATTGGACTAAGGCAGACCAAGCAAAGAATGGAAAGACAATCCCAAAGTCAAGAGCCAAAGAATAAATCAGCTATTCCACGAACTTACATTGAAGAAGAAAAAGAAGAGGAAAGAGTCATAATTCCTACCAAATTCCAAAATTCAAATATTCCAAAACCAGAACGACCTGAGGAGGAAATTGAAAATATTACCAATAAGAATGAAGATGAAGAATTTCCTAAAGAAGAAAAGAAGTTCAGAAAACCTCAAAAGAAACAAGTTGAAACCAAATTAGAAATTGACAAAATTATTAAAAAAATTATGCATCAAGAGATCAACCTCACCATTGAAGAAATTTTGAGGATGTCACCAAATTTTGTCCATAAATTACAGGAATTATCAGAAAAAGACAAGGAGAAAATTAAATCACTCAACTCAATGGATCTTCAAGAAAGACTATTATCATTTGGATTCAAAGAAATACCAAAGCCTAAGATTCATTATGCTTGTACTTTGGGATTCATGGAGTCTTCATTGGAAAGGAAGAATATCCTATCAGAGCATTAGTGGACACTGGGGCAGAACTCAACATCATACCAGAAGAAATAGCAATCAAAGCTTCACTCACAACAAGAAATATTAACATGAACCTTAGGGGAGTTGGAGGCCATACTACTTCATTGGTGGCAATATCAGAATTTAATCCAATCATCTTGGCTTCAGGTGAAGAAACTCTAATTCACTTCTTCATTGCAAAAGGATCTGTCCATACAGTACTGGGTAGAGCTTTCTTGGCAGACAACAATATCAGACTAGAATTCTCCCATAAACAAGGTGAGATACTCAGTTATCAAGAGCCTGATGGAAGAAGATCATGCATGCCAATATGCAAGCCTCAAGCACTTGGATGGCAAACTGGTCCACCTAGAGGAATGGATTTATGCAATATGGAAAAATTGGTCAGAAATACCCCAGGGAAGAAGGATCAAAATTCAAAAAGAGACATTACCATAATCAATTTGACCCAGAAGACCCAAGAGTTATCCATATGTCCAAAAAGTGATAAATCTTGTCAAGATAACCAATGGACAAACAACCTTAAAAGAAAACTTGAAGACTCAACCTCTGAAGATGAATTACCCAGCATAGTTTACAAGCTCCTTGATAACAATGAAGAAACCTTCCAGATTTTAGTAGACGGAAATGAGAAAATAAATGGAAACCCTTTCAAAACTAAACCCAAAAGGAATAAAGTCAGATTTAGTGAAAATAATGAGCTTTCAGATGAAAAAACTATAAATGAAATAGAAAAAGACTTCAAAATTATGGAAGAAAGAGACAAAAATTTGAAAGAAAAATACCAAATAAGCTTCTTGGATAGACCATTGAATAACCCAGAAGAACCTTATGAATGGCAACTGGAAAACCCTGAATTCATTCAGCAAACCACCAATGAAGAGGATGAAACAGAATCCACCTTAGAAAATGAATACAACTACATTTACCTGCCATACATTACCTTTGAAGACCTTTATGGGGATGAAGCTCAAGAAAGTTTATTTGAAGATAAATACTTATGTCACCTTCCAGGATCAAACATGAACAATATCCAGTTCTTAGATTTGTTAACTGAAGAGGGAATTGAAGGCAACCTTGAGAATCAATTCTGGGATGAAATATTCGAAATTGCCACACTACCAAGAAGAGGACTTTACTTCAATCAAATTTGGGCCCAATGGTACCTTGGATTGAATGGATCCACATACCAGACTGGAAAATTGAAGTGGGTTGGAGATGGATACATATTCATTGATGAATACTTATGGTGGTCAGAATTTCCATCAGAACCAGAAATTGAGGGAAAAAATGCCTTTTTGGAAGCTCTCAAAGACCTGATTTTGGACTGGTTACTCAACATACATTCACCTTTCCCACTTGGGGGAGTTCAACTCTAAATAAAATCAACAAAATCAATATTTCTTCTTTAAAAATGTATCAGTATCATCCATAAAATGTATCATTAGTTTCTTTTTCTATTTCATTTTTCTCTCAAGGGAAGTGACTTCCTGCCTTAGCAAAGAAGAAATTCATCAACAAATTATTTCTTAAAAAAATATAAAATATAAAATATAAAAATAAAAACCTTACAATAAAAACAATCACCTCCACCATGACCAATTCACCAATTCTTGAATCCTATGGGGAAGAACTAATAAAAGAAGACCAAAATTTTAATTAATATCCAATTTGGAAACCAGAAGATAAAGAAACCCTTTGGCACTTTAAAGATACTCCATCACTATCAAAAACCCAAACATCACTAGGCAGTGATCTCCTGCCTTATCAAAGAGGAAAATCAATTCTTATCAATCAAAATCACCACATTCACTCACCCAAATCATAAATCACTAGGCAGTGACCTCCTGCCTTATCAAAGAGGAAAATAATTTCTTGTCAATCAAAATCACCAATTTCACTCACCCAAATCATAAATCACTAGGCAGTGACCTCCTGCCTTATCAAAGAGGAAAATAATTTCTTATCAACAAAAATAACCAATTTCACTCACCCACAATCAAGCATCACTAGGCAGTTACCTCCTGCCTTATCAAAGAGGAATATCCAAATTCGTACCCAAAACTACCATCCAAAATCCATTCAACCTACCCTCAAAATCTTTTGATAAATAAAATTGATAATATTCTCAAATCTTCTTAGCTTTTAACACTTTCAAGCCCACCAAACCCTAAAAAAGGGAGTCATGGCCATTACTTGAAGAAAATCCCTGGTCATTGGACACAGATATCAGCTGGGTAGAAGAGAAAGAAGTCTGGGCCAATTACAATAATCCCCAAGAAGCAATTGAATATCCTGAATGGTTCTTGCAAACAAAACCAGAACCCTGCCCTGATATTTCCACAATACTCCTTCCATATATTGAGTTTGGGGATATCTTTGAAAAAGAAAGACCACTATCAGAAATTGTCATTCCTCATCCATGGAAAGAATTACCTGGATTCAACCTTACAAAATATGAATACTTGGAGTTTCTGACCTGGGATGGAATTGAAGGAAACCTTGGAAACCAATACTGGGATGAAATATTTAAAATGGAGGAACACTTCAGGAAATCACTATTTTGGAGGACCTGGAAGTGCCAAGACTGGTTCAACCTCCAGGATTTTCAAATTAAAAATGGAACAATTACTAAAATTTTGGGAGATTATATTATAAAAAATGCCACATGGGATTGTCATTGGGAATAAGCACTTATAACAACATTCCTCAGAATCAAAAATGATAGAGCTAAAATGAATCAAGAAGAATGGAACTATTTCTGTCAAGAATACCTTTTCAAAAGTCTCAAAAGAAAAACATTTGAGGGAGGCAATTTTATCAAACAAAAATCAGTTAATAAGATACTTGGTCAAAGTAATTAATTAAAAGTAAATCTCACCTGCTAAGTCCCTAATTCCTTGATTTTTAATCCATCCTATTTTCCTTAATAATATTATTATTTATTCCTTTTATTTTTTATTTTTGTTATTTTATCTTTTTTTTTATAATTATTATTCAATTTTCCTTTCATGATCACCCTAAAAAAACATCAAACAAAAAAATAGCTTCAGTTTGTATAAGATTAGAACAAAGAAACAAAATATAAGCTTACCTGATATTGAAGAACATTTTTTATATATATACTTATATTTATTTTTTTCTCAAGATTAAAAAAAAGAAAAGAAATAATCATCATTAACTCTAAAAAAAATAAAATAAAAATCAAAAGCACAATCAGTTTCAACTTAATTCATATTAGTAGATGATAATTGTAAAGAAAAAATAACTCACCTGATATTATAATTCTACTTTATTCTTTTCTGATCTTATTATCTATTCTATCTCATTTTAAATCCTATTAGTTAAAAAAAAATAATTAACAAAAATTAAAAAAAAAACTCACATTACCTTTAAATAGTCTGTTTTGAAAACAGGAATTGATAGAGCAAGTATTTCCAAAAGCATTAATTACTGATTTATCTTTAAATAGTTTAATTTATTTCTAGGATAAAATAAATCTAGATTGTCCTTTATTTTCCTACTGAATATTTCTATTTATATATTTTGATTTTTTCTTTTTTTTTTCTTTGAAAAAAATAAAAAAAAAGTGGAGGGAAGAGAAGCACTGCAGAGGGAAGGGGGTATTTATAGGAAAATTCTATTGAGGCTGACTTGTGGTTTCTGACTCAGCAGGTACAACCTATCAACACTCTAACTTCACTCTGGAGATATCAGTGCATAGCCTAGAATAAGTAGCTTGGCTTTTGCACTCATGCAAGATTGGACACCTTCAATGCATTAGCATCAAAGCACATCATGTGCCAACACTGATACAGCTTTTGCAGCCCTTCTTAAATTAAGTTTATCAACTTGAGGGATATAAAAAGATGATCTCCAAATTGATTTCAGAAAATTAAACAACTACAGCTACAGCGCAAGGAGTCATAGCTCAAGCAGTCAGAGTAGCTAAGATAACCAAGCTGTATAGTAATTAGAGCAGATAATGGATGAGAACATAATTAGATTATACTCAATGTGGTTCTCTCTTAAAATCCACCTTGTGTGCACTGGCCAACACAATTCTCTTTGCTAAAGCTTCTTGAAGAAGGGGGGCATCTTTACTCGCTGCTACAATGCCAACAGAAATCTCCCATTTTATTTTCCTACAGAAACAAAGAAGACAAAGATTATCCTTCCAAACTCCCAACATCATGTGATCAGATTCCAGGAATGAACAGTAGAAGCAATAATCAATCTCAATGAATCAATTAAATGGTGCATTAACCCCAAATAATATCAGGATCTAGATACTGTTTCTGAATTCAGTCTTATAGACGTCATGGGTCTCAACACTTGTCAAGAATGTGAGGTATCAAAATAACAATCTCATCCTCTTAAAAAAAAAGTCAATATTTCACAGGCTACTTTGGACCATGCAAGATGGTACCCAATAGACTAGAAGTTTGTTATTGTATTGGAGAAACAACCCTTTCATTGGAACATCATAAGGTGGCAGCTCAAGATTTAAAAAGACTGAACCACGTTAACACCCTGCTAGAAGAAATACACTGCACTGCATGCAGGTTTAAAAGCACTTAAAATACAATGACTGCTCACAAATCTAGAAGCAGTACTGCATCTTCCATCTAAACCAAGATAACGGAATAAAATTCCATGCATTCAGTCTGAGATCTATCAGACAACCTCTAACCTCTGGAATCTGTGCCAAAGTGGCTTGCATCACAAACCTGCAGGCAGCACAGCCCTTTCTTGGTAAAACAACAAAAAAAAATTATGATGTGAAACAACAACTGCTTTACAGAAGTACAATCACGACATAAGGATTCACCAACTAGCTACTCATAGCCAAAACGCTTACAATACATGACTTTTCCTGCTAGCACCATCACTTTCAATAACAGCTGATATCCTGGTACCGGATTTAGCTCGGGATGGTATTCTGTAGCTGCCATCACCAATCAATTGGACACCTTCTGGTTACCAAAGCACCCAATCCAATTAAGTACTAAGTACTGTAAAAGCACCCTAAATACAACCACCGGATGAGTGGCTGCAAGTGGAACTAACCCTGTAAGACAAGATGGTTTCAGAATACATTCATCAGGTGGACTTAGCATGGATTCAGAATATTTGTGACGGCTGAAACCCCTTAACCGGTTAGGATCACATCAGACACTTTTGAATACTTTCAAGGTGACCAAACCCTCACCAAGAGCCATTACAACAGTCTTTCAAGCAATCATCAACCCCAGGAGGTTGAAATAGGATAGAATGATTTCTTGCGACACCAATTTCACCACCCCAAAAGGGTACTAAAGAACCCTATACCCCAACTGACTACATTTTTTAGCAAAGCAAGGTCTTTATAACACCCATGAATCAAGAAGGTTCAAAGCACAATGTATTGCTTTTTAATGAGATTAGAGACAAAAGAAACTCAACCAATCAGACGTTTCAGCTCCAAAATGTAATGGAGCCAAATAAACCAAAAACCAACCCACCCAATGCAAATTAAGCTAATGTACTTTTGTAAGGTTTGACTATGAAACAATAAGTAAAAATTATTAATATTTCACTCATTGTACTATGAATGTCCTTATATATAAGTTAAATAAGATAAAAAATAATTATGATAGTTAAGGCGTAAAATAATTATATTATTAAATAAATGTAATAATATAATGTATATGATAAAAAAAATATATATATAATATATATATTAATATAAAATAATTAATATATCTAAAAGTACTTTATTATTGCTACTAACAAATAATAAAGGCGTAAGAAATTGTTTTTTATTGATAAAAAACAATTAATAACAATAATATTACTAATATTAAAGTTATAAATTGATATAAATACTATTTATATCAATTATGGAATTATTAAAAAGTAATAATAAAGGAAAATTATTATAATAAGAGAAATAACCTACTTTTTATACTTAATATAATAATTTTGAGTAAATTTACGCCTAGAAATGTAATTACAACTTGTTTAAATAGTAGTTACAATAAAATTTAAGAGAAATTACAAATTTTCTTGGTTTTACGTGGAATTGAAGTTTTTGAGAAAAATTTAAGCAAAACAATTGAATAATTGTAATAATCACGTCAAAGAAGAAGATTATTATAAGATGGTCTTTGGGCTTTAATAATATCAAAGCTTTATATATAAATAATAAAGAAATTACCTTTTTATTTAATGATTTAATGTTTTGTAAGCGTCTGAGGGGAAAACAGAGTAAAAAGAGCTCTATTTATAGTAAATACCTACCTCCTAGAGTCCAACAGGCTTCTAGTAGACGTGCACTGATCATATCCACTGGAATTGATCAATATTTTAAGGTTTGGTGATGATTACATCATGATTAAACCATATTATCTTATTATTATGCCATTATTTAGAGTTATCACTATAACTCTAAGTTTGATGACATCAAGGCTTTTCAGAACCCCAAATTTTGTGGATTTTATTAGCTTTAATCATAAACTAACAGTATTCACTAATTGTATCACTCATATGACTGTTAAACCTAATTTAAAGTTACAGTGAGTGATCATAAATGATCAAATTAAGCTCAAACTTTGATCCTTAATAACTTTAAATATTTACAAGCTACAGCCATTAAGAGAGTGAATTCTAATAGCTTTGACTAACCGTATTGTTCTTCCAAGAGCATTTTATTACATCATCAAAACTCTATTTATGATGATTTTTCTTGTAACTCATCTTTTCTGTCAAAATTTAATATTTTAAACTTCAAAATACGATTTCAAGGGGTTATACCTTGAGTATTATAATAAAAATTATATCATTCTTCACTAATGAACTATGAGAATCCAACTGTGTAATTTCTTTTAAGTTTGGACCACTTTCACAACAAAGTGGTCAACAGCTCTGTTGATTTTAGTCGATAATCCCATACAGTTTTTAACCTTGTTTATAACTTGTGAAATAAACTTCATTTCTGTATTCCTACAGTAATTACGTGATGACTTCATTTTTGGTTTATCACGCTATCATGCATATTTCAAAAGATATTAGCTAAAATCCTTGAATATATGCATTGACCAAAAAAGTGCATATATTCAGCTTAATTCCTTAAGTATTGACTTTGGAGCTTAGCTTCTTAATTGTGTTATATGTGTATTTCTATGAATAATCCAATGTTGTCATTTATCTCACATGTTGCTTTATTGGCTTTTGAAATAAATAAGGATTTGTGTTTTTTATAAGGTATTATTACTTATAACTCATTAAATATTGACTTTACAGATATTCCATAAAAAAGGTATATGTGTATTTTACCACGGGGAATCCAATGGTATAATTTATTTTACATGTTTGTTCATTGGTTTTTAAGTTAAACCAAGTTTCATGCCAATTTATGACATTTTTGGACTTTTAAGGTAATTATTTTTAATGTATAATTATTTTAAATATTCTTTGTGACCTTTTTGGGTCTGTGGTCATATCTCAAAGGTTCAAATTCCCTACCACCAAAAAAAATATTGTACCACAATCTGATATGTGTAATTAGGGTATCATCCACAATCCTACCTCTTCAATAGACTGTTAGGCTTGAAGCTCAATAATGCTTAACGTTTCTTTTTTTTTCTAGATTTTCTTTCATGTCTGAACCTTCTTCATAGTTTATCAGCATTTTTTATATTCTTCTCAAGTAGCAATTAATCTTCTTGAGTTGAATTTCTATACCTTACAAGGTATTCCCTTTCTTTTTTGTTTCTTGTCCTTCTTTCTTCAAGGACTTTTACAATCTTCTTTTCTTCTCCTTCTTCCACGGGCGGAACTTCAAGTGGGGGTTTATTTCTTAGTGGAAATAACTCTTTGTCACTTGAGCTGTAAGGTTTTATCAGACTTACAGGGAAAGTTGGGTGTTTTTTCATTAATTCACCTGTGAGTTCCAATTGCACAGCATTGGGTCCATGAAGTGCTTTTATCATAAATGGTCCTTCAAAGGAATTTTTCAATTTCTTTGGACCTTTTATGTTATTGAAATTAAGGTTTGATACTAGGACTAATTCTCCTATTTTGAATTCAGGTGATTTATGACTTTTATCCCATTTTTCTTTTGCATATTTGAAAGAATCTTGCATACATCTGTTTGCATGGTGTCTTGCTCTGTCAAGCATTATCTTAAAGCTGCTTTCTGTTGGATGTATATCCACTAAGTCCTTTTTGAGGGTTTCATAAGGAAGTCTTGGATTCCAACCTTTTTCTAGCATTGCTGGCATTTCTACAGAGGAAGAATGGATTGATTCTTTATATTCCAGTTCAAGAGCTGGTATTAGTGTACACCAATCATGGCTAAAACCATCAGAATCTTTGAATTCTAGTCCATAAGCACAGAATCTTCTGATCATCTCCTCCAAGGTCTGTATCATTCTTTCTGCTAAACCATCAGTTTGAGGATGGTAAGCTGTTGAGAATGATAATTTTGTTCCAAATAAGTTATGGAGATTTGTCCACAATGCTGAAGTGAACTTTGGGTCTCTGTCACTTATAATATTCTGGAAGAAGCCTGTATGGCTAATAACTTGATTCCATATCATTATGGCTGTGTCCATAGCTGTGTCATCTTTGTGACATGGTAGGAACATGGGAGTTTTGCTATACCTGTCAACCAATGCTAGGCATGCATTATAGCTTCTGTCTCCTCCTGGAGGTAATGCTGTTACCCAATCCATATGGACTATTTCCCAAAGGGATTTTGGTTCTTGGATTTGGATCATCATTCCAAATGTCTTACCTGTGGCTCTATCAGCTTTTTGACATCTGTCACAGGTTTGGCAGTATTCTGAAACATCTTTCTACAAATTTGGCCACCAAGAGGAGGTTTTCACTCTTTCTAGTGTTCTGTCTTCTGAAAGATGTCCAGCTGCAACACTATCATTACACTCATGTAAAATAGTGTTTATCAGGGTTCTATCTGTTAAGGCCATAACACATGTGTGTTTTGTTCCATGGTAAAGTATTCCATCAAGGAGATGGAATCTTCCTTCATCATATGCCCTTTTCCATGTTTCATCTAATTTTGATGAAAGTGATGGGTCTTTGCAGTCTTTCATTAGGAGTTGGCTTAAGATATGGCAATTCTTGTCTATCTTATAGCTTTCTCTAATTTGGTTAAAGAATTGTGTGCCAATGTCTGTAACACATATTCCTTCTATGTGCTGCTCTTCCTGTGGTAACCATGCTGGATTGTCAGGGGTATTTGCTAGAGCCCATCTGCTAAGACCATCTGCATTTTTATGAATATTGCCAGATTTATGAACAATAGTCATATTTCCTCCATATTCTTGGATAGCAATTTGCCATCTCAGCATATGTCTATTTGGAGTTTTCATATTTAATAGAGCTTTTACAGCATTACAGTCTGTAATCAAATCAAATACTGTTACATCCAAGTAATAATGTAATTTTTCTAGAGCCCACACTAAGCAGAGGCATTCCATTTGGCTTGCTCCATATCTTGCTTCTGTTGGCTTTATTTGTCTTTAAATTATACAGATTGGTCCTTCTACTGGTTTATCATTGATAATTTGTGTCTGGTATAGTGCAGCACCTAGTCCTTCTCCACAAGCAGCAATGTACATTTTGAAAGGTAGTTTCTGTAAGGTTTGACTATGAAACAATAAGTAAAAATTACTAATTTATTACTTATTGTACTCTGAATGTCCTTATAATTGAAATAAATAAGATTAAAATAATAATAATAATAAAGAAATATTATTATTATGGCATAAAAATATTATATTATTAAATAAATATAATAATATAATTAATATTATATGAAATTATAATATTATAAATAATATATTAATATAAAATAATTAATATATTATAAAGCTCTTTATTATTGTTACCAACAAATAATAAAGGCGTAAAAAATTGTTTTTTATAAATAAAAAACAATTAATAACAATAATATTACTAATATTAAAGTTATATATTAATATAAATACTATTTATATTAATTAAGAATTATTAAGAGTAATAATAAGAGAGAAATCATTATAATAAGATGAAATAACCTACTTTTAACACTTAAAATAATAATTTTGAAATATTGTACGCCAAAAGAATATAATACAACTTTTTCAAATTGTATTTACAATAAAAATTAAAGAAATTTACTAAATTTCTTGATTTTACATGGAAATGAGTTTATAGAGAGATTTATAACAAAAACAATTAAAGAATTGATTTAATCACGTAAAAATAGTGATTAATATTAAGATGATCTTTGGTCTTTAATAATATAAGAGTTTTATATATAAAGAATAAAGAAATTACCTTTTATTTAATTGATTTATTGTTTTTGATGCGTCTGAGGGGTAAATAGAGTAAAAAGAGCTCTATTTATAGTGAATACCTCCCTCCTAGAGTCCAACAGGCTTCTAGTAGACGTGTACTGATCATATACACTGGAATTGATCAATATTTTAAAGTTTGAGGGTGATTACATCATGATCAAACCATATTACATCATTATTACACCATTATTTAGAGTTATCACTGTAACTCTAAGTTTGATGACATCAGAGGCTTGGCAGAACCCCAAATTTCGTGGATTTTATTAGTTTTAATCATAAACTAATAGTATTCACCAATTTTATCACTCTTAATACTGTTAAACTTAATTTAAGGTTACAGTATGTGATCATAACAGCTCAATTTAAGCTCAAACTTTGATCCTCAATAACGTTTAAGGTTTTCACGCTAGAGCAATTCAGAGAGTGAATTCTGATAGCCTGACATAACCTTATTATGCTGCCAAGAGCTTTTCATTACATCATCAAAACTCTAATTTTGATGATTTTTCTTGTAACTCATCTTTTCTGTCGAAATTCAATATTTTAAACTTCAAACCTTGATTTCAGGGGGTTATACCCTGAATTTAATAATAAAAATTACGTCATTCTTCTCGAAAAAACTAGTAGAATCCAACAGTATACTTTTTTTTAAGTTTGGACTACTTTCACAACAAAGTGGTCAACAGCTCTGTTGATTTTTATCAATATTTCCTCATAAGGCTTAACCTTGTTTATAATTTGCAAAATAAAGTTCATATCTGTGTTCTTACAGTAATTACGTGGTAACTTTATTTTTGGTTCATCATTCTAGCATGTATAGTTTAGAAGATATTAGCTATGATCCCTGAATATATGCGTTGACCAAAAAAGTGCATATATTCAGGATAATTCCTTAAGTATTGATTTTGGGAATTAGCTTATTAATTGTTTTATATGTGGATTTTTGTGGGGAATCCACTGGTACAATTTATTTCACATGTTGTTTCATTAGCGTCTGAGATAAATAAGGTTTTATGGTTTTTATAAGGTATTATACCTTATAATTCCTTAAATATTGACTTTACAGATATGCCATAAAAGTGGTATATGTGTATTTTTCCATGGGGAATCCAATGGTATAATTCATTTCACATGTTGATTCGCTGGTTTTTAATTTAAACCAATTTTTATACCAATTTATGGTATTTTTTGTATATTTAAGTAATTATTCTTAATGTATATTTATTCTAAGTAATTTTAATATAATTATATTAAAGTTATAATTATTCTGAGTCTTTTTTGTGACCTTATTGGGTATGTGGTCATATCTCAAAGGCTCACATTCCCTACCACCAAAAAAGATTGTACCACAATCTGATATGTGTGATTAGGGTATCATCCACTGTCCTACCTCTTCAATAGACTTTGTTAGTCTTGAAGCTCAATAATGCTTAACTTTTTTATTTTTCAGGTTTTCTTTCATGTCTGAATCTTCTTAGTAATTTATCAGCATTTGTTATATCTTTTTCAAGTAGCCATTCATCTTCCTGAGTTGAATTCCTATACCTTACAAGGTATTCCCTTTCTTTTTTGTTTCTTGTCCTTCTTTCTTTAAGGACTTTTACTATTTTCTTTTCTTCTCCTTCCTCCAAGGGGGGAATCTCAAGTGGGGGTTTATTTCTTAGTGGAAATAACTCCTTGTCACTTGAACTGTAAGGTTTTATCAGACTTACAGGGAAAGTTGGGTGTTTGTTCATTAGTTCACCTGTGAGTTCTAATTGCACAGCATTGGGTCCATGGAGTGCTTTTATCATAAATGGTCCTGAAAAGGAATCTTTCAATTTCTTTGGGCCTTTTATGTTATTGAAATTAAGGGTTGATACCAAAACCAAGTCTCCTATTTTGAAATCAGGTGGTTTATGACTTTTATCCCATCTTTCTTTTGCATATTTAAAAGAATCTTGCATGCATCTGTTTGCATGGTGTCTTGCTTTGTCAAGCATTATCTTGAAACTGCTTGCTGTTGGATGTATATCCACTAAGTCCTTTTTGAGGGTGTCATAAGGAAGTCTTGGATTCCAACCTTTCTCTAGCATTGCTGGTGTTTTGCCAGTAGAAGAATGTATTGATGTCTTATATGCCAGTTCAAGTGCTGGTATTAGTGTACACCAATCATGGGTAAAACCATCAGAATCTTTGAATTCTAGCCCATAAGCACAGAATCTTCTGATCATATCCTCTAGGGTCTGTATCATTCTTTCTGCTAGACCATCAGTTTGAGGATGATAAGCTGTTGAGAATGATAATTTTGTCCCAAACAAGTTATGGAGATTTGTCCATAATGCTGAAGTGAACTTTGGGTCTCTGTCACTTATAATATTTTGGAATAAGCCTGTGTGGCTAATGACTTTATTCCATATCATTATGGCTGTATCCATAGCTGTGTCATCTTTATGACATGGTAAGAACATGGGAGTTTTACTGTACCTGTCAACTAGCACTAGGCATGCATTATAACTCCTGTCTCCTCCTGGAGGTAAGGCTGTTACCCAATCCATATGAACTATTTCCCATGGGGATTTTGGTTCTTGGATTTGGATCATCATTCCAAATTTCTTTCCTGTGGCTCTGTTGGCTTTTTGACATCTGTCACAGGTTTGGCAGTACTCTGCAACATCTTTCTTCCAATTTGGCCACCAAGAGCAGGTTTTCACCCTCTCTAGTGTCCTATCTTCTGAGAGATGTCCAGATGCAACACTATCATCACACTCATGTAAAATAGTGTTTATTAGTGTTCTATCTGTTAAGGCCATAACACATGTGTGTTTTGTTCTATGGTAAAGGATTCCGTCAAGGAGGTGAAATCTTCCTTCATCATATGCCTTTTTCCATATTTCATCTAGTTTTGATGAAAGTGATGGATCTTTGCAGTCTTTCATTCGAAGTTGGCTTAAGATATGGCAATTTTTGTCTGTCTTATAGCTTTCTTTAACTTGGTTAAAGAATTCTGTGCCAATGTCTGTAACACATATTCCTTCTATATGGTGCTCTTCTTGTGGTACCCATGCTGGATTGTCAGGGGTATTTGCTAGAGCCCATCTACTAAGACCATCTGCATTTTTATGAATATTCCCAGATTTGTGAACAATAGTCATATTTCCTCTATATTCTTGTATAGCAATTTGCCATCTCAGCATATGTCTATTTGGAGTCTTCATATTTAATAGTGATTTCACAGCATTACAGTCTGTGATTACATCAAATACTGTGCCATCCAAATAATAATGCAGTTTTTCTAAAGCCCATACTAGGCATAAGCATTCCATTTGGCTTGCTCCATACCTTGCTTCTGTTGGCTTTATCTGCCTTGAAATGAAACAAATTGGTCCTTCCACTGGTTTGTCATTGATAATTTGTGTTTGGTGAAGTGCAGCACCTAGTCCTTCTCCACAAGCATCAATGTACAGTTTGAAGGGTAGTTTCCAATCTGGCATCAGAAGAAATGGGGCATTTGTTAAGGAATTTTTCAATTCTTCATATGCCTTGACTCTTTCTTCTGTCATCTCATAGACTGTTTGTTGGTCACATAGCTTATACAAGGATTTAGCAATCTTTGCAAAGTCCTTTATATGCTGTCTATAGTAACCAGCAAATCCTAGAAATGATTTCATTTCTTTTTTGGTTTGAGGCATTGGCTTAAGTAGTACTGCTGCTACTTTATTTTTGTCTATGCCTAGACTAAGGCCAGATACTACATGTCCTAGTGCCTTTAATTCACTGTATGCAAAATGACATTTTTTCAAGGAAATTTTCATATTTACTTGGACTATTTTCTGTAATACCCTTTCTAGTCTTGTAAGGTGATTTTCCCAAGTTTCTGAGCAAACTATGATATCATCAATATAGATAATCAACCATCCTTCTGATAATTCTTCAGGGAATATTGTATTCATCATTCTTTGATAATGGGAAGGTGCATTTTTTATTCCAAATGGCATTCTTAAGTATTCAAAAATTCCACAATGGACTATTATTCTTAGTAATTTCTTGGCATTGTCTGTTAAGACATTTTGATGAAAACCCTTCAGAGCATGCATAGCTGTGATGAACTTAGCTTGTGACAATTGGGTTAATGTCTCATGGATTCTGGGTATTGGATATCTGTCTGGAATGGTATAGGTATTCAGGGCTCTGAAGTCTCCTACCATCCTTGATTTTCCATTATGCCAAGTTATAATGACAGGTGTAGTAACTTCTACTTGTTCATTATGTCCAACCTTTCTTAATACTCCAAGGTCCATTAATTCTTTAATGTGCACTTCTAAGGCTTCTCTAGCTCTTGGACTGGCTGGATAAGCAGGTCTTCTTAGTAAAGGAGGGTAAGGTTTTTCTACATTAAGAATTATATCCACTTCATGTCCAATTATGGCACCTAGTGGCTCTTTGTCAGTTGCAAAGGCATTTTTATACTTAAATAAGAGATCAATCAATTTTTCTTTCATTTTTTCTGTTAATTCTTGATTGAATTCTGCCTCTATGAGTTGTTCAGATATAAAAAGTTCCTTTTCTGGAATTTTTTCTTCATTCTTAATAACTGTGATTTGTTTTTTGTTATTTAAGAATCCAAACTTTTGTCTTTTGTTATCTCCTATGGTAAAATATCTATCCTTTTGGTTGGAGATATCTATACCATAGATTGATAAGTAGTCATTCCCAA